>CM060360.1:20112914-22512914 GCA_030545235.1 Helianthus tuberosus
CGACGGTGAGAACGCACTAACGTATTCAATTTGATCCGTTTTGTGATTGTATGTTGTGTATGGAGGTTGATGATCGGTTGTGATGTGCGGCTTTGGTTGATTTCTAGGGTTTGGTAGTTGATTTAAGGAGTTAGGTTAAAATTAGGTTGAAATTGGATGTGATATTGTAATTAGAGTAGCTGAATTTATCTGGATTGTGATGGATGTTATGGCATTTGTTAATTGATCTTACTAGTTACCTGTTACTACTTCACTCCGCACTGAGTGTTCAACGATATTGACGATGAGAATGCACTAACGTATACAGTTTGGTTGGATTTGATCGGTTTTGTTATTGTATGTTGTGTACGGAGGTTGTTGATCGGTTGCGATGTGTTGTATTGGTTGATTTTTAGGGTTTGGTAGGTGATTTAGGAGTTAGGTTGACATAGGGTCTAACGTTGTGATTTGAGTAGCTGAATTCGTCTGGAGTATGTTGGATGCTATGGCATTTGTTAGTTGATGTTACTGCTTCACTTGGATATTGTTTTCGGTCTACTGTGTGATTAAGTTGAGATGTGAATGTTTGAAATACAGGTTTAGTATTTTGAGAATCGTGTATAGGAAGAACTATTGTTTTATTAGGTGTTTATGTAATACTAGATTCATTAAAACTTGAGACAAATGAAAGAACCAATTAAGTTAGTCACACACGAATGATGATGATCGGTTGTGATATGCCATTTCGTTTAACTTTTAGGTTAAAGTTAGTTTGACCTAGATATTGGGTGATACATTGGGAGTTAGAGTAGAAAAGAATGTAGAGGATGCCATTGATGTTATGGCATTTCTTAATAGATTTTACTGTTTACTTGAATATCGTTTCCGAACATTAATAATGCAAAGGAAGAACTTCAAAATGTAAACAATGTTTTATTAGGTGTTCATGTGATTCCAGATTCTTCAAACTTGAGAAAAAAAAAACCAATTAAGTTGGTTAAAAGATTGTTTAGTGAGTTAATTGTCTGCTTTCGGGTTCTCAGAGGGGAGTGATTTTGGATATATGTGGAGTAATTCATATGTTCACCCCCATGTACTTCAAGAGTTCAGATTTAGCCTGTTTGTTTACACAAGTGAATGTAAAGAACTGTTATTAAACACGTTAGGTGATAGGGTCATAAGTTTATACTTTTTGTTGTTTTGCAGTTCCTGTTCGTACAGCAAGTGACCAACCCTACAGGCTTCAGAAGTTCAAGTTACGAATGTTCTATGCATCAGATATTCGACAACCAAACATTGAGGTATTATTTTGTCTGTTTGCATTTTCAGTATATTCACGACATGTTACAAACTTGCAATACCCTTGTAGTGTGACTTGTTTTCTAGATAAGTTAAGCATGTAGAAGTGTTAGTTGTCTCTGAGATTAAACCTGCAAAGGAATTTGATAGTGAATATCACAATTAAGAAAAACGGTCCAAAAGGTTAGCAAATATTTAATAATCTTCAGTATATCAAATTTGAGATACTTTACTTTCACCTCTAATGGACTGAAGAGGCTTGTAAGATTATATGTAAATGGTTACACACACACACATATATATATCCAGGCTTGGCCGATTGTCCTAAAGTGCATATACAATAAGCGACCACAAACTTTTAGAGACTGTTGTTGATGTCATCGTATTATACAATTTTATCCCTCTAGGCTAAATATAAATTCATTATAGTTTTCTATGCTCATGTTGGGGAAATTTGACAAAGCAATGTAACCTCAATTTTAGGTTTAAGAGTGGTACAACATGCTAAAAACTAAAAAGCTAGGATACACAATCGGATACACCACCTTTTGAAAATTTTAAAATACCACACGGATTTATTACTATATATATATATATATGCTCTCACATGGAGTCACATAAAGCTAAATTAACGCATGATGGATTTAAAGAAATACCCTGAAAATGTCTATATGCAAATGTTTGATATTATATAGATCACATTTGTAATTTCTTTGGTTAACTTTTTAGGCCCAGTTATCCGTTATCTCTTATTCCCACTATTTTTATTATGTAATGTTCTCGCCCAAGCATGAGCTACATGTCTACAAATAAATCAATCATGTGTTATTTTTCTTTAGAGTAAAATGCCATTTTCGTTTATGAGGTTTGACCAGTTTTGTGACTTTCGTCAAAAGGTTTGTTTTTTCGCATATGGATCCAAAAGGTTTGAAATCTTTACCATTTTCATCCGGCTCGTTAACTCCATCCATTTTTCTTTGTTGAGTCAAGGGGTATTTCCGTCTTTTTTTGTTAACTTAAAGGGAAATTCGGTCTTTTTCACTTTATGTACAAGTATTCAAAAGACCAAATTACCCTTTAAGTTAACAAAAAAAAACGAAAATTCCCCTGACTTAACGGAGAAAATGGATGGAGTTAACGAGTCGGATGAAAATGGCAAGATTTAAAACCTTTTGGATCCATATGCGAAAAAACAAACCTTTGGATGAAAGTCGCAAAACTGGCCAAACCTCAGGGATCTACTCTTTTCTATATGATAACTCAGTATGGTTTTCACTTCTCTGATAGTATTCTAATGAGATAGAATGGAATGTTATTTTTTATCTGGAACTTTTAAACAGTTCTCTCTTAAAAGTGTGTTTTTTTTACTCAAGTAGGTTACGAAGAAGCGTTTAGAACAGGTTATTGCTGATGCAGGAAACAACGAAGATTCCGAATTGTACTTAGATCCCTCATCTCTTGAAGCTAGGTCCACCTGTAAGTTTATCTACTGTTCTAATTAAACCGTGTGCATCATACTGACAACTCATATTTTTCCAAAGGCAACGCTACTTGCTTTTTTTATTTTAATTATTTATTTACCTATCATTGCAGCTTCTGAACCTGAATTTGTACCAACATGGTTTCAACATTTCAATAAAGAGCTTGTACGCAGTGTATCCTTCTCAGATCATGAAGCCTTTGATCATCCTGTTGCTTGTAAGTTTTAACAATGCAATTTGAGCTTAACTTACAGATATATGGCTTAATTTATAATGAATGTGCAGGTCTTTTGGTTGTTTCATCAAATGATGAGGACCCCATCAGCAAGTTCGTGGATCTTTTTAACACGAACCAGTTGCCCCCACTTCTTAACGATGGTGCAATGGATCCAAAGATTCCAAGATATTATGTGTTGGTCCATGATAACCAAGACGGATCCCCAGAGAGGTATCTTCTTAATGCCAGTTTTGTCAATTTTCAAAGAAACAGATTTATGTCATAATTTCATAATGCAAAATGACCGGTTCAGCTGCTATCCCTAGGTGATGTTTACATATGTAATCAGAATTCACCATGAGAAAGGTGATGCATAAACTAAAATGATAATTTATAGGATTTTGACTTGCAGTCTTTATGACACAATCTATGCAGTTAATGCGGTAAAAAATCAGATATCGGTCAAGGACGGATATTTGAGATATAGGTAGGATATCAGTAATTTTAATATCATGCAGAATTTATATATATATATATATAGAGAGAGAGAGAGAGAGAGCAATTTAACACTAACAATTCAGTATACTCTCCTACTAACCTTTTGCAACTTGCAAAACGCTAACAATTGTAGCAAGTAGGAACTGATTAAGACTTAAACACTAACAATTAATAGTTAAGACTTAAAACGCTAATAGTAGCAATAAGAAGAAAGAAGAATGGTAGAGCTAAGAAGAAAGGTACTGACATCGGGAAAATCAGTGATATATCAGTCTAATATTAGTCAACTATCGGTCAATATCGCCAATAATATCAGTACCGATATTCTAACAGATATTTGACATTGATATATTACATGGGGACTGATAATCGATGTATCAGTGATATATCACCGATATTAACTGCATAGGACAGAATACAATGATAAATCATATAAGCGTTGTTTTAGTGGCTTATCCATATCAGGATTGTGTTCAAAACGATACTTACCTTTTCCTTCAACTGTTTAAAGTATGGGTTCTCAAGTTGCTATAATAGAACTATAGAAGTCACTTTTAGTATCCTTTGCTTAGGTAGCCATATACAGCATTCCGCTTTTCGGTTGCCTCTTCATTAATACATCTATCAAATCATAAGATTGCGGTTTTTTATTGCATGTGGTTCAGAGCAACTAAGATATTGGCAGAAATGAGAAATACATTTGGGTCAAATGATTGTCGTTTACTTTGCATTAACTCTTCTCAAGGTCAATCAGTTGATCACCAACCGAATCCATGGGATCCTTACGTAAGTGCATTTCCAGTAATGCAATTTGTTTCCAAGTTCTCATAGATTTTGGAGTAAATTGCATTTTATGTCCTATAAGTTTGAGCCAAATTGCATGCGCTGTCCTTTAACTATCGAAATTACACTGGATGCGCTGTCCTTTTGCCCTAACCCAGTTATTTTTTTCTATTAACTCTTAACACGTGCCACTCACATGAGGGGCGTGATGGTCATTTTCACTTATTTTGTTGTTAATATATATTCTTTTTATTTAATGTTGTCTTAGTTATTAAAATGAAAATGACCATTATGCGGTCATATGAGTGGCACGTGTTAAGAGTTAACAGGAAAAATTAACTTGTTTAGGGCAAAAAGACACCGTCCGATAAGAAACAGTAACATAAAGAACATCCGGTGTAATTTCGTTAGTTAAAGGACAACGCCAACAATTTGGCTCAAACTTAAAGGACGTTAAATGCAATTTACTCTAGATGTTGAGTTAGTGTTTTGTACTGATAAGGATTATGAATGGATTGCATTCTTTGGCAGGGGTCAAATGCTTCACCTGGTCAACATCTTGGTTGTTTACTTAACAATAAGGATATGGATGAGGTATATTTTAAATAAAACCAGTTTTGTATAAGGGTTATCTCTGTTTGTTATTAGTTTATATGACCTCTCTTCTACTTTATATCAATTGCAATAGTTAAGGAATTTTGTTCGTGATCTATCATCCAAAGATATAATTCCTAACATGGAGCAAAGGATCCGTGTTCTAAATCAGCAGGTTATTTTTATCTCTACTCAAACTTAGTTATATTCTTAAGAGTAAAATGCCATTTTCGTCCCTGAGATTTGGCCAGTTTTGCGATTTTCATCCAAAGGTTTGTTTTTCCGCATCTGGATCCAAAAGGTTTGAAATCTTGCCATTTTCATCTGGCTCGTTAACTCCATTCATTTTTCTCTGTGAAGTCAGGGGCATTTTCTTCTTTTTTGTTAACTTAAAGGGCAATTAGGTCTTTTTCACTTTATGTAAAAAGACCGAATACCCCTGAAAAAGACTGAATTGCTCTTTAAGTTAACAAAAAAGACGGAAATACCCCTGACTTAACGGAGAAAAATGGATGGAGTTAATGAGCCGGATGAAAATGGCAAGATTTCAAACCTTTTAGATCCAGACGCGGAAAAACAAACCTTTGGACGAAAGTTGCATAATTTGCCAAACCTCAGGGACGAATATGGCATTTTACTCTATTCTTAATTTTGAATATGGGCTCATCTTACTTTTGTATGCTATTATAGGTCTCAGCAACGAGAAAAGGTTTTAGAAACCAAATAAAAAATTTATGGTGGAGAAAAGGGAAAGAGGATACTCCAGAGGTTCAAAGTGTTAACATGTATGTTTGGCATGTGTATTTTACGGTTTTACCTTAAACATCCTTATGTTCTAATTTAGTTTCTCTAATGATGTTTGAAGGTACACCTTTAACTCCATTGAATCTCAAATAAGGGTTTTGGGTGATTATGCATTCATGTTACGAGATTATGAACTTGCTTTGTCAAATTATCGCCTGCTATCCACTGATTACAAGCTTGACAAAGCATGGAAACGGTATGCTGGTGTACAGGTAACTATAGCCATTCATGTCTTGTTTTGAATGTAAACTATTAGACGAAAGTTCATGCATTAACATTAGATATCTATATACTAGTTTAGGATCAAATACAAAGGCTCCTAAAAATAAGAAGCGTACAAAGGCTCCTACAAAAACCCACTACACCAAAAAAAAAAAAAAAAAAACTAAACACCACCTCCACCCAAAAACCTAAACCCCCTACCCACCCCACCATTTTTTTTTTTTTTTTTTTTTTTTTTTGGGGGGGGGGGGGGGGTTGTTTAGGTTTTGGGTGGTGGTGTAGTGGGTTTAGATTTAGGTTCTTGGACACTTGTCACTCTATAATGCCTTCTTGCACTTCTTATTTTTAGGAGCCTTTGTAGAATAACTTAACCCTCTATATACTATACATAATGCATAAGACAAGGGCATTTTAAGATACCTAAAAGTTAAAAACTTTTTTTTGCTTTAATGCATAAGGTACAACCTAAAATGAGGGTAAATTGGTCTTTCAAACACTAATTACTCTTTATCCGCTCATCTTAATTACATTTTAATTCTCAAATCTTTAACACAGTTATAGATTATTAGTTAGTAGTTACACTTTATCCCCTGATAAAAAACTAACTACCCCCATGATTTTTAAACGATCATAATTTTTTTGTATGTTTATATTTAAAAAAAATTACACCATAAAAACGACTATTTTATTCTCTTTAATTTGAGTATAGCATTGCTGTTTTTTTAATTAAAAAATTGATATGTTGTGTGCTTAACAATGTCTAAGGGTGAGCAATAACTCTCGTTAACCGAACCGAAATCAACCAAAAATTGAATTAACTAAAAACTAAGTAGCACTGGTACGGGTACGGGATCGGGGTACGGGGACAAGACGGGAACGAGGAACGACAAAACTCAAAATTCCAAGATACGGGTACGGCAATAAAAAATATAAAAAAAATAAAAATATATTAAACAAATTCCAAAAATACTACATCTTCCAAAGGTAATTAATTATCAATAATCAAATCATACTCAAATTCCGGTTCATCTAGTGAGAGATCGGCAATCGATAGAGAATTAGAGATGATGAGACTTGAGAGTTTAGAGATTAGAGAAGCCGAATATGATAGGTCTATTTATTTAATGGCCGGTTGTGGAATTTGAAAGGGTTAAAACCCTAAAAATAAATGGAAACGGGCTGGATACTTCTACCAAATACGTCCCCGACATTGGAAACGTTTTGGAAACGTCCCCGACGGGTACCCATGGTGTTTCCGTCCCCGACAAGTACCCGAGACGGGTACGGCCACATAAATGGAGTCCCCGTGCTACATAGACTAAAAACCAATTAACCGAAACCAGAATTAACCCAAATCGGTTATGGATTACACTCATTCAGCCAAAATTAACGAAACCACTCATATTTTCATATATTTCTAGCCATAGTCACATAATTGCTAGGCAAGCCACCTTCTACAATCCAGGTTGTCTTTACCGAATCGCGGTACGAACGTGTTCTGGGAACGCTTCAAATCGCGAATTCGGCATTAAAATCTGCGTTCCGAACAACTAACTGAGTCGTACCTGTTGATTTAGTGATCGTGAATTGCTAATTTGCGAAACACCTTTCGTTATTAAACGGGAACATCGAACTCAATTAATTGTTCGATTAATCGATTGGAAAGTCGCCGGATTTGGAGAGGATGAACGGAAAGCAAGAACAGTGGCAATTTCTGTCGGCCAGGAAGAGCAGCAGCGTGTTCTTGCGTTTAAGCCTTCTAGGGTTTAAATGACTTTAACCCCTCTATATCTCACTAGTTCACATTTAATCCCTAAAACTTGTAAACTTTGTATAAAAAGTGTAAAATTAGTTTGTGTATTTTAACATTTAACCCCCTCTATGTTTACAAGTTCACATTTTCTCCTAAAACTTGTAAATATATAAAAATAGCACAAAGTTTAACCGGTACATCATACCGCATCATATGGTACATCGTACCGGAGCGATCCGAAATGAGCCTACCCCCACTCGTACCGAATTTTAGAGACCTTGCAAATTGCGATCCCGGTCCACGTTCCCGTACCGGAGCATACCGCGAACCATGTGACTATGTTTCTACCTTCATACCTTTAGTTCATGTATTTCATATTTTATACCTCCATTTTATGTATTTATACTTTCATTTCATGTATTTACACACCCATTCAATATATTTACAGCTCAATTTCATGTATTTCTAAGCAAAAGTTTAAGCCTAAGTTTGGTTTTGGCTATTAACCGAAATTAAACGAATCAAACCAAAAACCGTCAATCTAACTGAATAAACCAAACTGATTAACCGAAAACCGATTGGTTAATAAAATAGACTAATCTATGACTTCAGTTGAGGTTGAAGATAACAACAGAATAACGCACACTCTAGCAGTGTCCGTGTTTCCCACCGCATCACGCGGGCACTCTTATAGTAAAGTATAATGAAATAAGATATATATTATAGTTATGGTATCATCATAGCTCATGATTTGGAGTTGTAAAAATATAACGAATTAATTTAACTGGATGTTTTTAATCTAACACAAACAACAGATATAATCAGAAAGTAGTGTGAACTGGATAATTTACCTGGTTAAGCGTGATCTTCAGTACGTCTTTTAAACGTAAGCTCTATGTGCTTTTCATTCATTTTGGCTTGGGCGGTGTATTTGTGTCTGACTTAGACATTACGTCTGCTTGTTAGTCTTCATTTTTATTTATCTTGTTGCATTTCTGCTAGTTAAGCCCGATTTAATTCCTTGATGCATCATTTTAAACCGGCTTGCATGCCTTAATCCTCCCTTTCTCCCTGATTGCAGGAAATGATGGGATTGACATATTTCATGTTGAACCAATCAAAAAAGGATGCCGAGTATTGCATGGAAAATGCCTTTACCACGTATTTAGTGCGTTTGGGAATTCTTTATAATTATAGATATTTTTATTTTGTTCTCTGTATCTCCAATTTAGTAAATGCGTTTATTATACAGAGAATAGGGACATCAGGCAAGGGAAATGCCACACGATGTGGTCTTTGGTGGGTTGAAATGTTGAAGACAAGTAGTCAGTATAAAGATGCTGCTGGTGTTTACTTCCGTATCTCTGGTGAGGTAATGGTCAGTTCAGTTCTCTTTCGTGAGCACGCATTATTATATATATATATATATATGTGTGTGTGTGTTTTACTTTTTAGTAAAAACTGTATATTGTACAGGAACCACTTCACTCAGCTGTAATGCTTGAGCAAGCATCTTACTGCTATCTTCTAGCCAAACCATCCATGTTACGGAAGTATGGATTTCATCTCATTCTTTCTGGTGATCTGTACAAGAAATGTGATCAGGTACTTTCAGTGTTGAAATAGTCTTCTTTAGATATAATCGATACACTGCTGAATACATGAAAGTTTTCTTAGTAAATATTTTATTGCGAATAAAGGTAATCTTTTATTAAAGTGTAAAATGCCATTTTCATCCCTGAGGTTTGGCCAGTTTTGCGATTTTTCGTCCAAAGGTTTGTTTTTCCGCATCTGGATCCAAAAGGTTTAAAATCTTGCCATTTTCATCCGGCTCGTTAACTCCATTCATTTTTCTCCGTTAAGTCAGGGGTATTTTCATCTTTTTGTTAACTTAAAAGGCAATTCGGTTTTTTTGAATACTTGTACATTATGCTAAATGCTTGTACATAAAGTGAAAAAGACCGAATTACCCTTTAAGTTGACAAAAAAGACGGAAATACCCCTGAATTAATGGAGAAAAATGGATGGAGTTAACGAGTTAGATGAAAATTGCAAGATTTCAAACCTTTTGGATCCACATGCGGAAAAACAAACCTTTGGACGAAAGTCGCAAAACTGGCCAAACCTCAGAGACGAAAATGACATTTTACTCTTTATTAAAACTTTGCATTTATTTTGGGATGAAAAGGTAATCTCTCACTTGACATCAATAAAGTTTTATATGAACTACAATTCATAGCATGTTAGTAGTTTATCTTCCATTGCGTGTATAATGTTTCTATTAAACACTAGTAGTTTGTTTGACATCAAAAGGGGCACACTTAGTAAAACTAAAACCACACGAACATTTCATGTTTGTTTTCTCTCACAAATTCTGCCTTATTATATCAGATAAAACATGCAATTCGTGCATACAGAAATGCACTGTCCGTATTTAAAGGAACAACATGGAGCCATATTCATGATCATGTTCATTACCAGATAGGAAAGTAAGTTCTAAAGGGTTTGCAAAGATGCATCTCAACGTGCTTATTATATTTAGATAAAATAAGCTAAAGTTTTTAATTTTTAATTATACTATCTTTACAGGTGGTATGCTTTTCTTGGAAGGTTTGATGTGGCCATGAAACATATGCTGGAAATATTGGCTTGTAGCCATCAATCAAACGCAATGCAAGAGTTATTTATGAGGGATTTTTTTCAGATTTTAGAGGTTATCCTTGTTGATTGACTCGTATTCTTACCATTAACTCGTTAAGTTGTTTATCTACTATATTTTTATGTTCTGTTATGTTTAATGTAGAAAACAGGAAAGACGTACAATATTTCCCGACTTCAGCTGCCGATTGTTAATATCTCTTCCCTCAGCATTGTTTCTGAAGATCATCGAACTTATGGATCACCTGCTGCTGTAAGTTAATGCACACTCTAGAATGAATTACCATCCGTAACTATGTTATCATTTCAATGCGATATTTTATTCGTTTGTTTGCGGGATATGTGTTTTTGTTTTATTGATGGCTTTTGCTGTTGTACATGCCAGGTCAGCGTTAAAGAAAGTGTTTGGCAGTCTTTGGAAGAAGAGATGGTCCCGTCTTTATCGAATGCCAAAACTACATGGTTGGATTTACAGTCAAAGCTTCTACCAACGAAGCTTAAACAGTCAAATGTCTGTGTGGCAGGAGGTATGAAGGTGGACTGTACTTTGTAGTTTGTAATTGTAAATTATGGTTGTATACGATAAATAATTCTTGGAGTAAAATGCCAGTTTCATTCTTGAGGTTTGGCTACTTTTGCGACTTTCGTCCACAAAGGTTTGTTTTTCCGCATCTGTATCCAAAAGGTTTAAAATCTTGTCATTTTCATCCAACTCGTTAACTCCATCCATTTTTTAACGTTAAGTCAGGGGTATTTTCGTCTTTTTAGATATTTTTGTGATGATTAAAGGCTTTGAGTGGGGAGAAAATCAACAGAGGTGGATCTTTATTTCTTATAGTGTTTTTGTTTTAATAAAACATGTCTAAAAGACGGAAATGCCCTCATTTAATGGAGAAAAATGGATGGAGTTAACGACTTGGATGAAAAAGGCAAGATTTCAAACCTTTTGGATCTAGATGCAGAAAAACAAACCTTTGGACGAAAGTCGCAAAAGTGGCCAAACCTCAGGGACAAAAATGACATTTTACTCTAATTCGTATAATATTGATATGTGCCATTGGTCATAATCTTTGTTTTGAATCTCAACAAAGTTGCCAAACTCTTGTTTCTTATCTGTTATTGATATGCTCTAACATTTATGTTTTTTTTTATTTGCAGAAGCACTTAAGGTGGAAATTTCTTTCAGAAACCCTCTTCAATTATCTATTCCCATTTATAATGTTACCTTAATGTGCGAGTATTCAGAAAACGAGACACCGCCTGGTATGTTATAACTTGTAATTTCTAAAAAGGTTGGCTAAATTGGGAACATGTCAAATGGGTCAAACGGGTTGAAAGTCAACAAAAGTCTTTTCTTAAGCATACAGCCATTAAATCTTCTTAATGCGTTTTTTGCTGTATTAACACTCTCATTTCTAATCATAATTAATGCGTCTATGATTGATTAAAAATTTACAAAAGACGTAAAAAGTGATCGCGGGTCAACTCAACCTGGCCCTGCTGGCTTTGACCCACACTATAATACATACACTTCAAAAGTTGATGAACGTTTCGTTGGTCAGATTCAAACAGCTCGTCTTCTGTAAATCAAGGTGATGAAGATGGGAAAAAAGCAACTGGCAGGTATACTATTATTGCAGTACTCACTACATCAAATTTCCACTCGTAATGTATTATTATTACTACTATTATTGTTTTATCTTTTTTTTTTCTTTTGTAATTTCAGGGAGTCCAACTCAGACACGTCTCTTTTTACATTATCTAAAGTTGACATAACACTAGAAGGTGGTGAATCGACAGTGGTGAGTTACGGTTTTACAGTGTTATCTTAAATTTATTGGCCACTTGATTATTGTTTATAGATTATGCATGCAACAAAAGTCGACGGTTTTACAACACTTTTTTACCTGATCATTTAACATTCATACCATTTTATTCAATCCTTTATTTACAGGTTATTTTCTTTTATGTGGTTAACTTGTATTTGTATTATATTTCGTATTATAATTACAGGCTCAGCTAAGTATTATTCCTAGAAAAGAAGGCCTTCTAAGAGTAACCGGTGTGAGTTGGAAACTTTCCGATTCAATGGTCGGCTTTTACACTTTTGATCAAGACTTGATAACGAAAAAATTGTCGAAACAAAAAAGGAAAGCCAAGCAGAACGCCAATAAACTCGAGTTTTTGGTCATCAAGGTTTTTGCATCTTCTTTCTTATTTGTTCTTCAGGGTGGCTTTCTGTTTAATTTTGGTCAATAATGTTTTTGATTTTTTTAATATCATTCATTAACCGTTTCCTAAATATGCAATTTTCATTCAGAGCCTACCCAGACTTGAGGGTGCTATTAATAATCTTCCCAGTACGGTTTATGCTGGAAATTTACATCGTTTATCACTTGAACTGAGAAACTCATCAGAGATTCCGGTGAAGGTATGCCTGAATATTAGCAACTAATTTCACTTTGTTTACATGCAAATGTCATGAACGGGTACATTAATCTTTTTTATTTTTATTCCATTAAGTAGTGAACTTAATTTTTTTCCATAAGCTTAGAATCAATGAAAATACAGTCATTAGTCATTGAGCTTCTCAGAGGTTACATGTTTCCGTCATGGTTGTAAAAATCGTGCCTAGCCTCCGATTAATCGCTATGGTTGTAAAAATTGTTCTAGCCTCCGATTAATCGCTAGATGGAGGTTCACCGAGTAATTTTCATCAAATCAGCCAATTAATTGCTAGGCGGTCAACGGTGGTCAAATCCGGTCCTAATCGGCCACAAACCGGTGGCAGTCTAGTGATTTCTGTCCAAAACCTGTAAACTAAATTCCGCCATTCCGGCCAAAACCTGTAAATTCTGACAATTAATCTTAACTACTTCAAAATATGGGTTGAAGAAGGTGTTCAAACATGTCTACTTAAAAAATTACATATAAAAATGTGTGTATATACAAATATAAAACTGAAAATTACAGATAAATTCCTAATCTGATTAATCCCAATTAATCGCTATTTGGTACCCCACCGGCCGACTAGCGCCTAGCAATTCTTACAACATTGGTTTCCGTTAACATTTTGATATAATGAATCACATGGTTAATTGGTTATGTTCTTTAGCTTCTTAAAATTTCAACGGTTTTTGCATCTGACAACAGAATTTAAAGATGAAGATTAGTCATCCTAGATTTCTAAACATAGGAAATCCCGAAGTATTGGATGTGAATTTTCCATCTTGTCTGGAGAAGAAACAACCCTATGCACATAAAGATGCAGATCTTGACGTCACTAAACAATCAGAAACCGTATTCCATTTCCCCAAGGTCAGTCAAAGTCAAATATTAATTGATTTCACATACTATAGTTTAAACGGTGACCACTTATGACTTATTTTATTTTCCCTTCAATTGCAGGATGCAGTTATTAATAACGGAACTCCCTTTCTTTTGCCACTTTGGTTTCGGGCTGCTACACCGGGAAACGTGTCATTGTATCTCACAATATATTATGAAATTGAAGACAAATCTACTGCTATGCGATATCGCACTTTGCGTACAAATCATATGTTAGAGGTATCTCTTGTATATTTTTCCAAAAAAAGTTATCTATGTGAGTTACCGCAGCGGGTTCAAAACGTGGATGATAATAAGCAAATCGCGAGAGTTAAAGTTGTTTGATGTTTTAGTTAAAGGGGGGCTAAACATGTCATTATTAAAGTTGAGGGGCTAAAGTTGTTTAGTTAAGGGGCTAAACATGTCTTTATTAGATTTGGGAGGCTAAACATGTCATTATTAAAGTTGAGGGGCTAAAGTTTATTAATAAACTTGAGGGGCTAAAGCTGTTTTAGTTAAGGGGCTAAACATGTCATTACCAAAGTTGAGGGGTTAAATATGACATTATTTAAGTTGTTTGATGTTTTAGTTAAAGGGGGGCTAAACATGTCATTATTAAAGTTGAGGGGCTAAGGTTGTTTATTGTTAAAGTTGAGGGGCTAAAGTTGTTTAGTTAAGGGGCTAAACATGTCTTTATTAGATTTGGGAGGCTAAATATGTCATTATTAAAGTTGAGGGGCTAAAGTTTATTAATAAACTTGAGGGGCTAAAGCTGTTTTAGTTAAGGGGCTAAACATGTCATTACCAAAGTTGAGGGGTTAAATATGACATTATTTAAGTTGAGGGGCTAAAGTTGGTTGATGTGACAAAATAGCATATATGAGAGGCTAAACATGTCGTTATTAAAGTTGAGGGGCTAAAGTTGTTTATTAATAAAATTGAGGGGCTAAAGTTGTTTTAGTTAAGGGGCTAAACATGTCATTACCAAAGTTGAGGGGTTAGTTATGTCATTATTAAAGTTGAGGAGCTAAAGTTGGTTAATGCCAAAGTTGAGAGGCCAAAGTTAGTTGATGTGACAAAATAGCATATATATAGTATATATAATATAAGTTGTATAATTGAATAATATTGATATATATATATATAAAATGGTTTACAGGTGCTACCATCTTTAGATGTGTCATTTTTTATCAACCCGAGTTCTTCACGGTTACAAGAATACGTTGTGCGAATGGATATTATTAACCGAACAAGTTTGAGAAATTTTAAGCTTCATCAACTATCATCCGTTGGGAATAAATGGAAAATCTCTTTAATCGAATCACTTAATCACATTTTCCCTTCGGGAATCTTGGTACCCGGTCAAGCTCTTACGTGCTTTCTTAAACTCAAGGTGGGTCTCACAAAAATCTACATATTTAATATTTGTTACTTTTTATTTCCTAAATATTTTTCATGACTACTATTGTTACTCGCTACAGAATGTGAAGACATCGGAAACTGACACTGAAACAGATGTTTGGTTGGGTGATGTCAGCAATGAAGCGGTTTTCGATACGCAACGCGCTCCACTTGTTAATTTTCATCATTATGAACGTTTGCATCAGAAAACAGCACATCAGGTTGAATAATAATTTACCGTATAATTATATTACAGAAATTAGTTATCTTTTTTATTGTTTTCTGACGCAAATACTTTTTTCATCGCTGTATCAGGAAAATCAAAGCACGGTAGATTTCATGTTGATATCCAGAATGGAGGAAAGTGAAAATGTTCCTTCTGATGTTCCTACCCCTCCGCAAATCTTTTCCCACCACGCCTGTCATTGCAGGCAAGTCGACTTAAATCTATCACATTGCTTATTGAGTAAAATGTCATTTCGTTTGCGACTTTCGTCCAAAGGTTTGTTTTTCCGCATTTGGATCCAAAAGGTTTGAAATCTTTGCCATTTTCATCCGACTCCTTAACTCATTCCATTTTTCTCCGTTAAGTCAGGGGTATTTTCGTCTTTTTTGTTAACTTAAAAGTTCATTCGGTCTTTTTCATCCTTAACTCGTTCCATTTTCTCCGCTAAGTCAGGGGTATTTCCGTCTTTTTTTAACTTAAAAGTTCATTCGGTCTTTTTCACTTTATGTACAAGCATTTAGCATAGAGTACAATTATTCAAAAGACCGAACTGCCCTTTAAGTTAACAAAAAAGACGAATATACCCCTGACATAACGGAGAAAAAATGGATGGAGTTAACGTGCCTGATGAAAATGACAAGATTTCAAACCTTTTGGATCCAGATGCGAAAAAAGTAAAAAACAAACCTTTGGACGAAAGTCGCAAAACTAGCCAAACCTCAGGGACGAAAATGGCATTTTACTCTTGCCTATTTTACTTACCGAATAGCATTTCTCCCGTTTTGCAGTGTTTCAACCAAGAGACCAATATGGTGGTTACTAGATGGTCCGCGTGTCAACCACTACAACTTCTCTAATTCCTTCTGTGAAACAAAACTCAAAATGACAATTCACAACTCTTCATCTTTTGTCGCTTCCGTTCGTATCAACACGTTCGATTCCCCACCCGGTGGTTCCCCATCGGGGAACAAAATCGGTTGGCACGATATGTCAACTCCACCATCTTTAGACGATGCAACCGGTGGCAGAAAGCTACTGGAGTCAGTCCCGCCTTTTATTTGGTCCGGGTCAAGTACAACCCGGGTCAAACTTGAGCCCAATGCCACCACAGAAATCTCTCTTCTGGTCACGACTTTTGCACCCGGTACTTATGATCTTTCTAACTACACGTTAAACTGGAATCTTTTAGACTCGAGTGATTCCGAGGAAAAAGAAGGGGTGTGCTACGGGCGTCCGTTTTATTTGACCATATTGGGTGAGGAATGAAATGAGCATTTTTGTTTTGATTTTTGTGAAATTAACCGGGATCTTGTGTACTAATTCAGTTGTAAATTTTGTTGTTACAAATGTGTTTATAGAACAAAATAGGGAAGATTGATGGGAAATGGAGATTTATTTTTGTTCACAGTTCAATAAGAACAATGGGATGATGGTTCATAGTTTACTTGTATTCTGTCAGTTGCAAATTCATAGTTTTCAAAGGACTACAATACAGATTTATATATTTTTAAGTCTATGTAACATAAAAATGTTACTCTACTATCGAAAAGGAAATGAACATTTACCTGTAGATCAAATAAACAATCTAACTTTGATATTATGGTATCAACTATCAACCAAGTATTTGGGTCAACCTTTTGTATAGATTTGATGATCGAAATTGTAACATATACTTGGTATTAGTTGATTACTTATCCGTGTGTTGGTCAACATTCGTACCCACTGAACTGACATAGTATGCAAAAGTCGACTCTATGTTGGTCTGCTTAGACGAGTTTGAATAAGTTAGCAAGGGTGTTGGCTAGCGACTATGTGTTGTCGGCTAAAACAAATAGTACTTGGTGAGCTCAGAAGTTGGTCGCCATACAAGCTGATAGCACTACATTTTCAAGTCAGAAAATAACTAACGGAAGAACTATTCGATATCAGCTGTTAAGACAACGAGTCAACGTAAAAGACTCGTATATGTGAAGTTTGACAAATGTACTATAGACACATGATTCAAAATGTTTATTGTTATTAAGATATAGAAAGAATTTGATTCACCAAATGACAAAATGATTCACCCAATCAAAATAGACTTTACACACAAATGCCTTTTAGTTAAAAAGTTGTCCCACACACATCTCTTTCGAAAAACCTATCTTGTTGTTATAAGTTTACGAAAAGTGTTTATAAATACAAATGTTTATTATTATAGAGATGAGTAGAGGTCTTTTGAGGTTTACTATTGGGATTTTTAAAGCAATGTGTTTAAATGCTTTTGTGAGAATCCGTAATCATACTAGTCACTATCTGCACCTTGCAGGATTTGAACTCTCAACCTTTTAGTTGCAGAGTACATCACTTACCACTAAAAACGTCTCAAGGGAGCAAGTGGTCTTAGGTTGTTCTAGAATGTTAGGTTAAGACTAGGTGGTATGGAATGGTTGCGCCATATCAGCGCCAGGTGTGCAGCAGGGCTCTATATTGTCTCCTCAATAACATTCAAGCAATTGAATAAAGCTCCCTTCAATCATTACTTCATTGCCTCCACCCAACCAATATTGATCTAGCTTCACATACCACCCATTGTTCCTTGTTAATGGGCTCTGGCGAAATAGTCAATGACGCCCAATACTTTGACACCGCTAAACCAAAGACACTTTGGTACTAAATGTTTAATTAGCTCAATTCTTAATAAACCTTACATATAAATTACTTTATAAATTAGTCTTTTCTTAACAACACACACTTGAATCGAAAAAGATTCTCTTTTAAATAAAACTAGCTTACAACCCCGTGTATTACACGGGTTAAATGACGAAAAAAATGTAAATTATAAACTTGTATATAATCCTTATTAATGAAATAACTTATTTAGATAAAATAGTAAAACAAAAGAACAGTTAATTTTCGCTATTCAAAATAATTTTCTAAGTTTTCACTTCTCTTTTAAGATACTACAGTCCATTTTATTATGTCTTAAAAAGAAGTAACACTAAAAAGTAAAAAAAATAATGATCATAAAATTGTATGTATTTTTAAAAATAATTATAAGTTATGAGGTTATGGTAAATGAATTGTAATTAAATTCTACTATGTATATTAATGATATAATAAATACTTTGATATAGATACTATTTTTAGATATATGGAACATAAGACAAGATACAAATATTATCATTGTATAGAAAATATTACATATTAAAAAAAATCATACTAAAAATAAAGTATACATTTAAAAAAATATGACTAAAGTTTTTTAAACTATAAATTTGAGCGTCTATAACAACTTTTTTAGTTAGTAGTTGACATTTAAATATTCAAATTAAAATTTTTATAATATTATATAATGTCTTTATTTAGCATGATGATAATGTCTTTAGTTGCGTAATATGATTGAAATTAAGTTTAATATTTAAAACTCAATGTTATTAGGAAGTTGGACCATTTTTTAAGATGAAAACATATTGATAGTAACATAAATTTGGAAGAAAATATTGAACACGTGTATCACACGGCTTAAGTAAATATAATGTTATATACTTAATAGCAAAAAAAAATGTCTTTTAAAAACCATTTAGTGTTCGCTTTAAAGATAATTTTGTACTTTATTTAGATAATCCGCTTGTAATTTTAGTCTTCTAAGTTATATACTATAAGTACTTGTACATGTAATTTGATACTTTATTAGTAATTATTGTTTATATCCAAATAATATATTTTAATCTTAACAAATATATATGGTTAGGGTAAAATGAAAATTTCTACAAGTTATGAGAACTTAGAGAACTCGGTGTTACAAAAGGTTTTTTGAATTTTTTACAAGGGGTGTGAATTAGCGGTTAGAGACTCAGGACGTTAAACTTTTTGATTTTGGATTTTAGTGGTTAAAACCACTAAAACATAGGGACTCAAAAAGTAATTTACTATTAATTAAATTTGAAATTATACGTTTGATCTCTAACTATATTAAATAATATTATACTTATTATATTATTTGATACATTTATATTTGTTATAGATAATTATTAATTAAATTTGAATTTATACGTTTATATCTCTAACTATATTAATTAATATTATATTATATTTTGTGTATATAAAAATTAATACGTAATACTATCATTAAAAGGGAGAAGGCACCAGAGAGTGACACGTGTACAAAAAGATTTTTGTTTATTAGTATAGGAAGATTTAAACAACCACCAACTTAAAAAATCTTATTCATCCCTTAATAATGTATACAAAAATATATTTTAGTAACCTGGTGGCATTTCTTTTATTTAAATAAATTTCGATTTCAACAGTTTTTGGCCGCATATTCGGTGTATGAGAATCGACTAATATTTAACCACCCACACGTAATCATTGAAGTAAAATTACATGAAAATAATAATATATTTGTATTAATCGTTTAATAGAACTTTAATATTATTGACATATTGCAAACATGTATACATGGGTCTACCATATCATCTTTACCCTTTTTGTAGTTAACATATCTAGTTCTTTACATTCTAAACTGATGGATTTCAAGCAAAAACAAAGGGTTAGGTGGGCAAAGGATGGCGATGAGAATACGTCTTACTTTCACAATGTGGTTAACGCAAACACTAGACATAACCGCATAAACGGCTTGTATATTGATGGGGTTTGGTCGACTTTCACACGGGTGGTTAAGGATTTTGTATTTTCTTTTTTAGGGAGCCGTTGTTGGATGGACAGAAACTTTTTGAGCATAATTTCGGATGGTGAGTCCTTTTACTTTGGCGGAAATTAAATTGGCGGTTTGGGATTGTGAAGGGGAGCCCGGATAGAATAAATTTTAACTTTATAAAAAAGTGGTGGGATAAGTTGCAATATGATTTTCTGAATTTGTTCACATACTTCCATGAAAATGCCTATTTGAATATAGGATGTATGTCCTCTTTTGTGGCTCTTATCCTGAAAAAAAAAGGATCACATGGGGCTAAATGACTATCCCCGGTTAGCTTGGTAGGGTGCATAAATAAGGTCATTTCTAAGGTATTGGTGAATAGATTAAAACCGGTCATCCAAAGTCTAGTGTCGAAGAAGTAAACGACATTTCTCTCAGCAAGAGGTGTCTCATCCCCTTTTATTTGAAGCTTAAGAAGTTATGTCTTAAGCATATCCTTTCAAGAATTAGTGTGTGGGGTATATGCCCGAGCAAGAGAATCCCAAAGCTCGTCTCATCCCCTTTTGTTCCTTGATGTGAGCAGACGATGCCTCATAGATGGTAGAGATAATAATCATGCGAACTTGAGCATCATTAGCAGTCCATGTTGTATAATTTGGATTGGTAGTGAGGCGAGTAGTAACATCAGATGATATAGCGACATATTGGTCGAGACATAGGATTAAGCTGTCAACGTTACCAAAAAGGTTGTTCAAACATAAATTAAATAACTAGTTCAAAGTAAAATGTTCTTCATATGTAACTCTAGCACAACAATAAAAGCGACAACCAAGATTCATGGAGGTCCATAATGTTCACTTTACTATAGGATACCCACACGAACAAATCACCATCGATGCGCTACTTCTTATGAAGTATTAGCGTTGCCTAAGAGAAAATCATATAAAGTTCTACTTAAAGAGATATAGGATACATAATGGTGCATCACACTCTTCAGTGGGCATCCATCTAATAAATGTTGTGTTTAGTGATAAACAACATGAATCAACAATTATGATTATTCTATGGAATAAAACTAGATCTTAATTTTGATTTCCTACTATCTAAAATCAAATTAGTATAACATACAATTTGTAATATCGACGTGGTTATCCATTTTTGTGAGAGGAATTACTATTCCCATAACAATAGTTCCTGCAATGTGATAGGAACTGAGTGGCAATCTTTTTTTTGGTTATCAATTTTTTTGCTTGCGTAATATATACATAAAAATAAAACTCTTTAAACATAGGGAATTGGCCTGAATAATCTCACCTAGACCTTATTGGCCATTAATAATCTCACCTCAGAATATTCCCCCACCAGTCCCACCTTTCACCTATTTTTCCTACAATGGTCCTCCGTTAAAAAAACTTAACGGAGTTAAGCTTTTTTTTTCCAAATTACAAACAGATTTTTTAGGGCTTTTGATAAGAACGACGATACGAGTCCATTGATGTAAACCTTGCCTCGAAATGGTGCTCCAAGTGACTTGATTTTGGTTAATTGGAAATTTAAACACCCGAATTGAAGCGTCGTTTTCATCGTTTGGAGCATCGTTTCGAGGCAAGTTTTACATCAATGGACTCGTATCGTCGTTCTAATCAAAAGCCCTAAAAAATCTGTTTGTAATTTGGAAAAAAGCTTAACTCCGTTAAGTTTTTTTAACAGGGGACCATTGTAGGAAAAATAGGTGAAAGGTGGGACTGGTGGGGGGAATATTCTGAGGTGAGATTATTAATGGCCAATAAGATCTAGGTGGGATTATTACAGACCAATTTCCCTTAAACATATAGGTTGGGTGGTGTGTCCCTCACATTCCCACACAAGCAACGAGGGATCAAATCTCACTTTTCCCTCCTTCCTAGTAAATTCCTCTTACACGTTATAATTCTTTTAGTATATCTTTTTTTTGGTTTCCTCTCTAAATAGTTTTTGCCACGCTAAATTTAGTTTACTCGTTGAGTAATATGTGTCGTTGTCGTGACGCGCGAGTTTGCTTCAACATTTTGACATTATTGTTTTCATGTTTTAACACCTACCGCCACAACGTGTGGGTTAACGGCTAACAATGCTTACCAGTCCAAAATCAACAAGCCAATATTAAAATTCATGTTTCTTAAGGGACCATCTATGCAACAAACCCAAACAAATAAAAATTTACAAAATATATCCTTTTGTGTTGTAGATGATGTTCTTTCTGGCTAAGTTGAAGGTCATCTCATGTAACAATGGAGGTTCCTTCTTCATCTCTACCTCTCAGTCACCTCTTCGACCTTACCCCATCTCCTACTTCCAAACCCACTACCCTCATCCGCTGCTGTTCTTCCTCCGCCACCGCCCCAAAACACGGCGGCCGGAGTACACCACCCTCCACTCCGGTTCTACCGTCCAATAGAGCCACCGTTGGCCCAATTCGTCTTAAAAAGGTTTGCCCCTAATTTGTTCAGTTATCTTCACAAAATAGTGTTTTTTTTTTTTTTTTTGCTGTTGATTGAATGTAATTGAAATTGGGGGGGGGGGGGGGGGGGGGGGGGATTAATGAATAATGATTTGGGTAGGTTTTTAGGTTATGTTTATGTATGTGATTGATATGATGCATATAATAAGCCCCCGATTTTAATGTTTTTTTTGAGGTCAGTTAAGTTGAGTTAGAAAGAACTGGTGGTAGATAGGTTGTTTGACTACATTGGAATGTATCAATTAAAATTCCGTTATTCCACATCCATAAAACAGAGACGATTACAGACTAATGGCAGGTAGACGAGCAACATTGGAATCTAATTTCTGAATGTCGGATTCAAATATTAGCAAGCAGGTTAAAATCATAATGTAGATTCATTATCCAGATATTCCCTGCATACTCAACAACCATTAATTAAACAATACTTATGTTACTGCTACTTGTTTGTGAACTTTTGTATATGCATAATAGATAAAAGAATTTAGTTACAAAGTTATGTTTATTTCTGAATTTCTAGATTATGCATCTATTAGGTTCTGTAATGGAAATGGGTCAAAACTAGTTGAATGCAAACTTGGGGTGTATTGTGTAAACAACCCAAAAACGCTTGAGATGTGCTTGCTAAAAAATCGAGTTGAGCCGACCTTAATTAAGTTGGAGTCCAAGCCTGAAAACGAGTGTGTTAAATAAACGAGCCCGAGCACCAAATTCACTTATCCAGATGGCTCACGAGCCTGAACGCGCCTATTGTATATTTAATATAGTATTAATTTATATCTATGTAGTTAATATCCTGATATACCGGTGATATATCAGTTATCGGTCCCAACCAAGATATCGGTACCGATAATATCAGCGATATTGGACAGATTTATCACCGATTTTCCCGATATCAGGACCTTTCTTCTTAGTTCTACCATCGTCTTTTTTCTTATTGCTGCTATTAGTGTTTTAAGTCTTAATTGTTAATTATTAGTGTTAAATGTTGGTGTTTTAAGTCTTAATTAGTCCCTACCTGCTACAATTGTTAGTGTTTTGCAAGTTTTAAAAGGTTAATTGTTGGTGTCAAATTGCTGTATATATTTAACACTTAATTGTTGGTGTCAAATTGCTGTATATATAAGCATGATATTAAAATTACCGACATCCCACCGATATCCATTTTTTACCACATTAACTGCTTAGTTAGAAATATATCGATGTTAAAATTTTAACCCGTTTGACCCGTTTCTTATATAGGTGGAAGAATTCCGGACCAAGGGATTTGCTTACAAACCGCCACCCAATCACCACCTCCCACCACCCTCCAAAACCACCTTAATCTCCCCTAAACCCTCTCCTCCGCCACCCATATCCGACGCAACCACCACTACCCACCTCCAAGAAAAGCTCCTCTACCTTGACACCTTTGGAATCGACCTAATCCCGCTCCTCACCGCCCACCCGCCCCTCATCTCCACCCCACTTTCCCACATCAAATCCACCATGACCTTCCTCTCAACCACCATCTCCCTCTCCCCGCCCGCCCTCGACCGCCTCACATCCCTCTGCCCCGAAGTCCTCACCCTCCCCCTCCCCTCCATCGTCTCCAGCGTCACCTTCCTCCTCCGCGAAGCCCACGTCAGAACCCACCACCTCCGCCACGTCATCCACCGCCGCCCACGACTCATCACCTCCGACGTCAAAACCCGCCTCCGCCCCACCCTCTACTTCCTTCAAGGCACAATCGGTATTTCCGACATTAGCAAACACGCCCACCTCTTATCCTGCTCGGTGGAAGACAAACTCCTCCCCCGAATCGAATACTTCCACGAAAACATTGGAATCTCGTATGACGACACGATGTTGATCTTCCGACGGTTCCCCTCGTTGTTCTGTTATAGCGTAAAGGACAATCTTGAACCGAAGTTTAACTACTTTGTGGTGGAAATGGGGAGGGATTTGAAGGAGTTGGTGGAGTTTCCGCAATATTTTTCGTTTAGTTTAGAGAACCGGATCAAGCGGAGGCACCTCCGGTGCGTGGAAAAGGGCGTGTGTTTGCCATTGCCGGCGATGTTGAGGTCGAGTGAGAAGCGGTTTATGGAGAGGCTGGAGGTGTGTTGTAGTTCTTCGATGCCGGTGAAAGATTCACCGTTTTGGAAGCTTACACATAGTGATTACCAATGATATTGTTAATGTATTGACATGGATATTATCGTACCTCATTGTTGTCATTTTGTGTACATATGTTATTAAGATTAAGATTCAGGTTGTTTTGGAAAGTTATTCAAGTTCTGGGTTGGGGTTTTAATCTACTAAAATGGGTTATGATTAGAACAGTATAGTTTTAATTTATTATTACAATAGATTATTGATTATTTATATAGGTGTTAAATTATATCATATTATTATAAAAAACTATTTACTTTAAAAGGTTTTAGGTAACTTTCAACCAATATCTAAAAAAAACTATTTACTTTAATAGGTTTTAGGTAACTTTCAGTCAATATCTAATAATAATGCGCGTCTGTTTCAAAATTTATGTAAAGGTTATTTAAATACATACCTATAAAGATATTTTTATACATATCTATATCTATATCTATCTATACTATATAATAAAAGAAACCATTTAAGGACACTTGTCTTTATATTAGGCCATATGTTATGGATAAATATTATTTTAGTTTAATCTCTTCAAATTAAGTATAGATAAATCCTCCTACCAAAAGGGTTAGAAAAAAAGACGTTGGGGCTCAGATGTTAAAAGATTCATTTTTTAGCTAAAAGGATAAAGGTGATATAACCACATGGGCCAAAATCGTAATTTACTCTTGATATTAACTATATATTTGAACGTTTTGTTTAGTTTGGTATCAAATAGATTTTACGAAACTTAAAATAAAATTAACTAATATTATTTATCATTTCTACATTTACAAGTTTTAAATAAATGGTTAAATTTATTGAGACTTCGTTACATTTACAAGTTTTAAATAAAGTGTTAAATTTATTGAGACTTCGTTAACACATTTTACTACAATATGTATTATTTTATTATTTGATAAACAATATTACATTTACTCAACCTCTGTAATACACGTGGTTTTAAAGATATAACTTTTTTATTTGGTATATAAAATTAAATTTATTCAATCCGGTACAATATGGTTCTTATAGATATAACTTTTTATTATTTAATATATAAAATATATTTATTAAACGCGTGCAATAAAGGAGGTTTTTAAAGATATATTGTTTTATTATTTAGTATATAAAATTCATTTATTCGACCCGTCTAATACACGGGGTTATAACCTAGTCTAAACTATATAATAAAAGAAACCAATAATGGGACACATGTTATTCATTGGAGCAATCTATTTTTTAGTTTTTTTCTTCTCCATCCTACTTAATTATAAATAATTAATATTAATTAAAAGATAATTATAAAATTAAATTTAATATAAATTTAAACAATTCGTATAGGAGATAATATAATATTTTGAAATATTTATTAGATTTCAAAATTATTTATCCTGAAATTAACAAAAGACATACACTAAATATAAATTAATATAATGTAAAAGATTTATTTATTTTATTAAACTAAAGTAATTAAGGGTAAAACCTATTTCAAAAATGTTTATAAGGGGTAAACAAAAACATTAATCAATGTTTATTGGTTCTATACTTTTATTTTCGTGTTGAACTCTCAACTCAAATACGGTATTCACTATGTTTACGTGACATTTATAAGAATCATCACCACAATCACCCCATCAATCATATATCGAGTATATCCGTTAGTTTTTTTTAAAGATATAATTTTTTATTAGATTCATTTAACCTGTGTAATAAACGAGACTTTTTAAAGATATAATATTTTTATTATTCACTATACAAAATTATATTTATGCAACTCGTGCCACAATCGCCTCATCCATCATATATCGAGTATATCCGTTAATTTTTTTAAAGATATAATTTTTTATTAGATTCATTCAATCCGTGTAATAAACGAGATTTTTTTAAGATATAATATTTTTATTATTTACTATACAAAATTACATTTATGCAACTCGTGTAATACACCGGGTTTTTAGAAATACAACTATGTTTTTGTTATGTGGTATATAAAATTAGATTTATTCAATTCGTATAATACACAGGGTATATAAAGATATAACTTTTTACTGATTGGTAAATAAAATTACATGTGCTCAACCCATACAATACGTGAGGTTCTTAAAAATGTAACTTTTTTCGTTATTTAATAAAATTAAATTTACTCAACCCGTACAATACACAGGGTTCTTAAAGATGTAACTTTTTATTATTTAATATATAAAATTACATTTATTCAACCCATGTAATAAACGAGATTTTTAAAGATATCGTTGTATTATTTGGTATTTAAAATTATATTTATTCAACCTGTGTATTACACGGGGTTCTAACCTAGTTATATCTATATAAAAAAATAAACATAAAAGATAATCCTTCGAAACATTTAACATTTATATTACCTGTAAAATATACTAGGTTTTTTTTTTTTTTCATTCGCCGTTGCGGCGAAACGGAGCAAATGATAATGTAAAATGTAGCATGTTGTTTAGAAAGCCAAACCATTAGAATCGGTTCAGTTTATCATTGTATCATTTTACGATAGCAAATAAATACTTTATTTTTTAATATAAATTCGTTTTTAATAAAACTTATATTAATCGAGGGTAAAATGTAAGCTCGAATACCTACTTAAGTTTATAGAAAAAAAATTAACGAACATAATTTATTAAAGAAATATCAATTAATAATTGATGAAGTAAAGATGAATTTAAAAAAAGAAGAAAATATTATTAAAAACAAAATAAATGATAAAGAAAATATAGTTTTAGAAAAGGAAAAATAAAATTACGTTAAAAGCTAAAAGTAAATAGAAAAAAATAAAATATGTTAAAAATTAAAAGTTAATATTAAAAAAATATATTAATATAATAGCTATATATTACATTCATCATCCTTCAAAAACTATATATATATATATATATATATATATATATATATATATATATATCTAGGGTTAGGTTAACATACAAAAGGGCTTATCATACTTCACGTACGCTACACTGCTAACCGTCCGATGAAGGCTAAAATCACGCATGGAGGTGATAATCACGCATGGAATCAGTTATTTGGTGATAATCACGCATGGGATGTGATAATCACGCATGGAGGTGATAATTACGCACGTTATAATGGTGAAAAAATAATTACGCACGTTATGGATTGTGTCGCGTAGGTTAATGTAGGTTAAGCCATTTTGTACATTATACTTTCTCTCTCTCTCTCTCTCTATATATATATATATATGGCCTTATCCTACATTATCATACGCGACAAAGGATATAACATGCGTAATTACATTTTTGATCAAAATAACGTGCGTTATTTTTGGTTCCATGCGTGATTTTTCCCAAAAAAACTAACCCCCATGCGTGATTACATGTCCAAAGCGTGATTATTTCCCTGATCGGACGGTTGGAAGCGTAGCGTACGTGAAGTATGATAAGCCCTTTTGTATGTTAACCTACCCCTATATATATAAACTATAATATAATAGTGTCTACTATACCATTCTTTTTCTCATTGTATTTTATATTATATTATTACCTATAAAATATAGTGTCTACTGTACCATTTTTTTCTCATTGTATTTCAAAATATTTATAAACTAAATACGTATAGAGGAAATAAGTAGGGTACCTGTGCGATGCGGCAGAGGTGACACTTTGCATTGCGGCACTCGTTTCTGGTAGTTTTCTTATTCGTATAATATTTATTGTAACATTATTGTGTTAGATATATGTCATAAGTATTACACATATCTAGTAATTATTAAATTTTGAAACCATTGACGCAAAAAAAGCTCAATTGTCAAGTATTTTGCATCATGATGAGATCAATTTAGTACTCATACGTAGGGGTGCAAACAAGCCGAACCGAGCCGAGCCTGAGCTCGACCAGGCTCGAGCTCGAGCTCGTTTAACATATGAAAGCTCGAGCTCGGCTCGAAGGTAATTCTTCAAGCTCGAGCTCGGCTCGGGCTCGATTCATTTAGTATTTATTAATTAATTTATATTAATTATAATTATTATTAAACATATAATTTAGTTATTTTTTATATTTATATAAATGGTAATTATTATTATATAAATATATGTTTAATATATTAATAGAAAAATATATAAACAGAAAGCTCGATTAGGCTCGCGAGCCGGTTCGAGCTCGATAAGCAAAGCTCGGGCTCGTTTAGTAAACGAGCTTGTTTTTAGGCTCGGGCTCGGGCTCGTTTAAGCTCGGCTCGTTCGAGCTTTTTTTCGAGCCGAGCTCGAGTAGCTCGCGAGTAGCTCGGCTCGTTTGCACCCCTACTCATACGGCTTAAACATCTCAATGATGTCATCTGTATTGTCACACCATCATTTCTCATCATCGAAATCAACATTCTCCGGAATTTATTGTATCTCTTCCTGTTCGATTATTACATCCTTTGGATGGTGAGTTTCTTCTCTATTCTCCTCTTTAACTGATAGATCAGTAGTAGCTGGAGTAGTTTGGGGAACTGGAAAAAAATGTTAAGTATTTTAGTTACATATTTTATCATGTTACCGTTATAAATAATATAGGATAAAAACAACGTTCATAGTTAAACATAATATAAAAACAAAAAACAAACAAATAAACAAACAATATATCATGTTTTAGAAACATACATACCTGTGTAAAGATTTGAAAGGATGAATATTGAAGCTCAAAAACCACTGAATAATAAATAAGATGAATGTTGAATGTGAGCATAGAAGAATAAATCAAAGTTATACACAACAGAAAATTGAAATACCTGTAAACCAAAATTTCTAAAAAAACAAGAAATTTCTTGAAGTGAAAAAAACTAATAAATTATACTATATATAGAACCTATAAACTAACGAATTGAATAATCTGTAGCGTTTTTCAACTAACTAATATTATCTATAATAGTATTTTAGAACTTATAATCCCTAAAAAATGCAACAAAATCTGGTATTCGGTTTTTGAAGGTGCATTGTGTTTAGATTATGGAGTTTTTTTTTCTAAAAGTTTGTTGGTGGAAAACTTATTTACCAAACTTCTAAAAAACGCTTTTATAAAAAGACGTTTCATGAAAATGAAAATGCTTCTAAAAACGTTTTTATAATTTTTTCATGAAAACTAAAATTCCATTTTGTGTGCACCTAACCAAGTAAATACACAAACATCCAGAATGCGAACAAAGCTCATATCAGACCCATATGTGCAAGGTTTGGAAATTTAATCTCGTCGCCGGAACAAATTGGTGAACAATCTTAATCAAACGAAAATCAGAGTGAAAACGGTTAGAATATTATTAAACTGATAATAATGACAACAACGTAGAGAGTCTTGAGCATTTAAAATAGAACACATCGATTTAATCACTTGTATACTAATGCATCATCTACTTGTACATTTTAATCCACACAACAACATTGATCAAGACAACTATCGAAATGTCAACAAAAATGAGTAGGTCATCACGATACCTTCGGATTTTTTTAAAACATTATAGTTTATAAGATATGACAATAATACCTAAAATAATTATAAGTTTGTTGTGGAAGGGGAAAAGTGTAATTAATTAGCCATAATTTTGTTAAAATAAAGGGATTTAAGTGTAATAATATGAGGGACTAAAATATAATTAGTGTTTAAAAGACCAAGTTACCCTCATTTAGGGGTGTTTTTATAAATAAAGAGGAAAGGAGTTCTTCTTTTTAGGTATCTTAAAATACCTATCCCTCATGCATAGGGGTGCAAACGAGCCGAGCCTGAGCTCGAGCTCGTTTAACATATGACAGCTCGAGCTCGGCTCGATTCGATCTTTATTTCTGAAGCTCGAGCTCGGCCCGAAGGTAATTTTTCAAGCTCGGGCTCGGCTCGGGCTCGGGCTCGACCCGAAGGTAATTTTTCAAGCTCGAGCTCGGCTCGGGCTCGACTCGTTTAATATTTATTAATTAATTTACATTAATTATAATTATTATTATACATAAAATTTAGTTATGTTTTATATTTATATAAATGGTAATTATTATTATATAAATATATGTTTAATATATTAATAAAAAATATATAAATAGAAAGCTCGATTAGGCTCGCGAGCCAGCTCGAGCTCGATAAGCAAAGTTCGGGCTTGGGCTCGTTTACTGAACGAGCTTGTTTTTAGGCTCGGGCTTGAGCTCGAGCTCGAGCTCGTTTAAGCTCGACTCGTTCGAGTTTTTTTTCCGAGCCGAGCTCGAGTAGCTTGCGAGTAGCTCAGCTCGTTTGAACCCCTACTCATACATTATAATATAGTATAGATGTTGTTCATGTCATTAAAGAATAACGAGACCATATAGTATTATGATTTACTCCTAAATATGATATTACTCAAGTTTTAAGTGTAGCGGTGGATCCATATTTTTTTTGTGGGTAATTGAGGAGTTTAATCAAATTTTTATGGAAATCATTGACAATAGGAGAGGCATAACCATTGCTTAAAAGTTGTACTAATTTTGTTTCGTTTAATCTATGAACGAAACAATTTTTTTTTTCACAAATACGAATATTTATTTTAATATCCGAAAACAGGATAATCCGATCTTAAACAACCCTATATACGAGTGCATCATAGGCAATTTGTATTGACCTTTATTTATGTACACAAGTTTCTCACGTTTGCACCATATAACACGTAACTAAAACTCATTACATACCTCATAAGAGGATTCACATCCCTCCATAATTTTCTCACGTAACTTAACTAAAAATCATACTTTTTAAAATTTATCTATTTTTTTAAAAAAAGCTTCCCATGTCACATCCACTATTTTAATCTTTTATCTTTTTTTTTTTTGACCGGCTAAATGTTACACCTAAGAGGGATCGAACCCCCCACCTCCATGTTAGAAATTAGACACCAAAGTTAGTACCACCACACCACAAGGGGTTATCTTAGACTAAAGGGTATGGAGAGGATAGGCTTGGATGGGATGAGCCGCCACGTAGGCGCCACGTAGGCGGCTCGTGGGGGATGAGCCTCTATCATATTTGAGGGGAATGGAGGCTCGTGGGGGATGGGGCCCCACCTCATTATTTTATAATTTTCTAAGTTGAAAAAGGATGAGATAGAGGGTATTTAAATTGAAAAAGGATGAGAGAGAGTGTATTTAAATTGAAAAAGTAAAATATAATATTCAAGTGGGGCCACAACTCAGAGGTGGGGCCTCGTCTGAATCAGGTGAGTCGTTTGGGCCGGGCCGAGGCAAAGGGGGGCGGTGTGGGGGCTCGGCGCCGGACCTAGCCGGGGCTAGCCGACCCCCATACCCATTAGTCTTACACATAAATACTTATCTTACTATATTCCTTGTTTTATACACTCGTGAAACTTTCAACAAAAGATAAATAGTAACTTTTATATATAAAAAGCTAATGTATTAATTTTTCAATATATAAGGATGAGAAAAAGAAATATTAGATGTGTAGTGAGTTTTAGTAGATGTTTTAAAATACGATGTAGTGAGTTACATACCTCAATACACACCCACAATTTGAGTTGAGCGGGTCGTGCTCGGTTCAACCCGATAATATTAGAGTCGTGTGCAGGTTCATATATATAACAAGATCTGCAGGTTCGGGTTCGTATAAAATTTTCGGGTTTGGGTCGTGTTAGACCCGCTAACCTGCAAACCGACCTGTTTACTAATTATACGGTTTACGCGTTAAACAACACACCGTGTATTCAATTCACAATTTATTAATATATATTTATAGCATATCACGAAACTCACGTATGTCTAAATCTGCAGTCCTTATACCGTTTGGGATCATTTCTTTTACTCAGTCAACATAACGTCCCGTGGTTTGGTCCACCACCAACACCTTCTCACCTCTTTCTTCATCCTCCTTCGTTGACTTCTTCCCACAGTTGAACAATCAAGCAAACCATTCAAGAACAAACATCACCTTCACCAATCTATCTATCTATACCTACACCTACCTTACCTTACCTTCACCTTCACCTTCATCTTCATATTCATATCTTCAACACATCCAATCTTGAATTTCAGTCTCCAAATCTCAACATGAACGATCTATTCTCCGGATCTTTCTCCCGCTTCCGCAGCGAAGAAACCTCATCTCCACCCTCCCGCCACCACAGCGTCGAAATGACCGGAAATCCACCGTCTAACGCCGCCGTCAACGGCGTTAACCTAGACAAATTCTTCGAGGACGTAGAAGCAATAAAAGACGAGCTTCGAGCACTCGAAACACTCCACAACAAGCTTCAATCGTCACACGAGCAATCCAAAACACTCCACAACGCCAAATCCGTGAAAGATCTCAGATCTAAAATGGACAACGACGTCACCACCTCGTTGAAAAAAGCTAAGTTTGTTAAACTCAAATTAGAAGCTCTAGACCGATCAAACGCTGCGAATCGAAGCTTACCTGGCTGCGGACCAGGCAGTTCGTCAGATCGGACACGCACGTCCGTCGTGAACGGCCTCAGGAAAAAACTCTCGGACTCAATGAACAATTTCAACGATCTACGCAACAAAATGTCGTCGGAGTATCGCGAAACGGTTACTCGAAGATACTACACTGTAACCGGAGAGAATCCGGATGAGAAAACAGTGGATACGTTGATTTCGAGTGGTGAAAGTGAGACGTTTCTGCAGAAGGCAATCCAGGAGCAAGGGAGGGGACAGGTGATGGATACGATACTGGAGATACAAGAAAGGCATGATGCAGTAGTTGAAATTGAGAGGAACCTGAAGGAGCTGCATCAGGTGTTTATGGATATGGCAGTGTTGGTTGAGACCCAGGGTGAACAGTTGGATGATATTGAGAATCAGGTGAACCGGGCGAGCTCGTTTGTGAACCGAGGGACGACGCAGTTGCAGGTGGCCCGAAAGCATCAGAAGAATACTAGGAAGTGGGCGTGTTTTGGGATTACTTTGTTGTTGATTGTTGTTTTGATTATTGTGTTGTCGCTTAAGCCTTGGGACAACGGTGGTGGCGGTGGCGGTGGCAGTGGTACGCCGACTGTAGCGTCACCACCACCGCCGTGACCGCCGCCGCCAGCGACAACATGATGTCTTTGATTGTGTTGTCGATTTCTCATTGGTCGCCACTCTATATGTTCATTGGTGTATGTGGCGGATTAGTAAATCGTTTCGTTGGTTATTGTATTTATTGATGATTATTGTGTTTTTTTTTTTTAATTTCGGTTTTGTAATTTTGGAGTTCTTGAGTATCGAATCGAGGGTATATTGGTTTGTTTTGTTTGAGATGTTGTTTATTTGAAGCTTGTGTGTATTTTTATGCATCAATGCGGCGTGTGTGGACGCCCTTAGACCGAGGTGGAAGTGAAAGACGGGTGGGGAAATGAATAATTTGTTTTAACAGACTTGTGGGTGCTCTTATTTCACTCTTAAATAATGAGGGAGGACGGAGCACCTCGCGGGTAAGCCTCCCCGGGTAAGAACCCGAGCCAACACACTGTCGCTTTGCGGTACTGATTGATGTTATGGGGGATTACTTGGGTTGGCCGGGCTGTTTGTTTCGTGTAGCTAATGAATCCATTTAGGGTGTCCGGGGCACTCCCCTAAGAGGGGAGTCCCCTCTCTTACGCACACCCAATCCTCGTGTGCCACGTCAACCTCGGGTGATGGAAACTATCGATTACCAAATGTATAGCAAAAAATAGCAATAATTCTAGTACAACTTCGGAAGATAACAAGCTCGATACAATAATTTGCTAAAGTGTGTGTGTTTCGCGATTGAGTATCAGAGTGTTCGGTTACTAGCTGTGTTTCTATTATGAGCTTATTATCCCCTTATAAAATTAGAAATATCTAGTTAACAAACTATCCGAAATCCATGCAAGCTTCACACGTTCTCCCTTAACGGTCATGACTCCTCTTGCACGTGCCATAATTAGCATATTCCTCCGATATCCCCGTGTTGACTCAGTTCACATCAAATAATACCTGCAAACGTAAACTAAACACACAAGTAACAATTGTTAAAAAACATAGACATCAATAAGTATCCTTGATCCTCAGATTCCCTGCATTATCTGTTAAGGATCCGTGATTCAGGTTCAATCTTAGGATAGATGATCCTCAGCATAAAATTCATGCCCTAACACCTCCCGAGCGCCTACACATATATACACTATATGCGCATACTGCAAGCGGGCGAATATAATTTATCTATATTCACTTTCCGTAGAAGTATCTATATTCTCTTTCTTCCGGTCGTGCGCTGGTTTTTATGTAGTGTTGTTTGTTGCTGGCTCAAAAAAAGTAGTTAGATTTCATGCGTTCGATGGGTTATTCGCTATATATATATATATTTCATTTTTTTGCTAGCATATTATGCACAAATGCAACTAATGTGAATTATGCAACCAAAATGCAATGCCTGCAGATAAGAAAAAGAATGTTTTGCTAAAATCAACTAATGCAAAATATGTGTAACCTAAATGCAATACATACAAATACAAAAACATTAGATGCAAAAAAAAAAAAAAAAAAACCCTCTGTCCAATGGATAAATGAGTAAAAAAAGAACCATTTTTTAATCTACCATGCTATATGTGAATAAAATAATCTGGACCACACATTATTATCGTTTTAAGCAACTTTATCAACTTAATTAACAAAACCTTACAACGTTATCAAAAGTTTTTGCTTTTAAGCAATAACCGTTGCATCTATCTACCTTTGGGCACGATTAAAGGTCTAATAGGTGATAATTAATTGTTTATTGTCACACCTCGATCATTATCTCAATATGTCACACCCTGAATTTTGCGAAAGCGTGTGCGTGTGACTTGATCAGTTTTCATTGCATTCGATTATAATAAACAACTATATGATTAAAATGATGTTCATCCATTCATAATTTTTAAAATAATACAAACACAAGTTATTTAAGTTTCAACCAACATATCCTCAAGTTTTGTTACAAATCAAAAGTGGATGACATCTAAACTTGAAATTTACATCTTGAAAACAACACCAGCGCCCAAGATCCATCTTGTTTCCTGAAATACATGTAATTTTGAAAACATCAACAAAAGTTGAGCGAGTTCATGTGTTTTTGTATGAGTTCGAATAATCTTGTAAACATTTGTAAGTATTCCTTTGTAATCCGGTATGAAAACGTCTATGAACTGTCACACCCCTTTCTGCGGCGGAAGCACGAGGTGTGATCATGAAAGGTTCTCATTGCATACGAAAGGTAAACATGCTATATGCTCGTAAAATCATCAAATACCATAATTTGAAAACATAAGTTTAGCGTTTACATCGCTAAGTCGCATAAAACATTGTCTTAAAAGTCTACAACTTTATTTAAAGATAAACATAAGCGACATCCACAAGCATAAGCGAGACCGCGCGCACATCCATCCTAGTTACCTGAAATACATGTGAGTTTTGGAAAAAACGTCAGCATAATGTTGGTGTGAATTCATGCAGTTTTGTATTTCACGTTTGTATACTTTGTATGAAAACATAGTTTGTGAATAAATCAAGTTTTCATATATTAATTCAGTTTCATGTGTACACCACGTACTCATGTATAATTCAATTTCTTCTTGAGTACCCCACGTACTCAAGTATAATTCCCATTTTCTTGAGTACCCCACGTACTTCAAGTATAATTCAATCTTTTCTTGAGTACCCCACGTACTCAAGTATTCATCAATTTTTAGTATGGTATGACTTTTATGTAAATAAAGTATTCCTGTAAGCATCAGGATTGTTAATGGGTTGCAAAGCCATTAACATGTGACACGACATAGGAAGTCACCAAACCTAAGGCATTTAATTGGTATATTCTGAGACACAAAAGCACTACTCCATTCTCGCCCTCACCGAGAGTGTGGCTGCCAGGCACCCGTTAGATCTAACCTTTTGTTCTGCGGTCTAAGTATATTGTTGATTAATGGTGCTTCTGTACCCTATTCGTGACACTATTTCTCATAACGCATCCTACTTGGTTCTCGTCCTCACCAAGCGCGTTTCTTGTTATCAATTCTCATAACGCATCCTACTTGGTTCTCGTCCTCACCAAGTGCGTTTCTTATTATCATTTCTCATAACGCATCCTACTTGGTTCTCGTCCTCACCAAGTGCGTTTCTTATTATCTTATATTTCGTCACACTTGGTTCTCGTTCTCACCAAGTGTACTTCTTGTATTCTTATAGTTCATTACACTTGATTCTCGTTCTCACCAAGTGTGCTTCTTATATTTATATCATACCAATTATAAATATTGTACATTTGTACATGTATTTCACCCCCGAAGTTATAAAAACTGAAAACAGTTAAAGAAAAGGGGCAGCATGAACTCACAACTTTGCGTTCCTGTGCGTCGTAAACTTCACCGGATTTGCTTAATTAACGTCGTAACCTATACGCGTTTTCTTAACGTTAGTCACTAGACTTGCGTCGCACAAGTACAGTCACTCTCTTTTGTGTATATTTTCTTGTGTTAAAAATATTTTATATTTTTAACTAAGTGTCTTACTTATATTATTTTCTCAAAAATAAATATAAGCTTTTTGTATTTTGCACTTTGCACCCGAATTATGTATCTTGTATGTTGTATGCGTATTTTTATATTTATACTCCTCATGAGTATTTAGTGTATTTTTAAGTCTTAATACACTAGCACGTATAACACATACTTTATACACTTAGCACAAAAGTTGGTGATAAAATAATATATATTTTCTCTCTCAAAAATATACATACTTATGTCCATTTTCATTCTTAAAGAAATCCTTATTTCTTATCACCAAAAATTAGGGAAACCTTGGTAATATTTTTAAACACATTTTTAGGGAATAAGTTTCTTAAAAACTTATATTTTTCTAAGTGTCAAAATTTATAAAAATTTTGACAGAGTTTCCCCTAAAAATGGAGGTTTCCCATGTTTTCAAAACATGTGTTTATTTTCTTTTAAATCGTCAACAATCATCAACAACAATTATCAACAATAATCATCAACAATAATTACTAATTTCTCCATTTCATGAACTTGAATATTTACAAAAATGTGTAGTAACCTACTAGCACATTTAGTAAGTCTTGTTATCTTTAAAAATAAGTTTAATTTCTTAAAAACTTTATTTTTAAAGAATATGAAGTTTCACAACTTCTAGTCAAGATTCACAAAAATATTTCTTTGTTGAACTTCCTTGTTACACAAGTGTTTACACACTTCTTTATTTACTAAAAATATATTTAGTTCATGTAAGATCCGGGTTTTAAACAAGACTAATATTTTTGCTTGGTTCTTCCGAAAAACCACTTGTAGATCTTTAGATCTACATGTTTAGAGTCTTATTTTACAAGAAAATTTATATTTACACAAGTTCATGTTTCATGGATGGAAAGTTTCATCATCTTCCATAACTTTAGCACAAACATATTACTAGTTCATGTTCTTGAACATAACCTAGTATATCTTGATGATGATCCATCCTACTTTTATTAACACACAACATCAAATAATCACAACCATGCAAGATCTACAAGATTTACACACATATCTTCTCTTTAACCAACTAGTTTATCTTTCTTTCAAGACTTTTAGTTTTGATCTTTAGAGTTTCTTCATACTTTACCATTCTATCTTCTATTAACCACTAAAAATAAGAACAAGATGAAGTGTTTAAGCACTTACTACTAGCACAAGGCTAGGGAAGTTCAAGGGGACAAATGGAGTGGATAAAAGCAAATGAAGAAGGTCCTTCAAGATCCGCTTGCACCGAGCTTCGTTGGTGACCTTCTTACACCATAATATCGCCTTAGAATGGATGAGTGTGGATTGAAAATTGATGTGTGGGGAGGGGGTGCTTGGGCCGTAGCTTGAAGGGAAGGAGGAGAGGTTTTGGTGTGTAGGTGATGTTGATGATGATGAAGTTATGTTCTAGTGGATATACTTATAATATGCTAACTTCACAAATACCATTGGATCTTATGCTTAACATGGGGAAACAAGATCCATTAAACTAATCAATTAAAATCATGGTGTGGCCCCCATGTCTCTCAACCGTCCAACATGTGGGGGGGGGGGGGCTAAGTGAAACATTTCCAACTATTAGTTAGTGATTTGGTTGAAATGTAAAGGTTCTAGTTAGTAGCTTAAGTGTGTTATTTAATACAAAGGGTGTTAGGGTGTTCGGGAACCCTAACTAGCTTAGGAAAATAAAAACAATGCTTCTAGCATTATTTTGGTGTTCCGGGTAATGTCCGGTTGTTCGGTTAGATACCGATTCGTTAAAGTGCTAAATTACACTTTTTAGTGTCTTTTAGGTACCTTCTTGTACCCTTTTAATTCCCAACACTTGGGGAAGTATTTTGGATGATAAAACGTAATTTCTGCATAATATTCATATGTTTAAATGCTGAATTGAGCTGAATTTATTAAAATTCTGCTCTTAAAGTGCGTTTCGGGTGCTTCTTAGTGCTTATTTTTGCTTCCGGAGAGTATATATATTAAACCCTTGTATGTACTCTTGGGTTTTAATATATTCTTGTTGTTGGACCTACACCTAGGCTCCAATTTTATTGATTGACTGCTTTCTGCAGTTCTGTTGACACATAGTGTCTTACCGGTGAGTTTACTTAGTATTTTTGACGCAACGCTATCGTTTATGCATAAAGCAATATTTTGTAGTATACAACGTGCATGAATTCACTTGTTTAATCATGTGTTCAGACATTGCTGACAATTAAGCACATAATTGCAGTCATTAAATAATAACTAAAGTGTACGAAAATTACCGGTTTGGTGCCAGTTGTCACATGAACAGATCGACTAATGATTTGTAAGGTCATTAATATGTGTGCAATGGTGTAGGAAGGCTCAAACCTAGCGAATTTTGTACCGGTCCACCCGGCTGGAACTACATAGTCACCACATTCGGCCACTCCCGGGCCCATGGGTGGGGCTCGCAACACCCAGATAAATCTATCACTCATGCCCCACGGTCTTTATACAAAGATAAATGGTCTTAAATTAATGTCTACCCATTCATATGATCTAACAGTTCATTCCTTAGCTAACCATACCATTTGTAAACGTTTGAAACATGTATTTCACCCCCGTAAGTTATAAAACTGAAAACAGTTAAAAGAAAATGGGGACATGAACTCACAAGTTTGTGTCCTGCTGTCACGTATACTCAAAGATCCGTTCTGTGGGTCGTACAACTACCTACACACGTGTTATATTAATTAGACGGTTAGGTCGTGTAACGACTCTTAGTCTTATGTATTATGACTTATTTTAGAATTGGTATACTTTGAGTTATACGTTGGATGTATATTATATAATTCCAAATTATATAATTATAAGTTAAAATAAAGATTTATTTTAACTTAAACCATTTTTATCTGATATTTGGAATATTTTTAGAAATAATATATTTATTTTTAACTTGATTTGTTATGTATCTCTTACATATGTTTTTTCCAAGTATAGGTATACTTGTTTTGTGTATTTTGCCAAGTATTGGTAGTGTATTCCGGTGTGTATTTATGCGTATAGGATACATATTTTCTTGTATTCATTAAGTATTCTATACTTAATTTGTGTATAATTTTCTGGAATATTATTTTTATATAATAAAAAATCACCAAATTTATATTCTTAAAATATACACATTTTAAGAGAAGTTTTATAGAAAAATATCAATAAATTTACTTGGCAAAAATAAAAATACTTTCGTATACATCTTAAAAATAATATATTTTTAAGATTAACTTAGAAAATACATATATTTCTATTTTTCACCAAAATAATATATTTTTGGATTGTTTAAGAAAATGTATATTTTTCTCCACTCAAAAATAATATATTTTTTATTTGACAAAATATGATATATTTTGTAATAGTTATAAAAATCCATATTTTTCCGTTTTCTTTGGTTTCAAAAATACCGTTTGTCCGATTGTCCAATATTTCCGGAATATATATATTTATAGTCCATATGTCCGTTTGTCCGATTGTCCAATATTCGGGTATAAATTATATATTTATTCTCTTGGGATTTTGGTAATATTTTATATTTCAAATTTTGGTATTTTGGTGTGTTATATTATTTTCAAGTCCTAATTTTAATATAACTATTACAATCAATATACAAGTAACACATAATTTGTGTCATCTAAATATATATTTTCCTAAATATATACTTAGTGATTTTTATTATCAAAAATCAACCTCCAATATTTGTAATTTTTGTAATAAAAATTATGGCAAATTTTTATATAAAAACCATGATCAAAATTTACTTGTAAACACTTGTTTAAAAATATTTTTTTAAGTGTTTAATTTCTACAAAAAAATTTGCCATAGTTTCCCTTTAAAAATGGAGGTTTCCATGCTTAATAGCATATCATTTTCTTTTAAAAATTCATCATCAATCATCAACAATTCACATATAACTTACCAAGAGCCAAAAATATGCATTTTCATAATATGTCATGAACTTGAAGTTTAACAAAAATGTGTAGTAATTTAACATGTTGTTTAGTAAGGTCTAATAACACTAAATCCATGGTTTTTGTTTCATAAAACTCGTTTTTATGGTATTTCATTCTTTACAACTTGTAAAGTGATTTTACAAAAATTAATCTTCTTGTATTTTTCTTGTTTCATACACTTTAGTAGCTTTGTTTTAACCCTTAAAACATGCTTATTTTCTTTAAAACCAAATCATGTGAAATCTAGTAGTAAACTTTAGTTTCTTTAGATTTTTATTTTTGAAATCCTTTACTTTCAAGGCTAACATCTTGTAGGATTCATCATCCTACACAAAAACAAACTCATCTTCAAGTTCATGATTCACATAAAGGATGATCAACATGATTTTCTCAAGATCTATCCTTATATTTGCTAGATCATGTGTTTAATCATCATCTAGCAAGCTCCATATGATGATCTACACCATATATGCAAGTATTCAACAAACAAGTTTAACACATACACTAAAACAACTTGATCTTCATGTTATTAAGCTTTATGTTCATGTTCATGCTTATGTTTTCTTGAGATTCTTTAGATTAACAAGTTACATTACACTTTAACCACTAAAATTAGAAGTAAAAACAAGATAAAAGGGGCTTACTACTAGCACTAGGGCTAGGGAAGAATCAAGTATGAAGATGATGAAGATTGAAGTGGTTAATAGCTCTTTGTGAAGGTCCTTCCAATTCCGTTGCTTCCCACCTTCTTAGATAGGCTTGAGACACCTTAGAATCACCTTAGAATGTATGATAATGGAATGAAAATGGAGGGTGTTACAAGGGGTGCTTGAGCTGTGAGGTTAGAAGGAGAAGCAGAAGAAATGGTGTTGGTTGAGTGGTGTATGATATGTATGCTTAAGACTTGTGGTTTATTTAAAATGATTTTCCAACATTAATTTACCCCATGGTTCTTATCTTTGAAATCTTCATGGCATATCCTATAAAACATTGAAAGAAAATCAATGGGTGGGCCCATGTATAACCGTCCTCAAAGGGGGGGGGGGTTCTTAGTTAGGTTTTAATTCTTAGTTAAGTGGATTGGTTAGATTTCAAGTGTTATAGTTAGTGCGTAATGTGTTTAGGGATTTTAAGATGTAATACGGTGTTTAGTGATCATAATTAGCTTCATATCATTAAAACAATGTTTCTAGTTAAATTTTGGTGTTTCGGGTAGTGTCCGGTTATTCGGTTGGCTACTGGTTCATTAAGGTGCTAAATTGCACAGTTTAGTGTGCTTTATGCTTTCTTTTATTACAGTTTTGATTCCCGACACTTATCAAAGTATTCTGGACCATTAAACCATATTTCTGCATTATATTTTGGGATTAAAATGCTGAATTTTGCTGTTTTCTGCAGAATTCTGCAGTTTTAGTGTGTTTCAGGTACTTTCCGACACTTAAATCATCACTCGGAAGGCGGTTTTATGATCCCTACTTTCTTACATACTATTCTAGTGTAACTCTTGGTTCCGGGGCTCATTCTGTGTCTCAACATCATGTCTGTCTGAGTACTGACTCTCGTCAATACTTTTACTTTATCTGATAACTGTGCTAACTTTGTTCTGTGCACTAATTGAACCACACTGTGTTGCATGTAATAATGATAAACAATCCTGCAACATGTTATGCATTTGTATGTCTTTGACAGTAATCAGAAAATCATTCGTATCATTAGTTCATTCATGCACAGTCATAGAGTACACATTACTGTTCATATCGTACGGAAATACATGGAAAAGTGCCAGTTGTCACACAATAATTGGGTTTTTACAGTTTATTTTCTATCTCAGATTGGTTTTAAAGTACGCATATGATGTTATCAAGAGCTCTCAAAAGAATCGTTTAATAAAAATAAATTAAATTATGATTTAATTGTAAAAAAAACATACGTAATCTATCTATACTTTCTATAAAAGAAGAAATCTGAGTGACATAAGAAAAGTTGATGTGGCAGCCAGAGAGACTGTCCAACAATGCTTTTCTTATGTCATTACTGCATCATAAAGCCTAATATATAAAATCACTTTAAAATCTATCTAAAACTCTGCCTCCCAAAAGCTCTGCTCATATCCATTCATACTTTAAAGCCAGCAGAGGTTGAAGGTTCATATGATGCTATATATCAGCAGATGTTTAGTTTCCTGTAATTTCAAATTCAAAATGCCTGGGAATACGTAATTTGCAATTAATGCATGTCACTCACTCACTTCTGTCAACCATCTTCTTATATAAAGGTTTTTCTCATTTCCCTCTTCATATTTACACTCTCCTGTTCTCTGCTTTTGTATTTTGAAATTTGAATTCATTCCGATTTCCAAATTAGAAGCACGTCAGCATCAGTTGAGATTAACAATTTTCGTTTTGTTAACGATTTGAATCCTGGGAAAGATTTGTGGCACATGAGAATGAGGATCATCTGAAAATGGAATCAAGGTTATAAAATGGATCTCATCTTCGTTGATGAAAAGGTATGGTGTATTTGTGTTTTTACGTTCATGTATAAATGATTCCATGGATGTATATCTGTGAATTCCTGTATCTATGCTTTATAGGTTTCTATTATAAATGTTCCTGGGAAAGATTTGTGGCAGATGAGAGTGAGGATCAGCCGAAAATGGAATCAAGGTTAAAAAAATGGATCTCATCTTCATTGATGAAAAGGTAATGTCTATTTGTATTTAAAAATAGATGTATATGTGTGAATACCTGATTCTATGCTTTGTAAGTTTGTAATATAAATGTTCCTGAGTTTTGTACGGTAGTTTATTGAGAATGTTTATTCTTTGATTTTTTTCTTTTTATCACAAACTATAGGTTTGTATTCTAAAAAAAAAAAAAAATACTTTGTTTAAATATTCTTCAGGTAGATGTTGCTGGATCTGTTATTTGGTGTGGAGGTCTTGAATTCGTTGGCCGACCTTCATAAGAAACTAACAGTATGAAAAGCGATATTCAAGAGTTGGAGTAAGTAGTGGTTTACATGTTCAGTCATGTACAAATTATTGTTTGTATTTACTGTGGAATGATCTTACAAAATGAAATCAAGACTGTTGGTATTTAAAGTGGAATCATGGTAATGCTAATAAATGAGACTAACAGTCTTTGTATCTAATGTGGAATGGTAATAAATGAGATCAACAAATTTATTCTTCAGGTGAATATGTTAGTTAATTTGTTGCTCATTTACTACTTTAATAGATGGTCATAATTTTCATTTGATTTTATGTTGTTATTCATTTAGTTTTAGTTTTGATTTTATAGATTCTAGAAAACTGGTCATAAATTGGTGTTTAGTTTATGGTTAAATGAATATTGTTTTCATGTAGGGTTACGGTTTTGCGATGTATTGTGTGGAATGATTATGCTCTGCAGTTTAATGAATTCATCTCTAAAATGACATCTCATGAGCATGTGATGCCTGTTATACAGCATGTAAAGTGTAAGGAAATGAAAAAGGTAATTTTTGTTACTTTCTACAAATCATAACTATACTCTTTATTGCTGGCAATATAATAACAGGTTGAATAAATGTTAATTAGTTAGATTATGACAATGATCGGCCATAAATTAAAGTTAGATTATGACAATGATCGGCCATAAATTTGTTTTGCCTTTTAAATGTCGATCACCAACATGTGTGATTTATTGTGAAGTGACAATTTGTCACACCCCAACCCGTTGGCGGAAACATTGAGATGAGACGAACAAATTGCTCAAAACATCATAACACTATGTGACAATATAAATTAAATTGAATTTCATAAACTGCTAAAGTATAATACAAGAAATCAACATAAACAACATTGTTTCGAATATACAACAACAAAATAGTTTAATCTAGGCGTGTTTCTAAGTCCACTTAAATCTTGTTTCTTCACTTAGCATCATCTTGTCTATCATCCTACAACATGTATTAAAATATAATCAACAAAAGTTGGTGAGTATGCAAGTTTGATACGTAGTATAACATAGAATAAAATTGTTTAACGTGTTCATATCCAACATAAATAACATGATGCAAGTTACTAACACGCTGAAACTGTGTCACTATATGTTCAAACCCTAGAATACAATGCGTTAAAATAGCATATCCCAGAGAATAATGGGAGGTAACATGTTTAACTTAACAATACCCCTAGACTAGTGGGCGGTGCATTACTCCTATAGCGCTATAATTGTTAAGGTGGGCTTGTACGAAGTTAATGAGCATATAGACACTAATAGTTTACATAGCATATGAGATTAACAACCATCAAATCGTTCATAGACTAACTCCCAATAGACTAGCGGGAGGTGAACATGTTTACATGTGGATAGAATATGATTCAAATAGTTTCAAGTGTTTAGTGTTTTTACATAGAATACATGTTGCACCCAAAAGTGTTTAAAAAGTAAAATGGGTTCGAGTATACTCACAAAATTTGCATACGCTCCGATTATCCAATTTGATGAAGTTGTCGAGACTAGAAGATTGGTTGTAATTGATTTGGGGTTTAAGAGGTGATTACATATGGTTTAGGGATTTGGAGCTTAAGTACATGAAATTAGACATATGAAAATAATCATCCATCACATATGATACTTAGATGATGTACTTACTAACTTGACGATGTCCACTTGTTCATTATCAAGGGTTCAGTTTGTTTGAATGTTACATAAGTATTACATAGAGTATACTATTTCATATATGTCAATCATGAGTTAGAAGATTAAGGTCTTCATTTAGGCACCTCTAAGTATCATAGAATTCATACATGAGGTAGGAAGAACAAAGCTTCCAGTTAGGTACCTCTATTGTTCACCACTACACTTGTTGTTATAAACAACAAGGAGGGTCATGAACTTACAAGAAATAATGAAATATGAACATCTAATCTATGGAAAAACATCAAGAAGTGAGTGGATTTTTATGAAAGATAGCCCAAGCTAGACTAACAATCACACATACATCAAGCTTGAACATTTTTTGTGGGTAAAACCCTTCTTAAAACAGAATGTTTGTGAGGTTTTAACCTCTGATTTAACATGTCTCAACCTTGTTTTTAAGCCTAACTAACCATAAATGAGGTTATAAGCATAAGGACATAGGTTTGAGATGAGTTAGACTCAAGTTCAACTAAGTTTAACAAATATTGGAACATAAACAGAAAGATCAGTCCACTTTGGAGCCCATTTGGCGACGTTCCGGGCTCTGGTTTTCCAGGGAAAACCTATGGAAACGTTCCTAAGGTTAATCCAAGTAAGTAGGAAGAAGAATGGATGAAAAACGTTAAGAATTGAGTGAGTTATGCTCACTTTAGTGAAGGGTGCTGAATCTGCTCGAACTTCTGTTTGCAACAACTTTGTGACTGATTTGAGAGAGTTGTGAGGGTGTTTGTAAAGTGAAAATGGCTTGGAGGCACTTGGGTTTATATAGGGAAGAGTTTGGTTAGGTGTTAGGTGTTTAATTAATGCTCAAAACTCATTTAAAACTCAAATACACTCGAAATCCTGCTAAAAAACGAAGCTGGTTAAGTGATTATGTGCGCTGGTGTCACACCCCAACCGATGGCGGAATCATCGGGGCATGGCACTGAGCGAAACAGATTGTCCAGAAGTTTCCATAACAATTATCAAAACTATTCAATTTAAATAATACGTCCCATACCGTATCTCAAACAGCAAAATAATTATTACAGACATAAATCCAGTCAAATATTCTGTTTCGACAACTCAGATTTTAAATAGACAGCAATTGTTTATCTGCTTCTAGAGACCCCTGATTCGTTATCTACAGACAACTATTTGTTGGGCTCTAGAGCGTTATTCTAGCTTCAAAATCCTACCACGTATGCATCCTAAGCACCTGTCACATACGTTAAAATAAAGTCAATACATAAAATGTAAAGGTGAGCATACAAGTTTGATAATAGCATATAGAGTTCGAATTCGTTTACGCATAACCGGCACGTACACATAGCGAAATGAAGCACGTTAGTTATCGACATAGACCCATCGATACCAATGACTGCGGGTTGACTGCCCGAGGCAGTTCGCATTACATGATTACCACCATAATCCATGCAAGTAAAAGATCCTTAACAACCCCCGTGTGAACGGGTGCTGAGTCCAAACTATAGTACTATCGTTGCTAAGGCAGGCAGACAGCATTCCATGTGTAAACATAACAAACAAGCATTCATAAGCCACGTATAACATGCATTAACGGTTAGTGTTCAAATAGTTTGAGTAGTGTGATAGTGGTAGTTTGAATATTCGTAACGTATGTAACACCCAAAAGTGCTTAAAGCAAAAAGGGATCGAGTATACTCACTGAGATTAATGGATTGAAGGGAGCGCTTAGCGAGTACGGTTAGCCTGAATAGATTCGGTAGTATAACGATAAGCGATTCGTAAAACGTCACAAGGTATGAAAGGGGTCGGATAGGGGTTCGATCGGATAGTAATTCGATCGGACAGCAATCCGTGCGGGTAACAATCCGTTCGGGTGGTCATTCGATCGGATGGTAATCCGATCGAATGACGATTCGAGTGGATTGTTTCTTCTTATGAGAAGGATGTGTTTGTGTATGATGGTTTGACTTTTGAAGTTTTCATTGTAGCATTTTGAAACAATGAAGTATCTCTATCTTTCAAGTCGGTCGATCGGATGACTTAGTCGTGCGGATGGCAATTCGTTCGAATGGTCATCCGGTCGGACGGCGACTTCATGATGAGGTTACTTATCGAAAACAAGTTCACTACATAAGTGTCATTCGATCGGATGGCAATTCGATCGGATGACAATTCGTGCTATTGAACATGTTGAAAATTTTTAAGTCTTTTAAAGTCTTAGTATCTCATGATCCGAAGAGTAATCCTTTCAAAGGGTCGTTCGATCGGATTGCAATTCGTTCAATACCCAAACTTTAACTAAGATTGTTTAAAGGTGGGACCCAAGTGTAATCCGTTCGGGTGGCAATTCGTTCGGGTAACCTATCCGGTCGAATGGTAATTCGATCGGTTGGCAATCCGCTCCGATTGTCCTGTTCGTTCTACACTTGGTCGTTTTGAAGGTTTGTCGTTATGTCGAGTCACTTTGACAACGTGTTAGCCAACAGAACCCTTCGTTCGATCAAGTTGACCAACCTGACCAGGAATCACTCTAGTCCGGCCGGTTACCGGCTCGAGACGGTTGTTCTTGACTAACCCGGAATCGGTAGTCTCGTGAGTAGAATCTAGATCTGAGCCAGTACAACACTAAGGGCGAGTAGGAGACTAGATCAGAACCTGATTCTACCGGTTTTGAGTGTTTTAAGTGTAAAAAGAGTCGAAAGAAAGTTAAAACCATCTTTCAATCCTTTTTCACCACACTTGTGTCGAGATCTTTACAAGATCTTTGTGGAAACCGGTTAGATCTAAGTTGTTCTTAGTGGGTTGAGGTCAAAACATGAAGCTCTTGAAGAGCTCATGATGACGTCACCTTAGAACACCCGAAATCTAGTGATTTCACGGTTAAAAATTAAGATTTAAAAGATAGAAAGGTGTAGGAGTGCGTGTAGATCAAGAAAGTACAAGATTTAGGACGAGATCTTACCGGAATCGAGAGAAATCTAAGAAAAGGTTGAGTTAAGCGTGCTGGTCGAACAGGGATTTCCAAAAGTGGAAAAGATGACAATGACAGGGGTATTTATAGGATGCCAAAAGAGGAAAAGGGCTGTTCGGTCGGATAGCACATCGCCTGGGTGACTGTCCGGTCGGATGGCATCTCGATCGGATGGCACCTGTCATCCTTTACCAAGTGGCTATCCGATCGAATGGCTATCCGACCGGATGGCTCTTGGTTAGTGTGTTTGACACGCTGATTTTTGTTGATTCGATTTCGATTGCAATCGATGCGATATGATAGATTCTCCTAGTCAAATTACTCTCAGTCCCAAACACTCATATCTTGCATGATCTATTTTTTTTCACCATTTATCATAGTTCGTTCATGCTTCGAGTTCGATTGCATCCCGAGTTAGATTTCGAGTTTCGATTGGGTTCGCTTGCTTATCACAACATAACATAAGTAAACATGCACAGGTAACACGTAAGGCACACACACACGTATAATAACAAGTAAAATTCATAGCTCGAGTTGCGATTAGAAGTCGATTCGATTAGCATAGCTTGATTATTGATTAGTTAACTTTATCGCATTGTTACTTCCTATAATTCGCAGTCGTAAGTCGGTTGATTAACGATTAACACACATCGATTATTGCATTAACGACACTTACTCCACATAATACAATTAAAATAAAGAAATTTCTACGAGTCAAGTTGCGCGAAATCGGTCGTTGACTTTGACCTTGACTTTGACTTTCACTTATGAAAGCATGGGGTGTTACAGCTGGGCTGCTCTCGCGGGCCGCGAAGCCCAAGCCCATTTCTCTCGCGGGCTGTGATAAGGTCTATTGGACCAAAGTTTGATTTTTGTTCCATTTTGGCCCCTTAACTTCCAAGTTTCGATGTTTTAGGTGTGTTTTAAGGTGTTTAAGGCACAAGGATCATATCTAAGGGTGTGTTATGTAATTACATCATAAATCCAATATAAAATAAGTACAAACACGTATATTTGTCGTAACTAAGAGTCGAAATTGTATAAATGTAGCATATAGTTTACAAGTTTGCAAGTTTGACAATTTTTGCACAAAGTATGAATGAAATGTCGTATGAACGATGTTTTTGAACGTGTGAACATATATGAAGTGTATATAACATAAATGTAACGAAAACACAAATTTCACTATGATTCAAGTCTTGGAAATTACAAAGATTACAACGATACGACGATTACAAGAATACAAAGTTTCCAAGAATAGAATTACAAGAAGTGGTTTCCAAATATAGAAAGTATGGAAACGCAGGGCATTACACAATTGAAATATAATGAATGTACAACAAAAATGAGAATCATCTAAACTGGGGGATTTAGCATGTAATTGCTACAATTTGAATATTATTGTTATTATATTATATATTATATTATTATTGATATTTCTGTTTTGCACAAGTAATAGAGTTGTATATTATTGTCAGTGAATGAATGAAAATTTAATGAATTGGTTAGTAGGAAAACCGTTAGGATCTTATATACATTAACATCTGTTAGAGACTAACTTCTGTTACAGATTGCTAACATCTGCTGTGGCCTAGACGGAAAGGGACCTGAGCTACATTAGGATCTGTTGAACAGACTTTGATTCAATAGACCTTATCATCTGTTGATCATAATCTGTTAAATCTCAGATGTTGAAACCCTCTATTGAACTGCATCATCTGTTAAGCCACAGCAGATGTTAGCTTCATCATACTTTTGTATTCATCAGCAGAGGTTGTCTTCGGTAGACCTTTGGTTCAACACTCTTTGTGTTTATTAGTAGAGGATGTTTGCTTCAACAGATGTTGTCTTCAAGAGAGCTTTGGGTTTAGCAGACTTTAGCGAAACAGATGTTGAGTGTATCCCTTTAGTTTCAGATGTTTAAAGACTGTTATTTGTAATTAGAGGTTTCAGAGTATAATTCAAGTGAAATTATGACAATAATCGGCCATAAATTTATGGAATGATTTTCTCTGCAGTTGAACCGGATCATTTGTTAAGTAACGGCAGATGTTAGCTTCATGATACTTTTGTATTCATCAGCAGAGGTTCTCTTTTGGTAGACCTTTGCTACAACAGTCTTTGTGTTTATCAGCAGAGTTTGTTTGGAACAATAGACTTTGCTTCACCAGATTTTGTCTTCAACAGAGCTTTGGGTTTGGCAGACTTTATCTAAAGAGATGTTGAGTGTATCCCTTTAGTTGTAGATGTTAAAAGACTGTTATTTGTAATTAGAGGTTGCAGAGTATAATTCAAGTGAAGTTATGACAATGATCGCCCATAAATTTGTTGAAGCCTTTTAAATGTCGATGATTGGCCATAAATTTACAGAGTATAACTCATGTTGTAATGTATCATGAAGAGCCAATTAAAATATAATGAATGTACAACAAAAATTTAAGTTAATACAACTAACAAGATAAGCATACATGATTATAATTTAAATATTTGTAAGTTTGGAAAATATACAAGTTTCATACATCACCATCCCATAGCTTCATCTCACATGAGATAATATCAACAACCATAACTATTTGTAGACTTTCTTTAAGATCAGTTTGGCTTTTTCTGTAGAGTAGACAAATTTGCATTTCATATTTCTGTAGATACCATTGGGATTGGTGAACTTCTTGGTCCATTGACAAGTCGCGTATCTAAATCCCTTGCCATGCTTCTCCCGTCGAAAGTCAATTACAGTATCAACTCCATTCAGATTTTGAACTGTCATCTTCAATGATCTATCAATCCTTGATAATGACACCACTATCACATTCAGACGTTTAAAATAAATATAAAATAACAATAATCAGTAAAGAAAGAGCTAGTCAATGCATCTGATATTGATCGTGTTATTAGTGCTGAGATACTAGATAAAGAAAGAGATCCTGAATTATATGAGCTTGTCAAGCAATTTATGATTCATGGACCATGTGGTACAGACAACCCTCTTTGTCCATGTATGGTTCAGCAAAAATGTTCTAAAAAGTTTCCCAAAAAATATGTAGATGAGACTTGTGTTGATTCTGAAGGGTATCCTGTCTATCGTCATCGTCAAACAAGTAATGCAGTAGTAAAGAATGGTGTGGCTCTTGATAATAGGTTTGTAGTTCCTTATAATACTCTCCTGCTCAGAAAGTATCAGTGCCACATTAACGTTGAATGGTGCAACCAGTCAGGTTCTTTCAAATATTTGTTTAAATATATTAACAAGGGGCATGATAGAGTCACGGCTTCTGTTTTTCAATCCAACACCACCAACAATGATACGGAGCAGAATGTAGCTGTGTCACACCCCGATATTTCCACGTATTACTAGTGGGCCCGGTGGGGAGTATCGTGATGTAGTTGAAATCATCATAGTCAAACAACACAATTTAAATGCACAGCGGAAGCAAAAGATGAATCATATTACAAACCGAATAAAAGTAATATCAAAGTATTACAAACGGACTGTAAAGGATCCACAGGCGGATCAAAGATAAAAAGATCATTGTTCAACAGACTTTAACATCTAAGCTTGCAAGACTTGTTTAATGATGCCAGGAGTAGCCAACCTATTCCGTCTAGTACCTGTACTTAGCCTTTTTAGAAAATACGTCAGTTTACACTGGTAAATACAATTAACCAACTCATTTTGAAAAGAGTTTAAGAAAATTGATTTGAATGCACAAGGCACAAAAGTTCTTTTATAACTTGGGACAATTATTTAAAAATAATCTTGTATACAGTTTTACTTATTTGTCGTCCGTCAGGGCCGGTTAGAAGAGCCGGACAAGATTAACTGACACGCCACAGGTATAATGCCCACAAGGTTTATTCCTTAAAGTGGGTTACCAGTTTTTACATATGCAGCTGTCAGGTGTATGCCTACACCCCGTGCTTAGGTCGTGACCATTTCAATGAATGATGCCAAGGATATCCGAGACATGGTCATTAACCCCCCCAAGGGCCATATACTAAATAAAACAGATTAAACGGTTTATGTAAATATATTAATCACAATCCGATTTAAACAACTACATACCCGACCAAGCGGTATTATTATAATACCGTATCCCAAGCCCGTATAGGGAAAATAAGTTAAAAGTATTTACCTGAGCAAATATTCAATTTATCTCAACCGTATTCAATCAGCAAGTGCAGATAGCTTTTACTGGGCTCCTATATCTGGAATGAAGGTTTTTATAACCTATTAGATTCCTAACGGGTCTTAATTAAGCCTAAACTTAGACCTGTTAGTTTTAAAGGAGATATACGGTTTCAAACGCACGATTAAGCGAAGACCGGATTAGAATGTGGTTTAGTCCCAACAAGTTCATAGACTTTTTTTGATATGGGTAAGCTAAACACATTCTGGATTTTGAGATAAAAATGATAAGGTTTGACCCGTTTCGGCTAATTTATGCAAACTAGTTACATAAGCCGCACCGAACGCGAAAAATGCATACGGGTAACTAAATGAGTCATGAACAGGTTTCCTAAGTTAATATGCCTTAAATATGTTGTGATATCAGTAGGATACCTTCCATTATGCCCAAAACGAATTTAAACTCAAATTATGTCCCGTAGGGGTATTTTGGTCATTTTAAAGCTTATAAAGGAGTTTAAATATAAATCTGAGTTTCAGGTCTGATATATTCAGTAAAAATACTTATTTTTATAAGTCATAACAGTAGGGTATGGCATATATGTGAAATTTACCTTTTATAACCAAACTATGCACCGTAGGGGCATTTTGGTAATTTCACATAAGCTTTAAATGTCAAAATTTGAAATCTGAGTTTAAAACTTTTGCTTACTATTAAAATATAAAAAAATTGCTTAAAACATCAGTAGGTATTAAGTCTTATATGAGAAAAATGGTTTTAATACATACTATGCGTTTTAAACGCGTAAAAAGACGGTTTTAAGCGATTTCCGGGTTTTTAAAGAAAAGCTGATATTTTTATCATTCCAGAAGACTCAAAATATTTTATTTATTATATAAAATCAGTAGCAAAAGGTTTGGTATCAAAATATTATGTAAAACTCATTTTATAGGGCAAAACCGACAATTACCGAATCAAAGCTATAACCCTATGTTATGCTCAGCCTAAAAATAAATAAAAATCTTTGAAAATCCCAAAATATTATTTTACATCAGTAGGTAAAAAGTTTGGAATCAAAAATTGGGTTTAGATAGGCTTTATGCTAATTACGTCGTTTAATTAATAAAAAGCTTTCTAATTACGCTATTGAGCATAACTCTTAATCTAGACCTCAAACTGATGTGAAAATTTAGGGACATGTTCATAAATCAGTAATAAAGATTATTGTCCTCTCACATTTTCAAAATTCTTGTTTTAAGGTCAAAAGGGCATATTGGTCAACATTTAGGCATATAACGGAAACATGCATATGAATCGGATAACTAATGAACCAAGTTGTATAATCACAGAGGGTTATACTAACATGTAACCTGGTCCTAATAAGGCTCTAAGGCATTTCTAAAATATGCTCAAATGGGTCAGAACTGAAAGTCAAAGCAAAAGTCCACTTATGCGACTTTCGATTCTGAACCGAGCTTAAACTGAAAATTGTCGGGTTGAACATGCTTAGACATGTTCTTACATTAATTACCAAGTTATATGAATGATAAAACAGGTTGCATGGCTTCTACATTGTTAATTATGTGTTTATTTGAAATTTAGCTTTCTATTGGCTTTTACAATCAAGTTTGACCCGACAATTGACCTAGTTAGAGTGGGAATTAGAGGGTGCCCTCTTAAGGGTTTATTTCCCACATAATTACCAACTCATACGTACTTTCAATTCGACAATTGACTGGACCATTAGTGATTAATCACTAAGTCAACCCTTAATTACGACGAGTTTGACTTTAGGCCATTAAACTAATAAAACTGAATTAAGAAAGGTTAAGGAAGTTTACAAAGGTCCTATGCACGACTAATGACCCTTAGGGAATGCTCTTGAGCTCTAGGAGACTCCAGAAAATAAGTTGGAATGGTTTTCAAAGTGTATGCAAAATGTTGCAACCAAGAGCTCTTTATATAGCAACTTAGGATGCATAAGATCATTCCAACAAGTGTTAGTACATTACGTCTGTAGCTTCCGTCAGCATGTTGTCATATTTTGTATTCTGTGTTTATGTATATTGTCAGTATGTATGTATGTAGTTAGCATGACAACTCAGGAATAGGTTTTGTATGTAAAAGTGTTGCGTTCAATCCGTCCGGATGGTTATACGTACGTATGGCAATACGCACGTATGGCAATACGCACGGATGACTTATCCACACGGATAAGTCATACGCGCGGATGGCCATACGCACGGGTAAGCCATACGCACGGGTAGCCCACCCGCACGTACAACACTTGTTAGGTTCCTGAGTCTGTCTATAAATAGGAGGTCCGGTGCTACTTTGTAAGAACTTTTGACACGCACGGATAGTCTGTAACTTCTACCGGATCTTGTGACTTTCAGATCACTTAATAGAACGAACAGACAAGCAGTTAAACGTTGAATTCTGTGTTGCACACATCTGTGATTCGTCGTAATGGATTCCGCACATTAAGACGAAATCGATTCATCTTGTTCCTACGATCAGATCCTGTATCAACCGGGACCCAACAAGTGGTATCAGAGCATCCAGGGAGCTGAATCGAGATCAACAACACCGAATTCACCGGAATTCAAGCTTTATTCGCTGATCGAAGTCAAATTTCACCGGAGATTTGACATCTGTTGCCGATTTGATTCAAATTTCACCGGAAATTTGACAGATTTCTTCTACATCTACTTAGTTTCTGCATTTGTTCTTCATTTGTCACCATAAAATCAGAAAAACTTAAAATTGAGCAAGAATCTACGGCTAAAATCTGATAAAATTGATATCAAACGATTCGCAATCATTCAAAGTATAATCCTACTTAGTTTCATAATCAGATTCAACCTAAAACTAGATCAAATTCATAGAAAAATCATGTTTAGCTGTTCGTATTTGATGACGTCACTCACCCGTGCAGACAGCTGTCTGAACGGATTGGATTAGTTAGTTACTAAAAGTTGTTTGCTGACATCATCATTGTTACACGCACGGATCACAACTCGTGCGGACAATCTGAAAAGTCAAAAGGTCAACGTTATACGTACGCACAACCATCCGAGCGGATCATTATCCGTGCGGATAACATCTGACATCCGTCCGGATAACTATTCGAACGGATCATTATCCGGTTCAAGTGTTTGAAATTTTTAGAATTTGTAAAAATTGTCTAAGTGTTTGAAAATTGTTTCAGGTATTTGAAAATGGAAGAATTCATGAATCCCTTCAGTGAGATGTATGCTTTCGCAGGTAATTCCGGAGACGATACTTCCAACCATTCAAATGATAATCCGAACCCGAAGAAAACTTTATCCGATGCCCTAAGTGTTGAAAGCGCATACGGTACATATAACAAACCACCAAAACTAATGGCAATTGAAGAGTATAATCGGTGGGCAAAACGATTTGATGAATGGCTGAAAGCTTTCGCATATCCGAGCTGGAAGAGCTTAAAGAACGGTTATGTTGCAGAAAGACAAGATTGTGAGAATTTGTCAGAAACTGAATCCGTAGAGAACTTTGTAGCTGAACAAAAATGCATCGCTTTGATTCACCAGTCCGTAAGAGACGACATTATTTCACTCATTGAATACACAAACGCAAAAGATCTATGGGAAAAGTTAAATAAAAAATGTGTAGGAAGTGCTGAAATAATCAAAAACAAAAAGAAGTTGCTGAGAAAAGAGTTTGATTTGTTTGGATGCTTAAAAAATGAATCTGTTTGTAAAATGATTGAAAGATTTGGGCACCTAAAGTTGGAATTGGCGAGGCACGGAATTCTTTATTCTCAAGAGGAGCTAGTTGATAAACTGTTCGACTCACTACCAGAAGAGATGGATTGGCAGTACTATGCACTGATGTTAAAAAATACAATCAAAGCTGAAGATCTGACCGTTGACTTGCTGATTGAAAGACTAGAAAGTCATGAATTGGAGATAAAGAAAACTCACAAAGTAAATCATTCATCATACCAACAAAACATGGAGTTGTACTATCCAAAGAGTATGATTCCCAAGAATGTTTCTCCAAGAACTGCTTTCTCCGCTGAAAATTCAAACCCTTCAAGTAAAGAAAGTTCAAATCTAAACAGTGGTTTTCATGGAGGTTTTTCATCCAATACTCCAAGTCAGGGATCTACTTCAAATTCTTCAAGTCAACAGCAATCTGTTCCAAAGAACGTGTTCTCATGCAACATTGCAGTAGATTTGAAAAATGCTCAGAATTTTGATGAGGAGTCGGCCAAACAGCAGATGATCTTTCTAGCATCTGTGTTAGAGTCGTATAAAGGGTTAGTAGCCGGGAAGATAGGTAATACCAATCTGACGAAAGAAGATTATGATCAGATTGATCCCGAGGAAATGGAGTTGATCGATATTCGTTGGGCTATGGCCAGTGCTGTTCGTAGAGCACAACGTTTCATGGAAATTACCGGCAGGAAGACAATTGGTGGTGCATCTACCAAGCTGGGGTTTGATAAGTCAAAGGTGACGTGCTTCAAATGTAAGCAGAAAGGTCACTTCAAACGAGAATGCAAAAACGCATATGCTGATGAGTCAGAGAACCCTTTCAGAGATGATTATTACAAGAGAGCAATTTATCACCAGAATAAATCTGAGCCACCTAGATTGAAGCAGGTTGAAGACAACAAAGAAAAATCTAGAGCTCTTGCTGTGATTCATGATGATGAAGGGTTTGATTGGAGCGAACTGCTACCAGAAGAAGATGCAGTGGGTTATGCATTCGTGACAAAGATTATTCCTTTTAAAGACATTAGAACTAAAGAAGAAAAGCTCGTCAACCGAAGAATGAAAGCCCAAACCAGAATGAGCAGAATTTATAACACATACAAAGAAGCTAAAAGAGCAAAAAGATGGGATGCCGACAGAGAATGTTACCTTGATCCTCAAGGAAACATTGCAGTTGACCCAGATTCCATCAGTGTTGATGCTCTTACCCAGCAATTTGCCGAGGAAGAAGAAGCGAGACAAAGAGAATGGTGGGGAGGTGGTGATGAGAAACAATTAGAGAAAGAAGAAAAAGTCAAAGAAGCAGAACAGAAGCTAAAGTCAAAGAATGCTGATGATGGGATCATTGATACATCAGAAGAGCTAATGGCTGAAAACTTGAGGAAGATGGCTGAAAAAGTTCTTGCAGCAAAAGAACTTGAGGTAGTCTCTAGTTTTGGAACTGAGTCCACAAACAAGGTCAGTTCAAATGGTACACTTGAGTCAGGTAAGAAAGATAAAACTGAAAATGACTGCAAAAATTGCATGAAAGAGTGCAAAGTTTGTAGTACAATCACTTACCTCAGTGGTAAGAAGGTTGAAGAGTTGACTAATAGAGTCAAAAGTGTTGAAAATCAAATCTTAAACCGTGACAAAATGCTAAAAGCTTCGAATGATAGATCAAAAGAATTAGCTGAGAAAATTGAAAATGATAAAAATGACATTGAAAGAATAAGAAAAGAAAACAAAAAGTTGATTCTTGAAAATCGTAAAATTTCTGCAAATTTTGAGAAGCTAAAGCGAACGGTTAAAGATTCTGATGAGAGAAATGGTAAAACAACGAAAGAAAATCTTCAACTATCAGGGGTTCTTCGAGTAAAAGAAGAGTTAATCAACCAACAACTTGATGAAATTGCGAAATTGAAGCTTCAGTTTGAAGAAGCTAAGATTGAGAATGAGCGTATTAATTTGAAACTGAACAGTTACAACTCTGCAAGCTTTGTTTTGCAACACATTGTTCCAAAACCCATTGGGAAAACCAAAGCTGGAGAAGATGTATACTGTGATGGAACTGGGGTGGGGTTTCATCAAGTTCCACCACCTGTTCTAAATAACTTTTCAAAGAAGCAATCAGGGTTGGTTAATGATGAAGTTGAAACAAATGAGATAAAACTGCCAGAATCAATTGATGTGACATTTTCTTCATCATCATCCGATGACAGTGTTCAAACTGAGATCATAAAAGGCATGGCTGAAAGTGTCTTGGATAGTGATTCGACTGAAGATGAAGAATGTTTTCTGAACAATTACATTCCGAAACCAAAATCTAAAAACAGTTTAAATGATGAACCGGGTCTTGTGATGTACAAGATGTCTGGTTCTGATAAGTTGTATTCAGACTTTGAGTTTCCACTGGAAAATGTTAATGTGAACAAATTGAAAAATGTTTTCAAACTGGTTGAAATTGATTTGTCTGAAGTAGACGGTTTGAAACAGACAAAGAGACAAATGAATTTTGAAAAAGATAAAGCTTACTATAAGAAACCTGTTATTCCACCACGTTTTTCTAACAACAATCAAAATAAATGGTCGGGAGGATATCAGGGTAGTAAGAATTATCAGAAAAAGAATGTTCAGAACAAGAAGTTTGCTGTGAAAAAGGTGTTTGTGAACAGTTCAAGTTCACTTTCTGATGAGGAATCTAAATTTTTTTCAAAATCAAACAAAGAGTTCTTTGAAAAGAAGGCTTCACAGCCTCAGTCTGAAAGCTCAAGTCGGGTAGTTGACACCCGAACATGCTTCAAGTGTAATCAAGTTGGACATATTGCACGAAAGTGTACCAACTTGAAGCCAAAGACTGAAGCTGTGAAGAATTATATCAAGAGAGATGTTGTGAAAGGAAAGGCTCCATTGATTGTTGAGAAAAATGTTTTGAAAAATGAAAACACCAAGATTAAAACTAAACCTGTTAAGAATTCGGTATCTAAAAATGATAAATTTTACCAACGGGTTGCATCACCTCAACAAACATGGAAGCCAAAAGTTGTTGAAAAGAAAGTTGATTTATCAAAGGTGTTTGAAACTGAAAAATCATCGTCTTCAACCAAGAAGATGTATGTACCCTTGAAGTTGTATGAGAAACAAAAATCGACTTCTGAAAAGAAGTATGTGGTGAAGAAAAATCAACCAGCTGGTCAACCTCAAAAAGACGAATTTTTCTTATTCAAAGAGGTTGAAGTTGGGACTGCTGAAAGCCTTAAAATGAATGATAAAAACTTTCCGCCACTTTACACTACAACAACTCACCTTAATTTCAAGTTACCCGAGTCAAAAGAGGCTTGGGTAGCATCAAAATCTCATTAAATGCTTTTTATATGTGCAGGAGCTTCCGAGATCCGTTTCATGTTGGATTATGGATAGTGGAGCTTCTCGGCACATGACGGGAAAGACAGCACTGCTGTATGATGTCAGAAATATCAATGGAGGTTATGTAGGGTTCGCGGGTAACCAAGGTGGTAGAATTGTTGGTGAAGGAACATTATCCAACGGGATCGTCACGTTTGAAAGAGTTAACTACATTGCTGAGCTGGAAAATAATCTGCTAAGTATCTCGCAGATTTGTGACCGGATGTATACTACTCACTTCACAGACAAAGAGTGTTTGATTTTGAAACCAGGCTTTGTTATTCCTGAAGAATGGATTATCATGAGAGCTCCTAGAGTGAATGATCTGTATGTTTTAGACATGACTGTAGCAACTACAACAACGGGTCAAGCACACTGTTTTGTTTCGAGAGCAACGGAGAAAGAATCAAAGTTGTGGCATCGTAAGATGGGGCACATTCATCTTCGTAAAATGAATCATCTGGTGCACAATGATTTGGTTCTGGGAGTTCACATAAAAGGTTTCCATCTGGAAAAAGAGTGCATTAGTTGCATGAAAGGCAAGCAAAAGAAAAAGTCACATCCCAAAAAGCAAGTCAATTCAGTCTCAAGACCTTTGGAGAGACTTCACATGGATTTATTTGGTCCTGTGAATGTCAAAAGTATTACCGGAGAACTTTATTGTCTTGTGGTTACTGATGATTATTCCAGATTTTCATGGGTATTATTCTTGAAGTCGAAAGAGGAAACGTTTGACAGTTTGAGCGGGTTGTTCAGAAAGATTGAAAATTTGTACCAAAGGCGTATCAGAAGAATTAGAAGTGATAATGGTACTGAGTTCAAGAACTACAAGATGGAAGAATATTGTGATGAAAGAGGTATCTTGCTTGAGTTTAGTGCTCCGTACACTCCGCAACAGAATGGAGTAGCAGAACGTAAAAACAGGACACTAATCGAAACGGCCAGAACAATGCTTGCTGATTCAAAGTTACCGATAAATTTCTGGGCAGAAGCAGTTTCCGCCGCATGCTACACGCTCAACAGAGTTCTAACTGTCAAGAAATTCAACAAAACATGCTTTGAGTTGATCAATAACCGAAAACCGAATTTGAAGTATCTTGAACCGTTCGGGTCACCCTGTACAATTCTAGAGCCTTTTGGAAAGTTTGGTCCGAAGAGTTTTGAAGGAATATTCGTAGGATATGCAAGTCTATTACGACGAGTCTTCGTTCCAAGTCTGAAGCGAATTATTGAAGCTCAAAATGTTGAATGTCAAGGTCACACAATGCCTCCACAGAATCCGGGCGACTCATGGCGTTTCAATTATGATACTTTGTGGGAGTCCTTTAACATGGAGGAAGAACCAGAGTTCTTTGATGAGTTGGATATTCTTAGAGAGTATGAAGATGAAAGGTTTCCAGCAGAAACTTATCGAAAACGACAAGCATCAAATGATGATGAGGCGGGTCCAAGCAATGCTGGAGAACATGACGATTTTGAAAACGATGTTGCTCAAGAAAATCAGACGGTAGAGAATGACATTCAAGAATCTGAAAACAGACCAATATTCGATCATGATGATTCAGACTCTGAGGGGGAGCTAATCCAGTTTTCAAATCAAACTATTCCAGTCAGTGAACAAGTTGCTGATCAAAACGTCACAAATTTGGAGAGCGAAGTAGATGTTTCAGGCGAGATGATGCCAAGAACGCTTTCTTATCATCCGGAGGAACTGATAATCGGAGAACTGCAATCAGGCGTCCGCACTCGAAGACAGCTTGATCAAGGGCTTACATGTTTTTATACAAAAGTTGCTCCTTTACAAACTAAATTCTCATTAAGTTGTTTTATCTCGCAGATAGAACCAAGGACGTATAAAGAGGCGCTTACTAAAGATTCGTGGGTAAATGCAATGCAGGAGGAGTTAAGCCAATTTGAAAAGTTAGGTGTGTGGAAGCTAGTAGATTTGCCCGATGGTCACCGGAAGATTAATACCAAATGGGTGTTTAAATGCAAGAGGGATGATCGTGGTGTTATCATTCGAAACAAAGCTCGACTCGTTGTCCAAGGCTTCAGTCAGCAGGAGGGGATAGATTTCACCGAAGTATATGCCCCTGTCGCAAGACTTGAGGCTATCAGAATCTTCCTTTCTTTCGCATCATGGAAAGGATTTAAAGTTTTTCAGTTAGATGTGAAGTCGGCGTTTCTCTACGGCAAGGTGAAAGAGGAGGTTTATGTCGGACAGCCACCGGGCTTCACCGACCCAATTCACAAAGACAAAGACAAAGTCTATCTCCTTGACAAAGCATTGTACGGCTTACATCAGGCCCCGAGAGCCTGGTATGAGACCTTGTCTCAACATCTGTTAGCCAACCACTTCACTAGAGGAAAGATAGACGCCACTCTTTTCACAAAAGAAGTCGACGGGCATCTTCTGATCGTCCAAATTTACGTGGACGACATATTTTTCGGGTCTACAAATGAACAACTCTGCAAAGATTTTGAACAAGTTATGAAGCAGAAGTTTGAAATGTCTTCAATGGGTGAGATGAAGTTCTTCTTGGGACTTCAAGTTGATCAACTTTCCAAGGGAACTTTCATACATCAAACAAAATACGTTCATGATGTTCTGGAGAAATTCGGGATGTCAGGAATGTCACCAATGTCCACCCCTTTAGCGACGAACCATGGGATAAACCCTGATCTCACCGGAGAGAAGGTAGACGAAACATTGTATCGTTCCATGTTCGGCTCGTTAATGTACTTGACGACATCAAGACCGGATATTATGTACCCAACTTGCCTCGCAGCTCAATTTCAGTCAAATCCTAGAGCTTCGCACATGGTAATTGTGAAAAGGATTCTACGCTACCTGAAAGGAACTCCATCTCTGGGGTTGTGGTATCCAAAAGTTGGCGACTTCATGCTCGAAGGATATTCTGATTCTGATTTCGGATGCTGCAAAGTGAATGCTAAATCAACAACAGCGGGGTGCCAATTTTTCGGACCACGATTGGTCACCTGGCAATGCAAGAAGTAGACCTCTGTCGCTTTATCCACTTGTGAAGCTGAATATGTATCTGCTAGCAGCTGCTGCTCTCAGATCTTATGGATCCAGCAACAGATGCGAGACTACGGTTTGCAATTTCTTAACTCCCCTATCTTTGTTGATAATGAGGCAGCAATTAACATAACAAAAAATCCTGTTCATCACGCTAAAACAAAACACATTGAAATTCGTCATCACTTCATCCGAGACTGTTTCGAGAAGAAGTTGATACGAATAGAGAAAATCCACACCGATGAACAAAAAGCTGACTTACATACCAAAGCTTTTGACAAAACACGCTTTAAATATCTTTTGAAACTTAATGGTATGAAGTTACTATCGGATGCGGAGGAAATCGTTGGCGTTGATGAAGGTGCCACTGTAGATGATGTTGAAAAACAATCTGCAATGGTTTGTCGAATTTTTACTTGTTTTGGTTTTTAGGGGGAGATAGTAGTTTTATTTTCAGAAAATACAAAAACAATAAAAAATTCGAAAAAGCCAAAAACATTAGAAAATTTCAAAAAACTCAAAAACATGATAAAATTTCAAAAAGAGTTTGTGTAAAAAGGGAAAATGATAGTACATCAGCTAGACGGTTACAGTACGCTAAAGAAATGGAAAGTTCAAATGCGTTAAACAGTCTCACTAATGATGTGTCGATAGGTTTTTACACATTTAGTAAGTTTGTTCGGGATATAAACCTAAAATCTTACTTGCTTATTTCGTGGGGAACATTACTTGGATATATAGGTAACCCCTGAAATCTCGTTTGAAAGATCTCATAATCTGATATACTAGGTCTTTATTCTCAATGATGTCTGGGGTATTATTCCGGGACTTCTGCTGAACGGTAGTTCTGACCTAGTCCTTGGATAATACCTTCTGCAATGCTTGAAACATAGCATTAAACCCTCAGCATGCCGATGAAACAATAAAATTGATAGTCGATGCTGTTGTAGCAAAAAGATCCTCTAAAGGGGACACACCTTAAAGTCGAAGCTGATATCTCTCTGCGTATACGGAAGTATCGACCTGAGATCCCTCGGCCCTCGCATACCTAAATTATGTACAGATATCATTGTAGTATACTCACCTGTAAGACTGATTATTGGGATTCTGGATACGGGAGTATATTCAAGAGGTGAGACACACGTATAAGTTTAAGTCTCTAAAACACTAAAACTGTATCCTGAACAGATTGAAATGTGTGTAAGAATTTAAGATGGATCAGTATATCGACAATCGAGGTGAATTGTTTAATGTTTGGCATGAAATTAAGCTTAATGGTACTTGTAATTTGTTGGAAGCTGATATGATTCCCTAACACGCTCACCAAAAACATGTTTGTAAATAGTTTACATTTACTGTTCTGTTATTTCTGTTTTTTTTTTCATTTCTAGTCTTCTTGCTTCATTGAAAATCCCAAAAAGATTTTATTTTCTGTTTTATTTTCCGACAAACCAAAGTGGAGAGTTGATCTTCGGATTCGAAAAGTGATAGAAGATGCAGGAAGTTTCTGGGATGGAAGATGAGTTTGGAGCAAATCATAACTAATCTGTAATTGAAAATGTCAAACACAAGTTCATTAAGTTGATACTTGTAATTTTTCAGAAAAATGATTGAACAAAAATTTCCAAAAGTCAGTATGTTTTGTTTCAGGACAACCAAGGTCATTAAGTTGGACTTGGTTGACAAATTAAGTAACTTGGATCATTAATTTGAACCAAGCAACTTAAGTGGATTTCTAAAAACTGACAAAATTTTGAGAAAATTCAAAGTTTCCATTGAAAAGGTTAAAGTGTGCCTCATTCGGATGTTCATCCGGACGGGTAGCCATACGCACGGATGGCAATGCGCCCGGGTGACAATACGCGTTTGTTGAGAGTATAAATAGAGGGTCAAAGAGTCAGTCAAAGCTATCCGCACGCACAATACTCTTTCTCTCTCACACTTTGACTTTCTGATTTCGGAATTCTTTGCACGGATCTCTGTTTACGTTGGATTACACAACATCTACAATGGCAAAGGTATGTTCTTCTAACTCAAATCTGCAATAATCTGTTGTTTACTATCTGTTCATCGCGTATCTTTACTTTCGGAGCTTTAATCTTAGATCTAGCCTGTGTTAGTTCGTTTTGTCATGAATAAATCATAGGGTTTTGCTCGGAATGCTTAGATCTAGGATTTTACCGGTTTAATTTGTGTTATAACATGTTAAAATCTGGTAGATCTGATGTTTGGACGGTACATAGTGTCGGCTAGGTTTTTGTGAAATTAACCTGTGAATAGGATGTTTTAGACATCATTGAACATAGGGTTTTGATCACGTTGACATCCTTTGTGTAGATCTATGTTCAATTTTAGATTTTGCCATAGAAAATTTTTTATGTTCTTCATCTGTGACTTGTATCTGCACGCATAACTTGTACGCGCGGATAGCAATCCGTGGCAAAGTTATGCTGTACGCACGTATGACAATCCGTGGCAAAGTCAGGCTGTACGCGCGCATAGCAATCCGTGGCAATTTCATGTTGTACGCACGGATGGCAATCCGAGGAAACGTCATATTGTACGCACGGATGGCAATCCGGGGCAGTGTTATGTTGTACGCACGGGTGGCTATACGGGGTATAGACAAGTTGTCCGCACGGACAACTTATCCGCACGGATAAGCCATGCGTACAGATAAACATTCAAGTGTCATACCATACAACAAGTTTTTCTGTCAGAATATTTTGAGCTCCCAAATTATTTCTTAAATGAATAAAATTTCTGCAGGATTGGGACAAAGCTCATAATATATATTGTATTTTGGATGAAGTGTATACCGAAAATACAATAGTTCAAGATGTTGCGAAATTCTTGAGAGAGAGCAGAATCTCTAAGGCTTTAACTGATAAGACAGTAGCTTATGAATCGCATGTGAAACGATTTTGGAGTGCTGCAAGATACGAAGAGAGTGATAAAACCATTTATTCTGCTGTATCAAAGAAGGATGAAAATGGAAGAGATGTAGATTTGGAGATGAAAGTGACAGTTGGTGTTATAAGGAGAGTGTTGAATTTAGGAGACAATGATAATGAACCAACCATAGTATCTGAACGTCTAGTAAAAGGATTGTGGTGTAGGATGGGTTTTGCTGGTAGTGTGAATGGAAGGATGCAGAAGACAAGTTTTAGCCACGCTTATAAATTCATGGCTCATTGTGTGATTCATGCATTGTCACACAGAAAAGGTGGATATGATGAAACTCAAGACTATATTATGAATATCATTGCTTGTCTTGTGCTGAACAGACCGTACAATATCTCTCAAGTAATTTTTGATCACATGTCTGAGAATGTGAAGGATGGAAGCAAGAGGTTCCTTATGTATCCTAGGTTTGTTCAGATGTTGATAAATGAACAGTTTGAAGGTTTAGAAAAGAGAAGTAGTGACATTTTGGGCCTGAGGCACATGACACCTGACACAATTAGCAGGTTGATCAAAGGTCCAAATCCTGGAGCAAAGAGAATGATCTGCAAAATTTCAAATCCGAACTATGAAGCTCCTGAAAATGATGCTTGGAGACATGAAGATAGCAATTCTGATAATGAAGATGACAAGATGAGTTTGTTCTATAAGAAAGATACAAGATGGTGGTGTATCAAAGATGGAAAAAGAAAGAGAACTCCAAAGACGTCCCCTGCAGTTTCTATTCCGAAGAATGTGAAAAAGGGTATTGTGAAAGGGGGAGTCACAAGGAAATTAGAATTTTATATTGTGAAAATTTCTAATAAATGTGTCAAACATCTGTTTTGCAGGGTCTTCTGGAAAACAGCAGCACAAGTTGATAGATGAAAAAGTTCTGGAACTGTCAGCTGTTATTCAAGAAGGAACTGAGTTGTTATCACAATCTCTTCAAAGTTTCTTAAAGAAAAATGAGGATGCTGCTCAAGGTGTTAAAGATCAAGAAGGAGTCGTTCAAGATCTTTCAAGTGATGATGATTCTGAAACCACAATATCAGAATCTGAACTTGATCCACTTACTCTTGGAAAAGGAAAAGCTCAGTTAAAGAAGAAGTCTCCAAAGAAAAAGAAAGGGTCAAACGAAGAAGATTCAACTTATGATCCTGAAAGTCCAAAGAAACAAATCAAGAAAAGAAAAGCAGTTGTAGCTGGTCTTATTCCAAGAAGTGTTCGAGCAAGAAAAGGCGAAAGTCAAGTTCAAAAGGAACATGATGGTAAAGATACTCAACATGTTGAATCTCCTCAACCACAAGAAACAGAAGCCGAAAAGCAGACTAGTCACGATGACTATATTGAAGTTACTAATGCTGGAGTCTCATATTCAGAATTTCCAAAAGTACCAGAAACTATAGAGATTCCAGAATCGTCCTCACGGCCAAGAGATTCAGATGATTTCTTCAGCAATATTCCACCTGCTTCAGGTGATCCTTTAGAAGATCTGAATTTTGATGATGATTTATTCAACAATGAAGCAGTGAGAGTTCTTGCAAAGAAAGTCAAAGATCCTGAGAAAGAAAAAGACAAAGCTGAAAGTGAACGTGATCTTTTATTGAAGCAAGTGAACAAGATAATGAAAGCTCATGATCAACTTAGAACGGTGTTAATCCAGGATGAACACACCATGAAGAAAATAAAGGAAGACGGTGATAGTAGTACTAAAGTGATTGAAGCTCTTATGGCAGAAATTTCTTCATTGAACAAGAATCTCCAAGATGTAAATCAAACACTAAATCAGCTGCTCAGTGAAATGAGTGAATCTACTTCAAATGAAATGAAAGCAATGAAGTTGGAGATGGAAGCCATGAAAGCTGACAAAGTAATGAAAGATGAACAACTGAAGATGTTTACTCTGTTGTAGAAAATCTTTTGAAAAAGGATATTCATGCTGCCTACAATGAAATTGAAGTAAGAAAAGTTGAAGAAAGAAGACTTGAAAGAGAGCGAAGACTAGCTGAGGATGCTATCCAAAAGAACAAAAGTATAATTGAAGATGTTCAAGAAGCTGGTGGCTCTTCAAGTCAAGCTGATGCAGAAATGATTGATGCTGAAAATGCTCAAGAACAAGTTGCTCAAGAACAAGTTGTTCAAGAACAAGTTGTACATGGTCAAGATTTCATGTTAGTTGGAGAGCCTTCTCAAATCATTGATTGTAATGAAATCATTCGTAGAGTTGCTGCTGAACAAAAGAAGAAAAAGTCCAAAGAGGTGTTGCTACTTGAATGGAAGACAAAGCAGTTTGTTCTTGTTGGTAATGCTTATACTGTGCCACTCAACGTAAAAGATGGTCTTTACAGAATGAAAGTTATGAAAAGGAGAAAAGAAGCGAAGAAAGCTCGAGGAGAAGAAGTCAGTGACTCTGATGAAGAACTTCTTGTAGATGATGAAGCAGATGAAGATAAAGAGAAAGATGAAGATGAAGAGAAAAATGAAGATGAAGAGAAAGACGGTGATGAGAAAGATGATGATAATAAGAAAGATGATGATAAGAAGAATGATGACGATGATCAAGGCTCTTCAGGAATGATTGTGAAGAATCCTATTGATGAACAAAGGATTGAAGAGTTTCTGAATGATCAGATCAACGAGCAAGAAGATGATGATCAGCAAGAAACTTCTACTTCCGGAAAGCAGCACATGGATCAGGTATTCATCACAAATCCTACCGTCATTTTCTTACAAGATAAAAATCAGGAAGTGATTGAGGTTAATAGAACAAGGGAAGAGATGTTAGAGGAATTGGGTTTGCAAGAAGGTAAATTTAAGTTCGATATTGAAGATGAGATTCCTGAAACTTCTGAAGATGTATTTGAGCCAAGATATGCCTTTGAAGCTGATAATTATAATGATGTAATCATTGAAGATGCTTCAGATTCATCTGATGATGAAGTTCATTTTCATTATTCTGGGATTGATGCAACATTTCCTTCGTTGACGGAAATGTTCAAAGATAGAAATGTAGATGAAATTAGAAGAAAGATAGTGGAGAAAGTGTCTGCAGAAGGTATTCCAGATACTATACCGAGAGAAAACTTAGCTGAAGAAAGAAAGAAATGGTACAAAGTCATGCCAAAAGAGAGAAAGAAACTTCGGGCACTTCAATTCTTTAAGCACGACAAAGAACTCTCTTGGGGTGACATTCTCTCTTGGGGATATTTGGAAGACTTAAAAGTTTATGCAATCAGAAGAGAACAGGGAGTACATTATTTTGAGTTCTTGTCTGATATCAAAACTTTGCCTTGGTGGGATATAGATGAGCTAGTGAAAACAAAGAACATCAAAGAATTCTACCATGGGTTAGATGTGAAGCAGCATGATCAAAGATTATGGAATTATGTGAAGCTGCAAGCTGAGAAAAGATATCCTGATTGGAAACCACACTTTCCACAACAAATTGTCAGAATCTTAGATAGTGGTGAAAAGGATATTACTCTGGATATCAAACCTCCAAGTTGTTTGAAGAATATGCCTTTAAGGGCAATGGAGCAGGATTTCCACGATGAGTTTGAAGGTTGGTTGTATAATCAAACTACAGCTGAAGCAATAATCTCTTTAAATAACAAGTTATCAGGAGAAGCTAGAAGGATCTGTGTGTTAGATCCTATGTGGCTTGTTAATTGCTCGAAGAAAGATATCGATTGTCTGTTCTACAACAAGATAGTTTACGAGAGACCTGATAGAGAGCAAGCTTTGCAATATCAAAAAGTTGTGGATGTTTGTTACGCAAAAGACATCAACTCTGGAAGATACTGGAAGACAAAATGGAGAGATCTAGAGATTGATGAGTTCTTGAAAGTATACAGGCGTGAACAACGTTCTAAAAAGATTGCTGAAAGAGCTGTTGAGTTGGGAAAACGTAGATTGGGGATTGTTCCTCCAACAGATCAAACACCAATCGAATCTGAAGAAAACAAAATTCCAAGATGGGAACGGAAGCGTGATGGAGATCCCGTCTACAGACATTGGTGGTTGACTGAGGGAAGACAAAAGAGAAAAAGGATGTTGGAGGAAAAGGCACAGAAAAGAAGAGAGAAAGCGGGTGAGCGAAGACGCAATAGAAGGAATTAAAGACTATGCTGGAAGGTACTACAGCTACATCCGAGGGGGAGTCTGTTAGTACATTACGTCTGTAGCTTCCGTCAGCATGTTGTCATATTTTGTATTCTGTGTTTATGTATATTGTCAGTATGTATGTATGTAGTTAGCATGACAACTCAGGAATAGGTTTTGTATGTAAAAGTGTTGCGTTCAATCCGTCTGGATGGTTATACGTACATATGGCAATACGCACGTATGGCAATACGCATGGATCTTCCTTAATTACGAAAGTTAACCCCTTAATTACGAAAGTTAACGTATCTTCCTCATACGATATCGAAACCTTGTGAAAATTTTATCACTTATTCTTGGGAGTATAATTAATCGTTACAAGGCTCCGGGTTTGCTAAAAGGTCACTCAGAGGTACAACTTAAACATGTTGACACTTTTAACCCTTGTGTCTTGTAAACTTTCACTTTCTTCCACAAACGGTCTCATATGCTTCATGATACATTCGTTTTAAGGGTATAAACATCGTGTAGGCTTGTTAAAAGGCATAATTATCAAATGTTGACACTTTGAATCCTTATATACATATATTTTCTTCGTTTGTCAACTTTAGTCCCTCATAATCAATCCGCTACACGTTTAAAGTCCATGACACGTGTCGATACTATATTGGACATGATTTTGCGAGGTGTTACATCCTCACCCCCTTAAAAGAAATCTTGACCTCGAGATTTACTGAAATAAATGAGGGTACTTCTCTTTCATTGTGGACTCTACCTCCCACGTATACTCGGGACCTCTACGGGCATCCCATTTAACCTTTACAATTGGTACCTGCTTCCTTCGAAGCTTCTTAACCTGCCGATCCTCGATCGACAAAGGTTTCTCAACAAATTTCAGGCTCTCATCTAGGTGCACATCCGTATGTGGTATGACTAGTGATTCATCAGCTAGATATTTCTTCAGATTGCAGATGTGGAATACATTATGAATACCACTGAGCTCTTCAGGCAAATTTAACTTATAAGCCACTGTTCCGACACATTCGATGATCTCGAATGATCCTATATATCTTGGGCTTAACTTGCCTTTCTTGCTAAATTGCATTACCCCTTTCCAGGGTGATACTTTCAGTAACACTTTGTCACCAACCTCGAATTTTAGAGGTTTACGCCTTTTATCTGCGTAGCTTTTCTGCCTATCCCTGGCAGCTTTGAGACAATCTCGTATCTGTACAATCTTATCTGTCATCTCCAGGACTATATCAGGTCCTGTTAGTTGGACATCTCCAACTTCTGCCCAACAAACGGGCGTTCTGCACTTTCTTCCATATAAAGCTTCAAAAGGTGCAGCTTGAATACTGGAATGATAGCTATTGTTGTATGAAAATTCAATCAATGGAAGATGATCATCCCAACTTCCTCCTAAGTCAATAACACAAGCTCGTAGCATATCCTCGAGTGTCTGTATAGTACGTTCACTTTGACCATCCGTTTGAGGATGATATGCTGTGCTGAAATTCAATCGAGTACCTAACGATTGCTGAAAACTTTTCCAAAAGTGTGATGTGTATCTTGTATCTCTATCACTTTGACCATCCGTTTGAGGATGATATGTCAGACATTTGGCCACATAAGTGGCTACAGACCTTTTCAAGGCTATCCACCAATAATTCGCCTTCAAATCCTGGTACATTTTGTCACAGCCAGGATGAACAGAATGCTTGGAACTATGGGCTTCCTGAAGGATCACTTCCCTAAGTCCTCCACAGATTGGAACCCATATCCGTCCATTCAATCTTAGGATTCCATCCTTACCACATGATAACTGTTCTGCAGTGACTCCCAGTTTTTCATTTGGATAGTTAGCCTCTAACATGGCTTCCTTTTGTGCAGTTAACAGTCTATCACTCAAACTGTTCTTTAATTCAATGCTCTTGGCATTGATTCTTATGGGCTTAACCCTTTCTTTTCTACTTAAGGTATCGGCAACCACATTTGCCTTGCCTGGATGATATCGGATTCACAATCATAATCATTTAGTGTCTCCATCCATCGACGTTGTCTCATGTTCAGATCTTTTTTATTCAACAAGTGTTGAAGGCTTTTGTGATCAGAATAGATCACACACTTGGTACCATACAAATAATGCCTCCATAGCTTTAGTGCAAATACAACGGCACCCAACTCCAAGTCGTGAGTGGTGTAATTATTTTCGTGCACCTTTGATTGTCGATAAGCATAGGCAATGACCTTGCATTTCTGCATGAGCACACACCCCATACCAGTGTGTGATGCGTCGCAGTATACTACAAATTCTTCGATTCCATCAGGCAATGTCAACACAGGTGCATTGCTCAACTTCTTCTTAAGAGTATCAAAAGATTCTTGCTGCTTAGGACCCCAGTCAAACTTGCTATTATTGCAGGTTAATAAATTTAGGGGCGCTGCAATTCTTGAGAAGTTTTCAATAAAACGCCTATAGTATCCTGCTAAACCCAAGAAACTACGAATCTCTATGGGTGTCTTCGGCTCTTGCCAATTCATGATAGCTTCAATCTTAGCGGGATCCACCTGGATACCACGCTCACAAACCACATGCCCAAGGAATTGGACTTCACGAAGCCAAAATTCACACTTTGAAAACTTGGCATAGAGTTTCTCTTGTTGAAGCAGTGAAAGGATACAACGAAGGTGCTTCTCATGGTCAGCTTGATTCTTCGAGTAAATAAGAATATCATCGATGAAGACGATGACAAACTTATCCAAGTAGGGCTTGCAGACGCGGTTCATGAGATCCATGAACGCTGCTGGTGCATTAGTGAGCCCAAAAGGCATCACTAAGAACTCATAATGACCATAGTGAGTCGTAAATGCAGTCTTGTGTAAATCTTCATCTTTAACCTTTAGTTGATGATAGCCTGACCTCAAATCGATCTTAGAGAAGTAACTTGCCCCTTGTAATTGATCGAACAGATCATCGATCCTGGGCAATGGATATCTATTTTTAATTGTAACCTTGTTCAGTTCTCGATAATCGATGCATAGACGCATCGATCCATCTTTCTTCTTTACAAACATAATCGGTGCTCCCCAAGGAGACGAACTAGGTCTAATGAATCCTTTTGCTAACAAATCATCCAGTTGAGTCCTTAGCTCTTTCATTTCAGTTGGTGCCAATCTGTAAGGCGCTCTTGCAACAGGTGCTGCTCCCGAAATGATGTCAATTCTGAACTCTACTTGCCTATCTGGTGGTAAACCAGGTAGTTCCTCAGGAAAAACTTCTGGATATTCAGAAATGACAGGAATGTCTTCAACCTTGGGCTTCTGTTCATCAATAGTTACATGTGCCATATAAATGACACAATCCTTCTTCAAACACCTCGATGCCTTGAGCATAGACACTTGCTCAGGCAACCCATACTGAGTGTCTCCCTTTATGGTAAGTGGCTCACCATACGGAGTGTTGATTACCACTTGCTTCTTGTTACACAAAATCTGGGATTGGTTATGAGATAACCAATCCATGCCTATTACTATGTCGAAACCATCTAATTTCAAAGGAAGTAAGGATAACGGAAAAGAGTGGTTCCTAATGGATATAAAACATCCATCTAACACAGTTGAGGCTGTCTCTAAGGTACCATCAGCCAATTCTACCTCATATTTCACGCTTAGGGTTTTAACAGGTAAATTCAGCAACTTACAAAACTTATCATCTACAAATGACTTATCCACACCCGAATCAAATAACACCCTTGCATAAACATCATTTATAAGAAAGGTACCTGTTATCACATTATCATCCTGAACAGCTTCTCGTGCATCCATTCGAAAGACCCTTATATTGGTCTTTTTGACTTCTTCAGGCTTTTTGGCATATTTAGGGCAGTTGGTCTTGATGTGCCCCTTTTCATTACAGTTATAGCACGTTGCATCCTTAATTTTCTTGCAGTCTAGTGTCTTGTGCTCCTTGGATTTGCATAACCCACATGCAGACTGTTTTGACTGGGACTTGGATTCAAACCTGCATTTTCCAAAGTGATGTTTCTGGCAGGTTTTGCACTTTGGCTTCTCATCTACTTGCTGACTACCCTTGCCAGACCCAAACTTCTTCTTGTGTTCTGTGGTTCCCTTAAACTTCTTCTCAGACCGTCGTGAGTTATCGTCCTCACGTTTTCTCTTACCTTCCTCCGAGTTCTTAAGCGATCTTAGCTTGACCGAATCCACGGTAAGGGATAAAGATAGGTCAGCTGCTGACCTAAAAGTAGTAGGTCGTGATGCCTTGACACTGGCCTTGATCTCTGGGGCTAAACCCCCAATGAATCGAGCTATTCGCTTGGGTTTCGGTGTTACCAAATATGGAACCAATCGGGACAGGGTATTGAAACTGGTGAGGTATGCTTGGCAATCTAAATTTTTCATCACCAACGATAAGAAGTCGGACTCAATCTTTTCAACCTCATGTTGAGGGCAGTAATTCTCCTTGATGAGGGCAACAAACTGATCCCATGACAGATTGTACAACGAGATCTTCCCCGTAGCCTGGATTAGTGACCTCCACCAGGCTAGTGCTTCTCCTTTAAACGACTGAGATACATACTTCACAACATCCCTATCAGCGCAACAGCTGATATCAACTATGGTGTCCATCTCGTCTAATCACATCATGCAGTCGATAGCTCCTTTTCCCCAGTGAAATCCCTGGGTTTGCAGGAGACAAAATATTTATAGGAGCAGGTCCTTGCACGTGGCTCCTGATCAAATACAATCTTCTTAGACGGAACACTATGCTGATTCGATGAATGCTGGTCATCATCCTTCTTTGACCCCTTAGGTTTAGAAGGTGGCTTACTATGAGCCTCAGAGTGGGTCCTAGGTTTAGAATGGGGTACAGATGAGGCCTTGCTTCGAGTATCACTTGACTCATTTAACTGCCTATCTATGGCCTTGGTAACAACATTATCAATCAATGCTTGAAGTTCCGCACCCGTTACATTGATCCTGGTGGTATCATGATTCTCCCTTGGGTGACTGTTGATTTCTTCAGACTCTGCCATGTAGCTTGATTGCTACATAAAATGATGACAATAATTTCTTAGAGGTTTATAATAGCTTTGTCATCTTATTTACTTATTAACCATGGTATTAAAGAACCATATTGGTTAATTTGTTAAGTAATTTCATTCAGGATTTTCATTAATAATCCTTAGTTATAATTAAATTTAATAATGGCACAAAAGGCCAAGTCACATGGACACATTCAATTTTTTGGTCAAGATCTTATAGGATCGATGTACTAAGGCTTGAATCATAGTTCATTACCTTTCTTGACAGGGAGTTATAGGCTACAACTGTCTTTTGTCTTATATGACAATGATTATGGCCCGTAGGCATTACATCACAATTGGATGTTTATTATATGATCATCTTATCTGATGATATTAGTCAAGATCGCATTGATCATACAGACTATTATGCTTGGACGTAGTTCGACATCTTTAGACAGGGGGTCAAAGACCACCACTGTCGTTGTCTTATTGGACAACAAGTTTAGCCCGTAGGCACTTCATCACTAATGGATGTTTATAATATGATCATCTTTATTTGATGATTTAAGCCATGATTTCTAAATCACTGGGCTAGATAAGAAGGTTGGAAATTCCCACTTTAAGGATGACAAGTGTGATTTTATCGCATCACTGTTGCCAGGAGTGTTAACATGTTTTCAGATGTTAACAAGGATCTGAATCTCTTTTAAACAGGTTTTACCATCATAGCTAGGTCCTTAATGACATGCAAGCTAGGTTATACCCTTTAAGATTCTTTTTAATATATATTGGCAGATCAATTACAAAAAGGAATGATATTTTGATTTATTTCATATATTATGTTCGTATATAATGACAAAAATGAAATTTAAACAAATCACTCCAATAAATTTTAAAAGGAGTACATAATTGCCCTCAACGGGACTTGAAGGAAATAACATTGTCCACGAAGGGACTAAAATATAATTATGTCCATATAAGGACTATTAGGGAAAAGAAATACAACAAGAGGGTTTCTTCTTTATCTTTTTCCTGAAAGTCTCCTCCTTGGTTTACTGTATGCGGTATGGTTACTGAAGGTTTTGGCGGGTAGTCGAAATCCTCCACGCTAGGGACCTTAACAGAAGTGGAATCCAAGGATTTCATGGTTAGCAAATAATATGGATTACGGATAGGGTCAGGACAGGTATAATCCAAGTTTGGGATTCCAAGACTTGGAGGTAAGAAATATGGATCATTTGGGTCCATAGGTATCATTTCCGGAGTGGGAGCCTCAGGGTCTGCTAGTATGGGCTCTTCTGACGTCGGATTCTCAATTGAAGTTTCAAAAGTCTCAGATTAAGGAGGTTGAAACATGGTTAATGGTTTCAATTGGTTTGATTTTTGGGAATGGATCCAAAAAGATCTTTCCTCCATACTGGGCGTACGCTTACTTGAGCTGTGGTACGGAGCTTACCATCCTTAAACTTCGGGTTTGGAGAACTTCCACCAATGGCAGCTTTACTCGGTGACATGTTCCTGAAATGCACAAATATCGAAAACAATGTATGCTTATTAAGGATGAGATTATTCCTAATTCAAGTCTAGACTCGGAAGTCGAGGAATATGCATACTGTGTCATTGATATTAAACAAAAAGGCTAGTGTTTAATTCACTCAATGTTGGCTCTGATACCAACCTAACACACCCCGATATTTCCACGTATTACTGGTGGGCCCGGTGGGGAGTATCGTGATGTAGTTGATATCATCATAGTCAAACAACACAATTTAAATGCACAGTGGAAGCAAAAGATGAATCATATTACAAACCAAATGAAAGTAATATCAAAGTATTACAAACGGACTGTAAAGGATCCACAAGCGGATCAAAGATAAAAAGATCATTGTTCAACAGACTTTAACATCTAAGCTTGCAAGACTTGTTTAATGATGCCAGGAGTAGCCAGCCTATTCCGTCTAGTACTGTACTTAGCCTTTTTAGAAAATACGTCAGTTTACACTGGTAAATACAATTAACCGACTCATTTTGAAAAGAGTTTAAGAAAATTGATTTGAATGCACAAGGCACAAAAGTTCTTTTATAACTTGGGATAATTATTTAAAAATAATCTTGTATACAGTTTTACTTATTTGTCATCCGTCAAGGCCGGTTAGAAGAGCCGGACAAGATTAACTGACACACCACGGGTCTTAATTAAGCCTAAACTTAGACCGGTTAGTTTTAAAGGAGATATATGGTTTCAAACGCACGATTAAGCGAAGATCGGATTAGAATGTGGTTTAGTCCCGACAAGTTCGTAGACCTGTTTAATATGGGTAAGCTAAACACATTCTGGATTTTGAGATAAAAATGATAAGGTTTGACCCGTTTCGGCTAATTTATGCAAACTAGTTACATAAACCGCACCGAACGCGAAAAATGCGTACGGGTAACCAAATGAGTCATGAACAGATTTCCTAAGTTAATATGCCTTAAATATGTTGTGATATCAGTAGGATACCTTCCATTATGCCCAAAACGAATTTAAACTCAAATTATGTCCCGTAGGGGTATTTTGGTTATTTTAAAGCTTATAAAGGAGTTTAAATATAAATCTGAGTTTCAGGTATGATATATTCAGTAAAAATACTTATTTTTTATATGTGAAATTTACCTTTTATAACCAAACTATGCACCGTAGGGGCATTTTGGTAATTTCACATAAGCTTTAAAGGTCAAAATTTGAAATCTGAGTTTAAAACTTTTGCTTACTGTTAAAATATAAAAAAATTGCTTAAAACATCTGTAGGTATTAAGTCTTATATGAGAAAAATGGTTTTAATACATACTATGCGTTTTAAACGCGTAAAAAGACGGTTTTAAGCGATTTCCGGGTTTTTAAAGAAAAGCTGATATTTTTATCATTCCAGAAGACTCAAAATATTTTATTTATTATATAAAATCAGTAGCAACAGGTTAGGTATCAAAATATTATGTAAAACTCATTTTATAGGACGAAAGGGCAAAACCGACAATTACCGAATCAAAGCTATAACCCTATGTTATGCTCAGCCTAAAAATAAATAAAAATCTTCAAAAATCCCAAAATATTATTTTACATCAGTAGGTAAAAAGTTTGGTATCAAAAATTGGGTTTAGATAAGCTTTATGGTAATTACGCCGTTTAATTAATAAAAAGTTTTCTAATTACGCTATTGAGCATAACTCTTAATCTAGACCTCAAACTGATGTGAAAATTTAGGGACATGTTTATTAATCAGTAATAAAGATTATTGTCCTGTCACATTTTCAAAATTCTTGTTTTAAGGTCAAAAGGGAATATTGGTCAACATTTAGGCATATAACGGAAACATGCATATGAATCGGATAACTAATGAACCAAGTTGTATAATCACAGAGGGTTATACTAACATGTAACCTGGTCCTAATAAGATTCTAAGGCATTTCTAAAATATGCTCTAATGGGTCAGAACATAAAGTCAAAGCAAAAGTCCACTTATGCGACTTTCGATTCCGAACCGAGCTTAAACTGACAATTGTCGGGCTGAACATGCTTAGACATGTTCTTACATTAATTACCAAGTTATATGAATGATAAAACAGGTTGCATGGCTTCTACATTGTTAATTATGTGTTTATTTGAAATTTAGCTTTTTGTTGACTTTTTACAATCAAGTTTGACCCGACAATTGACCTAGTTAGAGTGGGAATTAGAGGCTGCCCTCTTAAGGGTTTATTACCCACATAATTACCAACTCATAGGTACTTCCAATTCGAGAATCGACTGGACCATTAGTGATTAATCACTAAGTCAACCCTTAATTGCGACGGGTTTGACTTTAGGCCATTAAACTAATAAAACTGAATTAAGAAAGGTTAAGGAAGCTTACAAAGGTCCTATGCACGACTAATGACCCTTAGGGAATGCTCTTGAGCTCCAGGAGACTCCAGAAAATAAGTTGGAATGGTTTTCAAAGTGTATGCAAAATGTTGCAACCAAGATCTCTTTATATAGCAACTTAGGATTCATAAGATCATTCCAACAAGGTCTATGGATGTTTTCTGATGATCCCAAGTGTCCCTAGGCCAATATAAACCATCAAACAAGCCCCTAGAATGAAAAACAAGGCTTCAAAGGCGGTGGAACTGGCTGTACTCGCACCTGTGCATGAATTCTGTCCAGACCAGGCCGTTGCATCACGCGACGGCAGAAGACCTCAGTGGTGGCGCAGCGCCAGCACCTCAGTTACCAGCCAAACAAGTTTCAATTAATGACATTTCACCCCCTGGACCTTCTAAAACGTAATTTCTTCCATTTTAAGCACTTTTAACCCATATAACTTATATTTCTATGATCCATGAGATATAACCAAACATTGTTAGGTCTGGTTTCGTTAAACGATAATCGAAAACACAAGTTTAGCCTCGTTGACGCTTTTAACCCCATAATTACGAAAGTTAACGTATCTTCCTCATACTATATCGAAACCTTGTGAAATTTTTATCACTTATTTTTGGGAGTATAATTAATCGTTACAAGGCTCCGAGTTCGCTAAAAGGTCACTCAGAGGTATAACTTAAACATGTTGACACTTTTAACCCTCGCGTCTTGTAAACTTTCACTTTCTTCCACAAACGGTTTCATATGCTTCATGATACATTCGTTTTAAGGGTATAAACATTGTGTAGGGTTGTTAAAAGGCATAATTATCAAATGTTGACACTTTGAATCCTTATATACATATATTTTCTTCGTTTGTCAACTTTAGTCCCTCATAATCAATCCGTTACACGTTTAAAGTCCATGACACGTGTCGATACTATATTGGACATGATTTTGCGAGGTGTTACAAGCTGTAGATGAGATAAAAGCATACCTTGATTGTAGAGATATTTCTGCTTGTGAAGCTGCTTGGAGAATATTCATGTATGATATACATTATAGAGGATAACAGTTGAAGTACTGCCTTTTCATTGTGAAGATGGTCAGAGTATTGTGTATAATGATCATGATAATTTGTGTGATATTGTTACTGATCCAATTGTGAAAATGACAATGTTCACACAGTGGATGAATTGTAACAAAGTCGATGAATTTTCCAGGACATTGAAGTATGTTGAGTTTCCGGGATATTATGTATGGAAAGCTAAAAATCAGAAATGGTATCGAAGAAAGCATCCGTATGGATCAGTTGGGAGGATACATTATGTCCCACCATGTCACAACCCCCGTCCCCTAACTACCCGGGAACGGGCGGTCGCGGCCAGTTTCAGTGGTATCGGTGTTTATCAGTTTGGCAGTGGAATTTACATCAGGACCGTAGTTAGGAAATATTTTATCTGAGTAAAATACCACATTTTTATAATATTAAACACATGGGAAAATCTCAAGTTTCAAATACACACATTTTCATAGGGATAAACCCTATTTTATTTAAATAAAACATCTCTTTATTTAGGTAACTTTTATAGCCACTTTTCCAAGCCTTCAGTGCTGTCCAGCTGGCTTCTACTTGGCTTTCACATTTTGTTACCTGAAATGCGTTTAAAAACATTTTGTTAGTGGGAAATACTGGTGAGTGAATCCCAGTTTAATCAAGACAGGTAAAACCGTTTTACAGTATTGAGGGCGGTCATGCAATTATGTAGGTCCCTCGGAGGTTGAGGTTAAACCTTATCCTTGTTAAGTTCAACACACTAGCAAGTGCGGAATCCAAGCTAGAATGCAAACCGGTAGTTTATAATGAGAACACAAGCTACAAGAGAAAGGGTAGACACACAAGATATCAAAGTTTTCTCTTGTATTTCAGTGGACACGGTTACAGCCCTTGACCAAACTGAAAATACGCTCTCTACAAGACTAAGTTCACTCACACCCAATGAAGTGAACACATTACATCCGTATATATAACCTTCACAGCTAGTCTGGTCGAAGGATCAATTAGACTGATCGAAAGATCATCTATCGAGATACAGCCTATCGAAGGATCCACACATACCTCGAAGGATTGGCATCCTTCGAGGTCCATCTGTATCCATCGAAGGTTATCCTTCGAGCTCATCGAAGGATATAAACAATCCTTCGATGACCATCCTTCGACACACACAAACTTACAAACTTTTTCTAACTGTTTGACCAAGTCAAACCAGGAGGATGGTTGACTGGTCAAACTTACATTAAGCACACACATAAACACATCTAAGACGTAACACGACAACAAAAGACATCGTTTTATATCATTACAAAATATAGACAAAGTACAGACACAAGTGCACCAACAAACTCCCCCTTGGCTGTAGCTTTGTCTCGATCTTTGTGTCTTCAAGTCTCTGACGTCCTTTCAACTGTCAAATGATGTGATGACCATGTACTTCCCGCATTAACCAGTAGATTGAAGCAGTACCGGGCCATCTTCTGAAACTTCATTGCTTGATCTCGATCCCGCACCAAGTAGTTTATCTCATGATCCTTCAGAACAATAATATCCGATCTGGACATGTTAGTAATCCACATCGGATCTATTATTCTAAAGTTCTCCTGACTATCTCTGAATAGGATCACGGCTTCTCCAGTATCCGCATCATAGACCCAGCAACGAAAGTTTCCTAGAAAGTCAGTCTTCATTTTCAGCAAAGGTATCTTCTTCATCACTTTTGGAGGATCATACACCAAACGATAGCGAGCAGTGTTTGTTTCTGGATCAAGTGTAAATCTGATCTGCTCGTATCTAGGAAACTGTGGCTTGTATAGAGGATCCTTCCAGCCCCTTCTTCTTTCCAACCTGATTTTCTTAGCAAACAGATCCACCATCTTATCTTCGACTCGATTGATAACATCTAGTTGAGCTAACACTGCAACATCATAGTACGGAAGTGAAAGAATACTGAGAAGAGTTCTGAAATACTGAAGACCATTTTCTCGTTTCACGACCATGCAGTGAAGTTCCTTAACAAACATCCAACTAATAATGCGACCTCGAGCCCGATTCTTTTCCAGTCTCATATAATTAGCCTGATCCAACGGAGCAGGCGGAGGAGGATTCCTAGCAAGGAAATCCGCTCGCCATTCTTTCACTGTCTTCTCACGGTTTTCTTGAGCTGTCGGAGAATCTGAAGAAAGATTGGCAAATTCTGCTGTCTTTTCTGCCACATAATCATCATCAAGAGCATTCACCTCCGCATTGTCTTTCCCAACATAGACAGGACGTTCAGGATCCGAATCGATGAAGATTTCATCAATTGTAGAGAAATCGGTTTGGTCCTGAACCAACGGAGTAGCGTCAATCATGCTTACAGCAACCTCATCCAATTCCGTCAGAGCCAGTATCTGTTCATCAGACATTTCGGTAACATGTTCTCCCTCTTCTAACAGTTCACCCGTGACTGGATGATACTGAAGAACACCTGAGGATTCAGGGAGATCTGCAAACATTTCTGGTTCCAGACTAACATGCTCAAGCCCTGTAGAAGTTCCCAGTGTTTCTGTCTGCTCAGATGGACCAGTAGTAGCTGTTGAAGGAGCAGAAGGAGCATCTTGAGATGTACCAGACCCACCTGCAGCCCCGGATGCAGTTGCACCGGAACCTGAGACAGCTGGTTGATCTGGATTTGCTGCATCATCATCCTTGTCATCCTCATGCCTTGAGGGTACAATGCCTAATGCATTGCATCTTTCATTCCACAGCGTACCCACTTTCTGATTAGTCTTCTTGAAGTTTGCGAACACAGGCTTGAAGCTTTCTGATAATCGATCATCGCGATTTTTATAGTGCTCTGACAGCTCTTCATGCTTCTGCCTTAGTGCTTTTGCCTCATTCTCCAACACAGTACTATGCCTTTTCATTATCTCGACCTCCCTGTCACGTGCCCTGTTCGCTTCCTTCAACCTTTCAATTTCCTCAGCCTGTTCCTTGATCTTAATAATCTGAGCATTAACAATTGAACACAGCGTGTTGTGTGCCACCACATCCTGTTTTCGTTGCACACGATACTCTTCAATTGTTCTTGTATGCCGACCGACTATGGAACCCAATTCACTGACTTGTTCAATCAGGAATTGAATCTTTTCAGATTCAGATAAACCAGACAAAGTCTCTGCCAGAGTCGGTCGCGAAGGCTCAGGTCCTGAGGAGCCAGCCTGACCAGCCTGACCAGAAGCACCTGTAGGTCCAGTAATAACAAGAGTAGGTCGGACATGTGTACCTGAGGCGGGAGTTGCAGGCGGCTGTTGATCAACAGTCACCGTGCGTGTCCCAGAAGACCTCTGAGGAGAAGACATAAGATCCAGCGTCTCTGATGCAGTTAGTTGATCACTAACAGGAGGCAGCTGTTGCTCTGGAGCAGTAGAATGCTGAACAGAAGCAGGAACAGAGGAATCACCAGCAGTTTTCTTTGACGTATGAATACCCTGTCGTTTTGCTTTCCTCTTTCGGATAAAACCCGGAGAAGTAAGAACATAATCCTCATCCTTGTCAGATTCTCCAGTTCTAACCGTCTTCTCTATTTGCTCAAAACGAGGATTCCCGCGACTATCATAGACCTTTTTCATTCCTGGAGGAGGAGGATTATCGTCCTCAGAAGATGAACCATCGTCACCAGAACCTCCTTCCTCTTCAGAAGACGAACTACTATCATCCGCTTGTCTCCTCGGCTCATCTACCTTTCCTTTGCCTTTGTCAGTCGCAACAGTACCTGACTGACTCGCAGGATCACCATCTCCACCTGCACTACCGCCTGTTTCAACAACCACAGTACCACCATCACCACCTGCACCAATACGAGCATCAGGATCTACAAACTCTCCTTGAACTTCTTCAGCAGCAACATTAACATCAACCTCAACACGTGCTGCAGCACTTGAACTGCCAGCAGACTTCCTTGTTGCTTTGATTCCATGTTTAGCCCCGAGCTGCGTGTCAGCCAAAGTGATCAACCTTGGCTCTTCATTATCAGAATCACTCGCGTCTCGACGCCATTTGTTGTTCTGCGGTGCCTCGTAGTTCGGAACATCGAGATGACCAATAAGCTTTCTAATTGGATCCGATTCCGTATAGGCGGACATGGACTTGAATATCAGCAGTGTACGCTCATTCATTGGATTGACAGGTAGAACATCTGCTTCAGCCATTGGAAGATCAGGAATCTGATCATCAATCATCATCTGCAGAAATCTGGGATATAGCCAGAATTTGGTAGATGTTCGTTGGGTTGCAGACGGGAGGGGCCTTCGAGCATTTTCCTTCAGATTGTCGAATATATAGCGAGATATGTTGAACGGCTTGTTCAGAATCAAAGCCGTAAACAATCCAGTTAAATCAATCGGCGACAGATCATATCCAGAACGCTTGTTGCTCAGGCAATGAATAAGGATATGCAACAAGAACTTGTATCGAAGCGGCATATACTTCTTGTTGATCTGATTTGCAAGAACGTTGTCGCTGTACCGCAGCCTCATCAGTAAGCCCCGCTGACATTGTAAATCAATTGAAGTAGGATCTTCTGGTTGATCTCCAAGCTGTAGACGTGCTCTGATGGTGTTCTCTGTAATTACCACGGGTCTCCCAGCAACTGATCCATTAATTACTTCCTTATTCTCCACTGTTTCAACCACAGCCGAATTCCAGAAATCCTTGATGTGCGACTGATAGGCAGTGTGCTGTGTAGTGATCGCATAGTTGATACGAGCGCGATGAAGGTACTCCATAATTCCTGTGAATTCCGGACTGATCTTGCCTTCCGGTTGTAAATAAGCAGCCATGTTATGTCTAGATTCAGACATAGATTCAACCTCAGATTTCTCCTTCTTTGTTGGCTTTGCCCGTTCCTTTTTCACCTTTGGTGCCATTTCTGTACATCAAAACATTGACACGTAATGAGGAAAAGTCAAACAGTCAACAAGAATTTCACACTTAGAAAGATTTCAATTTCTTGAAAAAATTCTAAGTGTTCTGTCTCGAAAGATCCCATTTAGACATCGAAGGATGACACATGGCTCGAAGGATGACAGACTGTTCGAAAGATGTTACTTTCCTCGAAGGATGGGATTTCTAATCGAAGGATCATCTTTCGAAGAATCAAGAATTTGAAAGATATCTTGATCATTCGAAAGGTCTGATCAATCGAAGGATGAATCCTTCGTGAAACTTAGCATCTTTCGAGTCTCAAATCGAAAGATATTTTGCAACACATCTTTCGAGGTTGAGAATCAACATCCTTCGTGTTGATTTCCGGCGACACTGTTCATCGGAATATTTTCCGGTGGGTTTTAACTGTTTTAAGTGTGGTGTCGTTCTTAAGTGATATCAACTCTTTAGGAACATCAATCATCAAAACACTTAAAACATTACAAACAAGACATTTAAAACATAACAATAACATCAAAACCCAACCCCGGATACAACCACAAACACATGTATCAATCAACCAAGAACACAAAGGATTTCAGACCATTAAAAATCAAACCAAAGATTCTGAAACATAAGAACATCCGTCAAAATACAACATTACCAATATCAAAACCTACAACTAACATATTCACATTGCATAAAAAATACATGATCAGATGAAGTGTTTATGTAGTTGTTTGAACCGTGTATTAGGGTTATCCTACCGAGATTGTAGATGAAATCCTGATACACTAAGGTTTTGATTAAATTTTGGCAGAGTTTCGGTAGGAATGGAGGTTTTTGAAATAGTGAAAATGATCAGTTATGATGAAGTGAAGAAGAAGACACCCTTTTATACTCTGACCTCGAAAGTCGAACCGTCTCGAAGGATAGATGATCTTTCGAAAGATGAAAAGGTGTTCGAAGGATCAGCTTTGGGTCGAAGGATCCCTATCTTGATCGAAATATACCAGATATTTGAAAGATATTTGTGGGAATCCTCGAAGGATATCTTTCGACCTTATCCATCTTTCAAAAAGGTCTGATCAGCTCGAAAGATCAAATTGGTCAAATCCTTCGTTGACCAATTCATCTTTCGACTGAGATGATTGACTTTCATTGACTTTCATTGACCTTCTGGTCTTTCGAGGGCCATTGCTTCCTCGAAGGATCAGATTTCCACCAACACTTTGGATTTTTGGGAATTTTCAGTTTAAGCCCTTCAAATTCTTAAAAGCTTTCAGAAATGACCGTTTTGAAAAATTGTCCGTTATGAAGTTCTGCAAAGGTCAGTTTTATGAAGTATTTCGGCTTGTCAGATATCTGATCGAGTACCAACATCGGTTAATCAAAAATAAGATTAAATTGAAAATCTTTTTGGATTTTGATAAAATAAAAGACAACAATAAAAGACAACAATTTTAGAATCCTTTGAATGTTATCAAACGACATCACCGCTAATGTCGTGCTGATATGCACCAAACGACACAAACTGTTTAAAAAGACAATAAAAATTAATCACTAAAGTTAAGCAGTAAATAAATATGTACAAACACAACAATATTTTTGCGAGTTTCTGGCGAAGAGAATCATATCAGTTTGCGGTCTTTTGTCAAAACACATTTCCTTTTAATATTCTTTTACAGAAGTGGATAAGTATTCTACCACAATTACCGATATTGTTATCCACTTAAACTCAGCGATCAAGTGTAATCATAATGCATTGAGATACGTTAAGGTATGATTTATACTTACCGACCGGTGTTCATCCACTCACGACACATTCCCGTATCAAGGTATGCACGAGAGTTCATCTTACTGGGGAGTATACCATTTATCATCCGTTTTTAACGTATATAAAATGTGAACAAGTCACTTATTTGATTTGAAAACAAGCCCTATGTGATAGAATCACTTATTGATGAGGAACTTGATTTTCATATGCATGAGGGCACAGGAGCAAGTCCGTGAACAGGTCAGTACTTTCGTACAGCAGAGAGACGAACTTGACTCCCGGATAAATGTGATATTTTATCACTTATTTGTTTGGACATGTGATTGTTTATCACTTATTGAGGTCGAATGCAATATGTACACGTATGTATGGTATCATGGAAGATCTAGACTTGCGTCCCCGTTATTTTTCGGTAAAAGATACAACCATGATACCCAGATGATAAACAGCATAAACCCCAAATATCTCAGAACCTCGGCAATCTATCAAACGAAATTTCGGTACCAAGACCATATGCCAATGAGCGGTTCCCACGCGGTTTTCAGTTCGTTATGTTTATATCCCCTGCACACTTTAAAATGATCGTGAGTCTACCGGTACATCATTAGTAGAGCTACTTATTTTATTATTATTTTTTTTTTATGATTTCCAGAAACATGTTTCGACCGACCTCTGATGTAATATCATTTTCTCTTATCTTGCCAAGAAACTCATTTTTGTTTTTCTATTGTTTTTGCGGTTTTCCAATGTTTTTGAATTTTCTTTGAAGCTTTCTCCCCCTAAAATTTAAAAACAAAGAAAATAAAGACACAACATTTTTTTTTTTTTTTTTTTTAAGAAAAATATTTACAAAAACGATTTTCCGATGTCGGTTACTCTTGCTTCACCTTTATGCCGTTTACCAAAAGTAAATAATCGAATCTTGATTTATCAAAAGCTTTGGTAAAAAGGTCGGCACGTTGGTGATCGGTATGAATGTGAACCACATCGATAAGTCTCTTTTCAAAGCAATCACGTATGAAGTGATATTTAATATCGATGTGCTTCGTTTTTGAGTGCTGTACAGGATTTCTAGTGATCTGTAAAGCAGCTTCATTATCAACAAAAATAGGAGTAGTTAGGAATTCAAAACCGTAGTCCCGCATCTGTTGTTGGATCCATAGAACCTGGGAGCAGCAACTAGACGCAGCAATGTATTCCGCTTCACATGTAGACGTAGCCACACATGTCTGCTTCTTGCACTGCCAAGTGACTAGGCGATTGCCTAAGAACTGACATCCTGCTGTAGTTGATTTTCCATCTTTCTTGCAGCCGCCGAAATCAGAATCACTGTAAGCTTTGAGATCGAAGTTATCATCCTTAGGGTACCATAACCCGGTGTCAGGGCAACCCTTCAGATAACGAAAAATCCTTTTGACAGCAGCATAGTGAGAGACCTTCGGATTTGCTTGATATCTGGCGAGAAGGCACGTTGGATACATAATGTCGGGTCTTGATGCGGTGAGATACATTAAAGATCCAATCATAGCACGATAGAGTGAAGAATCCACAGCTTCCCCTTTTTCATCCGGAGTAATCCCGTGATTCTGCGGAAGAGGAGTAGAAATTGGCTTCGAATCGGACATCTGGAACCGACTCAAGATGTCTCCGACGTACTTGGTTTGATGGATAAAAATTCCAGATTCGGACTGATTAACTTGCAAACCCAAAAAGAACGTCATTTCACCCATCGCACTCATCTCGAATCGATCTTGCATCACCTTCTCAAATTCCTTGCATAGATTATCATCGGTAGAACCAAAGATAATGTCATCGACATATACTTGTACCAACAGAAGATCTTCACCTTTTTCTTTGATGAAGAGGGTACAGTCGATCAAACCCCGTCTAAACCCGTTGTTCAGCAAGTAGGTAGACAGTGTCTCATACCAGGCTCGAGGTGCTTGATGAAGACCATATAATGCTTTGTTAAGTAGTAAAACTCTGTCAGGATGTAATGGATCTTCAAACCCCGGTGGTTGCTCGACATATACTTCCTCTTCGACTACTCCGTGTAGAAATGCACTCTTAACATCCATCTGGTACACCTTGAATTTCTTGAAAGATGCGTAGGCTAGAAAGATTCTAATAGCCTCCAGACGTGCAACAGGAGCATACACTTCATTGTAGTCAATACCTTCTATCTGACTGAAGCCTTGAACAACTAACCTTGCTTTGTTTCGGACAACAATTCCACGGTCATCCTTCTTGCACTTAAATACCCAACGAGTTCCGATCTTCTTGTAGTTGTCGGGCCTATCAACCAATTTCCATACGCCCAACTTCTCGAACTGCTGAAGTTCTTCTTGCATGGCTTCCACCCAGGAATCATCTTTCAATGCCTCCTTCCAAGATCTAGGCTCTTCTTGGCTAACATAGCAGGCGAAAGACCAATCATTTTGTTGTCCCGATTCTCGTATCTCAGCATACAAGCCAGCATTTTCATTATTTCTGATTTGATTTCTTGTCCTTACACCACTGAGAACATCACCTATAATATTCTGCTGAGGATGAATGTTATGAATTCGGGTTTCAGGTACTAGAGGAATGTCAACATTGGTCCTTAAGTTATTGATATTTAAATTCCCGATATCATTCTGAAGCTGTTGAGTTGTAGAAGATGATGCATTTTCTTCTTGGACAATTGGCGCAGACACTGGATTCGTTGCTTCTGAAGTACCTTGAACCGGACCCCGTGCTTCACCATCATTTGCATCAACATACTCCTCATCTTCCGATGACAAATTGTAGTCGACAGCATCATTAAACACCTCATTTGAAGCGAGATTGTTGACAGAAGAAGATGCTTGTGAGTCAACAATGATTGGGCGAGCTAACTGAGAGCCAGTCGCATTCTCGCTTTCAGACAACATTTGAGCAATTGCATTGTCATCATCAAATGTCGGCAGATTGAATGAGTTGAAAAGACCATCATAATCGAACATCCATGGATCTCCAGAAGGCTTCAGAGGATTAGAATATCTTTGAACTCTTACTTCACCCCACTCTTCAATCCTCTTGGTAGTCAGGTTCCATACTCGCAGATTAGGAGTAGCATACCCAAGGAAGTAACCTTCGATAGCTTTGGCACCAAACTTCCCGTCAGGCTCAATCATGGTACATGGTGCACCAAAAGGTTCTAGATATTCTAAGTCAGGAGTGTTCTTGTGTAGAAGTTCGAAGCACGTTTTGCCATGTCTTTTCACTGTGAGAACCCTGTTTAACGTGTAGCAAGCCGAGGCAACAGCTTCAGTCCAGAATCGAACTGGAAGCTGAGACTCAACCAACATGGTTCTTGCAGTCTCAATTAAGGTTCTGTTCTTTCTTTCAGCGACTCCGTTTTGTTGTGGCGTGTACCGAGAGCTATATTCATGAAGGATTCCTTTTGCAGTGCAAAATTCATCCATAACCCTGTTTTTGAACTCGGTTCCGTTGTCGCTTCGAATTCGCCTCACCTTTAGATTATAAAGATTTTCCAACAAGGTGATCAAATTCTTTAGAATTTCTGGAGTTTCGCTCTTGTGGACCATGAAATCAACCCATGAAAATCTTGAATAGTCATCAGTGACTACCAAACAGAAAACTTCCCCGTGCACACTCTTGTGTTTGACTGGGCCGAAAAGGTCCATATGCAGACGTTCGAGTGGCATGTTTACAGTGTTAACCTTCTTCAATGGATGTGATTTCTTGATCTGCTTCCCTTTCTGACACGGCACACAGACATCTTGAAGTTGAAAATTCTTCACATTTACACCTCTCACCAGATTGTTTTTGACAAGGTGATTCATTTTTCTGAGGTGAATATGACCCATCCGTCTGTGCCAAGAGATCGTCTCCTTTTCAGTGGCTTTTGAAATAAAGCAAGTAACTTGATTGGACTTGGTTATTGCTTGGCTCATATCGAGGACATACAAATCATTAACTCTTGGTGCTGATAAGAGAATCCATTCTTCGGGAATCTTGAATCCTGGCTTCAGCACATAACAACCGGCATCATCAAAATGCACGGTGAATTTCTTGTCGCAGATCTGAGAAACACTCAGGAGATTGTGATCCAGCTGTTGCACATAATTGATTTTGTCGAAACTCACAACTCCATTTGAGATCATTCCCTCGCCGGTGATATACCCTCCTTTGTCTCCAGCAAATGCAACATATCCTCCTCTTATACTTCGCACATCGAAAAGAAGACGGTAGTCGCCCGTCATGTGCCTGGAAGCCCCACTATCAACAATCCAATGACTATTAATAGTTCCTCCTGGAGCCGCCTGCACATACAATTAACTTATCAGTTTGAGAGGGGGACCCAAGCCTTTGTGGACTTGGGTCGTCCTTGATCATCAAGGAAAGTGATTTCAATCACTTGATGATTAGGAAAAAGAACCTTTGGTGCTCCCCCTGATTGAATTACCTGTTTTTGCTTCCAAGCTGTTTGTCCTTTACCAGTATTTGAATTTATTGTTTTAGCATTTACTGGTTTTACAGTTTCAGATTTTGCTTGTACAGGTTTTTCTTCTTTGACCTCTGATTTTAAGGCCCTTTCAATTACCTTTTGATTCTTTTGCTTTAACTTCTTTTCCCTTTCTTTCAAGACACGTGGGTCTTGTTTCGGGGAAACTGATCGTTTTCGGTAATCGATTTCTTGGGGAGCTCTCGTTGTTGACTTCAGCTTTTGCACGTGTGGGCAATATCTTACAATATGCCCAACTGTCCCACATTCAAAACATGTTCTCCGTTCTACAAACTTCGGAGAAACATGTTGATGACCAGACGGAGAACCAGACAATGAACTTTGTGATCTAGACGTGCTTGGGCCTAAATCACATCCGTTGGTGTGTTGGGTGTAATTATTCTGATCATTTCGTTTTAAAATTCTAAACTGTTGTATAAACTCAAGGTTAGATTTATCCTGAAATGTTTCAAGTTTGTCTGAACCCGTGGATCCAACAAAGTTCATTTTCGGTCCTTGCTTCTTAACAGGAGCTCTTTTGTTTTGCACCTTTTGTTGTTGAACCTTAGGTTGCTCAACCCTTGATTGTTGAATTTTAGGTTGTGTAGCCTTAGGTTGAGTAGCCTTAGACTGTTCAACTTTAGGTTGTTGAACCTTTGGTTGTTCAGTCTCAGGCTGCTGAACTTTAGGTGCTTGAACATTCTTGTTCTGAGCCTTCTTTCCCTGTACCTTACCCTTTCCGGAGTTGACTTGTTGTTTTCGCTCAATTGATAGTTTTTGGTTTCCGTATTGTTTTCTAATTTGTTCACACGGAATTGGATCACATTGAGTGACGGTAACTTTGCCACTTTTGTTCCCTAAAAACTTATCAGTGCATCCTTCAAAAATTTGCTCAATTAAATCTTGATTTACATTTTTAAGTGGAAAATCTTTGTTAGAGTAGATTTTGCTATCACCTTTGAGCGTGTACAACAAGTTATTCTCTTCACGGCTAGATACAAGGGACTCCATTGCTTTTGACGTTTCAGTCTTACTCGGTTTCACTGGTGGATCACACAGGATGTGATTCTCAATTGGAATATCTGTTGTAACCGAGTTAGACTGTTGTTTCACAATCTCTTCAGATTCATCATCCGAAGAATCAGCATCCTCAACAATGGGAGGACTCTGTTCCTTAACACACGATGAATCTGTCACATTCTCAGATTCTGATTGACCCGAGGATGATGTACCAGTTGTGAACCCGAGGCCTGCTGCAAAGTCATCTAGACCGAGTGGCACAGTAGGTTCAAAACGGGGCATATCCTCGTCATCAGGCAATTTGGAGTAATTGTGATTCATTGGGGGAGGACATGATTTGAATCCAATACATGGTTTATCCCCCTTTTTCTTTCTCTCTTGAACGTCAATGATGTGATCCAATACAAAGCGGGAATTGGAATAGCTTTCCAGTTTCTGCTTAATTGTTTCACATTCACATCGAGCTGTTGCCAACTCTACCATTTGCTTTTCAATTGTGTCAATAAGATTGTTGTTAGCATGTTGTTTTCGCAAAACAGCCTTTTGTAATTCTGAAACATCATGTTTTAATGACGCAATTGTTGCTTTAAATTCCTTTTCATTTCTGGTTAAAAACAAGTTAGCTTCAGTTGCTTTAGAAAGATCTACAATCAATTCTTGATTGTGTTTGTATGTGATTTCAAACTGACTTTCCTTTTCAGCATATTTAACATTTAAGCTATCACAATTTTCACAGTTAACTACAGTGGGTTCATCGACACATACCTGACTTGATGAACTGTCGACATTAGCCATAAAGGCTGAATGGAAAGAAAAAGATCCATCTTCAGAGAAGAACTGAGCAAGCTTCTCGGAAGTTCCAGCAGATTTCTGGCAAAGAATAGATCTCCTCTTGCATAATGCTTCAGCTTCAGCCAAAAGCTCATCAACTTCCAGATCTAAAGCATCACTTGATAAATCACCAGCATCAAGTGATTCCCCATCCATGCTCCCACTATAACCCGAACTATCTTCATCTTCTGAAGATTCACCAGCAGACACGGGTTCTACGACCTTCTCAATCACTTTAGCATAACATGTTGTTCCACCATTTCCTCCTTCTCCAAGCTGAAGGTTCCAATTGCAGATTTCATCAGCTTGAACAACCAATCCTCTGTGGGGATTAGTGTTTGTGGATCCAGATGCATTTCCTCCAACCGGCACTATTGATCTGTCATTGTTGTTCTATTGCTGTTGTGGCTGTCCTTGATTCCTGAAGGGATTCTGATTTCCTTGCTTAGGAGGCTTCTGACACTCCCTCTTGAAGTGACCCTTTTCACCACAATTGAAGCAAGTGACAGCATTCTTATCAAAACCATACTTGGTGTTGTTGTTGCTATTCAAGTTGGTTCTTCCCGTCCTTTCCATAAACTCCTTTGCTCTTCGAATTGCACTAGCAAGAGCCCATTTGATATCCATCATTTCAAACTCTTCCCTATCCACTTGCTGATAATCTTCATTGGTTAGATTGATATTCCCAATCTGACCTGCAACCAATCCACAATAAGCACTAACCAAGGTGTTCAACATCTCCATATGCTCCTTGGCTACTTCGACACTGACTTTTGAAAAGCTGGAAGTGTCTAATCTGACTGTGTTCGGATTGGAAGTGGCTTGAAAGTTTGAAGAGCTTCCATAAAACCCTTGCTGTTGCGGTTGTTGCTGCTGAGCTCTGCTTGGGTCTAAGAAAGGCGGTGGTGTGAATTGAGGAGCAGGTTGCACATCCTGTTGTAGAGAAGAAGAATCTGGTCTTGAGAACATCGTGTATGCTGAAGGATCAAACTGATTTGTTGTGGAAGGCCCGGTGTTTGAGATGAAGGCTGTTTGAAGCTTCGCATGTTGAGGAACTGGTTTTTCTCCACTGATACCTCCTGCAATCCCAAAGTACATCTCTGGATTTTGAGGAGTTAATGTTCTTTTTGCCTTAAGCTTTTCTTCTACATCCTTGTTCTCCAATTTCTGAATTAACTCATAAACGGTGATTGTGTCTAGAACACCATTTTCTTTGAGAATTTCAAGATAACTGCTCCACTTTGCTGGTAAGCTATCAGCGAATCTCTTCACCATTTCTTGTGGAGTGGCAGTGACTCTAAAAGCAAACATCTCGCTCAACAAATGATGGAACCTTGTAGATAACTCTGCCAAGGTCTCATTCTCCATACACGTGAAACCTTCAAACTCTTTCTTCAGTAAATCTTGCTTGATCTTTCTAGATTGAGCATTTCCTTCACATCGCAACGTGAGCATATCCCACAAGCTTTTAGTAGTCGTGCAGTAAACAAACTGGTGGTAAATGTCTCTGTGAAGAGCTTGTGTGAGAATCATGAATGCTTTCTTTTCTAACTCAAATTTCTTCTTATCATCTTCAGACATAGTGCTGTAAGTTTGTGGATTAGATCCTGCAACTTCCAATTCATTTTCAAATGGAGTAAAGAAGCACATCCATAGATCTTGACCTTGCCCCTGAACATAAGTTCTCAGCCTTTCTTTCCACCATCCCCAATCATTGATGTGATTCAGCTTTGGCGGTTTTGTGCTTGTACCAGTTTCACTGTCGTTCTGCATCATAGCTTGAATGCTGCTGCTTTGATTTGTGACCAATGCCCATTGATTTGCAGTTATCATTGCAGCTTGAGGCGGGGCAATAGCCTGCATCCATGCATTTTTGTTGAAATCTGACTGAGATTGCGTAGCTGATGATTGTGGAGTCAAAGTTGTTTGAGTCCACGCGGTTGGATCCCACTGACCGTTTGTTCCCATTTTATAAAGACAATTAATATATTAAGTGAAAAATATATTTAAAATTTGAAAAACAAGTTTTCCCCTTTTAAAATTTAATTTTTCACAAACTATGTTAAAATCTCGAAGGATAACAAACAGCCGAAGGATCTTTGATCGAAAGACCTGAAAAACACAAACTTGTTAAACTTAAACAGATTAGGATCGAAAGATCAGAACTTGTTCGAAAGATCAACAGTGTTCGAAAGATCACTGTTGAGTTTCGAACAATGATTTCGAAAGACTCTCCAATCGAAGGATCCTTGTCTTTCGAATGAGACCTGTAGATCGACAGATATATCCTTCGAAAAGATTCCCTGGTTCGAAAGATGATGATCTATCGAAACTCCACTGATCGAAAGATGATCTTTCGACTTCGAAGGATATCTTTCGAACTGCTCTGACACAGTTGACAAAGAGTGACAGGTTGGTGAAAAAGTTGATTGGTTGGTAAAAACTTTCGGCAGAAGGTATGTTCAGACCATACTTTCTGCCAACCCAGATTTGACTAATAAAATATTGCCTAAAAAGAAGGTTCTTATCCAGAAACCGGTCACCGGAGTAAGCCGGAATTTGGCCGGAAATTACCAAACTTCTTAAAAACAAGTTTTTTAAGTTACCCAACCCGTTCTTTAACACACCCGGTTAGTTTAGAACACGTTTTTACGTCAAGAACTGTGAGAAAAACACTAAAAACAGATGTTAACCCGTGTGAGTTTTTGTCCAAAAACTCCAAAGTCTTGTATAAACTCGGTTTTTTTAACAAGGAAAAGAGCCACGGCTCTGATACCACTTGTAGGTCCCTCGGAGGTTGAGGTTAAACCTTATCCTTGTTAAGTTCAACACACTAGCAAGTGCGGAATCCAAGCTAGAATGCAAACCGGTAGTTTATAATGAGAACACAAGCTACAAGAGAAAGGGTAGACACACAAGATATCAAAGTTTTCTCTTGTATTTCAGTGGACACGGTTACAGCCCTTGACCAAACTGAAAATACGCTCTCTACAAGACTAAGTTCACTCACACCCAATGAAGTGAACACATTACATCCGTATATATAACCTTCACAGCTAGTCTGGTCGAAGGATCAATTAGACTGATCGAAAGATCATCTATTGAGATACAGCCTATCGAAGGATCCACACATACCTCGAAGGATTGGCATCCTTCAAGGTCCATCTGTATCCATCGAAGGTTATCCTTCGAGCTCATCGAAGGATATAAACAATCCTTCGATGACCATCCTTCGACACACACAAACTTACAAACTTTTTCTAACTGTTTGACCAAGTCAAACCAGGAGGATGGTTGACTGGTCAAACTTACATTAAGCACACACATAAACACATCTAAGACGTAACACGACAACAAAAGACATCGTTTTATATCATTACAAAATACAGACAAAGTACAGACACAAGTGCACCAACAAATTACATTTGTTTCCATCTGCTTTAATTACCACCTACGGTACTATCACCCCGACTTGTGGTCATGTTACTACTCACAGTGTAGTAACAAATTTTGTATACAAAACCCCAACATACCGACGATAATTGTAGAATACAAATACTCAATCACTACTTAATTATAATTTAAAACATTGAGGTTTTGTAAAAACAGTTTACAAAAAGGTTTACAAAAAGGAGATTACTCACATTGCTGTTTTAGGGTTTTCCTTTAGGATTTCCTGGTGATTATCTATTAGTTACACAATGCACACGTGTTAGTATAATAACCCAATATTTACATTAGTAATCCCCTCCCCGAGACAAAATTCCAACGACTACGTCGGGCAGAACCTCGACAGCCGTTACGGAACCTTAGATCAATCAGGCAGCATATCTAATACGTAACCGGGGGTTAAAATACTTACAACGATGCAGAACTTCGTTATTTAGGGGGGTATAATACCCGAGTATAGCTTATACTATGCAGAAATTGAGAGAAAGATTTGAGATTTGAACGACTTATATGAACAGCCGATGCTCCCAATTTATAGGAGCTGGTCAGGACTTCCTCGCGGCCCGCGTAAGCCGAAGGCAAAGCCTTCGCGGCCCACGACGTAGGGTTAGTAGGGCCTAGCTTGGCCTGGTCACCACTATAGGCTCGACATGTGTACGACACGTGGCAGCTCAGGGTGTCGCCCTGACCTTGAGCTGTCGCGCCCCGCGTAGCCTGAAGGCAAGATACTTACAACGCTCTACAAAATTTGTTTTTATTTTATTTTTAATTGTATAAGGTAATTTAGGCTTGGTTTTCGGATACGGGGTGTATTTTAAGACATATAGGGACATTCTAATTATAGTAGGGGTGTTGAAAAATATTTTGGAGGGTTGTTATATCCTCCCTACCTTGTTTTAGAACTCGTCCTCGAGGTCTACTGGAATAAGTGCGGATATTTCCTTTGCATCTCTGATTCAAGCTCCCAAGTGTACTCTGGTCCTCTCTTGGAATCCCACTTCACTTTGACTAGAACTAATCTCTTGTGCTTGAGATTCTTAACATTCCCGTCTTCAATCTGTAGAGGCCTCTCTACAAACTTTAGCTTTTCATTTACTTCTATATCTTTAAGAGGTATTATTAACGATTCATCGGCTAAACACTTTTTGAGATTGCATACATGAAATACATCATGTATTCCTGCCATTCCTTCTGGTAGTTGTAGCTGATAAGCTACAGGTCATATTCTTCTGATAATCTCAAAAGGTCCAATATACCTGGGGCTTAGCTTTCCTCTTTTGATGAATCTAACAACTCCCTTCCAAGGTGAGACTTTTAACAACACCTTGTCTCCTACCTGAAATTCCAATGGTCTTCGTCTGTTATCCGCATAACTCTTCTGTCGATCACGTGCTGTTTTCAATCGTTCCTTGACTTGAATAATCTTGTCAGTTGTTTCTTCTACTATTTCTGGTCCAGATAATTGCTGTTCTCCAATTTCTACCCAACAGACTGGAGTTCGGAACTTTCGTCCGTAAAGTGCTTCGAATGGTGCAGCATTGATACTTGTATGATAACTGTTATTGTAAGAAAATTCAATTAATGGTAAGTGGTCATCCCAATTACCTTCGAAATCAATTACACAAGCTCTAAGCATATCCTCCATTGTCTGAATTGTCCTTTCGCTTTGTCCGTCCGTTTGAGGATGATAAGCGGTGCTTAGATTCAACTTGGTTCCCATGGCTTTTGGAAACTTATCCAAAAATGAGAGGTAAAACGGTTATCCCTATCAGAAACAATTGAAGAAATTCCATGTAATGAAACTATTTTATTTACATATAACTTAGCTAATTGTTCCATACTGAAAGTTTCCTTTATTGGCAGGAAATGGGCTGACTTAGTTAGCCTGTCTACAATTACCCAGATTGTATCATTACCTTTTTCTTGTCTTGGGTAATTTGGTAACAAAATCCATTGTTATTAATTCCCATTTCCAAACTAGCATTTCTAACTGTTGTAGCAATCCTGAGGGTGTCTGATGTCCGGCTTTAACCTGTGAGCAAGTTAGACACTTGGGAACATAAGCTGCTATATCCTTTTTCATTCCTATCCACCAGAAATTTTTCCTTAAATCCTGGTACATCTTATCATTTCCAGGATGCATCGTATACTTAGACTTATGGGCTTCTTCTAATATACGGTGGCGTAGGTTTCCTAGTTTGGGTATCCACATTCTTTTCTTATGGAATCTCCAAATTCCATATGTTCCTTGTTCTAATTCCTTAATCATTCCTTTCAAATTTTCAGTATCATTCTTGATTAGTGATTCCTGTGCTTTTCTAATTTGTTCATTTAAATCTACTTGTAGATTTAATTTAAGAAAACGTACTCTTTTTGACTTTTCATGATACTTTCGACTTAAAGCATCTGCTACTATATTTGCCTTTCCGGCATGATACTGGATATTACAATCATAATCGCTAAGAAATTCCATCCAGCGTCTCTGTCTCATGTTCAACTCCTTTTGCCCAAAAACATACCTTAAACTCTTATGATCTGTGAAAATGGTAAACTTACTACCGTAAAGGTAATGTCTCCAAATTTTGAGGGCAAAAAAATTATAGCTCCTAATTCTAAATCATGGGTTGAATAATTCTCTTCATGATTCTTAAGTTGTCTAGATGCATATGCTATAACCTTTTGGCGTTGCATTAATATATATCCATAACCTAACTTAGAAGCGTCACAATAGACTACAAAGTCTTCAGTTCCTTCTGGTAACGCTAGTATGGGTGCGTTGGTCAATCTTTGCTTAAGAATTCTAAATGCTTCTTCTTGTTTCGGTCCCCATTCAAACTTAACAGACTTACAGGTTAACTTAGTTAAGGGAATGGCTATTCTAGAAAAATCTTGAATAAATCTTCTATAATAACCGGCCAATCCTAAGAAACTTCTAACCTCGGTTGGCGACTCAGGGGTTTTCCATTTGGTAATCGCCTCGATCTTGGAGGGATCCACATGAATTCCTTCATTATTGACTAAATGCCCAAGAAACTGCACCTGTTCTAACCAAAACTCGCACTTTGAGAATTTTGCATAAAGCTTTTCTTTTCTCAATAAACTTAGAAGTGTGTGCAAATGCTTTACATGTTCCTCTTTACTCTTAGAGTAAATGAGAATATCATCCATAAATACAATTATGAATTTATCCAAATATGGCTTACATATTCGGTTCATCATGTCCATAAATGCAGCTGGGGCATTGGTTAAACCAAATGGCATGACAGTAAATTCATAATGGCCATACCTCATTCTGAATGCGGTCTTAGGAATGTCCTCTTCTTGTTACCTTTAATTGATGATATCCTGAACGTAAATCAATTTTAGAGAAAAATCGAGCTCCTTGCAATTGATCAAATAAATCATCGATTCTTGGTAATGGATATCGATTCTTAATCGTGACTTTATTTAATTCACGGTAATCAATGCACATACGCATCGATCCGTATTTCTTTTTGACGAATAAGATCGGTGCTCCCCATGGCGATGAACTTGGCTGTATGAATCTTTTTTCTAGCAGTTCGTGTAACTGTTTCTTTAACTCTTGCATTTCTGCTGGTGCCAAGCGGTAGGGTGCTTTGGCATTTGGTGCTGTTCCTGGTAGCATATAAATTCTGAATTCAACTTCCCTGTCTGGTGGTAGCCCTGGTAATTCTTCTGGGAATACATCTGAAAATTGAGATACTACGGGGATATCTTTTAATTCTTTCCCTTTAGTGTTAATGATTATGGAAATCATATACACTATTGATCCTTTCCTAGCACAACTTGCTGTTTTCATCACAGAGATGAATTTTGTAGATCTAGTTGACTTGTCTCCTTTAATTGTGATCTTTTCACCTTTTGGTGAATTTACTTGTATTGACTTTTGATCACATAAAATACTGGCTTTGTTGGCTATTAACCAATCCATTCCTAATACAACATCAAATCCTGCTAGATTTATTGGGTAAAGATTTGCAATAAACTTTTGATTTAAAAATTTTATTCTTGCTCCCTGCAAGATTTTGGTAATCTTAATGGTCTCTCCATTTGCTGTCTCTACTAGACATTCTTGTGGGAGTTTAGTTAATGGTTGATTGAGAAGTTTGCAAAATGAAGTATTAATAAAACTTTGGTTCGCACCAGAGTCAAATAATACTTTAGCAAAAACATCATTAACTAAAAACGTACTGGCTATCACGTCCGGAATTATCTTGGCTTCTTCTGCAGTCAGAACAAATGCTCTAGCATTTTTAGTAGTCTTCTTGTTTGTAGCGGGAGCAAGTTTTGGGCAGTTCGTCCTGATATGTCCTTTTTCTCCACAATTGAAGCATACTCCATTACTGGGTTTCTTCCTGCAGTTTTCTTCCTTGTGTCCCGGTATCTTGCAAAAGTCGCAGTAGGTGGAGCATTTTCCTGAATGCTTCTTCTTACAGACTTTGCAATAAGGTGTAGAGGTAGAACCTATATTTTTTTCCACGGTTGGAATTACCATAGCAAAATTCCTTGGTAAGCCTTTGAGCTAGGTTCCTCCTCTGATCCTTTTCTCGTGTACGTACTAACTCATCAGTCAAGGTGTTTGCTAGTTCTACAGCTTCTTTTATAGTTTGGGGTCTAGCTGCCTTGGCTACATGCCTAATCTCGCTGATTAATCCCCATATGTAACGGGAGATTAATACTGGTTCTGATGATGCGAGGGTCGGCACTATGCTAGCATATTCGAAGAATAGTGTAGTGTAACCTTTGATATCCACTCCAGTGTGACAACTCGAAATTTAGAACCTTTCGTCGTATCTTGATGTAACATGCTTGAACGTTATGTGAATAGTTAACTTGTCGGTTTAATGAATGATATAAGTAAAATTATGTGATTATGTGTGTGCCTGTACGTATAGTATGTATATAGGTATAATGAGCCGAGAACCATGAACCCGACTCAAGACCACTTGGTCTCGAGTGAACAGGAGATAGTTGGGCCGGTTGGGCCGCACCTCATTTAATCCACCCGAAACCCACTAGGGTGCACCAATGTGGAACAAGTATATAATCCTTAGTGATAGCTAACCTTGCCATTCTTTGAGCAATCCACACACACTCCTACCTTCTCTCTCTCACTAAAACCCTAGAAGCACAAACCTTCACTCTCACTCTCGGATCAAAACGGCCGACCACAAAAGGGTTCTCGGATTAGCTTGTTCACACCAAACAAAGCTTCATCTTTCACCACTACTTCTCTAACCAGTTAGTGATTCTTATTATGTGTTGTACTTCGGTTGACAATGATGTATGATGAAGCCATATGGTAATATGATTGCTTGATAAGTTTTATACATGATTAAAGTGTCGATTATGTGATAATATGCACCGTGACTATTGTTTGAACATGAAAAAAGTGTTTATTTGATTTAATGAGTTCTTGTTTGATTAAATGATACATGCTTAGGAGAACATGACTTTTGTAGAATAACATTTGAACAAGATAGTTTGAACAACAAAAGAATGATAAGCTTAGGGTTATTCATGATCATCCGATTTTATGTATGAGGTTATAGAACAAATGTTTTGTTTGCAAGATGAGCTTGATATCTAGTTTAGGTATTATAACTCTTGTCCGAAAAATGCAAAATGTGTTTGAATAAGGGTTGTTTGTGTTATGAATATTTGATGAACATGATGAATATATGAAGAACTCGTTGAATATGATATGAATGTGTTGTGGATATTTGAAATTAAGGTGTTTGATCCATTTTCGGTTAGTGTTAGACAAAGAAACATGTTAGTGCATTGTTATTGGCTAGTACACCATATCATGATCATGAAATTCTATTGGTTTAGTACAATGTCGGAAGTCAACAGATGTTCCTGTCGAGACCTCCTGTCTCGACTCGAGACCACATGGATGACAACTCGAGATCACGGTTTCGACACAAGGTTGCGAGTCGAGAACCTCCAGTCTCGACTCGAGACCATACTTGATCAGCACACAAACATCATGACTCGAGACCATGATTGCGAGTCCAATTGCGACTCGAGGCCAATGCATGCATGACTCGAGAACTCATAGGCTTTAACCGAGATCGCACAGTCTCGACTCGAGATCGCACAGTCTCGACTCGAGACCATGTACGCACACTCGCTGGATTGGACTTGCATAGTTACGGGCCTAGGTTAGTGGGCCGAATGTATGGGCTTTCTGTGTATTGTTAATTTTGTATGTCGTGCACTGTTTGGACTTGCATTGTTACGGGCTTAGGTTTGGGCCGGACTTTTGGGCTTTGCTTACTTGTATACATGCTACTGTTCAACTCATAGGTATTATTGTAAACCGCCATGTTTATACGTGTATGCCATGAATAATACCTGTATGCAACTTGCTAGTATACGTGAAGAACATGCGTGCACTACTTGGATATGAACCTGACTTGAATGATATCTATGTTAGGACGTAGTTGACCACTTACAACTTGATTGACCTTTCTGTGTATCTGCCGAGCAAACCAAGGTGAGTTCACACCCTCTACAAAGCATGGGATTCCCAGGGGTTTGGGAATGGGGTTAAGGAACATGGGTTCCTCGTCCTCCTTGAGTAGGACAGCATTGGTTCAGGAATGTAATTCCTCGTCCTCATGGACAGATAACTCATACTAGACCAAAACTCTATCACGAAGTCCCTCCTTTTTATATCGACTTAATCGCCGGGCCAATGGCGAGCGGGTCATTAGTTAGATAGCGCTATTTAGGTCTGACAAACCTCACACCGTGCCGCAGAGGACGGGCGTGAACTAATGGATCTGGGGCACGTCAATGATGATAGACATTGACAGTTTCAGGGCACATAAACATGACTACAGTCAGCAGTCGATATGGTAACGAGTCTAGTGTATACATGGGGTAGCCCCCACGGCCGAAATGCCAGATAACTAACACGGGGTAGCCCCCACGGCTGGATTGCCAGAGTAACCGGGAATAAACAAGTCACGTTTTTAACTATGGGGTAACCCCCACGGCAGGATGCCAGATAAAGGAAACTGTTTTCGAAACAACTTAAAACGAACACCCAACCGTGAACTCACTCAACTTGTTGTTGACCCGTTATTACATGCTTTGCAGGTCTTTAGGTACTTAGCTGGAGCTTGCATGGAGGATGGTCGTTGTGGGACATGGACAGCTGTGTGCCATGTTAAACTTTGAAACAACTAAACTTATGTTTTGATTCTAAACTTTATGCTTCCGCTTGCAACTTAAACTATGTATGGTTTGGACACCAATTGTATTGGTTGGATTTTATAACTACTTATTTGCTCGTTCAATATGATTGGTGGCTGGATCCTGGTCAGTCACGCCTCCAAGCGGTGGTACTCCGCAGGTGGATTTTGGGGGTGTGACAGATTGGTATCAGAGCCATTGGTTATAGCGAACTTGGTTTTAATAAGGGGGAAAAGTTTTATTAAAATCAGACTATAACCTGTACAGTGCTCTACGATCCACAACGACGCTTCACTCCACATGCAAGGCTCGACATTCTAGGTGATATGATCTGTGCATATATTGCCTACTTGTTAGTTGCATAGTACATTGCTCATGGTATGCTTGGTTAGTATAACTACTGTTGCTTGAACACGTGTGTACTTACTCACTTCTGTCATCGCACTTTCGCGAACCCCTCTCACTCACGTTCCTCTTGATATGAAGATCATGTCTGGACGCATTAACATGACACAAGCCCAGTTGACGGCTCTGATTAACAAACGAGTTGCTGCGGCACTTGCAGCTGCTGCACACGCAGGAGGTATATCCTGCAGTCCGAACTCATTCTAGGATCTTTAGAATCCTACTCTCGTGAACCAACCTTTGTGTTAAACTCTATCTTTCTTTCGCCCACAATAGGTCAGCATGCTCAGCCACCCGTGTGCACTTTTAAGACTTTCATGGACTGCCGACCAACTACTTTTAGCGGCACTGAAGGAGCTGTAGGTCTCCTCCACTGGTTTGAGAAGCTCGAGTCAGTTTTCGAAATGTGTGAATGCCCTGAGGCACGCAGGGTGAAGTATGCTACCGGTACTCTCGAGGGTTTAGCCCTCACATGGTGGAACGCTCAGGTTCAAATGCTGGGGTTGGTTGCTGCCAACGCCACCCCATGGGAAACTTTTAAGGAAATGATCAAGGAAGAATACTGCAGTCGTGATGACATTCATAAGCTGGAAGTCGAATTCTTCAACCTCAAGATGACGGGGTCAGAAATTGAGGCGTACACTAAGAGATCGAATGAGCTTGCCTTACTGTGTCCTACTATGGTGGACCCTCCATTTAAGCGAATTGAACTCTTTCTCAAGGGCTTGGTGCCAGAGATCCAAAGTCATGTGACTTCAGCAAACCTCACTACTATCCAGCAGGTTGTTCAGTTGGCTCACCGTCTCATGGATCAGGCGGTGGAGCAAAACAGGTTTCCAAAGCGCGTAGGTGCTGCAACTACTTCAGGTGTCCCTAGTGACAACAAACGGAAATGGGATGGAGCTTCAAGCAAGGGTTCAACTTCTGTTCAGTCTCAGTCTCAGCAGAGAAAGACTGATGACTACAAGAGCCCTAGTCAGCAATCATCTGGTGGTCAAAGTCATGGTGGGTACAAAGGGAATCACCCCAAGTGCAATCGCTGCAGCCTGCACCACAGCGGGCCATGCACCAGGGGCAACTGTCATCGGTGCAACAAGCCAGGTCACGCTGCAAAGGATTGCAGGAGCTTATATCCCGCCAATCAGAATCGTCAGCAAGCTCAACAGAACCAACGCCAGCAGCCGCAGCAGGGTGATAACAAAGGGTGCTTTCAGTGTGGAGCTGAGGGCCACTTCAAGAGAGATTGTCCCCAACTGAATAGAAAACCAAAACAACAACAACAACAATCAGGGGAATGGTAACAATGGGAACAACAACAACAATGGTGCAGGGGGCGGGCATTCGTGATTGGCCAAGGTGAAGCAAGGAATGACCCCAATGTTGTGGCGGGTAAGTTCCTTCTCGACGACTTTTATGTTACAGTTTTATTTGATTCGGGTGCCGATACTAGCTACATGTCACTAGAAGTTAGTCGAATGCTTAAGCGTATTCCAACACCTTTGAACAACAAGCACACTGTAGAGCTAGCAAATGGTAAGAGTTTAGAGGCCACACACGTAGTCAAGGGTTGTAAACTTATTCTTGCAGACCAGACCTTCTCTATCGACCTTATTCCTATCGTCTTGGGTAGTTTCGACGTTGTCATTGGGATGGATTGGTTATCCCAACATCGAGCAGAGATTCTTTGCAACGAGAAGGTTGTTCGTATTCCAGGTTCCGGTAGTGAACCTCTCATGATCCGTGGCGATAAGAGGAGTGCTGTTGAGAACATCATCTCTCTCCTCAAGGCCCAGAAGTGCTTGCGAAAGGGCCACACTGCCATTTTGGCTCTCGTTACTGACACCTCGGAAAAAGAGAAGAAGATAGAAGATTTTCCAGTTGTACGCGACTATCCCGAGGTATTTCCTGAGGAACTGCCTGGCCTCCCGCCTCATCGCCAGGTCGAGTTTCAAATCGAGCTAGCTCCTGGAGCAGCGCCTATAGCTCGTGCACCTTATCGTTTAGCTCCATCAGAGTTGGAAGAACTCTCTACGCAACTGCAAGAACTCTTGGATAAGGGCTTTATTCGTCCTAGCTCATCACCCTGGGGAGCTCCAGTACTATTTGTGAAGAAGAAGGACGGTACCTTCAGAATATGCATCGACTACCGGGAACTCAACAAGGTGATGGTGAAGAATCGTTATCCTCTACCGCGTATTGACGACTTGTTCGACCAACTGCAAGGGTCGAGCTACTATTCGAAGATCGATTTGAGATCGGGATATCACCAGTTGAGAGTCCGAGAAGAGGACGTCTCCAAAACAACTTTTAGAACGCGTTACGGACACTGTGAGTTTTTGGTCATGCCTTTTGGGCTGACAAACGCACCTGCGGTTTTCATGGACTTGATGAATCGAGTGTGCAAGCCTTACCTGGACAAGTTCGTTATAGTCTTCATCGACGACATCCTAATCTATTCTAAGAGTCAGGAGGAACACGAGCAACATCTACGGCTTATCCTGGAACTCCTTCGAACAGAACAGCTTTACGCAAAGTTCTCGAAATGCGACTTCTGGCTTCGAGAAGTCCATTTCCTAGGCCACGTGGTAAACAAGGAAGGGATTCACGTTGATCCATCCAAGGTAGACTCGATTAGGAACTGGCCTGCACCTCGTACACCAATGGAAATTCACCAATTCTTGCGTTTGGCAGGTTACTACAGGAGGTTCATTAAGGATTTTCCAAGATTGCACAGCCTCTCACCTCACTAACGCAGAAAGGCGTTGTTTATCACCGGGGAAATGCACAGGAATTAGCATTTCAGCATTTAAAGGATAGACTTTGCAGCGTACCTATCCTTTCATTACCAGAGGGCACAGACGATTTTGTGGTTTACTGCGACGCATCAATTCAGGGTCTTGGTTGTGTATTGATGCAACGAGATAAAGTTATAGCCTACGTCTCACGCCAACTCAAGGTTCATGAAAGAAACTACACTACACACGACTTAGAGCTGGGAGCTGTTGTCTTTGCACTTAAGTTATGGCGGCATTACCTGTACGGTACCAAGTGCGCCATCTACACCGACCACAGGAGCCTCGAGCATATCTTCAAGCAGAAGGAATTGAATATGCGACAACGACGATGGGTCGAGCTACTGAATGACTACGAGTGCTCAATCAGGTATCACCCGGGCAAGTCCAATGTTGTGGCTGACGCCCTCAGTCGAAAGGACACTGCGCCTAAGCGCGTGCGAGCTTTACAACTCACGAACCATTCTGGTCTTCCTTCCAAAATACGAGCCGCTCAGATAGAAGCACTGAAACCAGAAAACGTCAGGGCTGAAGCCCTATGCGGATCAAGGCAACGCTTAGAACAGAAGGAAGACGGTGCTTACTACGTAACGGGACGCGTTTGGGTCCCACTCTATGGCAACCTACGAGAGCTTGTAATGGATGAAGCACACAAGTCTCGCTACTCGGTACACCCTGGTTCGGATAAGATGTACCACGACATCAAAGCTACGTATTGGTGGCCTAGCATGAAGGCCCACATAGCAACCTACGTCAGTAAGTGTTTGACTTGTGCGAGAGTCAAGTCTGAATATCAGAAACCCTCAGGCCTACTTCAGCAACCAGAGATACCTCAATGGAAATGGGAGCAAATTTCCATGGATTTCGTTACTGGCCTACCTAGATCCCAGCACGGAAACGATACTATTTGGGTGATCGTGGATCGACTTACCAAGTCTGCACACTTCCTGGCTATCAAGGAGACGGATAAATTCTCCACTCTTGCAGAAATATACCTCAAGGAAGTTGTTTCGAGGCACGGGGTGCCCACCTCTATTATCTCGGATCGAGATGCACGTTTCACTTCAGAACTGTGGCAAGCGATGCACAAATCCTTTGGCTCACGATTAGACATGAGCACAGCGTATCACCCTCAGACGGACGGGCAGTCCGAGCGCACTATTCAAACCTTAGAAGACATGCTTCGTGCATGTGTAATCGACTTTGGAACCAGCTGGGAGAAGCATCTGCCACTTGTGGAATTCTCGTACAATAACAGCTACCACACCAGCATTAAAGCTGCTCCGTTTGAGGCATTGTACGGATGTAAATGCCGGTCACCTCTTTGTTGGGCAGAGGTGGGGGATAGTCAGATCACTAGTCCAGAACATGTGGTAGACACAACCGAACAAATTGCTCAAATACGGAAACGCTTGGCGGCAGCTCGTGACCGTCAGAAAGTCTACGCCGATAAGGGCAGGAAACCACTTGAGCTCCAGGTTGGGGAGCGGGTACTACTCAAAGTTTCACCCTGGAGGGGTGTGGTTCGTTTTGGTAAACGAGGCAAACTTAACCCACGATACGTTGGACCTTTCGAAATCATTGAGAAAATAGGCAGGGTGGCCTATAGACTGAACTTGCCAGCAGAACTCGGTGCAGTTCACAACGTTTTTCACGTGTCGAATCTGAAGAAGTTTCTGTCAGATGAGACCCACGTCGTTCCTCTGAAGGAACTCACTATCGACGAGCAGTTATGATTCGTCGAGGAACCAGTTGAAATCACGGACCGGGATGTTAAGGTCCTCAAGAGCACTAGAATACCTCTCGTTCGAGTTCGTTAGAACTCACGTCGCGGCCAAGAGTTCACCTGGGAACGCGAAGATCGGATGAAACAAAAGTATCCCCAACTGTTCGCAAACAGTACACCCACTACTGAGGCTGAAGCTACGGAATTTCGGGACGAAATTCTAGATCAACGGGGGGTGGATGTGACACCCCAGGAAAACCGGGAAAACCACACAACTTAACTAGCTTCCTCAGTGAGTGCTTACCAAATTTCGGGACGAAATTTCTTTCAACTTGGGGATGATGTGACAACTCGAAATTTAGAACCTTTCGTCGTATCTTGATGTAACATGCTTGAACGTTATGTGAATAGTTAACTTGTCGGTTTAATGAATGATATAAGTAAAATTATGTGATTATGTGTGTGCCTGTACGTATAGTATGTATATAGGTATAATGAGCCGAGAACCATGAACCCGACTCGAGACCACTTGGTCTCGAGTAAACAGGAGATAGTTGGGCCGGTTGGGCCGCACCTCATTTAATCCACCCGAAACCCACTAGGGTGCACCAATGTGGAACAAATATATAATCCTTAGTGATAGCTAACCTTGCCATTCTTTGAGCAATCCACACACACTCCTACCTTCTCTCTCTCACTAAAACCCTAGAAGCACAAACCTTCACTCTCACTCTCGGATCAAACCGGCCGACCACAAAAGGGTTCTCGGATTAGCTTGTTCACACCAAACAAAGCTTCATCTTTCACCACTACTTCTCTAACCGGTTAGTGATTCTTATTATGTGTTGTACTTCGGTTGACAATGATGTATGATGAAGCCATATGGTAATATGATTGCTTGATAAGTTTTATACATGATTAAAGTGTCGATTATGTGATAATATGCACCGTGACTATTGTTTGAACATGACAAAAGTGTTTGTTTGATTTAATGAGTTCTTGTTTGATTAAATGATACATGCTTAGGAGAACATGACTTTTGTAGAATAACATTTGAACAAGATAGTTTGAACAACAAAAGAATGATAAGCTTAGGGTTATTCATGATCATCCGATTTTATGTATGAGGTTATAGAACAAATGTTTTGTTTGCAAGATGAGCTTGATATCTAGTTTAGGTATTATAACTCTTGTCCGAAAAATGCAAAATGTGTTTGAATAAGGGTTGTTTGTGTTATGAATATTTGATGAACATGATGAATATATGAAGAACTCGTTGAATATGATATGAATGTGTTGTGGATATTTGAAATTAAGGTGTTTGATCCATTTTCGGTTAGTGTTAGACAAAGAAACATGTTAGTGCATTGTTATTGGCTAGTACACCATATCATGATCATGAAATTCTATTGGTTTAGTACAATGTCGGAAGTCAACAGATGTTCCTGTCGAGACCTCCTGTCTCGACTCGAGACCACATGGATGACAACTCGAAATCACGGTTTCGACACAAGGTTGCGAGTCGAGAACCTCCAGTCACGACTCGAGACCATACTTGATATGCACACAAACATCATGACTCGAGACCATGATTGTGAGTCCAGTTGCGACTCGAGGCCAATGCATGCATGACTCGAGAACTCATAGGCTTTAACCGAGATCGCACAGTCTCGACTCGAGATCGCACAGTCTCGACTCGAGACCATGTACGCACACTCGCTGGATTGGACTTGCATAGTTACGGGCCTAGGTTAGTGGGCCGAATGTATGGGCTTTCTGTGTATTGTTAATTTTGTATGTCGTGCACTGTTTGGACTTGCATTGTTACGGGCTTAGGTTTGGGCCGGACTTTTGGGCTTTGCTTACTTGTATACATGCTACTGTTCAACTCATAGGTATTATTGTAAACCGCCATGTTTATACGTGTATGCCATGAATAATACCTGTATGCAACTTGCTAGTATACGTGAAGAACATGCGTGCACTACTTGGATATGAACCTGACTTGAATGATATCTATGTTAGGACGTAGTTGACCACTTACAACTTGATTGACCTTTCTGTGTATCTGCCGAGCAAACCAAGGTGAGTTCACACCCTCTACAAAGCATGGGATTCCCAGGGGTTTGGGAATGGGGTTAAGGAACATGGGTTCCTCGTCCTCCTTGGGTAGGACAGCATTGGTTCAGGAATGTAATTCCTCGTCCTCATGGACAGATAACTCGTACTAGACCAAAACTCTATCACGAAGTCCCTCCTTTTTATATCGACTTAATCGCCGGGCCAATGGCGAGCGGGTCATTAGTTAGATAGCGCTATTTAGGTCTGACAAACCTCACACCGTGCCGCAGAGGACGGGCGTGAACTAATGGATCTGGGGCACGTCAATGATGATAGACATTGACAGTTTCAGGGCACATAAACATGACTACAGTCAGCAGTCGATATGGTAACGAGTCTAGTGTATACATGGGGTAGCCCGCACGGCCGAAATGCCAGATAACTAACACGGGGTAGCCCCCACGGCTGGATTGCCAGAGTAACCGGGAATAAACAAGTCACGTTTTTAACTATGGGGTAACCCCCACGGCAGGATGCCAGATAAAGGAAACTGTTTTCGAAACAACTTAAAACGAACACCCAACCGTGAACTCACTCAACTTGTTGTTGACCCGTTACTACATGCTTTGCAGGTCTTTAGGTACTTAGCTGGAGCTTGCATGGAGGAGGGTCGTTGTGGGACATGGACAGCTGTGTGCCATGTTAAACTTTGAAACAACTAAACTTATGTTTTGATTCTAAACTTTATGCTTCCGCTTGCAACTTAAACTATGTATGGTTTGGACACCAATTGTATTGGTTGGATTTTATAACTACTTATTTGCTCGTTCAATATGATTGGTGGCTGGATCCTGGTCAGTCACGCCTCCAAGCGGTGGTACTCCACAGGTGGATTTTGGGGGGGTGACATGGTTTAGGAACTTATTTTCTATCTGTTCCTTTTCATTGGGAGGGCAAGATTTCCTTTCCACCATGTTTTTAAATTCCTCCCATTCCATATTATAAATCATGTCACTTCCCCTAGATTGGAGGAGAGTGTTCCACCATTCTAAAGCCGAGTTCTTAAACAGATTGAAGGCAAACATTATCTTATCCTCTTTCGCGCACTTGCTAATTTTTAAGACTGCCTCAGTCTTTTCTATCCAGCGTAGAGCTGCAACGGCCCATTCATTGCCCGAGAATTCCATTGGTTTACAAGACCAGAATTCTTTATAAGAACAACCATAAGACATGGTTCTTCTTCTTTTGGGAATGGGCACTTGAAGTATGGGTCCATTGTTTACGCTGTTTTCTGGTTCAGTAGGTCGTTTAGTGCCATGGTTACTTTTATTATCAGCTTCCCTAACCGTTTGTATAATATATGGCATCACGTCTATAATTCCTTGTGCCATTATGTGTTTGATGGCACTGTTATCCACTTGGTTTCCATTATTATTGTTATTCTGGTTATCGTTATTCTGGTTTTCCTGGTTCACTTCGTTGTCCATCTGAATTTTAAACATTTACCACATATTAATATCACAAAATAGTATTTAATGCAAACGATCACACGTATTGATCAAAATCGTCGAACATTGCGACTTACTCTATTTTATATTATGCATCCATATATATTACACTACAACTGAAATTAAAATTACAATACTATTAGGCATCTGTAGCTATTGTCTATATTATATATATATATATATATATTCTTTTCAAACATACACACATATTATATATATTATTATTTTATTATTATTATTTTTACTATTATTGGTATGGGTTCATCCAGAACTCTATATTACGCTCGTCATACTTCCAAACGAATCGTTCTCCTATCTGCCTCATCCTTTCACTTCCTTCTAAAATCTCCTCACCAAAGGTTCAGAGTTCTTGCATATTTTCTGCACTCATTGGGGGTGCAGGGGCTGGTACTGGGTTTGGGAACTGGGGCATGGGTTCTTGGTAAGGATAAGGATTTTCTAGAATTTCCCTAATGAATTGGTCATTATCATAGTAGGGATCTAGAGGGTCCAAGTTTGGGTAGGCAGCTTGATTTGGCATAGGTTCGTCTTCTGGTATTGGGTAGCGTTGTTGATAATCCCTATGGTCGTCAAACCACGGATCGTAGTCTGGGTCTAAAGGATTGGGTGCTGGTATTCTAGGTATCTCAGCTGGGTCAATGTCAGGCATTGGGATTTGGCTTTCTGGGTTGTTTTCAATTTCCATTGGCTGTGTGGGAAACAGTGGTAAGGGCTGGGGTGCTATGAGTTGTTCTATATTAGGGTCTGCAGCTGTAGTTGTTAAGATATGAAAATTTGCTAGACTCCTATTGAGCATATCCTGAGTGTGAGCATCTGTTCCTCTCTTAACGGCTGCTAAAGCTCGCTGTTGTTGTAACTTTTTCATCCTTTTTCTACGTTCATGCGCTCCTCTGCTGAACCATCCTCTCTTCTTGGGAGGGAATGGCTCTTCAGATTGTGCCTTGAACACGAATATCCCATCTTCGTTGTCAGCAGAATACCCAGAGAGGGATGGCTGTGAAGAGGTGCCTTCGTCCCTAGGTGAGCTGGACAATTGGCGGTAAGCATCTGAAGGTCCTTGGTCGCTCATACTGTAAACTAACAAATTGTCAAATAACACGCAACAATAATATACAGATATGCACGAAATTCCGTAGATTATTTCCTAACATATTGAATAAATTTTAGTGTCAGCAGAACACTTCTGTGGCTGAATCAGTGGCTTAGCTCTGATACCACCTTCTGTCACAACCCCCGTCCCCTAACTACCCGGGAACGGGCGGCCACGGCCAGTTTCAGTGGTATAGGTGTTTATCAGTTTGGCAGCGGAATTTACATCAGGACCATAGTTAGGAAATATTTTATCAGAGTAAAATACCACATTTTTATAATATTAAACACATGGGAAAATCTCAAGTTTCAAATACACACATTTTCATAGGGATAAACCCTATTTTATTTAAATAAAACATCTCTTTATTTAGGTAACTTTTATAGCCATTTTTCCAATCCTTCAGTGCTATCCAGCTGGCTTCTACTTGGCTTTCATATTTTGTTACCTGAAACGCGTTTAAAAACATTTTGTCATTGGGAAATACTGGTGAGTGAATCACAGTTTAATCAAGACAGGTAAAACCGTTTTACAGTATTGAGGGCGGTCGCGCAATTACATTTGTTTCCATCTACTTTAATTACCACCCACGGTACTGTCACCCCGACTTGTGGTCATGTTACTACTCAGAGTGTAGTAACAAATTTTGTATACAAAACCCCAACATACCGACGATAATTGTAGAATACAAATACTCAATCACTACTTAATTATAATTTAAAACATTGAGGTTTTGTAAAAACAGTTTACAAAAAGGAGATTACTCACATTGCTGTTTTAGGGTTTTCCTTTAGGTTTTCCTGGTGATTATCTATTAATTACACAATGCACACGTGTTAGTATAATAACCCAATATTTACATTAGTAATACCCTCCCCGAGACAAAATTCCAACGACTACGTCGGGCAGAACCTCGACAGCCGTTACGGAACCTTAGATCAATCGGGCAGCGTATCTAATACGTAACCGTGGGTTAAAATACTCACAACGAGGCAGAACTTCGTTATTTAGGGGGTATAATACCTGATTATAGCTTATACTATGCAGAAATTGAGAGAAAGATTTGAGATTTGAACGACTGAAATGAACAGCCGATGCTCCCAATTTATAGGAGCTGGTCAGGACTTCCTCGCAGCCTGCGTAAGCCAAAGGCAAAGCCTTCGCGGCCCGCGACGTAGGGTTAGTAGGGCCTAGCTTGGCCTGGTCACCACTATAGGCTCGACATGTGTACGACACGTGGCAGCTCAGGGTGTCGCCTGACCTTGAGCTGTTGCGCCCCTGGTAGCCTGAAGGCAAGACCTTCGCGGCCTGTGAACGCTCCACAAAATTTGTTTTTATTTAATTTTTAATTGTATAAGGTAATTTAGGCTTGGTTTTCGGATACGAGGTGTATTTTAAGACATATAAGGACATTCTAATTATAATAGGGGTGTTGAAAAATATTTTGGAGGGTTGTTATACACCATCACTTAGTGATTCTTATTACCTAAGGATTTTACTGAATCATATTAGGGGACCAACCTGTTTTGAAGATATAAAAACAGTTGATGGACAGGTTTTTGAAACATTCAAAGATACATGTTTTGCACGGGGACTGTTGGATGATGATAAGGAATATGTTAATGCCATCAAAGAAGCTAGCACATGGTCAACTGGAGATTTCTTGAGGACTTTTTTGTAATGTTTTTGCTGTCAAATTCGATATCTCGTCCTGGTGTTTTTTGGTCGGAAACGAAATCCCTGTTATGTGAAGACATTCTGTATCAGCAACGGAAGATAACTGGTATTGCAGTTAATGTGATTACTTTATTAAAGTTATATACAACTACATTGATATTATGCAATAGCTCCGTTATTGGGGAAAAACTAATACTTTTTTCAATATTTGTTTTAGATTTGGTTCTTCAGCAAGAGGAACTTGAAAATATTTGTCTATCTGAAATTGAAAAGTTACTACTTATTAATGGGAGTACAGTGAAAAATTTTGATGACATGCCAAGTGTTCCGGAAAATTACGTTTCATCGTCGAACAATCGATTGATAATGAAAAAACTATCGTATGACAGAGTAGCTCTACAAAGGGAACATGATAGTTATGTAAAGTGTTTAACTGCCGAATAGGAAAGAATATATAAAATTGTTATGAAAGCGATTGAAAAAGGTGATGGAGATGTCTTTTTTGTATATGGTTATGGTGGAACTGGAAAGACGTTTCTTTGGAAGACATTTGCAGCTGCATTACGATCGAAAGGTGAAGTTGTATTGAATGTTGCATCCAGTGGAATTGCTTCACTTTTGCTGGATGGTGGTAGAACTGCTCATTCAAGGTTTGTAATTCCAATCAACCTTAATGAGGATTCAATATGTTCAATAGAGCCTAATACTGAATTAGGTGATTTAATTAAAAGAGCAACTTTGATTATTTGGGATGAAGCACTTATGACTCACAAGCATTGTTTCGAGGCTCTCGATAGAACAATAAGAGACATATCACGTTCCAGTCAACCAAACATGGAATGCAAGCCTTTTGGAGGAAAGGTTATTCTATTTGGTGGTGATTTTAGACAAATTCTTCTAGTCATCCCTAAAGGTACCAGAACAATGATAGTCAATCCTTCTTTGAATTCTTCTTATATATGGCGATAATGTCAAGTGTTAAAACTAACTGAGAATATGAGATTAAGAGTTGGATGTCAGGAAACAGATTTGAAAGAAATAAAGGAATTTGCAGAATGGATTTAAAGCTTGGTGATGGTCTGCTTGGTGAAGAAAATGATGGTGAGGTAGATATTGAAATTCCAGATGATTTACTTATTCATGACCAAGTCAATCCTATTTCTTCTCTCATTTCATTTACATATCCGGACATGAATAAGTTTTTTTGGGATTTAACGTATTTCCAACAAAGAGCGATTCTTTCTCCAACTAATGAAGTAGTGGATTCAATAAATAAGGAGTTGTTAGAGAATCTGCCTTGTGAAGAGAAGATTTATTTTTGTTCAGATAGTTTATGTCAATCTGAGGAAGAATCAGAGCTTAACATGGCATTATTTCCTCCTGATGTGTTAAACAATCTTCGTTTGTCTGGTTTACCTAACCATAAATTAGTATTGAAAGTTGGTGCTCCAGTGATGTTACTCAGAAACATTGATCAGGCAAATGGATTGTGTAACGGTACACGTTTACAAGTCACGAAACTCGGAAAAGTTGTGATTGAAGCAAAAACTATCACATGGACTAATATAGGTCACCATACTTTGATTTCAAGACTGAATATGACACCTTCTAATAAAGAATACCAGTGAAGATTTCTCGAAGACGATTCCCACTTTCACTATGTTTTGCTATGACAATAAATAAAAGTCAAGGACAATCGTTGGAGCGTGTTGGTTTGTATCTTCCTCGTCCAGTGTTTAGTCATGGCCAGCTCTATGTTGCTGTATCTAGGGAAAAAAGTAGGAAGAGGTTGAAACTTTTGATTTGTGATAAAGAAAAACGAGTTTGTACAACCACTACTAATGTAGTTTACAAAGAAGTTTTACAAAATCTATGATGATACTTAACATCTGTCAAGCTGGCAACGTCTGTTGGGTATAATGGAGGAATAGTTGTTAGGAAATATTTGTTGTAAAGCAATAGAGGTTTCTGAAAGCATCTGATACTTGCTCTGCATCAAGCCTATCCTGAGAACACATGCTGCCAAAAATGTTTATATCTGGTGTTTTAGTAACAAGTTCCCAGGTCTCATTTTTAATGAGAGCACTAAATTTAATGTTCATAACATTATTCTTTTAACATATGTTGACTAACCCTTTTAACTTCTGTTGACTAACCCTTTTAAGATGGATAGACTAACATCTGAAACTTAGCATCTATCAATGTGGAAACCTCTGTTGGAGATAATGGATGACAATTGTTAGCAAACGTCTGTTGGAAAGCAACAGAGGTTTCTAACAGTCGATAGACAACAGTGGTTAGGTTATCAACATAATGGAATTCCTATTGACTAAACCTATTGACCATTAGTTTATATCAATTTTGTAAGTCTGCACTAATTATTTTTTTACTTTCTATCAAAATGTGTTATGCATGATTTTCTAAAAACCACCCGTGTTTGCACACGGGTCTTACCGCTTGTCTACTATAATAAGAGAAACCAACTTTGGGACAGGTGTCACTCAATGAGGGCTCCTTTGATTAAATGAATAGTGGATACGGATCTAACTCCTGACCCATGAACAAACATCTGGATCCTAAATAATCTCTTATAACCTGTTCCCACGCCCTACTTTCCATCACCTCATGTTTCCCTTCTCATCTTCTATCTGGAAACCCTAATTTCAAAATCGTCAATCGCGCTATCATCCCTTTTCATCTTATACAGTCAACTATTAGTTCCGATTCGTTTACCGGTAAACACTCTTTCTTTAGCTATTCATATCATCCCTTTTCATCTTATACAGTCAAGTATTAGTGAAATATAGCTATTCATATCATCCCTTTTCATCTTATACAATCAAGTATTAGTGAAATACAAGTCCGGTCTGCACAAGTTCACATCTTCTCTCTGGGAGACGACGTTTACATATTAATCAGCGAGAGAAGCAAATCGACGACAGGAGCAAATCGGCGATAGAAGCAAATCGGCGTTGCTCAAACCACTTTCTGATTCGTCTACCGTTAAACACTTTTTCTTTAGCTATTCATCTTATTGTTATCACTTCATCTTTCGTATTTTACTGTTTTGTATACGATTTGTTTAGATCTATCTGGATTATGGACAATAAGCTAGCGGTCATTCAGTTGCACATTTTATATCGTTTTAGCCATTTAGTTAGAAGCTATTATCTTGATTGTCACTGTGTTATTGAATCAATCTCTGATTTTTTTTGTTGACTTGCAGTCGTGTATAAAAGTCGCGCTGGACTTTGTTTCTCCTGAAAATGTTGGTAACAGAAGATTTTCATGTTCTATCCAAAAATCATAGGGCAAAAGAAGATAAACTGGAGGTAAACAATAATCCGTCTGGATGTTTATATACATTAATAATTGATTTGTTACAAAATAATTGATTTTATGGCATGTTTATATACATTAATAATTGATTTGCTACAAAATAATTGGTCTTATAGCAGGTGAAGAAATGGCACTATATGCCATCGAGGATGCTGTACATGACTTGAAATGCCCGAATGAAACCATGTAAGTTCAATATATATTTACTTGTGTCGATAACTGAACCTGTTTTCCATGTGTTTGCATCAATATAACAGATGATTTTGTTGATATCTATTTCAGTGAAGAGAGTAAACCCGAGAAGCCTAAAACAGCGAAGAAGAAGCCTGTGGGAAAGCGCAAGAAGGCCAAGGAGACTTAACGGTTGATATCCTCTTTTTAATATGATTATGTTGTGTTGTAAACAAACCCGAAAAGTCTTTCAAACTTTAACGACCGACTAACCAACCCATCATTTAACGGTTTACTGACATGGAACCAAAAGCTTTCAAGGTAACTCTAATTAATATTATAATAATATAGTAATTCAGGTTCCCATTTTCCTCTTTTGATTCAATAAAATGAGTTTTTTACGGTTAGTTCCTTATATTTTGATATTTCTTAGTCGATTCCCCGTTTTGTTCGCCTGAATGTGTGCATTTAATCTTTATTTTTTTTTGTGTAATTGAGTTATTAAAAAGTTTATTTCAGTGGCGTTTAAGTCCCGAGAGGATCACAGGAAGCAGATGGAGCTGGAAGAAGCACGTAAAGCTAGGCTTGCACTTGCGGAGGTTGATGAAGATGGAAAAGAAATCAATCCGCATATTCCTGAGTATATGTCATCGGCTCCGTGGTAATTTTTGTGTTCCAAATCAAATGATATTTTAGAAAAACTAACTTTTATAATCTGGATGCTTCCGGCCGTCATGCACCGTCGGTCCCTCCGGCAAAGTTTCAGGTAAGGTTTATTTCTTCTTCTTCGTATAATGTTCACCTTAGTAATTTCCTTCATCGTATCCCAAAAGGGTAAATTTCATGGACATGTGACATCATTTAGTTGGTTCTGGAATCTTCCCCTAGAAATTACTCATAGCAAAACTTGGTCCGTAAGGGTGTCGGGTTGGGTCAAAGATTGTCAAGCCCCTTTTTGGTGAAATAGGTTCGGGTTCCAACCCATTTTTAAGGGTGAAAGCATTGAGCCATTGATTCAAATGAAAATGACACAATGATAGAAAGAAATAAAGTCGTGAATTTGGAATGTTTAGTTTTCTCAACTTCTACAACTATTTATGAACAACCCAATAAAATTCCATGTGTGGAAGACTTTGAAATGAAGGCAATGAAATTAGTTAAAATTGATGATAATAATAAGATGAAGATTAAAGATGGAAACTTGAGCTTTATGAAATGGATGCAACAGAAGTTAGTTGTCAAATCCAATGGTTATGATATTTGGATAGTTTCCCAGCTTAATGTTATTACTGATCAAATTCTTAGATGTGATAATGGGCTTGTGTGGCTACAGAATATTATTATGTCCATTTAGAATTATTAGCAGTGTCATTGAGGAAGGTGGTAGGATATTTAAAGCTTTGCGAGAAGAGACCCAACAGTTGCAGAGTCGGTTCTTGCTTCAGAAGAACGAGTAATAATAATGTGCATTCGATGTTGGTGTGATTTTGAGATGAAGCTAATGTACATAGTTATAATGCCACCGTTTATGTACATAGTTAATCATTTCACATATATGTTTCTTTACGTTAAAATTTTATTTCACTTGATTATAATTTAAAGTTTTATCGTATTTTCATTTGTTAAACCGCGTGTACACGCGGGCTCTAACCTAGTAATAATTATGACAATAGCATGGGTCGAGAGTACCAGATGTTTTTAATAAATAAATAAATAATGTTTAGATTAATCTTCAACCGAATCAAATGTCAAACTTTCAGTTCAACATATTAATACATTGTTTCAATTAATCCACATAAAATAATTAGCACGTGGCAAATGTTACTTGAGCAAATGGCTTGAATTCTTTCTGGTGGATCTAAAAATACTGAAACTAAAAAGATAGAATTCTTCTACATTATACTTTGCTGGGGCTGATTGTAGATAAAAATGACAAATGGCTCAGTTATCCAAAGATCGTGTGGGGGTTTGAAGAAGTCAGATGTCGGTTAGGTAAGGTCACTTTGCATATGTGGTATAGTGTAGCGGGTGGTCGGGTCGGTCCATGAAAGATCGCTCTTGTTTCGTTCTCTTTGGATTTCCTAGTTTTTTTTTTTGTTTTGAGTCGTTATTTTTCATGTGTTTCTCGCGTCTAATCTTGTTCTTGTTTTTATGGGTTAGAGGTTGTTTGTTTAGCACTTAATGGGGATCTTAATGGTTCAGACCTCTTACTGGTTCAGCACTTAATGGTTCAGACTGTTTGTTTTGTGAGCAGATGTCTAAATGGTTAAGACATTTGCCTCTGAATGATTAAGCATTATACTAAGTCTGAATGGTTAAGACCTCTAATCTAAATTGGTCAGACATTTGCCTCTGAACAATTGAGCACTATACTAGCTCTTAATGGTTCAGACCTCTTACTGGTTCAGCTCTTAATGGTTCAGACCTCTTACTGGTTCAGCTCTTAATGGTTCAGACCTCTTACTGATTCAGCACTTAACCATTCAGATGTTGCTAAACAACCCCTTAGTCTTTCTGGGTTGGTTTGTATCTCGTCTCATACGGTCTAGTTTCTTACTAGCAGAGTTTTTATTAATTAAATTGTTGTGGTTAAAAAAATGACAACATTTACAAATCTTTATTGATTCAGCACTTAACCATTCAGATATTACCAATTTACCCTCGTGATGAACATTGTGTATCTAGTCGCCATTGTGTGTTAAGTTATAACCAACCAATGCTTTTGTTATTTGCTAATACAATAGGGTAAATTACACTTTTCGTCCTCTATGTTTGTATCGGATTGCAATGGAAAGCCTTTTGTAACGCCCTGCGTTTTCATACTTTCTATATTTGGAAACCCTTGCTTGTAATCCTATTTTTGGGAACTTTGTATTCTTGTAATCAATATTTCGTTGTAATCAATGTAAAATCTGAGGCTTGAATCATAATGAAAAATCATGTTTTCATTACGTTTATGTCATATACGCCTTATACATGTTCATACGTTCAAAAATATCATCATACGACAATTTTTTCATACTTTGTGCTAAATATGTCAAACTTTCAAACTTGTGATTTATACGCTTAATTTACTCAAATTCGACACTAAAACTTGACATATATACTTGTTTATGCTTATTTTATAAGTGGTTTATGATATAATTACATCTAGAACCTTTAAGTATGATTCTTGTACCTAAAATACCTTAATTATAGCTTAAAACTTCAAAACATGAAAGTATAGGGGGCTGATATGTCAAAAACCAAACTTTTTACGAAACCTGGTCGCTAGGCGGGCCGTGACCCGGCCCATGTTCTTCCTACGCGGGCTGCGAGCCCATTAAACTCGCAGAATCTTGACCAGCTCGCTTTTTGGCGCAATTTTGAAGGTTATTTGAGTTTTAACATTTATTACACACTAAACTCTAACCTAAACACTTCCCTATAAAAACCAAGCATCCTCCACACTTCTTACACTTTACAAACTCACAAAATTACTCTCAAATCACTCTCATTTTCGGCTGGAAAGTCAGTTGCTAGACAGATTCAACATAAGTTGCTAAAACAAGCATAACTTCTTCATTTCTTGGTCTTTTTCATTGATTCTTTTTCCCGCTCACTTGGATTAACCTTAGGAACATTTCCACAGGTTTTGCATGGAAAACCAAGGCTTGGAATATCACCAAAAAGGCTCCAAAGTGGACTGTTACTTTCTGTTTTCATCAAAACTTTGTTAAACTTAGTTGAACTTGAGTTATCTCATCTCAAATCCATCTCCTTATGCTCATAACCACATATATGGTTAGTTGGGCTTAAAAACAAGGCTGAGATAAGTAAAATCAGAGGTTAAAACCTCAAAAACATTATGTTTTAGTTAGGGTTTTACCCACAAGTAGTGTTCAAGCTTGAAGCTTGATGTAGGGGTGATTGTAGGATTAGCTTGGGCTATCCTTCATAAGAATCCACTCACTACTTGATGTTTTTCCATAGATTAGTTGTCCATTTTCCTTTCTTATTTGTAAGTTCATGACACTCCTTGTTGTTTCTAACAACAAGTGTAGTGGTGAACAATAGAGGTGCCTAAATGGAAGATTTATTCTTCCTACCTCATGTATGAATTATATAACACAAAGAGGTACCTAAATGGAGACTTTAATCTCCTACCTCATGCTTGACCTATAGTACTTTGTAACTTCTATATAATAATCGTATGTTATCTATGTAATCTATAATTATCCAAGTAACTAGACCTTGATGATAACTTTTTTGTTATTTGTCAAGTGTAAGTTACATCATCTTTCACTATGCACTTGTTACGATTCTAATGGACCTTTGAATCCATGAAAACACACAAACTCTTTTGAGTTTCAATAGTGTCAAGAACAAGTGTTATGTGTACATATAACAACCCTCCTAGAAACCTTAAACGTGACCCTAAACGTTTCTAATATACCCCGTATGCGAGAAATGAACCCAGAATACCCTTATATTTATAAAAAAAAACAAGAAAAACAAAGTTTGGGAGCCGCTCGCGGGCCGCGGCCTAGTTTGCCTTAGGTCTCGCGGGGCGCGAGCCCTGATTACTTGTCGGACACTCGTCTTGACACGTGTCCCGAAGCGTGTCAAGCCTACCTGATTATTCGCCACAGCTACGCCCTAGTCTACCTCTCTCGCGGGTCGCGAGAGAGTTCGAGGAAGGCTGTCGCGGGGCGCGAGCCGCCTTCGGCCAGGCTATAAATAGGACGTCCAAGGCTCATTTGTCACCGTTCAATTTTCTTTTATCTCTCAAATTCTTTGTAAGCTAAAACTCTCGGGAAATAATACCCTAAAAAGTGAAGCTCTACCTCGTTGTAAGTATTATAACCCTGCGGTTATCCTACATGATCGATCTAGGGCTCCGTAACGCATGTCAAGGCTCTGCCTGACTCAGTCGTTGGAGTTCTGTCTCGTGTTACACCCGATTGATCTAGGACTCCATAATGCATGTCAACGCTCTACCTAACTCAGTCATTGGAGTTCTGTCTCGAGTTGTACGGTTAATATGATTTGGGTTATTTTACTAACACGTGTGCATTGTTTAATTTTAATAGATATTAACCAGAAGATACAACAGGAAGCCTTAGTATTACCTAAGTAAACAATGTGAGTTCATTCTCTTTTTCTCATCGTTTGTGAGTACATTCTCCTTTTGTCACCTTTTTGTAAACTACTTTTGTGAGTCAAAATGTTTTGTTAAAACCTCAAATATTTTGAATTACACTTAAACAATAAATTGAGTATTTGTGATTCTACCATTACTACCGGTAGGTTGGGGTCATGTATACATTACTTGAAACTCGTTACTATTGGAATAGTAGCATGACCAACCAGTCAGGATAGACAATACAAGGACAAGGTTAATTGGATAGATATAAGCAAATGTAATTGAGGATGCCCTCAATACTGTAAAAGTGATAAAACTGTTTTGATTAAAATGGGATGCACTCACCAATATTTCTTGCTGATAAAACTTTTTAAAACGCGTTTCAGGTAACAAAATGTGAAAGCCAATAGAAGCCAGCTGGAGAGCACTGAAGGCTTGGAAAAGTGGCTATAAAAGTTAACTAAATAAAAAGGAGTTTTTTTCTTTTGATAAATTAGGGTTTATCCCTATAAAGATATTGAAATACAAACTTGGGTTTTATCCCATTTGTTTATTATACAAAGTTTGGTGTTTTAACTCTAATAAAATATTTTCCAACTACGGTCCTGATGAAAGTTTTTCGCCGCAAATTAATAAACACCGATACCACCAGCTCTGAGTCTCACGGCACCCGCTCCCAGGCAGGGGTCGGGGGTTGCGACAGTACAAGATGATTATTTTCACATATGTCTATTTTTCATGTACTTTAAACTCCAAATCCTTAGACCGAATGTAACCATCTCTTAAAACTCCAAATCGAACATATTCAACTTTCTAGTCTCAACAACTTCGTCACATTGGATAATCAGAAAAGCATATGCAATTTTGTGAGTATACTCGAACCCATTTTTACTTTTAAACACTTTTGGGTGCAACATGTATTCTATATAAACACAGGAACACTTGAAACTATTTGAATCACTCTCTATCCATGTTAAACATTATACTATATGACGCTTTTTAATCTCGTATGTTATGTAAACTTTTCGTGTCTATATGCTCATTAACTTCGTACAAGCCTACCTTAACAATTATAGCGCTATAGGAGTAATGCACCGCCCACGAGTCTTGGGGTATTGTTAAGTTAAACATGTTAACCTCTCGTTATTCTTTGGGATAGGCTATTTTAACACATTGGATTCTTGGGTTTGAACATATAGCTTACACCGTTTCAAAATACTAGTAACTTGCATATTATGATTCATGTTGGATTTGAGTCATTAAACTATTTTAATCTATATTACGCTATGTATAAAAACTTGTATACTCGCCAACTTTCGTTGATTGTATTTTAATACATGTTGCAGGTTTGATAGACAAGATGATGCTAAGTGAAGAGATAAGATTTAGGTGGACTTAGAAACAGACTTAGATTAATCTATTTTGTAATGTATGTTTGAAACAATGTTGTTCATATTTGATTCTTGTATGACATTTTTAGTAATTTATGAAATTCAATTTAAATATATATTGTCACATAGTGTTATGAAGTTTTGAGCAATTTGTTCGTCTCATCCTGATGTTTCCACCATCGGTTGGTGTGTGACACCTTTAACTTCAATAATTACAATCACAGTCATTTTTTTAGAAAAACCATTACACCCTAGGTCCTTTAGCATTAACCAGGTTAAAATTTTCAGATAAGTTAGACATGTGTCTTGCACATGAGGGCACTTATGCCTTTCTACCTCAATTTATTTAAATTATAAAAAGAGTAAACTGCCATTTTGGTCCCTGTGGTTTGGCCAGTTTTGCCACTTTAGTCCAAATCTCAAACTTATTACATCTGGGTCCTTGTGGTTTGCATTTTGTTGCCATTTTAGTCCAAAATTCATAAACCCCAATTTTTCACTGTTGCAACCTGGGTTTTTGTCATTTTCTAAAGGGGCATTTTGGTCATTTTGCCTGCCCAAATACCCACCCCACCCCACCCCACCCCACCTTTTCTTCTTTCCCTCTCCTGCTGAATTGATTTTATTATCTAACCTTCATCTACACAGAAATTCGATTAGGTCATTTTATAACCTTCATCTACACTATTATCTCAACCTTCATCTACCACCACCATCATATCCCACCTCCCACCACCACCACCCTATCCTCCTTCTATATCCATTTCAAAAAACAAAACAAATATCAATCATCCACAAAAAAAACCCAAAAATTCTGCTGTTTCGACTCGAATTTATCTAACTTCAATTCCTGTTACAGATAGAATGCCACCGCCGCCGCCGCCGTTGCTCGGATATCTGACGATTCTAGGGTTTCTAAACAAAACAAATATCAATCATCACCGCCGCCGCCGCCGTTGAACTACCACCACACCACCACCACCATCCCACTGTGGTGACAAAACAACCCAAAAAAAAACAACCCGGGACTCTCTCTCTCTTCCGATCACACTCTCTCTCTCTCTCTGTCAAATGGCAGATCTAGATGAAATATGCAATAACCCCAAATCAATATATGTTACTAAAAATGACGGTTTGGTTGCTATAGAGAGAGAGAGAAGAGAGAGAGAGAGAAGAGAGAGAGAGCTCTGATTATTTTTGAAGATTTCCTAAACAAAGCCAACAAAAGTGCCAATAAAGACAACTGATTATTATCCCTATTATTTCCCCTGTTTCTCAAATCATTATTGTTATTATCATCTGTAACCCTAGAAACATCTTCTGGTAAATCTTGATTTAGAAACAATGTGGGTTGTTCATGGGTTTGAAGGGAAGAAGACGAGGAAGAAGAGGGTGAGTGGAGGACCTCTGTCATGGCTGTAAAGAAGAAGAATTGAGGGTTTTATGTGTTTGAGTTTGTGTAAAGATTCTTGAGTAAAATAATGGGGTTTTGAGATTCGATTTGGGGGTTACAGTTGCAGGATTGATATATTATTTGGGGATAATGATGATCAGTTTATAATAAAACATAAATGACCAAAATACCCCTGCACTAAAGGACAAAATAAGCAGCTTTCAACAGTGAAAAATTGGGGTTTTTGAAATTTGGACTAAAATGGCAACAAAATGCAAACCACAGGGACCCTGATGTAATAAGTTTGAGATTTGGACTAAAGTGGCAAAACTGGCCAAACCACAGGGACCAAAATGGCAGTTTACTCTTATAAAAAATAAAAAATAAAAACGATAATATATGTTTCCAGCCTTCTCTCTCTCTTTCTCTTTCTACTCTCTATCCCTCTCTCTAAAAGCTTGAATCAGTCACCAAAATTCCTATATCAAAACCCATATAATGAACATTCAAGTAAGCATTTACCAAATTCGTAGATCAAAACCTAATTTCGAAAAGCTAGCTCTAAACCCCCAAATTACTAGATTAAAACCCAGATTCACCACTGAATACTGGTTGCCAGCGGTTCAAGGTCAAAATCATTTCTGGGTGTTAAAAAGATTTGATTTTCACGACCAAGAACCATGAATTCATTTCTGGGTGTTAAAAATATTTTATTTTGTTTATGGGTTTTAAATGGTGTGTGATTTAATCGATTTAAACGGCGTAAGCGAAGATTCCGACGAGGTTTCGACGACGTCGTCTGGTTCTGCTCCGGCGGAATTGTTGTCGGCGGTGGTGTGTTGTTTGGAGTTATGGCGCGCCTGTGCTGGATCTTCAATGTGGTTATTGGAAAAAGTAAATGGTGTCGTTTACTGTCCTCGGGGCCACCTGGAACAGCTACAACCCGTTGGTGATTGGGTCGACTTCAACGAGTTTAGTGTTCCCCCTCATGTGTTCTGTCGTGTTGTTGATGTGAAGGTTCATGTAAGTTTGATTGTTGTTTGTTGATGTTTTTTTTTATTTTATGTTTAATTTGGTGATTTGTTTTTGGATATTTTATGGAATTAGGCTGAGGTTGGGAGTAATGATGTTCATGCTGAAGTAACATTGATTCCAGATAGATCTGATAATGTTCACACTTTTATTTATTAAACATTTAAATTAAAACATAAGTTGACTAAAATACCCTTAAACTGAAAATTTTAATCTGGTTAGTGCTAAAGGACGTAGAGTGTAACGGGTTTTGCAAATAAAGGATTGTGACTGTAATTATTGAAGTTAAAGGCTATCCGTTGCAATCTGGTACAAACATAAATGACGAAAATGTAATTTACCCAATACAATATTATAATCATAATAACCCCAAAATCAATATAATTAAGAACTAATCCACCACCTCTCCACCAATAAAGGGATATCATATTCCATTTATATTGGGTTTCTATTTTAGACAAAATTGCAGAAATCAACCTTTATATTATACGCAGACTGCACTTCATACCTTTCACTATGAAATCGGCAAAAACCAGCCTTTATGTTCATGTTTTGCTACAGGTTCAACCTTTAACACAAACTCTGTTAATATTCTTGGTTAAGTCACCTCACATGCAAAGCATGTGAGGGCCTTTTAGTCATTTTACTTATTTTTTAATATTAGTTTTTTAAATAAACTACAAGTGGTAAGTATTCTATAAATAAGTGACCATATTGCAATTTCTTTAAAAAAACAAACTGTCTGTACTACTTCATCTCCTCTGTTTCCGATGACCAGATTTAGACCAACCATCCGACATCACGACGACAATCAAAACCGTCCCAGTCTCATCCGATTCACCCAAGTTAATCGTTTGATCATCATTCCGCTAATATGATTTAGCCTTGCAGGTTCCGTTCTCCAATTCTAATATTCAAATTCCGGTGACAAAATAAGAAGTCTGACGAGTCCATTTTTGGTACGACTTCCATGCGTTTCTTCCGGTTCAATCCACGAATAAATTCCGAGAACCTTTCCAATTATACTTTACGTGTAATCATAGCCTATAACTGATTTAATTGATCCGTAATTAACTCCAACAATCTCGAAAAATCTGGCTAACTTCCAAATCAAACTATTCGACTCGTTTATTTGATTGGATCTCGAAACGAACCTGTTAAGCCATTCCTAATATACCATGCTATATGTTGAAGCCTATAATATCAACTTCAATCAAAATCAGATCTTCATTTCAAAATTTTGAAACTTCCAAATCATCAAGTGCCGGTAGATTTAAATTATAAATAATGACCTCAAACTAACAATTTAAACTCGAAAAACAACAATTTAACTCGCATAACTGGTAGAGAGATTGGTTCAGACATGGAATAGAGGTGTTTCAGTTGGTGTTAATGGTGGAGAACCACCACAAGGAATAGGGATAGAATAGAGAAAGACCACAGGGTTTGATAAAATCGTGTATTATGGTTATTGGCAGAGTTTGTTAATGGTGAATTTGGGAATAAGGAAAGTTAATGAAAGGAAAGAGAAAGACCGCCTAGACTTTGGGAAATCTCCATTTCGCCCCTTGATTGTGTATTAAAAAAACTAATATTAAAAGAATAAGTAAAATGACTAAAAAGTCCTCACATGCTTTGCATGTGAGGTGACTTAACCAAGAATATTAACAGAGTTTGTGTTTAAAGGTTGAACCTGTAGCAAAACATGAACATAAAGGTTGGTTTTTGCCGATTTCATAGTGAAAGGTACGAAGTGCAGTTTGAGTATAACATAAAGGTTGATTTCCGCAATTTTGTGTTATTATTATAATCATATTCCATTTATATTGGGTTTCTAATTATTAAAAAATTTATTACTATTATTAAATTGTTGAAGATATTATATACCAATAGTCTAATTCAGCTTATCCAAATGGTTGGCACTTTCTTACTTTGTGATTTGTTTTTTAGACGTATATTCTATTTCTAACGTCTAAAATCAAATAATACCTAATGATATTTTAAGTGCAAATAGATAAAATAAAAAAGTATTATGTACAATGACTTGTTTGAAATACTATTTACAGTGTAACTAGAAAAATGTAATATAATATACGTTCATCTTAGAAAAATCAAGTAATTTATAGAGATTGTGATTATGGAATGTTTAAGTTTGTGGACATCAACACTACATTTTATATATTGTAATAGTTATCTCTACTAGAAAGATTTCTTTAAAAGCTTAAATCTTCGACCAATATGTTGAGTCGCTCATGTATTCATAGAATGTTGTGATTAATGGTAGAGGAGCTATAGTGCTCGAGGCATGGGGGTTATGGATGGTGGTGACGTTGTGTAGGTGATACTTTGATAGAGGAGATATAGTGGCGGATTCATCAGAATTAACAAATAGTGGTGGAATAAAGGTAGAAGAGAAAGGTGTTACTCGTGGTTATAGTGGTCATTGTGTACGTGCACCAAGCATCGTACCCTAACGTGTCTCTTTGTGCTTTTGTATTCACTAACGATCCGATAAATTTTCATCTTCTATGCTAGAAGGATGAAAGTTGAAAGCATAAATCTTTCATTTTATCTAATAAAACCAACATCGACATATTGATTTGGTCACATTGGCTTGTTTTCAATGTTTTGTAATCTTTTCTGTATAGTCTATCTTTTTGCTAGTGTTGTTTTCTAATACAATCAACCGTTAAAAAAAAAGATCACTACATCGGCGATACTTCACGTTCCATGGCACTAGCCCTCATGACCATGATCTAGACTTGTAGAATCTATTTTTAGTGTTCTCTTGCAAGGCTTTTGTAAAAATAAATTGTGAGTTTGAGTTATCACTGTAATCTTAAATGTTCGAAGATTATAATTTTTAACTGTAAAATGACTAAAATATCCTTAAATACAACATACACAAACTATTAATGGTTGAATATTGACAACAGTATTAGGGATTAAAAAGGTAATAAAACTCAAATACATAATCATATAGAAAAGAGCCTAGATATACCACATCAAAAGCTTTTAGATTCACTCTTACAAATTATTATAAAACAAGATATGCATATTATAAAAGTTGTTCAATTACATGGAGAATTACGTGATACACGATTTATGTATCTTCTATAAAATATTGATATTAGCACAACATAAGTGAGTGCACATCCCAATTTCTCCACCCATTTATGTACCTTTTAGAATTTGTAAGTTTTCTCTTGAATGTATCACTAAACCACTTTAAAAAGTAATTAAACAGGTAGGAATTGCATTAAATAATATTACTAAGTTCATGGGTTATCTAATCCTCTCATGCATTGGGTGTGTTGCTAAACATCTTTGACTTGGAGATAGATATTATTTTATGACCACAAAAATTAAAAACTTGGTCATTAGAGTACCCTCTGACCAAAAGGGCCTCATTAACCTCTTTAAGGCGATTGATACCCAACCCCCCTTTAGATTTTGGCCACGTTACCTAATCCCAAGCCACCCAATTCATTTTATTATAATCATTAGAACCTCCCCATAAAAATTTTCTCATTTTCGCTTCCAACACCTTAACAACCCCAGCCGGAACTTTATACAGAGATAAGTAATAATATATCGGAAGACTTTCCAACACTGCGTTAATCAGGGTAAGTCTCCCCCTATCGAAATAGCTTTAGCTTTCCAAACCGACAACCTTTTATCAAAAATCTCCATGATCGGAGCCCAGTTACTTATTCTATTCATATTAGCCCCCACCAAAATCCCCAAGTATGTTAGAGGAATATTATCCGTGTTACAACCCACCACCTTAGCCATATCATTAATCTCGCCAGCTTCCACCCCCATCCCGAATAAATTAGATTTATGCAAATTAATTTTTAAACCCGAACAGAGGTAAAAGATCCTCAAACATCTCGCAACACTCAGCACATTATCCTTGTCCCATTCCCCTAGCAAGAGGGCGTCATCCGCATAAAAAAAGATGAGAGATTTTTGGGCCATTATTAGGTAATTGAATACCTTTAAACCACCCCTCCATCCCCGCTTTGTACAAAATACTATAGAGAGCTTCCATAACCATAAGGAAGAGGAACGGTGACAATTTAAAGCAGAGGAGTTTTCTTCCTCTCAAGGGTAATGTGGGAGGGTGTTGGAAAAATATAGTGAAATCGGCTTCTCATCTTAAAATTAAAGGCAAGGGTTTAAACCATTTAGTATTGGGTAAAATTGGGAACGGGGAGGATATTAGATTCTGGATTGATACATGGGAGGGAGAAAAGCCTTTTATGGAAAGATGGCCATACTTGTTTGGGTTGGAATTGTTTAAAACTTGCAGGGTTGCAGATAGAATGGGGAGGAACAGAAGAAACGATGGATTCACATGGAATTGGTCTAGACTGCCAGAGACGGAGGTGGAGTTAAAGGAATGGCAGGATTGTAGAGAGACCCTTGTTAATGTGTCTCTTAGCAACTCTATGTAACAACCCGCACTTTCGTGCGTTGTTACTACTCGATATACTTGTTACGCCTAGCACCAGAGATTCGGATCATAATGTAACTATATCGCATACATAGCTATTCGAAGGATAATCGCATATTTTCGCAATATATTATGGCTACAACACATCACAACCACTAACACTCACGATGACATTGAGTGAGGACCTATTCTACCCTCCTCGGTGGCCGTGATGTGTCGAAACGTAAACAATTAACGCTAACAAAGACTCTCGGGTGAGTGCTATAGCTCCAGTCGTCGTGACGATGATGACAATACGAGTGAACGGTACCCGTCAGTCATCGTGGCACAACACACAATAACGTTCACGATGACATCGAGAAAGGACCTATACTACCCTCCTTGATGGCCGTGAAACGTCGCTAATAATCGCACACCCGAAACGAAAACCGAATGTTATATCGAAACTTTGGAATATGGATACATATATACGACCTTTTAGTGATTAGTTATAATAAATACATACCTATCTATACGAAACAGAGTAACAAAATCATCGCAACGCGCAACGCACAAGATCCAAATGCTGAGACCCAACCTGCAAGACATGTCCAACCGATCGGACAAGACATGTCCAACCGATCGGACAAGACATGTCCAACCGATCAGACATACATATCAGCCGATCGGACAGACATGCCAACCGATCGGACGGATAGGCCGGCCGATCGAATGGGCCGTCCGATCCAGGCCAACCTGCCCTCCTTTCCTTCCTCCTTGCCTATAAATACCCCTCATTCACCTCAAACACACTTGTTATCACTGTTGCTGCTCGACCAGACGTTCCAACCCCTTTATCTCTCGATTTCTCGCGATTCTTGTAAGTTTTCAACTCAAACCTTGTACTTCCTTGATCTATAACCAATTCTACACCTTTCTACCTTTCAAATCTTCACTTTTAACCGTGAAATCTCTGGATTTTGGGCGTTCTAGAGTGATGTCATCCCATGAACGAACGACTCGGATCTGGATGATTTCCATACGTTTTTACATAAATCTAGTCTAAATCTACATTTTCTAACCAAAGTGTGTGTGGTTTCGGGTTAAACATGGGAAAGACCATCAAGAACGGCCAGATCTGATGGAACGGGGTGGTTCCCGACCGTTAGAACGGGTCGGATTTGATGGGGTTTCAGTAGCTTAACACAAGGACACCCCACCTCAGTCAAATCACCTGAAATCTTTCCAAAACCCATCAAGTGTGACTCGATCAGGACGATGGAACGAATTGCCGACCGATCGGACTGCTGTCCGATCGGACAACAAACAAAATTCAACCGACCGATCGGACAAGGTGCTAACCGATCGGCTAGCATGTTAACCGATCGGACAACATGCAAACCGATCGGCCAGCATGTTAACCGATCGGACAACATGCAAACCGATCGGACACCATGTTAACCGACCGGATAGCATGGTAACCGAACGGACCACATGTCCAGCCGACCGGACGAGCCCAAGCATCAATGTCCGAACCAATTTTGGCCCTTCGCCACCAATTAACGCGCTATTCACCGTTTAACAATCTGTAACCAGGATAACTCAGACGTACTCTCAATCAATCCAAATCAAGTTGTGTTTACTTGTCAATTACGCACTGTGAGTATACTTGAACCCCTTTTAATCGCATTTTGGGTGTAACATACGTTTCTAACAAATCGAACTTATCAAACGAATTATTCAATCAATCGAATTATCACTTGCGAATAACTGTTATGCATAGATATACGTGATGCTAGTTGCATATGTGCTAGGGTTTATACTCGCGACGTCCCACCACGACTAGTATAGTACTATTGCGCTCGACGGGGTCTAGTTGCCATCGCATATTCGAGCATCGAGGACTTAGTTGGTAGTATCAGCTTTGTGAGTACATATGTCGTGTGTTACGTTTATGCATATGGAAATTCGCTACACTTTTTATCTATTACGCTATACATATCAAACCTGTATACTCGCCAATACTTTCGTATTGACAAATATTTTAACGTATGTTGCATGTTAGATCGCAGGCTATATCGAATCAAGCTAGGAAGTCTAGAAACTCAACTAAAATCTAGGTTGTCGGATTTGTATTGTTCGAGAGGACAAGAAATCAGTGATAACTTATGTGATTGTATTATTTGTTAGTATGGGATAACGAATGTATTAAATATTATCGCAATATAGTTGTTATGGATTCTCTTGAGCAATCCGATTCGCCTAGTGCCGCGCCCCGATGATTCCGCCATCTGTTGGGGTGTGACACTCTAAGGATAGATGGGTTTGGATGGAAGACAACCAAGACGGCTTCTCGGTTAAGGTGGTTAAAAAGGCTTTAGTTGACGAAAGGGGAAATAGTCAGCTTCCTAATTTTGATTGGTGTAAGTGGGTCCCTATCAAATGCAACATTATGGCTTGGAGAGGAAACTTGGATAGACTTGCTACGAGAGTGAATTTAAGAAGAAGGAATGTAGACATTGGTTCTGTTATATGCCCTTTTTGCAACGAATTTGAGGAATCGGTGGAACACCTCTTTACCGCTTGCGAGGTGGCGAGTCGGGTTTGGTCGGAGATAAGTGGGTGGTGTAAAATTCCCCCGATATATTTTTTCGACTTCAAAGACATTTTGGATTTGCACAGTCATTCGCAAGTTGGAAAAAAGGCTAAAAAAATCATTCAAGGTTTGATTATAATTTCATGTTGGTGTCTATGGAAAGGGAGGAACGAGTTAGTGTTCAAAGATATCAGACGAAGTACGCAGGAGATTGTTAGGGAGATCAAATCGAGAGGGTTTTCTTGGTTTAAAAATCGAACATCTTGTAATTATATTAGTTGAGGTGATTGGTGTAAATACCCTATGTATATGTTGTAATTTGTTGCCCTTTGCCCGTTTGGGTCGGGGGTGCTTGTGTTGTTTGGCCTTTTGCCCTTTTGGGTCGGAGATGTGTTTTTAATGAAGTTCTCTTTTAAAAAATAAAAAAAAATTGAGTACCCTCTTTTCCCAAAATTAGTAATTTACACAAGGTAATCATAAATCATCCCTTTAAAGTCATATTAACGTTTAAAACTGTTTTTAACGAATAGCTGATATTTGTCGTCTAAATGATAAAATTTTAAAAAATCATATGAACCACCAAGATCAATACCTCTAGCAACTTACAACCATGATGAAACAAAAGAAAGTATCCGATTTCAACTTGAAAATTCTTTCGAAAATAAGTGATGCGATCAACGTCCAACCGGGTTTGTCATGAACATATCCGTAACACAAAATGACTTAAACGTTCATAATTTGAATATCACCCTTTTATCATTCTATGTCGACTTGTAAATCAGAGATCCACAAAAAAAAAAAAAAAAAAAAAAAAAAAAAAAAGACAAACAATAACATATAGAAGATATCTTTCTAGACTTTAAAGTGTCATTATTATATATATCAAAACATATCGTTGTTTTGCGCCAGTTATTTTTGTATCATTTGGTTTTTGGCCACTGTAGTTTTTTTCTTTAATCTTTTTCCTTGCAACAGATATATCCATTTGTAATTTAGGTTTTGAACACTTTACTTTCTTTTCTCTTATTTTTCTTCGACCAGCACATTTGTATTATTTAAATATATGAATTTGATTTTTTTTTCTTGGGAAATAGGTATTCTTTAAATATATTTGTTTCAGTTGAAAATATATAAATGAATGGATTTCAAACGTATTTATCAACTAAGTCATTTATATTTATATACTATTAATTTGTAACATGTGTATGTATCTTTGGTTGTAAATTATGCTTAAATGTTTGTACCTTAATCAAATAATTTGTATGCATGTATGGTTGTAAATTATGCTTAAGTGGTTGTGTCCTAATCAAATAATGATTTCATTATCTTACCATGTTCAATCAGTTTGATCCATTCAAATTTGTGTTGTTTTATTTGTAAATTATTATTATTATTATAGACGCGGGTTAACGCGCGAGTCCTAGATCAACTTAGTTATTTTATTCTATGTTTTACGTTTCGGTTTAATTTCATTCCATTAACACGCCCTAACTTCAGTGTCGGTGGTCGCTGGCAATAGTGTGGCATTAGTGCTCGCCCCCGCCGCAACGCGGGGGGTGCTTAATACTAGTTATAATCAATATAATTATAATCAATATAAGGGTGTCCGGGGCACCAGCGGTAACCCCTTTCGGTGACCCAAGTCACCTAGCGGGAACACCGCCGCCGTTGGTGCGGGGAGGGGGTGCGGGGAGGGGAATCGGGGAGAAGTCACCGCGTGAAGAGGGAGGAGATGGTGGGCCCATCTGTTATTTCAACCAATCAAAACATTTTCTTCTTTTTTTTTTTTTTAATAAAAAAACAAGGGGAGTTAAGAGGGGAGTGGCGCCATCAAATTGGGGTGTTAGGGGAGTTTAAGAGGGGAGTTGACGTGGCATATGCTGAGTGGTGGTGCGTAAGAGAGGGGACTCCCCTCTTAGGAGAGTGCCCCTCTCACCCTAAATGAATAAAAAATGAACAATTTCAGTAAACCACAATGACATCATGGATGATGTAAAGTAACTTGAAAGAACTTGTCCATCTCCCATTAAAGAGTGGTGTTGAAGATATGCAATGTTGCGCTATATTTGCTAGCACAAAAGTTAGCTTCATTTGAGGTGGATGCCAAAATCCAACAAAAAAGACAAAAAACACCAACTTTTTGGTGATTATATTATTTGCATTATTAAATTTCCATGAATAAAAGTAGATGTAAAATAATATAAAATAATAAAAAGGGAAGCCTTGTTGGCTAAATTTCCACTTGTACCCATTGATCTCCATTTTCTTCCCTAGCCATGTGTCAAATATGAATATATTTCTTGCTTTGTAGTCTATTAGTGGAATATGATGAATTTCAACTTTTAATATATCAAATTTTTTAAAAGAGAGAATTTTGCTATCTGTCCTTATTGTTAATTTTTCTAAAAAGGGATCTCTTTTTTGTTGGACATATGGCTGCTACTTACAAATTGCAATGAAAATATTTACAGGCTACATTTCATAGGTGTAAATGTGTAATCTTTTTTTTTTAAGAACAACAATTTTATATACCACCCCACCAACTAGGAAAAGCAAGTTGGGGCATAACCAAAACAATTACATGAAGAGATCTTGATTTTCAAAAGAAAAGATATGAGCATAATGAGATCTCGGTAAATCTTATAATACGGGGGTAATGAAATCTTAATCAATTCAAGGTCTCTCAAAAAGGGTCATGAGGGTACAACGAGTTTCGTAATGGTTCATGATTGATTTGACGATGGTTCATTGCATAGTTCAACATGGACCACGACATCCACGATACAAAATCCAAAATCCAAAATATGAGCGTTGTTCGTTTGAAAAACCCTTATGATATCTTTCTAATCTAACCTAGGAATAAGGAAGGGGAATGGAGAGATGGAGGGAGAATAAAAGAAATTGGTATATCTTTATGAGAGTGTTACTCTATATGATAATAAAAGAAATTGGTATATCTTTATATGAGAATGTTACCCTTACATAATCAGGTTCAAAATTTGATGAGGTCATTTATAATATAAGTGGCGTTCCATGGATAAGAACATTAAATTTCTCTTGTAAAGTAACTTTGAAATGTAAAACTCAAAACCTTTTAAATTATACATTTTATATCAAGTGTTAAAAGGAGCCGTGTTTATTTTTTGTTCAATATATTTAGTGTAATCGAGATTAACTTGATGACCAAAGGAAATTATAATATACATCGAACAAGTTAGGAGGTGCAGAAGTGCACGCTTGTTCGAGTTGTTATTGAAAGAATAGGTTCCTTGACCTTTTCCATTGATAATGATCCCTATAAATAATACAATTGGTTTGGCTATTTTGGTACAGATATATACAAATTGATATGCAATTACATCATAAAATCATTGCCTAATATATACGCTATTATACCCCCGCAGTCGAAGCGGGAGGGGACCGTATGCTGAGACTGGATCTGAAATCTTCAAATAGAATGCGTGGTAATCCCTTGGTAAAGATGTTTGTAATTTGATATCTGGATGGGACATGTAGAACCCTCACTTGACCCCGCTGAACCTGTTCACGAACAAAATGTATATCGAGCTCTATGTGCTTGGTTCTCTGATGTTGAACGGGGTTACCTGACAAGTATATAGCACTGACATTGTCACAGTAAACAAGTGTTGCGCGGGATAATGGTAAATGAAGTTCAAGCAGTAAATTGCGTAGCCAGCAAATTTCAGCTACTACATTTGCCACGCCACGGTATTCAGCCTCCGCGCTAGAGCGAGAGACTGTAGACTGCCGTTTGGAGGACCATGAGATAAGGTTGTCGCCAAAATAAATGCAATATCCACTAGTGGAGCGGCGTGTGTCGGGGCAGCCAGCCCAGTCCGCATCCGTGTAAGAAACCAAGGATGGATGTGACGAACCTATGAGCATCAAGCCGAGAGACGCAGACCCTTTGACATACCGGATGATCCGTTTTAAGGCATTCCAGTGATCGATCCGGGGTGCATGCATGTGCATGCAAACCTGTTGAACATCGTAGGTGATATCCGGACGGGTGAATGTGAGATATTGAAGTGCTCCTGCTAGGCTGCGGTAGAGAGTGGGGTAGTGAAAAGGTTCGCTGTTTGTGGCGCTAAGCTTCGAATTTGTGTCGACCGGGGTGGCTACCGGGTTGCAGGATTGCATTCCAGCTCGAGCAATGGATATACAAGATGGTTGATACCAGGATGCCACTGAAACCGCCTCACCCACTGAAATACTATATCAAACCACCCCAACATATGATCACCTACGAGTTTTTGGGTGCCACTATTACCCCCTCACTCCTTCCACCGCCATACATAAGCTCCAATATCGCTCCCAACCGTGTGTTTTTCTAGGCTATCCCCCACCCACCACGGGTATCGTTGCCTAGACCTTAAAACCAAACAGATTTTCATCTCACGTCATGTAGCGTTTGATGAAACCACGTTCCTGTTTGCTCATCAAATCGGACCAGCACCTTCTTGCAACTTCTTGTCCGATCCATTCCCTTATCACCTGTGCCCACATATTTCATCGACCCACTCTCCGTTACAATCCAGCCCACAATCTCCTCCACATACATACAGCCTAATCTCCCTTTCCCCCACAACACCCCCTTCTCACCGTACCCCAGGCCCACCTTTCTCCAGCCCATCATCTCCCCATCCCCATGACCCACACACTTCGAAACCCATTCACAGCCCAAACCTCACATCCACCACTCACACCCAGCCCTTTCAACCGCTGACCACTGAGCCCACAACCCAACCGATACTTAACTCATCTAACCAATCCCAACCTCCTCCGATCACCAACCCAATTCAGCCCACCCAACCGTCCACCCAGCCGGCCCGAACAATGCAAACCCGCTCTATGAGCGGCATTTTCAAGCCTAAACACCCGCTCAACTTATATACTACCACCACCTCCACAACCATCCAACCTATTCCCAAAAACCCATCTGATACCCTTAATATACCGGAATGGTACTCCGCCATGACTATGGAGTACAACACACTAATTAGAAATGGAACTTGGGAATTAGTACCTTGTTCATCAGATATGAATGTCATTCGGTGTATGTTGTTGTATAAGCATAAATTTAAATCAGACGGGTCCTTGGAAAGATACAAAGCTCGTTTAGTTTGCGATGGTAGATCGCAACAGGTTGGTGTGGACTGCGGGGAGACTTTTAGTCCAGTAATAAAACCCGTAACTATTCGTACAGTATTGTCCATTGATCTCTCCAAACGGTGGTCGGTTCATCAGTTAGATGTCACTAACGCGTTTCTCCACGGGAATTTACATGAGACGGTTTATATGTATCAGCCTATGGGCTTTCGAAACAAACAGTTTCCCAATCATGTCTGTCTTCTCAAGATAGTCTTTATACGGGCTCAAACAGGCTCCTCGGGCTTGGTACCAAAGGTTCACCGATCACGTTCTCACTATGGGGTTTCAACACAGCCGTTGTGATGCTTCTCTCTTCACGTTTCATCAGGGCAGTGATACAGCCTTCTTACTGCTGTATGTTGATGACATTCTTCTAGTCACATCCTCTGACGCTCTTCGTCAGCGCTTAATGTCTAGTCTTGCTCATGAATTCGCAATGAAAGACTTGGGGTCCTCTCAGCTACTTTCAAGGCATCTCCGTTTCTCGAACTGCTAACAACATGTTTCTGTCCCAACAGTCTTATGCTACTGAAATCATTGCCTAATGTATACGCTATTAGTTATAATTTCAAGTATTCAGGCGGAGCCCCGAATGGGGGGGTTCCAAGGGCAGAGGTCCGAGGGCAGCGCCCCTGGGAGCAGCGTCCAAGGGGCGGCAACCCCTGGCTGGGTCGAGCTGAGACAAAAATTATTTTTAATTAAATTGCTTTATGGAAAATGTCTTAGAAAATTATTTTTCTAAAAATTTCGTCATAATTTTGAGACAAAAATAAAGACACTTTTGTTAGGACCAGAACACGATTCCACAAACATTAGAACAATAATCAGCAAGCACACACACTCACACACTCTAAATCACAAGAACACAAGATTTATAGTGGTTCAGTCTGATCTGACCTACATCCACTCTCCAAAACTAGTTATTCTTCTTATTAGGTGCTCAAAAGTTACAGTACATGAATGAGAAGTATATATAGGGGTTACAATCTCCTGCTAGCTAGCTGCAGAACACTCCTGCTAGCTGCTAGCTGTAGAAGGAGTGTAACACGGAACACCCCTTCTAGATGCAGAAGGAGTGTAACTAAGAACACCCATGCTAGTCAAATCCTCCACAACCCAACAATCTCCCACTTGGAGGATTTGACAACTACAAACTGTACTCCATGCAACTTCATATTCATAAGCACCTCTATAAACTCTTCATCTTCACTAGTTGTGGGCAACCTTCTCATCAATTAACTTGAAGGCTCGTTGAAGCTCCCACTGTCACGGCCCCCGGCCTGGTTTGACCCGGTCCAGGAGCCGCGGGACAGAAACCCCGTGGTATTTATTTAATTTGGCAGCGGAATTATTAATTTGGCAGCGGAATTATTAACAGAATCGTTTAATACTTGAAAATGCCCGATTATTTTATTTCATAATTAGGGACAAACCCCGTAATTTACAATAAGGTGATTTCACTGGGAAACCCCTATTTTACAAAAAACATGTTTCTTTATTTTTATTAAGCCACTTCTTCAAGCTTGTAGTGCTATGCGGCACTTTTTCCTTGATCACAGCAGATCACCTGAAACATGTTTTAAAAAGGTTTTATCAGCAGGGAAATACTGGCGAGTCACTCATTTGCACAAAACGACACATTGTTATAATATACAGTATTAAGGGTGATTACAATGTTTCTATCAACCAATTACCCCAAATCGGTATTTGTCACTCGACTGTATCTGTGACTATGGTCAGATCACCCATTGGCTAACCCGTTGTCCAATGGTGACGGAAATCAAGAATGTATACAAAACCCCACATACCGGCAGTAATTCAAGATTACAAAAACTTAATCCCTGTAATTATAACCTTGAAACAAATAGGGTTTTGAAAACAATTTGATAAAAAGAGAATGACTCACATTGCAGATTTAAACGAGCAGAGTTTAGCCTACTGGTCTTAGCCTGATTAACCTAATTCAATATAACAATGCACACGAAACTAGGTCAGTAACTTAATACAACATTTACGATAACTCACGAGATCGAAACCCTCTCGATGAATGACAAAGTGCAATACTTAAACATCCATCGAATTTACGACGAATGACAAAGTATAGCCCTAATGTGGGCAGCACTTAAACATCCATCGGACCGGTCTCCATCGATCGGACATTGAATCGTAGCAGTGAACGAGTTATTACCCTGTTATCGAGGCAGCGTTTCGTGCTGTGTGTGTGTGTTTTGAATTGTTTGGACGATATCTCAGTGTACGAAATGAATTTTAACGTCGAACCAACGCCAGAATTCAAGTGCCACACCCCTCTATATATACTGGAAAAATAGCTCCCTCGCGTGGCGCGAGGTGCTGTCGCGTGGCGCGAGGGGTGCCCCCTAGCATAGGGTAGCCACGTGTCTTACTAGCTCAGCTAAGTCGACGGTTCGTTAAATTTCGAATTCTATCAAAAACTGTTTAGATAATATCAACTAGGAAATACCCCCCTTGAGTTTTAGGGGCCCTGATCCTGATTCCAATTGTTCTGAAAATTTTAGGGGTCATGCAGTATCACTTGGGGGTCTCAATTAGGGTTTCCTGTTGGACAAAATAAGATAAGAAATAGGACTTTTGGTGAGAGTTGTTACATCCTCCCCACCTTAATTAAAATCTCATCCTCGAGATTTACTGGAACAAGTAAGGATATTTCCGCTTCATTTGCGATTCCAGCTCCCAGGTGTATTCAGGTCCTCTTTTTGAATCCCACTTGACTTTGACCAGCACTAGTCGTTTGTGTTTGAGAAACTTAACCTTCTTGTCTTCTATCTGCAGTGGCTTCTCAATAAATTTTAACTTCTCATTTACCTCTACGTCTTGAAGAGGTACTACCAGGGATTTGTCAGTTAGACATTTCTTGAGGTTAGATACATGAAATACGTCATGTACCCCGGCTAGCTCTTCTGGTAGTTGTAAACGATAGGCAACTGGTCCTATCCGCTGGATTACTGGGAAGGGTCCTACGTACCTTGGACTTAGCTTTCCCTTTTTTTCCGAACCGAACTACTCCTTTCCAAGGAGAAACTTTCAAGAGTACTTTATCTCTAACTTGAAATTCTAGCGGCTTGGGTCTATTGTCTGCATAACTCTTCTGGCGATCTCGAGCCGTTTTTAGTCTTTCCTTGATTTGAGTGATCTTGTTGGTAGTTTCTTGTACGATTTCAGGACCTGATAATTGACTTTCTCCTATTTCTGCCCAACAAACTGGAGTTCTGCACTTTCGTCCATACAGTGCTTCGAATGGGGCAGTTTCAATGCTTGCATGATAACTATTATTATAGTAGAATTCGATTAAAGGTAGGTGGTCATCCCAGTTTCCACCAAAATCTATCACACATGCCCTAAGCATGTCCTCCAGAGTTTGGATCGTTCTTTCACTTTGTCCGTCTGTTTAAGGATGGTAAGCTGTACTTAAATTGAATCGCGTCCACATAGCTTCTTGGAAACTTGTCCAGAAATGTGAAGTGAAACGACTATCTCTATCCGATACAATGGAGAGTGGAACTCCATGTAAGGATACTACTTCGTCTACGTACAACTTTGCTAACCTTTCCATGTTAAAGGTTTCTTTCATGTGTAGAAAATGAGCTGATTTGGTTAATCGATCCACAATTACCCAAATCGCATCATTACCTTTTCTGGTTTTGGGCAACTTAGTAATAAAATCCATGGTTATTAGTTCCCATTTCCATACAGGCATTTCTAATTGTTGAAGTAGACCTGAGGGTTTCTGGTGTTCCGCATTAACTTGTGAACAAGTAAGACACTTAGAAACATATCTAGCTATGTCCTTTTTCATTCCTATCCACCAGAAATTATTTCTTAAATCTTGGTACATCTTATTATTACCAGGATGCATGGTATACCTAGATTTATGGGCTTCCTCTAAAATCTTATTTCTTAATTCTCCTTGCTTAGGTACCCAAATTCTTCTTTTGTGGAATCTCCAAATTCCGTCAGCTCCTTGCTCTATTTCCTTTATTCGTCCTTTCATTCCTTCAGCATCATCCTTGATTGCTGTTTCCTGAACATGCCTCAATTGTTCCATTAAATCTATTTGTAGATTTAATCTAAGAGCAAGAACTCGCTTTTGCTTTTCATGATACTTATGACTTAAGGCATCTGCGACTACATTTGTTTTTCCTTCATGATATTGAATATCACAGTCGTAATCGCTTAGAATTTCCATCCATCTTCTTTGCCTCATGTTTAATTCTTTTTTCCCAAATATATATCTTAAACTCTTATGATCTGTATAGACAGTAAATTTACTTCCGTACAGATAATGTCTCCAAATCTTAAGGGCAAAAATTATGGCTCCCAATTCTAAGTCATGAGTCGTATAGTTTTCTTCGTGCTTTTTTCAGTTGCCTTGAAGCATACGCAATTACCTTTTTGCGTTGCATTAGCACACATCCTAATCCTAGCTTTGAAGAATCACAGTAAACTTCAAAATCTTCTGTCCCTTCTGGTAAGGCAAGAATTGGGGTGTTTGTTAACCTTTGTTTTAAAATCCTAAAGGCCTCTTCTTGCTTAGGTCCCCATTCAAACTTAACTGATTTACAGGTTAGCTTAGTTAAGGGCACAACTATCTTAGAAAAATCCTTAATAAAGCGCCTATAGTATCCAGCTAAGCCTAGAAAACTTCTAACTTCCGTAGCTGATTGTGGGACCTTCCATTTGGTGATCGCTTCTATCTTAGTAGGATCTACGTGAATACCTTCGTGATTCACCATGTGACCCAAAAATTGCACCTCCTGTAGCCAAAATTCACACTTCGAGAATTTGGCATAAAGCTTTTCTTTTCTTAACAAAGTTAAGAGTGGATGCAGGTGCTTACAATGTTCGTCCTGACTTTTGGAATAAATAAGTATATCGTCGATGAAGACAATTACAAATTTATCCAAGTACGGTTTACAGATCCTATTCATCATGTCCATAAATGCTGCAGGAGCATTTGTTAGTCCAAAGGGCATGACTGTAAACTCGTAAAAACCATACCAAGTCCTGAAAGCAGTTTTAGGTATGTCTTCTTCTTGTACCTTTAATTGATGATATCCGGACCGTAAGTCGATCTTAGAAAAATATCTAGCTCCTTGAAGTTGATCGAAAAGATCATCAATCCTAGGTAATGGGTATCGATTATTAATTGTAATCTTATTCAATTCCCTATAATCGATACACATTCGCATCGAACCATCTTTCTTCTTTACAAACAACACGGGCGCTCCCCACGGGGAGGAACTAGGTTGTATGAATCCTTTACTGAGCAATTCATCTAATTGCTTTTTCAGTTCTAACATCTAAGTGGGTGCTAATCGGTAGGGTGCTTTAGCTACGGGTGTAGTTCCAGGAATCAAATGAATTCTAAATTCTACCTCCCTATCTAGTGGTAATCCTGGTAACTCCTCTGGGAATACATCCGAGTATTCTGATACTACAGGAATTTATTTAAGTTCCTTACCCTTAGTGCTAATGATTACTGAAATCATAAACACTATTCCTTGCTTTCGTTCATAACTAGCAACTTTCATTACTGAAATGAACTTCATGGGTTTACGTGGCTTATCCCCGGTAATCACAATTACTTCTCCTGTGGGTGCACAGATTTCTATAGAGTTCTTATCACAAAGGATTCGAGCATGGTTGGCTACTAACCAATCCATTCCTAATACGACATCGAATCCAGCTAAATTCATGGGTAATAAGTTTGCAGAAAATTTATGACCTGAAAGTTCTATATTTTCTTTTTGCAAAATCGTATCTATGTTAACAGAGTTCCCGTCTGCCGTTTCTACCGTAAAAACTTGCCTAAGTTTTGTTAAGGATAACTTAAGAGCTTGGTAGAATGAAGTATTTATAAAACTTTGGTTTGCACCAGAGTCAAATAATACTTTCGCATAAACGTTGTGAACTAAGAACGTACCAGCTATTACGCCAGGAATTAGTTCGGCTTCCTGCGTGGTCAATTGGAAGGCTCTTACGTTCTTCTTATTAGTTCCTTCAGCAGGTTTAGCCTTGTTATCTACTGGTTTGACCAATTTAGGGCATTCTGGTCTAAAATGGCCAGCTTCTCCACAGTTGTAGCAGACTTTTGTTTTCTTCCTACATTCCTCCTCTCGGTGCCCTACAACTTTGCAGAAGTTTGTAGGTTTCATTACGTTTTCCAAAATGTTTCTTTTTGCAGTTTCTACAGAACGGCGGGGTAGAAGATTGCCCAGTTCCTCTTTTCTTAAAATTGCTATTATTACCCACACGAAATCCTTGGGAAATTTTCTGAGCCAATTCCTTCTTCCTGTTTTCTTCTCGCGTACGCACCAGTCCGTCAGTCAAAGTGTTAGCTAATTCCACAGCATCATCGATCGTGCGGGGTCTCGCAGCTTTGACAATATCACGGATCTCGCTAATTAAACCCCATATATAGCGAAAGATAAGTACTGGCTCTGGTGAGGCCAGAGTTGGTACAATTCTGGCATATTCGAAAAACTTCGAAGTATACCCTCGACAATCAACATCCACCATCCGGTGGCTCAAGAATTTATTCGCCATTTGTTCTTTTTCATATTTTGGGCAGAATTTTCTTTCCACCAAACGCTTAAATTCTTCCCAACTCATGGCATAAGCCAGGTCGCTTCCCTCGGCTTGCAACACCGTATTCCACCATTCTAATGCTTCTTCCTTGAAAAGGTGAGAAGCATAAATGACTTTATCCTCCTCGGCACATTTACTTATTTTGATTACTGCCTCGGTTTTCTCCAACCAACGCAGCGCAACAGTTGCCCCTTCATTGCCTGCAAACTCGACTGGTTTACAAGCAAGAAACTCCTTGTAAGTGCAACCAGGCGTTGCAGCTTTCATTCTTTTAAGTATCAGGGCTTGAATCAAGTTGTCGTTATCGCCGCCTTCGTTAACACTATTACTGAAATTATCGTCGTGCGTGCGTTTACTAGGATGAGCTTGTGAAGGCTCAACAGGACTTTTAACCGCAGCGACGATTGCCGGAATAGCATTGGCTATTCCTTGAGCGACGATGTTTTCTATGTCTTGCCTATTAAGAAAATGATCTTCATTGTTTTGCTTAGATTGGTTAACTTCGTTAACTGGTTCATTACTAGCGTGTTCCATCTGCAGCTATCAATTATTAATTATCACAGGCTCATATTTAGCACAAATATTTAGGTACAATTGTACAAACAGATTTAATTAAAAATGGCGAACATTGTGACTTTTATATATACATGTCTATTACAATTTACAATTGAAATTCAAAATATACTAGGGGTTGTGCATTCATAATTTATTTTAGTCTATCTAGGAATATTATGCTCAGCATGCTTTTATATAAGGTTTATTCTCTCTTCTCTTACTAAGTTGTTCGTCTAATGGGCAAAGTTCCTTTAAAGTTTCTGGCTTATAGGTGATATGGGTGATAGTACTGGTTCAGGGTGTTGAGAAATAAGATAATTTATAAACTTTTCTGGTGGAAACCTAATTTCATTGGTTGATCCGGGTTTGGCGGTTTAACTTAATCAAAAGTTAACATTTACTGTTGTAGTGGCTAACATATAGAGATTTGCCCATTGTTCATCTAATTCATCTTCCCATGGTGGGTTAGTGCCTATTTCCTGAGTTTCCTTATTAATCATCCCTCCTTTTGGTTGTGACTTCTTCATTTTCTCTTGACTTTTCCTAATAATCCAACTTCTTTTCTTAGTGGTAAGTGGTTTCTCAAACTGTACCTTACGAACAAATATTCCCTCTTCCGTATCTGCTGAGTATCTTGAGGAATTTGATTGGAATGAGGTTCCCTTATCTTTTGGTGAACTATCTAATTGACGATAGATGTCCGAAATTCTTTGCTTACCCATACTGTAAACTAAGAAATAGTCAAATAATACAAAAACACATAATCACAGAATGGAAATCAGAAAATTAAGTATTTCTAAATACTTAATTGGCTTAAATCAGTGGCTCTGATACCACCATTTTCTGTCTCGGCCCCCGGTCCAGGAGCCGCGGGACAGAAACCCCGTGGTATTTATTTAATTTGGCAGCGGAATTATTAACAGGATCGTTTAAAACTTGAAAATGCCCGATTATTTTATTTCATAATTAGGGACAAACCCCGTAATTTACAATAAGGTGATTTCACTGGGAAACCCCTATTTTACAAAAAAACATGTTTCTTTATTTTTATTAAGCCACTTCTTCAAGCTTGTAGTGCTACGCGGCACTTTTTCCTTGATCACAGCAGATCACCTGAAACATGTTTTAAAAAGGTTTTATCAGCAGGGAAATACTGGCGAGTCACTCATTTGCAGAAAACGACACATTGTTATAATATACAGTATTAAGGGTGATTACAATGTTTCTATCAACCAATTACCCCAAATCGGTATTTGTCACTCGACTGTATCTGTGACTATGGTCAGATCACCCATTGGCTAACCCGTTGTCCAATGGTGACGGGAATCAAGTAATGTATACAAAACCCTACATACCGGCAGTAATTGAAGATTGTAAAAACTTAATCCCTGTAATTATAACCTTGAAACAAATAGGGTTTTGAAAACAATTTGATAAAAAGAGAATGACTCACATTGCAGATTTAAACGGGCAGAGTTTAGCCTACTGATCTTAGCCTGATTAACCTAATTCAATATAACAATGCACACGAAACTAGGTCAGTAACTTAATACAACATTTACGATAACTCACGAGATCAAAACCCTCACGATGAATGACAAAGTGCAATACTTAAACATCCATCGAATTTACGACGAATGACAAAGTATAGCCCTAATGTGGGCAGCACTTAAACATCCATCGGACTGGTCTCCATCGATCGGACATTGAATCGTAGCAGTGATCGAGTTATTACCCTGTTATCGCGGCAGCGTTTCGTGCTCTGTGTGTGTTTTGAACTGTTTGGACGATATCTCAGTGTACGAAATGAATTTTAACGTCAAACCAATGCCAGAATTCAAGTGCCACACCCCTCTATATATACTGGAAAAACAGCTCCCTCGCATGGCGCGTGGCGCGAGCAGTGCCCCCCTAGCATAGGATAGCCCCGTGTCTTACTAGCTCAGCTGAGTCGATGGTTCGTTAAATTTTGAATTCTATCGAAAACTGTTTAGATAATATCAACTAGGAAATACCCCCCCCCCCCTTTAGTTTTAGGGGCCCTGATCCTGATTCCAGTTGTTCTGAAAATTTTAGGGGTCATGCAGTATCACTTGGGGGTCTCAATTAGGGTTTCCTATTGGACAAAATAAGATAAGAAATAGGACTTTTGGTGAGAGTTGTTACACCGATTGAGCTTCAACTCATCAGTCACTACTCGTGACTCGTTCTATGTCCCTATCGGCTCCCACTAACACGAACTGCCCTATCCTGGAACATCCTGAGAACAAACACTCTCCGAATAAAGCAGATAACCAACTGGAGAGACTTTGACAGCTAGAATATTGGTTCTCTTAACCCACTGTCGTCTGGTAACTCTTACTAAAGCACGACCCATGCTCCCACTGCCACGAATGCCCCTGACTGATTTTACTGAACCTTTTCTAACACGTTCAACCTGAATCTGACCTGTGACTCTGGGTTTGCCGTCTGCAAAGCAAACCTTCTTCTGCCCACGAGATTATGTGAACCGGATCTTGGTCTTCTTCTGAACTGGGAGAACCTCTCCCTCAGGCGGTACACTGACGATGTACAATGAGCCTATCTTCTTGCTACGTGCAACTACTAAATTTCCCTTAGTTACCTTCCACTGTCCACTACCGAACTTAACCTCGTGACCCTGATTATCTAGCTGCCCGACTGAAATAAGCATTTTCTTCAAGCCTGGAATGACTCTCACGTCTCTCAAAGTCCAAGTAGATCCGACTAAAGTAACTAAGTCAATATCACCCATGCCTGTGACATCTAGGACTTCATCATTTGCAAGTTGTACCTTACCAAAATCCCCAATTTTAAGATTCCTTAATGCTTCACTGCTGTGGGTGGCGTGAAATGAAGCACCCGAATCCATAACCCAGGAATCCACACTGCTCTCCACATTACAGATCAAAACTTCATCATCTGAGTGGTCTACTGCAACATTAACTTCTTTCTTGTCGTTTGGACATTGATTCCTGAAATGTCCAACCTCTTTAGAGTTCTAACAGTTCACATCATTTCGAGCCCTGGACTGACTCCTCTTTCTGTTCTTACTGCCACTATTTCTGTTATTCTTCCTACCTCTGCCAACATGCATTAAATCACCCAATGATCCACCTGAATTTCTTCTTCTGACATCTTCACCCAGAATAAGATCCTGCATCTTCACAAACGTAAACTTGCTCGTAGCTGAAGAGCTCGTAACAGCAGTTACGGTTCCGGACCAACTATCGGGTAATGGGGACAATAACAATAGGGCTTGAACCTCATTATCAAACTTGATGTTCACAGACACTAACCGAGACAATATCGAGTTTAAGTTATTAGCGTGCACTGTAACTGAATCACCTTCCCTCATCCCGGTATTCACAAGCTCTCGAATAAGATAAGCCTTGTTCGCTGCAGAAGGATCTCATACATATTCTATAATGCTGCCATCATTCCTCTATCTGAGGTCTCCTTCTGGATGTTGAATACAACATTCTCCGATAGAGAAAGCGTTATCACTGCTCTGGCTTTCTTATCCATCCTATCCCAATCTGCTTGTGACATTTTTTCTTCCCTTTCATCCTCGAGCACTACATCTAAGTCCTTCTGACAAAGTAATGCTTCAATCTGCATCTTCCACCAACCAAACTTCTTAACGTCAAACTTTTCGATTTGCACCTTCCCGTCTTCTGCCATGATAACACAAGCACGACTAAAATGAAACTGAAATCGGAACAAATAGAAAACCAACACTGAAACAAATAGAAACAGAAAACATCTGATTCACATTTCTTTGATCTTCAAACAGACGGACTAAACACCTACTGGTTCACCGGTAGAAAAAAAAAAGCTGATCTTGACAAAGGTTGAGGGGTCTTTTTGCAAATAAGGGAAACTTGATTTTCCCTTAAAGAAACAAAAAAAAACGCCTGGTTCTTCTTCTTCTTCTTCCCCTGGACGCACCCTGCTCCACACCTTCACAAAATTCAGTCACCAATGTACAAAATAAAAGGCCCTAATCTTCAATTTTGGAACCCTAGATACAATATCTAGCAACAATGGTCTTCAATTTTGTAACCCTAGGCGGCGCCTACTGGGTTATCGAAACCCTAGTCGCAATCTGCAGTAGAGTCTTCAATCGGAGCCCTAATCGGAGTTAGGAACTGACGGTGGTGGCGGCTGTGCTAGCGGCGGCTGGTTCAAAAACACTAGACGCTATGTCTGCGACTTTGACTGAAACCCGAGACCACGACTTGTTCTTCGACAGGTAAGTGTTCTTCTTCACCTCTTACCTAGTTTGTGTGAATCGATCAAGAGCCTGAGCTCTGATACCATTTGTTAGGGCCAGAACATGATTCCACAAACACTAGAACAATAATCAGCAAGCACACACACTCATACACTCTAAATCACAAGAACAAAAACACAAGAGTTATAGTGGTTCGGTCTAATCTGACCTACATCCACTCTCCACAACTAGTTCTTCTTCTTATTAGGTGCTCAAAAGTTACAGTACATGAATGAGAAGTATATAAAGGGGTTACAATTAGGGTTGTTGACTTTAAACTACACTAACAGAGAACACTCCTGCTAGCTGGAGAAGGAGTGTAACTAAGAACACCCCTGCTAGTCAAATCCTCCACAATCCAACAACTTTAAGGCAATTTATTTAAAATTTGAATAATAACTACCTAAAGGCAGTTATCTGCAATTCATCCCAAAATTTGTGTACACAGTTTTTGGTCTTCTTCCCGGTTCACTACAAATTCACAAAAAACACATATTGTTGTCAAGTCCCAATCGAATAATCAAGCACAAGAACAAGAACGAACGAAGTAACTCTACAAGAACTTTTATTATAACCAAGAAAATATAACTCAAAAAACTTGATTACAATAACTCATAAACCATAACTCGTTTTTCTTCTCTTGTCTCTTAATAATGTCTAACCTTAACATGGTTTATATAGGCTAACCCTAACTTGGTGGCCAAGACATTACCAAACATTATAACATAATTAGGAAACTTAACCAACTATGACTAACTTGTCAACATTGATCCCTCAAGTTCACTGACTTTTGACTTGAAGTTCGTAAATTACCAACATGTTGTTCTATTTCTCGAAATCGGAGTTGTATCCGATATAGAACCACGGAAATAATTTGATCTGAGAGTGATTACACGCCTTTCTGATCGTCCGATTTTATAATATTCCCCATCATTTTTCTGTTTAAACACTTACAAATTAATTTATCCACATATGCATACCAATCTTCTCCTACTTTGAAAGAAAAAAAATTATAAAACTTTCGCTTTATAAGATATCCAAAACCTCTAAAACACCTTGTGAGGGGTAGGTCTTGAGTTTAAGTCCTACAAACGACGGGAGTAAAGAAATTTTCCGTTAAAAAAAAGGTCGCCTCTCATTTATTAAATAAATAAATATATTAATGAGATTTGCAAAAACATATCACTACATAATTAATAAATGAATTTTTTATAGACAGTAATAAAATTAAAAAATATATATTCAATAAAATTGTGGTTTCATTGGGCCATCCCGTTTCGTAGATTGGTGTGTGTTAATGAAGTTAACATTTAAAAAAACCAGTGCTAATCAACCAGTACCAGAAGTCAATGTAGAATTGTGAAAATCCTTGACCTCCTTCAATTACAATCAAGAATATATATACAAATACAATCAGATCTCCTAACTTTGGAGAGAATCATTACTATCTAAAAATACAATATTCACATAATTAATACTAAAGATACGGGCGCTATTACACCCCCGCAGTCGAAGCGGGAGGCGAACGGATGCTTAGACTGGATCGAAAATCGTCGAAGAGGATCCGAGGTAGCCCTTTAGTGAAGATATCCGCAACTTGAAATCTGGATGGGACGTGAAGGACGCGAACCAGACCTTTCTGAACATGCTCCCGAACGAAGTGAATGTCCAGCTCAATGTGCTTGGTACGTTGATGTTGGACCGGGTTTCCCGATAGGTAAATGGCACTGACATTATCACAGTACACAAGAGACGCTGTAGACAATGGGTGATGTAGTTCAAGTAGAAGATTGCGAAGCCAACAGATCTCAGCAACAACATTAGCAACCCCGTGATACTCGGCTTTAGCACTGGAACGAGCAATGGTGGCCTGACGTTTAGATGACCACGAGACCAAGTTGTCACCAAGATAGACACAGTAACCGGACGTGGAGCGTCGAGTGTCAGGGCAACCGACCCAATCAGCATCCGTGTATGCACGAATGGATAGAGAAGGAGATGAGGTGAGATGAAGACCAAACTTGGATGTGCCTTGAACATAACGAAGAATGCGTTTCAAAGCGTTCCAGTGAGCAAGGCAGGGAGCGTGCATGTGCATACATACCTGCTGCACTGCATACGTGATATCGGGCCTGGTAAAGGTAAGATATTGCAAGGCACCGGCCAGACTGCGGTATGTAGAGGGGTCATCGAACAATGGACCAGGTTCACTACTCAACTTGGTTTGTGTGTCAACGGGAGTAACGGTGGGTTTGCAAGAATCCATACCCGCACGATGAAGAATGTCCTTGGCATATGCCTGCTGGGATAAGAAAAGAGTATTACCAGAGCGAGAGACAGAGATACCCAGAAAATACGTAAGCGGACCCAAATCTTTCATGGCAAATTCACCAGCGAGGACAGACATGAGCCGTTGTCGCAGAGAGTCAGTCGATGTAGTAAGGATGATATCATCGACATAATTTAGGAGATAGGCGATGTCATGGCCATGATGATAAATAAATAAAGAATTGTCTGCCTTGCACTGAGAAAAACCCTGCAGAAGAACAAAGTCAGTGAACCGTTGATACCAAGCGCGGGGAGCCTGTTTTAGACCATAAAGAGACTTTTTCAAGCAACAAACATGATCTGGATAGTCGCGGTGGCGAAAACCCAATGGCTGATGCATATAGACAGTCTCATGTAACTGACCATGAAGAAAGGCGTTGGTCACATCCAACTGATGAATGGGCCAAGACTGAGAAATAGCCAAAGTCAGAACTGTCCGTTTCGTAGTGGGCTTGACCACTGGACTGAAAGTCTCACCACAATCAACACCAACTTGCTGACTACGACCATCACATACCAACCGAGCTTTATACCGTTCCAGGGAACCATCTGACCGAAACTTGTGTTTAAACAACCACATACAACGGATTATATTCATGTCAGGACTACGAGGAACCCACTCCCAAGTCTCATTTTTAATCAATGCACTAAATTCAGTTGTCATGGCATTAAGCCATTCTGGTGTGGACAAGGCAATCTGTGGTGATTTGGGAATGGGGACAATGGTGGTGGTGTGAAGATTAAAAACTTGTTTCGGTTTGAGAATCCCATCCATGGCACGAGTGCGCATCGTGCGAGGCGGGTGAGTGGGGACGACAAGGTTGGGCTGAGATATGATAGTCGGAGCGGTGGTGTGGGACGGTTAGGCCTGAGAAGCGGGCAAAGTTGAGGGTTCAGTGTAAGCTGAGGAGGACGGCTGGGCCGAGGAGTGGGCTGGTGGGGTTGGGTCAGAAGATGTGTGAGTGGGTATGGGGGAAGCGAACGGGCCAGAGGGAGAGTTTGGGCCAGGGTTAGTGGTTGTGCCAGAAGTGGCAGCTGGGCCGGTATGGGGTGGGTTAGTGAGGGCAGGTGACTGAAGGAGATGAGAATTAGGGGGAAGTGTTGGGCCACTGATGGTTGGGCCAGGCGAGATAGGAGAAGTGGGGGAAGTGGGTGATATTGGGTTGGGTTTTTGCAAGGAATCCCATAACAGTGGGTTAAGGGTGGGTTGCAAAAAGGCATAGTCTTTGAGTGAGGAAGGTTGTTGGATCGAAAAGGGATAGATGGATTCCTCGAAGAGGACATGGCGAGAGGTGAAAACTTGTTTGGTATTAATATCAAAACACGTGTAGCCACGGTGTTGAGATGGGTAGCCGAGAAAAACACAGGGTTGAGAGCGGTTAGCAAGTTTGTGGATGGTGGTAGAGGGTAGAACGGGGTAGCATAGGCACCCGAACACACGAAGGTGCTCGTAGGTGGGAATAACGTTGTAAAGAAGGGTGGTGGGGGAGAGAAATTTGTGAGACTTCTTAGGTAAAATGTTGAGTAAGTATGTGGCAGTTTCAAGAGCGTAGTGCCAAAACGGGGGGGGGGGGGGGTAGAGAGGCTTGAGATAAAAGGGTGCGAACCATATTGTTGATGGTGCGGATTTTACGTTCTGCTTTACCATTTTGAGAGGAAGTGTGGGGGCATGAGAATCGAAATTGCATGCCATTAACGTGACAAAATTGTTTGAAGTTATTGTTAGTGTATTCGGTGCCGTTGTCACATTGGAATTGTTTTATTTTTCGTTCAAACTGAGTGTTAATGAGGTTGTAGAATTGGGTGAATGTAGGAAAAACATTGGATTTATGAGAGAGCGGATATGTCCATAAAAATCGGTTAAGTCGTCTAAAAATAAGATATAATACCGATGACCACCGGTGCTTAATACCGGTGATGTCCACAAGTCACTATGAATGATATCAAACGGTAAAGACGTTTTATTAATAGAATCAGAAAATGGAAGCTTGACGCTTTTGCCAAAAACACAAGACTGACATAGTTTATTGTTTTGGTTATTAAATGAAATAAAAGAAGACGACTTCAACGAATGCAATATATTGATGCCCGGGTGCCCAAGGCGTTGATGCCAACGTTCTTGGGAAATAGCAGCAAGAGCAGTAGGTGAGGTAGAAGGCTTGATGAAGTTGGTGGTCAGCGAGTAGAGGTCGCCCGAGCTATTGCATCGTAGGATAGGAGCTTTGGTCTTGAGATCCTTCACAACAAAACCAAAAGGGTCAAATTCAATAGAAAGTAAATTATCGGTTGTTAAGCGACGAACAGATATAAGGTTTTTAAGAAGGTTGGGAGCATAGAGAACATTATTTAATTTGAAAGGTGGGAAAGGTGGAGGTAGGGTTTGATTGCCTTGTCCAATTACCGGGATGGTCATGCCATTACCAACTATGATTTGTTTGTTAGTGCAAGGATTAAAAACAGACGGGGAATGATTACCTGGTAGTTGCATATGTCTGGTAGCTCCAGTGTCCATAAAACCAACCGGTTCGGTCTGCTGATTCATTGAAAGAGTGTAGAGTGCCTGCGCAATATCAGTGGGTGTTGGGCTGTAAGAAGCCATGTGTGCCTGATCGGGCCGAGGCCCAAGGATCCCCGGGCCGTTGGTGGGTCGCGGTGTAGAGGGGTAGGGACAGGGTGGAGAAGGGTTGGTGTGTGGGCTAGGGTGTTGGGCTTGGTTGAGAATGGAGGCCCATTGTGAGGATGTCCAGTTTTGGGGAAAGATGATGTAGGGGTGTTGTGGGGCAGGCGAGTAGCTGTAGTTGGTGTTACGGTTGCGGGTGGTATTCGGGTTGGACGAAGCACGGCCATGGCCACGACCACGCGAGCTCCAGTGTCCATAAAACCAACCGGTTCGGTCTGCTGATTCATTGAAAGAGTGTAGAGTGCCTGCGCAATATCAGTGGGTGTTGGGCTGTAAGAAGCCATGTGTGCCTGATCGGGCCGAGGCTCAAGGATCCCCGGGCCGTTGGTGGGTCGCGGTGTAGAGGGGTGGGGACAGGGTGGAGAAGGGTTGGTGTGTGGGCTAGGGTGTTGGGCTTGGTTGAGAATGGATGCCCATTGTGAGGATGTCCAGTTTTGGGGAAAGATAATGTAGGGGTGTTGTGGGGCAGGCGAGTAGCTGTAGTTGGTGTTACGGTTGCGGGTGGTATTCGGGTTGGACGAAGCACGGCCACGGCCACGACCACGCGAGCGGCCGCGTCCTCGCGGATAATCTGGCCGAGAATCAGAAGGTGGCGAGGATTGAATGGCGGATGACATGGTGGTGCGGGTTTGGGTATGGAGGGCCGTGGCAGATTGGTTGGAAGAATGTAAAGCTTGATTTGCCTTGGTGGTTTCACTCATGCACAGTTGGGAGCGAGCCTCAAGGAAGGAGGGGAGAGGTTTGGTGTTTTGAATAACTGTTTGCACGGTCTCGTATTGCTCGGTAAGGCCAGCCAAGGTTTGAAGTACGAGGTCCGATTCATCGATAGGAGCGTCTACACTTTCAAGTTGATCCGCGAGAACTTTGAGTTCCTGACAGTAGGCATGCATAGAAGCAAAATTTTCTAACCGAGTATTAGAAAACTTCTGTTTGAGGTAGAGAGCACGGGTCGCTTTGTTATCTTGGAATAAGGCTTCAATGGCCTTCCAGGCATCATAAGCAGTGGTTTTATTTTTTATGACAGTTTTGAGGAGGCCGGGAGAGATGGTGCCATAAATCCATTGAAGGACGATGGCGTCAAGGCGCTCCCATGAGTCGGCAGCAGGAGGTGTAGCAGGTTGTTTGTCAGAGGAGGAGGCTTTCTCAGTGGTCTCGGGTCGTTTTTCGAGGTGATCCGAAACCAGATAGGCCGTGCAGTGGATGCGAAACAGCTCGGACCACGTGTTGTAGTCGGCTGCCTCGTTGTCCAGGATGATGGGAAAAGCAGCTTTGATATTGGTGACCGTTACAGCAGGATGAAGCTTATTATCGGTCATGGTGAAGATGGGGGCGGCGAGAAAAAGGAATCGAAGTAAGGGGGGACGGCACAAAGAAGGGGATGGAGGGTTAGGGTTTTAGGCTTGATACCATGTAGAATTGTGAAAATCCTTGACCTCCTTCAATTACAATCAAGAATATATATACAAATACAATCAGATCTCCTAACTTTGGAGAGAATCATTACTATCTAAAAATACAATATTCACATAATTAATACGGGCGCTATTAGTCAAGATGAAATGTATATCTTACAAAGTAAGAAAAGCACAATAGTTTCTTACATTGATCTAACACATTGGTATTTTTTGTATTTTAAAAGTAATAAAGAAACTTTTGTGATATACATGTTATCAAATATGGTATAAAAAACTAAATAAAAACTTATAAACTGTGATGGTTTAAGTTTATTATTATTATTATAGTATATTGAAGGGGTATGGTCCAAAAAAGCCGCGCAGACCAATCAGGTCGCGCGCTGGACCATACTCCTTACTCAGCTAAGCTGACCAATCCCTTAGACCCGCGCGGGCTATTCAAGCAGAATAAGGCCTTGCGCGAGGTCCAAACAAGAGACGACATCAGTTTCCACACTTAATATTCTGGATATGAGCCTTCAGCCCCTACAACCCTGCGCGGGCTAGTTACGTGCTCAGCAAGGGTCGCACAGGAGTTAAGGCGCAAGGACACTTCAGAGAGTACAAAAGGTACAAGTGGCAGAAGAGTAAGCCAATCAGCGTCTTCAGGTTGTGCTCTATCGTGCTCCACGGTCGTCTGACGTGCAGGAAGAACGGATCTAATTGGAGCTCAGGAAAGTTTAAGAAGATTAACCCTTATGACTGAAACATAAACCAAACTAATTATCCCTAAAATTAGTTCTGTGTTTCTTCATGTATGTATCAAATAAAAAAATCGTGTTATTAAGATAAAGAAGGTATGAGTGGACCATGTGGTTGTTTAACCATGAGGGAGTTTTTTTTTCTTTAGATTTTGGTCCTTTAAATAGTTAGCTGTTATCCGAACCCCTAGCCCAGTTGGTCCCATGTGGTGGGGTTGGGCCGGTTCCTCCTTGGAGGTCACCGGTTCGATCCACGGCTGCGGCGTTATGGGGGGAGGACGTCCCAATGATGGATCGTTCCTACCGAGGCATGGTGCGGTCCTGAGGGCAACCCGGTTTTCATCCAGTTGTTACCCCAGCGGTTTTACCCGTGTGGGGGCAATATGGTTTCCGGGCGAAGGTCAGCTTATGAGACGGCCGGGGCCCAATCGAACATCGCGTCCGGAGGGCAGAACTGACGGGGGATTGTCTTCGACAAGAACCCGGTGACACTGAGTCACGTACATAGAAAGTCACCCTTCAAAAAAAATAGTTAGCTGTTAAAGACTTTATCATTTATGTATGAGGGAACACCAATCAATGTTTCCAACCTTTTGCTTTTCTAGTAAGACTGGAAGGTATGGAGGATGCAAGTCCTTCAAGGATGGGCTGTCACGTAGACCGTTATGCAAGTGGGTGTGAGGATGGGCCTAAAAGGGATGGACCTATGGGGTGGGGTATGAACCCCTTTATGTATGTATGTATGTATGTATGTATGTATGTATGTATGTATGTATGTATGTATGTATGTATGTATAGGTGTGTGTGAGGGGGTGAGGCCCGGCTTGGGCGGCTCTGGGCGGACGAAGACGACGGGCGACGGAGCAAGGGGTGGCGGCAAGAGGACGGACCTGGGGACGAACCCCATACCGTCTGGTCTAAAGCCTTTGGTTATCTTTTCACTCATGATTAAACTTATTGTGAATTGATTGAGAGTTCTTATTCAAACGCACCAAGAGTAGATGTCTATATTTTTTCTATAGAAATTTTGCCGTTCAAAAAAACTAAAAGTAGATATGTACAAAAAACCTGTTTGGGAATTGAATCCGGATATAAACCTTACTCCGACCTGGTTTGGTTTAAGCTAGTTTAGACTCGAATCAATTCGAAGGGATGAAATTGGGTTTTAACCTTATACTTTATAGTCGGTTTGAACCATATCAAACGTACCCCGAACTTGTTAAAACCTGGTTTCAAACTGGTCAAACCTGATCCTTCCTCCTAAAAAACCGGTTCCAACCTCACTCGTTTTGGCTGGAACCTAGGTTTGACTTTTGTTGACCAAATCCAAGCCAGCTTGGGCCAAGAGCTTGATTTATGCATCTCTGGACTGAAGGCTTAAAGACGCTATGTTGCATGACCATGCTCGTCGGTGTTTTTGGCGAAGGTGTTCGTGTGATCAAACAGTGATACAAAGAGTAACCAAGGGGCTATTTAATTTTTCTTTGAAAGATTTTAGAATGATGAAATTCCATAGTTTGTAAAATTTAGCTTTAAATTATCTTTAAACATTGTAAACTTTTAGTAGTTATAATTTTTGTGAATTCAGGATTTTTTTTTTGTTTAATTGTTGTATAAGAGATTGAATTGAAATTTATAGAAAAGTCAACTGAAAAGCTAGCTACAAAGTTGGAGCTTAATTTTCCCTTTTAATAGGGACAACAATCTAATAATATTCTAACTTCCACTTTTGTCTCATAACTTTTAAATTTGAAGCAATGATTCCTAAGTTTACCTACCAATTTCTTGACATGTGTAACCTACATTGTTAATTAACAAAAAGATGTTCTAATCAAACTATAATTAGGGGAAAAGGTGATTACATTGATGTGTTTATTAATTTCTTAAAACCTTATATGAAAAGTTTTAGCGTAGTTTATTAAATATGCAACGAGATGCTAAATTGCTAATCAAAATCTGTGTCGGAATCGAAATCTTTCAACTAGGGATTATATAACATGTTTTACGATTGTATAAGTTACTCTACCGGTAACAATTTAGAGTTTTTTCATTTAGAAATTATATAACATGTTTTGCAATTGTACAAGTTACTTTATCGGTAACGATTTAGATTGTCAAACCATAAGAAAGCGGCTATGCTATACACCATCAATCTAATATATTTGAGTGTGGGGCTTCTCGTGTTTTACACTTTTACCAATAACGCAATAATATGGATCGATTAATAAGTTATTCTACTCATTATATGATCACCTTGATTACCCTCACCAAATTAGAAGATGTTGAGAGTTTGAAGCTTTGTGTTATAATTCTTGTGATTTATTAATAACTTCTCTGTTTATATGATCACCTTGATTACCCTCACCAAATTATATGATCGCCTTGAGGATGTATGTTTAATTTATTTTGCTTGTTTATGTAATGCTAGATTGTAGTGTTATCTATTACATATTAAGGTTATCGATCCTGATACATTTGAATATCTTTATAAGTGTATAAGTGTGATTTTTTAAGGGGTAACTTTGTAGAATAGTAACCAAGTTTCAAAAGTGTTTCAATTAGATCACTCAAGTTTCAAAAGTGTTCCAATCAGGTCACTCAACATTCATTCTTCATTAAAATTAAGGGTTTTTTCATCCATTTCATAGGTAACCATGGTGATGTGTATTTTTGTTTATTTTTTCTCTTTTATTTGATGCTAACGTCGAGTGATGACGTGGATTGTAACTTGTTTTTTTAATTTTTAATGTAATTAAATGGTTTTTATTTTTAATAAATACTATTTCATATATAAAAATAATTCGACCCCAGCATCTTATGCCCCATTTTTTTCTTGACACGTGGAAAAAAAGACATGGCTCGATTTGAATGTTAAGTTATCTAATTGTGACAAAAACGACACCGATGACCTAATTAGAACACTTTTAGAACTTGGTTACTATTCTGTGAAATTTTCCAAATGACTAACAAAGCCTGACCATCTGGGTAAACTCAATGGCAAAAGACCACCGACGAACATAGATAGCGTTGGTTACCCAACCCGCCACTATTCCAGAGAAAACTCACTGCTTGGTAAAATCTTTAGCTCAACTCAGAATATTTTGCTTCTGACAAAACTTGAATCCACCGTATGGAGTTCGTCGTGTTTGTTATTTGAGGAGACAAAATGCGTTTACTTTTCAAAGGCACACATTATACATATTATTACAAAGTCTTTATGAACAGTAAGTAACTAAGATAAATAAAAAGTTGTTATAGAGTTGTTAGTGGTGTCTTAATTCTTTATTTTTTTTTTAAATTTCAATTGTTTTATTCTAAAAATACTTTTATTTAAACTAAATATGTTTATTTTAGTTTGTTATAATCTTTTGATTCAACTAAAAGATAGTTTTATCAAATATATTATTTATTTATATATTAAAGTAGAGGGAGCATGATAATAAATAGCTTTTTTAAAGTATTGTTCATTTAATATAATTTTTTAATAATTTGTGTACGTTAACTTTTTTAAAAAATAATCTAAATACACATCTATGTATTTTTTTCAACATTCCGATATAAATCTTATTGAAAATGGATACCGTGCTGCTACCATATCGAAAAGAAAACCGACTGAACAACTTAAGTGATGGTATTCATATTTATGGTTTTCGGTAAATCTTATTGAAAGGAGACACCGTGTTGCTACTGTACCGAACGTAAAACCAAATTAACAACATCGATATTTGGTAACGGTATTTATATTTATGTTTTTAGTTTCAATAAACTGATATTGTATTGCTACTGTACTTTATTGTACCATATTGAGCCGGACCGAACAACATCGGTATTGGCACCGTGTTCATGTTATGGTTTCAGTCGATGTAGAGCAGATGTTGATTGCTATATCGAATGAATGGATTGTGTCGGTACGAAAACAAATCAAATCAATACCGATCGAGATCCCGCCACGAAGCGCGGGGCTGATGAACAGTGCTCTAAATCAATTCTTTTAGCTCCAAACTAAAAAACAAAAAATATTAATAATTAATGCCACAAACAATATTAATAATTGATGCCATTAGTAAAAACCTTTTAATTTAATACATTATTCTATTTTTAATCCGATACAATATACGTTTTTAATCGTTACTCTTTTTACTAATTTAATTTTTCTTCGATAACTTACGTCCGTTGACTTAAAAAAACTAAATACGTAGTTATGTTTGATTTAATTTCTCGACGTTCTTATATAAATTTGATTGAAAATAGAGTTGTATTCGAAATAGAGTATTTTTTGTGTAGTAGGCTAACGAACAAAATGAATACCGACCGAACAAGTCGATACCCGTATCGGTATATGCTAAAAACTTTATAAACTTTTAACCCATTTAGTTTGTATATAATTTGATTTTCCGTCAATAACTCACGTTTATCACTTTTTTATATAAAGTTGAATACGCAACTTTATTTAATATTTTTTCTCATCGTTCCTTTATTAACTTTGTTGAAAAAGATTTTTTTCTTATTAGTACTGTGAGTCCGTGACAGGCCGACCCGATACCGACATCGATACAGGTGTAGTTATTATTGGAATTTGTTTCTCATCGTCCAATTTTAAACTTTGTTGAACACGATTTTTTTTCTTATTTTCAATACAAAACACATTCTTTTGGACATATCATGATTTTAAATCAAGTGGCGGTGTCATACAGATACCGTAACGAATCAAATCGGTACCAACCGAATTTATTTGTGTAACGAACCGAACCGATATTGACTGAGTTTCCGTCGCATCGCGCGGGCAAATCCATCTAGTTATACATATTTTTTATAATGTTATTTATACTTTTGATTATTTAATTGATTTCTATGATTATTATTATATATACTTAAATCATTATTATTATTTAATTTCAGGTGTGAAAAAGGTCTCCGACAAGGAGATCCTTTGTCTCCTTTTCTTTTCCTAATCGTGATGGAAGCTCTATCGTGGTTGTTGAAAAAAGCTCAAAAGATTGGTATTTTTAAAGGGGTGTGCATCACGAGTAATGAAGCTGAGTTGTCCCATTTGTTTTTTGCTGACGACGCCCTCATTATGGGTGAATGGTCTCGTGATAATATTCAGAGCATCGCTAGAGTTCTTCGTATTTTCTATCTTTGCTCGGGTCTCCGTATAAACCTTCATAAGTCTAATATCTTTGGAGTTGGCGTGGAGGATAGGGAGGTGGACAATATGATGGAGTTCTTGGGGTGCAAAAGAGGTGGTTTTCCCTTCAACTATCTCGGCATTCAAGTTGGCGCCAAGATGTCTCGGGTTAGTAACTGGAACCCGGTTATTGAGGTGGTTAGAAATCGGCTTGCCTCTTGGAAAGCTAGAACTCTATCCATTGGAGGTCGCTTGGTTCTTATTAAATCGGTTTTGGAAAATTTACCTATTTATTATTTTTCTCTCTACAAAGCCCCTAAGGCGGTCATATATTCTATTGAATCCATTATGAGAAGATTTTTATGGGCGGGAACTTGTGATGAGAAAAATATTTCATGGGTGGCATGGGAAGTCGTTACTTCTCCGAAACAAAAAGGGGGTTTGGGCGTAGCTAAGTTACAAGAGGTGAACGACGCGTTGTTATTAAAATGGACTTGGAGGTTTAAAAATGATGGCAATAGTTTATGGAAGAAGATCATCATGGGTTGTCATGGGTCGAGTAGGCCTTGGGCTATGCTCCCTTGTAACGTGTCGTTGAACGGGTGTTGGAAATCTATAGTCAAAGTCGGGGAAAAAAGAATTTCTAATGGGTCGTCTCTTAATTCGTTCTTTGTCGGCGTCTTAGGAGACGGGAACTCGATTAGTTTTTGGGGTGATGTATGGTTGAGAGATACCTCGCTTCGAGATCTTTATCCTAATCTTTTTAGACTCGAAAAACATAAATGGGTCTTGGTGTCGCAGCGGATATTACGGGTCAACAATTCCAAAGTTATGAATTGGGAGTGGAGATCTCAGCCCTCTTCAGCTGAGGAAGTTTCTGAATTGTTTCTACTTCTCAGCGATATTCATGATATGCCGTGGAGGGATGGTAAGGATTTGTGGAAATGGAAATTCGATAAGGATGGTATATTCTCAGTAGCCTCGGCTAAGAAGCTTCTTTTGCAAAATGATCCTGTCAATTCTAGCTCGTTGATTCATTGGAAGAGTTGGGTTCCCTTGAAGTGTAAAATCATGGTTTGGAGGCTTGCTTTAAATCGTCTTCCCACTGTTGCCGAGCTCATCAAACGGGGCGTTAACATTCATGATCAGGCCTGCAGATTTTGTCAGGCGGAGACGGAATCAGCGCTGCATTTGTACACGGGCTGCATTTTTGCGCAGGAAGTTTGGTTTCGCATCGAGTCTTGGTGCCGCTTGCCTCACAGTTTCGCTTTTGATATTGAGGATATTCTGCAGGTTCCGGACAATAATACAAGCTCAAAAAGCACGAGATTTATTTTGATAGGTATCGTTTACACAACCATGTGGGTGATTTGGAACGAGCGAAATAATCGGGTTTTTAATAACAAAAGCCGAAGACCTGCAGAATTAGTAGAGCATGTAAAATCTACTACGTTTTTCTGGTTTCGTCATAGGTCTAGATATAAAGATATCGATTGGAAAGTGTGGTGTATTTGTCCCTTGGATTGATTTTGTTGGTTTTTTTCGCTCTTAGGTCCTTGCTTTGAGGGCTCTTTGAGTTGAGTTGTTAATGAAGTTCTCTTTTCAAAAAAAAAAAAAAAAAAAAAAAAAACAGTTTTGTCCCCGCTTTAAAATTGTGATTTTTTCATCAGTTTAAAATTACGGTTTTACCTCCGGTTCAAAATCAAAATATGCTTTTGCCCCAGTTAAAAATTACAATTTTTCCCTCGGTTCAAAATTACGATTTTGCCACGTTTAAATTTACAGTTTCGCCATTATTTTTGTTTTGTTCCTCCCAGCTAAATTACGATTTTGCCCTCAATTTAAATTTACATTTTGTCTTCGTTTTGGTTTGTTTTCCCAGTAAAATTCCCCGCTTTAAATTTACGATTTTTCATCAGTTTAAAATTACGATTTTACCTCCAGTTCAAAATAAAATTATGCTTTTGCCCGGGTTTAAAATTACAATTTTGCCCTCGGTTCAAAATTACGATTTTGCCCCGTTTAAATTTACAGTTTTGCCATTATTTTTGTTTTGTTCCTCCCAGCTAAATTACGATTTTGCCCTCAATTTAAATTTACATTTTTGTCTTCGTTTTTGTTTGCTTTCCCAGTAAAATTACGATTTTGCCCCCAGTGTATAACTATAGACACAAGATGGGGGGAATAGTGCTAGGAAGCTGTCTGGAAATCACACATTGGCCCAACCAATTTACGATTTTATCTCCGCTTTAAAATTACGATTTTGCCATCAGTTCAAAATTACGTTTTTACTCGAAGTTCAAAATAAAATTATGCTTTTGCCCCTAATTAAAAATTACGATTTTGACCCGTTTAAATTTAGAGTTTTGTTTTTTTCCCCACCCAGCCAAATTACAATTTTGCCCTCAATCTAAATTTACATTTTTGCCATCGTTTTTCTTTGCTTTCCCAGTCAAATTACGATTTTCCCCCCAGTGTAAAATTACAGTCATGCAATCGTTTTAGTTTTTTTTACAAATCTATAGTAGTGTTTTGTTTTAATTGTTTGACTCGGTGTAGTTTTTATTTGTGTCAGGCGGCTGCCTGGCACATGCTCATTTATCTTGAAAATTTACAAATTTGCCCCCAGTTTAAAATTATTGTTTTTCTATCGTTTTTGTTTTTCTTAAACAAAAGTATGATAGTGTTTTAATTTAATTGTTTGAGTCAATGTAATTATTTTGAGATCGTGTTATGAGTAGCATGTACAAGTAACCGAAACACAGACGTACATGTTATGAGAGATAAATATTCGGCTTAGTGCCCCGCAACGCGGGCGGGGAAACATCTAGTTTCATTAACAAAAATAAACTGAATTTAGAAAACCTTTTTGTATCTTACTACAACATGGAGTTTTTTCCTAAACTAGTGATGGTGGAAAAAGTATTTACCAAAATGGTGTTCTTTGTAAAATACTAGTGATAATACCCGCGAATATCGCGGTGTTGAAAAATGATATGTTTGTTACTTTTCAAAAGAAAATACGTTGTTATCATGACAATTTGAATTTAAATATTAAAAAAACAAATTCATCGTACTACAAATGTAAAAAAAGGGGATCGAAAAGTAAATGTAACAAATATGTTTTTCGGATGTTCAATATAAACTAAAACTCTGTTACTCTAACACTTCTGCTTGCTGGAGTTTCGTAACCAATAACCTCGAATTCATTTTAGACTAGTTGAAAAAACAATCGTCACCTAAGGAAATATGCTCAGCTTGAAGTATATCATGTCATCCAACAACATCGTACCTATGATAGAAAAAATATGAAAAAAAAAATTAGTAATATATAGAAATTTGGTAAAAGAGAAGTAATAAGTAACATAATAAATTGATTGACAAACCTTTTTTAACCATCAAGATTGTGTGTACAAAGATTCTTAACCCAAGTATTTCCTTTAAGAACTTTGATCTTTACTTCAGAAAACTCATTTAAACCACATAAGTCAGTAATTAACTTGGGAAGGATCTACATTTTGTAAGAAGATTAAATATACGTAAAAATTTTTATATGAAAAAGACTAAAAAACAAAAAAAAATTAATATAAAAGAGGATAGTATAATACCAATTGATGAGTTACTGTCATTGCAAAAAAAGGGTAGTTAGCATCGTCACTAACTTGTCGATAACCTTCCACATTACTAACATGTTCATATTCTTGCTCAATCAAAGGAGTGTTGTTTAACAAAACTTGACGACCATATTTATTGAATATCATAATATTAAAATGTGTGACGTCCTTTATTTGAAAAAAACAGGATATCACCAGGATTTAACCTTAGATTTTCTATAAATTTAAACCAACCATCAGCAAAACAATAATTTGGACCAATCTTCCTAATACGGACTTCCCATTGATGATAATCGGATACATTAAGGTAGTGTTTGGTATGAAGGAATGGGAGGTGGAATGGAATGGATGATTACGAGGGAATGAAGAAAAGGTTGTTTGGTTGGCCAACAGAATGGAATCACCCATTCCAAAAGGCATTTCATTCCCTCAAAATCATTCCTTCCACCCCCCCATATTTTTTTTCCATTCCATCCCCTCTTGCACCATTCATCAACACCAAAACCCACCACCACCACCAACCACCACCGACGCCATCGCCGCCACCCGCCACCACCTCACCTCGACAGCCACCGTCACCACCGCCACCCACTCGCCACCGTTATCAGCACAACCGCGACCAACCGCCAACGCCACTCGTTGTCGCCGCCCACCACTATCGTCGACGCCACCACCACAACCACCACCACCGCCACCACCAACCGCCGCCACCGCCCACTGCCGCCACCGCCCACTGCCACCTCTGCTGCCACCCACCACCAACGGCCACCTTGCCGCCACCACCACTCGTCGTCACTGCCGCACCGCCACTCGCCGCCGCCGCCGCCGACACCCACCACCGCCACCTATAACCACCCACAATCACTACCACCACCACCACTCACCGCTGATTTTATTACTGCGTTTTTCTTGCCTACCGAACAATATAGAATAATAATTTATTCCATCCACACATGGTAACCAAACAAGACATGGAATGGTAATGATCCATTGCATTCCCTCGTCCATTCCATTACCTCGTTCATTCCATTCCTTCGTCCATTCCATTACCCCATACCAAACAGACCGTAAGTATAACCATGTTATCGGGTAAACGATAATCATAATGTTCTGAAATAATAGTATTTGGTAGAACCTGTACAAAAAATAATTATTACACATTTATGCGTAATATGTTTTTTTAATAAATCATAATAACTAAAAATTAAAAATTAAATCTATAAGAAAATTACGTACCGTTGGACTTTGTAAAGGATTTTGAATAATTTTACAGGACGATTTTCCATACTCTTTATTTGGATCATGAGATAAGAGATTGAACTTGAAAGTACGATGACCAAGATAGTTGAAAATCATGAAGAAAGATTCATGGCCGAAGTAGTTTAAAACCTCACACCATCCATCGGTAAAGTAGAATACATCTTCTATTAATTTGATAACAACAGACCATGAATGCGTTTCATCAAATTTAAGACTAACAGTTGAAGATTCTAACTTATTCATCCATATAAATCTACTCATACATATAGGTATAGCCTGAAAAACAAAAAACAAAAGGAAAAATTCTTTGGAATAAAAGATAAAACAATACGAATAATAACTTAAAAAAATAAATAGGAAGAGGTATGCACCTGTTGAAGCGATAGCGTATCAAGTATAGTTATGATAAAATTCAAACCATGACGATACATGTTAACCAAAACACGAAAAATCTGAAAGATGACTAAAGATTGAATAGTACTTGCAACACATAGAATGAAACAAAAAATGTAGAGTATGTATTTATAACAGAAAATTGCAAAATAATACTTAAAAATATGATTATTCATTACTAGAATTGTAAGTACATTTACAATTAGTTGTAAAAATATTGAAGCTCTCATAACAAAATTATATCCTAAAATACAAAAGCAATATCTATTTAAGTACAATATATATAACTAAATATTGGTAAAAAAAATATAACCGTCAAGTTTAATTGTTTTATTAATATGTAGTGAAGTAAAATATCTATAACAATACATAAATATTTAAATATAGAGACATCATTACAATATATCAACTCAACTTCTGCAAACTCAGTTCCTGTTCAATCACCACGCTCAAGAAACTTCAACGGCGGTTCAAGATTTAGTAAAGGTACTTTTCCGACTTCATCTCCGATCAGTTATAAGACGATTGTCACTTTGATTTACCAACTGAAGTTATCTTCGGTAGTACAAATAACTCCTGAATTGTGTTTATTTCCAGCGATTAATGAAGAATTAGACGTGAAATCGGAGTTTAGGTTTTTATTAAATTGAAACTTGTGTATGTTATATGTATTTAAGGGGGATTATATGTATTGCATGTGTTTGAATGTATATAATTTCGGTTAATAGTTTGATTTGGTTGATAGATTTTGATGATCTTCTTATGAAAAATAAATTTTCTTGCTTAATAGTGTGATTTCGATGATTGAATAGTTATGATTCTCATATAAAATTTATGATTGAGAAAATTTTTTGTTCACTGATATTCAAAATAAGATTATATTTAACTCATATGTTAAGACTAATATTGAACACTATAAAAGGAGAATTTTTGGTAAAAATTTATTGACTAATTTGAGTATTTGTAATATTGTAATTAAATATACTGATCTGATAAAAGTTCCTTTAGTATTGTTTATATGTATATTGTATTATTGACAGTCTGCATACAAATATTTGATGTAGATTATGAATTATGATTAGGAATATTGAAAATATTGCTTATCTTATATACCAGTAAAAAATTTATACATATAAGAATGATCAAGGCATATTTATAAAAAAAGTGTGTGTGAAAATCTGTTTAACACGTAATTTTTTTATTGCTATGAACATATATGTATGGATTCAAGTTCAATAGTAAATGTTTATAACAGATGTTGGAATAATGCAGGTATAGAAAAATGAGTCCCTCATGCGTCGCTGTCTTAGAAGAGCCATCCTCGTTAAAACTTGTATGTACAAAGCTTACAAAAAAAAAAATATATAACTTGTATTACAGAATATGTAAAACCTAAATTTAACCGCAGGTGCTACCAATTGATTTTGTTAAGAACGTATATGGAGATTATTGGCAAACGACAAAAATAATGATAAATCATGAAAGTCGTAGAAGTTGGCCAGTTTCTTTGAGAAGTGTAAGTGGGGAATCCGTTATCACTGACGGATGGAGTAATGTGGTAAGGGATCTTGAATTGACAAAACGGACGTTATTGCGGTTAAGGATAATCGAAGACAAAAATATGGAAATCAATTGCTTCGTCGAAAACATATGTGGTGAATCTTTTGTCACAGTAAAACGTTACAACGTTTTAAAGATAATAGTAAGTATACTATTACGTCTGAATGAATATTTATTTTGTTATAGTTGAAATATAAATGATTTACATAAATCTCTATCAATAAAATGTTACATAACTTTTCAGGTGATTCCAGAACCTTATGTCAGAAAATGTTACTCTTATGCACCAGTGAACGATTGTTATAACATAAATGCAGCATGTCATACTTGGAAAGTTGAGACCGACAAAATCAATGATAATTATGTTTTTACAAAAGGTTGTCCGAAGTTATTTCATGATCTTGGAATAGAAGAAGATGATTTACTGTTGTTGATGAAGACGGACACCGTCACATTTGAGTTAAATATTTATCGTAGAGGAGTTGAGTTAGTTTTGAACAACAAAGAAGAAAGTAATGATGACTCTCTGCTGGAAATACCTAAAGACACATACTACAAAAACGTTGACTTTGTAAGTATTTTATACTAAACTATAACGGTTTACTAAAAAATACGACTTACTTACGTATCCTATTGTATGACAGGGTTTCGGTGAAGATGATGACTCAATAGATCAGTTTATGTGTGAGGTACTAACCTTACATTTATGTAGATTAAAATACATTACAATAAGCTTTTGTGATTTTATTAACTATCATAAACAGATGAATGAAAGTCGTAACAAAGAGGAGGTGAATAAGAACATTGGTGGAAAACAAATGTCGAACGTGGGAACAAAGAGTCTGATGACAGAAGAGATAAACCAACCAACAAAAGAAGATATAATTATTTGAAACATAATAATACATGAGTAGTAAATTTAATATGTTTAGCCATATTTATTTATTGATTGTTGGTTATTGTTATCTAAAGTTAGTCGTTGTGTTAACAGGTTAAGAAGAAAGGAAAACCGATCGAGGCATACTGTAATGCAGACGACAGTAAGGAGCTGATATGCGGAACAGAAGTGGAAATGCAAAACGTGTCAACAATTGGACAAAGAACACGCAGCCGGTTGGTACGTATAGCATAACTTAACAACATTTATTGATGAATATTTGATAGAAATTAAGATATATAATACATATATTATTTTAAATATAATGTGTTTCTTAATAATTAGGAAAAAGAAATTAGAAAGAGATCTGGTAGTGCATTGAAGATATTGGATGTTGCACCAAAACGTGTTGCAAGGAGGAATTATGTTGAGAAAACTGGTAATTATGAATTTATAAAGAAGGGAGAAAACCGAATGGTATGCTTTTTTACAATACTAAATGATATACAGTAATACTATAACATTCATAAGGCTGATTTAATTGTTAATTATGGTATTCATGCAGAGAATGCCTGCTGATGTTGTAAGAACTGGCGGATTCAAAAACAAAGTGCATGAGTTAAAAGTGACGAACATGAATAGAAAAAAATCGATATGAATCTTAGGCGCCAGAAGAATGGAGATGCTGTGAGGTATGCAATCGAAGGTTGACCAATGTTCATGAAGGAGAATGGCCTTCATTTGGGTGACATAATGCATTTCAAATTTGTAAGCTCAGGAAATCTGCTGATCTTATCACACGTGGATGCAGTTAATGCAGGTTAAAAGGTAATCTTATAAGCTAATGCTGAAGGTGCTTGCGTAGACCAAATCATGACTCTTTTATGCTACTTATTTTATGTTTAATTTTGTTTTGGACACGTAAGCAATGGTTATGATGTTTTATTTTCTTCGTTGGTAGTTTAAGTTTAAAGACAATTAGTGTTATATCATCAACCCAGAAACCATAATTTTGAATGCAAGTAACATTGGTATCGTCTATAAACGGTTGTTGATTATCAATGTTTAAGTAGATATATTTACATAATAAGTTATTGTTGTTTATATGTGATTCGGATTGTTTATATAAGTTGAAAGTAAGATGTACTAAAGATCTAATGTAACCAAATAAGCTGAAGTAAAAAGTAAAGATGACTATCGAAAAAAAATTCAATGAAAACAAATACAATTATGAATTATATTTTAAAATACTCAAACTATAAATCAAACTATAAATTTGAGAATATCTCTTTGTAAACTACATTTGTAGTTTTATTAGTAACGTTCCCATCATTGTCTAATATTAACATCCTTAAACCATCCATACTTTTGACTCTTGAAAGTGCAACGTATAGTTGTCCGTGAGTGAAAACAGGTTGCTTTAGAAACAAACCAACCTTCGATAGCGACTGTCCCTGGCTTTTGTTTATCGTCATTGCGAAACACACTGCTATCGGAAATTGCCTTCTTTGAAGTTTGAAAGGTATTCGTTTGTCAGATGGAGAAAGATTGATCCTTGGAATAAAAGTTATAGTCCCAATATTATTACCAGAAATAACTTTTGCTTCAATAATACGATCACTAAGTGTAACGACTTGTAATCTTGTACCATTGCACAAACCGTTTTTCTGATCAAGGTTACGTAAAAGCATTATGGGAACGCCAACTTATGATTCGGCATTCCTGAAACTTTTATTCCATTTAGAACGTCGGGGGGGGGGGGGGTAAACATTGTGTCGAATATGGTCAGTAACATTCTCGGATTGGCAGATAGAATCTGAACTTAGATACTCTTTTTGACCACCAGGAAACATTGCTAATAAGGTATCATTTATCTCGTGAACAACGTTGTTCTTAGGAGCAAGTATCGCTCTTTGTTGAAAATAATTTGGATCATTGAAAGATTCAAGTATCGAAGGATACACAAAGTTGATCAGACTACCAATGTAACACCACGTAAAAACGTGTCCAATAATGTAAAGACACGTGTCCTAAACTCTAAAGGTGTGAAAGATTGAGTTTGAAGGACCAAAGTTGTCAAACAGTGAAACTATGAAACCATAGGGACTAAAAGTGTCAACATGCCAAACTTGTGCCTCTGAATGACCATACATGATGAATATATTCTTAAACGAATGATTGATTGGATATAAGAAGCCGTTTATAAAAATAATCGGAAGATTATTAAATTATAAGGGTTAAACGTGTCAACATGTCGATTCTGACCTCTGAGTGACCTTTTAACGAAACCGAGGCTTCGAAACATCCAAATATACTCTTAAGCATAAGTGGTATAAATTTCACGTGGTTTCAAGATCGTTAGGCATGTTTTCAAGACTTTGGGCTAAAAGTGTCAACTTGATGAAACTTGCTTTCATAGTGATATTTAACGAACCGTAGCTTAACGAAGTTAGTTCATACATCCTTGTGCTTCAGCAAACTGATCACAAGGGCCCTACATGTCAACAATGAGGTTAAAAAGGGTTAAAAACGGTCAGGGACTAAAACTGCCAGATTTGAAACTTGTTTTGCCACTTAAGCCGGTCCACGCGGCCCGCGTAAGACCCCTTTAAGTCTTACGCGGCCCGCCTCAGCATGCCCAGATCAAAAAAATGTTGCCAGGTGCGGGTTTTGGCTGTTCCACCGCCTTAGCCTAGTTTGTAACGACCTAAGGAGCTATATGTCGGTTTATTTCACCAGGTAGGACACCTGGGATGATCTCATGATGTCCCATAACAGATGTAATTGATCTATGATCATGCAAAGTAGTATATAAGGGCATTAGTTCTTCAGCTCCTATGCACATTTGCAACCATTTTCCATTCTACTACTTCTGGAGCTTGCTTAGGACAAGGAGAAGACTTTGAAGCGTAGAAAAGACTGCTAGGACCTTTAGTAAGCCTCTAATTTCTTGTTTAGTTGTTTAATTAGCTTAAATTGCCTATAAGTCAAACTTATCGTAAATTAAGTTTGACTTTCGTTTTAATTACGTATGGACCAGCCACTGATCAAATTGAAGGTGGTTATGGGACCTTATTAAGGTAGGTGATTAACCCCTAAAAGGGCACCTCCTAATTATCTCGTTTGACTGGTCAATTGTCGGGTCAAAATAGTTTGACAAAAAGTCAAACTGGACAGAATGTTTGAATATGATTAAAATTAATAAACCAGAGGTTCTAAATTATATTTTAACATTCTAATGACTTGGTAATTAATATTAAAACATGTTTTATCAGTCCTAACCCGGCAATTAATAGTCTAAGGTCAGTTTATAACCGAAAGTCGCAAAAGCTTGACTTTTGCTTTGACTTTCAGTTCTGACCCGTTTAAGCTTAATTCTCCCATGTTTTAAGCTTCCATTAGGACCACATTACTTAGTAGTATAACCCTCTGGAGTTATATTGCATGGTGACTAGTGGTTTGAATTATATGCACTTAATCGTAATTGTGCTTAATAATGCCATAAACTCCCTTTTGACATACAACTGACATTTTTAGCAATGTAAATGGACTAACACCTTTGCTACTGATATTTAGACATGTCCCGAAAATTTGACTTCAGTTTGAGGTCTAGAATAGGAGTTATGCTCAATAGCGTAATTAAGAAGCTTTTTATTATTTAAATGGCGTAACTAACATAAAGCCTATCTAAACCCGATTTTTAATACCAAAATTTTTATCTACTGATGTAAAATAATATTTTGGGATTTTTGAATATTTTTATTTATTTTTAGGCTGAGCATAACATAGGATTATAGCTTGAATTCGGTAATTGTCGGTTTTACCCTTTTCATGCATAAAATGAGTTTTACATAACATTTTGATGTCAAACTTTTTGCTACTAATTTTATATGTTAAATAAAATATTTTGAACTTTATAAACTAATCAAAAACTCAGATTTCCTATTTTAACCCAAATATCCCTTAAAATCGACTTTTAAGCGTTTTTAGCTTATGGTTTGAGTTAAAACTATATTTGATATATAAAACTTATTACCCACTGATGTTTTAAGCTAATTTATATAATTATACAGTAAACCAAAGTTTTTAAACTCAGAAGTCTATTTTGACCTTTAAAGCCTATGAGAAATTACCAAAATGCCCCTACGGTGCATAGTTTGGTTATATAAGATAAATTTCACATATATAAAATACCCTACTGATATAAATCATAAAAATACATATTTTTACTTATTAAATCAGATCTGGAACTCAGATTAATATTTAAACTCTTTTATGGGCGTTAAATTACCAAAATGCCCTTATGGGACTTATTTTGGTTTAAATTACTTTTTGTACATATGTGTTAACATCTTACGGATGTATTAACATATTTTGAGCATAATAACGATTAAGACCTGCATATAATTTATTTGGTTACCCGTTACCCGTTACGCGTTTACACGTTCGGATCGGCTTATGTGACTAGTTTACATCAAATGGTCGAAACGGGCTTAACCTTATCATTAAATCCTCAATTTCCAGAATGTGTTTGGTTTACCCATATTATACAAGTATCCAAGCTTGTCGGGTCTAAACCACATTCTATTCCGGTCTCCGCTTAATCTAGCGTTTAGAACCGTAAGGTTTCCTTCTACCTAGCCGGTCTAAGTCCATGACTAAATTAAAGACCCGTTAGCATCCTAATAGGTTAATAAACCTTCTATACATATTAAATAGCTTCCGGTAGAAGGTGCCTTTGAAAAGCTTTAGGATTTTGCTGCTAGCATCAGGTAAATACTTTTAACTTATTTTCCCTTATACGGGCTTGGGATATGGTATTATAATAATACCACATGGTGGGGTATGAAATAATTTAATCGGATTGTGATTAATAAATTTACATAACCCGTTTTAACCTGTCTTGTTCGTTAACATAAGCATTGGGGGTTAATACGACCGTGTCCTGGATATCCTCGGCTCATTTCATTTGAAAATGGCCACGACCTATGCACGGGGTGTAGGCATACACCTGACAGATGCAAATGCTAAAATATAAACCCACATGTTGGGGATGACTCCTTTGTGGGTTCTATAAGTGGTGAGTTGGTTAATCACGACCGGCTTCCAACCGGCCCCAATTGTAAGACAAACATGTAAATCTGTATACAAGATTATATTTAAATAATTGTCCCAAGTTATAAAAGATTTGTGCCATGTGCACTTAAATCAATTTTCATAAATGTTTTCAAAAGAGTCAGTTAATTGTATTTACCAGTGTAAACTGACGTATTTTCTTAAAGACTGATTTGACAGGTACATCTCGTAATAGGCTGGAGCTATTAGGTGTCATAAGAGGATCTTGCAAATCCATAGATGCCTGAAGTCTGTTATTTTGTTTCTTTGTATTTGTTTATGATCCGCCTGTGGATCTTATTACATTCCAGTCTGTATATTCTTTCACTCGAACACTCAGACATTATGGTTTGTAATAGTTTATTCACCAAGCCTTCCGCTGTGCTATTATATTGTGTATTGACTATGATGATATCAACTACGTCACGATACTCCCCGCCGGGCCCACCGGTAATTTGTGGAAATATCGGGGTGTGACATGTTGGTATCAGAGCCAATATTGAGTGAATTAAACACTAACCTTTTGTGTTTAATCTCAATGACACAATCAGCACATTCCTTAGACTCTCGATTCTACGCAAATGACCTAGGATTTTACTCTTAACCTTCCTCTTATTGTTTTATTACAGTTACTTGTTTTGACAGGTTTTACCACTTGGAAAAATGCCACCAAGAGTAAGAGGAAGAGGCAAAGGACCAATGCGTGGAGGACCGTCTGGCAGCGTGGGACCCTCCCACAGACGTACACCGTCCGATTCCCTTTCCAGCTCCGACTCAAGGGATAATTGGAGCCATAACTTCGAACCGGCAAGACATTCTGTCTCGCTGGGATCCTCACCAATCGATCCTCCTTACTTTGAGTTGCCCGTTCCTATCGAACCCCAGCATTCTCATCATTCGCTGGAATCTCATCATTCAAACCAATCACACCACTCCTTTCAATCTCATCCTTTTCATCACTCTGATTCTACTTACTCTCCCGCACAATTTAATCCGAATGATTATGTTAACAACTTTTTGGGCTACAACCCTTTGGGGCCTGAGGATCACTTTTCTCAGGAAATGGAAATGGATGATGACCCGGATCCAGAATTGCAAACAGGAACACCAGGCCACCCAATAAGCGTCTCAAGCGGTTCCCCATTTCAGGGATCACCGTACCATGGGCCCGACTCATATCAAGAGAGGATGGCTCAGTATGATTGGTTCTTTACACCTTCATACCATAACTCCCCAGCCCAACCTCCCTTGGTTGAACCCCAGCTCCAAGCTGTGACCCCACCACCGTTACCAGTTGAGGAACCACCTCAACAGCCTCCCGAGCCGCCAAGGCGAAGGGGAAATGCTAGAATGTCCGTACGTGGGGGACCACGGTTTGCATCTCCTCATGGCTCAAGTTCTTACCCTCCTATCCCAGAGGACCCACAGTTGGGCGGACCCTCACACACGGTGCCGGAAGTCAACCCTCCACCAGTTTCTCACGCACCACTACAACCACCGTTGGGTTTCGACAATCCGATCCCAACATACCCAGGTTCATCCGGGTATAACCCATCGGGATATCCATCGGATTATGGAACCTATGATCCATACCTTACGGCTGCGCAATACCATCATCTTTACCCTTCTTCTTCTTACCTTCCAGTTTATCCAACTGGATACCCAGGACAGGGTTATCAATACCCGCCATACCAGCAACCTCCTTCTTTTCAGCAGCAACAAACTCAAGAAATTCTAGATAGGTTAGATCGGGTTGAACATGAAGCCCATGAAACTAAGAAGAAGCACAATGGTTTTGTCAAAGGTCTTATGAACATTCTTAAGGGCAAGAAGAAGTAGGAAACTGTTGTTTCATGTTGTATTCCAATAAGTCCCTGCAAGGACGTTTATTTTATTTTCTTGTACCAAGTCCCTGTGTGGACTTACTTTCTGTTTCAGTAGCCCCTGCGTGGGCAGTTTGTGTTGTTTTTCTCAAGTCCCTTTTTGGACAATGTTGTACTCGTTTCATAGTTTAATGAAGTTATTTTCGACTTTAATTATGTATTTTATTACATCATGCTATATCATTTCAAATTTATTGATCTGCCAACAAATTCTTAGAGGTATAACCTAGCCAACATACTAAAATGGCTATGATGGTACAACCTTTTTAAGATAATAACTCTCTGTTAACATCTGAAAACATGTTAACAATCCTAAATTTGTGCGGTGCAAGAAACCACACAATCTTCCTATGTACTTGGACTTTTCCAAGTCACTATTATAGCCTATATGATCAAACATGAATCATGGCTAATAAACATCAATATGATGTATACACCACAACATCCACTAGTGATGTATGCTTATAAGCAAAGGTGTAATAATGACAATGAAAGTTTTAAATTTATAAACTTCTTGTAAAAAAGGTGATGAACTTTGTTCGACCCTTAAAGAAATCAATGATTATAATCGTCCTTGTGACAAGGCTTTTTGCCATCTAAATGTCCTTCAAGACGAGCTTTGTGTAATATGAATATGTCCTTATGACATTGACGGTGTGATTTATATTCCCCTGTCTAATAAAAATATAGAGAATTATATCTCTTTGACTATTACTATTTTCTTAAAATGGTCTATATGGTTTAATAATACCATGACCATCTAATCATCAATATGATGATTTATTGCATAATTTAAATATATCATTAACTGTTTATATAGTATTCGAAAATGGCTGGCTCGGATGAAGCAAACAGTCATCCCACAGAAGGAAACAACACCAGGATTAATATCACTGGTGCCGAACTGCAAGAAATGATAACCGCAGCAGTCGCTCAGGCTATGGATGCCAAATTTAAGGACCCAAGTATTGTTCTGTTTCAAACCCATTCAAGATCCCATTCTCAACCCCATACTCATAAGAAAAGTGAGTCTCAGCACTCATCTAATCAGGGTAGTGAACCAAAGAGGCAGGTAGTCCTCGAGCCGACTCCCCGGTACACCAAGGGTTGTACCTATAAGTACTTTGTCTCCTGTAAACCGAGGGATTTTACAGGAGAAAAAGGTGTAATCGATTGCATGAAATAGTTAGATGAGATGAAGACTGTGATAGACATCAGCGGATGTGCTAAGGAGGATATAGTGAACTTTGTGTCTCAATCCTTTAAGGGCGATGCCCTCACTTGGTGGAAAGCATTAGTGCAAGCTACCGGTAAGATTCCTTTGTACAATCTATCATGGAACAAGTTTGTTGATTTGGTTAAGGAAACCTATTGCCCTCAGCATGAAGTCGAGCGGATAGAGACTGATTTCCTCACCTTAGTGATGAAGGATCTGGATTGTAGATCCTATGTGACTAGTTTTAATTCAATGTCAAGATTGGTACCGTATTTAGTCACTCCTGAACCCAAACGCATTGCGGGTTTCATCGGTGGTTTGGCCCCCGAAGTAAAAGGAAATGTTAAGGCTTCAAAGCCAGCCACTTATAGATCTGTTGTGGATCTATGTTTGTCCCTCACTTTGGATGTTGTGAGGAGTAGGGCAAAGAAAACCACTGATGATGGGAAAAGGAAGAGAGAGGAAGATAAGTCTCCTCAGTCGAACAAGAAAGGAAAAGGAAACTTTAATTCCAAGAAAGGGCAGTCAAGTGATAAGCCCAGATGCAAGACTTGCAATAAGAGGCACTTTGGAAAGTGTAACCAGGACCCACAAGCCAAACCATGTGGGATCTGCAAAAAGAAAGGGCAGAAATCTGTAGAGTGCCGAAATATTAAGGATGCAACCTGTTACGGTTGCAACGAAAAGGGGCACATCAAAACCAATTGCCCCAAGAATGCTAAGAAGCCCGAGGAGGCAAAGAAAACCAATGCAAGGGTTTTCCAAATGAATGCTAGGGAAGTGGTGAACGACGAGAACGTCATAACAGGTACCTTCCTCGTTAATAATAGTTATGCTAGAGTCTTATTCGATTCGGGCGCTGATAAGTCTTTTGTAGACCATAAGTTTTGTAAGTCACTGAATTTGCCTATTAAGACTTTAGACATAAAATATGAGATAGAACTTGCTGACGGTACCTTAGAATCAGCTTCGACTCTTCTTGATGGATGCTTTATATCCATCAAGAATCATTCTATCCCGCTATCCCTCTTGCCAATGAAGTTGGCTGGGTTTGATATAGTTTTGGGCATGGATTGGTTGTCGCATAACCAAGCCCAAATTGCCTGTGATAAAAAGCTAGTTATTATCAAAACCCCTTCTGGTGAATCTGTCACTGTTCAAGGAGATACACAATACGGGTTGCCCAACAATGTGTCTATTCTTAAGGTATCACAGTGTTTAAAGAGCGGATGTGTCATTTACATGGCACAAGTGACTGTGAATAATCCGAAACCTAAGATTGAAGACATCCCAATCATCTCTGAGTATCCTGATGTCTTTCCTGACGAGTTACCTGGATTACCTCCTGAGAGGCAAGTAGAGTTCAGGATAGACATTCTTCCAGGAGCTGCACCTATTGCACGAGCTCCTTATCGCCTAGCACCTACTGAAATGAAGGAACTTAGAACTCAATTAGATGACTTATTGGAAAAGGGTTTTATACAACCTAGTTCTTCACCTTGGGGAGCTCCAATATTATTTGTGAAAAAGAAGGACGGATCAATGCGTCTATGCATTGATTATCGTGAGCTAAACAAAGTAACAATTAAGAATCGTTATCCTTTACCCAGGATCGACGACTTATTTGATCAACTCCAAGGAGCGAGCTTTTTCTCAAAGATTGATTTGAGATCTGGGTATCACCAACTCAAGGTTAGGACTGAAGATGTGCCTAAGACGGCATTCAGAATGAGATATGGACATTACGAGTTTTTAGTGATGCCTTTTGGGCTCACTAATGCACCAGCAGCATTCATGGACCTCATGAATAGAGTCTGCAAACCATACTTAGAGAAGTTTGTAATTATCTTCATAGATGACATACTTATCTACTCTCGTAACCAAGTTGATCATGAGAAGCATCTTTGATGTATCTTAGGATTACTTCAACAGGAGAAGCTATATGCTAAATTCTCCAAATATGAATTCTGGCTTCGTGAAGTCCAATTTCTTGGACATGTTGTCAGTGAGCAAGGTATCCAAGTAGATCCCGCTAAGGTAGAAGCCGTAATGAATTGGGAAGCACCCAAGACTCCAACTGAAATTCGTAGCTTTCTGGGTTTAGCTGGATATTATAGAAGATTCATTGAGAACTTCTCAAGAATAGCTGCACCATTAACTTCTTTGACCCGTAAGAATGTTAAGTTTGATTGGGGTCCGAAACAACAAGAATCCTTTGAGATTCTTAAGAAGAAATTGAGCAATGCTCCGGTGCTAACCTTACCTGATGGAATTGAAGAGTTTGTCATATACTGTGATGCTTCACACACCGGTATGGGTTGTGTGCTTATGCAGCGAGGCAATGTGATTGCCTATGCATCACGACAATTAAAAGTGCATGAGAAGAATTACACCACCCACGATTTGGAGTTGGGTGCCGTTGTATTCGCACTAAAGTTATGGAGACATTATTTGTATAGAACTAAATGCGTGATCTTTTCTGGTCACAAAAGTCTCCAACATTTGTTCAATCAAAAAGAGCTCAATATGAGACAGCGCCGTTGGATGGAAACCTTAAATGACTATGATTGCGAAATTTGCTACCATCCTGGTAAAGCGAATGTGGTCGCAGATGCTCTAAGCCGAAAGGAAAGAGTTAAACTAATTAGGATCAATGCCAAGAGCATTGAGTTGAAGAATAGTCTGAATGAAAGACTACTAGCTGCACAGAAGGATGCTGTTTTGGAAGTTAACCTTCCAAATGAAAAGTTAGGTATAACTGCTGAACAGTTAGCACCTGGAAAGGATGGAATTCTCATAATGAATGGAAGAATTTGGGTTCCTATTCATGGAGGACTTCGAGATGTAATCCTCCAGGAAGCCCACAACTCCAAATATTCAGTTCACCCTGGAGGTGACAAGATGTATCAGGATTTGAAAGCTAATTATTGGTGGATAGGGTTGAAGAAATCTATTGCCACCCATGTAGCTAAGTGCTTGACCTGTGCTCAGATTAAAACTGAACATCAAAAGCCATCAGGTCTACTACAACAGCCAGAACTTCCCACATGGAAGTGAGAGATGGTAACTATGGACTTTATAACCAAGTTACCAAAAATAAAGCACGGAAATGATACCATATGGGTCATAGTTGATAGATTGACAAAGTCAGCACATTTCTTACCCATCAAGGAGACTCATAGCTCCGATAAATTAGCCCAGTTGTATGTAGATAAGATTGTAGCTCTTCATGGCGTACCGGTATCTATTATCTCTGATAGGGATACTAGATACACCTCACACTTTTGGAAAAGTTTCCAACAATCTTTGGGTACACATTTGAATTTTAGTACTGCTTACCATCCTCAGACTGATGGACAGAGTGAGCGTACAATTCAAACTTTGGAAGACATGCTTCGTGCATGTGTTATCGATTTAGGTGGTAGTTGGGATGACCACCTGCCATTGATAGAGTTCTCCTATAACAATAGCTACCATACAAGCATTAAGGTTGCGCCTTTTGAGGCATTATATGGTAGGAAATGCAGAACGCCTGTTTACTGGGCAGAAGTAAGAGAAGCTCAATTATCAGGACCTGATATAGTCCTTGAAACAACAGACAAGATTGTCCAGATACGAGATCGCCTAAAAGCTGCCAGGGATAGGCAGAAAAGTTATGCTGATAAGAGGCGAAAACCTCTAAAGTTTGAGGTAGGCGATAAAGTTCTATTGAAAGTGTCACCCTGGAAAGGTGTGATGCGTTTTGGTAAAAAGGGCAAGTTAAGCCCTAGGTATATAGGACCATTCGAGATTATCAAATGTGTCGGCAGTGTAGCTTATAAGCTAAACTTACCTGAGGAGCTGAGTGGAATTCATAATGTGTTCCACATTTGTAATCTCAAGAAATGCCTAGCCGATGAATCTCTAGCTATGTCTCATAAAGACGTACAGATTGATGAAAGCTTGAGATTCGTTGAAAGACCTATATCGATTGAGGATCGACAGGTTAAAAAGCTCCGAAGGAAGCATGTACCTATAGTAAAGGTCAAATGGGACGCCCGCAGAGGTCCCGAATATACGTGGGAATTTGAGTCCACTATGCGACAAAAGTACCCTCACTTATTCCAGTAAATCTCGGGTCGAGATTTCTTTTAAGGGGGTGAGGATGTAACACCACGTAAAAATGTGTCCAATAATGTAAAGACATGTGTCCTAAACTCTAAAGGTGTAAAAGATTGAGTTTGAAGGACCAAAGTTGTCAAACAGTGAAACTATGAAACCACAGGGACTAAAAGTTTCAACATGCCAAACTTGTGCCTCTGAATGACCATACATGATGAATATATTCTTAAACGAATGATTGATTGGATATAAGAAGCCGTTTATAAAAATAATCGGAAGATTATTAAATTATAAGGGTTAAACGTGTCAACATGTCGATTCTGACCTCTGAGTGACCTTTTAACGAAACCGAGGCTTCGAAACATCCAAATATACTCTTAAGAATAAGTGGTATAAATTTCACGTGGTTTCGAGATCGTTAGGCATGTTTTCAAGACTTTGGGCTAAAAGTGTCAACTTGATGAAACTTGCTTTCATAGTGATATTTAACGAACCGTAGCTTAACGAAGTTAGTTCATACATCCTTGAGCTTCAGCAAACTGATCACAAGGGCCCTACGTGTCAACAATGAGGTTAAAAAGGGTTAAAAACGGTCAGGGACTAAAACTGCCAGCTTTGAAACTTGTTTTGCCAGTTAAGCCGATCCACGCGGCCCGCGTAAGACCCCCTTAAGTCTTACGCGGCCCGCCTCACCATGCCCAGATCAATGTTGCCAGGTGCAGGTTTTGGCTGTTCCACCGCCTTAGCCTAGTTTGTAACGACCTAAGGAGCTATAAGTCGGTTTATTTCACCAGGTAGGACACCTGGGGTGATCTCATGATGTCCCATAACAGATGTAATTGATCCATGATCATGCAAAGTAGTATATAAGGGCATTAGTTCTTGAGCTCCTATGCACATTTGCAACCATTTTCCATTCTACTACTTCTGGAGCTTGCTTAGGACAAGGAGAAGACTTTGAAATGTAGAAAAGACTGCTAGGACCTTTAGTAACCGTCTAATTTCTTGTTTAGTTGTTTAATTAGCTTAAATTGCCTATAAGTCAAACTTATCGTAAATTAAGTTTGACTTTCGTTTTAATTACGTATGGACCAGCCACTGATCAAATTGAAGGTGGTTATGGGACCTTATTAAGGTAGGTGATTAACCCCTAAAAGGGCACCTCCTAATTATCTCGTTTGACTGGTCAATTGTCGGGTCAAAATAGTTTGACAAAAAGTCAAACTGGACAGAATGTTTGAATATGATTAAAATTAATAAACCAGAGGTTCTAAATTATATTTTAACATTCTAATGACTTGGTAATTAATATTAAAACATGTTTTATCAGTCCTAACCCGGCAATTAATAGTCTAAGGTCAGTTTATAACCGAAAGTCGCAAAAGCTTGACTTTTGCTTTGACTTTCAGTTCTGACCCGTTTAAGCTTAATTCTCCCATGTTTTAAGCTTCCATTAGGACCACATTACTTAGTAGTATAACCCTCTGGAGTTATATTGCATGGTGACTAGTGGTTTGAATTATATGCACTTAATCGTAATTGTGCTTAATAATGCCATAAACTCCCTTTTGACATACAACTGACATTTTTAGCAATGTAAATGGACTAACACCTTTGCTACTGATATTTAGACATGTCCCGAAAATTTGACTTCAGTTTGAGGTCTAGAATAGGAGTTATGCTCAATAGCGTAATTAAGAAGCTTTTTATTATTTAAATGGCGTAACTAACATAAAGCCTATCTAAACCCGATTTTTAATACCAAAATTTTTATCTACTGATGTAAAATAATATTTTGGGATTTTTGAATATTTTTATTTATTTTTAGGCTGAGCATAACATAGGATTATAGCTTGAATTCGGTAATTGTCGGTTTTACCCTTTTCATGCATAAAATGAGTTTTACATAACATTTTGATGTCAAACTTTTTGCTACTAATTTTATATGTTAAATAAAATATTTTGAACTTTATAAACTAATCAAAAACTCAGATTTCCTATTTTAACCCAAATATCCCTTAAAACCGACTTTCAAGCGTTTTTAGCTTATGGTTTGAGTTAAAACTATATTTGATATATAAAACTTATTACCCACTGATGTTTTAAGCTAATTTATATAATTATATAGTAAACCAAAGTTTTTATACTCAGAAGTCTATTTTGACCTTTAAAGCCTATGAGAAATTACCAAAATGCCCCTACGGTGCATAGTTTGGTTATATAAGATAAATTTCACATATATAAAATACCCTACTGATATAACTCATAAAAATACATATCTTTACTGATTAAATCAGACCTGGAACTCAGTTTAATATTTAAACTCTTTAATAGGCGTTAAAATTACCAAAATGCCCTTATGGGACTTATTTTGGTTTAAATTACTTTTTGGGCATATGTGTTAACATCTTACTGATGTATTAACATATTTTGAGCATAATAATGATTAAGACCTGCATATAATTTATTTGGTTACCCGTTACGCGTTTACGCGTTCAGATCGGCTTATGTGACTAGTTTACATCAAATGGTCGAAACGGGCTTAACCTTATCATTAAATCCTCAATTTCCAGAATGTGTTTGGTTTACCCATATTATACAAGTATCCAAGCTTGTCGGGTCTAAACCATATTCTATTCCGGTCTCCGCTTAATCTAGCGTTTAGAACCGTAAGGTTTCCTTCTACCTAGCCGGTCTAAGTCCTTGACTAAATTAAAGACCCGTTAGCATCCTAATAGGTTAATAAACCTTCTATACAGATTAAATAGCTTCCGGTAGAATGTGCCTTCGAAAAGCTTTAGGATTTTACTGCTAGCATCAGGTAAATACTTTTAACTTATTTTCCCTTATACGTGCTTGGGATATGGTATTATAATAATACCACTTGGTCGGGTATGAAATCATTTAATCGGATTGTGATTAATAAATTTACATAACCCATTTTAACCTGTCTTGTTTGATAACATAAGCATTGGGGGTTAATACGACCGTGTCCTGGATATCCTCGGCTCATTTCATTTTAAAATGGCCACGACCTATGCACGGGGTGTAGGCATACACCAGACAGATGCAAATGCTAAAATATAAACCCACATGTTGGGGATAACTCCTTTGTGGATTCTATAAGTGGTGAGTCGGTTAATCACGACCGGCTTCCAACCGGCCCCAATTATAAGACAAACATGTAAATCTGTATACAAGATTATATTTAAATAATTGTCCCAAGTTATAAAAGATTTGTGCCATGTGCACTTAAATCAATTTTCATAAATGTTTTCAAAAGAGTCAGTTAATTGTATTTACCAGTGTAAACTAACGTATTTTCTTAAAGACTGATTTGACAGGTACCTCTCGTAATAGGCTGGAGCTATTAGGTGTCATAAGAGGATCTTGCAAATCCATAGATGCCTGAAGTCTGTTATTTTGTTTCTTTGTATTTGTTTATGATCCACCAGTGGATCTTATTACATTCCAGTCTATATATTCTTTCACTCGAACACTCAGAAATTATGGTTTGTAATAGTTTATTCACCAAGTCTTCCGCTGTGCTATTATATTGTGTATTGACTATGATGATATCAACTACGTCACGATACTCCCCGTCGGGCCCACCGGTAATATGTGGAAATATCGGGGTGTGACAACCAATAGGGTTAGTGGAATCAGTAATCAACTTTCTTCAGGTATATCAATGACAGCTTCGCCGTCGTTGCTACCACCAAGTTTTCCGTCGCCAATATCCAAAAGCCATTTAGCAAACTCTTTTGTCTTATCAATATCACCATGATTCATGCCAACTGTGAGCCTCATGTTTTTTGTTAGCGTTAGTAACTTGCATTTATTCCATATATATGATGAATTCTATGAAGCGTTCACGATATCTTGTCTAGATCCATTAGGAACAACAGGAAGAATTTGTCTAAAGTCACCACCAAATACAATTACCTTTCCTCCAAATGGTAAAGCTTCGCTATTTGAACATTCAGGCATCAATATATCTTTTAAGGTTCTATCCAATGCTTCAAAGGCATGTTTATGAATCATTGGAGCCTCATCCCATATAATAAGTTGTGTTTTTTAAAAGATACGCAACTTTGGTTCCAGGCTTCATGCGGCAAATAGAATCCTCATTTAGATTCAGAGGGATGGAAAACCGAGAATGTGCTGTTTGACCTCCCGAAAGTAGTAAAGAAGCTATACCACTTGAAGCAACATTTAAAACAATTTCAGACCTACTCCGAATTGCTACCGGCAATGTCTTCCAAAGGAAGGTCTTACCGGTGCCACCATATCCGTAAAGAAAAAATACACCGCCTTTGTTCGTTCTAACAGATTCCATAATCTGATAAAAAGCATGACGTTGCTCGTCTGTTAAAGGTACTAACATACTATTCAACTCATCTTCCATAGTATTTTGGTCATAAGATAACTCCTCATTGATAAATCGATTGTTAGAAGAAGAAATAGACTTGTGATCAGGATAAGGCATAGTTGAATAGTTCTTTAGCGATGAGTTAGTACGAATTAAGAATTTCTTAATCTCTAACAAAGCCAAATTCTTAATGTCTTCGTCAGAGTAATGTAAAACTGCATGAAAAATCAATAGAAGATTTATATAATAATACCATAAGTCGTACATTTGAGTATTAAAATAATAAAATTGATAAGTATGTTAATTGAATAAATAGATAACATGAGATCATTAAAAAAAGACATACCATCAACATGTAAATGTTTTTCTTGTCTATATAAAATGTCATCCGATAAATACGTCCATGTCTTCTCCCATACAAAATCCAGTCTAGACAAACTACCAGACATTAACATTGTTCCAAATAACGTCCGTAAAAAAGTAGTGGTTCCATACAAACTGGCTTCTTTAATAGCTTCAATGTACTCGTTGTCATCATCCAAAATCCCTAACGCATAACATGTGTCCCTGAAAGTTGGATACAAAGTACCGTTTACATTACGAATATCTTCAAAAGATTTTGGACCCTTTACTTTGTTCAATAATATTCTTAGGTAGTATGCTTCACCAGCTGAAGGAAACACCAAATGAATCCTACCGATTGAAGGATGTCATTTCCTTACATCCCAACTGCGAGTACTTAATTTAAAAACAAACTTTGACGGAAACTCAACATAAGTAAGCTCACGTGCCTCAGGTAATCTTTCGTTACACTTCATCCAAGATAAGAACATAGTAGAAGCAACAGATGGTTTGTTAAGAACCTCGTCAATGTCATCTTCTGCACCATATACTACGTTTTGTTGACCCGGTAAATGAAACGGAAGTCAAATAACTGCGGGATATCGATAATGAATATCATAGGAAAAGATCCTCCAAGCAGATTCGCATGCAGAAATATACCGGCAATCGTAATACTTGTCTATCTCATCGACTACAGGTTCCTGCTCATCCTGATTTCCACTTTCAACAACTCTAAGAGTAGTTCTATCTGGGCCTTTGTTAATGTACTTGAACAAATATTTGATAGAACCAAGTTGATTACACCATTCAACATTAATATGCGCCTAGTATCTTTTTAACAGCACTTTACTATATGGAACAACATATCTATTGTCTACGTTCACGCGTGATTTAACAACAGATAGGCCAAAATCCCTTCTACGATAAACTGGAAATCCTTTTTTATCTAAACATGTTTCGTTAACAAATTTTTTAGGAAACTTCTTGGAACACTTACGATCGACCATGCAAGGACAATTCATATTCAGAGCACCACAAGGACCATGAATCATGTAGTCTACCACAAGTTTATATAATTCTGAATCTTTCGCTTTGTCTAGAATTTCGGCAAAAATTATTGGATCTAGTTGGTCAACTGTAACACCTCGTAAATTCATGTCCAATATTATATTGACACGTGTCATGAGCTTTAAACGTGTAAAGAATTACTTTACAGGGACTAAAGTTGACAAACAAAGAAAGTATATGTGTAAAAGGATTCAAGGTGTCAACATTTGATAATTATACCTTTCAACAACCCTACACGATGTTTATAACCTTAAACGAATGAAACATGAAGCGTATGAAGCCATTTGTGGAAGAAAGTGAGAGATTACAAACTACAGGGGTTAAATGTGTCAACATGTTTAATTTATACCTCTGAGTGACCTTTTAGCAAACCTGAAGCTTTGTAACGATTAACTATACTCACTAGAATAAGTGATAAAAATTTCACAAGGTTTCGATAAAGTATGAGGAAGTTATGATAACATTCGTATATGAGGGGTTAAAAGCGTCAACGTTGAAATTTAAGCCTTTTCGGGTGATCATAAAGTTAACCAAGGACTTAACAAAGTTTGGTTATGTCTTAAGGTCCTTAGAAATCAATTTGATGGGTTAAAAGTGCAAATATGGAAGTTAAAACCACTTTTAAAAGGACCAGGGGCTGAAATGTAATTAATGAAACTTGTTTAACCTGTTCTGGACATCCATACCGGCCGCGTAAGCCCCCTGGGGACTCTTACGCGGGCCACCTAGGACTGCCAGCGACAGAAAACACCTGCAGGTGCCAGTTCAGCCTGTTGCACCGCCTTTAGAGCTTTGTTTTACATACCAGGGGCTGTGCAAATGGGATTTCATGCATAGGGGGGAACTTGTAAGCATCTAGGATCAATCATAGACCTATTTGGCATGATCTTGTTGCATTAAATCCCCTATATAAGAAGCTCTTAGTTGCAAACATTGGGCACTTCACTTGGAAACTTTCATAGCACTTGTTCTGGAGATTCCTGGAGCTCAAGACCAATTCCTAGTGATCATTAGTCGTGCATAGGACTTCAGTAAGTGTCCTTAACCTTTCTTAATTCAGTTTTAGTTAGTATAATGGCCTAAAGTCAAACCGTCGTAATTAAGGTTTGACTTCGTGATTAATTAAAATTTGTCCAGTTAAATCTCGAATTGAAAGTACCTATGAGTTGGTAATTATGTGGGTAATAAACCCTTAAAAGGGCACTCTCTGATTCCCACTCTAACTAGGTCAATTGTCAGGTCAAACTTGATTAGAAAAAGTCAATAGAAAGCAATTTTTCAAATAAACGCATAATTAACAATGTAGAAGCCATGCAACCTGTTTTATCACTCATATAACTTGGTAATTAATGTAAGAACATTTCTAAGCATGTTCAACCCGACAATTTTTTAGTTTAAGCTCGGTTCGGAACCGAAAGTCGCAAAAGTAGACTTTTCCTTTGACTTTCAGTTCTGACCCAATGTAGCATGTTTTAGAATTTCCTTAGAGCTCTATTAGGACCAGGTTATAGATTTGTGTAACCCCCTGAGGTTATGCAACTTGGTTCATTAGTTATTTGATTCATATGTATGTTTCCGTTATATGCCTAAATGTTGACCATAATGCCCTTTTGACCTTAAAATGAGATTTTTGAAAATGTGAGAGGACAAAAACCTTTATTACTGATTTATAAACTTGCCCAAAAAATTTGACATCAGTTTGAGGTCTAGATTAGGAGTTATACTCAATAGCGTAATTAAGAAGCTTTTTATTAATTAAACGGCGTAATTAGCATAAAGCCTATCTAAACCCAATTTTTGACACCAAACTTTTTACCCACTGATGTAAAATAATATTTTGGGATTGTTGAATATTTTTATTTATTTTTAAGCTGAGCATAACATAGGGTTCATGCCTTAATTCGGTTATTGTCGGTTTTGCCCTTTTGGCCTATAAAGTGAGTTTTACAAATCATTTTGATACCAAACCTTTTTCTACTGATCTTATATGATAAAGAAATTATTTTAAGCCTTCTGGAATAATAAAAATATCAGATTTTCTTATAAAACCCGGAAATCGCTTAAAATCGTCTTTTTACGCGTTTTAAACGCATAGTATGTATCAAAACTATTTTTACCATATAAGGCTTGATACCTACTGATATTTTAAGTAAACTTTTATAATTAAACAGTAAGCTAAAGTTTTAAACTCAGTTTTCCAGAATTGACCTTTAAAGCTTATGTGAAATTACCAAAATGCCCCTACGGTGCATAGTTTGGTTATAATAGATAAATTTCACATATATGCAATACCCTACTGTTATGACTTATAAAAATAATTATTTTTACTGATTATATCAGACCTGAAACTCAGATTAGTATTTAAACTCTTTTATAAGTTTTGAAATGACCAAAATACCCCTACGGGGCATAATTTGAGTTTAAATCCATTTTGGGCATTATGAAAAGTATCTTACTGATATAACAATATATTTAAGGCATATTAACTTAGGAAACCTATTCATAACTCGTTTGGTTACCCGTTACGCATCTTTCGAGTTCGGTGCGGTTTATGTAACTAGTTTGCATAAATTAGCCGAAACGGGTCAAACCTTATCGTTTTTATCTCAAAATCCAGAATGTGTTTAGTTTACCCATATTATATAAGTATAAAAACTTGTCGGGTCTAAACCACACTCTAATCTGGTCATCGCTTAATCGTGCGTTTTGAACCGTATATCTTCCTTTAAAACTTACCGGTCTAAGCTTAGACTTATTTAAGACCCGATAGGAATCTAATAGGTTATTAAAACCTTCGTTCCAGATTAGGAGCCCGGTAAAAGCTACTCGCACTCGCTGTTTGTGAATTATACTTGCTCAGGTAAATACTTTTAACTTATTTTCCCTTATACGGGCTTAGGATACGGTATTATAATAATACCGCTTGGTCAGGTATGTGACATTAAATCGGATTGTGATTAATAAAGTTACATGACCTGTTTTAATCTGTTTTGTTTGGTATATGGCTTTTGGGTGGTTAATGACCATGTCCCGGATATCCTTGGCATCATTCATTGAAATGGCCACGACCTAAGCACAGGATGTAGGCATACACCTGACAGTTGCATATGTAAAAATTGGTAATCCATTTAAAGGAATCAACCTTGTGGGCATTATACCTGTGGCGTGTCAGTTAATCTTGTCCGGCTCTTCTAACCGGCCCTAATGGTCGGCAAACATATAAATTTGTATACAAGAATATTTTTAAATAATTATCCCAAGTTATAAAAGATATTTTGTGCCTTGTGCATTCAAATTAATTTTCTTAAATGTTTTCAAAATGAGTCAGTTAATTGTATTTACCAGTGTAAACTGACGTATTTTCCAAAAAGGCTAAGTGCAGGTACTAGACGAAATAGGCTGGCTACTCCTGGCATCATTAACCATGTCTTGCAAGCTTTAGATGTTAAAGTATGTTGAACAATAATCTTTTCATCTTTTGATCCGCCTGTGGATCCATTACAGTCCATTTGTGATACTTTGATATTACTATTTTATTCGGTTTGTAATGTGATTTATCTTTTGCTTCCGCTGTGCATTTAAATTGTGTTGTTTGACTATGATGATATCAACTACGTCACGATACTCCCCACCGGGCCCACCGGTAATACGTGGAAATATCGGGGTGTGACAGGTTGGTATCAGAGCCAACGTTGAGTGAATTAAACACTAGCCTTTTGTGTTTAATCTCAATGACACAGTATGCACATTGCTCGACTTTCGAGTCTAGAGAAAGAACTTAGGACTAATCCAAATTTGTTTTATATTAATTTTGCCCTTTATTTCTCCTTGTTGTATCCTCTGTTTGTTTTGACAGGTTCAAAAAGATGCCACCAAGGATGAGAGGAAGAGGTAGAGGCAAGGGGCCACTCGTTGCCCCCAACGATCACGAGGCTGGGCCATCACACCGGCGAACTCCATCGGACTCCTTAAGCAAAAGTCCTCAAGAAGACTGGAGGACCCACCTAGAACCCGCGAGGCGTTCAGTCTCGCTAAGCTCCTCACCTTCTTACCTAAACTCTTACGGGCCTCAATCGAAAAACGAGCCCCACAATGTAACACCCCAAAAACGGGTTTGGTAATCAAACCACGTTAATAGTAAAGACGGGTAAAATAACGTTAGTGGTAAAAATTAACCCGGTAAATATTAGGATTTAAATAAATAAACTTGATGTTAACTAAAAAGGAGGATAAATACTTTGAGAAAACAAAGTATATAGAAGGCTCGAGTTAACGGGACTTAAAATAAAATGGGTTATGACTTCCCGAACCCACTAAGTGACTAGGAATATTAACCTAGTTAGTTATGTGTTGTTAGAACAATAAAGGAAACTAGAAATAGTTAAACCTTTTATAAAAACAAAACATGAGGGGCTAATAGTGTCAAGTGGAGGAAACTTATTTATTAAAACTAAAAATAAAACACAACACACACTTGGTAAGTGTGTGTGTGTGTGTGCGCAGGAAACGATTAGGAGCACCAGGGGTTCTTTCAAAACCCTAAAGCTCATGAAATCCAGCAAAATCAAGGAGAAATCGAGCAAAGAAATTAGGGCTTTAACTAAAATCGTGATCACCAAGCTAAGAGGATCGTAAGGTATGTCGAATTTTTGATATTTATGAAGTTGAGAATTCTTGATGTGCATAAGAAATTCGAAATTGATGTTGCATGATTGTGGTATGGATGATATTGAAGTGAAATAGTGTTTAGGAGTAAACCCTAGACAAGAATATATTGAAATCATGCCTAGCTCAAGTAAATTCAGATCTTGTTGATGCTAAATTCATGTATGAGATGTTTTAGGGTTTTGATTGCTAAAAATTAGTGTTATGATGTCAAGAACATGCTTAAAATGAAAGTTGAATGCAAACAGCTCCTGATCAGAATTTACAGCCAACTTGTATTGGTTGTAACCTGAACAAAACTTGACAAAAACGTGTGTTTCTTGAGTCTAAAATGTAATTCCAGGAAATATCTTTAAAACCACTGGAATCGCATTTTTTCGACGAAAATTGAGCGTTTTATGAATTTTTCCGTATCAAAGGTTCAAGCTGCGTTTTCTGGCAGAATTTGCAGCCCATTAAGAATGTCATAACTCAATTTAGGAATTTAGTTATGATCTCAAATTTTTGTTGTAGATAGTTTTAAGCGATTAAAAGAATCTCCAATTGGAATTTCGTCAATCGGATAAACGATGAATTTTTAATGAATTTTTCCGTAAGCTGCAATCAGAAGTAACGAATCTGATTGCAGCTTAGTAAATGAATTTTTACGAATTTTTTGTAAAGAGTTAGATCTTGAAATTTTAACACAAGGCCTAACCCTCCGATAGGTACACCACATAAAATAATCATAATTTTTGAAGACTTGTAAACAGGTTAAACAAGTCACCAAAAACATCCCATTTTCAGTGATATGAACTTGCCTAATTAATGTTAAAGCTTGGCTAAACAACTAGTTATGAAACTTGATTATAATAGGTATTCGGATGAATGCTAAATAGTATGATGAAACGGGTCTCGTTATAAAAGGGAACCCTTGGTTCTTGCAAAAATGAATAAAGAAACTAGTCACGATAATCGTTTGACCTAGTTAAAGAAATTAGAAGTATAATGAATTTGATGAGAAAACTAGTTAAAACGGTACTGTAAGAATAATGCCTATCGGATATTTGACAAATTGCTTAAATGAATTGTTGAACTTGATTGTGTAATTGCTCGTTTTATAGGCCGTTTGACTTTTAAAAGTCAAACTGACCAATAATGAAATCAATTTGGTGATTTTGATATAAAGTCCGTAAGGTGAGATAGTCTTGATAATAATGACTAATCTAATCACCTTGCGAATGATAAAAGGTAGATTGACGCTCGAAAAGCTAGGTGGAAGCTTGGGTAGAAGCGGGTCAAACGGAACTAATACGCGTGGAAAAGCATAATCGGAATTCAAGGTAAGTTAAGCTTACACCCCCTTGGTATTATGATACATTTACTTGTGAGTATTGATTTTTGAATTATGACAAGTATTTGAAAATACTATATTCCGGCATGATACAATGTAAGCCGGAATAGGGAAATATGGTAAGAAACCATAAACTGTGGTAAAAATGGTAGACTAGTCGGGTGAAGACTAACCAATATGGAATTTTGAACAACACTTTATAGGGTGAACCGTAATGGGTAAAAGTGATTGAATAAAAATCCATACTTGAGTTGACGGATAGATAAAAGGTTTGAAAAGATAACCATTTGGTGTAAATCTTAACGGGTCAAATAATTCAAGTAATGCCATTTAAGTAATAAGAACTCACGGTGTAAACCGGAATAGGTTTAAGGGGCGGGATGGTATTTAAAAATATCATCTTATGTTGATAAATGGTCACTTTCGGCTAAACGGGTCAAATGGTAAGTTAATACCATTTGACAATAATACTAATTGATGACCGCTTGTTAAGTGTTGTGATTTCAGGAAAGGACATACGGTTTGTAATGCTTTTATCTAGAAAATTTAAAAGCAAAAGATATTTAAACGGGTCAATATGTTGACCCGAGCCAGGTACGTATATTTTGAATTATAGCTAGAAGTAATAAGATGGTCAAATATTAGTGAAAACCCTTCGTCATATAATGAGGGACTGAAGTTGACCAAAATACCCATGAACACTGAACCGGGTAAACGATCCTTATGAACCGTTTAAGAACGTGTTTTACAATCATGTAAGTTATAGGTAAATATCAAGTGGACTGTGCATAACGAAGGGGAAAGATTTAAACTTAAAAGGTTTAAATCTTCGAAACGCGTCAAAAGAATTATGCGCATAGAATGAGTACTAGCCGCGTAATTCATAAAAGATTACAGACCCGAACTAAAGATTTTGAGATAAACATGTTGATGTATACTTAATGGTCAATTAGAAACAAGTTTTGAGGTTTAAAAACTTGAACGGGTCAAAAGTCTTTAAAAATGAATTTTAAAGTCAATGGCTCGAAGCCCATTATTTTATGAATTCATATGTTAACTTTAACTCCATATGATGGAGGATTAAATTACGAATTCGAAGGAAACAAGAATTTTGAATAATGGATAAATGAATTGGATGGAAATATGTTTATAACTTGTTGTGCAACTGTCAAAACTAACTTTTATGTTGGTTTTTATTTTAGGAATGTCTTATGGAACTCCGGATGAGGATCAAGCAAGAAAGGAGAACCGAACACATGTCTCGAAGCTTCTGCAACGATCTTATTTTGTTCTAATTTAAAAAGTGGATATTGTAAACACTTGAAAATTATATTTTGGAATGTTTTTAAATTATGTAAGAAGTTTAACTTGGAAAAGTTTTTTTGTAAGCTTGCATTTTCATATAAAATGCATGTTTAATATTATAATATTGATTAATAGAGACGGGTCTTACAAGTTGGTAATCAGAGCTCATGGTTAAAGAGTAAAGTATGTTTGGTTCGAGGCTTGATCGCAAATCCGGTAAGTACATGTATATTAATGGTTTAGCATGTTAAAGTGTTGTAAACAACACATAGGGTTATCGCGTAATACACGCTACCCCAATTAAAATGATTGATACAGTTAACGATATTACGTGCAGAGTAAAAAGCCTTGTATTACAATACGGGCGTTTATTAAAGTAGAAATTACTAACTTTTGTAAATGTTTAGTTGAAGGATGCTCGCATCTGAAGATGACGAGAGTTGAACGAATTGTGGATATGACGGTGGAACGGTCCGAGGTATGACAAGCTGGGTATACTCACCAAGGACCTAAATCACGTAACGATCACGAATAAGGTGAACGGCAAGGAAAGCCCGTCGGGGCAAGCGTTATTAGGTGCATGTTTTAAATTTAATCGCACAAATAGCAATATGCAACAAACATGTAGAGAATGATTGTTGCATATGTAAATTAGAAACTTGGAAAACCTGAATAGAATACCTACCCAGGATATTATTTCAAAGAAAACTAAATAGAGGCGTTACTTACATAGGGCGTGATGTGAAAACTATAAAAAGGTCATGCGTGTTATGTGTTAATCGCTTACTCTGGCCAAGTAAGTAGTGGCATATGATACCATGAACTTTTTATAGCGGACACATTTACATCTGATGTAGTAAGGACGTGGTTAAAGAGAAAAATTAAAAAGGTACCCAAATGAGTCAAATAAGTAAAATGTTGATAGTAAATGTAAACGCAAGTCGGACGACGGAAGCGTATTACGGTAGAATAACGAGCCCGAGAGAAGGGACAAAGATTAAAGTAAATGAAAATACGAACCAACTAATGTGAATGCTAAGACATAGGGGATAAAGTTTGACTGTCATAAGTGATGAAATTCACACAGACAAGTCAAAGGGGGTAGACTAAAGAATAAAGTGTTGGACTCTGTATGCCCAAGACACATATTAAATTGATGTGGCTAGTACGTTATGATCCAAGTCGAGTCATACCCAATAACAAGCTAGACAAACACTTATATTATTTATTTGTGAAATGATCAAACAAATAAATATTAACACTTACAATATTTAGAAATTGGTTTTCTAAATAATTGCACTTGACAAACTAATAAATTATATGGATAATTTATTTTGAGAGAATATCTTATTTTGTTATTTAATGGGTTAAATAACATAATAAAATTTGTATAAGTCTTATAACATATGTTGTTATATTTTATGAAAGTTATAAAATATACATAAGACCTATAAATTTTATAAAAGAATTTTTTTTTTTTTTTATAAAAGTAAAGAGTGCCCCCCCCCCCCTTTGTTCTTCCCTAAAGATTTTCCACCAATCAAGTTACATGCACATCTTACATGTTAGATGGCATTTGATTGGGTGGTCTAACCAAGACCATTTTGGTCCAATAAGGTTTCATGCACTTGCATGTGTAAGTTGGCACATGATTGGTCAAGGTGGGTGGCAATTCTCTCTCATGGTTCTATAAATACCAAGATGTCAAATGCAAGAAGATGCAAGACTTATGAACTTGAAGAAACTCTAGAGAGTATGCTCTCAAATTTTCGGCCAACATAGAGCATTTTTAGGAGATCATTTTCAAGTGTAAGACTTGAATTTAGTCTCTAAAAATCGGGTCATGTATGGTTGATCAAGTAGGCTTTTTCAAGTTCATAAATCAAGTGCAAGAACTCCATAACCTCCTCTCATATTTTCGACCAAGCATGGTTGTTCATGAGGAATCTTAGTGAGTTCATAAGTGTAGAAATCCTAGCTAAACATAAGGTGTTTGTTGGAAGGCTTGGGGTATACAAGCTTGAGGTCTTCTACACTTGAAGGCAACCGTTCAAGAAGCATCATCTTCTTCATATCCCCTACTCCTTGGAAGGTAGTATTCTAAACACCCTATGGTTGTGTTTTAATTTTGATAGCATGCATATTCGTATATGGATCCGGGATTGGGTTTTATAATAAAATGGGTTTTATATCTTGTAAGTAACATGTTTTAAATAGTTATTTCCGTTGTGTTTTATTTTATAAGGATAAAATACTTTGATAAACATGACAAAAATCCCAACAGTGGCATCAGAGCCGCTTATATGAGTGCATGCTTCATAGGATATGAAATTTTCGGGTTTCGGGTTTGGTTAAAACCCTAAGGCCGAAATTTTATATATGGTTATCCTTTTGTTTTTCAAGATTATTTAATACATGCATAAAAGTATCTTGAAAATTATGTCATTTGGATGATTTGTTTGTTTGGACAAAAACCCACTTTTTCGGTTTTTTCATTCTTGACCGAAAAGTAGGTTGTAAAAAGGAAACCATTTTTTGCTTCTTGAATTTTATATATATGGATATATATATTTTGGTGTTCATAACATAGCCATGACCTTGTGTGAATATGTTGAATATTTGTGTTTGTGATTTATATTTGATTATTTCAATGGGTTGTAATAATTAATTATCTTTGTTCTTCCATTTGTGAAATATGTAATTTATTTATTTTCATTTGGTATGTAAGTAAATAGATTAGGTGCATTTTATTTTTACTAGAAAAATGTATTAGGATATTTTTTGTAAAAGAAGATGCACACAAAATGCGATTTTGGTTTTGGCTAATTTCGGGCCAAAAGGACTTCATAGTTCTTAACGGGATTTTAGCCCGATAACCAAAACACATTTTTGAAGTCCAAAGGAGTTTGGACCTGAATATAAAAGACATTTGGAAGCCCAAAGAATGTGGAGAAATCACAACACAAGAAGGAGACTTGAAGCATTTGGATGCGGGATCAAGTTGGAGTTCATCGACACGTTACTTGTGTCATTTTTCACCCCTTAGGAAGGACCTTTTGGCACACTTGTTTCGGCTAACAAGTGTTATCAAAATAGTTGGCTATGGTTATGCACCTAATGATATGTGTGTTGTGCTTGTGTGGTTGTTTATTTTGTTGTTTTGATGATATTTGGATATGCATGCTTAACAAACTAATAATCAACAACAAGCTTAAAATTGGTTCTTTAAAAGATCATTAAAAATGGTTAATAAAAGGTTATTAAAATTAATGATTTTATAATAAAATGGGTTTTATTAAAAAGAACCTTGAAAATTTGTTTTCACCAAAGTACCATTGATTTGAATGCATGCAAATGTATGGTACATAAAGTTTTCTAAACTAGAATTTTTGAAAACTCAAAAATCCCTTTTAATAAAACAAGTCAAACACCATCCTTTTATACAACACTCGAAACACTTGGGAACTCTTTTGTGGGATAAAGGTCACCTAACCACATTTGAAGGAACTTGTATATTCGAGGTGGGTTTACCATGTTTGTGGGATAAAGGTCACCTAACCACTTATGTGAATAAACTCACACGTGTGTGTAAGTTGGACGACTTGATTTGGAAACCATGAACTTAGGGTCACCGAAGCATGGGGAACAAAAGGTGTGGATGGGATTAAACATGCCAACTAAACATAAAGATGTTTAACCGATCCCATATGGCTAGAAGTTGCAAAGAGTTGCAATTGTCAAACGTTGACTACCTTGTTAATTTAAATAGAGGGATAAAGGTCACCTAACCAATATTTAAATGTAACGTTGGATTCTAGATTTTAATTATTAATTGTCTATGAGACACAAAGGGTATTAATGATTAAAATATAATAATATCGAAAATGCTAAAATTGAACCTTGTTAAATTTTGTAGATGGCCGCTAACAATATTACCCAAACCGTCCGTAACCTATCATTAAAAACAATCCTTGAAAAGGATCGTATCAATCATAACACTCTATGGATTTATATCGAAACTTAAGAATCGTTCTCAAGTAAGAAAAGATATCCTATGTGTTGAACGATCCTAATCCCAATGAACATCTTATGGAAGATAAGGATGCCTATAACGATTGGATACTATGCAAACCTCTTGTCTCATGTTAGGAATTGTGATTCCCGAGATTCAAAAGGATTTTGAACATCATGAGCATACGACATGATTAACCAATTGTAGGAAATGTTCCTAAGGGTAGAACGCTTCGAAACGGTTCAAGCGCTTCATGCATGTCGAATGGAGGAAACCCAATTGGACTCATCTTATGTCTTTAAGATGAAAAGCCACGTTGATCACCTCGAAAGGCTCAATATGGATAAAAGGGTTTTATCCATTCTAACGATTAATGAGGGTGGGAACTAGAAAGGGCATCACCCCGACACCAAAGCAAATGTTGAAAATGGAAACGGGTAATTCAAAGGGAAATGATTAGAAAGACTAAAGCGAAACCACCGAAACCAAAAGAGAAGAAGGCAAAGGTTGCCATGAACGATCCATGCTTTGAGTGTGGTGAGATAGGGCATTTAAATAGGAATTGTCCAACCTATCTCAATGAGTTGAAAAACAAGAGGGATGCTAGGCAAACCTCAGGTACAATCTTAATGATACATATTGACCTTAATGTTATTTCTTCTTACACATGGGTATAAGATACCGGATGTGGAACTCATATTTGCAATTCGTTGCAAGAGTTCAGAAGAAATAAGCATTAAAAGAAAGGATACTATGTTTTGAAACTTTCAACTAGTTTGGAAATTGTTTTAAATATATATATATATATATATATATATATATATATATATGCTCCTAGTTTGACTAGGAACATTATTCAAGTTTCCCTTATAAGACAATATGGTTTTGACTTAAAGTTTGCAAACATTGACATTTATATCGATGAATGACATGTTTTTCTTTAAACCTATGCCTTCAAATGGTATTTATGAATTGGTTCATAATAATACATCATTTGATAGTTAAATGTACCAAGCAATCACCAAGAAACTCAAAATGGATTTAAGTAAGACCTATCCTTGGTATTATCGCCTTGGTCATATAAACAGATGTCGCATGTAAACACTTCGAAAGAATTGTCTTTTGGAAACAAATGAAATTGGTTCATTTGATACATACGAATCTTATTTACAAGGTAAAATGACCAAGTAATCCCTTAGTGGGAAAGGGCAAAAGATTATTAGGTATCATACATTCGAATGTATGTGATCCTTTTAAGCCAATAACTAGGTATGGTGAAAGATACATCATTAAGTTTACCAACAACTATAGTAGTTGTGGTTATGTGTACTTGACACAAAGAAGAAGTTTTGAAACGTTCAGAATCTTCAAAAAAGTGAAGTACAAAATCAACTCTTTTAAAGTTCTTCATTTCGATAGAGGAGGAATCAAACTCTATTTGGATATGGTTTGATCTATGATGGCTAGGAGCACATTATCTCTATCATTTTGGTGTTACGCTTTGCTCTCCGTGGCCCGTATGGTCCAACCAAGAAAGTGGATAAGACACCTTTTGAAATATGGCATGGAAGGATTCCATCATTATCCTATTTAAAGGTATGGGTTGTGAAGCTTCTGTGAAGCAATACACCCCAAATAAAAGTACAATCCACTAAGTGTATCTTTGTAGGATATCCTAAAGATGGTATAGGATATTATTTCTACGATCCAACAGAGCAAAAGGTATTTGTTGCTTGAAAGGCTGAGTTCTTGGAAGATAAGTTCCTTGTGGAAGGAATTATTAGAACAAGTGGAACTTGATAAGGATCAAGAACCACAAGCCGATACACGTTTGGTTAAAACTAGCACTCAACAAAAGGTTGTTGAAAAACGATCAAGTGGTTGATCAATACACACGAAACGTTCGCAGATCTGGTAGAATAAGTAGTCCACCTGAAAGATATGTATTTTTCATGGATGGATGCTACGTGGTAGATTCGGGTGAACCTACCACATACCATGATGCAATGTCAAAATTCGATTGTGACAAATGGCTTGAAGCCATGAACGTAAAGATGCAGTCCATATATAACAACCAAGTATGGGAATTGGTTGTAGCACCTCTTAACTCCAAAGTAGTTGGAAGTAAGTTGGTTTTCAGGAAAGAAACGATATGCATGGTAACTTGGATACTTGTAAAGCAAGACTTGTAGCAAAAGGTTTCACTCAAACTCAAAGGGTTGATTATGATGAGACCTTCTCGCCCGTGGCGATGCTAAAGTCAACTAGGATATCATTTGCCATACTTGCACAATATGATTATGAGATTTGGCAAATGGATCTCAAAACGACTTTCCTTAATAGATATCTTGAGGAAGATGTCTATATAGTTAAGCCTGAAGGTTTTGTCGATCCAAAACATCCTGACAAAGTATGCAAGTTAAAGAAATCAATCTATAGATTGAAACAAGCATCTAGAAGTTGGAATCACCGTTTTGATGAAGAGATTAGGGAATATGGATTCATCAAGAACGTCGATGAAGCTTGTGTGTATAAGAAGGCTAGTGGGAGCATCATCACTTTATTAGTATTATATGACATTCTACTATTTGGAAATAACATTCCAACCATGGAAGGTGTAAAAGCCTGGCTTGGAAGTTGTTCTTCCATTAAGGATCTTGGTGAAGTCGCCTATATTTTGGAATAAAGATCTATAAGTATAGGTCAAGGCGCTAGATAGGTTTAAACCAAAGTGCATTGACAAAGTCTTGAAAAGGTTCAAGATAAAGAACTCTATGAAAGGTTTGGTACCTATTCAAGAGAGGACAATATTGAGTGCGTCTCAATGTCCAAGCTCAAAGGATAAGCAATAAATAATGAAAAGAATCCCATATGCGTCTGCTATAGGATTCATTATGTATTTAATGGTATGCACTAGACCGGACAAGTTATGTGCTTTAAGCATAACGAGAAGATACCAGCGAGAAACGTCATTAAGTGACTGTTATAAATATATTGAAATACCTCAGAAGGACTAAGGATACATTTCTAATATATAGATCTGGTGAAGAAAAACTCGTTGTAAAGGGTTACAAGGATGCGAGTTTCGGAATTCGTTGTAAAGGGTTACATGGATACGAGTTTCCAAACTAATTGAGATGGTTCTCGATCACAATCAGGGTAGCATTGTCCACTACAGAATCAGAATACGTCGCCGCTTCATTGATCGAGATGATTCATGTGGATCTGCCACTTGAATTATTGCCGATCTAGGGGTGGTTCCTACCATTCAGGACCCCTAGAGATCTTTGTGATAACGATGGTGCGATTGCTTAAATCAAGGAACCTTGTGTACATCGAAAGACTAGGCACATTGAGCGGAGTTTCAACTACATAAGGGATGAAGTTGAAAAAGAGAAAGATATGTATTCGCAAAAGTTCACACTGATCAAAATATTGCGGATCCACTCACGAAGCTCCTTGAATGGGCAAAGCATGAAAGGCTCATACTTATGCCTTAGGACTTCGATATTCTAGTGATTGGATTTGATCTATTTTGTATTTGGATATTGGAACAATTTTTAATATAACTATTTATGGTATTTTGAGTTTTGTTCCTTTTAGCATGTTTAAATCCGTGAATAAGTTACTTATTCTAAATGTCCGTAGTCGATCATACTTGTGGGAACAGATATGATTGTAAGACTATTATGAACTTGGATTGGTGGATATTCATTAGGTATGAATATAGAGCAAAGTGTTGCTGCCAAGGTTCATAGATATTTGTGGGATACAAATATTGGACTGACTCGCTCTCAAATATTACTGCATGGAATCATTTGTGATTGATCATAAGTAAATTTGAGTAAAGGAGAATATCATAGTATCCTCAGACCTGAGATACATATTGGGTCTTGATATTCACCAAATATTGTACCTTGACTTATTTCTTCGCTGTTAGTAATATGGCAGTACATAAGGCTAAGCTCAGGTATGGTACAAGGTGATTGTGAGAGACGTATGTAGTCAAGATGGGATTTGTTCCTCTTATTCGTTGAGAGTAAGATGTCTAAGGCCTGCGAAAGTTAAATCAATAGAGAGTGATCACTCTATGTCTCTGGATTTAACTTGACATCTGTAACGAAAGGATAAATGATAGATTCACCTAAATCATGTTCAAGTAAGGGACTTGAAGGGGATGATGTTATTGAATGGGACATATAGTCATACGTATTAGGGGTAGTAAACTGTAGTTAGGCTTCATTTACTACTTGCATCAATCTTCTATGTATCTTGTGCAAGTGGGAGATTGTTGGACTCTGTATGCCCAAGACACATATTAAATTGATGCGGCTAGTACGTTATGATCCAAGTCGAGTCATACCCAATAACAAGCTAGACAAACACTTATATTATTTATTTGTGATATGATCAAACAAATAAATATTAACACTTACAATATTTAGAAAATGGTTTTCTAAATAATTGCACTTGACAAACTAATAAATTATATGGATAATTTATTTTGAGAGAATATTTTATTTTGTTATTTAATGGGTTAAATAACATAATAAAATTTGTATAAGTCTTATAACATATGTTGTTATATTTTATGAAAGTTATAAAATATACATAAGACTTATAAATTTTATAAAAGAAATTATTTTTTTTTTATAAAAGTAAAGAGTGCCCCCCCCCCCCCCTTTGTTCTTCCCTAAAGATTTTCCACCAATCAAGTTACATGCACATCTTACATGTTAGATGGTATTTGATTGGGTGGTCTAACCAAGACCATTTTGGTCCAATAAGGTTTCATGCACTTGCATGTGTAAGTTGGCACATGATTGGTCAAGGTGGGTGGCAATTCTCTCTCATGGTTCTATAAATACCAAGATGTCAAATGCAAGAAGATGCAAGACTTATGAACTTGAAGAAACTCTAGAGAGTATGCTCTCAAATTTTCGGCCAACATAGAGCATTTTTAGGAGATTATTTTCAAGTGTAAGACTTGAATTTAGTCTCTAAAAATCGGGTCATGTATGATTGATCAAGTAGGCTTTTTCAAGTTCATAAATCAAGTGCAAGAACTCCACAACCTCCTCTCATATTTTCGACCAAGCATGGTTGTTCATGAGGAATCTTAGTGAGTTCATAAGTGTAGAAATCCTAGCTAAACATAAGGTGTTTGTTGGAAGGCTTGGGGTATACAAGCTTGAGGTCTTCTACACTTGAAGGCAACCGTTCAAGAAGCATCATCTTCTTCATATCCTCTACTCCTTGGAAGGTAGTATTCTAAACACCCTATGGTTGTGTTTTAATTTTGATAGCATGCATATTCGTATATGGATCCGGGATTGGGTTTTATAATAAAATGGGTTTTATATCTTGTAAGTAACATGTTTTAAATAATTATTTCCGTTGCGTTTTATTTTATAAGGATAAAATACTTTGATAAACATGACAAAAATCCCAACATAATGGACTCGACTGAATAAAAACGATGAATTTCGCTAAGATGACCAAATAAATTAAAGTGACGTCTAAAACCATATAAGAATGGTTACTTGATGATAACTTCGGTAAAGATACCCGATAGATGGGTAGGATTTTGAAAGTATGCGTAAACCAAGAGACGGGAACGCGAAATAGAAAGTCAAAGGACTCGGATTAAGAGTCATGACTAAAAGACGATGAGAAATTGCAAACAGAAATTTTGATAACTACGTTCAACTATTTTAAAGTTGAACGGGTCTAATGAAGGATGAAGTTTGACGTTCATGAGTAATGAAATCTCACACGAATAAGTCAAACGAGATAAATAAAGTGTAAAAGCTTGGTAGTGCAAGTAAGCGCAAACCTAATAATGGAAGCGCGAAATATTAATGAACCTATGTGACGGGTTGTAAAGGAATGTGGATAGGAAAAACGCAAACTAGCGAAACAAGAAAGTTAAAAACACTAAGATAAAGAAACCGGGTAACGGGTCGTAAAGAAGTATAGGTAAGAACCGGGTAACGGTAAGCGTAGGACAAACCGACGTGTAAATGACGATAAAAGTCATAAGGTCGGAAAGATAATTCGAAAGAAAACAAATGTAGCCTTAGACTATGGTCAAGGTTAAATGAAATCCAAAACAAAATTTAAGTAAATAATTTCCAAACATAAAAAGAGGTGCCTTGATGCTATATGTATACATACAGTTGAATAAAGACCCGAATAAAAGATGATCTACGGGATCATCATGACCTACGGGATTATAATTAATGTTAAATCTACAGGACCAAAAGACCCTCGGGTCACGAATAGAAAGAAATGAACTGATGGGGTTTTACCTTAAAAAAGTGAAAATCTAAAGAAAAAGCCTACGAGGCTAAGTAAAGGAACCTACGGGTTGCTTGGGTAAAGTGTGGAAAACTGGTCACAGTTCTCCATGTAAAATAATAACGGTCAAGAATAAGAATCTTAAAGGGTATAACCTAGCCTGCATGTCATTATAAGACCTGGCCATGATGGTAAAACCTGTCTAAAAAGATTCAAATCCTTGTTAACATCTGAAAACATTTTAACATTCCCAACTGATGTGATTCATAAAATCACACGTGTCATCCTTAGATTGGATTATTCCAGTGTCTTCCTTATTTAGACATCTAATTGTGATGTAGGGCCTACGAGCCATAATTATTGTCATATAAGACAAAAGACAGACGTAGCCTACAACTCCCTGTCAAGAAAGGTAATGAACTATGATTCAAACCTTAGTACCTCGATCCTATAAGATCTTGACTTATAATTTAAATGTGTCCATGTGACTTGGCCTTTTTGCCATTATTATATTATAACTAAGGATTATTAATGAAAAATCCTGAATGAAATACTTAACGAAATTAATCAAAATGGTTCTTTAATACCTTGATTAATAAATTAATAAGATGACCAATCTATTATAAACCTCTAAGAAATCATTGTCACCATTTTATGTAGCAATCAAGCTACATGGCTGAGTCTGAAGAAGTCAACAGTCATCCAAGGGAAAATCATGATAATACCAGGATCAATGTAACTGGTGCGGAACTTCAAGCATTGATTGATAATGTTGTTACCAAGGCCTTGGATAGGCAGTTTAATGAATCTAGTGGTACTTGAAGCAGGACCCTATCTGTACCCCACTCTAAACCTAAGACTCACTCTGAAGCTCATAGTAAGCCACCTCCTAAACCTAAAGGGTCAAAGAAAGATGATGATGACCATCACTCCTCAAATCAGCATAGTGTTCCATCGAAGAAGATTGAGCTCAAACAGGAACCACGTGGTAAGTCCTGTACATATAAGTATTTTGTCTCCTGCAAGCCTAGAGACTTCACATGGGAGAAAGGAGCCATCGATTGTATGACTTGGCTCGATGAAATGGACACTATGGTGGATATCAGCGGATGCGCTGATAAGGATGTTGTGAAGTATGTATCTCAGTCGTTTAAGGGAGAAGCGCTAGCATGGTGGAGGTCTCTGATTCAAGCTGCTGGAAAAGTCCATTTGTATAGCATATCTTGGGAGCAGTTTGTTGCTCTAATCAAAGAAAATTACTGTCCTCAACACGAAGTTGAGAAGATCAAGGCCGACTTCTTAACCTTAGTCATGAGGAACTTAGACTGCCAGACTTACCTCACCAGTTTCAATACCATGTCTCGTTTGGTTCCATACTTGGTTACGCCGGAACCAAAACGCATCGTCCGTTTTATTGGGGATTTGGCCCCAGAAATCAAGGCCAGTGTAAAGGCATCCTGACCTGCTACTTTTAGGTCAGCAGCTGATTTGTCTTTATCCCTTACTTTAGATGCGACCAGGCTGAGATTGCTTAAGAACTCTGAAGAGAGTAAGAGAAAACGTGAGGACGATAACTCACGACGGTCTGAGAAGAAGCATAAGGGTAACACGGCCCACAAGAAGAAGTCTGGGTCCAACAAAGGTAGTCAGCAAACAGATGAGAAGCCAAAGTGCAACACCTGCCAGAAACGTCACTTTGGAAAATGCATGTTCGAATCCAAGTCTCAGTCAAAACCATCTGCATGTGGGTTATGCAAATCCAAGGAACACAAGACGATGGAGTGCAAGAAGATAAAGGACGCAACGTGCAATAACTGCAACGAAAAAGGGCACATCAAGACCAACTGCCCTAAATATGCCAAAAAGCCTTAAGAGGCCAAAAAGACCAATGCCAGGGTCTTTCGAATGGATGCACGAGAAGCTGTTCAGGATGATAATGTGATAACAGGTACCTTCCTTGTTAATGATGTTTATGCAAGGGTGTTATTTGATTCGGGTACGGATAAGTCATTTGTAGATGATAAGTTTTGTAAGTTGTTAAATTTACCTATTAAAACCTTAAGCGTGAAATATGAGGTAGAATTGGCTGATGGTACCCTAGAGACAGCCTCGACTGTGTTAGATGGATGTTTTATATCCATTAGGAACCACTCCTTTCCGTTATCCTTGCTTCCTTTGAAGTTAGCTGGTTTCGACATAGTTATAGGCATGGACTGGTTATCTCATAACCAAGCCCAGATAGTGTGCAACAAGAAACAAGTGGTGATCAAGACTCCTTATGGTGAGCCACTTACCATACAGGGAGATACTCAGTATGGATTGCCTAAGCAAGTGTCTATGCTTCAGGCATCAAGGTGCATAAAGAAGGGTTGTATCATCTACATGGCACAAGTATCTATTGATGAGCCGAAACTTAAGATTGAAGACATCCCCGTCATTTCTGAATATCCCGAAGTTTTTCCTGAAGAACTACCTGGTTTGCCACCAGATAGGCAAGTAGAATTCAGAATTGACATTATTCCTGGAGCAGCACCTGTTGCAAGGGCACCTTATAGGTTAGCACCAACAGAGATGAAAGAGTTGAGGACTCAACTAGATGATTTGTTGGCAAAGGGTTTTATACGCCCTAGCTCGTCTCCATGGGGAGCACCAATACTGTTTGTAAAGAAGAAGGATGGATCGATGCGTCTATGCATCGATTATCGCGAGCTCAACAAGGTTACTATCAAGAATAGATATCCATTGCCCAGGATCGACGATCTGTTCGATCAATTGCAAGGGGCGAGTTATTTCTCCAAAATCGATTTAAGATTAGGCTACCATCAACTGAAGGTTAGAGATGAAGATGTGCACAAGACTGCATTTAGGACTCGCTATGGTCACTACGAGTTCCTAGTGATGCCTTTTGGGCTCACCAATGCACCAGTGACATTCATGGACCTCATGAACCGCGTATGCAAGCCTTACTTGGATACATTTGTCATCGTCTTCATTGACGACATTCTTATTTACTCAAAGAACCAAACTGACCATGAGAAACATCTTCGTTGTATTCTTAAACTTCTACATCGTGAGAAGCTCTACGCCAAGTTTTCAAAGTGTGAATTTTGGCTTCGCGAAGTCCAGTTTCTTGGACATGTAGTTAGTGAGCGTGGCATCCAAGTGGATCCCGCTAAAGTTGAAGCTGTCATGAATTGGCAAGAGCCAAAGACGCCCACAGAAATTTGTAGCTTTTTGGGTTTGGCAGGATACTATAGGCGATTTATTGAAAACTTCTCAAGAATTGATGCACCCCTAACCTCACTAACCCGCAAGAATATCAAGTTTAATTGGGGTCCTAAGCAGCAAGAGTCTTTTGACATTCTTAAGCAGAAGTTGAGCAATGCACCTGTGTTAACCTTGCCTGGTGGAATAGAAGAATTTGTAGTATACTGTGACGCATCACACACTGGTATGGGATGTGTGCTAATGCAAAAAGGCAAGGTTATTGCCTATGCTTCTCGACAGTTGAAGGTGAACGAGAAGAATTTCACCACCCATGATTTGGAGTTGGGTGCCGTTGTCTTTGCACTAAAACTTTGGAGACATTATTTATATGGCACCAAGTGTGTGATCTATTCTGATCACAAGAGCCTTCAGCATTTGTTCAATCAGAAGGATCTGAACATGAGGCAGCGTCAGTGGATGGAGACTTTAAATGATTATGATTGTGAAATCCGATACCATCCAGGCAAGGCGAATGTAGTCGTCGATGCCTTGAGTAGGAAGGAAAGGGTTAAGCCCATAAGAATCAATGTCAAGAGCATTGAATTGAAGAGCAGTTTGAATGAAAGGTTGTTAGCCACTCAGAAGGAAGCTGTATTAGAAGCCAACTATCCGAATGAGAAGTTGGGAGTAACTGCCGAGTAGTTATCTTATGGCAAGGATGGAATCCTAAGATTGAATGGACGAATATGGGTTCCAATTTATGGAGGACTACGGGATGTTATCCTCCAAGAAGCCCACAGTTCTAAGTATTCCATTCATCCTGGAAGTGACAAGATGTACCAGGGTTTGAAGGCAAATTTTTGGTGGATAGGCTTGAAGAAGTCTATAGCTACTTATGTAGCCAAATGTCTGACATGTGCTCAAGTTAAAGCAGAACACCAGAAGCCGTCAGGTTTGCTACAACAGCCTGAACTTCCCACCTGGAAGTGGGTAATGGTGACTATGGATTTCATTACTAAGTTACCAAAGGCAAAGCGAGGAAATGATACTATTTGGGTTATAGTGGATAGACTGACTAAGTCAGACCACTTCTTACCTATTAAGGAAACACACAGCTCAGATAAGTTAGCTCAGCTGTACGTGGATGAGATTGTATCTCTCCATGGAATGCCAGTGTCTATCATCTCTGATAGGGACACGAGGTATACATTGCATTTCTGGAAAAGCTTTCAGCAATCCCTAGGCACTCGATTGAATTTCAGCACAGCATATCATCCTCAGACGGATGGTCAAAGCGAGCGTACTATTCAAACACTGGAAGATATGTTAAGGGCTTGTGTTATTGATCTAGGTGGAAGTTGGGATGATCACCTTCCATTGATCGAATTTTCATACAATAATAGTTATCATTCCAGTATTCAAGCTGCACCATTTGAAGCTTTGTATGGAAGAAAGTGCAGAACGCCCGTTTGTTGGGCATAAGTTGGAGATTTCCAACTAACAGGACCTGATATAGTCCTGGAGACGACAGATAAGATTGTACAGATACAAGATCGTCTCAAAGCTGCCAGGGATAGGCAGATAAGCTACGCAGATAAAAGGCGTAAACCTCTAAAGTTCGAGGTTGGTGACAAGGTGTTACTAAAAGTATCACCTTGGAAAGGGGTAATGCGATTTGGTAAGAAAGGCAACTTAAGTCCAAGATATATAGGACCATTCGAGATCATCGAATGTGTCAGAACAGTGGCTTATAAGTTAAATTTTCCTGAAGAGCTCAGTGGTATTCATAATGTATTCCACATCTACAATCTGAAGAAATGTCTAGCTGATGAATCGCTAGTCATACCACATGAAGCCATTTGTGGAAGAAAGTGAGAGATTACAAACTACAGGGGTTAAATGTGTCAACATGTTTAATTTATACCTCTGAGTGACCTTTTAGCAAACCCAAAGCTTTGTAACTATTAATTATGCTCACTAGAATAAGTGATAAAAATTTCACAAGGTTTCGATAAAGTATGAGGAAGTTATGATAACATTCGTATATGAGGGGTTAAAAGAGTCAACGTTGAAATTTAAGGCTTTTCGGGTGATCATAAAGTTAACCAAGGACTTAACAAAGTTTGGTTATGTCTTAAGGTCCTTAGAAATCAATTTGATGGGTTAAAAGTGCAAATATGGAAGTTAAAACCACTTTTAAAAGGATCAGGGGCTGAAATGTAATTAATGAAACTTGTTTAACCTGTTCTGAACATCCATACCGGCCGCGTAAGCCCCCTGGGGACTCTTACGCGGGCCGCCTGGGACTGCCAGCGACAGAAAACACCTGCAGGTGCCAGTTCAGCCTGTTGCACCGCCTTTAGAGCTTTGTTTTGCATACCAGGGGCTGTGCAAATGGGATTTCATGCATAGGGGGCACTTGTAAGCATCTGGGATCAATCATAGACCTATTTGGCATGATCTTGTTGCATTAAATCCCCTATATAAGAAGCTCTTAGTTGCAAATATTGGGCACTTCACTTGGAAACTTTCATGGCACTTGTTCTGGAGATTCCTGGAGCTCAAGACCAATTCCTAGTGATCATTGGTCGTGCATAGGACTTCAGTAAGTGTCCTTAACCTTTCTTAATTCAGTTTTAGTTAGTATAATGGCCTAAAGTCAAACCGTCATAATTAAGGTTTGACTTCGTGATTAATTAAAATTTGTCCAGTCAAATCTCGAATTGAAGTACCTATGAGTTGGTAATTATGTGGGTAATAAACCCTTAAAAGGGCACTTTCTGATTCCCACTCTAACTAGGCCAATTGTCGAGTCAAACTTGATTAGAAAAAGTCAATAGAAAGCAAATTTTCAAATAAACGCATAATTAACAATGTAGAAGCCATGCAACCTGTTTTATCACTCATATAACTTGGTAATTAATGTAAGAACATGTCTAAGCATGTTCAACCCGACAATTTTCAGTTTAAGCTCGGTTCGGAACCGAAAGTCGCAAAAGTAGACTTTTGCTTTGACTTTCAGTTCTGACCCAATGTAGCATGTTTTAGAATTGCCTTAGAGCTCTATTAGGACCAGGTTATAGATTTGTGTAACCCCCTGAGGTTATGCAACTTGGTTCATTAGTTATTTGATTCATATGTATGTTTCCGTTATATGCCTAAATGTTGACCATAATGCCCTTTTGACCTTAAAACGAGATTTTTGAAAATGTGAGAGGACAAAAACCTTTATTACTGATTTATAAACTTGCCCTAAAAATTTGACATCAGTTTGAGGTCTAGATTAGGAGTTATGCTCAATAGCGTAATTAAGAAGCTTTTTATTAATTAAACGGAATAATTAGCATAAAGCCTATCTAAACCCAATTTTTGACACCAAACTTTTTACCCACTGATGTAAAATAATATTTTGGGATTGTTGAAGATTTTTATTTATTTTTAAGCTGAGCATAACATAGGGTTCAAGTCTTAATTCGGTTATTGTCGGTTTTGCCCTTTTGGCCTATAAAGTGAGTTTTACAAATCATTTTGATACCAAACCTTTTTCTACTGATCTTATATGATAAAAAATTATTTTAAGCCTTCTGGAATAATAAAAATATTAGCTTTTATTATAAAACCCGAAAATCGCTTAAAATCGCCTTTTTACGCGTTTTAAAGGCATAGTATGTATCAAAACTATTTTTTACCATATAAGGATTGATACCTACTGATATTTTAAGTAAACTTTTATAATTAAACAGTAAGCTAAAGTTTTAAACTCAGTTTTCCAGAATTGACCTTTAAAGCTTATGTGAAATTACCAAAATGCCCATACGGTGCATAGTTTGGTTATAATAGATAAATTTCACATATATGCAATACCCTACTGTTATGACTTATAAAAATAATTATTTTTACTGATTATATCAGACCTAAAACTCAGATTAGTATTTAAACTCGTTTATAAGTTTTAAAATGACCAAAATACCCCTACAGGGAATAATTTGAGTTTAAATCCATTTTGGGCATTATGAAAGGTAGCTTACTGATATCACAACATATTTAAGGCATATTAACTTAGGAAACCTGTTCATAACTCATTTGGTTACCCGTTATGCATCTTTCACGTTCGGTGCGGTTTATGTAACTAGTTTGCATAAATTAGCCGAAACGGGTCAAACCTTATCGTTTTTATCTCAAAATCCATAATGTGTTTAGTTTACCCATATTATACAAGTATACAAACTTTTCGGGTCTAAACCACAGTCTAATCCGGTCATCGCTTAATCGTGCATTTTGAACCGTATATCTTCCTTTAAAACTAACCGGTCTAAGCTTAGACTTATTTAAGACCCGTTAGGAATCTAATAGGTTATTAAAAACTTCGTTCCAGATTAGGAGCCCGGTAAAAGCTACTCGCACTCGCTGTTTGTGAATTATACTTGCTCAGGTAAATACTTTTAACTTATTTTCCCTTATACGGGCTTGGGATACGGTATTATAATAATACCGCTTGGTCGGGTATGTGACATGAAATCGGATTGTGATTAATAAAGTTACATAACCTGTATTAATCTGTTTTGTTTGGTATATGGCTTTTGGGGGGTTAATGACCATGTCCCGGATATCCTTGGCATCATTCATTGAAATGGCCACGACTTAAGCATGGGGTGTAGGCATACACCTGACAGTTGCATATGTAAAAACGGGTAATCCACTTAAAGGAATCAACCTTGTGGGCATTATACCTGTGGTGTGTCAGTTAATCTTGTCCGGCTCTTCTAACCGGCCCTGATGGACGGCAAACATATAAATCTGTATACAAGATTATTTTTAAATAATTATCCCAAGTTATAAAATATATTTTGTGTCTTGTGCATTCAAATCAATTTTCTTAAATGTTTTCAAAATGAGTCAGTTAATTGTATTTACCAGTGTAAACTGACGTATTTTCCAAAAAGGCTAAGTGCAGGTACTAGACGAAATAGGCTGACTACTCCTGGCATCATTAACCAAGTCTTGCAAGCTTTAGATGTTAAAGTCTGTTGAACAATAATCTTTTCATCTTTTGATCCGCCTGTGGATCCATTACAGTCCGTTTGTGATACTTTGATATTACTATTTTATTCGGTTTGTAATGTGATCCATCTTTTGCTTCTGTTGTGCATTTAAATTGTGTTGTTTGACTATGATGATATTAACTACGTCACGATACTCCCCACCGGGCCCACCGGTAATACGTGGAAATATCGGGGTGTGACCTCAACCGATAGTATCTTGCTTTCAGGATGCATGAATACACATATGTGTGAATGAGGAAGTCCGCGTTTTTGAAATTCAACAGTAAAGACAACTACAAAGTACAATAACAAAAAAGATCGTATATTAGAAAAAAATATATATAACTAAATTATGTTATCAACAATATACATAGATTAATAATAATAATAATAATAATAATATTAATAAAAAGTAATGTAACATTATTTAAAAACTTTAGCCTTTAAATTTTAACGTATAAAGTAAACATACCAGAATTAACTCTGCCCAGCAACTTGCCTTCTTTCAAGTCTTTTGTTATAGAATCTAGTTTCATCTTGAAAATTCGACACAAAATGTATGGTCTATCTTCAGGCCTTATGGTGGTATCTTTTAAAAACCTTTCAACTTCCGACTATTTTGGATTACATGTAATAGTAATGAAAAAAATCTGGATACCCAAACCATTTGCACAAAGACATTGCATCTAAGTAATTTTGCATCATATATCGAGAACCGCCAGTGAACGAAGAAGGGATAAAGATACGTGTTCCAATTTTTGACATATCTTTTTTGCCAGCATTATTTGCATTTTGTATATTCTCAACACTTTCTGACCTCAAATGCGTTTGTTGTCGTCGTATGTAAAACAACCTTTCACTCTCCACCATAGTGTAAGCATCAACAACAAATTGTTGGAAAATTCGTTTTGCATTATGAATAACAGAAAACTTATCGACACGATCTTGTAATCTATATGCAAAGAACTCACGCATAGTACACATTGGACGTTTGCTCTTCGTGTCTAGATTCAGACCTCTATGAAGAATGTCAACCCTGTACATATCTTCTCCATATGGAAATAGAAGCAGGTATTGTAGAGAAAGATAAGAAGGATGTAACTCACTTATGCGCTCAAGCTGACCAGATTTGGTTTTCACAACTATATCACGATTTTCAACAGCTTGAGTCAGATCTCCAATAACTAATGCAGCAACTTCAGAAGCTTCAGGAAGGTTATATGTTCTACCATCTTTGGATCTTTTACCAATAAGACGAAGCTTCAAGTCGATGTAAGGGTTTTCATTTAAACAATTTTTAGCTTGTCTATAACTTTTAACCAAAGCGTTGTTAGTGTCTAACATAACTTTAAGTTCCCCAATGATCTGAACATCAAAAGCCTTCTCAGTTATCGAAAAAGAAGTGTTTGAGCCCCTGTAAAATTAACAAAAAGTATGGATTAATAATGTTTACATCTGTATTACTAACATTAATAGCATATCAAATAAAAAATAAATATATTATAATATAAAGAGTAAGACATAAAGACATACCCAACAGAATTTTGTCGATTAAATATTTCATTATCTGTGTCGTATATATACAACTGGCTGAATTTTGGCTCATTTCCATCATCAGGTAACAGACTACCGATATTATGATAATTTTGACCACTTAATCGAAAGATATAAGGCGCATTTCCACGGTTGATAGTTTTGTCAATCCTTCCTCCCATAGATGTAAATGAGAACATAGAATTATAACGGCGAATGTATTTTTGAAAAAAAATTGCTCTTCGCATTGGCGCCAACATATAGATCTTTCAAAATATCTGGAGGCTGTTTTAAATCAGGTAACAAAACTTTACCGTACGAACAACAAATTGAATAGTTAACTTTATTTCGCTTTTTTCTCCCATATCCGCCTCTGCTTTCCATATCTTTGCGTTACATGATCCACAAACGATGATTTGGTCACCATGATCCAAGTAGTCTATATGTTTTTTTTTTTTTGTATTTCAGTTAAAAGATTAATATTAAACCTTTAAAATCTATGTTGTTAAAATTAAATATAAAAAGGAATATGTAAAGCAGTAATAAATAAAAGAGGATCTGCTTTACCTTTTGAAACACCTTTTAAATGTTGATTTATGATATCAGGAACCTTGTTATCATCATCTGCTGTCAAATCAATAATAGGTATAGGTGTTAAGTCTCGACGTTTTCTTACTAATTTTCGCTTTCCAGATGACATTTTTGTCAATGTTGAAGCGTTGTTTGATGCGAGAACAGTATTTGGTGAAATTCTAGATGAAGAAGAAGGTATGATGTCAACACTTGAAGTTGATGATGAATTGCTTGTAATATTTGTTAGAATACCATTGGAAGATGCAATGTTTCCTAAAAAATAAGTATAACAAATAATAGAAAATTAAATAATAACAAATAAAATTAAACTGAATAAAAATATTTTATATTTAAAAATATATAAACATATGTTTCATAAAATTAATGCTTCATCAAAAAAAATTAATGTAAAGAAATTACCTGGATTAGTAAAATTAGAGGGACTTAAAGAAGTTAGGTCTTTAATCACGACACTTGATGATGGACAATTTCCTACAGAACAAAATATGTAGTCAGATAAAAAATGTGAATCATAAATATCTAATTTAAGAAATTGATAAGGACGAAAAAAAGAAAGTCTTACCTGAATTGAATTTAGATGAACTGGAAGAGACATTGATGCTTGATAAGACGCTAAAAGATGATCTGTTCAACGTAAAAGTTGTGTTCGGATTAATATTCTCTTTATTTTTAGTATAAGAAGTTACTGTCGATTGAGTCTGTGATGAGATTTTATTTAATCTTTTGCTATTCAAATATATCCGTCTAGCCTTCCTTCTTTTAGCAGCCTTATCCTTGTCTACATTACGTATATTAAGTAAAATGACATATCCATTAGTAAAATATATAAAATAAATTTTTATAATAAAGTTACGTATATAGAGTACAAAAAAAAATACCATTCGAAATATCATACAAAGGATATGTTGAAGAAGCATTCGTCTTAGGAATTTCTGAAGATGATAAACAGCAAGAAAAATTGATGTTTATTCCACGGGTAGTAGATGATCAGTTATACATGGGAGGTGTGTACGCACTTAAATTCTGTTTATTATTAGGAGTTGAATAATTGACTGTGGATTGACTCTGCGATGAGATCGTATTGAATCTTTTATTATTCGAATATATTCTTCTAGCTTTTGTTCTTTCAACAGCCTCAGAGTTGTCAATATTACTGCATATATCAACTGAGATGAGATATTAATTAGTAAAAAATGAAATAAAATGAATAAAAAAAATGCAGCAATACTACTTCAAAACAGATAATTAAAGGACATACCGTTAGATATATCAGACAAAGGATTTGTTGAATTCACATTTATGTTACGAAAGTCGGGACTTGATGCGGATGTATGTTTACGAATTTGTGACATTTTCTATAAAGCAAAATATAATTTGTTATCAAATAATGTTGCACATAAAGAAATGTATACTGATTTCAGAACACGTACCTTATATAACCTGAAAGCGGTGTGTATAATATTATACTTTGTCAAAGTAGATAAGTGACTTCTTTGTTGTGTGAAGTAATGAGTGTACATATAAATAAGAATCTATAAGGCTATAATAAAGAATTGAAAAAGGAAATAACCTTAATTATGGATATAGATTAAAGTCATACCAATTAATAAATAAAGGCTTATTTTCTTCACTAAATTTAGTAACTCATGTATTTAAAGTAATCATACGTTTTTACAATTTAAATATTATTTAACACGAAAATTATATATGGAAATGAAAAAAATTTGAAATACGATAGGTAAGCTTTCTATAATTGTTACAAATTATATTATTTTTATCTTATTTTAAAAAAGATGTTATGAACTATAAGTCAACAGTATTAATGTCTCTCAATAATATGTTTAAATAACTTTTGTTAATTTTGTAGTCTAATGAAAGAATTACATTTTTGTTATCATATTACATTATTACATTAATAGTTATAATTAAAATAGTTATAATATAGTATTCTTGGGATTTAAGTGAAATGTAAACAACAATCATAAAACTGGAATTAAAAATAAACTAAATTCAAATAATGCTTATTGTTCATAACAAAATATCAAAGTCTCCGAATTCAAACCATGTATTGTTTTAGACCACACCAATAAAAACCAAATACCAAAACCATGCATTCAAACCATGTATTATTTTAGACGACACCAATAAAAACGAATATTTAGAAAACAACCAATAACGTAATGATATGAAAACTTCCAAAACTATTTCTCGATTTTAGGAATGATGAGCTTCCTCTTCTCTGCACTATTGGCATCCTTAACCTCGCCAGATTTATGGACCTTTGTTGCAGACATGTGAGAATCTTCCTCAACATCATAGACTTCAACCAAGTTTCACTTCACGTCATCCTTAACTAACATGGAAGCAGGAGTATCAGTGACATCCAAAGCAACAGGTGAAACGGTGCTCGCCATGTTAGATACAGGAGTTGTGTTCTGGCTTCCTTTGACACCATAGTGTGACATCTGTGCCTCTTCAACCATCAAACAAATACCAAATCAATGAAATATCGTGTTTCATACTTGGGATTTGTATAAATATGTGCATCATTTGCACATGTCAATTTTTGTTCGATTTCGAGCTTTAAATCGCTTTCTGGAAGGTTATACGCGAACTGATGCGTAAATATAACCAGTTTAATGCAACAAACACTACGGAACAGTGACATAGGCTTAACATACCTTAAATAACCTTTACATAACTTAGAAATAAGTTTTGGAGGGTTTGGTGTGGGGAAATCAAGTTTATTCGATCGCATGGACTATTTGCGTCAAACTGCAAAAGTATACCGAATCGAATGATAACGGACATTGCGGAAATTGATCATAAGTTAAATATGCCCTAAATATCCTTTATATAGCTTATAAATAGGCTTTGAGGTGTTTGGTGCGCAAAAATAAACTTTTTGATCAATAGGGACTAAAAGCGTCAAAAAGTGCATAAGTTTGCATTTTCGCGCATATCTTACGTTCTGAATATATCCGGACATCCAAAAATTAATGTAATCATTAAAATATTTTATTTTAGTGATTGGCATGATAAAATTCCATTCGTCGCTTAATTTGGATCGTTTTTGCGTCCGTTACGACTTCCGTCGTAATTAACCGAATAACGTAACCGTACGACCAAACGCACCGACATCCGAGATATTTTGAGCATATTTTAAGTTCCCTATACTTTAACTTAATTTTAGAGCTTTGAAATGGGGTTAACGGGGCTTAAACGTGTCAAAAATGCATCGAAAACCAAGTTTCTAGGCTGCAGGGACTAAAAGTGTAAATCTGCCATAGTTACCAGGAGGGGCGCGTAAGCCTGGTCCTATTCTTACATGGCCCGTGTCAGCAACCCAGATCAGAAACATTGAATCTGGCTTTCCAGCCTGTTTTTGATGGTTTTGTCCATGGTTTGCAATACCATTTGATGGATTTTGATGGTTTTTAGTGTCCCAAGGTATATGAAAACCTTGTGCCCAAGTGTAAGGTCAAGATCGAAGCACAAATTGCGAGGAACGATCCTAACGGTTGTGGGATTTCTATAAATACCCAAGCGTTTCATTCCTTTCAACTCACAATCTGATTCATTTTGCTCTAAGTTGGGGTTTAACACTTCATACCTGAGCAACTTGAATCAAGATCTTCCTAGCTTGGACCCTTTGTAAGTTTCTTTCGTGCTTTAATCGTTTTTCAAGCATAAAAGTCAAACAGTGTTTAACTTTGCGCTTTGACCAGTCTTTGGTCAACACAAAGTTCGTTTGAACTTTGCAACATGAGCGTAATCACGATGGTTATAGTCCCTTGTGACTATACCTACTGATTACCACGTTGATTAGGTGTAGTGACGAGTCATAGTTTCGGTCAAAATGCGTATAGATGCGTATTTTGCAACCAAACTATTATTGGGTATCAAAACCATTTGTTTTGATATCAAACTTGTTTTCAAACTTCGTTAAACATGTTTTAGCATGTTTAACTCGTCACTTTTAGTTTAGTGCATATATAGGGTCGTAAGATAAGCGGTCTAAACAACCGCTTAGGCTTTCGAACCCGACCCGTTTGGTCGATCATTAGGATCCGACCAAGCATGTTTAGTGACCATAGATGTATAGGGAATAACCTTCTGAGGTTATACCTTATGGTCACTTTGTTTAATTAGCTATATGATAGGTTGTTTATATGCCTTAGGTAAAATGACCAAAATGCCCTTTTCATGCATAATTGGTATTTAAGCATATGTAACTCAAACTTTTGTCACTTAACTGATTACGCAACATATTTAAACATGTTTGAGCATATAATACTTGTCATAGGACTAGTTAGGCGTTCCGAACGCGTTTTACGCGAACGACGCGTTAAAGTAGCTTAAGCTACCTAAACGGGTCGTAATAGGTCTTATGCACTTAGGTTAGGTTTCGATTTAGTATGTAGGCTTTGTTAAACCATGTCATATGAGTTCTAATACTCATTTGGTTTACGAAACCTCATCCTATCCGATCTTCCGATTTAGGTCCGGTCTGTTAACATAGTTACCTATATTAGGTGCCGTTTGATTTCCGTGATCCCTATAGCTTTGCTTGGTTGTTATTCAAGGCTTCTAAGCATTCTCAAGTGAGTACATAGTCCCCTCTTTTACTGTTTTCAAATGTTTTGAGGTGATTCATACGTGTCTTTCGAGTCTTTTAAACAAAAGCTATGGTTTATATTACAATGTGAATTATTTGAACTGATTGAACCGTTTGGAACTGTTTGATTTATGTGAACCGTTTGGAACTGTTTGATTTATGTGAACCGTTTGGAACTAATTGATTGATGTGAACCGTTTGGAACTGTTTGAACCGTTGGGTTAGGGAAGTGATTGGGTAACGGGGCGGGTGTAATGTGTTAAAAGCATGGTGGATACGCCACTGGTACTTCCTATATATAAGTGCTTTTAACACATTATATATCGTTGCGTTATCTAGATCATTTAGGCAAATGTTATCAAAACAAAGTTATATTACAAGGTTTTTCTAACAATATAAACCATTCGAGTTTTATTACAAAAATGATTTTCGATCTCGGTCTATATAAACAAATATTTTGGAGTTAAGATTCATGGCATCGAGGTTTTATAAATTATAACAAATTTGTTTTAACTTGATTATTTCAATTCACAATATAAACATTTTACAAAACTAAGTTTTCTAATATCGAATAACAAAGTTGTTTGATTTATTTCAAAAGGTAAAACGAGCCATGAATCTGACACTCACATAAAACCTATGTACTCGCCGGCATTTTTATGCTGACGTATTTTCACATATGTTTCAGGTACCATAGTTGATGATGTTTGATGATGTTATTGGTGCATGCTCACATAGGAATGGACGAGGCCTTAGTGACTTAATAACAATGGAAGTTAATTTGTTCATGTTTTGTTTCTAATTTCAATACAATGTAATAAATTTAATTCAATAAAACAGAACTTTTATCCATGTGTTGTGAAACAATGATTCTGTTACTCCACTCCCCGACGTTTCCGCCGCGGTTTGTTGTTTTAACGCGGTCGGGGTGTGATAGAAAAGTTGGTATTTGTGCTCATGGTTATAGGGAATTAGGTTATTAGTAATGCTTTGACCTAGTCTATAACCTTCCTAGGACCCTAACACACGATTCTTGTGTTTAGATCTTAAAACAATATCGTCACTTATCCTTAGGTGACAACCACAACAAGAACACAAATTTCAAATCCGCTTTGAAAACCAATCATCTGTTCTAGGTTGATTTATTATAAGGTTTTGAACCTTCAAAGTTTTCAAAATCTCGTCAAAGTTGGGTCTTATAATATGAACACGTGCAATCTGGAAGGGTGGATACCAGTACTCTGAGCTTTCTGTCTAAGGCTAGAGTGTTCGTACAAATCCACATAATCGGACCAGTCACTCTTACCTGGGAACTCTTGGGGTGAGTATTCACTTATAGGTTAAAGCATGTCTTCGTGATACATTAATATGACCCGCTTACTTTGATTGGTCACCATCTCATTTGTTTGCCTTAGGTAACAAACGAATGATCACAATTTTATACCCTGTCATCCTGTTTTGATTATCCGATAACATCTCGCTTGCTTCCTCCCATGCCTTCCATTATCTTCAAGATGCCTCTTCATCGCAACAACACTCAAGTATCCGAACCAGGTGCTACAATTGCCCAACAAATAGGCGTCGTACTCCAGAGGACCGTTGATTTAGCTATCACCATGACTCGCCTCAGGGATGAAGCCGTACAAGGGAACCGCCTTTTGGTGCAATCAATGTAACCGTCATCATCCAAATCAAATACCCTGTTTCAAATGTACCCACTGCGGATGATGGGGACATTTGGCTAACATGTGCCGCTTTGCTATCCAAAGCAAAGCTGTTGCAAATCATGCCGCTGCTCAACCTCCAAATTCTGCTTCATATGTCGCCTTGGCATATCTAGCACCTCAACTTCATGAACTTTCTACCTTGTGTATCGACTTAAGCACGTCTAGTGCAAGGTTTCAAAACACCTTTTGTTACACAAATTCCAAAATCCATATACGATCTTTCTATCCACATAATTAGATCCTTGTGGACGATTATCGCTCATCGGAGCCCTTAATTGAATTCTTTGTATGCTTTCATAGGTACATTACGATTCAATAAGGACAAAATCTGGATTCCTATTAAGATCTTCCTATCTTTATAGATAAATTCTTGAAAATGTTTAAAGTGCCAAATGAAATCCCCGGATTGGATTCCTGGTGTGCTTTAAATACCCGTGTCCAAAGATAACAAATTAAAGGTCAAGTTAAACAATTATGTGATTATGTGCTTATGTGTTTTCTTTTATGTTTTTGTGTGATCCGAATTTTCGTTATCCAAATCCTCATAGAATCTTCCATATCTTTGTATAAGGGATTCATAGTAGGATATCCAAAGGTACTACCTTAAATCCTTAATGGGCTTATACGTAATAGTTAAGACCCTTGGATTGTAAAGTACTATCCCACAATTAGACCCCTTGAGAGGTCTAGTTAAAAAGATTGATTCAAATCTGGCTGGAAATGTCATGTGATGATATAGCTGAAAAGACTCCTTGGTGGTCTATTTAAAAAGATCATTTGTTGATTTAATTAAAAGGACCCTATGGTGGTCTAGTCACACTCATCACAGGTTTGTTCATTTGATTTTTCTTCCCCTACACATTATAAAATGCACTGTGCGGACAGTGCAAGGAATTACATAATTATGGATTCATACATAATTATGGAATTTAGTGCACGGAAACTACAACAAGTTTTGTCATGTATCTGGAGTTAACTCTATTCATTTCCATTTCTGATGAAGCACCCGTTGAGGAAAAATGAACTAGCTATTCATTTTTCACTTCTGAAAGAATATCCGTTGAGGAAAATGAATATCCTTTTGATTATTCCTTCATTTCCATTTCTGAAGAATACCTGTCACACCCTCAAATTACCACCTAGGGAGTGTCCCTGTTAAGCGTGTGACGACTAGCAATGAGCCACCAATTACATTGAATCACAAGTTTTAAAAAAATTTCATTGTTTAATAATACTGAAATTCCAATCATAAGTTATCCAAAACCATAAGTCCAGCGGAAGCGTAAAGATACCATAAAGTAAATACTAAACAATTGCAATAAATAAGTGTTTGATAAATAAGTTCATCTGCGTGACCATGACCACTCTTGCTCTCCAGCCAACAAGCTCCTGTTTCAATCACCTAACGACCTGCGAGCATGTAACAAGTGTATCAGACAAAGCTGGCGAGTTCACAGTTTTAGAAAACGTTCGTTACCAGTTATATGTAAAACAGTTCACTGACAAATGCAAGTAATATTGTTAATATCTCAATTCCGAACAAGACGGCTCCTGAAATACATGACTGCCCTTCCCACGTACTCCTATCTAGTACTGGGCCCCGACTGGGTCATTAGTTCACAACCGTCCTATCTAGGAGCGGTGTGAGGGTGCCAAACCTAAGTAGCGCTACCAACTAATACCCGTTACCCTCCAGGTAACATAATAAGGGACTTATAAAAATGATAGGTGAGAATATTAACCAATATACCCGTTTTTACCCAAACCACTGACTGTCCCCAACCACTGGGACGCATGCTCGAATGTAGTGAACTCACCTTGGGTTTGCTCGGTAAGATTAAATATCTTGATTATCAGTTGAACACACACGCCCTAAAAGGGTTACCGATAACAGTCAATACATCGTATACATAAACCACACATTTCACGTATAACAAGTCATGTATTCCCTTATTTCACTTATCACACAGTCAGGATACATGTAGCACACTTGTGAAGTTCAAGCTATCATAGTAAATCAATAGTCTCTCGTGCATACTTAGTTCACAAGCCAATTTGTCACATAAACATATATCTACAAATCATGCACAGTACATTCGTTGACACTCAATATTATGCAATGTACGAATCAGTGATCCAGCTTTAGCTCATGCGGTCCAATGTTTACTTAAGCCGTATGCGATTCAGTATATATATATATATATATGTTAGCATTGCAAGTGTGTGGCCTAATATTGTAACAACATTCTATATATACGGCCCATTAGTATCAACCCAAACCACTACAACATCCAAACTCCATCAGGGACTAGTGGCTGGCCTGCAGCCCAACTCGCACATGGATTCAAACAGTTACCCACACCCAGTCGGCCCATCATATACCCTACGGTTGTACTTGTGTGTTTATGTGATCCATGTCTTCATTTAATATTAACAGTTTCTAATACTGCAAAACAATAATAAAAGAAATCCTTATCTCTTATAATTATCACATCATCACAGTAGCCAAGGAAAGTCAAGACATGTCCTATCCCATACAACATCATATCACAACATTAATTGAGAACTTGACATTGTCATAACATAGTAATCATTCTCACATCCCAATATTTACCATTTTATTAAAACCATATTGACCATCATTATCATCAAAATCGGCGGCACATGTGCTAGGTTGGGGGTTGTGACTCTAACCTTTATTATACACAGTCTCACACATAAATCATCATTACAATAAGCCCCTACCATGTGCACACTAAATAACCATGCAATCCATACTTTCAAACAAGACCACTGTGTAAGTTAGCAATTCATGCACTTTTGCACAATTACCTATCCACATAACAGATCATTATCAAAACACTAACCTTCTACCCTACTGTTTAGCAACTCTAGTGCACCCATAATTTCATGAAATCACACAATCCCTCATACCCATGCTCGTGCAATCAGAGTCACATGTACACACCAACATGATTATCAACACAAATCAAACAAGAGAATTCACTAACCAAGTAATTGATCCGCTGAGACAATGTCACGAGGGGGGGTTTCCTTGACCACTGCCGTCACACTTAGAGGTTGGAATAGGGTTTGTTTTATTGTGTGCATATAATTTTTACGTATACAATAACATATAGGAAGGAGTGGTTGGGCCGATTATGTTTGCTAACCCACAAGTGATTTGGGCCGAAACTAAAGGTTCACATATTAGCTTTGGGTCAAGTTCACGTATCAGATTATGTTTTACGGCCCAATCATGTATTATAGCCCAATCATGCTCACAACATAGAGATTGGCTCGTTATACACACACACACACTCAACTACAATATACGTTAGCACATTTAACAAAGTCACGGGTTGAACAAATTGATTAAAACAAGAACGGGGAAATCACAAAACCGAAGGTGCTAACCTTGAAACTTCGGGTTGTCACATCATCCCCAACTTGAAAGAAATTTCGTCCCGAAATTTGACAAGTAAGTACGAGGAATGAAGTGAAAAGTCAAGATTGTTGCGGATTTTGCTCAGGTGTCACATCATCCCCAACTTGAAGAGGAATCTCGTCCCGAGATTCACCAGCTTTACTAGGTTCTGGTTTGTCTTTAGGAAAAAGATGTGGTGGGTATTTGAGTTTCATCTGATCCTCTCGCTCCCACGTGAATTCCGGTCCACGCCTTGAATTCCAACGGACTCTGACGATCGGAATTCGACTGTGTTTACGTATTTTGACTTCCCGATCCATGATCTCTACGGGCTCTTCAATAAACTGTGGTTTGTCATCGATTTTCAGTTCTTGGAAAGGTACAGCCAGTGGGTCTTCAGCATAGCACTTCTTCAGTTGCGATACATGAAAAACATCGTGAGCATTACCCAATTCAGTAGGTAATTCCAACCTGTAAGCCACCTTACCAATGCGTTCAAGAACTCTAAACGGTCCAACGTAGCATGGATTAAGCTTGCCACGCTTTCCAAAACGTACAACGCCCTTCCACGGTGAAACCTTCAACATAACGCGATCATTCACCTCGAATACAACCTCCTTGCTACGTTTGTCAGCATAGGCTTTCTGACGATCACGGGCAGCTGCCATACGCTCTCTGATTTTTACAATCATATCTGAAGTCTCCATAACCAACTCAGGACCTGAAATCTGACTGTCGCCCACTTCGGCCCAACAGAGAGGTGAACGACACTTCCTCCCATACAAGGCTTCGAACGGAGCTGCCTTGATGCTAGTATGATAACTGTTGTTGTAGGAGAATTCGACTAATGGCAAATGTCTCTCCCAACCCTTCCCAAAATCAATAACACACGCCCGTAACATATCTTCAAGTGTCTGAATTGTGCGCTCACTCTGACCGTCGGTCTGTGGGTGATACGCAGTACTCATATCGAGACGCGAACCAAACGACCTGTGCATAGCCTGCCATAACTCTGAGGTGAAACGCGGATCCCGATCCGAAATGATGGAGGTTGGCACCCCGTGCCTAGACACCACCTCTTTAAGGTATATCGCTGCGAGCTGGGAGTGCTTGCCTGTTTCTTTAATTAGTAAAAAGTGCGCTGACTTCGTAAGACGGTCCACAATTACCCATATCGTATCATTCCCAGCTTGGGTTCTTGGTAGGCCTGTGACAAAATCCATGGATATCTGCTCCCATTTCCACATCGGTATCTCAGGCTGCTGTAGTGGACCCGAAGGCTTCTGATACTCTGCCTTGACTCTAGCACAAGTCAAGCATTTGCTCACATATGTGGCTATAATAGCTTTCATATTCGGCCACCAATACAAGACTTTGAGATCTTGATACATCTTATCAGACCCCGGGTGAACAGAATACCTTGACTTATGTGCTTCATCCATTACCAGTTCCCGAAGGTTGCCAAACAAAGGAACCCACAATCTCTCCATAACATAGTAAATGCCATCAGACTTTAGCTCGAACTTCTTGTTCATACCACGCAAACCCTCTGCTTCAATGTTTTCATCCTTTAAGGCCTCGACCTGTGCTGAACGAATCCGTGTGGGTAGATCAGAGTGAATAGTAAGCTGTAGAGCACGAACACGCTTCGGTTTCGGTTCCTTGCGGCTAAGAGCATCTGCTACAACGTTAGCTTTACCCGGATGATACTTGATGGCACACTCGTAATCATTGAACAACTCCACCCAGCGACGCTGACGCATATTCAATTCTTTCTGGTCGAAGATATGCTGAAGGCTCTTATGGTCGGTATAGATGGTGCATTTCGTACCGTACAGATAATGCCTCCAAATTTTCAGTGCAAAAACCACGGCTCCTAACTCCAAGTCGTGTGTCGTGTAGTTCTTCTCGTGTACTTTCAACTGTCGAGAGGCATAAGCTATCACCTTGTTACGCTGCATCAACACGCAACCAAGGCCCTGAATCGATGCATCACAATGAACCTCAAAATCCTCGGTACCCTCTGGTAGCGACAGAATCGGCGCGCTACACAATTTTTGTTTCAACAGCTGGAAGGCATCCTCCTGTTTTACTCCCCATGAATAAACTACTTTCTTCTGTGTCAAGGATGTGAGGGGTTGAGCAATCTTCGAGAAATCCCGAATAAAACGACGATAATACCCTGCTAGACCGAGAAATTGACGCACTTCCGAAGGATTCTTTGGTGCCGCCCAATTTCTAATGGCATCGATCTTGGCAGGATCCACATGTATGCCCATTTCATTAACGATATGCCCCAGAAAATGTACCTCCCGTATCCAGAAATCACATTTAGAAAATTTCGCGTACAGCTGCTCCCTCCTCAGGAGCTCTAGGATAAGACGTAGATGCCGCACATGATCCTCCTTGTTCTTGGAATAAATTAGAATGTCGTCGATAAAAACGATAACGAAGTCGTCGAGGTATGGCTTGCACACGCGGTTCATGAGATCCATGAAGACCGCTGGTGCGTTGGTCAACCCGAATGGCATGACCAAGAACTCATAGTGACCGTACCGCGTCCGAAATGTCGTTTTGGGAACATCTTCCTCTCTAACCCGTACCTGATGATAACCCGACCTTAAGTCGATTTTGGAGTAGAAACTTGACCCTTGCAGCTGGTCAAACAGATCATCAATACGTGGTAAAGGATAACGATTCTTGACCGTCGCCTTATTGAGCTCACGGTAATCTATACACAGGCGAAAAGACCCATCTTTCTTTTTCACAAACAGAACTGGGGCTCCCCAAGGTGAAGAGCTGGGTCGGATAAAACCCCTGTCTAATAGTTCCTGGAGTTGATTTGACAATTCCTGCAACTCCCCTGGTGCCAGACGGTAAGGAGCACGAGCAATCGGTGCTGCTCCTGGGGCGAGATCGATCTGAAATTCCACCTGCCGGTGTGGAGGTAAACCAGGGAGTTCCTCAGGAAATACGTCAGGAAATTCCCGAACAACTGGAATATCCTCGATCCTCCTCTCGTCAGTCTGCGAATCAGTGACAAGGGCTAGAATAGCAGGATAGCCCTTACGGAGATACTCCTGAGCCTTCATTGCCGAAACAATACTAATCGGGTCCCACTGCGATGACCCTGAACCGATAAAAATTCTCCGCTAGGGAGAGGAACACGCACGATTTTCTCCTTACAGAGAATTTCCGCCTGATACTTGGACAACCAATCCATGCCGATAACTACATCAAAACTTCCAAGAGTAATGGGGAGTAGGTCAATGTCGAATACCTGACCCAAAAGATCGAGTTTACATCCAACCAGAACATGCGATGCTTCGATTGTTTTACCATTTGCTATCTCTACTATGTGATTCGTTACAAGAGGTGTAGGACTTAACCCTAACTGACGACTGAATCTCAAAGACACGTAACTCCAATCGGCACCAGAGTCGAACAAAATAGAAGCATATACATCGTTTACAGAAAACGTACCAGTAACCACGTTGCCGTCATTCCGTGCTTCCCCAGCTCCTATCACAAACCCGCGCCCACGAGCAACATTACCCCCGTTGTTTCCAGTATTGTTGTTCCCGTTGTTATTACCCCCAGTATTCTGCATCAGTTGTGGGCAGTCTCGCTTGAAATGCCCGTCAGCCCCACATTGATAACACCCCTTTTGAGTACCCTGATTCTGCTGACCCTGCTGTCTACCCGACTGCTGTGATGGCTGCTGCTGAGCTGGAAGTGTAGCCCTACAATCCCTGGCCACGTGCCCTGATCGGTTACACCGATGACAAACCCGAGTACACTGCCCCTTGTGATGATAGTTACACTTGCTGCACAAAGGTAGCTTCCCCGCATAAGATCCCTGCCCTGAATTGTTACTCTGGTTTTGATTCACTGACGACGACTGACTGAAACTGCGACTGTTGCCGGTATCCGTTTTCTTCTGAGGCTGGGCAGAGTTGGACCCCTTGTCCATATCGTTCCACTTACGCTTGCTATCAGTAGCAGGAGTAGTGGAAGTAGCAGCGGCTGTAGTAGTACTAGAAATACGTGGTGGTAGTGAGTTACTTTCCACCTCCTGATCCACAATCTTGTGAGTCAACCGGACAATCTCAGTTATGTTGTTGAGGTTTGCTGCAGTAACCAAACCCTTCACTCGTGGAGGTAACCCCTTGATAAACAACTCAATTCTTCGAGACATAGGTCGTGACAAATTCGGACACAAGTCAGCCAACTCATACGACCGCTTCACGTATGCTTCACCGCTAACTTCAGATTATAATATTCGTTCTCTAACTTCTGTATCTCATCACGAGGACAGTACTCTTCCCTCATTAATTCCTTAAAGGCTTCCCACGTAGTGGCGTTCGCCGCCTCGATGCCTAACAACTGAACCTGAGCATTCCACCATGTCAGGGCACCATCCTCAAGTGTGCCTGTAGCATACTTCACTCTGTCCCAAACTGGGCAGTTACACATCGCGAATACGGACTCCGCCTTTTCAAACCAGCGCAGGAGTCCCACAGCCCCTTCAGTCCCGCTGAAGGTCTGGGGCTTGCAATCCATAAAGGACTTAAACGTGCAGACAGGTGGGTGAGGCTGATTTTGTGGTGCTGGCTGACCTATTAACAGGAGAAAAGATAACAAACAAGTAAGGCTCAAGTATATGACTCAACAGGAAGAGTGTTTGGTACATATCGTACCAGCCTGATAAGCCGCCAAGGCTGCAGCCACCTGGGCGTTGATTAAGTCGGTCAATTCGGCTTGAGTCATATTGATTTGGCCACGTCCACCACCGCGGCCTCCACTACGTCCACCACGACGGCCTCCACCACGTCCGTTCATGATTCTATAAGTATGGGAAAAGGACGAGTTAATAAACAAGTTTAAATAGATTTCAAGTATTTACGTGGTATTCACAGATTTCAAGGTTCTAGTACGGGACCAACTAACAACGCAGGATCCTTCTTCACACTTGTCAAGGTTCACTGGGACTCACATGCACGCCACATTATTATTATGTGTGCACCCACAATAATAATCTAGTTTGCATGCTCATCTCAATTCCCCCTAACTCATGTTATAAGGCTTCCCTAACCCAAACAACATGAACAAGAGCGTCATAACACAAAACATGTAAGCCCAAGAAGAGTCCCACTCCTAAAACAAGTATCATAGTCTGATTGCATGGAAATTCGTGCTGTAGTGTCATTTGTGCATTTAAGTGCAATACGAATCATAAGTAAGTACCAAACGTACTATGCAATAGTAAATAAGAGACGAACCTTGCTGTCTGGAGCTGAGTGTCATGGTCGATGTCGGATTAGTTCAGTTAAAGTCTGGTTTTATAAAACATTTTAAAACCAAGTTCACTATAACCAGTAGCTCTGATACCAAACTGTCACACCCTCAAATTACCACCTAGGGAGTGTCCCTGTTAAGCGTGTGACGACTAGCAATGAGCCACCAATTACATTGAATCACAAGTTTTAAAAAAATTCCATTGTTTAATAATACTGAAATTCCAATCATAAGTTATCCAAAACCATAAGTCCAGCGGAAGCGTAAAGATACCATAAAGTAAATACTAAACAATTGCAATAAATAAGTGTTTGATAAATAAGTTCATCTGCGTGACCATGACCACTCTTGCTCTCCAGCCAACAAGCTCCTGTTTCAATCACCTAACGACCTGCGAGCATGTAACAAGTGTATCAGACAAAGCTGGCGAGTTCACAGTTTTAGAAAACGTTCGTTACCAGTTGTATGTAAAACAGTTCACTGACAAATGCAAGTAATATTGTTAATATCTTAATTCCGAACAAGACGGCTCCTGAAATACATGACTGCCCTTCCCACGTACTCCTATCTAGTACTGGGCCCCGACTGGGTCATTAGTTCACAACCGTCCTATCTAGGAGCGGTGTGAGGGTGCCAAACCTAAGTAGCGCTACCAACTAATACCCGTTACCCTCCAGGTAACATAATAAGGGACTTATAAAAATGATAGGTGAGAATATTAACCAATATACCCGTTTTTACCCAAACCACTGACTGTCCCCAACCACTGGGACGCATGCTCGAATGTAGTGAACTCACCTTGGGTTTGCTCGGTAAGATTAAATATCTTGATTATCAGTTGAACACACACGCCCTAAAAGGGTTACCGATAACAGTCAATACATCGTATACATAAACCACACATTTCACGTATAACAAGTCATGTATTCCCTTATTTCACTTATCACACAGTCAGGATACATGTAGCACACTTGTGAAGTTCAAGCTATCATAGTAAATCAATAGTCTCTCGTGCATACTTAGTTCACAAGCCAATTTGTCACATAAACATATATCTACAAATCATGCACAGTACATTCGTTGACACTCAATATTATGCAATGTACGAATCAGTGATCCAGCTTTAGCTCATGCGGTCCAATGTTTACTTAAGCCGTATGCGATTCAGTATATATATATATATATATGTTAGCATTGCAAGTGTGTGGCCTAATATTGTAACAACATTCTATATATACGGCCCATTAGTATCAACCCAAACCACTACAACATCCAAACTCCATCAGGGACTAGTGGCTGGCCTGCAGCCCAACTCGCACATGGATTCAAACAGTTACCCACACCCAGCCGGCCCATCATATACCCTACGGTTGTACTTGTGTGTTTATGTGATCCATGTCTTCATTTAATATTAACAGTTTCTAATACTTCAAAACAATAATAAAAGAAATCCTTATCTCTTATAATTATCACATCATCACAGTAGCCAAGGAAAGTCAAGACATGTCCTATCCCATACAACATCATATCACAACATTAATTGAGAACTTGACATTGTCATAACATAGTAATCATTCTCACATCCCAATATTTACCATTTTATTAAAACCATATTGACCATCAAAATCGGCGGCACATGTGCTAGGTTGGGGGTTGTGACTCTAACCTTTATTATACACAGTCTCACACATAAATCATCATTACAATAAGCCCCTACCATGTGCACACTAAATAACCATGCAATCCATACTTTCAAACAAGACCACTGTGTAAGTTAGCAATTCATGCACTTTTGCACAATTACCTATCCACATAACAGATCATTATCAAAACACTAACCTTCTACCCTACTGTTTAGCAACTCTAGTGCACCCATAATTTCATGAAATCACACAATCCCTCATACCCATGCTCGTGCAATCAGAGTCACATGTACACACCAACATGATTATCAACACAAATCAAACAAGAGAATTCACTAACCAAGTAATTGATCCGCTGAGACAATGTCACGAGGGGGGTTTCCTTGACCACTGCCGTCACACTTAGAGGTTGGAATAGGGTTTGTTTTATTGTGTGCATATAATTTTTACGTATACAATAACATATAGGAAGGAGTGGTTGGGCCGATTATGTTTGCTAACCCACAAGTGATTTGGGCCGAAACTAAAGGTTCACATATTAGCTTTGGGTCAAGTTCACGTATCAGATTATGTTTTACGGCCCAATCATGTATTATAGCCCAATCATGCTCACAACATAGAGATTGGCTCGTTATACACGCACACACACTCAACTACAATATACGTTAGCACATTTAACAAAGTCACGGGTTGAACAAATTGATTAAAACAAGAACGGGGAAATCACAAAACCGAAGGTGCTAACCTTGAAACTTCGGGTTGTCACAATACCCGTTGAGGAAAATGACTTAATCCGTTCATTTTCGTTTCTGAAGAATATCCGTTGAGGGAAATGAATATCCTTTTGATTATTCCTTCATTTCCATTTCTGAAGAATACCTGTCACACCCTCAATCTGATTCATTTTGCTCTAAGTTGGGGTTTAACACTTCATACCTGAGCAACTTGAATCAAGATCTTCCTAGCTTGGACCCTTTGTAAGTTTCTTTCATGCTTTTATCGTTTTTCAAGCATAAAAGTCAAACAGTGTTTGACTTTCTTCTTTGACCAGTCTTTGGTCAACACAAAGTTCGTTTGAACTTTGCAACGTGAGCGTAATCACGATGGTTATGGTCCCTTGTGACTATACCTACTTATTACCACTATGATTAGGTGTAGTGACGAATCATAGTTTCGGTCAAAATGCGTATTGATTCGTATTTTGCAACCAAACTATTCTTGGGTATCAAAATCGTTTGTTTTGATATCAAACTTGTTTTCAAACTTCGTTAAACATGTTTTAGCATGTTTAACTCGTCACTTTTAGTTTAGTGCTTATATAGGGTCGTAAGATAAGCGGTCTAAACAATCGCTTAGGCTTTCAAACCCGACCCGTTTGGTCGATCATTAGGATCCGACCAAGCATGTTTAGTGACCATAGATGTATAGGGAATAACCTTCCGAGGTTATACCTTATGGTCACTTAGTTTAATTAGCTGTATGATAGGTTGTTTATATGCCTAGGTAAAATGACCAAAATGCCCTTTTCATGCATAATTGGTATTTAAGCATATGTAACTCAAAATTTTGTCACTTAAATGATTATGCAACATATTTAAACATGTTTGGGCATATAATACTTGTCATAGGACTAGTTAGGCGTTCCGAACGCGTTTTACGCGAACGACGCGTTAAAGTAGCTTAGGCTACCTAAACGGGTCGTAATGGGTCGTAAGCACTTAGGTTAGGTTTTGATTTAGTATGTAGGCTTTGTTAAACCATGTCATATGAGTTCCGATACTCATTTGGTTTACGAAACCTCATCCTATCCGATCTTCCGATTTAGGTCTTGTCTGTTAACATAGTTACCTATATTAGGTGCCGTTTGATTTCCGTGATCCCTCTAGCTTTGCTTGGTTGTTATTCAAGACTTCTAAGCATTCTCAAGTGAGTACATAGTCCCCTCTTTTACTGTTTTCAAATGTTTTGGGGTGATTCATATGTGCCTTTTGAGTCTTTTAAGCAAAAGCTATGGTTTATATTACAATGTGAATTATTTGAACTGATTGAACCGTTGGGAACTATTTGATTTATGTGAACCATTTGGAACTGTTTGATCCTTGTGAACCGTTTGGAACTATTTGATCCTTGTGAACCATTTGGAACTGTTTGATTTATGTGAACCGTTTGGAACTGATTGATTGATGTGAACCATTTGGAACTGTTTGAACCGTTGGGTTAGGGAAGTGATTAGGTTACGGGGCGGGTGTAATGTGTTAAAATCATGGTGGATACGCCGCTGGTACTTCCTATATATAAGTGCTTTTAACACATTATATATCGTTGCGTTATCTAGACCACTTGAGCAAATGTTATCAAAACAAAGTTATATTACAAGGTTTTTCTAACAATATAAACCATTCGAGTTTTATTACAAAAACGATTTTCGATCTGGGTCTACATAAACAAGTATTTTGGAGTTAAGATTCATGGCATCGAGGTTTTATAAATTATAACAAATCTGTTTTAACTTGATTATTTCAATTCACGATATAAACATTTTACAAAACTAAGTTTTCTAATATCGAATAACAAAGTTGTTTGAGTTATTTCAAAAGGTAAAACGAGCCATGAATCTGACACTCACATAAAACCTATGTACTCGCCGGCATTTTTATGCTGACGTATTTTCACATATGTTTCAGGTACCATAGTTGATGATGTTTGATGATGTTATTGGTGCATGCTCACATAGGAATGGACGAGGCCTTAGTGACTTAATAACAATGGAAGTTAATTTGTTCATGTTTTGTTTCTAATTTCAATACAATGAAATAAATTTAATTCAATAAAACAGAACTTTTATCCATGTGTTGTGAAACAATGATTCTGTTACTCCACTCCCCGACGTTTCCGCCACGGTTTGTTGTTTTAACGCGGTCGGGGTGTGACACATAGTCATAACAAAAGCAAAATTTAACAGGTTAGAAAGGCAACGAATAGTTGAACATATATGAAATAAAACAATCGATAACAAAACAATAATTCACACAATTACCTTCAAACCATCAGATGACTGAGACTGGAATTCTGAAGCACCGATATTCAGAGAACAATTCTGAGAAGACTACATAATTTATAAAAAGAATAATTAAAAACAGATATCTAGACTTCAGGATACTACAATGTTGAAAACGTAAAACAATAAGGTCCAAAATTTTATATAACATACACTTATCTGTGAAGAAGATTGCTTGTCTTGAAGCTGAGATATAACGTTAGGATCCACAGTCAGCTTGATTATACCATACTTATGGATGTTATACTTCTAGATGGTAACGTTTATTTTAAATGCAACAGTCTGGCCAACCAACGCATCTACTTCAGCAGGAATCTTCATAGCATCAGAACGCTGACAAAATATAATATTTATCACTTATCAACAAATATGAACTTTTAAGTAAATTTAAAAGAAAACCAAAATGCCTACTAAATGTAAACTTACAAATTCAGGGTTGGCATTAAGAATCTCTTCAACAGACTTTCCTACCAACTTCCGTGCTTCACGATCAAACAAAGTAAGTGTAACAGAGGCAGAAGGGTCTTGAACTCTAAGTTGAATCTTGTACCTAGTGAATATGGGTATGTTCATATTATCAAATAATAAAAAATAGGTCGTGCATGTAAAAAAAAAAATCGGAAGGTATATTCACTTACTTCAGAGAAGAAGTTATAGTTTTAAAAGCACAGCGATCAGAGATACAGGTAAGAACCTCCTTTGTTACAGCTGAACCTGATTCCTGTGTGTCATCACTCAGATTAACAACTTTATTGATCTCCTTGTTACTTCTATTGCAACCCTCATAGAACCATCTTTCATCTTTGTAAACACCCATTATATTCCCCAAAACAATGAACGTGCAAACATGAATAAGTATATAATAACTTAATAATCTATACATCTAACTTGTAGTGTACAATTTAATATTAACAAAAAAGTATACCGTCGTAAACGAAAATACATCACAAATATTGAAAAAATCTTTGCTCTCCAAGAATTCATCTTCAACAGACTTTCCCATGGAACCAAGGCTCGTGGATTCAGTAACCTCAACAGAATTTTCAATCAAACTGTTGAAGAAATAAAAAATGAACGTATATTATAATAAACTATAGGTTCATCAGAATATTCATAAATATTAAAAGTTAAATAACGATAACCTAAATAAGAAAGAATATATTGAATATTTTTTTAAACCTGGTTCTGAACTCATCGGCCTCAGGACAATCATGATTGCAAAAAAGACGACTAACCATGTATGAATTGTTAACATACGCAACACCTAGGAAGAAACAGTGGGAAATTAAAAAGTAAAAAAATATAATATAATAAATGTGAATATAAACTTTACAATCGAATAATTAATTTACAGGGATACACCAGACAAAATAAATTAATAAGGAAAGAAAACAAACCATTCCACCACTTGACCTTCCCAAACTGCAATATAATGATTGCATGAACATTTTTCCCTTTGATAGTCTCGAAAAACGACAAAACTTGATCACAGTATTGATCCCAATTCCCACAGAGTAAGAAATAATGTCCGACGCCTGAGTATTTCATAAAAAAGGGGTATAGAATAAGTTTAATATGTTTAATTATATATTTATGTTAAAACAATACAACTATAATTACTATTAATTGTAACAATCATATGTATACTGGATTCTAAGATAATTATTACGATGCTTACTCTAGATCTGAAATCTCTATGGTAACTTTAACATATTTCTTTCCACTTGCTTTGTTAGTTACAGTCTCTTTTGGAAATGATTGAGTCAAATAACCAATGACATCTACAACAATACAATATCAATCAATAAGATGTGGTTAGGCAGTTAAAAACAAAAAAAATTAATGAAACACCAAATTATATTTTAAAAACAGAATTTAATATACATACCTACTGTAGAGTTTGAAACAACATTACTGTTCAAGATGTTAGTGTCACACCCCAACCGATGGCGGAAACATCGGGATGAGACGAAGTGTGTATAGATTGCAAGAGACTTCATAACACTATGTGACAATATTTAATTAAATTCAAATTTCATTGCAAGTGCTAAATTGTCATACAACATTTAAAATAGAAATAACAACATTGTTCAAATTTCAATCATAACATCAAAAGATAAAAAGATTAAAGGTGTGTATCTAGTCCACCCTATTCTTGTTTCATCTTTCATCATACTTCAACAATTTAACCTGCAACATGTATTAAAATAGAGTTTCAATGCAAAAGCAATGGCGAGTATACAAGTTTGTTTACATAGCATAATAGAATAAAAACTCAAATCCAACATGATTCATAATATGTGATTACTAGTATGCAATTTTGGCGTACAATATGATCAAACCCTAGAATACAACGCATAAAATAGCCTAATCCCAATAGTTTAGCGGGGTGGTGATGTTTAACTTAACAATACCCAATAGAATAGCGGGCGGGGCGTTAATCCTATAGCGCTATAATTGTTAAGGTGGGCGAGCAAAGTTAATGAGCATATAACGTTCCAAATCGTTCACATAGCATACGAGAATAACAAGTAAGTCACATTAGTTTCATGCTTGATCAAGGATTGAGTATGTTTAGTTTAAAAGTTGTTTGCATAATTATACATGTTGCATCCCAAAGTGTAAAGGGGAAAAAGGGATCAAGTATACTCACGGTGGTTGCAAGCTTTCCTACTTGATATCCCGCGAGTGAGTTGGTGGATGGATTAGTTTGGAGCACCTAGTCCTTCTACACGAGGAAACATAGGTGTGTGAGTTTGGCGTTTAACGGAAGATTATAAATTTGGAGTTTAACCTAACATAAAGTATGATATTAAAAATAATCATCTTTAACTTATAACTCTTATATGACACTATGTAACCACTAGGGTTATATTGTATTTCATGAGTAGTACACCCATTAGAATCATATCAAGGTTTTAAAGTCTTAGATGATATTCTACTACTTTAACATATAAACACAAGTTCAACATTAAAAGTTCGAATGAGTATATATATATCTAGGTTACATAATATTTAGTCCAATAATTCATGTAGGAGGTAGAAGATTAGAATCCTCATTTAGGCACCTCGAGTTATCATGGAAGTCATGTATGGGGTAGGAAGAACAAGCTTCCGTTTAGGAACCCCTTGAATGTTCACCACTTCACTTGATGTAAAAACAACCAAGGAGGGTCACGAACTAGGATTAGTACAATAATATAAACAACCTAACTAAAGAGAAATCATCAAATCATGTGAGGATTGTATGTTTGGACAACCCAAGTTGTTCCATAATCACTCATTAATCAAGGTCTAAGCTTGACATGACTTGTGGGTTAAATACCCTAACAAAACAGAAAGTTTATGAGGTTTAATCCTCTGATTTTAAGTGTCTCAACCTTGTTTTTAAGCCCAACTAATCATTCATTTGATTATGAGCATTAGGACATAGGTTTGAGATGAGAAAACTCAAGTTTGATAAGTTTAAACAAGTTTTGAAAGAGTTTAAAACATAACAGAAAGTTTATGGACATTTTTAGGGCAATTCCAGGTCTGATTTCTCCAAGGAGAGATCAAGGAATCAAACCCTATGATTATCCAAGCAAGTAGGAAGAAGAATCAAGTGATTTGGTTGAGAAATGAGCAAGTTATACTCACTTTAGTACAAGAGTATGAATCTGCCCGAATTTCTGAAATTTGCAAGAACTTGAGAGTGATTTAGAGAAGATTAGAGAGTTGTGAAAGTGTAAAATGGCTTGGAGAAGGGTTGTATTTATAGGGGAAGAGGTTAGGGATGATTGGAGGTGATTAGAGGTGGGTTAGAGCTGATTGGGTGAGGTTGGATGTTGGGATTTCGTGCAAAAACGCGGGCTGCTACGAATTCTGTCCGCCCAGACACCCCTTACGGACCGTAAGGGTAGAGGCTTACGGTCCGTAAGCCTGGACCAGAAGCACAAAAATTTTTATTTTATGTTTTAACGAATTGCAACTTATTCCCATGTCACCTAATACGGATTTTATGATTAAATTAGTGTTCCTAGGCATATGTAACATGTTCTAAAGTATGCCCAAGTGTAAATTGAATATGATTAAGCATAAGTTTCGTATAAAACATAAATGTCACATGTTTATTTGTTTAACATAAGTTCGCGAACATTCCGAATAAATACCAAATTGTTTCTCAATTCAAATGCTCAATCATGAATGGAATATATATATATATATCACGAGTTTAAATAATTGCAAGTTTAGCACTTAGTTTCCAAGAATAACGATTAAACATCAATTGATTCGCCAAATCGAACATACAAGCATATATAAAGTGTGTATAACATATTTGTAACAAAATACGAGTTTCATTAATGATCCAAGTCTCGATTTTAAAATGATTACAAAGAAAGAACGATTACGAGAATACAAGGTTTCCAAAAATAGAAATACGAACAAAACTTTCTATAAATGGAAAGTACAAAAGAGCCGGGCGTTACAGTCTCCCCTTCTTTAGGAAATTTCGTCCCGAAATTTAGGAAGACGTAGGGAAAAGATGAGACTTGATCATAATGTTTGTTTAAGAAAATTGTTTGCATAAATTGATTCACATAGCATAAAGTGTCACATAGCATAAAAGGTTCAAATTGATTCACATAACATAAAGAGTTTAGACGTCTCATGTAGCATAGTCATGAGTTCCACATATCATAGCATGAATAAATGAAAGCCTTGTAAATTTAGTTTGTTCACGAGGGATTATTATTGTTTGTGATTGCGATAACGTGTGAAACGATTAAAACGAAATTTGAAATGAACGAACGTTCAAGTGTAAAATCACATATAAATGGAGGTACATAAAAGAGAGGCTCAATAAAACATAGGATTGTTTCGGGTAGAGAAACATCGACTATTCCAAAGTGGGTCGAAAGTCCTTTTGAATTAGAGAAAACGTGCTTTGGCCTATAGGTAAGATACTCTCGTCGAGAAGCGATTAACGGTATCTTACCCTTCCGGTTACTACACATCTCTAATTGATTGGAACAATCGGGACTTTGGCGAGATTGAAAATCGAGGAATGGGACTTAATCGACGAGATGCGGGTTTCACCCCTAACTTGACGATTTCGTACCCTAAATGTGGTTGGTACTTGTCGGGTCAAAATAAAATTTCGACACTATGACAAGGGTCCACTGCAGTTGAAACAGAAATTACCATTAAGTTGCGGATTTCACTCCTAGCTTAATGGTGTAATTTCGTGCAAAAATAGTTTAAGGTAGAATGAGAGTCGTTTACCAAATTGTGGGTTTCACGCCTATTTTGGTAAAGTTGTTTCGTTTGTGTTACAAGAGTATACAAATAAACAAAAGTGTATTCATGTTAACCTTAGGAAAGGCATATAAATTTAATCAACGAGAAGTATAGCTAGGAAGCATGCATGGTAGAGTACAAAAGTTTTAAACAACACATGAGAGGCAAAATTCCTAAAACTATAGATTAGGGCAAAAGCATGGCAATTTTCCTAATTCCCTATAGTTATGGCTCTGATACCAATCTGTCACACCCCAACCGATGGCGGAAACATCGGGATGAGACGAAGTGTGTATAGATTGCAAGAGACTTCATAACACTATGTGACAATATTTAATTAAATTCAAATTTCATTGCAAGTGCTAAATTGTCATACAACATTTAAAATAGAAATAACAACATTGTTCAAATTTCAATCATAACATCAAAAGATAAAAAGATTAAAGGTGTGTATCTAGTCCACCCTATTCTTGTTTCATCTTTCATCATACTTCAACAATTTAACCTGCAACATGTATTAAAATAGAGTTTCAATGCAAAAGCAATGGTGAGTATACAAGTTTGTTTACATAGCATAATAGAATAAAAACTCAAATCCAACATGATTCATAATATGTGATTACTAGTATGCAATTTTGGCGTACAATATGATCAAACCCTAGAATACAACGAATAAAATAGCCTAATCCCAATAGTTTAGCAGGGTGGTGATGTTTAACTTAACAATACCCAATAGAATAGCGGGCGGGGCATTAATCCTATAGCGCTATAATTGTTAAGGTGGGCGAGCAAAGTTAATGAGCATATAACGTTCCAAATCGTTCACTTAGCATACGAGAATAACAAGTAAGTCACATTAGTTTCATGCTTGATCAAGGATTGAGTATGTTTAGTTTAAAAGTTGTTTGCATAATTATACATGTTGCATCCCAAAGTGTAAAGGGGAAAAAGGGATCAAGTATACTCACGGTGGTTGCAAGCTTTCCTACTTGATATCCCGCGAGTGAGTTGGTGGATGGATTAGTTTGGAGCACCTAGTCCTTCTACACGAGGAAACATAGGTGTGTGAGTTTGGCGTTTAACGGAAGATTATAAATTTGGAGTTTAACATAACATAAAGTATGATATTAAAAATAATCATCTTTAACTTATAACTCTTATATGACACTATGTAACCACTAGGGTTATATTGTATTTCATGGGTAGTACACCCATTAGAATCATATCAAGGTTTTAAAGTCTTAGATGATATGCTACTACTTTAACATATAAACACAAGTTCAACATTAAAGGTTCGAATGAGTATATATATATCTAGGTTACATAATATTTAGTCCAATAATTCATGTAGGAGGTAGAAGATTAGAATCCTCATTTAGGCACCTCGAGTTATCATGGAAGTCATGTATGGGGTAGGAAGAACAAGCTTCCGTTTAGGAACCCCTTGAATGTTCACCACTTCACTTGATGTAAAAACAACCAAGGAGGGTCACGAACTAGGATTAGTACAATAATATAAACAACCTAACTAAAGAGAAATCATCAAATCATGTGAGGATTGTATGTTTGGACAACCCAAGTTGTTCCATAATCACTCATTCATCAAGGTCTAAGCTTGACATGACTTGTGGGTTAAATACCCTAACAAAACAGAAAGTTTATGAGGTTTAATCCTCTGATTTTAAGTGTCTCAACCTTGTTTTTAAGTCCAACTAATCATTCATTTGATTATGAGCATTAGGACATAGGTTTGAGATGAGAAAACTCAAGTTTGATAAGTTTAAACAAGTTTTGAAAGAGTTTAAAACATAACAGAAAGTTTATGGACATTTTTAGGGCAATTCCAGGTCTGATTTCTCCAAGGAGAGATCAAGGAATCAAACCCTATGATTATCCAAGCAAGTAGGAAGAAGAATCAAGTGATTTGGTTGAGAAATGAGCAAGTTATACTCACTTTAGTACAAGAGTATGAATCTGCCCGAAATTCTGAAATTTGCAAGAACTTAAGAGTGATTAAGAGAAGATTAGAGAGTTGTGAAAGTGTAAAATGGCTTGGAGAAGGGTTGTATTTATAGGGGAAGAGGTTAGGGATGATTGGAGGTGATTAGAGGTGGGTTAGAGCTGATTGGGTGAGGTTGGATGTTGGGATTTCGTGCAAAAACGCGGGCTGCTGCGAATTCTGTCCGCCCAGACACCCCTTACGGACCGTAAGGGTAGAGGCTTACGGTCCGTAAGCCTGGACCAGAAGCACAAAAATTTTTATTTTATGTTTTAACGAATTGCAACTTATTCCCATGTCACCTAATACGGATTTTATGATTAAATTAGTGTTCCTAGGCATATGTAACATGTTCTAAAGTATGCCCTAAGTGTAAATTGAATATGATTAAGCATAAGTTTCGTATAAAACATAAATGTCACGTGTTTATTTGTTTAACATAAGTTCGCGAACATTCCGAATAAATACCAAATTGTTTCTCAATTCAAATGCTCAATCATGAATGGAATATATATATATATATATCACGAGTTTAAATAATTGCAAGTTTAGCACTTAGTTTCCAAGAATAACGATTAAACATCAATTGATTCGCCAAATCGAACATACAAGCATATATAAAGTGTGTATAACATATTTGTAACAAAATACGAGTTTCATTAATGATCCAAGTCTCGATTTTAAAATGATTACAAAGAAAGAACGATTACGAGAATACAAGGTTTCCAAAAATAGAAATACGAACAAAACTTTCTATAAATGGAAAGTACAAAAGAGCCGGGCGTTACAGTTAGCAAAACTCATGAAATGAAAGCCGTAAGGGGATCCACCAATATCTTCACATTGAATAGCTTGGGTTGTACCCTGGAAACATAGCTTGTTTTGATTGTCAACATACCTGTAGGTAGAATTATTAAAACCGATAGTTGGATTCCTGATAATCAAACATTGCTTTTCCACTAATGATTGTTGAAATTGTCGTAACACTCGATTCAAGCATGTTGCTTCCATCTTTATACCCTGTATAATGTATGAAAAAAATAATAAAATAAATATTAATCAAATAGTATAATAGTATAAAAGTACAAATTTGAATATATATTGGTAAATTGATAAAAATTAAATAAACATCTTTATCAATTAGAATCATGTCCAATGAGTATAGTTGACTGGGATTCCGCCTTTCAGGGTGTTCCCAAACCCTGATCACCCTAACCTTGACAGAAAACTGCTCTTGAAATGCATCAACAGCTCTCAACATAGTGATGTTATGGTTCTCCATAATATCTATGACACGGAGCAAAACACACTTCAATATACGAATCACAAAAACGAAAGACCAATGCAAAATATTAAACCAAACAAAATGCAGAAACATTTTTGGACGAAAAAAAGAGTGTAAAAAAATAGTGTTTTCTTGCAAAAATAATATCATATATAAGAAGTGCAAGAGTAAAACATAACCAAAACAATGTGAAGATATGAATGACACAATGATGAAATGAATGGAGTTTTCAAACAATACTTATAGGAGTAATATGAAAAGGTATATAAGGAAAACATCAATATAATCATAATCAACATCAATCTATCAATATAATCAATAATCAAAAATCAATATCAACAATCAACAATCAATAACCAAAATAAAACATATATCAATAATGGATAGTATCAATTTGCATATTCTTACAAAAAATAGATTAACCTATTTTTCACTAGAATTTTTTAGTATATTTATTAATAAAGTTCGACAATACAATAAATTGTTATTGTTATTACATATCAATTTACATTAATTTTACATTACTATATTATTAACATCACCAATATCATTTACGGTTATTAAAAAGATATAAAATTACAGTTAATCAAAATTCAAATAAATTACATATTATTTCTAAAAATAAGTAAACCTATTTTAGGTGACCTTATATATTTCAAGGAATAGTATCAATCAATTATACTTATATCAATTATACTTATATATGAATCAGTTTTCTGTTTAACATTTTAATTTTGTATATATATAACACATAAGTATAATATATATATATATATATATATATAATATTATATAATATAATATAAGATACATAAGATATAAGATAGATAAGATAGATTTATATAAACAATGTTACAATCATAAATAATAAATTTTATATTGAGAAGAATTTACAGTCACAAAACATATATATTTTTAAAAAATAAACAACTATAATAGTATCTGGATATCTTAAAATATTAATTTATTAATTTATAAATTATAAGTATGATTGTTAAATATAGTTATCAAATAATGTAAGATATATGTAATATGGTTTACTATTTTCAAACTTTTTTCTATATGGTTTATTATCACTACAAGAAAATGAAGTTAATGCAACCCTTTGAAAAGGTTGCATTAGGCCTTAAAAAGGTTGCATTATGTCTAATGCAACCTTTTATAAGGGGCTGCATTAGGTGAAGTTGCATTAGATCTAATGCAACCTTTTTTATGACCTAAAGCAACCTTTTTTAAAAGTGTTGCATTTACTATTTAAATGCAACCTTTTTAATATGCAACCTTTCTGTATTCTAATGCAACTTTTTTCATTTTGAAACGCAACCTTTTCAATACCCAAATGCAACCTTTATCATGATTTTAGTTACAAAAATGCAACCTTTTATGCTGTTAAATGCAACTATTATCATGTTTTTAGCACAAATAATGCAACCTTTTTTCACAAAAATGCAACACTTTTTTATAAATTTAGTGACATCAAACGCAACCTTCTTTATATTGAAATGCAACTTTATAACTTTATAACATGATTGTTTCAAACACTACAATTGCTATTAATATGCATTAGGATCTGAATTGCGCCATAAGAATGGTAACAAAGATATCATAATAACCTATTATACATTCATAAAGTTACTCAAAATTATTTACAAAATCTTCCAATCAAACTAAATTTTCTTCAAGGATCTTGAATAGGGGCTTGTGCAATTTCTTCTAGTCTCCCTTGTTCGACTTGATTGTTTAGTCTTTCAAGTATGAATAATCCACCAACAAACATTTGCAAACCTGATACTGTTGCTAACCAAGTAAAATAAGTGCTGCAAAAACAGAGATGATGACTTTAGTCCTACATCAACTTAAAACCAAAATAGGTGTAGCATATTACTCACAATAAACCCCTCATACTAACAACAAATCTAAATATATTCTTTTGCATGTATCATAATCTACAAGGACGCTAATGGTCTTAATTGGTCATTTTTGTAGTAGTGAATAATAGCCATGTATTTATTAGATGCTATACAACTTTGCATTTAAATTTTCAAAATGTAACCTTTCTAGAAATAGGTTGCAAATTTTATTGATATTTGCAACTTTTAAAGAAAAGGTTGCAAGTTTTAGTAAAATTCGCAACTTTTTTATTAAAAGGTTGCATTAGATCTTCTAATGCAACTTTTATGTTTAATGAAGTTGCATTAGAGTCAAATGCAACTCATTTGAAAAAGGTTGCTTCTAAAAAGTTGCATTAGACCTATTTTCTAGTAGTGTATGATCTATCTTTTTTAACATTGTAAATCTAATAATACAAAGTCACATTTTAAATTATTTATGATATTACGCTATTTGGCGATACGACAATGGGGAATACAAAGTACTTAAAACATATATTAAACTTTTTACACTTGGAATATTTGTATAATATGTTGTCAGTATAGTCATTGAAACAACAGGTAAGATAATAAAAGTTGTGGTCACTTAAACTTCAAAACCATAATCCTTGTTAAAAATAATAACCATAACTAATTTAATATATATCATATAAAAACGAAACGACGAAACCTAAATGTCAAAAAAGTACTAAGTACGCCTAATATGAGGAACAACCCTTTCAACACTCAAAACTTGTTCAAGTTCATCAAAACAAAAATAAATCGTGTCACCCACCTTAATGCCAGCGGTATTCATGAATCTTGACCACCTCTTTAAAGCATAATGATAATCTTTCTCTTTCCTCTCACGTCCGGTACCGTTAGGAAACTCTATTGGAGGACTAAGATGCATAAGTCTGATAGTGATACTTTTTAAACCCAAATGCAGTTTGGCCATCGCTGAAACATCATCAGGCAGCCTCTGTATTGTGTTAAAAAATATAAGTAATAAGAAAATGAATCTTAAAATATTTATGTATTATGTCAATAAAAAGTATATAATATTTAATATTTAGTAATTACTAAAAACATATTAACACTTACAAAATATTCAGCAGCCATACGAACAAAACGAATACAACGTCCAACTTCTTGTTCAGCAACAGCAGGCGGATCATCTGAAATCGGAGTATCATCTTTTACACAATCAACAGGTGCAACTACAACCTGAAAATTATATATAAAACTTATTAGATTTATTACATTATAAATATAGTACTATATAATTAAATATAAAGAATCAGCGAAATGTATAGTTACCTCCTTGACATGTACATCATCAAAATTTATTTCAACGCCATTTTTACCAAAAATTGTTAAATGGAAAGAATAACCAAACCATTTTGTAAAAAAAAAAATAACAACCGGCCTCCAATTGATATTGACTAACAATAACATCAATACCATTGGTAAAGCAAACTTTACCATCAACAGTTTCAATCTTAACATGAAACGTCTTGTTGCTTAAATAGATAGTTGAAATTAAATCACGAAGTGTATAATCATGGGACTTGGGCAGGATACACTCATGTATGACCTGTAGGAATGATAAGAAAAAAAAAAAGTAAAAAGATTAGACTTCTAAATTGTTCTGAAAAAGTAAATATATTAAGAAAAATAAACAGAAATTAAAAAATAATCTTACACTAAAATAAGAAGATGTAGATAAGAGAGATGTCCAGAAACAGGTAGGACTCACACCATTAAGACAATATATTAGTTTGAATCTGGTAGAATCTAAAGGATTCAAGATTACCAAACAACCTGTTTTAAGTCGTAATTGTGTAACGACATCTGACCAACCATTGAAAAGGAAAAACTTTCCTTTTGCTTCACTTATGAAAACAACAAATGTTCGCCCATCATTTGTTTCTATCAGAACATTAGTAGGCCCTTTATCGACACCCCACATTTTAGCCGCGGCGTCAAATGGAATCGCCTTTCAAAACAAACAATTAAAAATAAATTATAATTAATATAAAAAAATCACAATAATAATAAACTGACTTTCATGACAGCAAAAAAATAAAATATATAAATCATGTTAGAATTTATGAATTACCATAAGAAGTTCATCCGCTCGATTCATAATCCTACAAAAAGAAGGCTCCCTGATACTAATTCAAAAAAGAATAAATTAATAAACAATAACATGTTAAGCATAATGTTCAAAAAAATGATAAGATGGAATCGAATACAGATTCTAAAGAATTTAAAGAAAATAATTACAAAACATATATAACAGGAAATCTAATAAAGAAATCCTAAAAATTAAGATAACAAATAAAAAATCTAAAATAGACATAAAGAATTTTACAAATTAACAATAATCTAACAAAGACAGAAAGCATATACAATAAAGAGACAACAATTACAAAGACAGATTAAACAGAAAATATAATAAATAAATCATAACATAAAATATAATAAACAAATCATAAAAATCATAAATTTTACATAGTTTATAAAAATTGATACAGAATCTACATATCAAACACAAAAATTTTAAGTTATAATATGATTCATAATGAAGAAGATAAACATAAATGACCTTGATGAATAAATAATTTTACAAATTAACAATCATCTAACAAAGACAGAAAACAAAAAAAAAATAAAGAGACAACGATTACAAAGATAGATTAAATAGAAAATATAATAAAGAAATCATAAAAGAAAATATACTAAACAAATCATATAAATCATAAATTTTACATAATATATATAAATTTATACAGAATCTACATATCAAACACAAAAATTAAAACTTATAATCTGATTCATAATGAAGAAGATGAAGAAGATAAACATAAATTACCTTGATGAACTTTCCGTCATATTGAAAACCTACAAACAATGGTTACAAAAAACAAATCAGATTATATATTACAAAATTAAAAAATAAGAACAAAACAACAATGTCATTAAGTTGTTATAAACATAAATCTATTAACAAAATCGATAAACTAAACAGTATATTAACAGAAATTGATATTCAATTAAAATATGATGATTACTGATACTGATTATGAACTTGTACCCTAGATCTCCGTTTATTCAGTGATAAGAACAAACAAATCAACGATTCAAAGATGTCGTAAGAGAGGACTAAAATACATACTGCAACACCCCGAAAATATAGATTTAATATTATAAACTAAATGTCGGTTATGGTCAAGATAGAATAACTAGGAATATATAACCTAGTTAGTTAGTGTCTTGACATAATAGAACAAACATGGTTAAGATACCCTTTAAATAACTTGTGTAAAGTGGAAGGACTAAACATGGGCAATTGCAACAAGTTTTAATTAAATCAATTAAAACACACAAAACACTCACGTATGTGTGTGTGTGTGTCTGCGATTTAACCAGAGCCAAGAAAGGGCTCTCATATTCAAACCCTAAACTTCAAAATCCATCAAATTGAGAAGCCAAATCAAGCCCAAATCGAAATCCAAACACAAAATAGTGATCACCTCAGTAAAGGGATCAAAAGGTATGTAAAATTTCATGGTTCGATTCCATCTTGAATTCTAGATGAACACATGAGATTCGAAATTGAGCTTGCATGATTGTTGTTTGGATGAAATTGTAATGAAATCATGTCTAGGAGTAAACCCTAGTCATTAGTTTGTTGAATTAGTGCTTAAACTATGAAATTCATGATCATCCATTATGTGTGTTTAATGGGTTTGTAGAAACATGATGAACATTAGAATCATGAGTAGCAAACTAGTGCTAGTAGAATTCTATGAAGCTAGTTTTGATATTGAAGTGTTAATTAGACACTAAATTGGAAAAGGATGTTAAACTTGGTAAAATAACTAGTCATGAAACTTGATTTTTCTAATTTTATGAAAATCATGCTTGTTAGGTGTTTGATAAAATGCCTAAGAGAAAGCAAAATGTTGAAATTTCGGACAAAAACGCATGTTTGATTGATATGGCAAATTATGCGTTGTGTGTTATAAAAAGAGTTCTAAACGATTTGTGGTTGAACTCTATAGGCAAAGAAACCGAGTCTTCAAGCGGACAAGTCGGGGGCGATACGCGCTTGAAAGGAAAGCTTTGAAGGTACGCGACTTGTCGTCTCGTTACATTTATGTAGACAAGCGTAGTTGTAGATATGTTTAATGTTGTTATAGCGAAAATAGCTGCGTTTGGTGAGTCTAAGAAGTGATGGGATTCACTCGACAAACCAAACGGGTCAAAAGAAATAGTTGGAATATGTATGATGTTGAAAAATTGAAACTGTAATCGTTTGGTAAGTCTAAGAAGTGATGGAATTCACTCGACAAACCAAACGGGTCAAAATAAATAGTTGGTTAGATATGTTTATTGATAATATTGTTTAATTAGTCATAATGAGAATGTAAGTAAAGTGATGTAACTCGCTAGATAAAGAACGGGTTATAATAATGGTCGAAATAGTAGTGTTCGAAGTGACTCGAACATCACTCGTTAAATTTGAGTTATAAAAGCGTAAACCATGGATTGGAAGGATACGCTAAGGTTGACAAGCACGGGAATGGGTAATTATGGTTAGAAAGCAATGTTGATGAATTATAAAGGTATGTAACTTGATTCGTTACATTGAGTGAATTTGATATTAGAATATGTATAGTTGTGTTTTAGAATAAAAGTTATGTTGATTGAAGTGACAATGTTCGCTACTTGAATTAATCGGTTAAGAATCGACTAGGAACCGTTTGGTAGTCATTATAATGGAGGATTCCATAGATGAGCCAAACAGGTCGAATAATTGTGTAATTAGTAGTGTTATTGTTTGATAGTTAGCATTGGCGATGACAATCACAAGAGCATGAAGCCATTAGTTTGGTAATGAAATGCCGGTGATAATAAACCCCGGATGTGGGTAAAAGCGCCTTGTGGCTACTATTGAAATGGTAGTAAAATGGGTGCAAATATAATGGGTCGGATAATTGTAGAGTGATTTTTAGTCGTCCAGTCCGTAAACCAAATTTTCGGTATGATAATTGTAAAAGACACGCCAGTAATTAAATTACAGACGTATAGGAAAAAAGAATCACCTAAAACGGGCCTTCAGATCAAAAGTTATGACCATTTGAAGTTGAAAATTGTAATTTTCGGAGCTGGCAGGAAATGCAGGTCAAAAACCTGCACCTGCTGGAAAATGGTATCCCCCGCGCCACGCGACAGGATCACATAGATCCGGCGCGACACGCAAGAGCCGTCGCGACACGCGACAGAATGAAGGATACTTGGCGCGACACACGACATGACCAAATTCTGAATGTTTATTTTATTTTAATGATTTGATGCTGGAACTTGTTTATACGCACTATATCAATGTCAAAACTAATATTTTAAGTGGTTTTGACTTTAGGTGAAGATGGGGACTTTCCGGATGGTGATCAAGCATGTTATGAAGAACCGAACACACACACTTTTGAAGCTTCCGCCATAGATTAACTTTGTTTTAGACAATTTTTGTGATGAAAACATTTTACGAATCATGTTTTGAATGTTGGAACTAGTTTAGTAGTTAACTAGTATGGATCACTTTAAAACTTAAATTTTGTACTAGTTTGAAGTAAAGTACTATTTTATCTAAAATCATGCGTATTCACTTTAAATTCGATTTGAAATTAGACGGCTGTTACAAGTTGGTAATCAGAGCTCAAGGTTGTCAACAAAGTGTTCGGTTCAAGCTTGATCAAACATCCGTTAAGAATTTGTCATTTAGTAAATTTTATTTGAATATTAGAAAAAAGAAATTGATTTGATGTGCACGGGAAGAGCGTGTTAACACACACAAACCCATAAAGTGCATTAAACATGAATGGTTTAAGCAAGTGGTAAACTTGGCTAAACCAAAGCGAATGATGCATATGTTATAAAACGAAATGTTTAATAGTGACATAAATATTACAGATTCTAGATGTCTAGTGCTGATAAAAGATGATTAGGTAGTATAAACCCTAACCATAGATTGATTATAAGATAAGTACTTATGAAATAAGTATATTTGAATGCCTCGTATGATAATACGGGCAACATTGAATAGCAAGATTAATAATAAATTGGAAATGTTCGAATGATATGATAATCGCATCTGACGATGACGGGAGATAAATAATCTAGACGGAGGAAGGTTCGGAAGCATGACAAAGAACATACTAGTAAAGAACTTAAATCAAGTGATGACTTGAGACAATGGAGTACATCAGGGCGAATATCAATCAGGTACACGTTATAAATTACGATAAGACAAGTATAATGTGATAATTCACATAATGAACGATAGTTGCATATGGGCATATATGATTAGTGAAATGAATGAATTATGTAAAATAAATAAATAAATATATATATATATAAGTATGTATAAATAAATAAATAAATAAATAATGGCGAGCATGTGAAACCGAGGTAAAAGTAATCTCGATAAATATTGCAATGGGAAGGAGTGCGCGTGCACTCGAACCCGGAATTTGAAATAGCAGTAAATGGCGAAGATAAGGTTATAGACTCGGCCAAACCAAATAAAACATGTAGAAACATCGTCTATATTGATAAACGATGTGGGTAAATTCCATACAACAATATGGAATAATAAAATAAAATGAAGTGGTTATGTTATTGTTAAAATGAATTAAGGTCAAAAATGAGAAATTAAGGCTCGGAGAGAAATATCCCCGAGAAAGAAGCTAAATGGATAATACGTATTATTCACTGGTGTGAATAATAAAGTATCAAATGATGTGGATTTAGAAACTTGGGTATGGGTAACTATCCAAGTAACATATTATTAATCAAATCCTTACGAGGAAGAACAATAATCACATTGATGGGTGCGATTGTATAAAAGATTAGTAAAAGGAACGTTTTAAAAGTGTTGGAATGAAAACGAGTAAACCCCAAAAGTTGTATAACAATAACAGTGGTTTTACCAAATAAGGCTTAAGAAATGAATTGTCGGGACATTGATAAAAGAGACGGATCTAAGGATTACTAACAAAAGAAAGAGGGTGTTCGAATCAAATAAGTAAAATGTTTAATAATAAAGGAAAAATGCAAGTCGGGTAATGGAAACATATTACATTAAAATAATTAGCCCGAGGGAAGGGATACGAATCAAAGTAAACAAAAATATAAACCGAGAATTTAGAATGTCAAGGTATAAAGACAAAGTTTGACTGTCACAAGTGATGAAATTCACATGAACAAATCACAAATAAGATGAATAAAAGAATTAAGGACCCGGTTGCATAAAGGCGATAGATTTCGCTAATACAACCAAATAAATCAAAATAAAGTATAATGCTCGGTAGTGTAATTAGGCGCAAACCATTAATGGAAGCGCAAATTATTAATAAACTTATGAGATGGATAGTGAGAGTTTATAAAGAGGAAAATGCAAACCAGACAACGGAAGCATTAAAACATTAAGGTAAAAGAACTCAGGTAACGGGTTGTAAATAAATAAAGGTGTGAACTGAATAATGGTAAGCGAAGAACAAACCGACGTGTAAATGACGGAAGAAGTCATAGAGTCGGAAGAAATAGTTCAAAAGGAAACGGGTGTAGCCTTAGACTACGGTCAAATCGATAAAATTCAAAAATGAAAATGAATAAGTTTTAGGCTTGAAAAGGTGCCCTGACACCAGAAGTGTAATTCTAAGAATGCGAAATGACACAAGCAAAAGATGATCTACGGGATCATCATAACCTTTGAGATTATAAATAAAGTAAGGGTTTGAAGGACTAAGTGAACCACGCGTCAGCAATAGAAGGAAATAAACCAGAAAGGGGTCAAAACCTAACGGAATAACCTACGAGGCTAAGCAAAAGAACATACGAGTCACTTGGGATAAAGCATGGGGATTAGTTACGATTCCTCGCGTAATATAAGAGCGGAAAAGAATAAATTCTTGTCGTCAATTCCTGGGTATGAGAATTTGACATAAGTTAAAGAGATAGACGTTAAACTAAAATTCAGTTTTAGTGAGAAGTGGCGTTTAACACATATGAATACTATAGAGAAATTAGAAAATAGTTAATCCAAAGAATATAGGTCCCAACACCGATAGGTGTGAGACGCTATGTTCGAAAGAAGATTTTTGATAATGAAAAGTTTATAAAAACTTAAACATGACGTGATGCGATGCGATCATAGTCACAAGAGTGATATAGAAATATAGAATATAATCATGTCGTAGCGTGAGTTACGGGATAGGAGATCATGAACTCATGTAAGGCCGAATATGGCAATATGGAAGACCCAAATAACGGGGCATGAAATGATGGTGATTAGTCAATCTAGCCGATAAGACCATCCAGAGTCAAAATAGTGACGTGATTTATACAAAACACCTGTCAATATAAGATTAGTATGGGGCAAACATGTTGAGTGGTCAATTGACAATTGGGTCAAACAGGTGACAAAATAAGAAATGCGAGATACAAGTTACAGTCCATGAGGACTTACATGTGAAAGAAGCATGCGTCGAGGCAAATGAAAACTTATGACTAAAAGAAACAATGACTTAAAAACGAAACTAAGTTAGTTTGGTCTAAACCAAAGGACTACTGAAGAAAGGTTTCGAGGACGAAACCTCTTTAAGGGGGGTAGACTTGTAACACCCCGAAAATATCGATTTAATATTATAAACTAAATGTCGTTTATGGTCAAGATAGAATAACTAGGAATATATAACCTAGTTAGTTAGTGTCTTGACATAATAGAACAAACATGGTTAAGATACCCTTTAAATAACTTGTGTAAAGTGGAGGGACTAAACATGGGCAATTGTAACAAGTTTTAATTAAATCAATTAAAACACACAAAACACTCACGTATGTGTGTGTGTCTGCGATTTAACCAGAGCCAAGAAAGGGCTCTCATATTCAAACCCTAAACTTCAAAATCCATCAAATTGAGAAGCCAAATCAAGCCCAAATCAAAATCCAAACACAAAATAGTGATCACCTCAGTAAAGGGATCAAAAGGTATGTAAAATTTCATGGTTTGATTCCATCTTGAATTCTAGATGAACACATGAGATTCAAAATTGAGCTTGCATGATTGTTGTTTGGATGAAATTGTAATGAAATCATGTCTAGGAGTAAACCCTAGTCATTAGTTTGTTGAATTAGTGCTTAAACTATGAAATTCATGATCATCCATTATGTGTGTTTAATGGGTTTTGTAGAAACATGATGAACATTAGAATCATGAGTAGCAAACTAGTGCTAATAGAATTCTATGAAGCTAGTTTTGATATTGAAGTGTTAATTAGACACTAAATTGGAAAAGGATGTTAAACTTGGTAAAATAACTAGTCATGAAACTTGATTTTTCTAATTTTATGAAAATCATGCTTGTTAGGTGTTTGATAAAATGCCTAAGAGAAAGCAAAATGTTGAAATTTCGGACAAAAACGCATGTTTGATTGATATGGCAAATTATGCGTTGTGTGTTATAAAAAGAGTTCTAAACGGTATGTGGTTGAACTCTATAGGCAAAGAAACCGAGTCTTCAAGCGGACAAGCCAGGGGCGATACGCGCTTGAAAGGAAAGCTTTGAAGGTACGCGACTTGTCGTCTCGTTACATTTATGTAGACAAGCCTAGTTGTAGATATGTTTAATGTTGTTATAGCGAGAATAGTTACGTTTGGTGAGTCTAAGAAGTGATGGGATTCACTCGACAAACCAAACGGGTCAAAAGAAATAGTTGGAATATGTATGATGTTGAAAAAGTTAAAATGTAATCGTTTGGTAAGTCTAAGAAGTGATGGAATTCACTCGACAAACCAAACAGGTCAAAATAAATAGTTGGTTAGATATGTTTATTGATAATATTGTTTAATTGGTCATAATGGGAATGTAAGTAAAGTGATGTAACTCGCTAGATAAAGAACTGTTTAAAATAATGGTCGAAATAGTAGTGTTCGAAGTGACTCGAACGTCACTCGTTAAATTTGAGTTATAAAAGCGTAAACCATGGATTGGAAGGATACGCTAAGGTTGACAAGCCCGGGAATGGGTACTTTTTGGTTAGAAAGCAACGTTGATGAATTATAAAGGTATGTAACTTGATTCGTTACATTGAGTGAATTTGATATTAGAATATGTATAGTTGTGTTTTAGAATAAAAGTTGTGTTGATTGAAGTGACAATGTTCGCTACTTGAATTAATCGGTTAAGAATCGACTAGGAACCGTTTGGTAGTCATTATAATGGAGGATTCCATAGATGAGCCAAACGGGTCGAATAATTGTGTAATTAGTAGTGTTATTGTTTGATACTTAGCATTGGCGATGACAATCACAAGAGCTTGAAGCCATTAGTTTGGTAATGAAACGCCGGCGATAATAAGCCCCGGATGTGGGTAAAAGCGCCTTGTGGCTACTATTGAAATGGTAGTAAAATGGGTGCAAATATAATGGGTCGGATAATTGTATAGTGATTTTTAGTCGTCCGGTCCGTAAACCAAATTTTCGGTATGATAATTGTAAAAGACACGTCAGTAATTAAATTACAGACGTATAGGAAAAAAAGAATCACCTAAAACGGGCCTTCGGATCAAAAGTTATGACCATTTGAAGTTGAAAATTGGAATTTTCAGAGCTGTCAGGAAATGCAGGTAAAAAACCTGCACCTGCTGGAAAATGGTATCCCCCGCGCCACGCGACAGGATCACATAGATCCGGCGTGACACGCGAGAGCCGTCTCGACACGCGACAGAATGAAGGATACCTGGCGCGACACGCGACAGGACCAAATTCTGAATGTTTATTTTATTTTAATGATTTGATGCTGGAACTTGTTTATACGCACTATATCAATGTCAAAACTAACATTTTAAGTGGTTTTGACTTTAGGTGAAGATGGGGACTTTCCGGATGGTGATCAAGCATGTTATGAAGAACCGAACACACAGACTTTTGAAGCTTCCGCAATAGATTAACTTTGTTTTAGACAATTTTTGTGATGAAAACATTTTACGAATCATGTTTTGAATGTTGGAACTAGTTTAGTAGTTAACTAGTATGGATCACTTTAAAACTTAAATTTTGTACTAGTTTGAAGTAAAGTACTATTTTTATCTAAAATCACGCGTATTCACATTAAATTCGATTTGAAATTAGACGGTTGTTACACATACCGTGATTGTTCGAATAATCAGTCGATTGCCTGCTGAAAAAGAACGATAGAAAGGAAAAAAAACCATAAGATCTTCGATTATTCAGTGATAAGAACAAACAAATCAACGATTCAAAGATGCCGTAAGAGAAGACTAAAATACATACCGTGGATGTTCGAATAAGAACCCTAAGATCTTCGATTATTCAGTGAATTGCCTGATGAAAAAGAACGATTGAAAGGAAAAAAAAACCCTAAGAATCCCAAAGCGTATGAGAGAAGAACAATAGATGGAAAAACTGATCGGTTAGATGCTTTATATATGGAACAAAAAAAAAAAAAAGGACCCGGATTGATAATATGGATCCCGACTCGGGTTTCACTCAAGGGAAACAAAGAGATTGAAAAATGGCGGGAAAATGAGGTTTAGAAGCTCTAGATGGGGGACATGTGTCCCCTAGGTATGTCTTTTATTAGGTTAAGAAGATTTACTAAAATGGTGTTTTAGTCTCTCTCCTCATCTCATTGAATAAAAACTACTTTATAAATTCATTATTTATTTCTATTAATACTTGATTATTTTTTAAACCAAACGTCATACGTCTTATTCATTATTATTTTTTTGTTATAATTTTTTTATTCAGTCAATATAATATTTTGTTTTACTCCAATTTAATTTCCATTATAGTTTTTCTTTTTTTACCTTTTACCAATTCTTTATATTTTGTTTACCAACTTCTTATCTTTTTATATATATTAAACATTAAGAAATAAGAAACATAAAAAAGTTAGACAAACATCATAACTTTACTCGCTATGGGTTTATAAAAAATGATCTTTTTTAAAATTTTCAATTATTTAATAAAAAAATTATTTATCACTCTTATCTAGGCTAATATGTTTTTTTCTTTATTTTTAATGAAATAAGTAATATATCATGTATTTTTTTATCGATTAAACTACTTTAAAGTGTTGTCAATTCATAGAAAATGAACTCCAAATTTTATTTTTATGGCCTACTTTTTTTTCTTTTTTGTAATCTTATATTAACAAATATATTAAACTATTTTAGTTTATGACTTTTCTATAATCAACTAACTTAACAGTTTTATTATTACAGCTAAAAACCAAAATATATGTTAAAGTGAATTTAAATATAATTATAAATTAAGTAAACTAGTTACTTTCCGTCTGCGCGTTGCGGCGGGACCCAATGACTACAAAAAGCGTGTCAGCAACGACAAACAGATACCGAATATCAAATCATAAATAAAATGACGTGGTAAGGATAGTCACTCTGTCATAAAAAAACGATTTTAAATAACCTAATATATAATAATAGGACTCACACGTCCTACACGTTGGAAATTCGGTTGTTTTCAGTTCAGTTATTACGGTGCTAACACGTTAAAATATGGATGAGCTCGGTACCGGTAACGGCAGCGAAAGTACCGATCCGGAAAATAATCGAAATTAGGTACCGGCACCGAAAATGCTCGGTACAATACGGTATGGTATTTGAAGGTAAAAATCAATAAATACAGGTATGGTGCTAGACCGGTGTCGAACCGAAAGTAACGATTCTGAAAACGCCAAAAGGTGGGTACCAAATTGGTACCGAAAATGATTTGGTATAGTAAATTTGGTACCGATACGATACCGGTTTGTTTACAGGATTTGATACGATTTGCTCATCAATATTCTAAATATCCAAGTTAATTTTACATGCTACAATTCATTCATTACAGAAAAAGACAAAAAAGAAAGCAAAATAAGTTGTTGTGTATATAAAACCTCATTCAAACGAAATACAGTTTACTATCTAAACGATGCAATTACTTGCATTGCTGAGTTGCTACATGATTTGATGAGCTCGGTACCAACCGGTACCGAAATCCCCAAAATTGGGTACCGGTACCGAATATACCTAGCATGGTACGGTTCGGTACCAGTCGGTACTGGTAGGGCACCGGTATTTGAGGGTAAAAACCGGTGAATACCTGTGCAGAACCGGTACCGAAAATACATCGGTTTCGTAAATTTGAGACCGGTACTTATACCCGATACCATTTGATCATCTCTTAATGATGTTAATGAATCACTGTTCATTGCCTTTGTTTTTTAATGAATCACTGTTCATTTCCTTTGTTTTTTATCATATCATATATAGATTATGTGAATCGTATGTAAATTATTAGATAAGACAATATTAGGTGACACAATGGGAACCTCAAGTCTTATGCTGGGTTTCAAAAAGAAAATAAAGTGTTAATATAAATAAATAATAAAATTACTAATTTAGTTTTATTGGGTTTCAAAAGAATAATAATAAATAAAGTGTTAATAGAATTAGTAATTTAGTTTTTATTCAATGAGATGAGAAAAGACACAAAAACACTATTTTGGTAAATATTTTTCAAGGAACACAAATTTGGTAAATACTTTTTCCACCAACACTAGTTTAGGAAAAAAGTCCTACAACATGGATATTATTATTACTATATATAACATTTAGTGTAGATCTTGGCTATAGTAAAAAACCAACCATTTATTTAATAGTTAATTATATCTATCTTTTTTTTACCAAATAGAAAATCGGTAGGGGTGTTCAATATCGGATTATTTGGTTTCCAGATATCCAAAAATCAGATATCTGAAAATTCCGGATAGTGAATATTAATATCCGAACCTGTATCCGAAAATTATTTCGGATATTCTAAATTTCGGATCCATACAAAAATTCAAAAAATTCGTTTCGTGCATAGATTAAAACTAAACTTATATTCGGTTTTCTAAATTTTCAACGTTAAAAATAACGAACTTTTATAAATCTACATCCGAATCCGATTATTTACTAAAATTTTACTGCATTTCAAACTAAACATAGTGCTCATATACTACGTATATTTAAAAAAATTATTAGTTTGCGGATATCGGATAATCCGATTATCCAAAAATTTTAGTAATCCACATCCGAATCTTAATCCAAAAATTCGGATTATCCGGTTTTCGGATATCCGAAATTCAGATATTTCAGATACGGATGTTTCGGATATTTCGGATTCGGTTTCGGATCCGGATTTTTTTGAACACCCCTAAGAATCGGAATGGTGAAAGGATGGGTTTTTTTTTTATTTGGCTTTTTTATTATCTTTTATTGATATTTTTTGGTCTTTTATTGTAGTTTACATTTTTAGCCCCTTAGATTTCTATATTTCATTTTTGGCACCGTAAGTTTTGTCTTAAGTTAAAGCTTTATTGCTCTACATTCAAGTTCGTCTACGTTTTATACCAGCTCATGACATAAGTTCATGTTAGTTTTTGCCTATGTTTGTCTACGAAGACTAGAAACTTACTAATACGAATTATTAAACACACTCTAAAATTTATGTTTTTATATAGCAAAGGTGTTCATTAACCGATTCAGTTGTTTATATGACTTTCATTTTAGCCAAATGGATTACAGTTGGTTATAAACAAATGTAGCAAAAAATGTTATATAGAAGAGTTGGTTTCAATATAAATTGTGTAACTTAAAAAGGTGGCGCACAATTAAAGGATTAAGATGAAATCGAATAGTTTTATTCATCTACTAGTATTAAGCGCATGCGTTGCAGCGGTTGTAATAAAAATGTGTTGAGTAGTAGCAATACTATACCATTGTCAGCGACCACCAACACCGGAAAAGCTCGTAAAATCAAAATAAATAAAAACGGGAAAAAAATAACGCCGAGCGAAAAGCAGACGTAAAATCTCTGAATCACGCACGCTCGTTGCTGAGAAATTAAACCGAAATGTAAAACATAGAAACAAATAACTAAGTCCATCCAGGACCAGTGTGTTGGACGAACTTGTCAAACGCATAAAAATAGATGTGACACGACGGGCCAGTCAAACGGGAAAAAAATATACAAAAAAATGTTGAACCCCACACGCACGTTGCGGTGCGTTAACTCGCAAAATTTAGAACGAAACGAAAAATTTGGGAAAGATGAAAAGTATGGTGGATCAAAATTGAAAATAAAAAAGAGTTGGAATTAAATTGCAAAAGATTAAAAACTTTGGTTTAAAAGTAAAAAAACAAAGGGTCTAAATTGCAAAATTGAAGTTATATTTAATTTTAGATAAAGATAAGGGTAAAAATAAGTGATATCTATATATTAGTTATTAATTAATATTAATATTAAAAGAAATTTATTAAACAAATATAAATAAAATTTATGATATTGAAGGAGAGAATATAATGTGTCATTATTTGGAGTCTTTTATTATAAGTTAGATGTAATGGCTATAAAAGTTTAAAAACCGGTTAAAAAATAAGGATGTTTGAATATTAATTGGTTTAAAAATTATTTTTTATATTATTAATTGGTTTAAAATTTATTTTTATATTAAAAAGTGTTTTTTTAATTATTATTTTATAACTAACAATTATAAACCTCATTTACAAAATATAAATTAGCAACATTTTGTTGCTTTACATTGTTGTAACTTATGGATTGGGTGTTTTTCAAAAAAGTTTTTGTATTTGTCATTTTTAACCCAAAGGTCCTCTTATCTTTTGCATTTAACCTCTTTAACTTTTTTACTTTTAACCCACAACTTTTCATCTTTTACAATTTAACCCCCCACTTTTTATTTTTAACTTTCGTCCCCCCGTGCTTTTCATGTTTTGCAAGTTTTTTGTTTTACGTTTCGTTCTAAATTTTGCGAGTCAACACGCTGCAACGTGTGTGTGAGGTTCAACCGTTTTTCGTCTGCTTTTTCCTGTTTGACAGACCAGTTACAACGCGTCTATTTTTCTTCGTTTAACAAGTTCGTCGCAACGTGTGGGTCCTAGATCGACTTAGTTATTATTTTCAACGTTTAACGTTTATGGCTAATTTATTCGCATTAACACGTCGCAACGGACGTGCGTGGTTGAACGATTTTACGTCTGTTTTTCGTTCGGTGTTATTTTTTTACTTTTTTGTTTTATTTTATTTTTACGAGCTCTTCTAATGTTGGTGGTCGTTGTCAGTGATGTAACATTAATGCTACTTGTCACGATTTTAATAACGTATTTAACCTATTAAGTTATTACAAATAATTTGTTTAGAGTTTACCACCGTACCCCCTTTACTTAAGAAAAAACTAATTTTTTTACGTGCATATTTTTGTGTACGTGTCAGTATAAATTCGATTTGCTCTAGATTTCGACATAAATTTTTCCTGGGAACGAATCAGGTTAAATATAATACGGTTTCATTTAAAAAAAACCATTTTTTTGTGTACATTTTTTATGTACGTTTCGGTATAAATTCGAGTTGGTGTATGTTTCGACGTAAACTTTTTTGGAGAACGAGTCATGTGAAATATAATATGTTTTCGTGATTATTTTATGAATGTTTTGTAAAATTTATTTCGATCGGAGTGGAGTCAAATTGTGGTTTCTTTTTTTACCTTTTTTAACGCTCTAATTAATCTCTTTTGATTATACGTGACAATTTTTCCGTTATACCCATTACATTTTCTATGTATGACTAGGGTCACATGTAATACGTTCTTATTGTACGGTATAAATTTGATTTACTTTATGTTTTGATCCAATCGCATTATTTATATAGGTTACATTGAGTTCAATCGATTACGTCGAAACGTGTCTTTTCATACGGTTAACGAATCACATAACGTTTAGACTAATTTATTTGATGTTTGCGATGTAACTGCGTCGCAACGCACGCGGATGTTAATGCTAGTTAAAGTCAAATAAAATCTATAAAACCAACAAGGGTTTTCTTTGTCTCCCCATGGTTGACTTTTCAATATTTTAATTTTAAATGTTTACTTAAAAAATGTAATTGCTGTTTAATACAGCACGTAGAATATTAATTTGACTTTGAAAGTCAAAGTTTGACAACTATTAGATATTGAATTAAATATTAATACAAACAACTCTTACCCTAAAACAGAGCCACAGTGGTTGGGGGCCGGTTTGTCCTCCTAGAGGTCACCGGTTCGACTCCCGCTTGTGGCGAAAGGGGGTAGGACACCCGTGCGCAATGATGGTGAAAAACATACCGAGGAGGGTTTAATCCTGAGCGTCACTCCGGTTTTCATCCGGCTGTTACTCTAGCGAGGCAACTCGTGTAGAGGCAGTACGGTTTCCGGGGGAAAGCCTTTGACCCAAGACTGGTTAACCCAGCGCTGGCCTTGCTATCTGGGCCCACGTTCATGGCGAGGGTCCGCGATTTGCGGATGTGACAATGGTCACCATTATGAAGTTCACATTTCAAAAAAAAAAAAAAACAGTGGGTTATTAAAAATTTGGTCATGACTTGTAGCAGATTAATGATTGTTAATAGAGTTAAATGCCATTTTAGTCCTGTGGTTTGGACAATTTTGTCAGTTTGGTCCAAAGGTTTAAAACTTTGCCATTTTAGTCTAAATAGTTTCAAACGTTGTCATTTTAGTTCATCGGGTTAACTTCATCCATTTTCTCTGTTAACTAGAAGGGCTATTCAGTCATTTTTTTATGTATTTTGCTAACTAGAAGGGCAATTCGGCCATATAAAATGACCGAATTGCCCTTCTCGTTAACAGAAAAATGAGATGAAGTTAACATAGTGGACTTAAAATGGCAACGTTTCAAACTATTTGGACTATAATGGCAACGTTTCAAACATTTGGACTAAACTGACAAAATAGTCTAAACCACAGGGACTAAAATGACATTTAACTCTTGTAATAATAGAGTTGTAAGAAGTACAACGATGAAAAGAGTTTATGATGATAAAAATGCTAAATAATATATAACTATTTTAAGTATAAATTTACATAGTTATATATGTTTATAAGTAAAATAGTTAAATGTATGATAAATAATAAACAAGGCAAGATAGATCTCAAACCGAGCTCAAGCTTGTAAAATTACTTATGAGTTGGTAATAAAAATAGACTTTGAAATAGTCATGCTCAAACTTTCCTAAATAAAATAAGACAAACTCGAGATTAAGCTAGCTCGGACTTGACTAGTTTATACCTATTGCTATAACTAATACAAATCATGCTTTAACATCAATCATGATATTTATAGATTAGGGACACATTTAGGTTGGAACTTAAATAAATAAAAGTTATATTCATCAGTCCGGGGGGGGGGGGGGGGGGGGGGGGGTTGGAGCACGGACCTCCCAGAAGCTGGAGTGATCCCACTCCACAAGCTAGCTTTAACCAACTGGGGTAGCCCAGTTGGCCAGCCTCACCCGCCCTCAGCCCTGAGGACCCGGGTTCGAATCTTGGCAAGCTGTAAATCGCCCCAAGGTTCGGCTCGGTGGGTATTATATTCATCAGTCTTGTACTTTTGTTCCATAGTTTTTTATTAGACTGGAGGGTATGGAGAGCCTCATCTTCAAGGGGATGGGCCGTCACGTCTTTGCCACGTAAACGGGGCTTGAAGGGGATGGACCTAGGGGGTGGGGATGAACCCCTTTATATATATATATATATGTGTGTGTGTGTGTGTGTGTGTGTGTGTGTGTGTGAGGAGAGAGGAAAATTGCCCGTCGAACCCGGCTTGTGGAGGACGGAGACGACGCGCCGAGCCTATCGGGGGCGGTGTTCCGGGGCGGCGCCGGGCCTCGTCGTGCCCTTGCCGTGCCCCATACCCTCTAGTCTTACTATATCCAGGATTATCCACCAATAATAACTTAAGATGATTTTATGTCTTTGAGCTATGTTAGTACCCTCAACAAATGTGGAAGCTTATGTATATCCTTCCTATGACACAAAGGGTGTTTTTATTTGTTGAATAGAAAAACCAAAATTATATTAATAAACATTAATTAATTTGTATATTGTAACATGTGTTTTCATATCATGTGTTTTCTCTCACTGTAAGACCCTAACATGTAATTGACAAAAAGTCGCAGTGGAAGTTCATGCCATAAAATTTCTTTCCTTATAAATACCTTGACTTACTTAAATCTTCATTTTAACACAATTTTTTTCACATGAAGTCATCAATCGAATCATTTACAATTAAAAACATAACATGGGTTTTCTAAATTTCATACACCAACGTTCCCGTACAATCTGTCTTGTGACTCGATCCTCGATCTCTATTCCTTGATGATCCTCATGACTCGTACTACCTGCGCTCACCACATAAAATTCATAACATTAGTACGCATTATAAACATACATGATTTATTCACGTTTACTTTTCGTTCCGTTAACTCTTTACATCCCAGCTTTCCATCTAATCATACAATCCGTGGTGAGACTTCTTTGCTATTCCTTCGTTACACTTCATTCACCAGGCACGCTAATATTATCGTTAGTACTCAATTTCATTGGATACATGCGTACCTACTTTCATACATACTTATACATATTCATACGTTCACACATAACCAATTACATACATACGTACATACCCACATGTAAACACATCTATATCATTACATACGTATCTACATACACACATACCTACATCATTACGTACACTCATAACATTATACATATATACATACATACATCCCTACTTGCAACATACCTAACTCATACATGCCTACTCACATACATACCTTCCTATATCCGTGTATACTTGCTCACATACTTATAAACATACATACGTTCATATCTTCACGCATACCTACATACATACATTCATTCATACATACCACTTATATTCATACATACATACATACCTTCATATGTATCTACATTTCCTAAAACAAGGAATAAATTAGTCATTCTTAGCTCATACGCGTTTAAAAACGGTCCGGGCACTCTTGACATTCACTTATGATCAAAACCAACTTAAAAGTTAGCTTTGATAGTTAAATAACAAGTTTAAACAAGTTATGTAGGTCAAACAAACAAAATTAAACAATTTTGGGATTCAGGGGGGCTAGACGCCCCACCTAGGGGCTAGACGCCCCACCTAGCCCCTTTTTTGACAGCAAGTTCCTTTATTGTTGCTGCACATTCCTAGCACATCCGGATTTTACGGAAACGAGCATAACTTTCTCGTTTTTTATCCGTTTTACCCGATTCTTTTTCCTACGCGACCGTAATTTAATTCTCCATCACATGGAGTGAAAATCCAATATTTGGACTACCGAAATTTATGACTTTTAAGCCTTCGGCTTATTACCCTTTTACCAAATTTTGACCCGTTCATGCATTTATCAACATAACTCTTTCGTTTAACCATAACTTCTTATGAACCTAATAATATCAATGACGTCTATCATAAAAACTAAATTCTCGAATGTCTTGCATCCTCTTAATCCATTTTCGCTCGAAAGCTTATTTTGACCTGTTAAAGGTATTTTCGCATTTAAAGTTCCTTAGCTTACGAAAATCATACTTCTCGCTTTCTTACTTTTTCAAAACATTCATTTAGTCAAATAGCTTGTTTATAATCAACTTTTAAGACCATTTGCCCGTTTTACCCATCAAGGGCGTTTTTGTCAACTTTTATCCATCCTTTACTACAAAGGACTTCCTTAAACATTTAACCAATCCCACGACTTAACTATAACTCAATTCGCACATACCTGGCTCGGATCAAAGCTATGACCCGTTTTAATATTTCGTGCACTAAATGGCTAGTTAATAGCAACATAACTCCTTTCGCTATACAACCTGTGAATGCATAATACTTGACAACACAATTCATTAGTCGACTTCGTTAAATGGTGATAGCTTCACCATTTGACCCGTTAAGTCTAAATGTCCATTTTATCCTTATGGGATGTTAGTTATTCATTATCCCATTCATGTAACTTATTACTTCGTTAACTTGCAACCAAAATCACCATAATACCCTTTTTGACCATCAAACTTAGTCTCTTAACATAATCACATGTTCCGACCCATATCAAAACTTGTCGGAACATCATAGTTCACATATTTACTTACCATGTTCGTAATCTATACATTAAATAGATATTCTACCAAAAAAGGGGTGTAAGCTTTACTTACATAGCATCCGAATATGCTTCCCGTGCGCATTAGTCCCGTTTGACTCGCTTCCTTCCCAAGCTTCCATGTCGCTTATTAAGCATCAACTATCATATATCATTCTCAAGATAGTTAGCTTATTCATTATTCATCAAATCCTTTTTTATCACACGGATCTTATATCAAGTTTATCATTTAACCTTAAAACATGCTAATCCATCACTTCTTATCCAATTTCTTTAAAAATACTTACACATATATGATTTTCAACATTATTAACATGAGCATATCATTACTTCTATCATATCATCAAAAACCCACTTCATAACTACTTTGTTAATCACTTACAAGTGATCTAATCTTAAGGTCTTCATAATTTCATCATACTTTTGATGTGTGTACTACCTTCTAAGCATAGTGTACAACTAATTCATGCATATCCTTCTTTTTCAAGAAAGCCAATACATACCAACATTCGGTCAATTCTGCTTAATTTATCACCATGATAGGACATGTAGGTAAATCTTGCCCCACCCAACGGAAGATCCGTTAAGGCAGCAGACAGAATGAATTCATTAAATGCCTCCGCATTTGAAACAACGAATTTTGAGTTTACTCTTTTCGATGGGTCTCGCACCTCATTAAAGTCCCCCATGAAGATCCACAACCCTTGTCTGGAATTTTTGAGGTATAAGAGATCCAACCATAGAAGTTTCCTTGTTGGAGGGTCATTTGAGGCATATACATTCACCAGATTCAACCGAATCCCAGTTTGTACCAATCTGCCACACACACACAAAAGAAGCGATTTTTAATTACCTCTTCACATGAGAAGATAGTTGGGTAATCTCATACATAATTCATCAAATTCCTCATTCTAATCAACATGAATCATCCATGCATAAACATCAAACCTACTAGTATCACATTTCTTTCAATTCCTCTAACAAGAATCAATCATATATGTCAAAATACATCAATAATAGGCAAGAATTTGGACATGGATGATTTACCCATGTCATCATCTTTACCATAACAAACGGGTTTCACCCTTAAACATCAAATTAACCTAAACCATGAATAATCCATATTCTATATGATGATTCTAACACATGCTCATACTCAATTTCATACCAATTCATGGATTAGAACATAACCCACTTCGTGAAAGATCACCAATCTAGGTTTTGAGACATACCTTATGATCCCCTCGTGTAGGTGATCATTAATCCGTGTTTATTCATGAATTTAGACCTAGATTTGCCCTTTAATTCGATGATTCTTCATTCTTAGGGTTTCTTGAGCTCATGGAGCTCCTGGCCCCTTCACGAACACACATACGTGTGTGTGTATTTTTTTTTTATAAAATCAACTTTCATTTACCCCAATTTAGTCCCTCAAGTTTGCCACTAATTATAATTGGCACAACTTTCATCCTTTATTTGTTTCTACCATACTTTTAACTAGGATAAATAACCTAGTTATTTATTTCTTGATGTACCATATTAGAACATTTAACGAATATAAACATTCGGGTTTTGGGGTGTTACACTCACCCACTCACAACAACTTTTTAAAATATGCAGAACTCACTCACAAATGTATACAACTTGTGACAAACAGTTTATTTTTTAGTTGATTTAATCGTTCCGTCAGAATTGTGTCACAACTTGTGACACATTTCCGACAAACAGTTTAAATCTAGTTAGTGTATAAAAGGAATTAAGTTTCATATTCTAACAGCTCCTAGTAGGAGGATAAACTGGTTAAGGCGTTGCGGTTCTAAACGATAGGTCAGGAGTTCGATCCTTGCAAAGGGCCGGTTCTTTAAGGAAGAACCCCCTTTTTGACAGATTTTTGAAATATTTACACTTTGGTCCCTGAAGTTTCAGATTTTTGAAGAACCCCCTTTTCACGGATTCAATCATTACATTCATACCTTTCCTCCTTGAATCCGTCTCGCGGATTCAAACATTCATTCTTACCTTTCATCCTTGAATCCATCTCACAGATTCACACATATCGTTCATGCCTTTCATCCTTGAATCTATATCACGGATTCAAACATATCCTTCATGCCTTTCATCCTTGAATCCATATCACGGATTCAAACATATCATTCATGCCTTTCATCCTTGAATCCATATCACGGATTCAAACATATCATTCATGCCTTTCATCCTTGAATCCGTTTCACGGATTTAAACATTGCATTCATACCTTTCATTCCCTGAATCCGTCTTACGGATTCAAACATATTATTCATATCTCGTTGATCCGCACTTAATCACGGATTCAACATTCTTCATTCTTATCAGGCATGTTTTTCATTCTTACATAGTACTCTCAATTTCCCAAGAGTCTTACTTCCCATTTCACCCACACGCCCGCCTGCTACCCAACTCTACCGGACATACCTGTAACAATTATCATGATCTCACGAACGTCATACGTTTCTCGTGTACTGGCCAGGTACACAATCCACATAGTAGTTTCGTGCCTTCATGTAATTGTCACCTTATGTCCGTAGACTTAGGCTTCGGCGCGTGTATTGCTTCCAATACTTCATTACTATACTATCATTGTCTTTCATCTTAAATTTTTTTTTTCTTCCCTTAATGAACTTTACCATTACTTACATCCACATATTAAATTCACGTACCTGGGCTCATTTGCCTATTTGTCTTTTTACCTCTTCGCCTGCCTTAGTATTCATCCTAGACTGCATTCACGGATCATCCTCTTCCAACACTTATGCTTACCTTGCACATACGAAACCGTCAGTTTCTATATACGTATACATAACTACATACTTTCGTCAGCCTTTACCTTTGGATCTTGATCGAGTCTTAGATTGTACGGATTTCTTATCTCAAGAGCACACAAGTTTGAGTTCAAGTACTTACCTTCTCGTACTTGATTCCCTCAAACCAGGGCTCTGATACCAACTTATAACACCCTAACACGTTTAACCTTAAAAACGACGCAGCGGAATTTCGAGTCTGAAAATTTCTTTCATGACATACATCTTGACATTCTAAACATTCATTTTATAATATAAGAACATAACTTATCGGCACTAAAATTACATATTTAGTCATTCCCGTACAATCCGTCTTGTGACTCGATCTTCGATCTCTACTCCTTAGTAATCATCATGGCTTGTACTACCTGCGTTCACCACATGAAATTCATAACGTTAGTACGTATCATAAGCATACAAGACTTGTTCACGTTTATTTTTCATTTCATTAACTCTTTACATCCCGGCTTTCCTTCTGATCATACGATCCGTAGTGAGACTTCCTTGGTATTCCTGCGTTACACTTCATCACCAGGCACGCTGTCATTATAGTTAGTACTCAATTTCATTGGATGCATACGTGCATACTTTCATACAACCTATACATACACTTACAATCACACATAGGAACATACATACCTATGTACCTACATACATACGTACGTGCATACCTAAATACATCCCTTCATACATACATACATACATTCTTACATACCTACATACATACATACATGCCTACATACATACATACGTACAAACATACATACATACTTACATACATGCTTACATACTTAATCCATACCTTCTCACAACTTACATACGTACATACCTTCGTACATACTCACTTGACTACATATACATACCATCTACGTACACCCTTACATACATACACTTATACTTATACATATACATACGTATACACTTACACACATACCTACATTTATATTTTCAATCACCCATTGCAATATACTCGACTCATACTTGTCTACTCTTATACGTCTTCATATATATCCTTATGTACTCGCTTACACACTATAATCTTACATACATTCGCGCATACACGTTTACATACACTTCTACATACGTGTAAAGAGATACACAACATCCATACATACCTATCCACACATACGCTTACCATAAAGGTTCCAAAACATGAGTCAAATTAGTCATCCGCAACTTAAAACGCGTTTAAACGAGTTCCCAAGCCAAAACTGAGCAAACGAGCAACTTTCGACGACCAGGGAGGGGCTCGCGTGACGCCACGGCCCTTGGCGTCACGCTAGGCCCTTGTTTTCACAGACAATTTGCAGCAATTTGCTGCACATTCCCAGCGCGATCCCGTTTCACGGAAACGGTCATAACTTCTTCGTTATTGGTCCGTTTTACCCGATTCTTTTTCCTACGCGTCCGTAATTTAATCCTCTACCTTGTGGAGTTAAAAACCAACATCCAACATAATAAAATTTCATACTTCTAACTCTTCGGCTTATTACCCTTTTCCCAAACTTTGACCCATTCGTGCATTCATCAACATAACTTGGTTATTTTACCATAGCACCTTATAAACCTCACAATATCCGTGACGTCTATCATAACCTACTAAATTCTTGGATGTCTTGCATCCCCTTAACACATTATCGTTCATATGCTTAATTTGACCCGTTAAGGGTATTCGCGCATTAATTTGTTTATGACTGACCAAACCATCATCCCCACTTCCATACTTGTCCAAAACATTACTCTAATCGAATAACTTGCTTCAAAACTACTTTTAAGTTCGTTTACCCCAAAATACCCATCAAGGGCATTTTGGTCCACCTTAACCCCATCATTTACGACGAAAGACTTTAACACATATTTGACCTCAAACATCATGTTTAATTCGTTACAACACTTTACTACTTACTTGTACTAAGAAGTGATTACGGAAATCACTTACCTTATGCGTCCGTGCTCGTATCCGATTCCTTGCCTCTTCTTGACCCGTTAACACCTCATGCTTGAGTCCGTCTCGACGTGATTCCTATACTTTCATTTCATCGAAATCACGCTCTCATTAGCATACACCTTTGTACATGTAACAATCATATCACTCGCATAATTCACACTTAACTTTCCTTAGTCATTTCTAACAAGCATTAAAATACATAATCAACTTCATATAATCATATCCGTATACGTTAAACTCATGTAACTCATCATGTCATTACATTTAACACGGATTGCTATAACATGTACCATACGACTTCCCATCAACCTACATTCACGACAACGAGTCAAGTCATGTTTCTTATGCTTAGTTGACTTTCAAAAGTCAACTATTAACCATACTTAACTATCGACTTATCATCATATACCCGTAACATCATAATCGACTATACGGACGACACTATATACATTTCATCATACACTTGATGTGAGTACTACCTTTTAAGCAATACGTACAACTATTTCATGCACAATTCTTCTAAACTCATACATAACCCATCAAAACCAACTACTAATCATCATGTATCATTCCAAATAAACATTAAACATAACATCATCATATTCCTATACTTCCATCTAACAATAATTCATCATACCCACATAATACATCAATCATTCAACAAGACTTGAACATAGGAGGTGATACTAGTCATCATCTTCACCCTAACTAACGGGTGTCACCTCTAAACATCAAATTAACGCAAACCATTCATAACCCATGTTCTACACGAGGATTCTAACCCTTGTACATGATCAATTTCATATTAACTCACGGATTAGAACATAACCCACTTCACCCATGATCACCAATCTTAGATTTAAGACATACCTTATGATCCCCTCGTGTTGGTGATCATTAATCCATGCTCGGTTATGGATTTCAACTTCATCTTGCCTTCCAATTTGAGCTTAAAGGCGATTTAGGGTTTGAGGCTCCATGGGAGCCTCCTGATCTTTCTCGAACACACACGTATGTGTGTGTTTGTGTGTGTTTAGTTATCTTATAACTTAACTTTCATTTGTTCCATTTTAGCCCCTCGGGTTTACTTTTAAAACATAACTGACACTACCTTAATCATTTAAGACTTTCGACCATACCCTTAACTAGGTTAAATAGCCTAGTTATTTATTTCCTGACGTGTCACATAATAACATACAACAAACATTAACATTTAGATTTTGGGGCGTACAGAAATTGCGTAGGAAATGCGTTGGAAACAGGTTTCCTACGGGGCATTTTCCTACATCATGTATTTGTCACAAATGTGTGGGAAAGCCTGTTTTGTAACGCATTTCCTACGAAAACTGGTGTAAGAAATTTCAGAATTTCTAGTAGTGGTATGCGAAACCTGCTGTGAATGCTCTAATAAGTTTTTGAGTTTGATTTAACAGGTCCGATTTGTAAAGTGATAAGACCGGTTCAATTTTGAATTTTCAGAACATTGCAATTTTCAAAATACTTGAATTTTTAATTGAATTTATTTAAGAATCATGTGTGAATTAGATGTGTTTTACCATTTTTTTGCTGTAAAATCCTTAAAATTTGCTTTTATCATATTATATTAAAATTTTAATATATGTTATAAAATCATATTTGGCTATTATTGTTTTGGATTGGATTGAGAGATATTTTAATTTTGGCACTTGAAATAGCTAGTAGGTATGTCTATATGAAGAAAGCACATGAAGTAGTATTTACCCAAATAGGAAGGAGTCATCATGTGAATATGTGATTGAACAATAATACTTTGGCCTTTCCACTATGTTTGGAAACCGTATCCCACACCACCTTTAAACAAACCTAATTATTTATTCTTCGTTTTTTCACATGACATTGTAATTGGTCTTTTTTTTTAAATTGATAATTAAATTCTATTAATGAATGTGAGTTTTTTTTTTTCACGGGAGTTATCTCTAACACAAGCCAAATTACGATACAAAAATTATCAGTTTTTGGGTGGGTTATAACCCGTTTTATTAAACATGTCAACATGAGCATGAGTGCATGAACCATTTAATAATAGGTTAATCCAAACGTGACACATTTAATAAATAAGTTAATTTATTAATCCGTCTAATGGTTTTTTAAATTTGATTTTAGAGATGCTTATTTAAATCTTATAAAGTTTAATAATTTGATTTTTAGTTTTATCTCTGACTACTAATAATTAAAAAGTAAAAGTAATTTTTCATCTTGTAATTTTATGACTTTTACTTTACTTTTTTTATTTCCAACAATTTTATTCATTATTTATAAATGCCATTCTTTGATTTTCTTTCCATCCATTATCCAAGCTAAATATATGAAAGCATGTTTGTTAATTGAATACAGAAGAAAAAAACAATTAGAAGATCACTAATTACAAAAAAATAAATAAAAATTCGACGAGTCAATCCAAAACAGGATTCGTAAACGACACGCTTTTCAGTGCCCCGACACGATGCACACAAACCTGTATATAAGTTATGTTCATGTTAGGCATAGACTACGTCGTCCTTAGAGAAATCCTACTTCACTTCTTCTACCCCACTTTGTAAAATACATTCAATTTGCAAATTTACAAGAATATAAAGTCATACTTGAGAAATCATTTTACACCATAAACCAACAAATATAAAAATGCAATCACTTTAAACAAAGAAAATTGTTTCTATTGCAAGGTAGGGCAAAGGGAATGACATATGGAGCATGATATTGTTAGTGTAGAGTGAATAGATAAATTCCATGTCATTAGCCACACACCACAACACAAACTCTTGTCTATTTACACCACTCCAACTCATTTCACCTCCTCCTCTCTTCCTTCACTTGTCTCTTTCTCTCTATCTCTCTCTTTCACAAATCTTGTTTTCTCCTTTGATATTCTATATCCTCATGGCACCTGGCATTTAGGGATTCTCTTTCTCCTTGACTCTTGGAATTTCATCTCAAACATCCCCTTCTTCTTACCAGGTACTCTCTCTCTCTCTTGTTGGTTGTTATAGTCACCATCATATATTCATATGTCATCCTTCATCAAATATTCAATCATTCTTGACTTTCTTCACTTTCTTGACTGTTTGGTTGTTTTAGCATCTGGGTTCATCTTAGAATCACTATATTGCTAAAAAAATTGAACTTTCACATGGGTTTTGCTTTATTTGAACTGGGTTCTTGTTATTTTTGTGTTTTAATAGTTATAGTCACCATCATATGTCACCCTTCAATAGATATTCTTTTATCCTTGACTTTCTTGACTGTTTGGCTGTTTTGTCATCTGGGTTCACCTTAGAATCACTATATTGCTATCAAAATTTGTAATTTCACATGGGTTTTGCTTTATATGAACTGGGTTCTTGTTATTTTTGTGTGTTGATGGTGGATTTTATTATTTGAACATAATGAAAGTAGGGGAGTATGAAATCTTGGCTGTTTTATCATCTGGGTTCATCTCAGAATCACTATATTGCTATCAAAACATGTAATTTCACATGGGTTTTGCTTTATATGAACTGGGTACTTGTGATTATTGTGTTTTAATAGTGATTTTGATTATTTAAACATAATGAAAATAGCACAATTTCAAAATCTTGGAGTGTGACTGGATTGTGGGTAGCTTGAATTTAGATAGGGTAGATTGAAATTTTGGTTGAGAATCTAATGGTTTTTTGATACCAATTTGAATCTGCAGAGTAAAGATTTCAACTTGACAATGAATTCTGTGTATTACAAAGAACATGATAATGGGATTGCTTCGAATCCAGTGGTTTCACTGTCGTCTGGTTCGGGTCCTTGGTGGAGTGGACTTGTGACTCAATCGGGTTTCGAAGAATCCGTGGGCCTGTTGAAAGGTTCTCCAGTGGCAAACTGCGGGGAGCAGCTCTTGCCTATGGCTCCTAAACCCTTGCCTCGTGCTGCAGATCATGCGGTGGCGAATGGGGATATGACTCGGTTTAATATCTTCAATGGTAACGTCTAGAGTTTTATTTTTAAGTTTTATATGTAAATGATGAGATTGTGTTTAGGAACAATCATTATATTACTCTTAGGCCACCTGGTATACTCTAACACCTATAGGTGTTAATCCTAGTTGGCATCCGTTAACAACTGTTAAACCGCTCCTGAAGGGTGTTAAGAGGCATTAAAAACTTCACATGTTAAGAAGTTAACTAGGAGAGAGAGGGAGGGAATCAAGCATTGCAAACTTTGCACACACACAACAACATGCTATATATATGTATTTTAATTAATTTTAAGGGGCGTTAATGGGGTTAAACCATTTCCTTGGTGTGCGGTGAAGTGAAAGAGGGTCAAGTAGGTGATGTGGTGCCTACGTGTAGTTAAGGGGCGTGAAAGTATATAGCCTTAGAACCAAGGGGATGTTTGGATCGCGTTTTGAAAGTTATTATCTGAGTATCACGTTTTCATGTCACTTTGCTGACTTTGCAGTTAATGCGGTAAAATATCGGATATCGGTCAAGGACCGATATCGGATATAGGTTATCTCGGTGATATATCGGTGGGATATCGGTAATTTTGATATCATGCAAAATTTATATATATAGCAAGTTAACACTAACAATTCCGTGATATATCGGTGATATATCAGTTATATCGGTGATATATCAGTTATATCGGTGAAATTTCGGTCAATATTGCCGATAATATCAATACCGATATTCTGACCGATATGACAACGACATTTTACATGGGGACCGAAAACTGATATATCACCAATATTAACTGCATAGTTTGCTGATTATTATTATTCAAAATTTATAACCATAATCACTAAAGTATTGGCATAGCTTCACTGTTGTCGAATTTGTGATATGGTTAAAAATGACGTAAATTGAACAGTTATGAAACTCGCTCGGTCACCGATTAGTGAATTTTTCCCAAGTTTAACCTAAGGTAGCATTTAACGTTGAAATAGAGTTCGCGCGGTAGTAACCCGGTTTCATAACTGTTCCAAAGGTTTCACAAAAATGAAAAAATATTGGAACTTGAATGGATTTTGCGGTTGTGAAAAATGCTAGTCGATTTTAGAGAAACAATATTGAAACTGAGTTACTATTTAACGATTTTCACCATATCTGATCTTGAGAACTTAGTGTGTTTTAGGGCTTGGATTCAAGCATGAGTTTTATAACTTGGCGTAAAAGTTGTATTTGGATAATAAAAGAAGTTTGTTTTAGAAATTAGCCCAGGAATCAATCTTGTGCAGAGTTTTGATCAAGCTTTAAAGTGATTCAGGTGACTCCAAGATTTCATCTAACGGTCAAAAACCAGTGCAGTTACAGGCTGCGTGCTCTTTGCAATCTGCCGCACAGGAGTTTGGCGGTCATCTTGAGCTCGGGTTTGGTCAACCGGCTGTGGTAATAAACTAATAATTATATTTATTTAGTTGATTCTGATCGTAGTCTTTATGTTTAGTGCTTATACTTTTTTCGTGGTTTTTAATGATTTATGATAGATATGCGGCAAGTATCCTTACGGCGATCAATATTATGGCGTGCTCGCTGCTTATGGACCTCAAATTGGGGTGTGTACTTTCTTTGAGCAAATATCTTTGTGGGTTCAAATTTAAAAAAGAGTGATCGACCGAGGGATTGACTTGATTTTTGTTTTTGTTTTTAGGGTCGAGTTATGCTGCCTTTGAACATGAGCACCGATGATGGACCAACATTTGTGAATGCAAAGCAGTATCATGGAATAATCAGGCGTAGGCTATCCCGTGCCAAGGCAGAAATGATGAAAAAAGTTACAAAAAGTCGTAAGGTAAGTTTACTATGTGAATTGACCTTTTTACCCTCATAAACGATATCCCGGTTTTCATTTGCTCGTCTTTTTGGCAGCCATATCTGCACCTGTCACGCCATCTCCACGCAAAACGGAGGCCAAGAGGTTGTGGGGGCCGCTTCCTAAACACGAAAGAACTGGAAAAGTCTAAAGCTGAAAACCTGAATTCAAAACCGATGGATCACCCAACCGGATCTCAAAGATCCGAGGTTTTACAATGTGATAACGAAACAAACTATGCTAGGCCCCACATGTCAGGAACGGAGGTTACAAGCATGTTCTCGATGGGAGACCTTAATCATTTTCCGATAGGGAATCTCTCAGTTGTTTCTCTTTCAGACATGATGATGTCTGGCAATGCCATTCGTGGGTTTGGCACCCAGAACAAATGGGTTGTAGCGGATACCGGTGGTGGTACCCGCTTCAACCTGGCGGTCTGATGGCATACAGGGTCTGATGTACGTCAGCACATCAGACCCCAGATAATAGTCGAACTGGGATGGATCCTTTTTTGGCTATGGCAAATCATCCTTGGCTTTTGTGCTAAGGTTTTGTCTTTATCCTAAATCCCCCCTACAAAATGTTGTTTTGCTAGTGGGAATTGTTTAGAGATAGCCTTAATGCACACATATGGTGTACAAACATTTCTGCTTGATTTGTTTGTTTCACCCTGTTTAAATTACTATTGTTGTTTGAAATAGAACCAACCTTGAAACCTAGTGTTTTCAAGGTATGTATCATGTGTGATTTGATTGTAGACATTTGGGAAGTGTCATGTATTATGTTTTGATGCCTTGAAACTGTGTTTTCAAGGTATGTATCATACTATCATGTGTGTTGTGACATTTAAACATTTAGGAAGTATCATGTATTATGGTTTGATGTTTTATAGTTATGTATTTGTTGGTATCATGAAATTTCTCTTAAATGCTTATGTGTGTGATATCTATATATCATTTATATGTTTGGATTGATATTTTTAGCTTAGTTTTTTCTTTAGTCGATTTATGCGACGTTACAAAATTATAAAAACTACAAAAAAAACCTATTTTTTAAGAAAGTAATTATCTTTTAAAAGCACAGACAAAAGATAAAATATTAAGTATCTTATCGTACAAAACGTACGAATAGAGTGGAAAAGTATAAAAAAACACAGTAACATTTTTGTAATTATTTTACTCGTAGAGTAATTATCAAAATTACTCTACAAGCAATCTTGTAGGGTAATTTTGTCGAGTATTATAATTACTCTACAAATAATCTTGTAGGGTAATTACAAGTAAAATATTTACGAAAATGTCATCTCGTTTTTATACTTTTAATCTTGTAGAGTTTCATAATTACCGAACCCGAAATATCGGATAATTAACAACTTAACTAACTAAAACTATAGGATACCAAACACTCTAGAAGACTGACAGACGTTATAAACACGTAATCTCACACACAAACACACACTCAAAATCATCGATCAATCGAATATCCAATGGCAGGAATTCAAATCAAGTTGTTCGTCATCTTCCTTTGCTCGATTTCACTGATCGCACCTTTTGCTGACGCCATCGATGTCAAATACTGCAGTAAGTTTGCTCGTTTGTTAGTTTATTCAGTTAGGGTTTGTAGAATTTGGTTTTGATTTGAAATGATTGATCGTTCTGTTATGTTATTTTGTGAGATTTGAATTTATGTTATGAACCACTGTTTTGGATTGAATTTGTGCCCTAGGTTGACTTTTAGGGCTATGAAGTTTGATGTTAATGTTAAACCTAATAATTATGTAATCTGAAGTTGATTTTGATTATGTTGTGTTACATTTGTTGTTAGGCAGTTGTGTGTATTTAGGAATGAAGCATTGAGGTTTGGTAGTTAAGTTTGTTCATTTGTTAGTTATAAGTTTAGTAGGATTCGAGCATCCCGAGTTAGGGTTTGTAGAATTAGTTTTGATTTCCGATGATTGATCGTTATGTTATGTTAAGGTACGAGATTTGGATTTCTGTTATGAAGTTTTGTTTTAGATGGAATTTGTGCTCTAAGTTGACTTTTAGGGCTATGAAGTTTGATGTTAATGTTAAACCTAATAATTATGTAACCTGAAGTTGATTTTGTTGTGTTACATTTGTTGTTAAGAAGTTGTATGTATTTAGGAATGAAGCATTGATTTGGTAGTTAAATTTGTTCATTTGTTAGTCATATAGTTATCGATAGCTAAGATAGCGTTCGCTATCGCGCGCTTCGTAGCGAAGCGCCCATGTCTCGCAATCTGTTAAGTAGCGCCTCCATAGCGGATTCCGACAACGAATTCGGCTGGAAACCTGCAATTTCTGCCGGAAGCTAGGAAGAAGAAGCGTGGCTGTGTTTTCTTGCGTTTTAGCCTGTTTTGGATTAAATAACTTTATGGATTTTAACATTTAACCTCTATCTTTCATTAGTTACATTTAGTCGCTAAAACTTGTAAAAGATTGCATAAAAAGTGTAAAATTGGTTTGCGTATTTTAACATTTAACCCCCCTATTTTCACTAGCTTACATTTGGTTCTTAAGCTTATAAATTTATACATAAAAAGGTATAAATGCCACATTATATATATATATATAAAATTATAGATAGCTATTCCTTATTGCTAAAATTTTTAAATACGTTATCGCTAAACACGAAATAGCAGGCGCTATTTCATCGCTATCGCTGCGTAGCATATAGGTACCTTGTCGCGCTATTGATAACTATGTTGTTGATAGAGAATGATAGAGAATTGAAGCTTAAAATCTATAACAATGGTAGAACACTGTATATTAAAGTAGAAATGATGCTGATAATGATCCAAAGGATCTACAAGAAAAGGAAATAACCACCTAGTAGTCCCAGGGCTATGCCCTTCTCAATGCATAAGCATGAGCCTAACAAACTAACTAAATTCTCTCCTATCTTTCTCTAATGACTAATGCCTGATTTATAGAAGTAGTAATTACACTAACCCCCCCCCCCCCCCTTTCACAATTACAATATACTATTAAGTATGCAATCTCTATCAGTTGTTAATTAAGTTTAGTAGGATTCAAGCATCTCGAGTGAGGGTTTGTAGAATTGGTTTTGATTTGTGATGATTGATCGTTGTGTTGTGTTATGTTATGTTATGTTAGGTTATGAGATTTGGATTTCTATTTTGAAGTTTTGTTTTAGATTGAATTTGTGCTCTAAGTTGACTTTTAGGGCTATGAAGTTTGATGTTAATGTTAAACCTAATAATTATGAAATCTGAAGTTGATTTTGATTCTGTTGTCATGTTGTGTTACATTTGTTGTTAAGAAGTTGTGTGTATTTAGGAATGAAGTATTGAGATTTGGATTTAGGGTTTCTGGAAGCTTCTATGTGTTAATGAAACAGGGTTGATAGCATTAGAATTCATGAGCTGCTTTGTTAAGAAATAGAGTTTCTGCGTGTTAGAAACTTATGAATTTGTGATCACTGTTTGCTGAACGGTTAATCGTTATTCGTTGGATTCTACATTTTGATGAAGTATGTTAGCATATGTATTAATACATGTACAGATAAGAAGAGTAATTATGCTGTTAAGGTAAGTGGAGTTGAGATTAATCCTTACCCAATTGAAAGAGGCACAGAGACCACCTTCACTATTAAAGCATCTACAGGTACGCTTTTTTATTCTAGTTTCTCTATCAATGCAAAACAAGCTGGGAAATCATGAGAACCTTAATTTGACCAACCTGTTTACCCAAATAGTCATTGACTTCTCTTTTTAAAATAAAAATTCGCTTGACCGTTACAAGCTATTGCATTCAATCTAAATAGGCGTGACCATCTCCGAATTATGAAATTTTGTTCATACGGCCCTAAGTCTTGAAGTTTTGTATCAAGTGTCACGTGTTCCATTGTGATTGGTTTTCCATGCCATAGATAGGTGTGTAACGGTCAAATTATTAATTTTTATAGAGTAAACTGCAATTTTACCCCCTGGGGTTTAAGCCAATTGGCACTCTGACCCCCTCCATGGAAATAATTGCAATTTTACCCCCCAACGTTGTTCTGTCGCATAATTACCCCCTGTTAACAGTCAACGTTTGTTTGACTGTTAATAATGTGTGAAAAGTCGTTTTTGCCCCTATCTTATTAATTATATAAAAAATCAAGAATCAATATAAATCATTCCTAGATTCAAGTTCATCATCATCATCATCACTTCATTCTTCATTCCAATGTAAATCATTCCCAGATTCATACTCTCAAAACAAACAAACAACTCAGATCTACTAGCAAATGAAAAACAAATTGAAAAGCTATTACCAGTAGAAATTCAATATCTCAGGAACAATATTTACATCATCATCAGTTCATCATCAAGTTCAGTTCAGTTCATCATCAGTTCCCCCAACACCGTCAACTCCACCACCAACTCCTACCCCCTTCTGACCACCGCCACCATCAACTCCACCACCACCGCCTTCTCTTCTGACCACTGCCACCATCAACTCAGCCATCACCTCCTTCCCCTTTTCTCACCACCGCCACCATCAACTCAGCCACCACCTCATTGTAGAGAGAGGCAAACAGAGTGAGATGGTTCCTGTTCCAGATCTGGGTTATTAGATGATGTAGAAGTTGGAGTGCCGGCCTAATTTGCAACAACGATTGTTTTACAGGGTAGTCCGGTCACCGCACCGGCGGTCAACAACCCCAATTCAAGTGGTGGCTAGGGTTTCAATGTTGATTACAGTGGGTTAAAGGGAGTGGCGATTGGATCTACCAAGAAGGTTTTGGTTCAAAGTGTTTTGATTACTGTGTAAATGGTTCAAAAGGTTGTGAAACCGATGATTCGCATTGTGGATGTATGAATCTGGGAATTAGACTTTGAAGGTCGAGAAGATTCCATCTGGGAATTGTGGTTTTTTAGTCTCATTCAAAGTTAAAAAAGGGGGAAAAGGAAATAACAACAACAACAAAAAATATGGGGTAAGATTACCAAAATACCCTTACCTATAACAGTCAAACAACTGTTGACTGTTAACAGGGGGTAATTATGCGACAGAACAACAACGTTGGGGGTAAAATTGCAATTATTTCCATGGAGGGGGTCAGAGTGCCAATTGGCTTAAACCCCATGGGGTAAAATTGCTGTTTACTCATTTTTATATAAAAAGTGGTCAACGCTATTTTATTGTGCAAGTATTGACAAATTTTTATATAAAAAGTGGTCAAAACCATAGTTAAATATTTTGAACAAGTTCGGTGTTTTTTTCTCTCTTTTTTTTAAATATTTAAAAAACCGAAGTTTTAGGCATTTTAATCGACCAAACAGCTGTAATCTTCACTAATTACATCAAAAAACCTTAAATTCGTGAATATAACCCTGTTTTTTTTAGTTTTAATACGTTATCGCTAAACATCAAATACCGCTTGCTATTTCATCGCTATCGCTATGTTGCGTATAGGTAGCTTGTCGCTATTTACCGCTATTCACTATTAACAACTACGGTCAAAACTGGTGAACTTTTGTTGTGTGTCAAAATAGGTTGGGTTGTTTCTTTTTGTCAGTTACTGTTGAATTTTATGAATTCCTAATGTATTAAAAATGATTGCAAAACATATGTTATTACAATTATACTCTTGTAACGCTTTTTGATCAATAGAGTTAGGAGGGTTTATGCATTTTGATGGCACCTTTTTTATGGTTTCTTGGAATGCAGAAACACCAATCTCTGGAGGGAACCTTGTGATCGATGTTTCATACTACTTTTTTGGGGTCTATAGTGAGACTAGTGACCTCTGCACCAAGACATCTTGTCCTGTTACCACTGGTGACTTTGCAATCTCTCACTCCCAATCATTGCCTTCAGTAACACCTCCTGTAAGTGTTTTTTTTTTCCTATCAGTTTTAACTGGTGCAAAAAATGCTGTTTATATTTTCATCCATGGTTTTACAACACCGTCAAACAACTTCATATCAAGCCCGTATAGTTTCCATGATTAATTTTGCTTGATGGTGGTTTTTGTTTCTTTTAGAGAGTTGCACGGCATTGTTATTTTGGTAGAATAATTGTATTGTGTATATTATTACGAAATAATACAAAGGATATAAATATATCACACATTTACATCAAGATATCTCTAATTATATTATACTAAACTATAAATATAGACTAATAGGCATGTTGTTAGAACCTTTCTTTGGGCCTGATTTTCTGCATTTTGATTTTTGGGCCTGACCCATCAAGTTGCCAAGAAGACAATGGGTTTTTATTCAGTAGAGGATCCTGGTTGCAATATGTGGCAGTGGCAAGTTGTCCATGAATCTGGGTTTAACCCGATTTAAAGATTTTTTTTGGCATACTTAAAATGTTTCAATGGTCAAATCTGTTGCTCTGTCAGTCCTTATAGTTGGTACACGTGACACGTCCTACCAGATATTGCTATCATAGTGTTCCATAGTTTCTGGATTATGAGTGTGTGGCTTTTTTTGCGGGTGAGAGTTACGTTAACTTCAACTACAAGTGGTATAATGGGTGGGTTGGGTCGGGTCTGGTCTGGTAACGGGTTTTGGATTAACTGACATTTTTTTACACAGATCAAATGGGTTAGGCTCACCTGCCAGTTCTCTTTCTCTCTCTTGCTCATTTTTTCTATATGATGGCGATAATAAAGTAATTTATGGTCAACAAAATTTATAATTATAATTAAGTGAAATTTTGGGTTACTATGTTTTTATGGAACTCCTTATTTATCAATTGAAAATTGTAATATAATTTTATCAACAAATTTTGTATATCAAAATTATTGTTCAGTAATAAAACAAACTAATAAACAACAATAATATTATATCATATCTGTGTATTCACTTAAGCTAGACAAAAGTAGAAAACAACCTTTAGTTAGCCAATTCCTTTATCCAAATCATGGCCTACTGCAGTCCAACTTCCAACGCAATACGGCCCAGTTGGTTTCTAAATGTATCAACTTTTGTCCGTTTCAGCCTGTCAGATAACTTTTCATGGCCCAAAAATACCCAAACGTTTGGCACCAAATGGGTCACTTAGGTAGTTAGGTTATTGATTTTGAGCTGAAATCGCCTCGAATAAGTATCTAACTACAACCTTATCCGAGGCTTTATTAAATGCTAGTTTTGATCCCCACCACACACAGATGTATTTTAGAAAGACAATATAGATATCCATATGGATATTCATATCTGTATTTATCTACTTTAATAGGAGTCCTTATCAAACATATTGTTTACTTTAAAAAAAGTTCTAATGATAGTCAAATAAGTAACCGAATTAATCGATGATGGTAGAGTTTGTGTTCGTTTTTCTATGAAGCTGCTAACACGTATTACTGTGAACAAACCAGGGTTCGTATACACTCCAAATGAAGCTGCAAGATGCTAACAAAAAGGAGTTGACATGCATCACATTCGACTTCAGCATTGGCTGGTACAGCTCCGAGGTGGCAGTTGCTTCTAGTTAAGTGACTAAAACATGTTATCGTTTTCTCTCAACCAACTGCTTATCAATATTGTAGATGATCCCATGTATGTTTCTCATGTCTTATGTTTCTGTTACTCTGTACTATGTTTGTTAGATTTTAATAAATGAATGATGTTTCCCTGTGTTGTTGTATCCACTTATTTCTTTTAACCTTTGTAAACGCATAATGGTCGCAGAACCCATGTGCGAAAAATGAGTATCCTAATCAAGAAATGGGCATCATGGTCCAGGGGGGCAGAATAGTCTTTTTGAACTCAATTATTTCTGCAACTTTATGCCCACAAAAGTCTAGTTAAGAGTGTCAATTGTCAAAAGCTGGTTCTTAGCCCTCTGCAACACCCCACCTAGCCCCCCCCCCCCCCCCCCTTGTTTTGGTGGTGACACCTTGTCTCATATTTGTTTTTTTAGCCTAGTTTGGTTCACTAATATCTATTATTTAAATAGTATTTGTGTAATTAAATACAAGATTAAGAAGATTAAATCACTATTGTCAATAGCGAAGCTAGCGTTCGCTATCGCGCACCTCATAGCGGAGCGGCCTTTTCTCGCAGTCTGTAATTAATGACTCCACAATGTGAATATAGCAATATAGCGGGATTTTAGGTTTTTTTGGTTTCTGTTTTGTTTAAATATAAATAGCGATGGCATAAGGAGTTTTTTAATGTTTTAATATAACTATTTAATACAAATTGCGTTTTAGATGAAATATACATGTAAAAACAACATATTCTGATAAAATATACATATAAATTTTTTTTAAAAGTTTCTTCTAGTGTATCGGCTAAATATGAAATAGCGTTTGCTTTGTCGTCATCATCTGCTATTCACTATTGACAGCTATGGATTAAAATGTAAGAGGAAACAATAAGAGTATGTGTAAGGGGGCGGTATATCGCCCACAAATGAACCCTAGCGCCCCATGGCGCCCCTGTACACCAAAACAGGGGGCGCTATGGGTTTGAAGGAAGAAAGATTCAAAGCCTCACTCACACACACACATATATACATACATATATACAAAGCCCCATACATATATAACCCCACTACACCCTCTTGTGATATAAAGCCACTCTCTTACGCGTTTCGCCACTTGTCGCATAACGCCCCACAAAGGGCTTTATGACTACACATGGCTTAATATTGAAATTTTAGTCTAAATCATTTTTTTAGTAAATTCTAAGTCATCTCTCATATCTAACCTATCCAAATATAATCTTACCCCTACAATGAATATATGGTGACATGTAATGGCCTACATATGTTCATGTTAGTCGAAAACTATGTAGGTATTGTTACTCCTAACAAGTTTTCGATGATATGTACAATGTACATGTTTTGGTGACATGTAGCGACCTACATATGTGCATGTTAGTCGAAAACTATGTAGCTCAGATTGGCCCTAACAAGTTTTTGTTGACATGTACATGCATGTTAAACCGAATATGATGTAACGACTTACGACCTATTAACAGTGGTAGAGTTTGTTTAACTTTCTCAACCAACACATTATAAAAAGTTAAAAATTGATATTGAATGATCATCAAATGATCCTTGTGTCCTTTGGCTCAGTACTATGATGATTTTATTATAATAACTTATGTTTATGGTTACCATGTCCTATGTTTGACTGTATGTATATTTGAATGCGATGTTTCCACATGTTATTCTATCTCCTTATTAGCATGCGTGTTTGGTTGAAAACTTTTGGTGGAACTTCATTGCATAAGGGTGTCTTTAGTTCTTTGTAACTTGTATGTTTCGATTAAATTAACTTATTTAAGGGGTTGTTTGTTTAGCTCTTAATGGTTCAGACCTCTTACTGGTTCAGCACTTAACCATTCAGAAGTTGCCAAACAGCCCCTAAGTAATATTTACACAGATTTAGGTAATAGTTTTGTTCATTTATTTATAAATGCACAATCAAATGTGCAAAAAAAAAATGAGTATGCTAATCAAGAAATGGGCATCTTGATCAGTGGGGTAGTTATAAGAAGTTGAGACATGTATCATGCTTTGAGCAAAAAAGTCATTTCAACATCCACTATACCTTTAGCTTTACATCCACAAAAGGCTAATCAATGAAAAAGACTATAAAAGAAAAGATGCTTTTAGCCCTTGTTTATAATCCGGTTCACCATCTTCATTATTGCCAAACATTTTGGTTAAATTTTTAGTCAATCTTTGAGGTTTTTTACGCCATTTTACTTGTGCCCATGTGTACTCTCAGTATTGGTTAATACTAGATATAACTTATATTGTTATAACTTATTAGTTTAGTTTAGTTTCTCAAACCAAAAGGTTGGAACATACATACATACATACAAGCCCACCAAAGACAAGCACTAGGTAAGATCTCTACCCCTCACCTTCTATTGTACCTTATACGGTCCCATCAAAAGCGACCGATGCAACATTTATCGTTTTCTTTTATGTCAATGTTTTCATAACCGGACTGGCCATTGAACCGCCTATTTTATCGGTCTGGTTCTGAAAACAATGGTTATTACACAGTCGACAGACTCTTAATAATACTCGAGAGTATTATAAATATCGACTACTGGCCCTTCATTTCTTTATAAGCCTACAATGAAAGGAAAGAGAGGGAGATTCATGGGTAAACCAAATTCCATTTCAACTATCACTACTCTCAAACACCATCAAGTGAGATCAAACAAAGAGGTCTCTATGAGATCAGAAGAAGCCGAAAACCGTTTGTTGTTGGTGGACTTGGAAGCCAAGTGTCCACCAGGAGGTAGTGAGACGGTCATCCTTTACACAACAAGCTTACGAGGCATACGCAAGACTTTCGAAGATTGTAACACCATTAGGTTTCTTTTAGGGAGTTTTAGGGTCTTGTATGATGAAAGAGATGTTTCCATGCACATGCAATTCAGGGAGGAGTTGTGGCGGACATTGGGTGGGAGGGTGATCCCGCCGAGGCTGTTTATAAAAGGTAGACATGTCGGCGGGGTTGATGAGGTGGTCCAGTTTCATGAGCAAGGGAAATTGGTAGACCTTTTGGATGGGATACCCAAAAGCCCGGTTTCCGGGCCATGTAAAGGGTGTGGTGGGATGCGGTTCGTGCTTTGTTCTTCGTGCAATGGTAGCCGGAAGGTGGTCTTGGAGGATGTATGTGCCCCATTGCCGGTTAGATGTGTAAATTGCAATGAAAATGGGTTAGTTAAATGTACCGTTTGCTTTTGATGTCTAGCAGTCAACATTAGTGGCATAATTTGGCATGTAGTTTGATTTGTACCAGGAAATCTATGGTGTTAGAAACCAAAGATAGATTTAAGGTTTAAGGTTAACGTGTAATTATGCGCTAATGTTTGTGGTATCATGTATTTTTCATGTCAAATGCTCAATTTGTGTTCAAAGTTGTTCATTTCAGAACCAAGAATACGTTAACAGCTGTGAGAACCACGTAATGCACTTGTATCATTTGCTTTAAGTGTGACATAGAAGAAGGCTACATAACCATCTATCTTCATTATTATTTCACTAAATCATCAAAACCGGTTTAAACCGGCCGGTTGAATCGGTTAAACCAGATGCTGGATGCTTGGCCAGCATGAATCATACCGGTAAATTGAGGAAACGACAAAGAAGTTGTAGCGTCGGCAAATTGGGTTATACCAGTTTAAATCAGTATATCGGTACTGGTTTATACCAGGCCAAAGGTTAAAATTTTGAACTTATCATTTTTATGGGCATAAAAAAGGTGACTATTTACCTTCTTAGCAAAAGTGTAAAACCTAACGCCCACAATTGGCAATCCACATCGATCAAACTTCTTCCCCACTCAAAGATTTTTACCTTCTTTTGACTTTTGTGCAATCGTTCACGTTGAAAATTGTTATAGTGTTTGCTAATTGCTATATAATGGGTATTTAATCATGAACTTTTGGATAATTTTTTTATTGGATTAACTTTTGGAATATTTTTATTAAGGAATGATATAATTTTGGATTATTTTTTGAGTTGAAATTATATTTTATGGATTTATAGGGGTTAATTAGTCAACACGGTTGAACCGTCCGTACAATCCGGTTCAACCGGTCGAACTATTTATAAGTCTAACCCGACACAATTTAAATACCTGTTTTTAAAACATTGGATAGTAGTATGATACCATTGAATTTTCTTTAATATAGTCATATCAATGTTACTTCATATTAGTTATATATGTAATAATAGTAATTGTAATGTCTGATAATAGATATTTTATATACTCATATAAATCCTGTTCTTAGTTTTCATATTCGTACACCTTTATAATATTCAATGTTAAACTACTGATGAAAACAAAAACGTTATTTTTATAGCTATATCAGCAAAGCCTAGATCACTACACTTCATGAATGTCGGTTTATCGCTATCAATCAAAAGGCGATGAGCCATATCTAGATTAACTAGTAGCCAGTTGAGCGCGCGCACACACACAAAAAAAAGAAAAAAAAAAGAGAGAAACAAATCAAGAGTATCTAGAAAACCAATAACTTGAACAATCACTTTCCAAGTTACACAATACATGTGCTAACTCATATAATGTTTTTGAAAAAAACACAACTACAATCAAATAATCAAGCTACTTTTGATGCTAAAACATATTAATTTATCAAACACCTAATTGGCATGTAAGGTATCAAGTGGAAATCGGTTTAGACCTTCCATGAAGTAAACAAGATAGTGTAGGATCGGTGGTTGGTGGTGTTTGACGACAATCTCATGACAATTGATTGTCGACCAATGTAAAATAGTGCGTGGTTCTCAGAGAGTTGCGATAATGTCAAAACTGAACAAGAAATGTTGTTTTATGCATCTAGACGGTGCCATAAAGTCCACAATTACACAAATAATAGGCCCGCAACTTTGGTGTAACTTGGAAATAGTTATGGATCATTGAATGTATGTTGCTCAATGTGTTTAATGATCATGGTGTTTAGGTTGTGCCTTAAAAGACTTTTTCCCTAGATGAAGTGAAACATTTACGATGTTCGGGTCATTCTTATAGTGGTTAAGACGTTATAAAGAGTAATAAAGAACATAATCACTTATATGAATTTTGGACACGTACTAGAAACATGCTACCAGAAAAATGGTCATTAATTTTGCTGTCACAATTCTCTGCAAACAATCATTATTGTTGCATTAGAAGATATTAAAGTATCAAAATGGTGAAATCTTGATGCATGCATGAAGCAAAGGGTGAATTTCGTTATTGGTCAGGGCACAGGAAGAGGAATATGTAACTTGTCGCAAAGCTAACCGATATCTGCTGAAAACCCATCACGAAGCGCGAGAAAACCCACTAGTTAATAATTAACACATACCAACTAATTTGGATTATATACACAAATGATCTTTATGGCACTTTCCTAGTACATGTTGACTCATTTCTTTTTAGAAATTGCATATATAGTCCTCATAGTTTACCAAAGTGTAACATGGTTGGTCTTTTTTATTTACAAATCAGGCAAATCCACATGAAGTGACCATTATATCCTTGTTATAAAAATAAAACCCAACCTTGTCTCGTTCTCACATCTACGGGCGAGCATATTCAAGACCAACAGAAACCAACGACCCAAACCGGGACAGACCCCATAACAAGTTGAATATATTCCATGGTATGTGTTGAATTAGTATGCCCAAGTAACGACATTCAACAACATTGCTACTGTGTACAATCTAAGGGTTACACTGAGAGTAACAACTAATACGAGATTATTTAATAGTTAAACACACTAACACGAAATATGCGTATGATGGCGATTATTGGAGAACAATCAAATCTAGGTATCAGTTATATTATTATTATTATTATTGTGAAATAATAATAATAATAATAATAATAATAGTAAATAAATTAAATAATGGATATTAAATTAAGTGTTTATTCTGCTTTGTTTGAAAGAAGAAATAATAATAATAATAATAATAATAATAATAATAATTAATAAATTAATTAAATAATGGATATTAAATTAAGTGTTTATTCTGCTTTGTTTGAAAGAAGGCCAAATTATACGTGAAGAAATACATGTATACCAAATATAATTACGTTTTGATCATAGATTTCTAACTTATAATAAAAAAACTCTAAATAATGGTACGTGTCAACCATATCACCTTTTAAAAAATCTTTATTAATCAATATTGATTTGTGTTATTTTTAAATCCTATAAATATCATTTTTTTTTTATATTTCTTTGTTCCACGTATGTTATCCCCAATATTTAAACTTTTTTAATTAATTAGAAAACTTAGGAAACATCTATATATACGTATCTATCTACTATAATAAAAGAAACCAATTTTTGGACACGTGTGTATCCTCAAATCTATACTTATCTTATATTAATTAAATAAATATTAAATCTTATCATACTTTAATAAAATATTATCCTCAAATCTAAATTGTTAATTTAATATATTTTTTAAAATAAATACCTCTCTTTCCTACTTATTTTATACTATATATATAAATAATTAATTAATATTAAAAATATAATCCAAATTTATTAAAAATATAACTTTTTTTATTATTTGGTATACAAAATTATATTTATTCAACTCGTGTAAAATGCGAGGTTTTTTAACATATTTTTTTTATTATCTATATATATAATAAACAAAACCATTGGGGGACACATCTGTCACACCCCCAAAATCCACCATACGGAGTATCACCGCTTGGAGGCGTGACATGACCAGGATCGAGCCACCAATCATATTGAACAACGTAATTAAGTAAATAAACCAACCACAATACAATTGGTGACCAAAAGAAAGTAACCGACTTTAAGTTAACAGCGGAAGCATAAAACGTAAGTGCAAAACATAAGTTCCATAGTTCATAAGTTTAAAGTCCAATACGTAAGTTTAATAAGTTCATAAGGATTAAATATTTAGCACGGGACATAACAGTCCATATCCCACAACGACCTCCTCCTCGCGCAAGCTCCATAAGTACCTAACGACCTGCAAGGCATGTAACAACAAATCAACAACAAAGTTGAGCGAGTTCACAGTAGGTGTTCGTTATAAAGTAGTTTTTCAAGAACTATGAGTTTGTTTGCAACTGCAGGTTAAATCAACTCTCCTTATTTTCTAAACCACAAACGGTGGGGGCTACCCCATGTTGTAAACCACTAGACTAGATGTATATATATGTGTCCTTCCCAATCCGAGGACAGAGGTACATATTAAGTACGTAGGTTTAGCGTTGGTGCCCTTCCCAATCCGAGGACAGTGGTACGTAGTGAGTACGTAGGTTTAGCGTTGGCGTCCTTCCCAATCCGAGGACGGAGGTAAGTAGTCTAGTAGTGGTGAAAGTACAAGTTCCGTCTCAGCTATTTAAATCCCATTCCCAACCACCGGGAATCCCATGCCTTAGTAAGGGTGTGAACTCACCTTTGGTTGCTCGGTTTGACTCTCAAAAATAGCTAACAGTCAAGGCCGGTCAATCACGTCCTAATATGATTACCACTTAGTTTATTAGTGACTTCAAATAGAGCACAAAGTTCCTACGTGCATCAATCACAGAACATGCATCACTTTAACGGTTCATGCCCATATAAACTTCCCATCTATTCCCGTTCATAAGCAAACATACGACATTGCACATATAACATGTTAGATTATTCTCAGATTGTCACACCCCAACCGATGGCGGAAACATCGGGATGAGACGAAGTGTGTATAGATTGCAAGAGACTTCATAACACTATGTGACAATATTTAATTAAATTCAAATTTCATTGCAAGTGCTAAATTGTCATACAATAATCAAAACGAAATACAACATTGTTTTAACAAATAACATAACATTAAAAGATAAACGATTAATAGGTGTGTATCTAGTCCACCCTATTCTTGTTTCATCTTTCATCATACTTCAACAATTTAACCTGCAACATGTATTAAAATAGAGTTTCAATGCAAAAGCAATGGCGAGTATACAAGTTTGTTTACATAGCATAATAGAATAAAAACTCAAATCCAACATGATTCATAATATGTGATTACTAGTATGCAATTTTGGCGTACAATATGATCAAACCCTAGAATACAACGCATGAAATAGCCTAATCCCAATAGTTTAGCGGGGTGGTGATGTTTAACTTAACAATACCCAAAAGTATAACGGGCGGGGCGTTAATCCTATAGCGCTATAATTGTTAAGGTGGGCGAGCAAAGTTAATGAGCATATAACGTTCCAAATCGTTCACATAGCATACGAGAATAAAAAGTAAGTCACATTAGTTTCATGCTTGATCAAGGATTGAGTATGTTTAGTTTAAAAGTTGTTTGCATAATTATACATGTTGCATCCCAAAGTATAAAGGGGAAAAGGGATCGAGTATACTCACAAAATTGCTAAGTCTTCCGATTATCCAAGTGTTGACGAGTGTAAGAGATTAGGAGGTTGGAACACCGAGGTCACCCTATATGGGCAAACGTAGGTGTATGAGTGATCGGGATTACGACGGAGGATTTGAAGCGGAATATAAAGTGTAACTAGTTGATATAAATATGTATATATATAAATACAAATACGTATACTTTATATAGTTTAAGTAATAAATTAAATTAAGTCTATCGAAAATATTATAGGAGTGTCGTCCAAAAATAAATGAACAAGTAAATATACTTTTATATTTATAGTTATAAAAGTTATTTGAATTTGATACATTTCCATTAGTGGTTCGTTTAAAAGTATAGATATAAATATATATATATATGTATATAAATTAACGAAAATCGGGCAGAGTTTCCTCTGTTTTTGGACGCTCCCGACGATACAAGTCGTCAATGTTTTTGTCAAAATTCAATCAATAATAAAACAATATGTACTTATACAAGTTTCAAGTAACTAAACGAGTTTTATACAAGTTTCAAGTAACTAAACATTTATGAACGGTAATAATAAAAATACTTGCGTCGATTAAAATCATACCAAGTCGTGTGTTGACTGAAACGAAACTGACTCGAAACGAACCAACTCGACCCGAACCAAAGCTGACTTTGTTGACTGAAACGAGACCCGAATGAACCCGATCCGACCCAAAACCCGAGTCTGTCATGCCGCGAAGGCTGACCCGTACCGGAACCTGACCCGAGCCGTCAGTCGTCGGACCTGAATCGAGCCCGAATAATACTCACGATCGAAATATATCCAAACAAAAGTGAAACTGAACTAGGTTTGAATCGAGTAAACGAAATAAATCCAAACAAAACCGAGTAATCATAACCCGTACCTGAATCGGAACATTCGGAAACAAAACGTGAATTGGAGGGAACACGAACAGAAGCTGAATCGGCTGAACAACTGTCGCCGCCGCCGCTGATGACGGCATCGTCGGCCTCCGTAGACGACCACCCGGATCCACCTCATCTGCCAGCACCGTTGGCCTCCGCCGCCGCCTGAGGCGACGCCACTGCCGTCGCCAATCGTCTTCAACATCACAGCCCCCCTAACTCTCCTTCTTCTAAGTCTCGGGATACCCCACACCACCGCCGCCACTGATGATGGTGGTGGCCGGTTATTACGTCTCCAAAACGTATGAAGGAGCAGGGGTTAATCGATTGAGGGTGTGTGGGTTGGGTGTTTTGCAGGTGTGTCCGTGACGTCGGAGGAGCCCGTCGTCGGCCGGAATCGGAGATCGAGAGGGAGGGGTAAGAGGTTCTTTGTGTTCATGCAGTTGTGGGTGTAATTTAGAGAAGGTAAAGGGTTTGTGTGGGATTTTGTTTGGCTGTGGATGTTGTCTGCACCGTATAATCAAGAGAAAGAGATAAAAGCAGTGATTGTGAGTTAGTGTTTGTTTGTGAATGAAGAGATTTGTAAGGGAAATGGTATTTGTGTTTTGTGTTTTGTGAGTTCTTGAGTTAGCAGACAAAGAAGGAAACAATGTGATGGGCAGCTTACAAAAATAAAGAGTAATTAGGGTTACTAGTCTCATTTACATAGGGTTTATTTAGTTAGTGGGCTTTGGGCTTGGGCCCAAGGCCCACAAGCCCATCTCGCGTGTTTAAGCGGCCCGAAAGTCTCTACGAACTCGTTTTCAAAACCCGATAGTCGTAGAATGTTATTTTAAGGTTTAAATACGTGAAATAATCCCGGTGTTCGATATTGGTCGCGTTCGCTTGTCGGTCGCGTTAAAAGTGCGTAAAGAGCGTAGTTTTCCGTTTTTAACCGTTTTTCGATCAAATTTCAACTTTGCCTCTAAAAATAGAAAACGAACCCGAATTTTATTAAAACCAGAAATTACGGAAAATACGAAGCGTTACACAGATAACCTACCCGACATTTAGAGACACAATTTACTACTTATGTCGTTTTCAGCTTTAATCTTCAAAACTGGGCTGTTTTCGGGAATTTTAATAAAATAGTTAACTTATTCCAAAAATTCCTAACTTTTTACAGAAGGTCTTAAACGATCCAAATATTATTGTGTAAAAATCTCGGGATCCAATTCATTACCAATATTTTATAAAAATTCATTTACCGGACTGCAATCAGATTCATCACTTTCTGACTGCAGTCCACGGAATAATTTATTTAAAATTCATCGTAAGTCCGATTTATGAAATTCTAGTGGGAGAATTACTATGACATCAGTGTCCATCTACAGTACAAATTTCGTGAGCTAGTTCTACTCAGGTTTCAAGTTATGATGAAGAATATAACACGTATTTTCTGCAAAAAAATGCAGCTTGAGCTGCTATCCAAAACAGGCCTTTAAAAATAGTAAACGACCTCGAAAAATTACGATTCCAGTGCCATTGGATCTGTTTTTCGAAAATACATACTTTAGGCTTCAGAAAATCAGTTTTTCGATTTATTATGATCTGTTTACAGCCAGTTGAGGTTGGCTGAAAATGCCAATCAGCATGCTTTTTAGAGTTTAAATGTTACTAAAACGTATCAACAAATGTCCTAACAACGGGTTTATCAAGAAATCAACGATCAAACATCATGCATGCTTTAACCAACCTTAACCCAACAAGATTTCATCTTCATGTAACCTTATGTTCAAGTTTCTTGTCTAACCCCTTTTTAGTGTTCTTGTTCTTTAGTGTGTTGAACTTAACAATCATACAACAACTTTTAACTATGAAACAAGGTGAACAAGAGTGTAACAAGGACTTACTACTAGCACAAAGGCTAGGGATGATTCTAGTGAAGAAGATGATGAAAAATGATGATGAAAAGCAAGAAACAAAGTCCTTTGAAGCTCCACAAGTTTGCAACTTCCTTGAATCACCTTATATGCTTGAATGAGACTTGAAACTTTGATGAAGATGGTGGTTATGTGGTGGTGATGGTGGCGGTTGAGGGGAGCCGAGAAGAGGGAGATGAGAGTGAGAGAGTGTAAGATATGAGGAATGATGATGGTGATGCTAGTGCCATACTTATAGTCCTTTCTCATATATTTTGGTGATATCAACAAGCAAAATCTAATAAAAAAATAAGATTAAATCTTGAACAAGATGTGAAGCATGGAGGTGGTGATTTGTGGGTCCCTTGGGGACCGATTTCGATTAGGGGGGGGGGGGGTTAAGGTAAAGATTTTGCAACTAAATGGTTAAAGGTTAGTTAGAACTCAAGTATAACTTCCATATGTTAGTTAGTTGCTTTTTAGTGGGTGTTAGAGTAAACGGGGATCACGACAAGCCAAGAAATAATTAAACAATGTGTTTGGCAAAATTTTAGTGTCCCGGTTAATGTCCGGTTGTTCGGTTGGATTCCGTTCCGTTAAAGTGTTTAATTATTCCGTAAAGTGTCTTATATGTATATTTTTGTAACACAATTAATTCCTAACACTTAGGAAAACATTCAGGACCATTTTGTCAAATTTTCTGCACAAGACTAGTATGTCACCAAGCACATGTAAGTATGACGCAGTAATCAGAAAACAGTTTAGTAATTCAACACAGTCACCAAGCACTTTAATTATCATTAATAAATCGTACGGATACATGAAATCATGAGGGTTGTCACAACATGTCACCCTATAGTTGATGCCAAATAAGCTGACAGCTCAGCACACATGTGGCATAGCTAAAAATCAAGGATTGGACAAGCTTCTTTGGTACGTTTCATATACTCTCTCTCTCATTCTATCATTAATCATCGTTCCTTCTCATTCAAAACCCTAATCTCTCTCTCTCTCTGGCGAACACGGCAATTCGATCAACCTTCATCGGAGCTTAGGGTTTTCAAATCTTCCTCTCAAAGATGACTCACACATCATCGTGAAGCAATTCTAAGCCGATCCATCTTCCTGAACGTCCTTAGGGTTTACAACTCTTTCTCTCCAAGGTGATTTTATCTTGCATCGATCTGTTTCACCGATTTGATTTGATGTTTATCTTAGAATTATCTTCCTCTTCATCTTTTTTTTTTTTTGTTGAGAATATGGATTCTTAAGTCAGATTTTCGATTACAATACAATGGATTTTGGGGATCAGTGATACCAGTAGGTCAATCAAGACTGGTTCCGCTTTGAACCCGACGACAGAGATGATCAGAGGTTTTCCGGTAATGGATTTGGTAATGATTTCATAATTTTTATCTTTCTGTTCATGTAATTTAAACATTGATGTTTTAAGGTTGTTTGGTTTTGTCGATTGTGTATATCAATTTTTTCTTTATTTAACAGTTTTCATCTATTTTTCTCATCCGATTTGGTTTAATTGCAGTTTGGTAGTCGTTTTCGAACAGGTTAGTAACAGTCTCCAATCGCTATTCTTGATTGCTTAGTTTCTTTATTGTTTAATTTAATTGAACATGTTCTTTACAATTCAAGGATTTGTGATTTTTTAATGTGGATTTTTTATTATTGTAGATATTTGCAGTACTAGGTTAAGGAGATTGTACAAATCGTTGAAGTTCACCAATAGGCGTGGAAACTAAACTAGAAAATTCATTCCATCATCTACTGTTAGGATCATAATTATGGTTCTTTTTTTAATTTGTTTTTTTTCCTGTTTGCGTGTGTTGTGTAGATTGTGGATAGCCTTCATCTACGTTCTTGAATACCGAGGCACAGGCTTTTCGAATAGCATGGAAATTCATTCGTGTGGCATATAGTAAGTTGTTTTTCAAATTGAAGTATTATTTATAAATTCCTATAAATTCTCTGTTTATAAAATTTCTTTAATATACTTAAAAAATAAAGGGTTAAATTTGATCATGTAATTTGAGATGCAGCAAATAAGGTCTCACTACTCGCTGCTGAATAAAGGTTAGACACTTTTTGGTCGCTTAAATTTTAATCGCTGGTTGTTTTCATAAATTTGATGAGTTTATGATGTTAGTGTGTTTAGGTGAGCAAATTCTTCAAGTTTCTATGGCTGATATGGAACCCACTATCATGGGTTATGAGATTGCAAGTGGAGGAGTAAGAACCAAGAACTCTACTTAAATTCAATACAAGTTAGTCAAATTTGATAAAGAATCAAAAGTTTTTTTTATTTTATTGCTTTATAGTAAATTTTATGGATTAAAGCAAGTGGGGTCTTTTTTTTTTACAAATCTATGTCCATTTGCCATTGAAATAGTAACAGATAGCCGTATTGCAAACGGGCCAAAAACAACTTAATTATGAATTTCAGAAAATAAATGAAAGCATATCTTAATATGTATTGAGGGTTCTCTATAGGAGAATTCATTCTTGATTAGTGCTTTGAAGTGTGAATATTTGTATGATGAAAAGGTAGACTTCAAAATGCACAAATGATATTTATTCAACCCGCACAATACATGAGGTTCTTAAAGATATGGTTTTTTTTATTATTTAATATATAAAATTATATTTACTCTAACACGTGTAATAAATGAGGTTTTTAAAAATATATTGTTTTTTTATTTAGTATATAAAATTACATTTATTCAACTCGTGTAATACATGGGGGTTTAATGAATCTTTCCCCTGCAGTTACTGCGGTGTATTCTGGGAGTAAGGCCTTCGAGTTTCTGGGTCTGTAAGATGTTGAAGATTTTTCATCACCGGTATGAATCTTGATCATTTTTTTTCCTATTAAACTGCATTATGGCCTTAGTTATATGAATCTTTTGTGTGACAATTGTTACTTACTTTATTTGGTCGGTCATCATGGTTCTTCACTTTATTTGGTATAACTACATTTAACTTGGATAAGAATATAGATCTGAACATGCTGGATAATAATACCATCATACCAAATCTGTACCTGAGTATGGCACATCACATTTGATAATTACACCAGCAGTAGTAGTAGTAGCAGTAGCAGTAGGAGTAGCAGCAGCAGCAGCAGGAGCAGCAGCAGCAGTAGCAGTAGCAGTAGTAGTAGGAGGAGGAGGAGGAGTAGTAGTAGGAGGAGTAGGAGCAGGAGGAGGAGCAGGAGGAGCAGGAGCAGTAGCAGTAGTAGCAGTAGTAGTAGTAGTTCACTTCACTTCATATGTTTGATGTGTACTTTTCGGAATATGCATCATGCTGGTTGCTATGGGTCATGGGTGGCATGGCTTTTTTTTTAATGTTCGAATCAGCTTCGGCCAAAATAGTTTGTTTTTATTATTGGGTCGCGTCAAGTTCGGGCAAAAAGGGTTGCTTTTAGTAACGTTCGAATCAGCTTCAGCCAAAAAAGTTGTTTTTAATATTGGGTGGAATCAAGTTCGGGAAAAAATGGTTGCTTTTAGTAATGTGTCGAATCATATTCAGGCCAAAAAGGTGGTCTCAGTAATGCGTAGAATCAGGTTTGGGCTAGAAAGTTTGTTTTTAGTAACGGGTCGAATCAAGTTCTGGCAAAAAAGTTTTTTAGTAATGGGTTCGAGTCTGTTTCGGGCAAAACAGTTGGTTTAGTAATGGGTCAAAACATGTTGTATTTAACTTTATATGGTTTGTGAGAAAAATATGTGCTTTTTAACTTCCTTTACTTTTCATGGCAAAAAATGTTAAGGGTAGCAATTGTACTTTTCAGAATATGCATCATACTGGTTGCTATGGGTGGCATGGTTTTTTTAGCAATGTTCAAATCAGCTTCGACCAACATAGTTGTTTTTATTATTGGGTCGAGTCAAGTTCGGGCAAAAAGGGTTGCTTTTAGTAACGTTCGAATCAGCTTCGGCTAAAAAAGTTGTTTTTAATATTGGGTTGAATCAAGTTCGGGCAAAAACGGTTGCTTTTAGTGTGTCGAATCAGATTCGGGCCAAAAAGGTGGTCTTTAGTAATGCGTAGAATCAGGTTCGGGCTAGAAAGTTTGTTTTAAGTAACGGGTCGAATCAAGATCTGGCAAAAAAAAAGATTTTTAGTAATGGGTCGAGTTTGTTTCGGGCAAAACGGTTGGTTTAGTAATGGGTCAAAACAGGTTGTATTTAACTTTATACCCCGTTTGTGAGAAAAATATGTGCTTTTTTAATTCCTTTACTTTTCATGGCAGTCATAGCTACATGATCTCTTGAAGAAGAGCGATTATGGAGCACAGTAAATGCAAATTTGTCTGAGTTTAATGCCCGGACTGCCTGAATAGAAGAAACTTAGAAAATGAGGTACCCTGTATTGTTAAAGCAAACCAAAAAAAAAATCAATTAGAAATTTGATCATATTTATAAAATTTGTAAAATTTTATAAAATTTGATCATATTTCAAGAAAAAAGAACACCTTTAATCATATTTATAAAATTTCTTTAATATACTTAAAAAATAAAGAGCATTGTGGTTTGGGTCATGACCACACCCTTAGGGTAGTGGTTTTAGATGGTGGATTAGAGGTGAGTGACATGACGCTTATGTGGAGGATCATGGTGGTCATGAGGGTCATGACCACACCCTTTAGCCTTATGTATTTGGTGAAAATGTGTTACTTTTAAATGAAGATAAGTTGCAAGAATGTGTTTGATCAATTTCATATTCAAATTGCAATGAATAATATCGTCATACGTGCTATTAGCCTTCCATAATTTCAACTTTTAATTGTGATTTTTGTTGTAGCCATGTAATCTTAGGTTGTTGGCTGGAACTGTGATCGTCAAGGCATTTTGAAAGATAATAATGGGAGTTCAAAACAGGAGCTGGAGAATAATTTGACGACTTGGGTTGTTTGTTCCATTATAGGTTTTCATAATTTTTATTATTCGGTAATTACCTTATTAGCTTTTTTTTTACCAATTGAATCTTTTTTCTGTTTTTTTTGCTAGCGTAGATTATTTATATTGTATGCTATAGAAATAGTACATGCTGTTTGTAATGTATGGTGTATTCAAGTATCAGTCATGCAATAGCTGTGTATATGGTTGTTGGCAATTTACTGTCGATGCCTTTCTAAGAACCAATACTTTTTATGTAGGCCACTCATCAAACATCTGCAAAGCCAAATCGTTGATAAAGTGGAAGTATTTCTTAAGATCATCAATGGAGAGAGGTTCATCAATGAGGCGCCTAAGGCGCTTGTGCTAAAAGCCGTATTAATTCCTACAACCATCAAACATATGTTATTGTACTTGTGTGTAGATTATTTTTTTCTTTTTTATCATTTTTTATTGTTTTCATGGCTTTAGCGGCATGTAAAAATTTTCCAGCATTTGAATAGTTTTCTGTTTTTTTCTTCCAATGTATGTATTTGTACACAACATTTCATTTCAAAGTAAATAATATGGTTTTGGTTGAAGCCCGCGTATTACGCGGGCATTAACCTAGTTTACTATATAAAGTTACATTTATATAACCCGTGTAATACACGAAGTTTTAAACATCTAACTTTTTATCATTTGCTATGTAAAACTAAGTTTTATTCTAACACATGTAATATATGGGGGTTTTAAGGATGTAATTTTTTTTATCATTTGGTAGATTTATTCAACCCGATTATACACGGGTTTTTTAAAGATACGACGTTTTTAGTATTTAGTATACAAAATTGCATTTATTTAATCTGTGTAATACACATAGTTTTTAAAGATATAACTTTTTTATTATTTGATATATAAAATTACATTTATTTAACCCGTACAATATACATGGTTCATAAAGATCTAACTTTTTACTGTTTAATATATAAAATTACATTTATTCAACCCGTGTAATACACGGGGTTCTAACTTAGTAATAAAGTAAACCAATTTTAGACACATATCTTGGAAAAAATAAATTAATCCCTACTTAATATTTTCATCCAAATTTTAATTTTCAAATTCAAATTAATACGATTGACATCCTATTAATATTAATTACATTTTATTAATATTGTTATACTTATCACCTTTCCACAAATTTCGCTTTTACTTCAAATATATCTTTAACTTATAATTTATAATGATAATGATATTTTTATTTAAATTACATTTTTTTACAAAAATCTATGAATTTTTAAGTATTATGATAGACAACATGATATGTTTGAAACAAACTTTGAGTTACAACGAAAAATGATCAAATGTAAATCCAAATACGAGTTCAAATGTTTTTTATATTTAAATTATATTATGTGATCAACAGTTTAAACTTCTTATTTGAAAACTTATACGTTTATCAATAGGGCCCAATAGTTATTAATATAGTCCAACAATTTTGAAATTATAGGCGAGGCAAGATGGGTTATTTGTATAATAAAGCAAGGACGAATAAATTTATAGGTTATCTAAATAGTTTTCCATTGTTTAATTACACGATTTAAAATACTTAAAAAGCTTCTTAAAGTATTGATGATTAAGCACCTGACAAATGAGGTATTGATTACTATGAGTAAGCGACTGCAAGCCTGTGGGATTATTATCAAACACACCTACTTCTTATTTTCTTATTGTGTTACACAAACAGACACTTTTCATCATTAAACCCGTATAATACACGAGGCTATAACCTAGTTAGTTAACAAACAACTAAATTTATAGGAATACACGCAAAGATACATTCTACACCAATCATTATTGAAAATAAAACGTGTTGGCATTGTAAGAACATAACCTAGCATGGTTAGCATTAAAACCTAATATACTGACTACATTTAACTAATTCATTTCATTAAAGAGTTTCAAAATCTCGACATATTATCCTTCCATAAAAAATATCCGCTACCTAACACTACTTGATTATCCCAAAGCCATACTCCCTTTATCATCAATTAACTAACAACCGTTGATTACATTTACATCAATGTTATTCTTGAATGATGCAACATAACACTTAACTCAAAAAAGTCTTGGTACGTGCATAAATTCGATAGAATCACACCACGATAAGTCAATAACACTTCCCGTCAACATCCAACCAGCCGAAAACATTAAAACCCGACCTTCATCAAACGCGTTCAAACCCTAATCCACATATTACTCCATTAAACCATCCTCATAATTCATAAACACAACATACCAAAGAAACATTTTTAGGGTACTAAAATGCAACTTTTCACCAACAACACAAAAGTAAAGTTTGTAGAATTGTAGTCAAACACAAAGAAAGTCAAAATCCAATCCAAAATTCTTGATATTTCACCATCACCAAACCATCATCTTCAAATCATCTTCTTCTTCTGCAGCTTCTTCCTCTTCATGAACCATCGCTTTGCTCAATTCTTCTTCGCTTTCTCTCTCATCATCAACTTTCTCTCTCTAAAACTCCTCCCAGCCTTCCGTCAATTCCTCTCCAAAACCCTAGATTTCCTCAAAATGGATTCATTCTTCTTATTCTCCGACTCAATCGATGAAGATTCACTTTACGGTACCCGTTCGATCAAGAGTTTATCCGACCTAGACCCCGAGAAGCTCTATCTCGTCGATCACAGGTAACTTGTGCTTCAAGTTTGCTAACTAGTTAGTTAATTAGTTTGTGAATTGGTTAAATTAGTTAGTTATGGATGTTATTGTGTTTTCAGGTGGTGGAATGAGGCTCGTGAATCGATGTTTAGGGAAGTGGAAGGGGATTTGTATGATACAAGTTGTAGTTTGTCTGCTGATTTTGAATCTGAGATTGTGTTGGATATGAGGAGGTGTAATGGAGAAGAGGAAGGGGTTTCCGGGCGCGAGTATGCCTTGGTTTCGGAATGGATGTTTTATCGGGCGCTTAAGTGGTTAGTGAAGTTGTTGAGTTGATCTAGGGTTTGTTTATGTTGGTGCATACATTAGTAAATATATTAGTTTTGCTGCTCTTATGAATAGGGCTGTAAACGAATCGAACATTCAGCGAACAGTTCGGCGGGAAGTTTGTTTTTGTTCGTTCGATTAGCTTAACGAACGAACACGAACAAAAAAATTCGTTCGGTTAGGTTAGCGAAGGAACACGAACAAAGGTCTCGTTCGTTCGTGTTCGTTTGATTATGTTAAAAGAATAATAATAAATAATTAATCTTTTATCTAAACATATTGAAAACTTGAAACGTTGTTTATTTCTAAGTTAGCTAAAGTTTGGACATTCAAGACATTTTTTGGGATAATTTTGTCAAAGTTAGTTAAACTCTGAATGGTTATGTCTAAGTTAGTTAAACTTGATTCATCGTTTGGTGGTTGTAGTAGACTTCTTGTGTTTTGATTTATCATTTGATGGTTGTATTTAGCTACTTATGTCCAATGTTTAACGTTAACAATGTTTTTATTTTTTATTTTTAAGTTAAATGTTCGTTTACGTTCGTTTTTATTTGTCTGCGTTCGTTTGTGTTCGAGACCGGTGTTCACGAACTGTTCGTGAACAACTGAATTTCTTTAACGAACAAACACAAACATAAACTTATGTTCGGTATGCGCTCGTGAACAGTTCGTGAACGTGTTAATTTCCTTAACGAACGAGCACGGACATGGCCTTGTTCGTGTTCGTTCTGTTCGATTACAGCCCTATTTATGAACATATTAGTAAATATAAGTGAATTAGATCAATTAGAATTCTGGTTTATATTACTGTGAATCTAAGTGTCTAAATTGAACTTTGTAACTGTATTAGCTTGTGATGATACCATTAGGGTTACTGTTACATAAGAGGTGTTTATATAGAACATCATATTACACATCTAGTCCCTATGCTATATCATTTAGTCAAATAATATACACGAATGTACATAGTAATGGAATGTGATGGTTACCTAGAACTAGCATGGAATTATTTTCAAATAAATCGACAAGATTTGAAGGTTTTCCGTGCTCGCATATTTGATATCATATAGTATTATTTGTTCTTTTTGACTTTAGTATTTCTTCTCTGTTTGGTGTTCTTGGTTAGATGAGAAAAAACTGGAAAGCAAGACGCGAATGTAACTGTTATAGTTAAAAAGATAGAATATAATTGATGTTTAGTACTATATTAAGGCATTAAATATCTTTCATACTTATTGTCTTGAGACGCATTTATTTAGCTAGCTCGCCAAGTGCTTTTGTAATTGACTAAAAATACCGTAGAATTTCTGGAACCGGTGCTGGAGCTTACGATAACATGCATAGAAATGTAACGAGTGTGAGGGTGGAAGGAGCTCTCTTTTACTCTACATCGGACATGCTACACTGAAGTACTGTAATAATTATTAGAAACACTATCATAGATTTGTGATGTTTGCTCTAGGCCACATTATAGACGTAGAATCTTTTTGAATTGCTATGGATCATACAGAAATCATGAATTTAAGGGTTTTTTTTTGCACTTGTTATTGTTTTGGTTGCTCTTCGATTTAACCATTACCCATCATAAAAAAATTATTTTGTATTCCCAAAATCATGTTTATAGTCTGTTATTCAACTGTTAGATGACTGGTATTGTTGGTCATCAAGATAATGTTTTTTTTGCAGGCATTACGATCTGAAGAACGTTCAGAACATAGTATCCATAGAAGATAATAAGGCAGACTTGTTTTTCTTACAACTCAGGCTTTCAATTTCTCCAACCAACGATTCATTGGTAGTAAGGATTAGTGAAAAGGTATAAACTAGTGGTTAGTTGTATAAATTTTACATACAGCCATTTAATGTGGAATATAGTGGTTTTTATAATTCTAATCATTTTTTTTCAGGACAACGAATTTAGAGCTTTTAATAAATCTTGCGAGATATTTAGTGTCAATAATACTGGCTTGGTAAGTGATTTTTAACCTCTCTTTTTTCTTTCCGATGTGTAACTGCCATTTCGGCTTTGTTAAAAGATTCCATGTATTTTGCAGTTGAAGATTTGGGATTTTTCAGGACAAATTACAAACTTATTCCTACAAGGCAGAATGTCACCTGGTAATTCTGGATTAGTGAACGATGAGGTAGTTACTTTGAAAATATTACTTGACAACAACTGAGTTGAGCAACTTTTTTTTTTAATTTTTTTTAGAGTAAAATGCCATTTTCGTCCCTAAAGTTTGGCAAGTTTTGTGACTTTCGTCTAAAGGTTTGTTTTCCCCCATCTGGATCCAAGAGGTTTGAAATCTTGCCATTTTTATCCGGCTCATTAACTCCGTTCATTTTTCTGCGTTAAGTCAGGGATATTTCCTTCTTTTTATTAACTTAAAGGGCAATTGCCTTTTAAGTTAGCAAAAAAGACGGAAATACCCCTGAATTAACGGAGAAAAATAGATGGAGTTAACGAGTTGGATGGAAATGGCAAGATTTCAAACCTTTTGGATCCAGATGCGAAAAAACAAACCTTTGGACGAAAGTCGCAAAACTTGCCAAACCTCAGGGACAAAAATGGCATTTTACTCTTCTTATTTTGATACTTATAGAACCGTATTTTTAAACTTTCGTATGTTACTGCAGATTTCCTTGGAGTTACAAGTGTTTGGTTTATCTCGTGATATTACGCACAAAGAAAACGGGATGGCAGTTGACTCGAATACCGAACTGAATGTGAACGGTCACTCTGACAAAGTCAACCCAAATGTCAGACTTGGTCAACATCTTAGTAGCGTTAATGAACGTTATAACTTGGGTTTGACCGGATTATACAATCTTGGAAACACATGTTTTATGAATAGTGCGATCCAGTGCTTGGCGCATACTCCTCAACTTGTTGATTATTTTCTCGGGGACTTTAGAAAAGATCTGAATTTCGAAAACCCATTGGGCATGAATGTATGTATAATGTATTTAGATTATTGTTAGAGTAAAATACCCTTTTCGGCCCTGCGATTTGGCCACTTTTGCGACTTCCATCCAAAGGTTTGTTTTTCCGCATCTGGATCCAAAAGGTTTAAAATCTTGCCATTTTCATCCGGCTCGTTAACTCCATCCATTTTTCTCTGTTAAGTCCGGGTATTTCTGTCTTTTTTGTTAACTTAAAGGGCAATTTGGTCCTTTTCACTTTATGTACAAGCATTTAGCATAATGTACAAGTATTCAAAGTTACCTTTAACGGAGAAAAAAACATGAAATAACCCCTGACTTAACGGAGAAAAATAGACGGAGTTAACGAGCCAGATGAAAATGGCAAGATTTCAAATCTTTTAGATCCATATGCGGAAAAACAAACCTTTGGACGAAAGTCATGAAAATGGCATTTTACTCTTATTATTATTATTTTAAGAGAGTAAATTTATAAAATTACTTTTTTGCCCATGTCTAGGGTAAGCTTGCTTTAGCATTTGGAGACTTGATTAGGCAATTATGGACACCTGGCGTTACTTCCGTGGGCCCTCGAGATTTCAGATCAAGACTAGTTGATTTCGCACCGCAATTTGATGGCTATAATCAACATGATTCTCAAGTTGGTGATCCTCGTGGTTGTTGAAAACAACCATTACAGTCCATTAGTTTAAAAATTGCGAAAACAGTATCAGTACTTTCACTTTTGTAACTATTAAAGTCCGCCTCACTTAACACCATCCATTTAACCCTTTAGTCAGACTATGTGCTTGGCACGTGCAGGGGCATATTTGTCGTTTCCTTTTAAAAAGAAACCCTTGTAATACAAAAACCCCAACCCTTTTAAAAGGAAAGGACAAAATTTCCCCTGCACGTGCCAAGCACGTGGTCTGACTAATGGGTTAAGTGAGGTGGACTATAATTGTTACAAAAGTGAAAGTACAAGTATTGTTTTCGCAATTTTTAAACTACTGGACTGTAATGGTTATTTGAACAAACGTAATTAACTCTTTGATATAACTACACAAGTCTGTATCATTAAATCTTTTAACTTTAAATATAGGAATTTCTTGCTTTTTTGCTGGATGGACTTCATGAAGATTTAAATCGCGTAAAAATCAAACCATATAATGAGATAAAAGACGTGGATGGAATTCCAGATAAAGAAGTAGCAAATGAACACTGGAGAAACCATTTAGCTCGCAACGATTCCATAATAGTTGACATGTGCCAGGTCAGCACTCTAATTTTTTTCGGTTTCTTCATTAATCAATATCTAAACTCTTATCATATATTATCTTTATTTTACAGGGGCAGTATCGGTCAACTTTGATATGTCCACTTTGCAAGAAACATTCTGTTACATTTGATCCCTTTTTATATTTATCTCTACCTTTACCTTCTACAACAATGAGGGCCATGACGTTAACCGTGTTGACCACCGACGGGTCAACTTTACCAGTTCCGGTAACCGTCACTGTCCCAAAATTTGGGAAGTTTAAGGATCTTATTCAGGCTTTGAGCTCTGCGTGTTCGTTGAAAGATGACGAAACTTTGCTTGTGGCCGAGGTATGTACCATTAAATCTAGGCCTGTAAATGAACTGAACGAACACGAACAGAGGCATGTTCGTGTTAGTTCATGTAACTTTAACCGAACACGAACATATAACCAAACAACTTTTTTTTGTTCATGTTCGTTTATTAAGAAATAAGAAAAATGTGCATGTTCATGTTCGTTTATGTTTTATGTTCGTTCATTTAAAACCTAAATGACAGTTCACGAACATAAACAAACAAACAAACTTAAATGAACGTAATTTAACAAACAATAATAAACACAAACGAACAAGTTTAAAGAAACATAAATGAACACTAACGGAAATAATTTACTAAACATAAACGAACATAAAGTAATTTTTAATATAAATTAGTGATTGATTACGATAAATTCCGTTGGAAAACCCGTTTTTATTACTAGAAATCCCAATTATCAATTAGTTGATTTAGTTCTATAAGTGGTTAGAAAGATCCTTTTATGTTTAATATTAATATTAATATATATAGGCTTCGGTTCAAATGAGAACCACCACGAGTTGTGAGAACCATGAGAACTCCTACTTCCCGCGCGAGTTGGGCCACAATTTTTTGCACAAACGTAGATGAAAATATTATAAACACATCTGTAAAAAAAAGCAAAAAAAAAATGTCGAGTCAGTAGTTTTGCCTGATGTAAGTTTTGTTTACGCGCTGATGTAAATTTTATTACGACGATAAATATTTATGCGGCATTTTTTTTTGCTGAAACAAGCGATTTTTTTTAAGATTTTTGAGGTTTTTTTTTTTTTTTAGAAAAACCTTTTGGTTGGCCTAGTTCTCATGATTCTCACAACTCAAGGTGGTTTTCATTTTAACCTAACTCTCTCTCTCTCTCTCTCTCTATATATATATATATAGGGAGAAGATCATGCGAGAACCACCTCTTACTGTGAGAACCGTGAGAACCAATGTGAACACACCAAAAATGCCTAAAAATAGCTAAAAATCACACAAAATTTTTTTTTTTGATTTTTTTAATATTTTTTAGGTTAAAATCGCTACCTTTCGAACCAAAAAAAAAAAAAAAAAAAAAATTTTTAAATTTTTTTTTTTTTTTTTTTGCTTCGAAAAGTAGCGATTTTAACCTAAAAAATATTAAAAAAATCAAAAAAAAAATTTTGGATTTTTTTATATTTTTTTAGGTTTTTTGGGGGTTTAGTTTTTAGCATTTTAGCTTGGGGGGGTGGGGGTGGTTTAGGTTTTTTGGGGGGGGGGGGGGGGGGGGGGGGGGGGGGGTTAGGTTTTTTTAGCTATTTTAGGTTGTGTTCACATTGGTTCTCAAGGTTCTCACAATAAGGGTGGTTCTCGCATGAGCCCCTCCCTATATATATATATATATATATATATATATAGGGTGGGGTTCTAGAGTGAACACTAGTGAATTTGCGAACTGAGTGAACAAATCTTGGCCATTGATTTACACATGTGGATGGCTAGGATTTCATCATCAAATCGTAAAATACACTAGTGTATTTAATCATCAAATCCTGGCCATTGATCTACACACATGTATGCCCAGGATTAGTTCGCTCAGTTCGCAAACTACACTAGTGTTCACTCTTGAACCTAATCCTATATATATATATATAGGATAAGGATCATGTGAGAAGTAGTAGGCTAAATGAGAAACTTGAGAAGCATTCTGGACCACACATTTTCCCTAAGCAAAAAAATGCAAAAAAAGGTGAAAAAATGCAATTTTTTTTTTTGGAAAAATCGCAGCTTTTTCTTTAAGAATTATTATTTTTTTTAAATTTTTTTTTTTTGGATTTATACACATGTGTATATTGTTAATCTTTTAACTATACATATATGTATATTGTCAATTATACATATATGTATATACATGTTTAAAATTGAAAAATAAGTGTTATTTAGGGTTTAGCATTAGTATTTAGGGTTTAGCTATGGTTTAGGGTTTAGCTTTAGGGTTTAACATTAGGGTTTAGTATTAGGGTTTAGCATTAGGGTTTAGCTTTTGGGTTTAGCATTAGGGTTTAGCTTTTGGGTTTAGCTTTAACTTTTGGGTTTAGCTTTATCTTTAGGGTTTGTATTAGGGTTTCGCATTAAGGGTTTAGCTTTAGTGTTTAGTTTTAGCTTTTGGGTTTAGCATTAGGGTTTAGCTTTAGGGTTTAGAATTAGGGTTTAGCTTTAGGGTTTAGCATTAGGGTTTAGCTTTAGGGTTTAGCTTTAAGGTTTAGCTTTAGTGTTTATGGTTTAAGATTAACAATATACACATTTTTTCAATTTTAAACATGTATATACATATATGTATAATTGACAATATACATATATGTATAGTTAAAAGATTAACAATATACACATGTGTATAAATCCAAAATTTTTTTTTTTTTTTTTTTAATTTTTTTTTAATCCTTAAAGAAAAAGCTGCGATTTTTCAAAAAAAAAAAAAAAAAAAAACAATTTTTTGCATTTTTTTTTGCATTTTTTGCTTAGGGAAAATGTGTGGTCCAGATTGCTTCTCAAGTTTCTCAAATAGGGTGGACTTCTCTTAGGATCCCTACCCTATATATATATATATATGTATAATTACTTATGTATTTAAATTGAAACGAACAAACATAAATGAACGAACATAAACATAAACGGACGAACAAAACATGTGTTCATGTTCGTTTGTTTAATTAACTGAACAAAAAATTGTGTTCATGTTTGTTCGTTTATTAAATAAACGAACTTCCCGCCGAACAAGTTCACGAACAGTTGATGAATGTTCAGTTCGTTTACAGGCCTAAATTTGAATATTTTCTTAAGCTTTTTGGTTTCCCGTAATTACAAAACCATTTTACTTGAATATTAAATTTAATATTTGGCAGATTTACAACAATTGCATTCTTCATTTCTTGGATAAACCAGCGGATTCTTTAGAGCTGGTTAGAGATCATGATACGCTTGTTGCGTATAGGCTACCGAAGGATCAAGATTCATTACCGTTGGTCGAATTTACACATTGCCATCTTGAAGAGTAAGTTATTTCGTAATCATGTTTCTTAAACTCTTAATATTCTTACACTACCGTTTATCGGGCTTCAGGCCACCTTTAAGAAGGTTTGGCATTCCTCTAGTAGCGAGGATTCCGGAGCGTAGTGACGGTTTCGAGTTGCATAAGAAATTTCTTCAATTACTTGATCCACTCGTCATGCCGGAAGAATTTTCTTCAGATTCTTTGGATAATTGTTCTGTAAGCATCGCCGATCAAGACACAAAAATGGATGATGTGGCGGATGATGTGGCGGATGATGTAGCGGATGATGCAGTGATTGAGGATGTGTCAAACAGTGATGACGTTACGATAAAATCTTCAGTGGATGAAAGCTTTCACTTCTCACTGGAAAAACAAGGGATTTCGCAAGTAAGATCGAAGATTGTGATGGATGAACCGCTATTGATCCCTGAAACGCGTAGAATTTCTATTCGTGTTTCATGGCCCGAGGAAATGTTGAAACGATATGATACGTGTATTTTAAACCGTTTACCGGAAACGGGTGGGCTTCCGTTAGCTGCGAACGACCCGCCAGAATCAGTTTCTTTATATAAATGTCTTGAGGCTTTTTTGAAGGAAGAACCGTTGGGACCCGAAGACATGTGGTATAATTTCATATTTTAAATAAGAGTAAAATGTCATTTTCGTCCCCGACGTTTGGCCAGTTTTGCGACTTTCGTCCAAAGGTTTGTTTTTCCATATCTGGATCCAAAAGGTTTGAAATCTTCCATCCAGCTCGTTAACTCCATCCATTTTCTCCGTTAAGTCATGGGTATTTTCGTCTCTTTCATAAAGGGTATTTCGAGTACTTGTACATTATGCTATATGCTTGTACATAAAGTGAAAAAGACCGAATTGCCCTTTAAGTTAACAAAAAAGACGAAAATATCCCTAATTTTAAGGAGAAAAATGGATGGAGTTTACGGGCCGGATGAAAATGGCAAGATTTCAAACCTTTTGGATCTAGATGCGGAAATACAAACCTTTGGACGAAAGTCGCAAAACTGGCAAAACCTCAGGAACAAAAATGGTAATTTACTCTTTAAATATTTAATGAGTTTTAAGCGTGAATATGTATTAATGTTGAAAAATTCAGGTACTGTCCTAAATGCAAGGAACACCGACAGGCTAGCAAAAAGTTAGATCTGTGGAGACTGCCGGAAATTCTGATTATTCATTTGAAAAGATTTTCATACAACCAGTTTCTCAAGGACAAATTGGAGACTTTTGTTGACTTTCCTATTGTTGACTTTGACCTTTCGAATTACACCGTTCACAAAGATTGCCAGTCTTCTATTCACTACAAACTGTACGCCGTAAGTAATCATTATGGTGGCATGGGTGGTGGCCACTACACCGCTTTTGCACAAGTAAGTAACTTCCTAAATCATTTTATTAAAACAATATGATATTTATCATAATGAGTTACATAAATCATCTCATTGAAATTGTTTGTTAATTGCAGTGTGGTGAGCAGTGGTATGAGTTTAATGATAGCCAGGTGTTCTCCGTTAGTGAAGACCAAATCAAGACGTCTGCAGCGTATGTTCTGTTTTACAAGAGGGTTTGACGAAAAAAAGTCAAACATGTGCAGGGAACTTCATTATGGCCCAATGGTAGATTTGGGGCCATTTATACATTACATCTGATGATACAAATAGGTTGTGAGAGGGTGGCCTGTGCTGTAAATGTGACTTAGATTAGACTTTAAAGTTTTTTGACAGTTGCCACCTCAACTTCACCTTCTTTTAGACTTCATTTCATACTGCAGGGTTTCTTCTCTTTTCTATCTCTGTATTCGTCTCTTTATATTCATTATTTCTTTTCTTTAGATTTTGGGTGTTAATAATAAACTGTTTGAAACCAACTGAACCGCCCAAATCAAAGCAAGCTGATCGGTTTGAGATTCATAGGGTTCATTTTTGACAGTTTCACGATTCAAATTCATCCGTGGAAAAGGGGCACATGCTCTTATCGTACCATTGCTACCAACAACTCTGATTCTGTTGATGAAGCCAAGATTAACATGGCAGGGAAAGTGGGACGATGAAGAAGGTTAACTCGGATGCAAAAAAAATCCATTATGTACCATAGAATTGGAAGGCATGGTTGACTTTTTGTGGTCCCGATGGAGGATTTCATATTAGATTTCTTTGATAAGGTACGGGCTTTCCCTGTGACATTGCTAATTCATTATGCATCCCAGGCGATGAGAAGATTTATACGGTGAGGATGGAACGAGGGTATGAGTGAAGTATAAAGACGGTACCAAGTTATCAACCATGTAATTCAAGAAGGCTACAACACTCTTGTTTCTTTGATCAACTAGAAAAAGTGAGATTGCGATACCAACAAGTAGGACAAGGTGGCTCAACCGTTTTGAAGGCTTAAAGCAAAACAAAAATTTGGGTCCTTTTTCGGATTTCATTGTCATCAGTCAATCCTTATTCAGGCTTAGGACCCGACAAGATAGTACACCCATTTGTTTCATAATAGAATGTCGTTTAGGTTAAGATTGTTTTCTAGCTTTACCTAATGCAAATTGTTTAATAACACTACAACATTTGACATTTAAAAGTCAAATCAATTGTAGATTCGGTTTCTATGATGTTGAGATTAACATACTAAATAACCAACTCTAGTGAGAGGGTATGAAGGTAGATCTAGTTATTGTTGCAGTTGGGTTGCCTCTTTCACGCCTGCACCCCTAAGTCTCTAACGGTTCTTGAAGTATCAAATGTTATCTGAATGTAGCGAGTGTCGATTATGCCATTCATGTTGACCAATTGAAAAGACACTCTAATTCCCTATATTAAAACATTCAACAATTGCTCAATTCATTGGTCATAGGTCCGCATTTTTTTTTACAAAATGAGGCCCCATTCTTTAGAGGCCTAAAGCCCTTGCTTTAAAAAGAAGTCCATCAGACTGCTCCTACAAAAAACTAGGAGACAACCAAGTCGACATGTGTCACAAGGCCTCTTAGATTAACAAGAATCAACAAAATAATATATTTTACTCATGGAAATCCCTAAAATAAAATCATTAAAAGTTGTTAAGAAAAAATCAATGAAAAATCCTATTTGGAGGACCAATTCTGTAAATACCCAAAAGTTCATCTCTTACAACTTTACATCATATTCATATCACCCCCTCCTAATCAATAAACATAATTTCTCTGCATATATAAAAACATTAATTTCCATTCCTACCACAGTTTTATTTATAAACATATCAAGAGCCAAATCTCCAACTGCAGCCAGCACCTATAATATACCCTATATAAATGCATGTATGTGATAAAACCAATAATCTTTCACGCGACTAGCGGTCCAGAACCGAAACTGAAACAGCAAAATCTTTGTTTTTTGGTCTTTTTCTGTGTCAAACTACTTTCATCCGTGTTCCGAAAATCTCCATTTATATCATTGTTTTCTGCTAATGTTGATGTCATGGTCTCATTTACGGCAAAAGAGAAAGAACTCCGGTGGGTCCCACGGGAACTCGAGTTTTCATCTTCTCGTGATGCCATACCAACTTCAATATCTCTGTGCCTGAGATAAAAATATTACAAAAATAATTATGTGAGGCACGTCGCATTGCGTTTAAAATGGGATCCATAGTTCCAAAAGGACAACTTTCCAAACTTCTTGGAGATTTAGTATAGAGTTAATTACTTTTTTCGTCCCTGTTGTCGAAAATAACTATTACAGACCATTAGTTTAAAAGTTGCCAAAACAGTACTAGTACTTTCGTTTTTGTAACAATTACAGTCCACCTTCGTTAACCCCATCCAATTTAGCGTTAAGTTTTTGGAGTTAACGAAGGTGGACTGTAATTGTTACAAAAGTGAAAGTACTGGTACTGTTTTGGCAATTTTTAAACTAATGGACTGTAACGGTTATTCTCAACAAACCACAGGGACAAAAAACGTAATTAACTCTTTAGTATATGTACCTTGAGCGACGACTTGAAAAACTGTTTCTTGATTCTAGTGAGTTCCTCACTGTTAACTCGTTCACAAAATGTTTGGAATCGTTTGATTTATTGTCTTCAAGATCGGCAAACACATTGTTGATGAACCGAGATAAAGACAAGGATCTCGGATTGAATCCAACTTCCCTAAAGACGGAAATGACCTTTTCAAGTGTCGCCAGAGCTTGATTCACTTCGGAACTTATAATAATATCTTTTTTACCGACAACAAATAATCTGTCGCTATTATTATTGTCATCATCATCTTCATGTGAACTACTGGTTTCTTCGATTTCTTCTATTTCATTAACTGACCGATGATTTTTCAATTCTTGTTCCTCTGCGGTACAATGCTCTTCGGGTTGACCAATCTTGACCGTTTCTTGTTCTGAAACCTCATCTACAATCTCGGTTTCCTTTTGTTCCAAAACCTCATCGATATTCTTGATTTCTTTTGGTTTAAATGTCTCGTTTTGTAAGTTATTTTCGGAGTAGAGTGCCTCGCGAATTAGACCATAAAATGGCTCCTCTAAAACCTTGCTGAAGTCTGCATCACCTTTGGACACAGAGGCCACTTTCTGTTGTTGAATGTACAAATTACAGTTAGCATTAAAGGATTTAAAGGAATACATTTTGACCTTTACACGGTCAAACCAGATTGTTTTTAAACACTTAACATCATTGTGCTTGTATTTAATTCATTTCGGTTAGAAATAATACATTTGACAAAAAACAAAAAAGTCAAATGTATGATGTGTGTGCACTTAGGGTGTTAGGACTTAGGAGTGGGAGTCGGCAAAGCCACTTTACCGAAGTGGCAAAGAGTGGCAAACCATTGCCAATGAAGTTTACCGATCAAACATTCACCAATTCGGTGAGTGCTTGCCGTGCGGTGAAGGGAGTGTATGAGAGAGAGAGAGAGAGAGGATAGTGTGGGGTAGGGTCCATTCCAATCTCAACCAATCACACCTTTTTCCTTTTTTTTTAAAGTTTACCACTTCACCAAATGTCTAAACCATTGCCAACACTTTTCACCAAAGTTTAAACACTTTTCACTGATTGACGTGGCGCACTCTGATTGGTTGAATTTTTTAGTTTGCCACTCTCAAGTGTTTAACCACTCCTAACACCCTTAGCTTGAAAGAAACACATTTTGATATTCGAGGTCAAACCAGACTGTTCTCGAATACAAAACCGATACGTGTTTTTTTTTTCAAAATATTTTTAAGGTTATATATAACTCATTTTGGTTGGCAAATCACGAAAAGTTAGTTCTAAGTTTACGTCCTTTTTGAGCTTTGAAACTATGCAGTTCATGGCCGGCCCTGGGGGTGGGCGGGGAGGACCACCGGCCAGGGCCCGATATTTCGAGGGCACGTTTTTTATGAAAAAACCCGATATGTATATGTAAAATATTTTTTTTATCGGGTACATCCATACAAACACCAACATAGGCCTGCTTACAAAACTATTCTTATGGTTTAGATTAATTATTAACCACTTTGGCATTAGGTTTAGACCTTTAGTGAGCCAAATACCCAATTTCGTTAAGGCCTTAGGGGCACATTTTTTCGAGCTCGAACAGGGTACACGAATTCTCAGGGCCGGCCCTGTCGCAGTTAAGATCGGTTATCGGTCCCCATGTAAAATATCGCTGTCAAATATCGGTACCGATATTATCGGCGATATTGAGCTATATATCACCGATACCAATACCTTTCTTCTTAGTTCTACCATTCGTCTTTCTTCTTATTGCTGCTCTTAGTGTTTTAAGTCTTAATTGTTATATGCTAGTGTTTTAAGTCTTAGTCAGTTCCTACTTGCTACAATTGTTAGTGTTTTGCAGGTTGCAAAAGGTCAATTTGTTAATGGTAGGAGAGTATATTGAATTGTGATATATATAAATTCTACATGATATTAAAATTACCGATATCCCATTGCGATAACTTGTATCTCAAATATCGGTCCTTGACCGATATCCGATATTTTTCCGCATTAACTGCATAGCTTTGAAATAACACATTTGACCAAAAAAAAACACTCAAAAGTATGATGTGTGTGCATGCTTTCTGTTTTGAAGTGACTAAGATATACACCTTTTTATAGAGCTTGAAGCCGCTACCTATAAGTTGCCTGGAAACAAAGTTGATAATCGCCGGGGGAACAAAATCAAGTTTTACATCTATATTTGCGATCGCCCTACAAATATTAATTATTTAAGCTTTTTTAGAAGTTCTTAATCAAATAAAAAGTTTTAGCACAAAAAGAAGAATGGTAAAATTACAAAGAGTAAAATGCCATTTTCGTCCATGAGGTTTGACCACTTTTGCGACTTTCGTCCAAAGGTTTACTTTTTCACATCTGGATCCAAAAGGTTTAAAATCTTGCCATTTTCATCCGACTCGTTAACTCCATCAGTCCATCCATTTGGAATGTTAAGTCAGGGGTATTTTCATCTTTTTACCTATTTGTTAATGTTTATAAGAAAAGTCATAACTAGAAAGTCAACAGGGGTGATCTTTATTTCTTAATATTGTCTTTTTATTTTAATAAAAAAATTGTCTAAAAAGACGGAATTATCCCTCATTTAACGGAGAAAAATGGATGAAGTTAACAAGTCGAATAGAAATGGCAAGATTTCAAACCTTTTGGATCCAGATGCGAAAAAACAAACCTTTGGACGAAAGTCGCAAAACTGACAAAAATGGCATTTTACTCAATTACAAATAGAAACCTTCAAAAAAAGCCTTTTACCTGAAGTAGCTTCGGTTGGTGCTCACTTTTTGCAAAGCAAGGCCTCCTACAACATCTATCCTTGTAACATTTTCTACATCGGGATGCCGTCTCTTGTGAATCCGTGAGTACTTATATCGATGTCTTCTGTCTCAGGAATCTGACACAAGATTGTCTTACTTCTCATTCCCGAAAGGGTATCTTAGACATTTCACGTATACCCAATCAAAAAAATATATATATCGACAACATATTATCGCTACACAACTAAATCTTGAAAATTTTCTTGCTAAAGATAAAATTAGGCCTGTAAATGAACCGAACAAACACGAATAGAAGCATGTTCGTGTTTGTTCATTTAACTTTAACCGAACATGAACATATAACCGAACACGTTTTTTCTTTATGTTCGGTTATTAAGAAAATGGGCATGTTCGTGTTCGTTTATGTTCGTTCGTTTAAAATCTAAATGAGCATAAAAAACAAACTTAAATGAACATAATTGACTAAACATAAACGAACATAAAGTAAGTTTTATATATATATTAGTGATTAATTACGATAAATTCCATTGGAAAGTCTATTTTTGTTACTAGAAAGGCCAACTACCAATTAGTTATATTTATATAAGTAGTTAAAAAGTTCCTTTTATGTTTAATTTTTATATAAAAATATAACTACTTATGTATTTAAATTGAAATGAACACAAACAAATGTAAATAAACAAACATAAACTGACGTTCTCAAACATAAATGAATGAACAAAACGTGTGTTCATGCTCGTTCGTTTATTAAGTAAACGAACTTCCCGGCGAACAAGTTCACGACCAGTTCATGAAAGTTCGGTTCGTTTATAGGCCTAGATAAAATTGCCCAATAAGTAGTGAGTGTTTCTTACTGTGTTCAAAAGCACTATAATGAGATCATCTTGGAAGTAGTCAAGGCTAACAAAATGGACTAACGCCTCTCTTGCTGATACGGGCCATGAAAGCTTCATCCTTTCTTCCACATATGTAAAAAATGTATGTATCAACATCGGTAGATAATGATTTATACATGGTTTAATCATTGATTCAAGTTAACAAACCTCACTAAAGATATTTGTTCGCCCATTCTGACCTTTTTTACGCATTCCGAAGAGATGATCCTAAATGTCGGGATATTAAACTGAGGCCACCTGACACAAACAACGATCATAATGGGTTAGGGTTGAAATAATCATTTTTAGTACTTTTTAAAAGTAGATCAGGCTGGGTTGACCCGCAAACACTTTTTGTCATTTTTGAAACATTTGTAAATCATTAATGAGTTACAATAATAATCTATATCTTGTTTTGAGATAAAAGGCAATTATTTACAACTTGTGGAAACATTAATGGAAAAAAACTATCATCTTTTTGCACCATGTGTTTGAAATCGTTCATTCTCGCAAAATGTACTTATTTATAACATTTAGGGAAACCAGATGCTTTGCTTGCAACAAAAAAGAAAACACAATGATTCAAAAAATCAATAACTCAAGAATTTCTTTACCATTTCGGGAAAAGTCCTGCCTCCCATGATAAGCACATGCCTGTATGCAAAGTTTCAAACATATAACTTAAACAAAAACCCGTATGGAGAAATGTAAGAAATGCCGTTAATTGAACTTACAAACATCGAGAGGCCCGTCTACATATCCTTCAACAAGTAATGTATGAAAGGGAGTACCACTCGGTCCCTCCCTATACATAACACGACATTCTTGATTATCGTGTTTTAACTGTTAAACACAATTAACAAGCATAAGCACCACATAGAGGTTATTACAATATTTGGAATGTTAAATGGCTAAAAACTCCTATTTGTGAGAAAACTCTATCTAACCATTACTAAACCCTAAACCCCAAAAAAACTAAACCCTAAAGGCTAACGCCTAAAAGCTAAAAACTAAATGCTAAAGCTAAACCCTAAACCGTAAAAACTAAACACCAGAAAACATTCAACACAAATATCAATCGTTTGATAGAGTTTTTCTCGCGAAGCAATAGTTTTTTCATGATCCTCTCCCTATATATGTATTTGTGTGTGTGTATATATATATATATATAATTATATGGCATACTTTCCAACCGCCATGTGGTATCTCATTAGCTCTCGACCCATCAACCACTTTCCCGGAAGCACTTCTAAGCATGCTGAGAGAATTAGCCACTTCCTTAGTTCGTTTCTGAACTAAATTATCCATAATTTCTGCATGATATGAAATATTGTAATTAATATACGTATTAAAAAGCAAAATTAAAACTTTTTGCTGTTAAAACTGTAAATTAAGGAACTTTACAACCTTGATCTCCACTTAGTGTTGACTTTGACATTTGACTTTCAACTAGGACTTTTAAAGATTCCACATCAGAAAGATCGTGAGACATTAGCGTTGTGTCCAGTTTATCTCGGTACTGAGATATCGTCTGTTTTTCATCCTCCATGTGTAAATTTCACAGCTTCACTAACAAGAAGCAAGATATGACTATGATCTTCCAAGAAAATCTGGTCTTCTGTAAAAATCCAATTGAAAATCAGAACATTTGTACAAAATGCATGAAATGTGAACCAAATGTGTAGAAATTTGGTATCTTTAATTAAAACCCATGTGCAAAAAATTAAAACTTCATTCAATAAACAGAAAAGTAATCCTCAATTTTTTTTTTATTTTTTTTGCATCAGTTTATTTTTGATTAAATTATTTAAAACAGAGACGATTACAGACTAATGGTAGGTAGACGATTAATCAAGAATTAATCTTGGCTTCTGTGAAAATCCAAATTTATAATCAGAAAACTCATATGATCAGCAAATAAGTACAAAATACATGAAATGTGAACCAAATGTGTAGAAATTTAGTATCTTTAATAAAACCTATGTGCAAAAAATTCAAATTTTCTTCAATCAACAAAAGGGCAAACCCTCAAAAAGTCAAGAATTAATCTGGGCTTCCATAAAAATCCAATTTTAATAAGAAAACTCACATGATCAGAAGATTTGTACAAAATACATGAAATGTGAATTAAATAAGTAGAAAAATATAATATATAATAAAACCCATGTGCAAAGTATTCAAATTTCATTCAATCAACAAAAGGGTGATCCTCAAAATGGCAAATCAGTCAAGAATTAATGTAAAAATCCAATTTCATGAAATGTGAACCAATAAAACTCATATGATCAGCAAATTTGTACAGAATTCATGAAATGTGAACCAAATAAGCAGAAATTTAGTATCTTTAATAAAACCCATGTGCAAAAATTTCAAATTTTCTTCAATCAACAAAAGGGTAATCCTCAAAATGGCAAATAAATCAACACCCATAATCTGGAATCTTGAAAATCATCCCAAAAAAATTGAAAATTTTTTTTTTCTGGAAATGAATCAAGAAAATGAACTTACAGATTGAGTTTGTTCAGAGTATTGTGGAGGTATGGGCAGAAGAAATTAGAGGGGTTTTAAGAGGAAACAAAATTGAAAATCTCAAAGAAAAGGTAAGTGATTTGGGGACAAGATCGAGCAAATTTAGATTGCCAATAAGATGGGGGGTTTTCTTGAATGTATCGATGATGAAAAGGGGAAGAACTACAGCAAAGTTGAATTGGTAATCGGTTGAAAAGTACGGAGTATAAGTTTGTGTGTGTGTGTGTTTGTCAACTTAGAGACTTGCAGCTGTTACAGGATCATATTATTGCAAATATTTATGGGGTGTGCTTCCTTCCTATTTATATGTTTTCCAAAAAGAATAATTTCATTTTGATTTTTTTTTATTTTTTATATATATGGACATAAATCAAGGTATTGTGATATTCATTAAACTATATTATTAAAGATATGATTTTTTGGTGTACAAATCATTTTTCATATATTATTATTATATAGAGATTGGGTCATATATGAAAGCAGATTTTCTGCGATAAGGTAGAGATTGGTCTTAGGCTGGATGATATGGGGTCCGTCCCGCCCCGTCTTGCCCCAACGTCGTGCCCCTTCTCCATTTTCGTTGCTTCGTCGTCGTGTCTCCTTCGTCGAGATCGTCGGGGGTGTGACGAATTGGATGGGCCTCTCCTCTCTCACACACATATACATACAACATATACATATATATTTTAAGCCCATCCCTCATTTCCTTACCTCCATCCTCTTTGTCCTATCATCACACCCGATCTACGTGGCGCTTCCGGAACGAGTCATCCTCCAAGGATGAGCCTCAATCACACCCTCCAACCTTAAGCCCTTAAGTTGATGATTTCACTAGTTTAATGTTTAAATTGAGATGGTGAGATTCTAAATAATTATCAAGTTATAAATTGTTATAGAAAGGGGAAAAAGAAATCAATCTCTATGATTCACTATTTTGTTTATGTTGGTTTCATCAATCTCTATGATTCACTATTTTGTTTATGTTGATTTCATCAAAAAAAAATTTAATCAAATAACTTTTACACGCTTTTCTATTTTTTTTTTCCTTTGGTTTCATCAATTTTTTTATATCAAATAATTTTTACACACTTTTTCTATCTTTTTTCTTAAAATTTATACCGATAATTTAATTATCTTTATTTCAAGTATAGCGTTACTATTAATAAAACGTTTGTTGATTCGTTGTTAGTTATAATGGTGTGTCTAAGTTGACGAATTACAACAATGTGTCTAAAATTGTTATAATATTTCAATTAAACCAACTAAAATCGTGTATCTTGCGTACAATAGTGCTTTCAAGTTGCCTAAGCTTGACACATAAAAAATTGTGTGGTTATAATGGTGCGTCCAAAACCATTATAAGGTTATGCGATATACATACGAGAAGACCTCTCGGGTGCTGAGGTAGAGGGGCGGCGGAGCAGTAAACACCCTGCCGCCTCCCCTAATCACGTGATTTTTCGAGGTTGGCATGGTCACCATCACGAGCTCCCTGCATTCTCTATCGCTCTTTTATTTCTTCCCGCTTTATTTAATTTAAAAAAAGTGGGTGAGGATCATGAATGAGGATAACATAGGTTGAGTGGTGAATACGAAGGATGAGAGGAGTTGGTGTTGTGGTGTTGAAGTGGCACTCCACACAACATCATATCACATTTTTCCATCACTAAGCCTTGTAGTATATCTTTCTCATGTCTCTAATCCCTAAACCTAGGTGGTACAAGTAATAAAGCAAAACTTACACCATGATTGAAGATGGGCTTCAGGTTGGTCTTAAGGATGCCCGTGTTGCGCGGTGTGGTATCTGGGCACTACCGCCATAATTGGTGGGTGTTCCTGCCGGTCCCACATGAATTCTCATCCCGTCCCGCATCTTCTCTTGCTCATTCCGCAGTGACGGACCCAAGAATTTTATTTTAGGGGCGTGGATGAGAGGTTGAATCATATTTCCAAGAGGTGCAATCAGATTTTTTGCGTAAAAAATACACTATTTTTTTTCAAAGGGTGCGTCCACTCCACCAATCAACATGGGTCCGCCCCTACCATTCCGTCACTCCGCCTCCCCTAACATTGTGTTTAATAACCATATTATATTTAATTTAACTAATGTATACTAGGTTTTCTTTTAGTCGCGCGTTGCGGCGAAACGGAGCAAACGATAATGTGAAACAAACGTTATTTGAAAATGTAGAATGCTGTTTAGAAAGCCAAACCGTTAGAATCGGTTCAGTTTATCATCGTATCATTTTACGATAACAAATAAATACTTTATTTTTTAATATAAATTCGTTTTTAATAAAATTTATATTAATCGAGGGTAAAAAGTAAGCTCAACTACGTACTTAAGTTTTTAGAAAAAATTTAACGAACATAATTTATTAAAGAAATATCAAATTAATTGATAAAGTAAATGTAAATTTAAAAAAGAAGAAAATATTATGAAAAACAAAATAAATGATAAAGAAAATATTGTTTTAGAAAAGGAAAAATAAAACTACGTTAAAAGCTAAAAGTAAATAGAAAAAAATAAAATATATTAAAAGTTAAAAATAAATATTAAAAAATATATTAATATAATAAAATATTAAAAAGCTATATATTACTTTAAAATTGAAATTACTATTTATCATCCTTCAAAAACTGTAAATTTAAAAAAGAAGAAAATATTATGAAAAACAAAATAAATGATAAAGAAAATATTGTTTTAGAAAAGGAAAAATAAAACTACGTTAAAAGCTAAAAGTAAATAGAAAAAAAGTTAAAATATATTAAAAGTTAAAAATAAATGTTAAAAAATATATTAATATAATAAAATATTAAAAAGCTATATATTAATTTAAAATTGAAATTACTATTCATTATCCTTCGAAAACTATATATATATAATATAATGTCTTGCCTTAAAGTAAATGTGTCAATTCTAGATAACTTTATACGAAAAGAAATCACTATGTATCTAAAATAAGATGATTTAACAACTTAAAAAACTTCTATATAAATTCACACACTAATTTTAGTGGTTAAGAAATCACTATATATCTAGAATAAGATGATTGAACAACTTATAAAACTTCCATATCAGTTCACACTACTTTAGTGGTTAAGATTGAGAGAAAAAATTCCTGACAAGTTGGTCTGGTGTTTAGGCTGGAGGGTGTGGTATAAAGTCCCTAGGGGCTTTATCACGCCACCTCACCGCCACGTCATATAGGGGGCTTTAAAGCACCATCCTTTAACTTGGAGGGTGTGGTTTACCTACCCACTTTACACTATAGCGCCCCCATTTAATCATCATCAAATTCGAAAATGCCAAGGATGCTCGCTAACGTGCTGATGGAAGAAGGATGGCGTCCCCCCTTTAACTCCGGCGGTGTGGATGATGGCGCCCCGGGGGCGCTATGGAGGCTGAGGTGGCGGGGTGGCGCCCCCCACACCCACCAGCCTTAGTCATTTGGTTTCTCTCCTTGAGGTCCCAAGTTCAACTCCCACTAGCCTCACTTTAAAGGACACTAGTGATGGCAATGAAGTTTAGAACTAGGCCTCTCTGGAGGTCGCCGGTTTGAAACCGAGCCAAACTTGGTTTAACCGCAGTGGGCCTTTCGGGCGGGCGGGTTTTCCCCAGAACTGGTGGCTTGGGTATGGATCCAACTTTGACCGTTATGGAGGAGGGGATGCATTTGCTTGGTTGAGGACATCCCAAGATGCTTATCCGGTGATTTAGTTGGCCGTTAAAAAAAGATTGAGGAAAAAAATCACATTTGTCCTATTTTATTAAAAAAAAAAATAGTTACTCGTATGCAAATGATTATGTATCGATGAAATTTTTGGGTATTTCAATTTGATTTAATATTGATTATGGGTCGGTTATGGACCTTTTACATCTAGTCCAAGCAACTAGTTTTTTCTTTTTAAAGAATTAAAAACAGATAAAGATATATATATATATATATATATATATATATATATATATATATATATATATATAGGGTAGGGCTATATAGAAAACCCTATCTATATAAAAAACCCTAGAAAACCCAACCTCCCGATATTTTTTTTTTTAAAAATAACACATGTAATATAAATGTTTTTAAGAGTTTTGGGCCAAAAAAATCAAAAAAGCGCCGAAGGGATGATTTAAAAAAAAAAAATTTCAGCAATTTCTGTCTTTTGTGCCTAACACATGTTAGGCAACCGGACATTGCTGAAATTTGTTTATTTTTTTTTTTAAAAATCCCTTCGGCGCTTTTTTGTTTTTTTTTGGCCCAAAACACTCTAAAACATGTATATTACATGTGTTATTTTTTTCAAAAAAAAAAAAATGTCGGGAGGTTGGGTAAAAATGGGGGGAGATTTGAGTTTCCAGAGTTTTCTAAAAATTTAAGGGTTTTCTGTCTAGCCTTCCCTTATATATATATATTTTGTAACTTGGGTTGCAATCTAGCTAGCTCGGCACCAGTGGCGGACCCAGGATTTTTTTCCTGGGGGTGCGGAAATTTTTAAAGATTTTAGACCCCTAGCTATATAAAAAAATCGGTTCATAGCGGGTCGGATCGGGTCGGGTCATGTAAAACAAGTAAAAACAAACAAAAAAAGTTTAATGGCGGGTCAAATCAGATCGGGTCGGGTCCATTTCAATTCTCAAACAATCAAACTCTAGTTCCTAACTTCCTATCACATTAACAAACAAAAAAACATCAAAGTTCAAACCATCCCTACTTTTATTTCTTTTAATCATTCAATAAAAGAACAAAAAAACTTATCTATAACATACATTGGTCTTTAATTAGAATAAACCGGCGAAAAAAAAGTGGTTCAACCCCTTTCCTCTTGAGAAATCGCGGCATAAATTTCCTACTCATTGTTCATTCCTAATCCTATCACATACAAAATAAACAAGGATCTTCAAGTGTTCAACCATAGCCCATGTTCCGTAATTTTCAATTTAAAATTTTGAATTTCAAGCCCTAGTAATTATTATTTGTCACCCAACAATCATATAATCAACAAACATGTTTGCCAAGTGAGGCAGAGGGAGGGCAGGAGTCGCTGGCAAGTGGCAGCGATTTGGTTTTTTTTTTTAATTACGTGGACTGATTTGTTTAACAAAACTAGTAGTTGGGTTGAGCTTGAATGAGTAATTAAGTTATTGGGCTTGATGGATTGAATTTAAATTTTATTAAAGAGGTTAGTAGGTTAATTTGTTTACATAATTTGATCGGGTTTCAATCCCTCAATTTTTTTACATAAATTCCTAACATTTTTTTCTAAGGGGTGCGGTTGGAAATTTTCAAGGGGTGCGGACGAAAATTTCCAAGGGGTGCGGTCTGGATTTTTCGCGAAAAATACCACTAAATTTTTTTTTTCAAGGGGTGCGGCCGCCCACCCACCCCATAACTTGGGTCCGCCCCTGCTCGGCACCACGGGTTGATTCGTGCTTTGTTTCTAAAGTTCGAGCTTAGTTTGAGCCCGACTCGTTTATTTAAGCTCGATTTATTTTGAGATTTTAACTAGCCGGCTTTGAGTAGCCTACAAGAGGCTCGACTCATTAACACCGCTTCCAAAATCATATCATAAGTATAAGAGACGTATACTTCAAATATTTCATCACCGCATAAAATCACGACCGGTGATGAAATTCATGCTAACAAACTACGTTGTAACATGACGATTGCAGTTGTTTAACCAAACATAGGATATGTCGTGTGCGACACAACAGAATGTTTAGTCATGCAAATAGTGTGTGTGTGCCATTCATATTATTACGTAATATCCTTCTTTTCTAACTTTCCTTATGTTTCTAAATCCGTACTCCCAAACTAGGTTTATCAAGCTCATCGTGTTGCGGCGAAATTCTTTTTATTTAGTCTGTGTTTACATGTTTTTTAAAATCACTACGAGTTCATTGCCCACGGAACCACTGACAAAAATAAAAAGAAAATATATAAAAAAACACTAAAAGGTAACCGAAAGAAAAATCAACAAAAAAGTTGTATGGTAATTATGTTATTCGTATGAAACTCGTGGTCAGAGATGAGCAAATGGTACTAGGTACCGCTACCGAATTTTCCAAACCGAAAAATCTTAAGTACCAATTCGGTACCGATTTTTGCCGTTCCTGGTACCGGTTCGGTACCGGTTTTTACCTTCATATACCAGTACCGTAACCGGTATTTTCGGTAGCAGTACCGATTCGGTATCAGTTGGCACTAAGCTCATCCCTACCCCTGAAACTAAAAAAAGAAATCATTAAAAGTTGAATAAAATCAACAAAAAAGGTTGTACGATACCGTTATTGTTCGTACGGTACCCGTGATTAGGGATGAGCAAATGGTACCAGGTAGTAGTACCGAATTTCCCAAACTAAAAGATTTTCAAAATCAATTTGGTACCTATTTTTGGCGTTTTTTGTACCAGGCTGATGCCGCTTTTTACCTTCATGTACCGATAACGAACCGGATCATACTGGTATTTTTTATACCAGTACCGGTTGACACCAAACTTATCCAACTTAAAAAGTAAAGAAAATAATATTTATTATTATAATATTAAAATAATAAAAGTATTAAAAATGTATATATATAATATGATTATTATATTTAAAACACTATTTATTATCTTCCTTTATTAATCTAAAAATATTAATAAAAAGGTCTTTTTGATGTCACATGATATCCTCTTATGATAAAAGATTTCACCAAAATGTCACGTGACAATTTATAATGCTATATCAACCATAATAATAAATAATAAGTAAATGAATATAAGGGGCCGCTAAAATGAAAACCACCTCCAGTTGTTAGAACCGAGAGAACCACTTTTCAGCCATTAGATCTTCAAAATTGATGGATGAGATTAAAAGTAATTAAAACTAATATTAAATACCTTTTGTCTTATTATGTTTTTAATATTTTAATCCAAAAGGTTAGTTTAGTAAATTTACTCATTTTTATCTTTTTATCTTTATTGTTTTTTTATTACTTTTTTGTTTATTATATTACTTGTTTTTTTTAAAACATAATTTTTTATTAAAAACCATTTTAGATCCAGATTTTTAAACCAAAACAATTTTATTTTTTACGTTAAAAAGTTTTCCTTTTACGTTAAAAAGTTTACGTTTCACGTTTTACGTTAAAAAGTTTACGTTTTACGTTAAAAAGGTTACGTTTTACGTTAAAAAGGTTACGTTTTACGTTTTATGTTAAAAAGTTTATTTTTTACGTTAAAAAATTACATTTTACGTTAAAAGCTTTACGTTTTACGTTAAAAAGTTTACGGTTTTAACTTTTTTTTTTACAAAAACTTTTTTACACAAAACGAACGCACCCAGAAATCGCAACTCGGTAGGTGTCTCAGATAGATTGTTATCATCATCGACTGGGAAAAAAATATAAAAAAACCAACAACAAAAATCAAAACAATGTGTAGATTCTTGAAAAAAAAAAACGGGGTTTGGCTCAGATTTTCCGTTAAATCAAAGGCTGCAAAGTGGGGTACAGGTTCAAAAACCTAACATCCACCATCCTTGCCGCGCCATCGTCATCAAAATATACGTTTTTTTTTTGCATCATCATCGCCCCATCCAACATATCAAAACCCACAGAATCAAGAATACAAATCAAGAATAAAAATCAACAGAAATCAAGAACACACATCAACCCCCCAACATACCAAAATACCAACAGAATCAAGAACACAACTCAATCCCCCAGCATCAAAAAAACGAATCAACACAGATCAACACCCACCATTTTTTTCTAGAGAGAGAAACACGAATCAACACAGATCAACCCTTAGCATCAAAAGCGAATCAACACAAATCAACCCCCCAACTTTTGTACCAAAATTCAAAAACCCTGAAAAAACCTTAACTTTTGTACAAAAAAACCAACATTCATAAACCCAGTTGAAAAATTCCAACTATTGTACCAAAAAGCATGATACCTTGTGTCCTGTAACAAGACCCACACAAGACACTCTCTTGATTTTCTTCCATGTATGAAAAACATCAACTGCTACCATCATTCAACGCCCACCTCTCTCCTCGACGTCGTCGGTTCACCCACCCTTCACCCCATCGTTCACCGCCACCAACGCCGTCGACACACCGCCGCCCCTAATCCACCACATCAAACAAAGAGGGTCTTGTAACCGGAGAATGGCTAGCGGTTGTGCCGGTCTTGCCGCCAGAGAATGGCTAGCGGCGGTTTTAGATGGTGATGAATGCTAGCGATTGTGCCAGTCTTGTCACCGGAGAAGGAGAGGGTACAAGGGGTAGTGGGTGCGGCTGCAAATTAGGTAGGAGGGGGGGATCAGAGAAGATGAATATGGTGGTGGGTTATGGTTTAGGTTGAAGATGAAGGTCTAGGTTTTTGAAGAAATGAGGAGAGAGACAAGATGAAAGGAGACAAATGAGGAGAGAGACAAGGTCTGGTTGCTTTAAATGCAGAGAGAGGGAGAGATTTAACATTTGGGGTAAATGACCAAACTACCCTTTAGGGGGCAGAATATGATTAATGGATAGTGGTTCTCACGGTTCTCGCAACTAGGGATGGTTTTCATTTTAACGGCTCCCATGAATATAAAGACTATAAATGATTGAATTTAATATATATATATATATATATATATATATATATATATATATATATATAGGGGTAGGATTTAGAGAAAACGGGGGAAAGTGTGAGAACAGTTATGGATCGTCAGATCAAAACAATCCATGGACTAAATTGCGCGGTGGCGTTTTCGTAAATAACATCAATTTTATTATGTGGGACGCGTTTCATTAAGGGTAAAAGGGTCTTTTACCGCTCAAATTCAAAACGCCAACAAAAATGATAACACGTCATTCAAAAAAATAAAACGCCATTAAATACAAAACGCCATTAATTATAAAACGCCAAAAATTAGTGATAAAACGCGTTCGAGATTACAGGAAGTGGAAACAAACACAGTAACTGAAATTCAGCTATTAACATTTATTAGAAGAAATTCCCTCCTAAATTACGCGCCAAAAACATCATTATATAAACGACGTAAAACATCGCTTCCATAATCACTTCAATCTATCATTCTGCAAAAAAAACATCTTTTACCAAAAATGGCAACTATCGTTTGGTGGAGATACAATCTGGCAATCAGGCGATTCGTCCTGCGTTTTGATAACAGAAGGATGGTGTATGTTAGGACGATCCAGACAATTTTGAAGATGGAAGAAAAGGTACAGAGGGGTATTCTATCTCTTGGCATCGCTCTGGATAACGAATGCCATGAAACACATATGCTTATGAAAGCATTAACAAGGAAATTTGGACCAATCAAAGCAGATGGAAAGCCGGACCCTGTCATGACATCATGGCGTTTTGATGATAAAATAGACATGGTGACCATTATATACGACAACGGAGAGCAGGAAGACTACCTGCTTGAAAACATCATGACAAAGCAGGGGCTTGTGTTCATGGAAGAATTACACAACGCCACTTGTTTGAACACAAACATGGACTCAAAAATGGCGTTAATGTAGGACATATTCAAATGGAGGCTTCAGAATCTTCAGGAACAATAAGCCGATGAAAGTGAATGTGATGACATGGATGAAGGTCTAGATGAAGACTCCGAGAAAGAAGATGACGCAAGTGATGGATACTTCTCGGATAAAGTACATTCTGACGAAGAGTTTTAATTTTTTTTTGTTAGTTTTCTTCTGTGTAATCTTTTTTTTTCTTAAGATAATTAAATTATATATTTCACTATTTAGTTGCAAAACGCCAAAAAAATACTACAAAAAGTTATTGCTTACAAAACGCCAAAAATAATAAAAAATATTTTTCCTGCTTAATATTTTATTCGTTATTGTATTTTGTCATCTTGGTCTGCATAACGCCATTTAAAAAAAACGCCAAATTTGGAAGATGGGACGTCTATCACCCTAGAACTGATAAAGCTGAACAAAACAGTAAATACACACAGAAACTGAAAAGATGGTTACTTTATTACTATCATTTATTATAATAAAAAATCTCGCCTAAACTACGCGCCAAAAAACTCCTATAAGAGAGGGGTCTCAACACAATGAATTGATCACACCCAGAAAAACAAACGCTATGTTCCCTAGAAACCACTCACTTTAAAACGCCAAAAAGTTAGTTAAAAAAACCACAGATGGCAAACCTTCCACTAAATGTATTCTTCTCTGAGGGGGTTATCTTTATAATCTTTTATTGAATGAGATGGACAAATATTCAAGAAAAAAGAGACCGATGATAATAATATGTCATCATGTGAGCTTTGTTCTTGATGACTATATGCTTGGCATGAAGGGATCAACACAAGTGTAAAATGCTATTTTGGACTCCATTATTATAAATAGCATTCAAGCAAGAGTTGATCTTCAATGACATGCCACCAAACAAGAATATTACACTAAAAAACAGGATGCCACTAACAAGCTTCGTCTAAAAAAGACGGGGTTTATGTAGGAAAGTTGGCATCTAGCTAAGGTATTCCAAGGTTCAAAACGCCAAACAAATTCAAGAGCAAGAGGCTGATGATAGTGAAGATTTGGATGAGAAATTAGATTACCATTTTTAATTTTTTTTTCTTTTTCATTTTATATTGTTTTGTTATCAAATTATTTGTTGTTTGTTATCTAATTCTCTAGAAATAAAATACACTATTATATAAAACGCCAAAAACTACAAACACCAAAACGCTAGTAATATGAAAACTATGAGAATGGGTGCTGGCAAAACACCTTGTCAATGTATTAAACGCCAAAAAAAAATTGACTAAACACCATAAAAAACATTTGGTCTTATTGTAATCTTATGAAAATATTAATGACTCGTAGTGAATTATTATACAACGCCACAAAACGACAAAAAAAAATTGACCAGAGAAACGCTATAACGCCAAAAAAATTATCTATGTGACACAAAAATAATTAATTCAACGGCAATTAGTTAATGAATACAATTAACGCCAAAATAATCTTAGACGCCAAAAATGAAGCAGCATATTACGCAAAATTGGGAAAATAAAAGAAGATTGAAAAGACAAAAAAACCCCTCACGCCCTGATCATATCCCGCGTCACGTGTTGGGCCAGGATGCGTTCTCGCTGTTCTCACACTTTTAGGCGTTTTATTCTGATCCCGTACCTATATATATATATAGGGTAAGGATATATAGAAAACCACTTTTATTGAGAAAACCCGGGAAACTCAAAGCTCCCGACTTTTTTTTTTTTTTGAAAAAATTACCACACGTAATATACATGTTTTTAAGAGTTTTGGGCAAAAAAAAAATCGAAAAAGCGCCAGTAGATATTTTTTAAAAAAATAAACAAGTTTTGGTGTAACATATGTTCAGCGAATGTAACATATGTTACACCAAAACTTGTTTATTTTTTTTAAAAACATCTACTCGGCGCTTTTTCGATTTTTTTTTGGCCCAAAACTCTTAAAAACATGTATATTACGTGTGGTAATTTTTTCAAAAAAAAAAAAAGTCGGGAGCTTTGAGTTTCCCGGGTTTTCTCAATAAAAGTGGTTTTCTTTTTATCTTTAGCTATATATATATACACACACTATATAGGGGAGGGTTAGATAGAAAACCCTAAAAATTTGAGAAAACCCAACCTCCCGACTTTTTTTTTTTTGAAAAAAATAACACATGTAATATACATGTTTTTAACAGTTTTGAGCCAAAAAAATCAAAAAAGCGCCTAGTGTTTAAAAAATAAAAATAAACAAGTTTCAGTAACTTTTTGTCTAACACATGTTAGTGATGAAAGTTGCTGAAACTTGTTTATTTTTTTTAAAACATCCACTCGGCGCTTTTTTGATTTTTTCGGCTCAAAACTCTTAAAAACCTGTATATTACATGTGTTATTTTTTTCAAAAAAAAAAAAAAAAAGTCGGAAGGTTGGGTTTTCTAGGGCTTTCTCAAATTTTTAGGGTTTTCTATCTAGCATTACACTATATATATAAGAATTCTAAATTAAGCGTTTAGAATTCTTAAATTTAGAATTTCCTGAAAAAGCTCACCGAAAATCTTTTACAACAGATAAATTTACTATAGTTTGTAATCTTAACAACCTTGGTGAACATAGTTTACATACAAATAATTCACAACTAAACACTTTAGTAGATTTATTGATAAATCTAAGTATTAGTTTACAACAAGAAGCTATAAATAATAAACAAATATTAGAAAACTTAACAGCAGAAATTAAAAAACTATCACAAAATCTAGATTATATAAAAAATCAGTCTAATACATTAGGAGGAAAGAATATAAACAATATACCTCTAGAAGTTGAAAAACTTACAGAAGCTTTACAAAAGCTAAAAATAGAGAAAAAACCTACTCCATATACACATTGGCAACCAAGAAAATGAATAATCATTTTTTAGGAAGAAGTAGAACTATACAGGAAGCTAGAAATTCTACAAGTAATATAAACGATAATATAACATCAGACAGTTTTTTAAACATGATAATTAGAAGAGGATCAGGATCTAATAGTAATACACATATAATACAACTAGAAGAAGAAATAGATTTAGACAGAAATCTGGAATTATATAACCAACATCAATTAGACATATTAAACCCAAGGATATTATATCAAACAGGTTAAAGCTTATACATCCAAAACAGAAGCAGCAGGAGAATTCTTCATCAGATGAAGAAAAAAATCAACAGTCATATTTACAGTCAATAGAAAGGATATACAGTTCTCCTCACACTTCATTTCCACAGATAAAGATGGGACAATTTTATACACAACAGCAATCAAAAGCAGCTGGCAAACGACCATTGTATACAAATTTCCCACCCAAGCCGGTGATTGAATTTGGAACATATGCTTTACAGATATGCAATGAAGCTGATAAGAAGTTTCGTCCTATTATGGGAATGAAACTAACAGATAAACAGCAATGTTTACTAGACAATTTATGGCATATTCAAACCATGCCACAAGCTTCATCATTTAAAGTACAGGTTTTAAATGCTCTAAGCATTTACTTTCAGGAACAAAGTTCAAAAACACCTGAAAGACAGTTTAAACAGAAACCAAATTATACACATTATGTTATATTTAGGGGTACAAAAAATGGAATTTTTAACAAATGGGAAACAGTTACACAACACATAACTTGTGTAGGAGGAGCATTTTGGAAAGGTTACACAAGTTTTGCTGAAGCCCTTAAAGCAACAAGAGAAAATTTTGGCCTATAAGGTTTTTACATAGAACCTGAAGAGGTTAAAAGCTTTTCTGACATGGCAAAAACAAACCCTGAGCATTACATAAAAGCTCAGCAAGAAATTATTTATGCATTAAAAACACAGCTTGAAGAAAAAGCAAAAAATGCACAAGATATACAATTAAAAATTGAAAACAGCCTGTTAAAACAAAAAATAATGTTACTAGAAGCAAAAAATACACAGTTATTACAAAGGCTTGAGAAAAAAGAAAACAAAGACAAAACAGAGGTACACAGGACTTTTGAGTGTTTCAAGACAAGGATTCTTGATACACCTTGGCAGCAATGCCTAAAACCAGTTACAGAAATATTCCCAGAATTTGAGAATCTTGTGTCACAGAAAGTTTGTGCAGAGTTTCCTTTAATTCTGTATAATCTACAGCAACAGTTGGTAGACATGTTATTCAAATTTGATAGTGAACAACAGGGGTTTACAGTGGTGGAAAGAACAAATGAAGAAGGAGAAGGAACAGGTCTTCTATTACTTCAAGTTCACCATCCTACAAAGTTGACAGATGAGCAAATAATTCAATTTTATCATCATGGTATGATTGATTATCTGGAAATAAGGTTAGACAGAAGAACAGAAGATCTCCTCAATAAACTTGGGGAAAAGATGGTATTAACAGCAGGAAACATAGCAGCAAGAAGCATAAAACCAACAATTGGCTGCAAAATCATTTCCTCATTTCCATTTGCAGATTCATACACATACAGGCCAGTAAAAAAAAGAATATTTATTGAACACAACAGAGGTAGCCACTGGTTGCAAAATTCTATGATAAGAACAGCTATAAATTTTGCAACTTTACCATGGTTAGATCACACAGCCACAGAACCTACCAAAAATTTTCAACAGTTTATCAAAGAACATCAAAAGACTCCAGAAATTCCAGACCATTTTTCATGGGAAAATTTTAAATTACTAGGTGAAGGACACTACATACAAGTTTACACAAAAATAAACTGGAGTATGCTCTTACCCTTTGCAGGGGAAGGAGATACTTTACAATTACAACACATTTTTAATCTAGAAGACTTTCAAGACAATGAACAAGACAATGAACACGAAGATTGTTCAAGTCCACAGTCGATAGACAGCACACACAGAGATTTCTAGAAGACAACGTAAGCAATGACGACACAAGACAGAAGACAAAAAACAAGATACACTGATTTTAAAGAAAAACAAACAGAGAAAAATAATGAAGAAGAAATTCATTTTATGAATATCGAGGAGGAAAATAAAGATGAAATAATTTCTACATATGATACAGATAATGAGGAAGATGAAATAGATTTGGATTTTTTAAAATTTGAACAAGAAGAAACAATTGATTATACACTATTAGATTATGAAGAAGAATCGATAGATTGTTTTAAAGTAGAAGAAACAAATAAAACAATAGAACAAATTATAAATAGAAAATTTACAGAAATAAATATACAAGAAGAAGTAGATGATATGATTATGGAATGCATAACAGAATTAGGATTAGATTATGAAAAAAGTTATAAAAAATTAGAAGAATATTATAATTTACCACTGGTAGAAGATATTAAGAAGGGAAAAGCAATGTTATCAGATTTTTATAAACAAGAACAAAGTTTCATGGATACACAAATGTATAATTATCCTTTTAATCCCTTAAAAAGACCTAAAACAGAATGGGTAGGAGAGTATAGTGGTACACATGAAAGTCAGGGTAGAGAATCATGGACACCACCAACAGTTAACTATCAACAAGAGTCTAATGTTATAGGAAAAGGAAGGAGATTACCTACAGGACAAATATATAGTGGAAATATGTTATTATTAGAACAACAAAAACCACAATTATGGATAGATGAAATCTTAACATGGGAACAAAATGTAGTAAGATTATGGGAAACAAATAAAAAAGAAAGTATGGATATGTTTTCATATTTAGAAACTACATTAGGACCAATAGCATTAGAATCTGGCAAAGTAAGAAAACACAAAATCCAACAAAAATAAACAATCTCAAAGCATTAGGAGATAATCCTTATAATTTTACATCACAAATTAGAACATTAATATTAGGAGTCGATCCAGCAAAAAATAATTCTTTAATACAAGATACAGCTATTAGAAATTTAGAACAATTAAGTATAGCAAATATGAAATACATAAATGAATTTACATTAGATTTTACAAGATTATTATCACAAACAGGAAAAGCTATGGATGATAATTTATGTGATAAATAAAAAAAAAAAAAACCCTTCTCTTCTGCAACTTTCTACTCCGCTGTGCATACTCTCATCATCCGCTGTGCATACCTTCATCATTGTAAGTATTCTCAGTTTATTTATTTCCAGTTTTTACTACCACCCTCTCTGATATATTGGTATCAGAGCAAAGGCTTTCTTAAAATCTAAAAGACTAAGACAAGTCCCGTTTATGGCGTGTTAAGCCAGTGTTTTTGGGAAACTCTCCTAGGTGAAGATTGTGGGAAAGATTGTTGCTTTGATAACATCATAAAAGAAAGGGTTAAATATTATGACTAGTTTTTATATTAGACATCTTTTAAATAGATTAAAAAGATATGATAGAATTATTTTTGCTTTAGATTCAACAGAATGGTTAGATTATATAGATTATTATCGATTATTGTGGTTTATATATGAAAGAGCTAAGTTAAAAGAACAAATATATAGATCAAATCGTTTAATAGATTAATTTGCATGTTAATATTTTCCTTTAATAGTTGGAATATAAGAAAATATTTAAGAGAAATCTGGAATAAGGGATAAAAGCTAAAGAGAGTCAGAATTTATTAATTATTGGTACTTCTCAAATTATTAAGCGTTTAGAATTCTTAAATTTAGAATTTCCTGAAAAAGCTCACCGAAAATCTTTTACAACAGATAATTTTACTATAGTTCGTAATCTTAACAACCTTGGTGAACATAGTTTACATACAAATAATTTACAACTAAACACTTTAGTAGATTTATTGATAAATCTAAGTATTAGTTTACAACAAGAAGCTATAAATAATAAACAAATATTAGAAAACTTAACAGCAGAAATTAAAAAACTATCACAAAATCTAGATTATATAAAAAATCAGTCTAATACATTAGGAGGAAAGAATATAAACAATATACCTCTAGAAGTTGAAAAACTTACAGAAGCTTTACAAAAGCTAAAAATAGAGAAAAAACCTACTCCATATACACATTGGCAACCAAGAAAATGAATAATCATTTTTTAGGAAGAAGTAGAACTATACAGGAAGCTAGAAATTCTACAAGTAATATAAATGATAATATAACATCAGACAGTTTTTTAAACATGATAATTAGAAGAGGATCAGGATCTAATAGTAATAGACATATAATACAACTAGAAGAAGAAATAGATTTAGACAGAAATCTAGAATTATATAACCAACATCAATTAGACATATTAAACCCAAGGATATTATATCAAACAGGAAGATTTAATATAAATACAACTCTTATAAGAAGTAGTAGAGAAGAAAGTTTAAGGGTAGTAGATAATACAGTAATCTTAGATCTTTTGTCACCAGATACTATTGAAAAAATCAAAAAAACAAATTAAACATTTTGTACACACAGGTTTAATAATAATAGGAGTTAAAGCTTTAGGAAGAAAAAATCTAGGAACAAAGCTATTAGCCTTAATACTAGATAAAAGTTGGAAATCAGATATGAAAAAAGCTATAATTTCAGGAGTGGAAGTAGATTTAAGTCAAAACATAGCAATATTTTATTGTACACCAGATATTTTAAAAGATGTTAAAGATTTACAAAATATTAAAATAGCTTTACAAACGAAAGGATATGAAGAATATGAAGGTAATAACTTAGTGGTAAGTATAGGAGTATTAGGAAGAGCTAGTAACAGTTCAGGAATGCAATACAAAGTAAACGTAGAAGGCATAGTAAAAACAATTGCATCAAAATCTATACAAATGATAGAACCTATAAAAGTAGATCCAGAACAATTAACAGGATTAGAATGAGATTTAGATGATTTACAAGAAAAAGAAGAAAATACAGTTTTGGTACCTAAGAAAAGTTATATATATGAAGAAACTGATGGAAAACAAAAATTAAGATACACTGATTTTAAAGAAAAACAAACAGAGAAAAATAATGAAGAAGAAATTCATTTTATGAATATTGAGGAGGAAAATAAAGATGAAATAATTTCTACATATGATACAGATAATGAGGAAGATGAAATAGATTTTGATTTTTTAAAATTTGAACAAGAAGAAACAATGGATTATACACTATTAGATTATGAAGAAGAATCGATAGATTGTTTTAAAGTAGAAGAAACAAATAAAACAATAGAACAAATTATAAATAGAAAATTTACAGAAATAAATATACAAGAAGAAGTAGATGATATGATTATGGAATGCATAACAAAATTAGGATTAGATTATGAAAAAAGTTATAAAAAATTAGAATAATATTATAATTTACCACTAGTAGAAGATATTAAGAAGGGAAAAGCAATGTTATCAGATTTTTATAAACAAGAACAAAGTTTCATGGATACACAAATGTATAATTATCCTTTTAATCCCTTAAAAAGACCTAAAACAGAATGGGTAGGAGAGTATAGTGGTACACATGAAAGTCAGGGTAGAGAATCATGGACACCACCAACAGTTAACTATCAACAAGAGTCTAATGTTATAGGAAAAGGAAGGAGATTACCTATAGGACAAATATATAGTGGAAATATGTTATTATTAGAACAACAAAAAACCACAGTTATGGATAGATGAAATCTTAACATGGGAACAAAATGTAGTAAGATTATGGGAAACAAATAAAAAAGAAAGTATGGATATGTTTTCATATTTAGAAACTACATTAGGACCAATAGCATTAGGAATATGGCAAAGTAAGAAAACACAAAATCTAGAAGAAATAAACAATCTCAAAGCATTAGGAGATAATCCTTATAATTTTACATCACAAATTAGAACATTAATATTAGGAGTCGATCCAGCAAAAAATAATTCTTTAATACAAGATACAGCTATTATAAATTTAGAACAATTAAGTATAGCAAATATGAAATATATAAATGAATTTACATTAGATTTTACAAGATTATTATCATAAACAGGAAAAGCTATGGATGATAATTTATGTGATAAATATTTTATAAAATTACCAGGAGATTTAGGAAAATCTATACATGAAGTATGGAAAACAAATTATGGTACACAACAGAATTTAGGAATAGGACCAAGAATAACTTATACATTTGGTATACTAGAAGAAAAATGTAAAGAAGTAGCATTACAAGAGCAATTAAAAAGAAATGCTTATGCATTTTGTAAAACAACAATTTATACACCACAAGCATATGGAGTTTATGATAAAAAGAAAAAGATACGAAAAAGCACAACATATAATAGAAATTATAGAAAACATTATAATACAAATAAATATGTTAAAAAACCACAATCACGAAAATGCAGATGTTACACTTGTAGAGAAACAACACATTTAGCTAATAATTGTCCAAATAAAAGAAAAAAATATGGAAATAGCTAATTTAGTAGAGCAATTACAAGATTATAAGATAGAAGCTCTAAGAACAGATGATGAATCTGATAATGAATCAGTATATAGCATTTACAGTGAAGAAGAAAATCCAACAGCAAAAGTAACATATACATATATGAATACAGAAGAAATTTGTGAACATGACTGGAAACAAAATAAAGGAAATAATCACATAAGATGTTATAGTTGTGGATATTACCCTAGTATAGAAAATAGATCACAATGTAATAAACGTTTTAAAGAAATATGTTTCAAATGTCTTAAAGAAATTTATGATAAAGATATAGCTACAACATCAAAAGTGAAAACAAATTCTGAGAATGATGAAAATGAAAGGATAGATAAGTTGGAATTAACAATAGAATTAAATAGTTTAAAAATAAAAAATTTAGAAAATAAAATAGGGGAACTTGAAAGATTAAGTAAAATAGAAGAAATAGGTAAAATGGCTTTACAAAAACCAGATGATCAAACTTACATACAAACACAAGGATCAACAAACATGATAAATATACAATGTCGTTTATGGTTAGATAACAATAAATACCTAGATTTAACAGCATTGGTAGATACAGGAGCTACAAAAAGCTTAATTTCACATAGTCTAGCACCTATAGAATATCATAAAAAATTATCATATGAACTAAGTACAAGAACAATAGAAGACATGTTAATATATATTACACACTGTTTAGAACCAGTAGGAATACAATTCCTAGATTTTGCAAACAATTATAGTATAAAATATGAAATGCCACAAATAAATATTAATCCACCAGAAATAAAATCAAAAGATTTTGTAATAGGATTAAATTTTATATTAGGATTAAATGGTGCAGTTACAATTACAAAAAGTTTTATAACATTAAGTAAACAGTTATATACAATTCCAACCCTTAGATATATGAATACAACACAAATTGTTCAAAAAGAGGGGATAAAGGGAATTTAGATTTTTTGAAAACACAAAATAGAAAACAGTTTATAGAAAATGAATCATTAAAACTTTTAACAGATTTTTAAGTCATGAAATAGAAAAAGGGCAAGACATTACAAAAAGTGTAAATCATCCTATGATATTACATTTAGAAAAAATAGGATATATTGGAGAAGATATAACAAAATCAAATGTAAAATATATCTGTAGATTTAAATTAAAAAATCCTGATATAGTAATTAGAACAACTAATATAGAATACAGCCCATTAGATAAAGAAGAATTTAAAAAACAAATCCCTGAAATGGTAAATCAAGGATTAATTAGAAAATCAGAAAGTCCTCATAGATCTACAGCTTTTTTAGTAAGAAATCACAGCGAAATAAAAAGAGGAAAGACTAGAATAGTTTATAACTATAAAAGGTTAAATGATAATACAATCGATGATGGATATAATATTCCTAATAAAGATAGTTTATTAAATCTTATACAAAATAAAAAAGTATTTTCAAAATTTGATTTAAAATCAGGATACAATCAGTTAAAATTAGAAGAAAGTTTTAAACCATGGACAACTTTTGCATGTTCAGAAGCACAGTATGAATGGAATGTCCTTAGTTTTGGGTTAAAAAATGCACCTTCGATTTTTCAGAGATTCATGGACAGTATATTCTTAAAATTTGATTTTTGCTTAGTATACATTGATGATATTTTAGTTGCAAGTAATACAGTGCAGGAACATGAGAAACATTTACAACAGGTTTTTGAAGAAATAAAGAAAAATGGTATAGTAGTTTCAAAAAGGAAAATGGAACTTTTTAAAAGAAAATTTTCTTTTTTAGGATTAGAAATTGGAAATGGAAAAATAGAATTACAACCGCATATTTCTACAAAAATTTTAAACTTTCCAGAAAAGTTTGAAAACTTAAAACAAATACAAGCTTTTTTGGGCCTAGTAAATTATGCTAGGAAATTCATACCAAACTTGTCAAAATTGGTTGGACCATTATATGGTAAAACCACTAAAAATGGACAAAGGTTTTTTAACCAAGAAGATATCAAACTAGTTAAAGAAATTAAAAAAGCAGTTAAAAATACTAAACCATTAGAGCTACCATTAGTTACAGATTATATAATTATTGAAACAGATGGATGCAAAGAAGGATGGGGAGCAGTCCTTCTATGTAAGCCAAACAAATACAGTTCCAAGGAATAAGAGAAAATTTGCGCTTATGCAAGCGGTAATTTTCAAAACGAAACAAACTGGACTACAATTGATTTTGAAATACAAGCATTAATTTATGCTTTAGAAAAATTCAAGATTTTTCTTAATAAAGAATTTACAGTAAGAACTGACTGTGAAGCAATAGTCAAGTTTGTAAAAAATGACCAAAGTAAAAAAGTAAATAGAACCAGATGGGTTAATCTTCAAAATACTATACAAGGAAATGGATATTTTATAAATTTTGAACATATTAAAGGAAAAAAATAATGGGATAGCTGATATGTTATCTCGAAATATAAACAAATGGTTTGTTTTAGATGGACAGGAAAAAAGATAAAGAGAAGTTAAAGCTTATACATACAAAACAGAAGCAGCAGGAGAATTCTTCATCAGATGAAGAAAAAATTCAACAGTCATATTTACAGTCAATAGAAAGGATATACAGTTCTCCTCACACTTCATTTCCACAGATAAAGATGGGACAATTTTATACACAACAGCAATCAAAAGCAGCTGGCAAACGACCATTGTATACAAATTTCCCACCCAAGCCGGTGATTGAATTTGGAACATATGCTTTACAGATATGCAATGAAGCTGATAAGAAGTTTCGTCCTATTATGGGAATGAAACTAACAGATAAACAACAATGTTTACTAGACAATTTATGGCATATTCAAACCATGCCACAAGCTTCATCATTTAAAGTACATGTTTTAAATGCTCTAAGCATTTACTTTCAGGAACAAAGTTCAAAAACACCTGAAAGACAGTTTAAACAGAAACCAAATTATACACATTATGTTATATTTAGGGGTACAAAAACTGGAATTTTTAACAAATGGGAAACAGTTACACAACACATAACTTGTGTAGGAGGAGCATTTTGGAAAGGTTACACAAGTTTTGCTGAAGCCCTTAAAGCAGCAAGAGAAAATTTTGGCCTACAAGGTTTTTACATAGAACCTGAAGAGGTTAAAAGCTTTTCTGACATGGCAAAAACAAACCCTGAGCATTACATAAAAGCTCAGCAAGAAATTATTTCTGCATTAAAAACACAGCTTGAAGAAAAAGCAAAAAATGCACAAGATATACAATTAAAAATTGAAAACAGCCTGTTAAAACAAAAAATGACGTTACTAGAAGCAAAAAATACACAGTTATTACAAAGGCTTGAGAAAAAAGAAAACAAAGACAAAACAGAGGTACACAGGACTTTTGAGTGTTTCAGGACAAGGATTCTTGATACACCTTGGCAGCAATGCCTAAAACCAGTTACAGAAAGATTCCCAGAATTTGAGAATCTTGTGTCACAGAAAGTTTGTGCAGAGTTTCTTTTAATTCTGTATAATCTACAGCAACAGTTGGTAGACATGTTATTCAAATTTGATAGTGAACAACAGGGGTTTACAGTGATGGAAAGAACAAATGAAGAAGGAGAAGGAACATGTCTTCTATTACTTCAAGTTCACCATCCTACAAAGTTGACAGATGAGCAAATAATTCAATTTTATCATCATGGTATGATTGATTATCTGGAAATAAGGTTAGACAGAAGAACAGAAGATCTCCTCAATAAACTTGGGGAAAAGATGGTATTAACAGCAGGAAACATAGCAGCAAGAAGCATAAAACCAACAATTGGCTGCAAAATCATTTCCTCATTTCCATTTGCAGATTCATACACATACAAGCCAGTAAGAAAAATAATATTTATTGAACACAACAGAGGTAGCCACTGGTTGCAAAATTCTATGATAAGAACAGCTATAAATTTTGCAACTTTACCATGGTTAGATCACACAGCCACAGAACCTACCAAAAATTTTCAACAGTTTATCAAAGAACATCAAAAGACTCCAGAAATTCCAGACCATTTTTCATGGGAAAATTTTAAATTAATAGGTGAAGGACACTACATACAAGTTTACACAAAAATAAACTGGAGTATGCTCTTACCCTTTGCAGGGGAAGGAGATACTTTACAATTACAACACATTTTTAATCTAGAAGACTTTCAAGACAATGAACAAGACAATGAACACGAAGATTGTTCAAGTCCACAGTCGATAGACAGCACACACAGAGATTTCTAGAAGACAACGTAAGCAATGACGACAGAAGACAGAAGACAAAAAACATGGCGTAAGCAGTGACGTTTTAGAACTCAATTATACACAGAAAGTGGTCGACAGAGGGCAAACATTTTCAACACCTAATTTTGGTTTTTAGCTTTTGTTTATTCGTTTGCTTTTCTTTTTAGACTAGACTTTTGAATTTTATATTGTTTAGAATATGTCGGATTTGCTTTAATTTTGCCTATATAAGGGAGGCATTGTAAATTGTTGTAGATACGAACAACCATTACCAGCAATAATATTATTACTTCAATGGCACACTAAACTCTCTCCATATCTCTTTAGCTTTACTCCCTTAATATTCCAGATTTTCTCCAGTTCTTCATATTATATTCCAACCCACACATAAAAAAAAAAAAAAAAACCCTTCTCTTCTGCAACTTTCTACTCCGCTGTGCATACTTTCATGCGAGAACCACCCTTATTGCGAGAACCGCGAGAACCAATGTGAACACAACCTAAAATAGCTAAAAAAAACCTAACCCCACCCCCACCCCCAAAACCTAAACCCCCCTCCCCCACCCCCCAAAAACCTAACCCCCCCCCCCCCCTCAAGCTAAAATGCTAAAAACTAAACCCCCAAAAAACCTAAAAAAATCTAAAAAAATCTAAAAAAATCAAAAAAAAAATCTAAAAATATTTTTTTTAATATTTTTTATGTTAAAATCGCTACTTTTAGTAGCAAAAAAAAAAATTAAAATTTTAAAAAAAAAAATTTTTTTGACTTCGAAAAGTAGCGATTTTTTTATAAAAAATATTAAAAAAAAAAAATTTTGTGTGATTTTTAGCTATTTTTAGGCATTTTTTGTTGTGTTCACATTGGTTCTCGCGGTTCTCGCAATAAGAGGTGGTTCCTAACGGATCTTTGTCCTATATATATATATATATATATATATATATATATATATATTAAAATAATCTTATAAATATATGTATTCAATATTCTTAATTCTTAATAATTAATATTAATTATCTACTTACCTATACTTTAATGTAATATCTCTATTTTAATAAATAAAAACACACTTATCAAAAGAAGATGGGATAACCAAAAAATTATACACACACCACTATCTATATCTCTAATAAAGCAAACCAATGGGGACACATGTCACCCTATGGTTGATGCCAAATAAGAAGCCACATAAGCATACATGGGGCATTGCTCTAAGGCCATGATTGAAGAAGGCTTCTATTGTACGCTTCATTATACTCTCTCTCTCATTCTCTCATTCATCTTTCCTGTCAAAAAAACCCTAAACAAAAAATTCGTCTGCCTCTCTCTCTCAACACCATCGCCGACAACCTTCATCAGTCATTCAACCAGAGCGACGGTCGACGGATTTGAAGGCTTTCCACTCTATGGTAATTTCCTTGAGTCTTAATCGACGTTGTTGATGTTGTTTTGTGAACGATTATGTTCGTTAGGTTTTATTATACATGATTTGAAGATCTATTAACTTATGCTTTTTTTCTTAGGGTTTTAGTAGACTTATTTAGGTAAAGGTCGATGAAGGCTGAATTTGTTTTGGTCGAGAACCCAGATGATGCTTATTGTGTGAATATGAATACGTGAACTTAGTTTAGCTTTTTGGTGAATGCTTTCTTGAAATCTTTTGTGTTTTAGATTAAAATGCTGAAGTTGTTATTGAAATATGTTTGAATATGTGGATAAGATGATTTGAAGATCTATTAACTTATGCTTTCTTGAAATCTTTGTGTTTTGTGAATGATTATGTTCGTTAGGTTTTATTATACATGATTTGAAGATCTATTAACTTATGCTTTTTTTTCTTAGGGTTTTAATAGACTGATTTAGGTAAAGGTCGATGAAGGCTGAATTTGTTTTGGTCGAGAACCCAGATGATGCTTATTGTGTGAATCTGAATACGTGAACTTAGTTTAGCTTTTTGGTGAATGCTTTCTTGAAATCTTTTGTGTTTTAGATTAAAATGCTGAAGTTGTTATTGAAATATGTTTGAATATGTGTATAAGATGCAATATTACGAGACCCCTTTTAATTAGTTTCTATTTGAATTTGAATTCTTTGTGATTTTTCAAAAGTTGCAGCTTTTTGGTGATCTTGCTGTTTACTGGCAAAAAAGATAGGATTTTTATTAATATTTATCATCATTAGTCTTTTGTTTTATTTTTTTATATTTTTTATAATTTTTTCTTACCATTGTCTCTACTGACTCTTTGATATGTATAACATTTTGTGGGGTTATAGTCATACAGATTGAACTGAAAAGTGATTAGTGTTTTCAAGAATTTAAAATAGGAAATGATGATCAAAGTTTGTTTCAAGAATTAGGATTCCTTTTTTTTTAAATATTGATACAATTTCTTGCAATATTTGATTTTATAAGGCTAAAGGGTGTGGAGGTCATGGTTGGGACATGATTCGCCACCTAGGAACATGAATAGAAGACTACACCACCCCTTGCTTGATCCACCATGGTTTGCATGGATTAAACCATGGCAACCATGGTCCTCGTTTCCATTTTTCAAGAAATCATTTTCTTTTTTTTTAGACAAAGACAAACTAATAAATAAGGGTATAGTGGTTTGGGTCATGACCATACCCTTAGGATAGTGGTTTTGGATAGTAGATTAGAGGTGGATGACATGACACTGATGTGGAGGGTCATGGTGGTCATGAGTGTCATGACCACACCCTATAGCCTAATTACTATACAATCTTCAAAGATCTTCAATTTAATTAGTATTTTTTTTTCTAGAATTGTTGCTTTTTGTTATAATTACCATATAATCTTCAAAGATCTTCAATTTAATTAGTATTTTTTTATTATTTTTCTAGAATTGTTGTTTTCTGTGGAATCTTGAATCAATTTGCGGTTTACTGGGAAAAAAGATAGGACTTTTGTTGATATTTATTATCATCACTGTTATTATCATACATATTGAACTGAAAAGGGTTTAGTGTTCTCAAGAATCTGAAATAAGAAATGATGAGCAAAGTTTCAAGAATTATGTTTCCTTTTTTAAGTATTGACACAATTTTTTGAATTTTTGATTTTATTAACATATATTGTTTAAAGATTATTAATTAATATTTTTTATGAACAATTTATCAAGCATTACAAACTTCTTCATATGCCCAGATATTTTTTTTTAAATAAATAATTTGTTAATTGATGCTCTTCTTAAACATGAAGAACAACATATTTTTAAATTGGTAATTACTTGTGCAGATGGTTGTGCTTGAAAGTAAGAAAAAGGAAGTTGAGAAGTATGATGTTGTTGTCAAAGAAACAAGCAAGCCAAGCCAATCAACGACTCAAGGAACTTCATAAAGACTATTGAAGAACTGGTGCAGTTACTCTAGCAAAGGGTGGTCAATTTGCTTCAAGTTTATTGTTTCCATATTTATTGTGTTTTTTAACTGTTTCTTATCTAACAAAAAATGGAAATGCAGGTGAAGATGGACTTAAAGAATGGTGTTTTATGCCGATGGATGCTGGTGCGGCACTGAATAATGACTTTTAACTCTTTTTAAAGGTAATATCTTGCTTTTTATAGCTTCGCTGGGATTGGTCTGGACATGTCTTGTTTACAACACAAGTCGACGCGGCTCAGTTCATTTACAAGTGATCCAACTACAAAAAATAAGTAATATATATGCAAACCGATTCTTCTTTTCGGAATAGGCAATTGAAGTAACGGTCCATTGTTTACGCTATGACTGGGTTCAGCTGGTGGTCGCTTACTTCCATTATTACTTTTATTTTCTGCTTCCTTAACCGTTTTGATAATATATGGCATAGCATCTATAATCCCTTGTGCCACTGTGTGTTGGATGGCACTATTATCTATCTGGTTGCCGTTGTTATCGTTATTCTGGTTTTCCTGATTTCCTGCGTTGTCCATCTGGATTATAAACAATTAGAAATTATTAATATCACAGAGAAAAGTTTAATGTGAACAATCACACAAACAAACATATTGATCAAAACCGTCGTGCATTGCGACATTTACTCTATTTTATATATATACGCATCTATTACAAACCACAACTGGAATTTAAAATATAATACCAGTATGCATCAATAGCTATTGGATTATTTATCTTAGTGGATTTTTTTCAACTTACACACACACACACACACACACATATATATATATTGTTGTTATTATTATTACTAGTGGGGGTCCATCCAATACTGCATGTTACGCTTGTCATATTTCCAAACGAGCCTCTCTTCTATTTGCCTTATCTTTTCACTTTCATCTAACAACTCCTCACCAAAAGTGCGGAGTTCCTGCACGTTCTCGGTACTCATGGGTGGTGCGGGTGCTGGTATCGGGTCAGGGTACTGGGGCATCGGTTCTTCGTATGGGTATGGGTTCTCTAGGATTTCTCGAATATACTGGTCATTATCCCAATACGGATCTAGAGGGTCAAGGTTTGGGTAAGGTGCTACTGGGTTTGGTATGAGTTCCTCCTGTGGGTAGAGTTCTTGATAATCCCTATGGTCGTTAAACCATGGGTCATAATTTGGAGGATGGGGTGCTGAGACTCTAGGGATTTCGGCTGGGTTGAAAGCAGGTAATGGAATCTGGTTTCCTGGGTTAGGTTCTATTTCCATGGGTTGACTTGGGAACAAGGGTAGTGGCTGTGGTGCAATGATTTGTTCTAAGTTTGGGTCTGCGGCAGTGGTTACTAGTATGTGGAAATTAGCCAGTCTCCTATTGATTATATCCTGGGTTTGAGCATTCATCTCCCTATTTGCAGCTGCTAAAGATCTCTGTCGCTGTAATTTCCTCATTCTTTTCCTACGCTCATGAGCTCCCCGACTGAACCATCCTCTCTTTTTGGTAGGGAATGGTTCTTCGGATTGCGCTTTGAATATAAAGATTCCCTCTTCTGTGTCAGCTGAATACCCCGAGGGGTAGGCTGGGAAGAAGTTCCTTCATCTCTAGGAGAACTAGACAATTGATGATAGGCATCCGATGGTCCTTGATCACTCATACTGTAAACTAACAAATTGTCAAATAAGAAAACAATAATATACACGTATGCACATAATAACATAGATTATTTCCTAACAGAATTGACAATTTCAATAGAACACTTCTGTGGCTGAAATCAGTGGCTATAGCTCTGATACCACTCTCTGTCGCAACCCCCGGCCCCTATCTCTTGGGAACGGGCGGCCGCGAGCCAGTATTAGTGGTATCGGTGTTTATCAGTTTGGCAGCGGAATTTACATCAGGACCATAGTTAGGAAATATTTTATCAGAGTAAAATACCACATTTTTATAATATTAAACACATGGGAAAAACCCAAGTTTCCATTACAAACATGTTTATAGGGATAAACCCTAATTTATTGAATTAAAACATATTCTTTATTTAGGTAACTTTTATAGCCACATTTTCCAAGCCTTCAGTGCTGTCCAGCTGGCTTCTATTTGGCTTTCACATTTTGTTATCTGAAACGCGTTTTAAAAACATTTGTCAGTGGGAAATACTGGTGAGTGAATCCCAATTTAATCAAGACAGGTTTTATCATTTTACAGTATTGAGGGCGATCTAGCAATTACATTTGCTTCCAATTCTTACTTTAATTACCACCCACGGCACTGTCAATCCTGACTTGTGGTAATGTTACTACTCACGGTGTAGCAACAAATTTTATATACAAAACCCCAACATACCGACGATAATTGTAGAATTACAAATACTCAATCACTGTGAATGTAACACCTCGTAAAATTATGTCCAATATATTAAAGACACGTGTCATGAAGATTTATCGTGTAATGAATTGATTCCGAGGGACTAAAATTGTCAAACAATGTAAATATGTAAGTAAAAGGATCCAAAGTGTCAACATGCCATTCTTATGCCTCTGATTGACCTCACACGACGTTCGTATTCTTTAATGAATAAATTTTCAGACATAGAAAGTTGTTTTTGCTTAAATTAAGGATTTTACGAAGCATAGGGGTTAAAAGTGCCAACATGTTAAATGTTACCTCTGAGTGACCTTTTAACGATCCTAAAAGCATTGTAATATTTGTATATTTTGCTCTCAAGAATATTGGATAGTAATCTCATGGAGTTTCGATGAAAACAAGACTTTTCGGGTGATCTCACAACTAACCGGGAGCTTAACAGAGTTAATTTATGACTCAAGACCCTTAAAAGTTAACTATGGGGGTCAAAAGTGCAATAAATGGAAATTATTTAAACTTAAAATGGACCAGGGACTGAAAATGCAAAGTTTAAAAACTTTTTACCGGATTAACAGGTCTACGCGGGCCGCGTAGACTCCCTCTATGGTCTACGCGGGCCGCGACAGAAGTGTCAGCGACAGAAAAATGCACAGCTGCATGTTGCAGCCTGTTCCACCGCCATTGCATGGCTGTTTTCGATACCAGGGATTGTGCAACTGGTTTTTACTGCCCTAGGGACACTTGGGATCATCTGGTAACATCATAGGGACAAATGCAAAGATCTTAGTGCATCAATTTTCCTATATAAGAGCCTTGTTTGTTCTTGTGTTCATTCACACTTTGAAATTTTACTCTCAAAGACTTCTCTGGAGCCTCCTGGACTTCTAAGAAGCTCTCATAGTCTAAATCTTCTTGCTAAGAACTCTTGTAAGTGTACTTAGCCTTTGTAATTAAGTTTTCATTAGTGTAAAGACCGAAGGTCAAAGTTAGCATAATTACGCTTTGACTTTGTGATTAATCACTAACGGTCCAGCCATTATTCGAATTGAAAGTGGCTATGAGTTGGTATTTATGTAGGTAATAAACCCTTAAAAGGGCGCCTACTGATTATCACTTTTATTTGGTCAATTTTCGGGTCAAACTATTTAATAAAAAGTCAAACGAGTCAATTTTTATGAAATATAATATTTAGGGATTTTTGGAAATTTTTGTCAAATTTTATACTGATTATATTATAGAGTTCTAGTGTAAATTCGGTATTGACAAAATTGCCCTTTTCTTTGATAAAATGAGTTTTACAAAACATTTTGATACCAAACCTTTTCCTACTAGTTTCATATATTAAATAAAATATTTTAAACTGTTGAGACTGATCAAAATCTCAGATTTCCATAAATAACCCGAAAATCGTCAAATACCGACTTTTATGCGATTTAGGCACATAGTACGGGTCAAAACTATATTTAACACCTAAGACTTATTACCTACTGATATTATAAGAAAATTTTATACTTTAACAGTAAGTAAAAGTCTTAAACTCAGATTTCCAAATTTGACCCATATAGCATATGTGAAATGACCAAAATGCCCCTACGGTGCATAGTTTGACCATAAATGATAAATTTCACAAATATATGATATCTTACTGATGTAACTTGTTAAAATAAATATTTTTACTGATTATTTTAGACCAGAACATCAGATTGCTATTTAACCTCTTTTATAAACTTTAAAATGACCAAAATGCCCTTACGGGGCTTAAAGTGATTTTAAATTCGTTTTGGGCATAATGGAAAATATCATACTGATGTCATATCATATTTAAAGCATATTAACTTGTGGAACCTATACATGACTCATTTGGTTACTCGTTATGCATATTCGCGTTCGGTACGGTTTATGTAACTAGTTTGCATAAATTAACCAAAACGGGTCGAACCTTATCATTTTTACTTCAAAATCCAGAATGTGTTTAGTTTACCCACTTTATACAAGTCTTCATACTTGTCGGGTCTAAATCACATTCTAATCCGGTCTTCGCTTAATCTTGCGTTTTGAAACGTAAACATTTCTTTAAAACTAACTGGTCTAAGTCAAGGCTTAAATAAGACCCGTTAGGAATCTAATAGGTTATGTGACGCCCCGGGAAAACCAGGAAACCACGTGAACCTAACTAGCTTCCTCAGTGACTACGTGCTAAATTTCGGGACGAAATTTCTTTCAAGTTGGGGATAATGTGACAACTCGAGTTTTCAAGGTCCTTCCTCTATACAATACTTGTTCTATTCTAGCTTGTGCATGCTATTATATTTGATTAATGTGTTAATGTGTCTATGTGTTTAGAGTTATGATTTTGTGGTCTGTTAAAAGTTAAAACCCTAACTTGTTTCACCTCAATTAAGCCCGACGAAACCCGGGGGTTTCGCCACAACCTGTCTCGACGAAACCAGGGGGTTTCGCCATATACACCTCGACGAAACATGGGTTTCGCCGGCCCAGCCTTTCGCCGAAGCCCATTAAGGGCCCAGTACGCTAATGTGGGTACATTTACGTGAAACGGCTTCACTCGTCACACTTTTTAGCAGAATTGAAAACCCTAGAACCTCTCTACCTTCCTGCGGCAACCATCACCTTTCACCATCATCTTTCTAGGAAATCTTGTATTTCATCTCAACCGGTTAGTATATGACTAGTCGATTAAATCAGTTTGTACCTTGTATGATTGTCATATGTGATGAATCTGATGACTATTGTGTTATACTTGTTAGGGTTTATAAATGCTAATGATTCTCCTTGCATGAAAATTGGTGATGATTGATTCATGATGATTGTAATCTCTTGTGGTTATGGATTATTAGAAAACATATATGCACGTTGATATGATTAGGGTTTCAAGATTTATAGTTGGAACTATTGCATTATTGGTTTGAATAGGGTGTTGTAGATTGTGGATCAACGAGTTAGGTTGTGAATATTGATGAACCTGATGGATTTGAGTTCATGTAATGACTATCATATGTGTTGATTTGATTTGATGAATGATTGGGTTACGTTCGCGAACAAATCGTTTTGACGGCAGTTAGGGTTTCTGGGTGATTATTTGTTGACACGACGTAACCTATGATCTGGATGAAACACTGATGTCGACGAAAACCTGGGGGTTTCGCCGAGGGTGATAATGATGAAACCTTAGGGTTTCGTCAAGAGAGAGTCATGACGAAACAAGGGGTTTCGTCAAGGGTTAAACAAGCACAGTAACTCGATTAGGTCTGTTAAGGGATAACTAGGTTAGTTAGTTGTTGTTAATGATAAGCAGGATTTGCATGAGCTTGTATAACTATTAAATGCTATGTGCTAGTTGTTGCTCAAATACATGTTATGATCATGACTGTTACTTGAACTATGTGATTATCAACTGATTACGCATGCATGAACACTATAGGCGTGGATTGAATTATTTGTGAGCAAGTAGTTAATCTTACCGAGCAAACCGAGGTGAGTTCACACACTTTCTAAGGCATGGGATTCCCGGTGGTTGGGAATGGGTTAAAGAATTAAAACGGAGCCTACATATCCTCCTTGGGTAGGATATGTACGGCCATCCTCCATGGGTAGGATGCCAATCTTAATCCTGCGTATTCTCATTGGGTAGAATACGTACGTTCGTCCTCCTTGGGTAGGACAACAACCTTAACTTACTAGACAAAACTCTATCATGAAGTCCCTTATTTTTATATCAACTTAATCGCCGGGCCAATGGCGAGCGGTTCATTAGTTAATAGTGCTATTAGGGTTGACAAGCCTCACACCGTGCCGTTCGGACGGGCGTGTACTAATGGACCTGGGCAAACTGTCAATGATGATAGACATTGACGTAGGGCAAAACTATTGTTCGTCAGTTGTCGATATGGTAACGGTCTAGTGGTTCACATGGGGAAGCCCCCACTGATTACGGATATAGTTTGGGAAATAAAGGAACTGGTTAACTCATGGTTTACGAAACAACTTGTGGTTTTCAAAACAAACTGGTACAACTAAACAACCAACTGTGAACTCGCTCAACTTTGTTGTTGACTCGTTGTTACATGCCTTGCAGGTCGTTAGATGCTTATGGAGCTTGCACGAGGAGGAGGTCGTTGTGGGATATGGACTGTTATATCCCATACTTAACATTTGAACTTTAAACTATGTTTTGGTTATTTAACATTACTATGCTTCCGCTGATTGCTTAAACGTGTTTGGTTTCTTTTAAAAACCAATTATATTGGGTTTGGTTTTTATTTACTTTATCGCATAGTTCAATATGATTGGTGGCTGGATCCTGGTCAGTCACGCCTCCAAGCGGTGATATTCTGCATGTGGATTTTGGGGGTGTGACAGGTTATTAAAACCTTCATTCCAGATTAGGAGCCTAGTAAAGGCTACTTGTACTTGCTGATTGATATACGGCTGAGAATAAAAGTTATATTTTAGCTCAGGTAAATACTTTTAACTTATTTTCACTTATACAGGCTTGGGATACGGTAAATTATTACCACTTGGTCGGGTATCGAATGTTTAATCGATTAGTGGTTAAATCATTGAGAGAACCCGTTTTAATCTGTCTTGTTTGATGCAATGCCTTTGGGGGGTTAATAACCGTGTCCTGGATATCCTCGGCTAATTCATAAGAAATGGCCACGGCTTATGCATGGGGTGTAGGCATACACCTGATAGTTGCGTATGTATAAACGCTATCTCACTCTCTTGTGGGCCTATACTTGTGGTGTGTCTATTAATCTAATCCGGCTCTTCTAACCGGGTCCTGAACGGACGACAAACATGTAAATCTGTATACAAGATTATTTTAAATAATTGTCCCAAGTTATAAAAGAATATTTGTGCCTTGTGCATTTAAATCAATTTTATAAACACTTTTCAAAAGAGTCAGTTAATTGTATTTACCAGTGTAAACTGACGTATTTTTCAAAAAGGTTAAGGGCAGGTACTACGCGTAATGGGCTAGACACTCCGAGTATTAAATAAAGAGTCTTGCAAGCTTTTGATACTTAATATCTGTTGAACAATATTTCTTTCTATTTTAGATCCACCTGTGGATCCATCTACAATCCGTTGTATAATATTTTATTGTACTTTCAATTCGGTTTGTATAATTACTTTTAGACTTTCGCTGTGCATTGAATTGTGATTATTTGACTATGATGATATCAACTACGTCACGATACTCCCTACCGGGCCCACCGGTAATACGTGAAAATATCGGGGTGTGACAGGTTGGTATCAGAGCCAACATTGAGGGAATTAAACACTAGTCTTTTGTATTTAATCTCAATGACACAGTTTGCACATTCCTTGACTTCCGAGTCTAGGCAAATGACATAGGACTAATCCTAATCTTATTGTTTTCTTTTGTTGGCTTCTTTTGTTGTTTTAGCAGGAACAAAGACAACGCCGCCACGTTTTAGAAGTAGAGGTGGAAGAGGAAATGCACCAATAACTGCAAGGAATGATCATGAAGCCGGGCCATCACATCGGCGAACACCTTCAGCGACCTTTAGCTCTAGTCCCCAGGAGATTAGAGAACTTATTTAGAGCCTGCGAGACACTCTGTCTCGCTCAGTACCTCACCATCTTAACATGATTCATTCGGGCTTCATCAGAACAACGAGTCCGACCATTCTCACCATTCCTTTATACCGTTGCAGCGGTCGAGTTCACACCGTGCCTTCCAGGACCCGACCCCATACTTCAAGAGCCAGTTCAATCCGATGAACCAGGTTCAAGAACCAGAGGGTCCAAACCCTTTGGGGCCAGTTGATCACTATCCTGAAATGCAGGACATGGAGATGGATGAAGATCCAGATCCTAAGATGCCACCAACTGGGACGCCGACGCATCCCATTGAGATTTCCAGCGGATCATCATTCCATGGTTCGCCTTACAGGGGCCCAGACAGTTTTGCAGAAAGATGGGCCACATACCACTGGGAGTTCACTCCCCCTTTCAACCCACCTCCACAACAGCAGCAAGATCCCTCTGAGGATTCACGTTTCCAGGCGGTTACGCCACCGCCACCGCCGCCAGAATAGCAACTGCCTCCAGAACCACCGAGGCGAAGAAGATCAGGTGCACGGATGTCCGTGTGTGGGGGATTTCATTTCAGCACCCCTTAACACTCCAGTGGCAGCCACTACCCGCCACTGTATGAAGACCCGCAAATGGGTGGGACTTCAAACCCAGCTTCTGAAGTCGACTCTGCTCCAGTTGATCCACCACCGCCCATGGGTTATGATAACCCAATCCCTTCCTAAACCGGTGCAGCAGCGTATAACCCGTTTGAACATCAGGCTTATTCGGGTTACAATTACTACAATGCCCCTGCCATCGACCTGTACCTTGAAGCGGCAAACTACAATGCTCTCCACCCTGAAGGACCCTTCGCAGCTTCATACCAAACTGGGTACCCAACATATGGGTATCAATACCCGCCACCTCCTCAACCGCATCAGCAGCAGCCGCCGCAGCCGCCTCAGATCCAGCCGCCGCAGCAGCCGCCTCAGATCCAGCCGCCGCAGCAGCAGGAAATCCTTCAACGGTTGCACGAGGTGGAGCAACAGGTTCAGGAGGAGCGTAGGAGCCGCCGGGGTCTGCTTAAGGGTTTGGCAAACCTGATAAAGGGGAAGAAGAAGAGGAATTATTGAAAATTCCTTATTTATTTGATTTGTAATTTTTATTTTCAATTAAGTCCCTGTGTGGACATTTTATTTGTGTACTTGGTCCCTGCGTGGACTTATCTTTTTATTTCTGTCCCTGCGTGGACAATGTTATTCTTTAAAAAGTCCCGTTTAGGGCAATTATGTACTTCTTTCAATTATTGGAATGTTTTAATTTAAATTTCATTTGTCATTATATGTATGAATATATTATAAATCAAAATATCACTTCCATTTTAAATTGATCTACCAATAAAATATTAAAGGAATTCTTAAAGGTATAACCTAGCCCATATGTCATTTTAGACGTGGCCCTGATGGTAAAACCTTTTTAAGATTGAAATCCTTGTTAACATCTGAAAACATGTTAGCACTCCTGACAACAGTGATACGATAAAATCACACTTGTCATCTTTATATTGGGATTTTCCAATCCCTTATCTAGCCTAATGATCTAGAAATCATGGGTCCAAATCATCAATTAAGATGATCATATATTAAATGTCCATTAGTGATGAAATGCCTACGGGCCATATTCATTGTCCAATAAGACAAAAAACAGTTGTAGTCTACGACTCCCTGTCAATAAAAGGTGATGAACTACGTTCAAACCTTAATGCCTCGATCTTATAAGATCATGGCTTATAATTTAAAAGTGTCCTTGTGACTAGGCCTTTTGTGCCACTAATAATATCCGTAATGTTTTATAACTGGGATACATTATAATGAAAAATTTAAAATAAAAAAGGATTAGCAAATTAACCAAATATGGTCTATGTTTACCATGGTTAATGAATCATCGAAATTAATGATTCCATAATAAACCCCTGAACAAACTATTGTCAATCTGTTTTATAGCAATTAAGCTTCAGCATGTCTGAATCAGAAGAGGTTAACAGTCATCCAAGGGAGAGAAATGATACCACCAGAGTAAACGTAGCTGGTGCAGATCTTCAAGCATTGATAGACAATGCGGTTACTAGAGCTCTTGACAGACAGTTCAAGGAATCAAGTGGTACTCGCACTAAGACTCAATCTGTGGCTCATAGTAAGCCCCCTTCTAAAACGCATGAGTCAAAGAAGGGCGATGCTCGTCACTCATCGAATCAGAGAAGTGTTCCATCCAAACAAACTGTGTTTAATCAGGAGCCACGTGTTAAGGCTTGCTCTTACAAATACTTCATCTCCTGCAAGCCCAGAGACTTCATAGGAGAAAAGGGAACCACTGATTGTATGACATGGCTCGATGAGATGGATACCGTGGTTGACATCTGTGGTTGTGCTGAACAGGACATTGTGAAGTTTGTTTCATAATCATTTAAAGGTGAAGCTTTAGCTTGGTGGAGGTCGTTAATCCAAGCTACATGAAAGATTCCGTTGTATAACTTATCATGGGATCAGTTTGTTGCATTGATCAGGGAAAATTTCTGTCCTCAGCATGAGGTGGAAAGGATTTAAACCGACTTCTTGACTCTGGTCATGAAGAACTTGGATTGTCAGGCATACCGTACAAGTTTCAACACCATGTCCCGATTGGTTCCTTATTTGGTCACACCGGAACCAAAGCGCATAGCTCGCTTTATTGGAGGTCTAGCTCCAGAAATCAAGGCAAATGTGAAAGCATCTAGATCTACCACCTTTAGGTCAGTGGTTGATCTGTCTTTATCTCTTACTCTCGATGCGGTTAGGCAGAGGTCGCTTAAGAATTCTGATGAAGGGAAGAGGAAAAGTGAGGATGAGAACTCACGCCGTTCTGATAAGAAACATAAGGGGAACTCAGAGCATAAGAAGGGTTCTGGATTCAGAAAGGAAAGCCAACAGCCGGGTGAGAAACCCAAATGTAAAACCTGCCAGAAACATCATTTTGGAAAATGCAGGTTCGAATCAAAATCACAATCGTAGTCGTAGTCACAGTCAAAGCCTATTGGATGTGGGATCTGCAAGTCCAAAGAGCATAAGACCTTGGAATGCAAGAAATTGAAGGATGCAACCTGTTTTGGTTGCAATGAAAAGGGGCACATTAAGACTAACTACCCAAAAAATCTAAGGAAGCCTGAGGAGGCTAAAAAGACCAATGCTCGGGTCTTTCAAATGAATGCTCAGGAAGCGGTTCAAAATGACAATGTGATAACAGGTACTTTTCTCATCAATGATGTTTATGCTAGAGTGTTATTTGATTCTGGTGCAGACAAGTCCTTTGTAGATAATAAATTTTGTAAATTACTAAATCTGCCTGTTAAAACTCTAAGCATAAAATATGAAGTAGAATTGGCCGATGGTACTATAGAGACTGCCTCAACAGTTCTAGATGGATGTTTTATATCCATTAGGAATCACTCTTTTCCGCTATCCTTGCTTCTGTTGAAATTGGCAGGATTCGACATAGTGATAGGCATGGATTGGTTATCTCATAACCAAGCCCAAATAGTATGTGATAAGAAGCAAGTGGTTATCAAGACTCCTTATGGTGAACCATTAACGATCCAAGGAGATACGCAGTACGGGCTACCTAAGCAAGTATCTATGCTTAAGGCATCAAAATGTTTGAAGAAGGGTTGTGTCATTTATATGGCATAGGTAACCATTGATGAACCGAAGCCCAAGATTGAAGATATCCCAGTTATTTCTGAATATCCAGGTGTTTTTCCTGAAGAACTACCTGGATTACCTCCAGATAGGCAAGTGGAATTTAGAATCGATATCATTCTTGGAGCAGCACCAATTGCAAGAGCACCTTATCGACTGGCGCCAACTGAGATGAAAGAATTAAGAACACAGCTGGATGATTTGTTGGAAAAGGGTTTTATTCAACCTAGCTCGTCCCCTTGGGGAGCACCGATTCTGTTTGTGAAGAAAAAGGACGGCTTAATGCGTTTATGCATTGATTATCGTGAGTTAAACAAGGTTACAATCAAGAACAGGTATCCGTTACCCAGGATCGATGATCTATTCGATCAGATTCAAGGAGTAAGTTACTTTTCAAAGATCGATCTAAGGTCAGGATATCACCAGTTGAAGGTCAGAGACGAAGACGTGCACAAGACCGCATTCAGAACTCGATATGGACACTACGAGTTCTTAGTGATGCCTTTCGGGCTCACTAATGCACCTGCAACATTCATGGATCTCATGAATCACGTTTGCAAGCCATATTTAGACAAGTTTGTCATTGTCTTAATTGATGACATTCTTATTTACTCGAAGAGTCAAGCCGATCATGAAAAACATCTCCGGTGCATCCTTAAACTTCTACAGCAAGAGAAGCTCTACGTCAAGTTTTCTAAATGTGAGTTTTGGCTTCAGGAAGTCCAATTTCTTGGACATGTGGTAAGTGAGCGTGGTATCCAGGTGGATCCCGCTAAGATCGAAGCAATTATGAATTGGCAAGCGCCCAAAACACCTACTGAAATTCACAGCTTCTTGGGTCTAGCAGGATACTATAGACGTTTCATTGAAAACTTTTCAAGGATTGCCGCACCTCTAACATCATTAACTAGCAAGAATGTCAAGTTTGACTGGGGTCCCAAGCAGCAAGAATCCTTTGATATTCTTAAGCAGAAATTAAGCAATACACCTGTGTTGACATTGCCAGAAGGGATTGAAGAATTTGTGGTTTATTGCGACGCACCACACACCGGCATGGGTTGTGTGCTTATGCAGAAGGGCAAGTTTATTGCATATGCTTCACGTCAATTAAAGGTGCACGAGAAGAACTACACCACCCATGATTTGGAATTGGGTGCCGTTGTATTTGCACTAAAGCTTTAGAGGCATTATCTTTATGGGACAAAGTGCGTGATCTATTCTGATCATAAGAGCCTTCAGCATCTGTTCAATAAAAAAGATCTTAACATGAGACAGCGCCGATGGATGGAAACATTAAACGATTATGATTGTGAAATCCGATATCATCCAGGCAAAGCGAATGTAGTCGCTGATGCTTTGAGCATGAAAGAAAGGATCAAACCTATTAGAATAAACGCCAACAGCATTGAACTAAAGAACAGCTTGAATGAAAGGCTGTTAGCCGCTCAAAAGGAAGCTGTATTAGAAGCTAACTATCCGAATGAGAAGTTAGGCGTAACTGCTGATCAATTATCATATGGCAAGGATGGAATCCCCAGGATGAATGGTCGAATCTGGGTTCCGATCCATGGAGGGCTTAGAGATGTGATTCTTCAAGAAGCTCATAGTTCGAAATATTCAATTCATCCTGGCAGTGATAAGATGTACCAGGATTTAAAGGCAAATTATTGGTGGATAGGTTTGAAGAAATCTATAGCCACTTATGTGGCTAAATGTCTGACGTGCGCACAAGTTAAAGCAGAGCATCAAAAGTCGTCAGGTTTGCTACAACAGCCTGAACTTCTCACATGGAAATGGGAAATGGTAACCATGGATTTTATCACTAAGTTACCAAAGTCAAAGCACGGAAATGATACAATTTGGGTTATAGTCGATAGACTGACCAAGTCAGCCCACTTTTTGCCTATCAAAGAAACGCACAGCTCCGATAAGCTAGCTCAATTGTACGTGGATAAGATAGTATCTCTCCACGGCAGTGTTGTAAAAGTCGCTAGGCGGTCCCTAGTCGGCCGACTGGGGAGTTGGGAGTAATCGGAGTACTCGGAGAGTACTCGGGGAGTACGCGGACATGGTAAATATAAAGAAAATTAATTGTTATATATTATTTATGTGTTAAAATAAGCATAATTCATGTCAACTGAGTATAATTTACAATGAAACATGTTTAAAGTTCAAATATTCTGAATACAAGTCCGACTAGTCTGAGTACAAGGCCGAGTAGTCCGAGTAGGCCGATTTTGACCGAGTTTGACCGATTAAAAGTCAACAAACCACGTTGACCGCCTAGACCGACTAGGCGCCGACTAGGCCGACTAGGCACCGAGTACTCCCGAGTAATCCCGAGGCCGACTAATTGAGACCGCCTAGGAGGAAGTCGCCTCGGAGGGGGTCCGAGGACCGAGTACTCGCCGAGTACTCGGCCGAGTAATCCGACTTTTACAACACTGCTCCACGGTGTGCCAGTATCTATTATCTCTTATAGGGATACAAGATATACGTCTCATTTTTGGAAAAGCTTTCAGCAATCCCTAGGCACTCGTCTAAATTTCAGCACTGCTTATCATCCTCAGACAGATGGCCAAAGCGAGCGCACAATTCAAACACTAGAGGATATGCTCAGGGCTTGTGTTATTGATTTAGGAGGAAGTTGGGATGACCATCTTCCTTTGATTGAATTTTCGTACAATAATAGTTATCATTCGAGTATTCAAGCCGCGCCTTTTGAGGCCTTGTACGGAAGGAAGTGCAGAACGCTAGTTTGTTGGGCGGAAGTTGGAGATGTCCAACTGTCAGGACCTGATATAGTCCTCGAGACGACAGACAAGATTGTTCAGATCCGTGATCGTCTCAAAGCTGCCAGGGAAAGGCAGAAAAGCTACGCGGATAAAAGGCGTAAACCTCTGAAATTCGAGGTAGGTGATAAAGTGCTACTCAAAGTATCACCTTGGAAAGGAGTAATGCGATTTGGCAAAAGGGGCAAGCTTAGCCCAAGATACATAGGACCGTTCGAGATCATCGAATGTGTCGGAACTGTAGCCTACAAGCTAAACCTTTCAGAGAAGCTTAGTGGAATTCATAATGTATTCCACATCTGCAACTTAAAGAAATGTCTAGCCGATGAGTCGCTAGCAATGTCGCATAAGGACGAGCAGATTGATGAAAGTTTGAAATTCGTTGAAAAACCTTTGTCGATCGAGGATCGATAGGTTAAGAAGCTTCGAAGAAAGCATGTGCCGATCGTGAAGGCAAAATGGGATGCCCGTAGAGGCCCAGAATACACGTGGAAGGTTGAATCCACAATGAAACAGAAATACCCTCATTTATTTCAGTAAATCTCGAGGTCTAGATTTCTTTTAAGGGGGTGAGGATGTAACACCTCGTAAAATTATGTCCAATATATTAAAGACACGTGTCATGAAGATTTATCGTGTAATGAATTGATTCCGAGGGACTAAAATTGTCAAACAATGTAAATATGTAAGTAAAAGGATCCAAAGTGTCAACATGCCATTCTTATGCCTCTGATTGACCTCACACGACGTTCGTATTCTTTAATGAATAAATTTTCGAACATTGAAAGTTGTTTGTGCTTAAATTAAGGATTTTACGAAGCATAGGGGTTAAAAGTGTCAACATGTTAAATGTTACCTCTGAGTGACCTTTTAATGATCCCAAAAGCATTGTAATATTTGTATATTTTGTTCTCAAGAATATTGGATAGTAATCTCATGGAGTTTCGATGAAAACAAGACTTTTCGGGTGATCTCACAACTAAACGGGAGCTTAACGGAGTTAATTTATGACTCAAGACCCTTAAAAGTTAACTATGGGGGTCAAAAGTGCAATAAATGGAAATTATTTAAACTTAAAATGGGCCAAGGACTGAAAATGCAAAGTTTAAAAACTTTTTACCGGATTAACAGATCTACGCGGGCCGCGACAGAAGTGCCAGCGACAGAAACATGCACAGCTGCATGTTGCAGCCTGTTCCACCGCCATTGCATGGCTGTTTTCGATACCAGGGACTGTGCATCTGGTTTTTACTTCCCTATGGACACTTGGGAGCATCTGGTAACATCATAGGGACAAATGCAAAGATCTTATAGCATCAAATTTCCTATATAAGAGCCTTGTTTGTTCTTGTGTTCATTCACACATTGAAATTTTACTCTCAAAGACTACTCTGGAGCCTCCTAGACTTCTAAGAAGCTCTCATAGTCCAAATCTTCTTGCTAAGAACTCTTGTAAGTGTACTTAGCCTTTGTAATTAAGTTTTCATTAGTGTAAAGACCGAAGGTCAAAGTTAGCATAATTACGCTTTGACTTTGTGATTAATCACTAACGGTCCAGACATTATTCGAATTGAAAGTGGCTATGAGTTGGTAGTTATGTAGGTAATAAACCCTTAAAAGGGCACCTACTGATTATCACTTTTACTTGGTCAATTGTCGGGTCAAACTATTTAATAAAAAGTCAAACGAGTCAATTTTTATGAAATAACTCATAACTGATAATGTAGAAGTTACGGAACATGTTTTAACACTAAAATAACTTAGTAAATAATATAAGAACATGTTTAGGCATGTTCAACCCGACAATTATGAGTTTAGGCTCGGTTCGCAACCGAAAGTCGCAAAAGTAGACTTTTGCCTTAACTTTCAGTTCTGACCCGATTTAGCTTAGTTTAGATATGCCTTAGGGTTCCCTTAGGACCATATTACTTATTAGTATAACCCTCTGAGATTATACTATATGGTTCCTTTGAAATCTGAATCATTTGCACGTTTCCGTTAAATGCTTAAAAGTTGACCATTATGCCCTTTTGATATAAAAACGAGATTTTTGAAAATGTGAGAGGACAAAAACCTTTATTACTGATTTATAAGCATGTCCTAAAAATTTGACATCAGTTCATGGTCTAAAATAGAAGTTATGCGAGATATCGTAAAATGAAAGCTTTTTATTAATTAAATGGCATTTTTAGCATAAATCATATTTAAACCCAAATTTTGAGACCAAACTTTCTACCCACTGATGTAATATAATATTTAGGGATTTTTGGAAATTTTTGTCAAATTTTATACTGATTATATTATAGAGTTCTAGTGTAAATTCGGTATTGACAAAATTGCCCTTTTCTTTGATAAAATGAGTTTTACAAAACATTTTGATACCAAACCTTTTCCTACTGGTTTCATATATTAAATAAAATATTTTAAACTGTTGAGACTGATCAAAATCTCTGATTTCCATAAATAACCCGAAAATCGTCAAATACCGACTTTTATGCGATTTAGGCACATAGTATGGGTCAAAACTATATTTAACACCTAAGACTTATTACCTACTGATATTATAAGCAAATTTTATACTTTAACAGTAAGTAAAAGTCTTAAACTCAGATTTCCAAATTTGACCCATATAGCATATGTGAAATGACCAAAATGCCCCTACGGTGCATAGTTTGGCCATAAATGATAAATTTCACAAATATATGATATCTTACTGATGTAACTTGTTAAAATAATTTTTTTTACTGATAATTTTAGACCAGAACCTCAGATTGCTATTGAACCTCTTTTATAAACTTTAAAATGACCAAAATGCCCTTGCGGGGCTTAAAGTGATTTTAAATTCGTTTTGGGTATAATGGAAAATATCCTATTGATGTCATATCATATTTAAAGCATATTAACTTGTGGAACCTGTACATTACTCATTTGGTTACCCGTTATGCATATTCGCGTTCGGTACGATTTATGTAACTAGTTTGCATAAATTAACCGAAACGGGTCGAACCTTATCATTTTTATTTCAAAATATAGAATGTGTTTATTTTACCCACTTTATACAAGTCTTCATACTTGTCGGGTCTAAATCACATTCTAATCCGGTCTTTGCTTAATCTTGCGTTTTGAACCGTAAACATTTATTTAAAACTAATCGGTCTAAGTCAAGGCTTAAATAAGACCCGTTAGGAATCTAATAGGTTATTAAAACCTTCATTCCAGATTAGGAGCCCAGTAAAAGCTACTTGCACTTGCTGATTGATATACGACTGAGAATAAAAGTTATATTTTAGCTCAGGTAAATACTTTTAACTTATTTTCCCTTATACGAGCTTGGGATACGGTAAATTATTACCGCTTGGTCGGGTATCGAATGTTTAATCGATTAGTGGTTAAATCATTGAGAGAACCCGTTTTAATCTGTCTTGTTTGATGCAATGCCTTTGGGGGGTTAATGACCGTGTCCTGGATATCCTTGGCTTATTCATAAGAAATGACCACGACTTAAGCACGAGGTGTAGGCATACACCTCACAGTTGCGTATGTATAAATGGTATCTCACTCTCTTGTGGGCCTATACTTGTGGTGTGTCTATTAATCTAATCCGGCTCTTCTAACCGGGTCCTGAATGGACGATAAACATGTAAATCTGTATACAAGATTATTTTAAAAAATTATCCCAAGTTATAAAAGAATATTTGTGCCTTGTGCATTTAAATCAATTTTATAAACACTTTTCAAAAGAGTCAGTTAATTGTATTTACCAGTGTAAACTGACGTATTTTAAAAAAGGGTTAAGGGCAGGTATTACGCGTAATGGGCTGGACACTCCGAGTATTAAATAAAGAGTCTTGCAAGCTTTTGATACTTAATATCTGTTGAAGAATATTTCTTTCTGTTTTAGATCCGCCTGTGGATCCATCTACCATCCGTTGTATAATATTTTATTGTACTTTCAATTCGGTTTGTATAATTACTTTTAGACTTCCGCTGTGCATTGAACTGTTATCATTTGACTATGATGATATCAACTACGTCACGATACTCCCCACCGGGCCCACCGGTAATACGTGGAAATATCGGGGTGTGACAGTGAAGTATAATTTAAACATTTGAGGTTTTGTAAAACAGTTTACAAAAAGGTTTAACAAAAAGGAGATTACTCACATTGCTAATTTAGGTATTTTCCTTGTGACTTCCTAGTTATAATCTATTAATTAAACAATGCACACGCGTTAGTATAATAACCCAAATTTACATTAGTTATACCCTCCCCGAGACAGAACTCCAACGACTACATCGGGCAGAGTCTCGACAGACGTTACGGAGCACTAGATCAATTGGGCAGCGTATCTAATACGTAACCGGGGGTTAAAATACTTACAACGAGGCAGGGCTTCGCTATTTTAGTGGGTATTATGCCCAAAATTATAATTTCTATGTAGAAAATTTGAGAGAGAGATCGAGAGAAATGAACGAGTTGGACTGAACTCCCAATATATAGGGTCTGATCGGCCTTTTGTTGTGCCCCGCGAGAGCCAAAGACAGTGTCTTCGCGGCCCGCGAGCTAGGGGGAGTAGGGCCTAGCTTTGCTGAGGTGACCCACTAGCCTCGACACGATGTTGACACGTGGCGGTCCAGAAACGACGTGTTTGGTGCGATTATTACGATTAAGAAAGGAGTAGAAGATAGACACGACACCGAGCAGTCAATTTCAATCTGGTCTCTATTGATTATTCAACTTTACAGCACCACGAGACCAGTTGGATAGCATGTCCCCTCTGGGAACCAAAAGCTTGTCCAAATGGGAGCCCCAACCCCTATTTATAGACAACTAACACTATATGTCCATCCGTTCGGATTGCCATCCGACCGGATGGTCATCCGGCCGGATGGTCATCCGTCCGGATGGACCTTTACATTAACGAACCGTGTCCAACTTTCTCATATTCTATACAATATTCAACACACGCTCTATCTAACTATTCGCACAGTGGCGGACGTACGAAATATGCACCAACAGATTCCCCCTCGGATGTCACTGTCGAATCGTCTTTAAAACTTTGAGAACCTTGAGCCGTGTTTGAATATTCTGTAATCTTCAACTTTTCTGCAACTTCAATTAGGTATCTTGAAATCTTACAATAGATTCCCCCTCGATTGATGATTCGGGTTTGCTTTTAACCGAGTAAAGCACGAATTCCCCCTTAAATGAATCTTCTGGTCTTTTGCACAGTTCACGACTCTCCTCTGATTTGCTAAGCTGCAACCTTCACGAATAATCACCAATTTAAAACTAATCAATGCAACATCCTCTGTTTCAACTTTAACCGCATCCGAGCTCAGTTTTTGATATGTCATGTTAGCACCACGATCTCGCATTCCGCTTGCTCGATCTAAGAATGTACAAAAACTCAACCGGTAAATGATAGAAACTTCAAATACCCCACTGGTTAACTTCAAATCCGTGATTCCCCATGAAGATCTGATATCCCGTTTACCGTGATCCACGTTAATGCACCGTAAGAATGACAGATCCGTGTAAACGATATTCTCCACAATCAGCAAATCTTCATCGGAAAACAAATCATCTGGTAATGTAATCCGATCTCTGAAGCATTCGTCCACAATCAGATTCATCTCCTCGGATAATCTAGATCTCGGAAGCTATCATCCACGATCACTCTCAGATCTCCGATGCTCTCGTCCACGATCAGATATCAACACCTCGGATCATCTTGATCTCGGAAGCTTTCACCTACGATCAGATTCCCATTCCCCCAGACAATCTGAAGTCGAAACTACCCGAATACTGTTGCAGTGTCACGAATTTCAAAAATACCGGAATTTCAACATACGACAGTGAAATTTTTATTCCCCCTCATTTTTGCAAATTCTGACGTCTCTATCACTGAATTTCCCCTTAAACTGAGCAATTCAGTCCTCTTTTATCTGTGAAAAACGCAACTATGCCGAAAATATGACAATTTCCCTCAAAATGTCAGTTTTTCATCATTGCGGATTTTACATTTTGGCCCATAAATAGTCAGATAACCCAGATGACAAACATTCTGCACTATTATCATGACTACCCCACTAATTTCCACAATCCGCGATAGCATCATCAAAACTGTTCACTGAAGCCCCCGACGGTGTCCCCGAACAACCCAGCTTGGTCGTTAAAAACCCGAAAAAATAGTCAATCACCAATTTTTTTCTGGAGACTCTCCTAGTCGTTGCGATCAAAAAATGCCTTTTTTAGGCATCAGATCATCTGGTCGAATGACATGTTGACGGATGGTCATCCGATCGGATTGTCATTCGATCGAACAGCAAAATGGACAAACTTATGTTTGTGGATCGGATGGTCATCCGATCGGATTGCCATTCGATTCAAAACAGCTGACCTTTCAAACACCCCATAGTGACATGGATCAGATGGTCATCCGATCGGATGGTCGTTTGATTGGATGGTCCTCCGATCAGATATGTTCTAACAACTCAAAAACACTCCAAATCGCGTTTTTTCGATCCAGAATCTTTATTTGTGTGAATTTCATGATGAAACTTCACAGGATTGTGCGTGAATCAATTCCGAACAGAATGATGTCTTCAATTCCAAAATCCATCCGTGAATTGACCTTTATTTTGATGATTTTCTTTGTTTAACGTCAAAACTCCCGTTTAACCCAAAATTGATGAGCTTTGGGTGATTTAACCGACTGTTAGATCGATTAAATCGGTACCGTAGCTCTGATACCACTGATGATTCCAGGAACCGGTGAGTTTGACGGAGCCTCGGTCCCGAAACGACGTGTTCGGTGTGATTATTACGACTAAGAAAGGATTAGAAGATAGACACGACACCGAGCAGTCAATTTCAATCTGGTCTTTATTGATTATTCAACTTTACAGCACCACGAGACCAGTTGGACAATATGTCCCCTCTGGGAACCAAAAGCTTGTCCAAATGGGAGCCCCAACCCCCTATTTATAGACAACTAACACTATATGTCCATCCGTTCGGATTGCCATCCGACCGGATGGTCATCCGGTCGGATGGACCTTTACATTAACGAACCGTGTCCAACTTTCTCGTATTCTATACAATATTCAACACACACTCTATCTAACTATTCGCACAGTGGTAGACGTACGAAATATGCACCAACACCCCAGTGCAGAAACATACTGCCAGCTGCCTTTCTTCTTCGCCTTGGCCGCCACACAAACCTTCTACTCGTTCCTATGGACTTGTTGATGGTATTACAATACTACTAGGACATCTGTAATGATCAGGGATCATCCTAGACACTTGGCTTCATCATAAGACTCTTTGATTCACTATAAATAGAGCCTCAATGTTGCCATTTTGTTCTTGACCTCACATTTCTCACTTCTCTCATTCCTGGAGATTCCTGCTTTTTAAAAAGACTCCCTATAGTACAACATTCGAGCTAGGACCTATTGTAAGTGTCCTTAGCCACTATAGTTCGGTTTTTATGCGTTTAAAGACCGGAAGTCAAAGTTACCGCAAAACGGCTTTGACTTTCGGTTTAGACCTAAACGGTCCAGCCATTGTTCGAGGAGAATATTGATCGTAGTTAGGTAGGTGTTAATCCCTCAAAAGGGAACCTCCTAATTATAATGTTTACTTAGCTAATTGTCGGGTCAAAGTAACTAGTCAAAAAGTCAAACTAGTCAGATTTTCAAATAATAATTAAAAATGATAATGTAGGAGTTATGAATCATGTTTTGTCACTTAAATAACTTGGTAAATATTATTAGAACATGTATAAACATGTTCAACCCGACAATTCTGAGTTTAAGCTCGGTTCGTAACCGAAAGTCGCAAAAGTTTTTTACTTTTGATTTGACTTTCAGTTCTGACCCGATTAAGCTTAATTCCTTTATGTTTTAAGCTTCCATTATGACCATATAATGTCATAGTATAACTCTCTGAAGTTATATTACATGGTCATTTGAAAATTCTGAATTCTATGCATGTTTCCGTTATTATGCTTAATATTGACCAACATGCCCTTATGGTCTAAAAAATGTGATTTTTGAATATATGAACATACAAATGAGTTAAGTACTGATATATAAACATGTTTAAATTATTTTGACATTATATTCTGGTCTCAAATTGATGTCATGCATAATATCGTAAATTTAGGTTTTATAAAGTCTAAATTACCCTTTTTATGCATGAATCATGTTTAAACATAAATTTTGATCCAAAACTCATAACCTACTGTTATGATATCATTTTTAGGAAATTTTGGAATGTTGGGTCAGATTAGATACTGACCTTAACATCGAGTTCTTGTATAAATTATATAATTAACGATAATGCCCTTTTTGCAAATAAAACGTGATTTACATATGATTAACATGTCAAACCTTTTTCTACTGATTTAATATGAAAAATAAAATATTTTAACCATCCAAGGCTGGTTAAAATCTCAGAATCACATAAACTTCGCAAATATCGTCGATTATCGATTTTTACGCTAATTAGGTGCATAGTATGGTTTAAAACCATATTTAGCACCCAAGACGTGTTACCTACTGAATTTATAAATAATTTTTAATGTTTTTACAATAGGTATAAGTCATGAACCCAGACTTCCAATTTTGTCCTTAAAAGCATATGTGAAATGACCAAAATACCCTTTCAGGGCTTAGTTTGGCCATAAATGGTAAACCACACATATGTATGATATCCTACTGTTTTAACATCATAAAATAAATATTTTTACAGAATTTTTTTGACCAAAACATCAGTTTACTTTAAAACCTCTTTTATAAATCTTAAAATGACCAAAATGCCCTTACGGGGCTTAATTCGGTTTTAAATTGTTTTTGGGCATATATGTTAACATCCTACTGATGTCTTAACATATTTTAAGCATAATAATATATGGGACTTGTATATGGTTCATTCGGTTACCCGTTATGCATCTATGCAATCAGTTCGGTTTATGTAACTAGTTTGCATAAATTAGCCGAAACGGGTTTAACCTTATCAATCAAACTTCAAAATCCAGAATGTGTTTAGTTTACCCATATTATACAAGTATTCAAACTTGTCGGGTCTAAACCACATTCCATTCCGGTCTCCGCTTAATCTAGAGTTTCGAGCCGTAAAGTGTCTTTAAAACTAACCGGTCTAAGTCTTTGACTTAAATAAGACCTGTTAGTATCCTAATAGGTTAATAAACCTTCCATACATATTAAGTAGCTTTGGTAGAAGATATTTGCATAAGGTCTTAAGAATTATACGGCTGAGTAGCATCCTTGCACAACTAGCTCAGGTAAATACTTTTAACTTTTTTCCCTTATACGGGCTTGGGATACGATATATTAATACTGCTTGGTCGGGTATGAGATCATTTAATCGGATTGTGATTTAATAAATCTGTATAACCCGTTTTAATCTGTTTTGTTTGATAACATAAACATTGGGGGTTAACTACCGTGTCCTGGATATCCTCGGCTCATTTAAGCTATTAATGGCCACGGCCTATGCACAGGGTGTAGGCATACACCTGACAGATGCAAATGCTAAATATTAAATTACTCACAAGTTGGGGATAACTCCTTTGTGGGTTTTATAAGTGGTGAGTCGGTTAATCATGACCGGCTTCCAAACCGGCCCCAATTGTATGACAAACATGTAAATCTGTATACAAGATTTTAATAAAGATTATCCCAAGTTATAAATGATTTGTGCCTTGTGCGCCTAAATCAATTTTCTTAAATATTTTTCAAAAGAGTCAGTTAATTGTATTTACCAGTGAAAACTGACGTATTTCCCAAAGACTAAGTGACAGGTACCTCTCGAAATTAGGCTGGAGCTACTTGGTGTCAATTAAGAGGATCTTGCAAATCCTTAGATGCCTGAAGTCTGTTAAACTTTGTTTTATGTACTTGTTTTTATGATCCGCCTATGGATCTCTATTACAATCAGTCTGTATATCCTTTTTATTTCGAACTCTCAGACATTATGGATTGTAATAGTAATTAATCTACCAAGCCTTTCGCTGTGCTATAATTGTGTTAATTGTCTATGATGATATCAACTGCGTCACGATACTCCCCACCGGGCCCACCGGAAATATGTGGAAATATCGGGGTGTGACACAAACCGATTTCTAGATTGGCCGGTTCTTGGTCTAACCGGTTCGGTTCTTCCCAGTTTGGTTGGCTTTTTAGATCGGTTTGAAACACTGGTTTCGGTTCGGTTTCGCTTCCCAAACCAGTTCTTACACCCACATTTTTTAATCGTTCTAATGACAAAAAAAAAATTATATGAGTTTAATTTGTTAAATTTTTATAGTTTTTGAACTATTTTAGAATACAAATAACCACTTTTTTTAGAAATATTGGATTTTAATAATCTCAATTATTCGCTGTTGGCAGCTAACAATCTCAACTTAAAAAATAACCACCGGTAACCCCAACGATTAACATATTGGCATCCAATGGACCCCGACTAACAGAACCCTAACATCGTTAGTGTCCGGTCGTCGGAAAAACGTTTTTGCCGGAAAACTCCATTTGGGCAGGAAAACTCAACCTTTTCGTTTCAAACCTCTTTGTAACCTTATTACGGACCTTTAGGCACCATTTTCTAGTAAAATCCCTAATTATTGAGGTCGTCGGGAAACTCCTTTTTCACCGGAAAACTTCTTCTTGCCCGGAAAACTCAACATTTTCGTCCCATCCCTCTTTGTAACCTTAGATCAGACCTTTAGGAACCTTTTTCTAGCCAAAACGTTTTTTATGCCAAAAACGTTTTTCCGGTGACCGGAGACTAATGGCGTTAGGGTTCCGTTAGTCAGGGTCCGTTGGAGACCAATATGTTAATAGTTAGGACTGCCAGTGGTTATTTTTGAAGTTAGGACTGTTGGCGGCCAACAACGAACAGTTGGGATTATTAAAATCCAATATTCCTTTTTTTATATAGATTTTTATAGACAACAACAAATAGTTGGAATTATTAAAATCCAATATTACTTTTTTATAGATTTTTATATTCAATAAAACCAAATAACTGGACCGGTTTTTCTTACCAGTTTGGAACCGGTTTCCAAAGCAGTTTTTGCCAAACCGGATCCAGTTTGGTTTTTCTTCTGGAGAGGTGAAACGAGTTTGGATATCGAACCTAACGGTTCATGTGATTTCGGTTACGAAGTTCGGTTCTTAAAAACCGGTTCAATTAACCAGTTTATGTACATCTCTACGCAATGGTAAGCGTCGCAGAGGTCTCAACTCTGAAGTTCGAATCCAGTCGTCACTGGTTTTGCCTTGCGATGGTTTGTGTTTTATCTGATCTCATTTGCTAGCGGGATATTGGTTGGGTTAAAATTGAACAAAAACAAGTTGTTGGAGAATTATAAAGGTAGCAGAATGCAAATTGACATGGCAAAAATCAACTTAAGAAACAATCTTAAACAGGCATATCGGTGCTTCGATATCTAATAATCTCGACACCTAAATAGTCGAGAGGACCAGGAACCGCAACGTGAGCTTTCCAACAACGACACGAACAACAGATATTTGTGAGTGATTGTTTAAGGTTGTCGTTGCAATCAGCTGAGCCACCTATTCTAGTAGGTTTTGGTACTCAATGAACTTCTGTTAATTTTTTTTAACTGAAGTTGGTTTTTAAGTTTTATTTATTACACAAACAGTCCCTGTAGTTATAAGTTACTAGTTTTAAGTTTTATTTATTACACAAACAGTCCCTGTAGTTATAAAAAAATCATAAAAATCCTAAAAAATCAAAAAAATTCTAAAAAATCATAAAAATTCTAAAAAAAACAAAAAAAAAATCTTAAAAAAATCAAAAAAATTATAAAAAATCAAAGAAATCAAAAAAATTCTAAAAAAATCAAAAAAATTCTAAAAAATCAAAAAAAAAAAATCATAAAAATTCTAAAAAAACAAAAAAATCTTTTTAGTTTGTATAAATTAGTAAACCTAAAAACAACAATCACAAATTAACCTACAACTACAGCATTACCATTAAAAAATTAAAAATAATAAACAGGATCAAATTAGTAACCTAAAAACAACAGCATTATCACAAAAAAAAAAAAAGGAACAAATTAGCAAACCTAAAAACAACAATCATACATTAACCTACAACAACAGCATTAGCCACACCAAAAAAAAAATCTGGATCAAAATTAGTAAAACCTAAAAACAACAATCATACATTAACTTACAACAGCATTAGCCCAAAAAACAAAATGGATCAACGAACCCGTCGGGAAGATTATCAACAAATGTGAGCAACATCTTAAGCTTACTACCGCCTTCAGACGCCAAACCGGCGTGCATCTCAACCGCCATCGCATCCACCACCTGTCTCAACCGTCTGACCGGCGTCGCCGCCGCAGCTTCAAGCTCCTGCACCGCCGTAACAACCTTCCACCACCGTCTCCGACTCCGCACTCTCCGCCCTACAATCACCGCCGCAACCGCACAACTCGCCACCGCACACGCCGCCGCTATACCTAACCCTAACTTCCCCATCTATTAACAGTTTGTTCAACAATCGAGTGGTTAACCGGTTTCCGTCATCTCCGGTTACATCGTCAGTTTATAGAGGAAGATGTGAACGGAAAGTGGTGGTTTGTGGAGGACTTGACGGTTATTTGTCGCCGGAATATGCTGTTTCCGGTGGAGTTATGGTGGTGAAATGTAGAGAAGGTGTTTGATGATGAAGGCTGATTCTATACACCCCCCTCTTCCTGTTTATACCCCCCTTGTGAGAGGAAAACTGTCGGTCCCAGTGGCGGACCCAGGATTTTGGAACAATGGGGTCCAATTTTTCCGGTGTTCAACTTTTTCAGGTTTAAAAAAAAACACAAAAAAATGAAACAAACAGGTATCGAACCTAGGATCTTTTGTGTGTAAACAAGGGGTTTTACCACTACACCAGGCTCACTTTCATTGTTATGGGGTCCAACTTAATAATTTTATGGGGTCCATAGCAAATTTTATATACCGCTTCTACTACTTTTTTAAAAAAGATTGGGGTCCGGGGACCCCGTTCCGCTATACATGGGTCCGCCCCTGGTCGGTCCCACGCAGGCTCCACCTGTAAGTATGTAAGAGGAGGGGGTGAAAAAAGCAAGTAGGGGATGTAGAAAGTAGCACCCTTGATGAAATGCTTGAGAGAGAAAGAGAGGTCAGAGAAGGTTTGGAAAGCGAACTGCTGGAGATTTATATATTTTTATGAAATGACGGATTCACCCTTTGAATCACCTCCCTGAATAAAGAAATCGATTTTTTTTGTTTTTTTTAGAATTTTTATGATTTTTTAGAATTTTTTTTGATTTTTTAGGATTTTTATGATTTTTTTTATAACTACAGGGACTGTTTGTGTAATAAATAAAACTTAAAAACTAACTTTAGTTAAAAAAAATTAACAGAAGTTCATTGAGTACCAACATGTTGATAGGTAGGATTATTATATACCAATTCTGTAGGTTGGATTATTATTTATCAACTGGTTAAATGTTGGTTTATTAAATACCAATTTTCCTTTTATTAAATACAATAGTTAAATTAAAAATACCCTTTAAAACTTTGCAAAGTCAAAGAAGATTGTAATGCTGTTACACAAAAAAAAAAAAAAAAAAAAAAGCAGAAATTATTTCATTTTATTAAATACAATAGTTAAATTAAAAATACCCTTTAAAACCTTGCAAAGTCAAAGAAGATTGTGCAAGTTGGTCAACCCTAAAACTCAATAACTATAATATAGAGTGTGGTAAAGAAAGGTAGATCATATATGGTGGCAACACCATGTAAATTCAAATGTCCCGTTGGTTTTGTTAAGGTGATAACTGTAAAAAAGATAACAAAAATTGGTATCTTATGTGATTAACAGAATCTAAAGATGAGCAATAACTGAACCATTAATTGAACTGAAAAACAAATTAACCAAAAACTGACTAACCGAAAATCAGTTATCTGCTTTTTTTTTTTTGTACAATCGGTTAACCAAAATCAACTGAACCGAACGATTCATATTTTCATATATTTCATGTTTTGTAGCTCCATTTCATTTTCTTCATGTTTTATACCTCAAGTCCGTGTATATATACATCCATTTCATGTATTCATACATCCATTTTATGTATTCATAAGCAATAATATTAGCCCAGGTTTGGTTTTGGTTATTAACCGAAATAAACCAAACCAAACCAAAAACCGACAATCTAACCGAATAAACCAAACTGTTTAACCGAAAACCGATTGGTTAATAAAATAGATTAACCGATGACTTCGGTTTCAGTTTCGATTGAGGCTAACAAGCGAACCTAATCGAATCGTGACACCCTTGGCAGTGTTTGTGTTCCCGCTACATCGCGCGGGCACCCTTCTGGTGTGAATAAATGTAGCAAAATAACTGTTTTTGAAGTTGACTTTGACTTGAAATTAGATAATCAATTTTTTGTGCATTTTCCCGGTGCTATCTATTTCTCAAATTTATAATTATTATCAAATTTTATATACATAGTTTAACCCAGGAATCAAAAGTATTAACTAAAGCGACCCAAATGTTAAAGAGGCACCAAAGTATCAATTAGGTTTCAGCTATGTCAATTCAGACAAAAATATTTAAATACCATTAAATAAATAAAAGCTTGTCAAAAATGTAAAATGACAAAATGCCCTTAAATTCAAAGACTGTCACAACTAGAGTTAAAATGACAAAAATACCCCTGAATCTACTCAAATGTGTTTTGACAAAAATATTTTATATATGATTCTTTTGAGTAAATTCCAGGAATTTTTGCGCAAAAAAAAAAAAAAAAAAAAAAAAAAAAAAAAAAAACAATTCTAGATGAAAAAAAAAAAACCTTTAAATTTAGGGGCATAAGCAAACATTATCCCAGTATATGAATCAGGAATTTCTGTCAATCACCCTTCCTTAGAGAGAATATTAGCCAAGTTAGTTTAAATTTTGATGTTGTATGGATCACCCTATGCGCAATTAATAAACGTTCTCATTTTATAAAGAAGACTATAAATGTTGTGGGGCATCCAGGTGTTTGTGTTTCACACACATCAGTTCTAACTGCAGGCCATGTTATCTCTAGAAGCAAAACCTACATACATACAGCTAGCAAAACATTTGGAAAAATGATAGAAACTAGAAATTGATAGAATAATCCAATTCGAGAAGGATTAAATCTCCATTACAAAGGTATAAAAACCCTAACTTTATATAATAAACATAGACATCTAAAACACTACCTATTCTGCCCTATTTAACATAAAAGAAAAGAAGATAATAACCGCTAGAACACCACCCACTACTTGCTCCCAGAACTGTTCCCCCCAAAACTAATTCCTGCTAATAATTAAATGGGTCAAATCTGGAGCTGCCACTAGAATGTCGCTATTAGGGTTGTAGAGCGATGATAGCGACACTTAATTTTATTTTTGTTTTTTTAATATAAATAGCAATTAAATATAGCTATAAAATAGCTAGATTTTAGGATTTTGTTAAATATACATGTAAAATAGCATATATACATGGGTATTATGATATATTATACACATAAAATATTTTAATTTTTTTTCTAGTGTATCGCTATTTATAAAATAGGCGTCCGCTATTTATCGCTATGCGATATGTAGCATATAGGTACGTTATCGCTATTCGTCATTAACAACCATTGGGGGGGGGGGGGGGGGGGTTGAGCAGACTCACAAACACTTCTGTTTAATAAGAACAAATGTGTCGAATATGATTACAAACGTGTATTATGACATTAATAATCTGAACTATTTTAGTAAAGCAGCGTAGAAGGTTTTATGATTTTTAAATCTTTTAAGATGATAAAAATAAAACATTAAGTATTTCTTTATCATATGATTTTAACTTGATGTCTTTCTCATCTCAAAGCACAAAGCAAACTTCTATAAATTCGAATTCATTGACTATCATCAGCCTCATAAAAACAAGACCCGGACTGCTAGAAAATGTAGCAACAGTAGACAGCAACCCAACCTGCCACTTAACCATTGGGTGTCAGCCCAGTGGCCAGCCTCACCCACTCTATTCGTAGAGACCCGGGTTCGATTCTTGGATCCGCGCAAGTCGCCCCAAGGGTCGGCTCGGTAGGGTATTAACCGCCAGGCAGCTATGGGGCTAAGCTAGCTTGTGGGGTGGGATCACCCCAGCGGCCGGGAGGTCCGTGCTCCAACCCCCCCCCCCCCCCCCCCCCCCCCCCCCCAACCCAACCTGCCACTTTTACATGCAATAAAAGATTACCTGTTACCCAGCCCCCCATTTTGTGACATCGAGGTAGTTTCTTGTAACCTTTAAGCGCCATGCTTATGTCCGTTCTCCTCGTACTTGTATTCTTTTGAAAACAAATCATAGATTAATTTTTATCTTCTCTAAGTAACACAAATTTGCTGCAATCTCCCCTGTGACAAGATGTAGGTAGGTGCATACTGTAATCATAAAATAAAGATGGATCCAAAGACATCTTGGCTACATCAACCTTCCAATTTATGTATATCAAACAATGCACCTAAATAACGTGAACTTTATTGGCTACATCTTGGCTAAATAACGTGAACTTTATTGAACTTCCAATCAGGTTCGATCAAAAAAATATAATTTAAAAATAACTGGAACTCAAAGGCCCTACAATCATCTAAACAAAAGAAATGAATTTCTGTATAAAACATGTTCTATAGGCTCAGAAGTCGATACCTTCACCATCAGTTTGCACTTTAATAACAGGCCCCTTTGAGCCTCAGCTTTTCACTGATAAATCAGATAGCTTGACCAAACCCTAAAATAATAGAAACCAAAACAGATGAAAACCGATTAGAAGTCGGTCAAATGGAAGCGTATTCAGTAAAATTAAATAAAATGTAATCGTAATGGTACAAATAAACCAACACCATATAGAAAGAGATCACCAACCTCCTCTAGACGCAGCCAAGACTTGCCATCATGTGTTAAATAAATATGTAGCAAAAAGGCCCTTCTCAGAACACTAATAATACATACAACAGGAAGACGCGCACTGTACCAAGGAGTAGAGTGAACTTAATATCACCAATAATCACCACAAGAACATACTCCATCTTTAAAGTTATGAAACCGATTAGAATCCCTCACAATGATTTCCCTCTCAGTGATTCTAGATATAAACTTAGTAGCGTTATGACAATCCCCACATACGCGCAAATTCTTAAATATTCTAATAGGCGTTCGCGCAGGAGTATTAATAATCCCATACGCGATTGCCAATCTCTCACTATGACTAGTAAGAATATGCTGCTTTTCATCCTCCTCAACATCCTGCAACACAAAACTATAATCGGGAATATACCCAAGAATCTTCATTTTTGCCGTTAACGTTTCCAACTCTTCGTATATTTGATCGCACTGGGGATGTGATTGGTTCCCGGTGTAAAAAACCTCCATTTTATTTTTTAACTCAATCGAGCTCCATCCCGGAGTTTTCTTTAATCCCTTACTCGTAGCCAATGATCTCACCGTATTCACACCATCCCATTTGCCGGCATTTGCGTATATATTTGACAATAAGACGTAATATCCGACGTTATCCGGATCAACTTCTAATAATCTATCTGAAGCCACCTTACCCAAATCAGCATTTCCGTGAATCCGACACGCACCCAAAAGAGCACCCCAAACTGAAGCATCGGGCTGTAAAGGCATACTTATTATAAAATTATACGCCTTTTCTAATTGTCCGGCCCGACCCAACAAATCAACGAAGCATCCATAGTGCTTTAAGCACGGTTTGATCCCGTAGTCACGTTGCATGACGTCGAAGCACCACTCACCCTGCTCGACTAAACCCGAATGGCTACATGCCGATAATAAGGAAATGAAAGTTATAGCGTCGGGCCGAACACCGTCATCGAGCATGTTTCTAAACAGCTTCAAAGACGTTTCTCCGTGTCCATGTATGCCAACACATGATATCACAGCATTCCATGGGACCGAACTCGTTTTCGGTACTTCATAAAACAAGTTCATCGTGTCTTCCACTTTCCCGCATTTTCCGTAAAGATCGATTAAACATGTTCCTATGAAGACATCCGAAAGCAGGCCCGTTTTCAGAACCCGCCCATGGGTTGTCGCCCCTTCTTTTAACGCTCCGATATGCGCATAAGCTGGTATAATGCTGGCCCACGTTCCTTGGTTAGGTGTGACGTATTCGGTTCCTACCATCATGCGGTACACTTCAATGGCTTCATCCGCAAGCCCGTTTTGACCGTAACCTGTAATCATCGTGTTCCACGAAACCACATCTTTAAGATGGATCTTATCGAACAATTTCCGTGCTGAGTCAACATCTCCGAGTTTTGCATACATGTCAACCACCGCGTTCCCAATTATCACATCCTTTTCAAACCAACATCTCCGTAGTATGAAACCATGTACACATCAACTAGTTCGAGAATCCCGAGACTGAGCAATACTAGAAGCAACACTTACGAGCGTCAACAAATCAGGCTTGAATCCATTCATTTGCATCTCGTAAAACAAGTTAAGCGCGCGATCCGGATTATTATTCTGCTCATAAGCAGCGATTATCGAATTCCACGATACCAAATCTCTCGTCAACAAATTATCAAAAAACTTCTGCGCATGCTCCACTTCACCAAACTTCGCATAAAAGTTAATAAACGCGTTGCCGACAAACAAATCGGACTCCAACCCATGTTTCACAATGTACAAATGCGTCAATCTACCTTGCACCATATCATCCATTTGCGCACAAACCGGAAGAATAGTAGATACCGTTACAGAATCCATTTTAATCCCTTCGAGTCTCATCTCATCCAATACCTCCAACGCCTTTTCGCCTTTTCCGTTCTGACAAAACCCCGAGATTATCGCGTTCCAGCAACCCATGTCTCGAAACGGCATGTTTTCGAAAATTTGGTAAGCGGCATCGAACAAACCAAACCGACAGTACATATGCACTAAAGAAGCAGCCACAAAGACATCCCATTCCAAACCCGTTTTTAAAATCAACGCGTGTATTCTACTCCCATTGTTTAAATCCCGACATGCTTTTAAAACAGGTGGGAAAGTATAAAAATCGGGCTTTATTTCGGACATCAACATTTTGTATAAACAATTTACGGCATCACTAGGAATGCCGTTGCGGACGTATGCGGATATAATAGAGTTCCATGTGTAAACATCTTTTGTTGGGATTTGATCAAAAGTTTGTTGACATAAAGAGATGGTACCGAGATTGGAATAAAGATTGAGATGTCGGGTGGAAATGAATAAACTTTGGACCTTCCCCAATACAATAAGTAATGCGTGAACGCGTTTGGCGATGTGGATATTTGTGCTTGAGTGAAATAAAAGGTCAACATCAATATCCCGAACATTGCTCTCACTTTCGTTTGATGAAGTTTGTAGATAATTTGGAACAGGGGAAAACAATGTGTGAAGGCACTGACTAGAGCGAATAAGTTTAGGAAAGTAGTTACTTTTGCAGCTTGGCAGCGATCTGGGAAAAGAAAACACAACAAATCTAGTCAGCCGACATTAATCTGCAGAAACTATGCGTGTGGTGCTCCAATGCGTTTTGATCACAAAAGCCGATGTGCGCACATCACGTATGTGAGGCGTTCGTTATTAAAAAAATGTTAAAAACTATTTATAGGTATAATTTTACTTGTTAACTTTAAAACACTAAAATATATGATATTTTCATCATCCCTCTCAACCGATGGTCTAATTGGTTCAAATACTCAAAACCATTGCTCAATCGATGGCCAGATTTGTTCAATAATGACCCACTGCAATCAACGGTCTATTTTGTTAAAATACTGGTCAATTGCATAAGGCGTCGCATCATGCGCATCGCACATTATAACCAAACAGCTATACAATAATACTCCAACTAGGAACATACAGAAGGTTTTATGAATAACATAAGCAATGATAGTACGGTAGTGACAATAGTTCTTTGACAATGAACTGAAAGTGGGAATATAAAACCAAATACACATATACGAACTAAAGGAACCAAGTAAAATAAGATCTTTATAATGCGAATAATTAAATTAGAAGCGAGCGATAATAATAATAACAAATATTTAATAAGATGATGATAGACGACAAGAATAAAGAGTCTTACCTACCTCCAATAAGAAGCCTGAGCATTGGAAGAACGGCGGTTGGCAATATATAGAATACGACTCTTCAACACATATATAGCTTCTATGCCTTGGGACAGTGCCCTGCAATTATTGTGAAAAGCCCGATGTTAGTGTCAACATGATCTTTTTATAACAAAAGATGCATTTAAAAAACCCTGTATTGAAAAATGACAAATTCTCCTAATCAGGCAGCTCAAGGCGCAAAGACTGACCCTGTCCGCTAGACAAAGGCGCTTAAAAAGCGCATGCTAGGCGCACGTGTGTTCAGACTAGTTCAAGACATGTTTTAAGCTGGTTTTTTTGGCTTGTTTTATACTAGTTCAGACAGGTTTTTTTTTTTTTTTTTTTTTTTTTTTTTTTTTTTTGCAAATTTTAGCCTTTTTTTGCATCTTGGCAGTGTTGCACCTTTGACTACTACGCCTAAAAATAAAAACTTTATTGCAACTTTTTGATTATATTCAAAGATTGGAGCTTTTTTTCATCCCCAATCTTTCCTTCAAACAAGGCATAATAAGGACTGCACAATGATCAACCAAAATTTGGAATAAATCTCACAAAATAATCACAACTATAATGGATTCAGTTTCTTTTAGGTAATGCAACACACCACTTTTGCCAAAAGGAACCAAGTAATACTGCTTCCTATTACTAATGCTTTCATTGGGGATTTTTATCAAACACTTGGTGAGCACAAAATAAACAAAAAACATTGACAAACAAGTGATTGGACACTGAAGTTAGCATATGATATAGCCAAGAACTTGCAAAGATGGAACTTACCAGCAGAAAATATTGCCTCCTGAAGTCACAGAAATCGCTGCTCGAGCTGGAAGTAGATCAGAGATTAGGGGCGTTAATAAAAACGAGAAGAGGTTATTAATTTTAAAGTTAGAAATAACTAGAATTGAGACCCGCCGCATTATAACTAAGTCGACTTAGGACCCGCACGTTATGTTAAACCTGTCAAACGGGAAAAAAAAAAGACAATGTAAAAACGTTCACCCATACACGCACGTTGCGTCGTGTTAACTCGCAAAATTTAGAACAAAACGTAAAAACGTTAAACCAAAGCCGCACGTTGCGATGTGTTAAGTCACAAAATTTAGAACCAAGCATAAAGCGGAAAATTTGCGGAAAATGAAAACTATAAAGGATCAAAGTTGAAAGTAAAAAATTTGTGAGGATAGATTGCAAAAGACAAAAAGATTTGGGTTAAAAGTAAAAAAACAAATAGTTTTTGGTTAAAAGTAATTTATGAAATACTTTTGGGTGAAAAGAAAAAAAAATCAATTTTTTTTTGGAAAACCCCTAAAGTCAAGGTTACGACAACCATATGCATAACCATTTTTCTTTGAAAAACCCCCAAAGCAGACCCCGCGTTGCGGCAGAGCATAAAACAGTGTCAAATAGTACTAATGTCACACAACCGTGATCGACCACCAACACTGACTCGACCTAGGATCTGCGTGTTGCGATGAACCTGTCAAACATGAAAAAATAGAGGTAAAACGTTGAACCACACATGCACGTTGCGCCGTGTTAACTTGCAAAATTTGAAACAAAACATAAAAAAGTTGAACCACACTCGTACGTTGCGCCGTGTTAACTCGAAAAATTTAGAACTATACGTAACGAAACATAAAAACGTTAAACCAAAGACGAAAAGTATAATTGACAAAAGTTGTGAAGTTAAATTGCAAATAATGAAAATTTTTGAGTTAAAGTTAACAAAACAAATTTTGTAGGGTTAAAATTTCAAAAGGTAAAAACTTTTGGGTTAAAACTAAAAAATCAAAATTTTCTTTTTGAAAAATCCCCAAGCATAAGTTACAAGTGTTTATGCATTAAAAAAGTTATTTATATATGGAATAATGAGGTAGTGTGGAGTGGTATCATACCGAATGCATCGGTATTGAAAATGATCGGTACGATACGGTATTTGAAGGTAAAAAACGGTAAAACGTCGGTACCGAACCGATTATACCAATCCCGAAAACGCCAAAAATACTGAATTAGCACGGAATTTGATCGGTACGGTACCATTCGGTGCTGGTACTGGTACGAGTACCGGTATCGAAATGTGCATCCCTACTCTCGTGTAGACGTTGAGATCCTAGACTTGCAATGAACATACATCATTGTCTTGACGATAAGTCCTACGTCCTTGGGTTTTATCGCTCAACTACCCTTGGTGTTTTAACCGGGCTTAGACAATTTACCCTTCTTTCCATCGGGAGGTTTTAGCCTTCCGTCAAGGTGAATGTTGGGTAGAGACTTGGATCCCTAGATGTTCCTATGCATGCAATAGTAAATTGAACTAATTACGAAAGTCTTTGTCCTGAGTTGTTGGTCCAATGGTCAAAAGGTTTGCCATCCCACTAGACGCAAGTTCGATTCCCGTTTAAGCCATTTTCGTGGGACATCTGGGTGAAAGGACGAAAATATTGATAGTAGTACAAATATCAATAGTGAAAAAGTGTAATAACATGAATGGTTAAATTGGAGTTTTGTTATGATCTCAAGATGATCGAACCATCCATTTTATTACGTTGAGTTACTTTAATAAAGTGTTTATATGTGTTTTAAAACGATTATAATTATAATATTTGATCGGTACACATTTTAATTTGAGGGCAACGTTTGGTCACGATTCAACATCTCTACTATCTTCGTGAGGAACTACGAGGGCAATAAGACTTGATATTATAATCAATATATTTCTAATTTTACCATATTCAAGGAATCGAGGAAGTGAAGTCATTTCCCCCCTTGAAACAAGAGCTTACGCAAATTAGATATTCAACTATTCTTAAAGGGTGGGTGATGGTATTTGTACACCTCTTATACGCCATGTATACATAACGTGTAAGATTATGGCTACATTAATTAGACATCAAATACTCTTATACGTCACGTATAGCGCCATTTCCTAAGAATGCATTATCGATACATCAATTTCAATCACCATATGCCATCCTTTAAAAAAAACACCCGACTTCTATACGTTACGGATAAACCCTATATGTTTCTCCTAGTAAACATCCGACAAAATATAGGAACTCTTGCCACTTTTGGCATATACAACACCACCACAAACACCCTGCTTCATTACACCTTTAAATCATCAATCTCCCAAAATGTGGAAAACCCTAATTAAACCCCCAATATCAACCCTAACTCGAAGAACCCTAACTCACTCAATCTCCCTCCAATTACTCGAACAAAACATCATCCAATCGCAAAATCAACCACATTTCTCCACTCTCTGCACCTTCACCACCACCGAACGACCAACAATTTCGAAAACCCCCAAATTCCATTTCATTCGGAGCTCCGAATTTCTCGGAAACACTTCCGGCTTCTGTTCTGTTGAGGAAACCAGCTGCTGTTGGAATTGCAAGACTCAAAAACCGTTTCTGATTTGTGAATCGTGTGGAAGTGTTCAACCTGTTGATCATTCGGTTGATTATTTTAGGATTTTTGGGTTGTAAGTGTTTTAAAACCCTAATTACATGTTCTGTTAGTCAATTGTGTGTTAACTGTTTATTGTTTGCAAATTTGTTAGGGTTTTGTTTAAAACTTGTATAAAGAAAACACTTTGCAACGGTATATTTGGAATTTTATAACGCGTTGATTAGAGAGTGTATGCTCAATGCGGCAAGGAACATAACACATAGACACGCCGCTAAAGCGCGTAATCACGTAATACGTGTATTATAATATAGTATATATTATTATTAGAATGACGGAAAAGGTAAATGACGTAACTTTATAAAAAATAGAAAAAAACTAAACCAGGTTGTAGCTTTGATGACATGTACGTTTGTCTTTCGATAATTTGTACATTGCTACTCACACCTCGGTTTTGAACAAAGTTTATATGGGGACGTATCACGTAGATAAAAATAAGTACGTCACAACGGGATACTCGGAATGTTGTGAAACATTATATTTTAAAAGTCATATGAGAAAAACAAAATATGATCAAAAGTAGTTATAATAACAAAATAATTAAAAAAAGATCGGTACTCTTCAAGGAACAGTAACATTGTGAGGGAACCTCTGTTTTCTGAATGTAATATTAGTAATTGCAGTAAGTTACTGAGGTTTAATTTGACAGAGAGAGGAAGTTTGATATTGAGGATGGAAGTCTAGAAGGAATCTATAAAAACTGGCAGAAAAAGCTGCATCCTGATCTGGTTCACACAAGATCTAAGGTTTGTTAGTAGTTGATGTTTAGTATGATGTTAGTCCGGTTTCAGTTTTTGTTGGTTAATGTATACGTTGTTGATGTTATGTAGGAAGAAAGAGAGTATGCCGCTGAACAGTCTGCTAGGGTTATCGATGCTTATACTACGCTTCGTAAGCCGTTGTTGAGAGCGATTTATCTAGTAAGTAACTATTTTCATGTCTCCTTTTTTTATTACAAGTAACTTATTTAATTGAAGAAGGCCTTCTGATTTTATTGACCCAAAACAACTGGATATGTTTGTTTGCTTCATAAGTCCATTTATGGCCTCAAGCAAGTGTAGTTTGGACCATAAAAGAGAAATCTAGTTGACAATGGTTTTGTGAATATATTAGCAATCCGATCATTTGTGGATAGTCATGTTTTATATCTAGAGAATACTCATGTTTTATATCTGAATGATCCCTATTGTCATCTTTGTACATGCACAATTAATATACAAATCTATGTGGCTCAACTTGTACTGTAACCTTAACCAATTTGACAAATATATTTCTGCCTTATTTTCAACTAACGCTTCTAAGAAATATGACGTGGCATACAATACAGATAAAACATTTTGTTATTACAGACAAACAATCTAACTTCAAAACAATTATTTCAACCTTAACCAATTTGACAAATATATTTATGCCTGTTTTTCAACTAACGGTTTTAAGAAATATGATGTGGCAGACAATACAGGTAAACATTTTGTTAATACAAACAAACTTCCAACTTCAAAACAATTTTCCAGCCAGTTATCGAGACAAGTATATGTCGAACTGGTTAATTCTTACTGTTGTTTGATTTAGTATGATCTCCTCCTCCTTAAAACTTTAGTTCTCAGAATCCGCTTTGATATCAATGCTTCCCATTTATACGTTTTTTTATTATTTTTGGTATTCATGACTTGTGTTTCTACCTTCTCAGATGAGGCTTGAAGGTGTTGAAGTAGATGAAGAACAAACTGTCTCAGAACCGGAATTGTTAGGCGAGGTAGGTTTTTGGTTTCAAAAGAGGATTTTTTTAACATGGCGCTATGTGCACGTAAATTTCGATGTACTGTAATAAATAACTAAACTTATATGTTATTTTGCAGATCATGGAAATTAGGGAAGCTGTGGAAGAAGCCACTGATTCTCAAGCGCTAAAAAATATCCAATCCCAGGTACGAATAACGCACACGTATGCATTCAAATTTGCGTGAAATTTTATGCAAAAGAACAAAAAAGATTGGTTCTTGAGGTCAAAGAATAAATATTATTGAATATGGTTATCAAACACATTGAAACTGTATTTCTTGCAGATGGAAGAAAAACTGAGGCATTGGTCCAACTCCTTTGCAATTGCTTTTGGGATTAAAAGTTATGGTGAAGCCATAAAATCGATTCAGAGAATGACATATTACCATCGCGTGAACGAAGAGATTGTTAAGAGGCTATAGTTTTGTTACCTCTTTATATGAAACTTACAAATTTTATTTATTTTTTATTTTCTTGATTTATATAAAGTATAAACTATAAACCCATTGAAGGCAATGATTTGAATGTTGTAGCCTGTTGCTGGAAATGAATAAAGAAAATGCTTCTGTCATTCTTTTTGGCTTAAGACTTCTTGTTTGGGAAGTTGGTCACATGGTGCCAGGTTCCCATTGCTTCTAAACTATTGTAATCCATGAATGGGGTCTCCATAAGTGTGCCTTTTGAGTAGGGGAAAAAAATAATAAAACTTACGATAAAATTTTATCATAAAATATTGAAAATCATAGGTTTGGCACATCATAGGGTTTAGTATGACTTCCGTGCGTCACTTTCGTAATTACGTGTGGACTCACAATTATCGATCTTTCGCATGGTCCTCATATGTCTACCCATGACATACAACTTAACCAAAAGAAAATCGTGAACTCATAAATGACTCGAGTTTTGGGGTGTTGTAAAACGATATCTGGGATTGTATCCATGAGCTAACACGGACACGTTTGACATATCAAAGTGTTGTTTGTTCACGTGACGTTTGGTGTGACATGTTTTGGCCTGATAGGTATCGGTACTCTCATCGTTACTCCCCAGGTAGGGAAACTGGTCCATTAATTGGATTTATACGGATGCCAACCTAGACAGGATGTCCCGACTACCAGTACGTAACCCTTCCAGTTACTATAGTCCGTCACAAGAAACCCCTTCGACGAGAATTGAAATTCGAAACCTAAAATAAAATCAAACAGAAGAATAATTAAAACGCATTAAAAAGAACAAATAGATTCCAGACTTTAGATAAATTGAAATAGGCGGAACATAATATTAGAATATTTAATATTCATATACTATACGAGATGTGTAAATAGAATATTTAATATTCATATACTATATAAGATGTGTAAATGAGACGGAGTGAGCCTCATTTGATGAAGCATGTGCTCTGCTTTTATAATTTAAGAGAGCTTGAGCGTTTCGAGTTCTATGTCTAAAGCTTGTGCTTGGCTTGAGTTGACTAGTTAATTATGTAATTATTTTTGTGTAATTATTAAGTTATCATTTTTTTACATAGTTATAATAATTTCATATATAACATTATATACTAGACGTTTTTTTTTCATTATGGAAGTAAAGTTATATTTATATAAATAATAGGTTGCTTAGTCAAACTGAGCTTGTTTAAGCTTGGTTTGATTCAAGCTTTTAACGAGCGGGTATTAAGTAGCTTACACAGTGTGTCATTTACGCCCCACTTTTAAGATATATTTTGGTCTTTTGCACCATCTTGAAATAGTTTTTAATCTTTGCACTTCAAATACACCGAGTATAGTATATGTGGGACGATGTTTGGGTTGATAGTATTTAATAACAATAAAATGGGTTAGGGTTAGGCTTGTAAATGAGTCAAAGTAGCATGAATATGGTTTGTTCATGTTTGTTTGTTTAACTTTAACTGAACAAACATGAACGCTTAAACGAACAGATTTCTTGTTCGTATTCATTTGTTAAGAAAATACACATGTGCATGTTCGTTTATTTTCATTCATCAACATTATAAACGAACTATTAATGACCATTAACGAATGAAAACAAGTGTCGTAAGTGAGTGTACATAAACAAACACAAGTGAACACTGGTTAAAAGTAAGGGAGTTAAAAGTAAGGGTGTTGGGGGTGGAACTCGCGTCCACTTGAACCCGTCGGACCCTCACCCAATATGGCACCTCCTCTACCTGATTTGCACTTGCCAAACCCGCATTTAATTGCGGCAGTGTACCCGTAAACCAGCCTCTGCGCCGCCTTCCACATACCCACACTTCACCATATCAGAGACATCTATCCTCTAACCCTACCCAGTCCACCCTACTCAAGATGGATGCGGCGGTGTACACGTAATGCCTGTCTTATTCGCAAGAGGTACCCAAGTTGTTGTCACACCCCAACCGATGGCGGAAACATCAGGGTGAGGTACTGAGCGAAACAGATTGTCCAAGAGAAATCCATAACAACTAAATTACCGGATAATTAACATTATGTCCCATACCATAACTTATCAAGTAAAACAATTATTACAGACATAAGTATCTCAAGGCAAATCGTTGTTCCGACAACTCAAAATATAAATTGTTTTTGTTTCTAGACTCTCCTACTTGATTCCCACAAAAGCAGGCATCCTAGCATCTCAAACACCTGTCACATACGTTAAAATAGAGGTTGATACACATAGTGTAAAGGTGAGCATACAAGTTTAGTAGTATAATAGATAGCGAAATCATTTTACGCATAGCCAGCATGTAACATGTAGTAAAGTGACGCTAGTAGGTTATCGACAATGAAATATGCATAGACGTGACTGCGAGTTGTAGAATGCGCAGCACATATCACCACTGTGACACGTGAAGTAAAGCCCTTAACAACCCCTGTCCACGACATGTGCTGAGTCCAAACTATAGTACTATTGTTGCTAAGGTGTCAGGCAACAATCAATGTGTAAACATAACATACAAGCATTCATCGAATAACACGTATAACATGTAGTAAAGGTTAGCGTATAAAAGTGTTTGCGTTGTGAGTCGATTGTGATTTGAATAAGTAACGTATGTAACACCCAAAAGTGCGTAAAGCAAAAAGGGTTCGAGTATACTCACAGATCGTGTTAAATGAATAACACAGTCTTGGATTGGATTGAAGGGAGCGGTGGAAAGTTAGCCTGATTACAGAATGATAACATAAGCGATGAACGGCGCGTTAAACGGAGACGAGTGTGCTGAATGACGAATGGTCATTCGATTGGATGACAATCCGGACGGATGGTCATCCGGTCGGATGGCCATTCGGTCAGATTGACATTCGCTTAGGATGGATGTGTTTGTGTATGATGGCTTTGAAGTTTTCGTTGTAGCATTTTAAAATCAGAGAAATATCTCTACCTTTCAGGTCGTTCGATTGAACGGTCGTCCGGTCAGATGGAGATCCGTCCAGCGAGACATTTCAGAGAACAGGTTCACAGCAAGATGGTCATTCGATCGGATGGTCGTCCGATCGGATGACAATCCGTTAGAAACTGATGCTCTTTGAAAATTATGAAAATGTTAAGTGTCAAAGACCATATGTCATCCGATCAGATTGTAGTTCGATCGGATGGCAATCCGATCGGACGACAATCCGTTGAACAACCTGATCGTTTTGAAACTTGAAATATTTTTTTAAGTCAGAAAGTTTGCGGTTTGACCGAGACGGTATGACAACGCGTTAAACAACGGAAACTCCGTCAAGTCCGAGTCATCCGATCGAAGTGGGAATCACCCCAGCCTGATCAGTTAATTGTTCGTAACGGTTGTTCATGTCCAACCCGGAATCGGTTGCCTCTTTGATAGGAATCAGATCTCAGACCGACATTCCACTAGAAAACGAGTAGAAGGCCTGAACGGGCTCCGATTCTATCGGTTTTGAGTGCATGAGTGTAAAAGAGTTGAAAGAAAGTTATGATAAACATCTTTTAATCTTTTTAATCTTGAAAGTGTTTAGATCTATGTGAAATCAGTGTTTAAATATGTTGAAATCACTCAGATCTGAGTTGTTCTTGGTGGAATGAAGCCAAATCTTGAAGTTCATAAGAACCCCATGATGACATCATCCTAGAACACCTCAAATCAGTCGATTTCATGGTTAAAAGTTAAGATTCAAAGGTGGAAAAGATGAAGAAGTGTGTGTAGATGATAGATGTACAAGATTTGAGTTGAAAACTTAAAAGAATCGCGAGAAATCGAGAGAAAATGGCCTGAGGAGTCGAAGGTCGCAGAGAGAGCTGTCACATCACTGTTTGTGATGTGACAGGGCTATTTATAGGTGGCCAAAAGAGGAAAGCGGTGCACAAGGGACGGATCGGGTGGCAACCCATCCGATCGGATGATCATCCGTACGGATGACCATTTGATCGAATGGTCATTCGATCGAAGGGCTGCCACGAGTTGGGTTTCGATGTTTCGTTTCCTGCGTTGAGCGTTACGATGCGTTTGAGTGAGTATCGATTAAGCGATGCGATAGGTTAAATAATAGTCACACAAATAATATAACTAACACACAACAACATAAATAACCTTGCGTTTCGATTAATCACCACAAACATAAAGTAACATGCACAAGTAACACATAGATAGCACACGCACGTAACAATATTCACCTATTATTCAAGTTGTGAATGCGGTTGGGATGCGATTAGCGATAGATAGATTAGTGGTTAACATCGATTAAACTGCGATTATTATAGATACTCAATATAATACAACTAAAGTTCACAAATTAAAGGATTCGATTACAAGTCAAGGTGTACAGTCAATAATTAAGCAAGGAGTGGCAGATCGCAATTAGCAATCTTTTCTTCCTTTGACTTTGACTTGTACTTTGACTTTCAAAATGTGGGTTGTTACAGTTGTGCCCCTTAATATTGAAAATACTATTATTTGTATCCAAATGTCTGTTTCTAAAATTGAGCGTAGCAGAAAATCAAGTTCATTTTATGTTAACATTAACTAGTATTTAGGACCTGCACTTTGCGACGGGAGTGTTGACATGTGCGAGTATACACATATTTTTATAATGAAATTACACACGATTCGGTTTTAAATTTATAAAAGTGATTATTACTTTAACATCAAAACACACACGAAAGAGGCAAGTATACCCCGTCATTATGTAGTAAAGTATCGGTAAGAACCAAGTATCGATCCAAGGAAATGGGTGGAGGAATAATACTAGACCTTTGTCACTAAATCAACGGAAGAAAGATAAGTTTTGTGATTTTCTAAAAACTAAAGTAAGCATAAATAAGTACTTATAAAACAAAGTAGACTTCAAATAAGAAAATAGATAAATAGCCTTGCTTAATACACAACCAAAGCATATCAACTAAGTCGGTTTTGGCACTAGAAACATTTGATCAATTCTCCATATTCAAGACAATTAGTATCCCTTTCGAGAATCCTAACATGACAATCATTCGGAAAGCTAAAACGATAAGCACACTTTAACCACCTAAAATTGTTCTTTAACGTGCAATTGATAAATGTCTATGAAAATCTCTTAAAAATAAGTTAGTCATCCGTTAGGAGTTTTCTAACCTCACTTAAACAAGGAAAGTGACATCGATAAACACAATGCAACCACCGAGACAAGCATAAACTAGATTAAATCACAACCAAGTTCATTTTACAAATCTTACACATAAATTCACCAAGATAGCAATTTTGGCCTAAACTACTAACCAAGCTAACAATTCATGGCAAGAATTCATAACAAAACCATTTAACCCGTTAGAGTCCTTACGTGACGGAAAGCTTTCTTGATTAACAATAATTACATTTTATTAAATCACTAACCATTTCTATTATTATGATGCACACATTTTAACAAAGCTAAACTAGTTAACAAAGTTTAAAGTTCACTAATACAAGATTAATTAAGCTTCATTTTTCAACTATCTCAGCTAACCAAATATTAATCATCCAACATAATTATTGTTAATCAAGAAATCAACAACAATAACAAGGTTGCAAACTAATCATCAAAGATTAACATAGAAAATACTTCCAAGTGTCATTACAAACAAAGTTAACATACTAATGGCTATAATTAAGCAAGGGATTGTTGTTTTTGCCCAAAGGCTTACAAATAAAACATAGAACATTAATCTAAGTGCTTGAAAGATTAACAAAATTATGGAAAGATTAGAAAACCAAACCATAAACAAGCACTAGATTAAGAATCTGGAAGATAACGGAGATAATCGGCACAATGTGGCTTGAATCCGGGTGAAAGCTAACGCCTCTGGAGCCTAAAAATCGCTAGAATCGCTCCCAAAATATCCAGAGTTACGAGCAGAATGTTTCTGCATGTTTTTTATATCATTTCGATCTCGCACGGTCGTGCACTTTATTGGCACGACCGTTCACTTTTTGCATTATTGGAGTTACTGTGCACTATACAACATGACATCATCTTATCTTGACCGTCTTCGATCTCGCACGACCGTTCATCTGGTGTCACGGACGTGCGTTTCCGGTTAAGTGTTGCACGGACTCTTGAACGGGCAGTGCATCGTCGGTCTTGTGTTGGATATCGGATCCGCACGGGGTGCAACTATACGCACGACCGTTCGTCTCCGGGATTGACTTGCACTCTGGATTGAACCCTCGTTCACTGCCGGGCTGGGCTGTTTTGTCGGATATGCACGGTCGTTCTACTCAATGCACGACCGTGCCAAACGCCCAGGTCAGAATTTTCCACAGAATGTTCGCAGCTTTGTCGTTTCGTCCGTAAAGTCCTCGTTTTCACAATCATCTTGTCTGGCATGCTGTTTTAGGCCTGCAAACAAAATTATACTTGATTAAGTATCCGAATGACGGTTTTACGGCCGAAAACGCATAAAATGGGGATAAAATGGGGGACTAAAATATGTATAAATTAGTGAATATCAAATCTCCCCACACTTGAACCTTGCTTGTCCTCAAGCAAGCTAAACTAAAATGCAATAAAAACTAGAATCTAACAAGAACGAGTATTTACAAACTATTTATTGAAACAACAACAAAAGGTTAGCCGGTTTTTCGAATGGCAACATCAAATGAATCAAACCAAACAAGCATATGCAAATATATGGCGATAACCAAAAAGCCGTAACTTCACTTTCAATTGACTTAACATGCTAATCTTCACACAACTCACAATGTTCACACACACTCGGCTTTATTTGTGAAACATACATAAAATGTGTATGTGCAAACACTCAATGCCTCGTCAACGAAATGTGTAATATCATAAGCTTGTCATAAGATCTCGTCTCAACCAACTAACATGCGAAAAAGTATAAATCAAGAGGTCTTTACGGGTTGAAACGTTAGGCTTGGGTGAAGGGTATGGAAATGGAAATTTAAAGTGGCGAAATGGTTAAAACTCGGTTGTTACGTTTAACAAGCGCAATACAACAAAACTATACATACAAACGCCTTAAAAAGGCGACTTATGCGACAACGAGCTCATAAACAAGATTTCATCATTTTACCATTCAAAAAATGCTCGAATTTTGTCTACTTCACCCTATTTTAGGGTGTTTTATTTTCTGTTTTTTTTTTTTTTGCAAACTAAACTAATGGATTTATACAATGAATAATAAACTATAACAAGCGCTAGTTAAACGATTATTTTGACCGAGTTTCAACACTAAAAAAGTTTAAAAACATAAAAAGGCTAAATTTGGTTAAGTGGGTGATTATGTTGGGTAAACAAACGTAAACGGGAAGGCTCGACATGGTTAATCCTAAAGGGTAACGTAGGGTTTACGGGAAACACAACACAAAGAACAGGGATAACACAACGGGTTTTCTAAGTGCCTCTATCACTTCTACACAATTTCGCAAGTTCATGGTCTTAACAAGCATGCTAGTGACAAGTTCTAAATTACACATGACATCCGGCTCACTCCTACTCCGAAATGAAAAATCATATAACAATTTTACGGCTCAAATATGCTCACATAAACGGAAGGAATGGGTAAAAGTGTGAAAATCATCATGCAAGTCTTTCTTTGTTTGTCACGCTTTCCGGTTTTCTTTTTCAAAATTTATTTTGCTTGTCGAGTTTTTATCATGTCCGAAGCTTTCTAAAACACAACCAACCGGTTTATTTGCTAAAAATATATACAAAAATACAGATATTTTTGAATGATTTTTCTGATTTTTTTTTAACATTATAGGACAAACAAAGTTAACAAGTTAAACCCCTCCCCACACTTGAACTTCGCATTGTCCCCAATGCGAAACCCGGAATATAGAGATAAAGGATAATAATACTCCCTTGAAGATGATGTTGATGCAATGAGACTTCCAAAGCTGTATCTGTGATGTGCTCCGGTCCAAGACTTGATAGCCAAAATCTGCAAGTATGTCACAAGGTACAGCAAAACAGAACATAAACAAATAAACCAAATAAACCATAATTTACATAAATTAAAGTACTAAATATCCCAACATGACATAAAGCAAACATACGAAAGTGTCAGAAATATAAAGTACATAACCGGGGGTGTTTGAAATAACAACCAAAATGAACACCCGAAAACAAAGTACTGAAATAATAAAACCACCAACGATCAACTCCACCGTCTCCTACTCATCGTCACCAGCATCACCTCCCGTGTTGGATGGGCCTGCGCCTCCATAACCAGGTGGGTTCCCGTATGGTAACTGTGGGGGCTCCCCGAAGTAGTTCGGGTAGGCGTTCTGAAGCCCCCCGAATATGTACGAGAATCCATCATGCACCTCCCGGTGCATGAAGTCCTGGTTCTCCCTGATCTGGTCCTGGTTAGCCCTTATCTGCTCTATATGAATCCTTTGCTGCTCCTGGCTAACCTGCATTTGTTGGAACTGCTGGTAAAACTCAGGGTAAGACGGGATGCCCTCTGGCCAATCCTGGTGCTGGTGGTATCCGTGATGCTGTGGTGAATGTGGCGGTGTCTGTGGCTCATGCTGCTCTCCCATTTCCTCATCCTCATATTCCTCCTCAGCAGGAGGCAACGGGTCCCAGACCTCGTTGTTTAAACCCTTCAATCGATCCCCGTGATCCATCTCAGCAATCAACCCCATCACCTTCAATGACCGAATATCAACAGATACACCATTGGTCACCAAAGTAACACCATTCCGAGTAACTAGTCGGAGTCAAAGAAAGTCGCCTCGGCAGCCTACCTTGTAGCGACTATTCGGGGAGTACTCGGCCTTGGAAACCTTGTTTTATAACCATGGAAATGGTAACAATGGAATTCATCACCAAGTTGCCAAAGACAAGGAAAGGAAACGATACTATAAGGGTGATAGTAGATAGACTGACTAAGTCAGCACATTTCCTACCCATTAAGGAGACCTACAGCTCCGACATGTTAGCCCAATTGTACGTAGATAAGATTGTATCTCTGCATGGCGTACCTGTGTCTATTATCTCGGATAGAGATACTAGATACACGTCACATTTTTGGAAGAGTTTCCAACAATCTTTGGGCACGCGCTTAAATTTTAGTACGGCTTACCATCCTCAGACGGACGGTCAGAGTGAGCGTACTATCCAAACGTTGGAAGACATGCTTCGTGCATGTGTAATTGACTTAGATGGTAGTTGGGATAACCACCTGCCATTAATCGAGTTCTCGTACAACAATAGCTACCACACGAGCATCAAGGCCGCGCCTTTCGAGGCCTTGTACGGTAGAAAGTGCAGAACGCCCGTTTGTTGGGCGGAAGTTGGAGATGTCCAACTGACAGGACCGGAAATAGTCTTTGAAACAACGGACAAGATTGTCCAGATTCGTGACCGCCTGAAAGCTGCCAGGGATAGGCAGAAAAGCTACGTAGATCTAAAGCGTAAACCTCTGAAATTCGAGGTAGGTGATAAAGTGTTGCTTAAAGTATCACCCTGGAAGGGAGTGATGCGGTTTGGTAAGAAAGGTAAGTTAAGCCCGAGATACATAGGACCATTCGAGGTCATCGAATGTGTCGGATCGGTTGCTTATAAGTTAAAATTACCTAAAGAGCTTAGTGGTATTCACAATGTATTCCACATCTGCAATCTGAAGAAGTGTTTCGCTGATGAATCACTAGTCATACCGCATACAGATGTGCACATAGAAGAGAGCTTGAAGTTTGTTGAAAAACCTATGTCGATCGAGGATCGACAGGTTAAGAAGCTTCGAAGGAAGCATGTGCCAATAGTAAAGGTTAAATGGGATGCCCGTAGAGGTCCTGAGTATACGTGGAAGGTAGAGTCGACAATGAAAGAAAAGTACCCTTATTTGTTTCAGTAAATCTCGAGGTCGAGATTTCTTTTAAGGGGGTGAGGATGTAACACCTTGAAAATTCACGTCCTATAATGTATTGACACGTGTCATAAGCTTGAACGTGTGAAAGTATACTCTAGAGGGACTAAAGTTGACAAACATGGAAAGTATGTGAATATAAGGGTTCAAAATGTCAACAAGGGATAAATATGCTTTACAGTAACCCTACATGATGCTCATACTCTTAAACGAATGAATCATGGATCATACGAAGCTAATTGTGAAAGAAAGTGAGAGATTACAAACTACAGGGGTTAAATGTGTCAACATGTTTAAGGTATACCTCTGAGTGACCTTTCAGCAAACCTGAAGCTTAGTAACGATTAATCATGCTCACTAGAATGCATGATAAAAATTTCACCAAGTTTCGTTATCGTATGAGAAAGTTATGATAAAATTTGTACACGAGGGGTTAAAGCGTCAACGTTGAAAATTATGACTTTTCGGGTAAACATAAAGTGAACAAGGACTTAACATAGTGGGTATAAGTCTTGAAGCCCTTATAAGTCAAATTGAGGGGCTTATAATGCAAGAAATAAAGGTTGGGTGACCTTTCGAAGGACCAAGAGCCAAAGTGCAAAAAGCTAAAACCTTTAAACCTGACAACAGGCTTCAGGCGGGCTGCGTAAGCCTTGCCAAGAACTTACGCGGGCCGCGTGCGACGCCCAGATACAGGAATAACAGGCAGCAGCCTGTTCAGCCTTATAACCGACTTAAAACAGATATTTTCACTCCATGGGCGACCCCTAATAATTCCTAGGCACTAGGGACACTTGTGGATGATCCATGATCAGTTGTAGCTTTGGTTGTCAACAATCTAGTGAGATTTAAGCACTATATAAAGCACCATTATTTGCAACTTTTGATCATCCCATCACAACTCCACTTCTGATCATTTCTGGAGCACAAGTGCCTTCCCAAGTCATCTCTAATCGTGCATAGGACTTCTGTAAGTATACTTGACCTTCCTTGATTGAGTTTTACTTAGTTATTAGCTTAAAAGTTAAACCGTCGTAATTAGCATTTGACTTAGCGATTAATCATTAATGGTCCAGTGATTAGTCGAATTGAAGGTAGTTATAAGTTGGTAATTATGTGGGCAATAAACCCTTAAAAGGGCACCCTCTGATTCCCACTCTAACCAGATCAAATGTCGGGTCAAAGTTGCTTATAAAAAGTCAACAAAACTATAATTTTCAAATTAACATGTAATTAGCAATGTAGAAGGCATGTAACCTATTTTATCACTCATATAACTTAGTAATAAGTATAAGAACTGATTTAAGCTTGTTTGATCCGACAATTTTCTGTTTAGACCCGGTTCGGAACCGAAAGTCGCAAAACTTTGACTTTTGCTTTGACTTCAGTTCTAACCCGTTTTAGTAGAGTTTAGAAATGCCTTAGAGCTTCCTTAGGACCAGGTTACATGTAGGTATAACCCTCTGTGATTGGTTAGTTGATTGCCCCATTCGTTTGCACGTTTCCGTTAATTGCTTAATGTTGACCATAATGCCCTTTTGACCTTAAAATGAGAATTTTGGAAATGTGAAAGGACAATAATCTTTGTTACTGATTTATAAACATGTCCCTAAATTTTCACATCAGTTTGAGGTCTAGATTAGGAGTTATGCTCAATGACGTAATTATAACGCTTTTTAGTAATTAAACGGCGTCATTAGCATAAAGCCTATCTAAACCCAATTTTTGACACTGAACCTTTTACCCACTGATGTAATATAATATTTTGAGATTTTTAAAGATTTTTAATTATTTTTAACCTGCTTATAACCTAAGGTTATGGCCTTGATTCGGTAAATACCGATTATACCCTTTTCGGTCATAAAATGAGTTCTACATAATATTTTGACACCAATCCAATTGCTACTGATTTTATATAATAAATAAAGTATTTTGAACTTTATAACCTGATCAGAAAACTCAGATTTCCTGTATAACCCATAAATTGCTTAAAATGACTTTTTAAGCGTATTAAACGCATAGTTTGGGTTTAAAACCATTTTGTCACATAAGACTTATTACTGTAACACCTCGAAAATTTACGTCCAATAATGTATTGACACGTGTCATAAGCTTTGAACGTGTGAAAGAATACTTTAGAGGGACTAAAGTTGACAAACATAGAAACTATGTGAATTTGAGGGTTCAAAATCTCAACAAGGGATAAATATACTTTACAGTGACCCTACATGATGTTTATAACCTTAAACGAATAAATCATGGATCATACGAAGCAAACTGTGGAAGAAAGTGAGAGATTACAAACTACAGGGGTTAAATGTGTCAACATGTTTAAGTTATACCTCTGAGTGACCTTTTAGCAAACCCGAAGCCTTGTAACGATTAATTATGCTCACTAGAATGCATGATAAAAATTTCACCAAGTTTCGTTATCGTATGAGAAAGTTATGATAAAATTCGTGTGCGAGGGGTTAGAAACGTCAACATTGAAATTTATGACTTTTCGGTTAGACACAAAGTGTTCAAGGACTTCACAAAATGGGTATAAGTCTCAAAGCCCTTATATGTCAATTTAAAAGCCTCATAATGCAAGAATTAAAGCGAAAGCGATGTTTAGGAGGACCGGGGACTAAAAGTGCAATTAATGAAAATTGGGAAACCTGAATACAGGGCTCAGGCGGGCCGCGTAAGCATTAACAGCAGCTTACGCGGGCCGCGTCAGACTGCCAGATGCAGAAACAACAGGCAGCTGCCTGTTCAGCCCCTTAACCGACTCAAATTGCATTTCCTTGATACCATGGGCTTCCTATACTGGTTTTTAGGCTATAGGAGGTACTTGTAAGCATCCATGAAAAGGCCGCGTCAGACTGCCAGATGCAGAAACAACAGGCAGCTGCCTGTTCAGCCCCTTAACCGACTCAAATTGCATTTCCTTGATACCATGGGCTTCCTATACTGGTTTTTAGGCTATAGGAGGTACTTGTAAGCATCCATGAACATTTATAGACTTACATGTCAACAATCAAATGAGTTTTGATCACTATATAAGACCCACATTTTGACAAACATTGATCATTCATTCCAATTGCATTTCTGAGCATTCCTGAAGCACAAGGACCATCCTCAAGCATTCCAAATCGTTCATAGGACTTGTGTAAGTATCCTCAACCTTCCTTGTTTAAGTTTTGCTTAGTTTATAGCTTAAAAGTCAAACCGTCGTAATTAACGGTTGACTTATTAATTAATCGCTAATGGTCCAGCAATTAGGCAAACCAAAGGTAGTTATAAGTTGGTAATTATGTGGGCTTTAAACCCTTAAAAGGGCACCCTCTGATTCCCGTCCTAACTAGGTCGTTTGTCGGGTCAAAGATGATGATAAAAAGTCAACAGAAATGTAAACTTTGATTTAACGCGTAATTAACAATGTGAGAGGCGTGTAACCTGTTTTAACCTTAATATATCTTGGTAATCAGTGTTAGAACATGTCTAAACATGTTTGATCCGACAATTTTCAGTTTAGGATCGATTCGGAACCGAAAGGCGCATAGTTTGACTTTTTGCTTTGACCTCGGTTCTGACCCAGTTTTGATAGGTTTAGATAAGCCTTAAAGTTCTATTAGGACCTAGTTACATGTTAGTATAACCCTCTGTGGTTGGTTCTTTGATTGTCTAATTCGTTTGCACGTTTCCGTTAATTGCCCAATGTTGACCATATTGCCCTTATGTCCATAAAACGAGAATTTTGGAAATATGAAAGAACAATAATCTTTGCTACTGATTTATAAACATGTCTGTAAATTTTCACGTCAGTTGGAGGTCTAGATTAGGAGTTATGCTTAATGACGTAATTAGAAGGCTTTTTATTTATTAAAAGGCGTCATTAGCGTAAAGCCTATCTAAACCCAATTTTTGACATCAAACCTTTTACCCACTGATGTAATATAATATTTTAGGATTTTTGAAGATTTTTAATTATTTTTAAACTGATCCTAAGCTAGGTTTATCGCCTTGATACGGTAAATACCGATTATGCCCTTTTCGGGTATAAAATGAGTTTTACAAGTCCTTTTGATACCAATCCAATTGCTACTGATTTTAAATAATAAATGAAGTGTTTTGAACCTTATAAACTGACCTGAAAACTCAGATTCCTATTTTAACCCGTAAATCGCTTGAAACGGTTTATTACGCGTATTAAACGCATAGTTTGGGTTTAAAACCATTTTGACACATAATAGTTATTACCAAACAATATAATCTGTTAAAAATAAGTTGTTTACTGATTACCTCAGACCCAAACATCAGAATTATAAATAATTCCTTTTATAATCTTTAAAATGACCAAAATACCCCTACGGGGCTTAAATAGAAATTAAACTCGTTTTGGGCATTATGGAGGATATCCTACTGATATCACAACATGTTTAAGGCATATTAACTTAGGAAACCTGTTTAGGACCCTTATGGTTACCCGTTACGCATCTTGCACGTTCTGTTCGGTTTATGTAACTAGTTTACATAAATTAGCTGAAACGGGTCAAACCTTATCGTTTTTATCTCAAAATCCAGAATGTGTTTAGTTTACCCATATTATACAAGTCTTCAAACTTGTCGGGTCTAAATCACATTCTATTCCGGTCTTCGCTTAATCGTGCGTACGAACCGTATCTTTAAAACTAACCGGTCTAAGCTTAGGCTTAATTAAAGACCCGTTAGGATTCTAATAGGTTATTATAAACCTTCGTTCCAGATTAGGAGGACCAGTAAAAGCTACTTGCATTTGCTTATTGTGATTATTACTTTGCTCTGGTAAATACTTTTAACTTATTTTCCCTATACGGGCTTGGGTTACGGTATATAAAATACCGCTTGGTCGGGCATTAAATCTTCCATCGTATGGTGGTTAATTGAATAATTTGATCAGCCCGTTTAAATTGTTTTGTTTACTTAAAGCCTTTGGGGGGTTAATGACCATGTCCCGGATATCCTTGGCATCATTTTACGAAATGGCCACGACCTAAGCGCGGAGTGTAGGTGTACACTCGTCAGTGCATAAATAGTTGATGCGGTGTGTCTATTGATCTTTAACCCGGCACGATCCGGGATACTGAACGCATAAGGAACATGTAATTCTTTTACAAGATTATATATTGAAATGATTATCCCAAGTTATAAAATGTTTATGCCACGTGCATCCAAATAAATTTTCAATCATTTTTAAAATGAGTCAGTTGATTGTATTTACCAGTGTAAACTGACGTATTTTCCCAAAAAGATTAAATGCAGGTACTAAGCGTAATAGGCTGGATTTTTCCTTAGCATCGATAGAAGTCTCGCAAGCTTAAGATGCCTAAAGTCTGTTGAACTACTGTTTTCGTTTTATTTTCGATCCGTCTGTGGATAAACAATCGACAGTTATGATACTTGATATTACAATATTATATTCGGTTGATATATATATTTCAATTGCTTCCGCTGTGCATTTATATATTGTGTTGTTTGACTATTATGTTGCCAACCACGTCACGATACTCCCCCACCGGGCCCACCGGTGACACGTGGAAATCGGGGTGTGACAGGTTGGTATCAGAGCCAACATTGAGTGAATTAAACACTAGCTTTTTGTGTTTAATCTCAATGACACATTAGCACATTCCTTGACCTTCTGAGTCTAGACTTAACATAGGAATATTCTCAATCCTCATCTAGAAATTTTGCTTCCAATTTTTATATATTGGATACGTCGCCAAGCGAAGAAGCCGTAATAGGAATTCTCCACACCCGGAGCCTTAAATTGCTGACCTTCGTACAGCGGACAGGATGAAACGTGCAACCAAGGAGAAAACATTCGGAAATAAAATGAAGAAGAAACTCATTTTGTTGAAGATCGTTTCCTTAATAGTCCTTATAAGGACATATTTACCTTTCAGTCCCTTCGAGGACACATTATTCCTTTCAAGTCCCGCTTAGGGCAACTCTGTACTTTTATTCTTATATAGTGGATTGATTAAATTTAAGTTTTCATTCTAAACATGAAATATGAAATAAATGAAAAATAACGTTCCTTTTATAAGATCTACCATTATAATAAAATGGCAAAATCTAAAAAGGGACAAGACCTAGCCTTGTGTCATTATTAAGACCCGGCCAAGATGGCAGTTCCTCAATTTAGGTTCAGATCCTTATTAACATCCCGAGTTAGGATTGTTCTGTGTTAATTATTAAAAAGGAATCTTAAAGGTAGACCTAGCCTATAAGACGAGGCTAAGATGGTAGGACCTATTCAAGAGATTCAAATCCTTGTTAACACCTAAGAACGTGTTAGCACTCTTGACAGATGTGATTCGAGAAAATCACAACAGTCATTCTTATATTGGCTTCTTCCAATTTTCTTATCTAGTCTATTGATTTAGAAATCATGGCTTATATCATCCTATAAGATGATCATACTATAAACATCCCTTAGAAGGGACATGCCTACGGGCTATAGTTAATGTCCTCTGAGACTAAAGACAGTGGTAGCCTACAACTCCCTGTCAAGAAAAAGTAATGAACTTTGATTCACACCTAAAGGCCTTGATCCCAAACGATCATGGCTTATAAATTAAACTTGTCCACGTGACTAGGCCTTTTGTGCTATTATTAACTTATAAATTTGCCTCGATTCTCTGAAATCATGGCTTATAAATTAAACTTGTCCACGTGACTAGGCCTTTTGTGCTATTATTAACTTATAAATTTGCCTCGATTCTCTGAAATCATGGCTTATAAATTAAACTTGTCCACGTGACTAGGCCTTTTGTGCTATTACTAACTTATAAATTTGCCTCGATTCTCTGAAATCTTGGCTTATAAATTAAACTTGTCCTTGTGACTTGACTTTTTGGTGCTATAGTTATATTTTAATTAAATCCAGGATGATTATAATAAAAATCCTGATTAAAAATAAATATCATTCCTTTCCTGCCAGTATAAATATTAAAAGAGAATCTTAAAAGGTTTAACCTAGCTTGAATGTCATTGAAGACCTAGCTAAGATGGTAAAACCTGTTTAAAAAGAGATTCAGATCCTCGTTAACATCTGAAAATGTGTTAACACTCCCGACAACAGTGATGCGATAAAATCACACTTGTCATCCTTATATTAGGAGTTTTTCCAAATCCCTTAATTAGCGTAAATGATCAATAGGAATCATGGCTAGTAAACGTCGAACATGAAGTACGCATCAAAACATCCAATTGGGATGTATACCTACGGGAAAAGGTGTATACATGAAAAGATAGTTTTTATTTCATAAACTCTTGTCAAGACAATGAACTATGAAATTTTTCGATCCAAAGGAATCATCGATTATGTTTTAGATTTTTCCCTAGTGACAAGGCCCTGTGCCATCAAGAGTCCTTGGGAACAAGCTCTTGTGCTATATAAAATGTCAGTACGACATTGACAGTAGTGATTTATGTTCCCTGTCTAATAAATATGAAGGATTATATTCTGTTTACACGCCAAGGATGGTTTATTTAAAAACCTAGGCAGAACATAATCAAATAACTTAAATACTATCTTTTGGCCTATATGGTTTATTTACGCCATAGCTATTTAATCAACAAATTCGACAATTCACCATATAATTAAATCAATTATCACTAACTGGTTTGTAGCCTTCAAAGCTTCACCATGGTTGACTCCTCTGAAGCTCACAATCATCCAGTTAATCAGAATGATGATACAAGACTGAATTTAACGGGCGCCGAGTTACAGGCTATGTTGGATACAGCTGTAAACAAGGCCGTGAACCGAGCGTTAAGGGATCATAAGCGAAAGTATGATAATACCCCGAATAAAGGTTACAAAAAGGGTAGGACCGGTTCGAGCTATAACCAGTCTAAGCCAAAGAAGGCAAAACCCGAATGTGGAACCTGTGGGAAGAAACACTTTAGAAAATGTTTCTATGATCAGACCAGGGGATGTGTCATCTGTAAGGAGATGGATCACAAAACCCATGAATGCAAGGACCTGAAGAACAACCAGCGGTCAGGTGAAAGGACCAAATGCAAAACCTGTAGGAAATACCACCTCGGGAAATGCAGATTTGAATCTCAGACTTCACCTTGTGGAATCTGCAAGTCCAAGGGGCATAAGACCTTGGACTGCAAGAAGATGGAGGGCGCAACCTGCCATGGTTGCAATGAAATAGGGCACATCAAAACTAATTGCCCTAATAAAACCAAGAAGTCTGGCGAGGCTAAGAAGACCAAAACCGGAAACTCTCAAATGGATACTCAAGAGGCTATTCAGGATGACAAGGTCACGACAGGTACTTTCTATACCAATAACGCTCATATTAGAGTATTATTGATTCAGGTTCAGATAAGTCTTCCGTAGACAATAGATTTTGTAAATCATTAAATCTGCCTGTTAAAGCTCTAAGCGTTAAGTATAAAGTAAAAATTGACCGATAGTACCTCAGAGACTGCTTCAACAATTTTAGCTGGATGTTTTATATCCGTTAGGAATCATTATTTTTCCACTGTCCTTGTTCCATTAAAATAGCGGGACTCAATATAATAATAGAAGATGAGTTGGTCATCCTGTAACCAAGCCCATACTTTGTGTAATGAGAAGCAAGTAGTTATCAAGACTCCTTATGGTGAGCCTTTGACCATTCAAGGAGATACTGGGTATGGATTGTCCAAGCACTTGTTAAATTTGGTGTTTAATACCAAAGATTCGAGTATGGAAAACTCAGAAAATACAAACAACAGTTGCGATGCTGGGGATGCGACAAATGTTAATGGTGCATCTGATGTGAACCTCAATGTTAATGGAAGTTAATCTCCAAAACGGTAATTAACGCAGCTGATAGAAAGGCTATGAGAAAAGTCAGGAAACGGTTCGAGAAGCCGAATGATGTTCGCTTCAAAACACATGTCGCTGCTCATGAGAAAGATCTTTATTCATGCTTCAAATGCGAAGAATAACCCAAACAAAATCATATGTGGCAAGAAGCCCCTTTCCTTTTAGGATGTACTTAAAAGTACTTCGTCACTTAGAAGTCAAGAGACTTCAATAATAAAAAGGGGCCATCGATTTTAGGAAATTTATGGATGAAGTAGAAACCATTAGGTATATCAGCGATTATGCTGGAAAAGGACATGGTAAGGTATACATCACAGTCATCCGATGGCAATACCCTTAATTAGTGAGGATATTAATGAAATCCTCAGGAAGGATCCTCTTATACATTGTGGGATGGTCCAAGTTTTAAGGACCTTATTAGAAAACCTATTATCCGTGTCGCGAAATGGAAAAAAAAAGATGGAATAAGAATTTTTCCAACTCCCCCATAAGAGCTATAAACTACTGGCAGTATGATGCAAGCCTTGGTTCATTGGTTGAAATAATGCTCTTACTCAGTTAACCTAGAATCTATGCATAATGCACTATATATATATTGATGATTTAGCATCAGCAATAAGAAGGCACATTAAGGTTTCAAAGCCCGCTGGTTATAAATCCATTATGAATCTACCTCAGCTACTCACATTATATAGATTAAGAAACGACCAGTCAAAGCTGAGACTGCCCTGAATTTGTCATAGATTTTGTGGCTAAGTTTAAAAGGATTAAGGATGGAGGCGCCTAGCCCTCCTGAAGTATGAATAGAGGCAGTTCACATTAATAATGACACTAGATAAATCCCTTATTGTGATTTATTTGCTAAGAGTTACGTTTGGGTTCAGGTGCTGCTAAGTTTCTCATAAGACCATACGCTTAGCGAACTTTTAGAAATTTTTCCCTGTAAGAACCCCAGATGTTAAGTGTAAGGTAGAACCTTAACATAAGAACCATTTCTTTTGTTCTTATCAGAAACCTTCAGTCGTAGAATTTTAGAAGTATCCTTTCTCTAAAAGGAAGTGCGACAGTGTACATAGTAGATATCTCTTTAATCTCTATCGATTGTGAATGCCAGATGGTATGATAACAGCACCGTGTGAGGAATTGTGTATCCTAATATGTCCCATAGATTGCTTCCATGCCTGATCAGTATGGAGGTTTAATGCATGGAACCACAAAGATACCCCGATGGTCATATGGTACTAAAGTCAACTAATGGTATTCAAAGAAGATATCCAGGATGGAATTGTCCAAGTAAATGTTTCCGGTTAAGGAAATTCGTGGAATTGTAACATGCAGGTGTCACTTATTTGACACAAGCATTGATGGATGAATTGGAGTCTGAGATTTGGAAAATCCCTGTAATCTCCTTATACCTAAGTATCTTCTCATAAGTTTTCCCTGCTTACCTCCTGAGAGGCAGGTAGAGTTAAGATTAACATCCCGCTGTGGGCTGGAGTATTGTGAAAACTCCATGTTGATTATGGAATAATCGAAACCCTGATTAAGTAGGTTTTAAGACATGGGCTAATATAGCCTGACTCAATATTCTGAGGGTTTTATTTTATTGAATAAGAAAGACGATTCATATTGCTTATGTATTAATTACCGCAACCCTAATTAGGCAACGATTGAGAATCGTCATCAGCTGCCCAGGACCATCGACTTGTTCGACTAACTGTAAGGATTAGCTACTCCTTAAGAATAGTTTTGAGCAATGGTTGGAATAACCATCTCGCCTTAAGATAAGCTTTTCCATAATAGTTGCTATATAAGTATCAAGGTGGCTCCTTTGGAGACCTTGTATAAATGAAATATCAAAACATTCGTAAGATGGACAAGACTTTGGGAGGTCCACTTATCTGGATCTGAAAGTTGCATTGGAGACAACGAATAAGATCGTACAAATCCCTAATTATCTGTAAGTTGCCTGTATTCGGTAGAAAAATCAAGAATTAATGAAAGTAGCAACCCTCCTAAATTCTTATTAAGGAATAAAGTTCAACAAAGGATATCACCCATGTAGGGTGTGCCAATTTGTTAAATAATCAGGCTAATTAAGCTCTGAATATATGGAATCATTCGAAGGAGATCGAATGTATCAAGATCAAATAACTTATGAGCTAAGACCTATATAAGGAGCTCAGCGGTATTCATAATGTTTTCCATATCTGTAACTTAAAGAAATGTCTAGCTGATGAACCGCTAGTCATACCGCATACGGATGTGAACATTGACGAGAGCATAAAGTTTGTAGAAAAACCTTTTTCGATTGAGGATCGACGGGTTAAGAAGCTTCGGAGGAAGCATGTACCGATTGTAAAGGTCAAATGGGATGCCCGTAGAAGTCCCGGGTACACGTGGGAGGTAGAGTCCACAATGAAAGAAAAGTACCCTCATTTATTTTAGTAAATCTCGAGATTTCTTTTAAGGGGGTGAGGATGTAACACCTCGAAAATTTACGTCCAATAATGTATTGACACGTGTCATAAGCTTTGAACGTGTGAAAGAATACTTTAGAGGGACTAAAGTTGACAAACATAGAAACTATGTGAATTTGAGGGTTCAAAATGTCAACAAGGGATAAATATACTTTACAGTGACCCAACATGATGTTTATAACCTTAAACGAATAAATCATGGATCATACGAAGCTAACTGTGGAAGAAAGTGAGAGATTACAAACTACAGGGGTTAAATGTGTCAACATGTTTAAGTTATACCTCTGAGTGACCTTTTAGCAAACCTGAAGCCTTGTAACGATTAATTATGCTCACTAGAATGCATGATAAAAATTTCACCAAGTTTCGTTATCGTATGAGAAAGTTATGATAAAATTCGTGTGTGAGGGGTTAGAAACGTCAACATTGAAATTTATGACTTTTCGGTTAAACACAAAGTGTTCAAGGACTTCACAAAATGGGTATACGTCTCAAAGCCCTTATATATCAATTTAAAAGCCTCATAATGCAAGAATTAAAGCGAAAGCGATGTTTAGGAGGACCGGAGACTAAAAGTGCAATTAATGAAAATTGGGAAACCTGAATACAGGGCTCAGGCGGGCCGCGTAAGCATTAACAGCAGCTTACACGGGCCGCGTCAGACTGCCAGATGCAGAGACAACAGGCAGCTGCCTGTTCAGTCCCTTAACCGACTCAAATTGCATTTCCTTGATACCATGGGCTTCCTATACTGGTTTTTAGGCTATAGGAGGTACTTGTAAGCATCCATGAACATTTATAGACTTACATGTCAACAATCAAATGAGTTTTGATCACTATATAAGACCCACATTTTGACAAACATTGATCATTCATTCCAATTGCATTTCTGAGCATTCCTGAAGCACAAGGACCATCCTCAAGCATTCCAAATCGTTCATAGGACTTGTGTAAGTATCCTCAACCTTCCTTGTTTAAGTTTTGCTTAGTTTATAGCTTAAAAGTCAAACCGTCGTAATTAACGGTTAACTTATTAATTAATCGCTAATGGTCCAGCGATTAGGCAAACCAAAGGTAGTTATAAGTTGGTAATTATGTGGGCTTTAAACCCTTAAAAGGGCACCCTCTGATTCCCGTCCTAACTAGGTCGTTTGTCGGGTCAAAGATGATGATAAAAAGTCAACAGAAATGTAAACTTTGATTTAACGCGTAATTAACAATGTGAGAGGCGTGTAACCTGTTTTAACCTTAATATATCTTGGTAATCAGTGTTAGAACATGTCTAAACATGTTTGATCCGACAATTTTCAGTTTAGGATCGATTCGGAACCGAAAGGCGCATAGTTTGACTTTTTGCTTTGACCTCGGTTCTGACCCGGTTTTGATAGGTTTAGATATGCCTTAAAGTTCTATTAGGACCTAGTTACATGTTAGTATAACCCTCTGTGGTTGGTTCTTTGATTGTCCAATTCGTTTGCACGTTTCCGTTAATTGCCCAATGTTGACCATATTGCCCTTATGTCCATAAAACAAGAATTTTGGAAATATGAAAGAATAATAATCTTTGCTACTGATTTATAAACATGTCTGTAAATTTTCACGTCAGTTGGAGGTCTAGATTAGGAGTTATGCTTAATGACGTAATTAGAAGGCTTTTTATTTATTAAAAGGCGTCATTAGCGTAAAGCCTATCTAAACCCAATTTTTGACATCAAACCTTTTACCCAATGATGTAATATAATATTTTAGGATTTTTGATGATTTTTAATTATTTTTAAACTGATCCTAAGCTAGGTTTATCGCCTTGATACGGTAAATACCGATTATGCCCTTTTCGGGTATAAAATGAGTTTTACAAGTCCTTTTGATACCAATCCAATTGCTACTGATTTTAAATAATAAATGAAGTGTTTTGAACCTTATAAACTGACCTGAAAACTCAGATTCCTATTTTAACCCGAAATCGCTTGAAACTGTATATTACGCGTATTAAACGCATAGTTTGGGTTTAAAACCATTTTGACACATAAGACTTATTACCAACCAATATAATCTGTTAAAAATAAGTTGTTTACTGATTACCTCAGACCCAAACATCAGAATTATAAATAATTCCTTTTGTAATCTTTAAAATGACCAAAATACCCCTACGGGGCTTAAATAGAAATTAAACTCGTTTTGGGCATTATGGAGGATATCCTACTGATATCACAACATGTTTAAGGCATATTAACTTAGGAAACCTGTTTAGGACCCTTATGGTTTCCCGTAACGCATCTTGCGCGTTCGGTTCGGTTTATGTAACTAGTTTACATAAATTAGCCGAAACGGGTCAAACCTTATCGTTTTTATCTCAAAATCCAGAATGTGTTTAGTTTACCCATATTATATAAGTCTTCAAACTTGTCGGGTCTAAACCACATTCTATTCCGGTCTTCGCTTAATCGTGCGTACGAACCGTATCTTTAAAACTAACCGGTCTAAGCTTAGGCTTAATTAAAGACCCGTTAGGATTCTAATAGGTTATTATAAACCTTCGTTCCAGATTAGGAGGACCAGTAAAAGCTACTTGCATTTGCTTATTGTGATTATTACTTTGCTCAGGTAAATACTTTTAACTTATTTTCCCTATACGGGCTTGGGTTACGGTATATAAAATACCGCTTGGTCGGGCATTAAATCTTCCATCGTATGGTGGTTAATTGAATAATTTGATCGGCCCATTTAAATTGTTTTGTTTACTTAAAGCCTTTGGGGGGTTAATGACCATGTCCCGGATATCCTTGGCATCATTTTACGAAATGGCCACGACCTAAGCGCGGAGTGTAGGCGTACACTCGTCAGTGCATAAATAGTTAATGTGGTGTGTCTATTGATCTTTAACCCGGCACGATCCGGGCTACTGAACGCATAAGGAACATGTAATTCTTTTACAAGATTATATATTGAAATGATTATCCCAAGTTATAAAATGTTTATGCCACGTGCATCCAAATAAATTTTCAATCATTTTTAAAATGAGTCAGTTGATTGTATTTACCAGTGTAAACTGACATATTTTCCCAAAAAGATTAAATGCAGGTACTAAGCGTAATAGGCTGGATTTCTCCTTAGCATCGATAGAAGTCTCGCAAGCTTAAGATGCCTAAAGTCTGTTGAACTACTGTTTTCGTTTTATTTTCGATCCGTCTGTGGATAAACAATCGACAGTTGTGATACTTGATATTACAATATTATATTCGGTTGATATATATATTTCAATTGCTTCCGCTGTGCATTTATATATTGTGTTGTTTGACTATTATGTTGCCAACCACGTCACGATACTCCCCCACCGGGCCCACCGGTGACACGTGGAAATCGGGGTGTGACAATTACCAACTGATATAACCTGTTAAAGTAAGTTGTTTTACTGATTTATTCAAACCCAAACCTCAGAATCATATTTAACCTCGTTTATAATATTTAAAATGACCAAAATACCCCTACAGGGCTTAAATTGAGATTAAACTCGTTTTGGGCATAATGGAAGGTATCCTACTGATATCACTACATATTTAAAGCATATTAACTTAGGAAACCTGTTTAAGACCCTTATGGATACCCGTTACGCCTCTCGCGCGTTCGGTTCGGATTATGTAACTAGTTTGCATAAATTAGCCAAAATGGGTCAAACCTTATCATTTTTATCTCAAAATCCAGAAGGTGTTTAGTTTACCCATATTATACAAGTCTTCAAACTTGTCGGGACTAAAACACATTCTATTCCGGTCTTCGCTTAATCGTGCGTTTGAACCGTATCTTTCTTTAAAAACTGACCGGTCTAAGTTTAGGCTTAATTAAAGACCCGTTAGGATTCTAATAGGTTATTATAAACCTTCGTTCCAGAATAGGAGCCCAGTAAAAGCTATCTGTACTTGCTGATTTGTTACGGCTGGGATTGAATATATATTTAGCTCGGGTAAATACTTTTAACTTATTTTCCCTATACGGGCTTGGGTACGGTATATAAAATACCGGTTGGTCGGGCATTGAATCTTTAATTGTATGAAAGTTAAATCATTGAGATGTCCCGTTTGAAATGTTTTGTTTGCTTAAAGCCTTGGGGGGGGGGGGGTTAATGACCATGTCCCGGATATCCTTTGCATCATTTTACGAAATGGCCACGACCTGAGCACGGGGTGTAGGCGTACACCCGTCAGTGCATAAATAAATAATGTGGTGTGTCTATTGATCTTTAACCCGGTCTGCGGATTGGGCTACTGAACGCATAAGGAACATGTAATTCTTTTACAATTGTTATATTCAAATAATTATCCCAAGTTATAAAAAGTTTATGCCACGTGCAATCAAATCAATTTTTATTAAACATTTTTAAATGAGTCATTTAATTGTATTTACCAGTGTAACCCGACGTATTTTCCCAAAAAGGTTAAGTGCAGGTACTACGCAAACTAGGCTGGCTTTCTCCTAGCGTCCACAATAAGTCTCGCAAGCTTGGATGTCAAAATTGTTGAACAATGTTTCCTTTTTATTTTGATCCACCTGTGGATTATTTTCAACTGTTTGTGATACTTGATATTACAATTATATTCGGTTGAAATATATCTATCTTTTGCTTCCGCTGTGCATTTAAATATTGTGTTGTTTGACTATTATGTTACCAACCACGTCATGATACTCCCCACCGGGCCCACCGGTAATACGTGGAAATTTCGGGGTGTGAAGATAGGTGGCACGGGCGTGCCGTATCTGCAGATCAGATTTTTCTGCAGAAAACAGTTTCAGCACCCTTTTCGGCCGTTTTTCGCCATTTTTTCAACACGCAAACTGTTTTAACAATATCCTAACATAGAACCTTTGCTCGGCACGTATAGAAAATGTACAAACTAACGGAAACTACAAAACACACCTAAATTACGCTAAAACGACAAAAACACAAAAAAGGACGATTATACCCTTAAAGCACTTAAGTCGCTCTTGCTACATTTTTTTATCCAAGAGTCAGTAGCGTAGACTCTCCTCCCTACACTTATGATATGTGCGGGGTGTGGAGTTCGATAACCTCCACCGCCGACTCGATCGGCCCGGCAACGTACAGCTTCAAACGGTGACCATTCACCTTGAATATAACGCCATCTGCGTTCTCTATTGCAACAGTCCCATACGGAAATACCTCCTTTACTGTGTATGGTCCTGTCCAATGTGAATGAAGTTTACCTGGAAATAAGCGCAATCGCGAGTTGTAGAGAAGAACAAGATCGCCCGCTTGGAATTCTTTGTGGTCCTTCAAGCGTTTATCGTGTAATCTCTTTGTGCGCTCTTTGTAGAGGACGGAGCTCTCATAAGCGTGTTGTCGTAGCTCCTCCAATTCATTAATCTGGAGAAACCGGGCTTCACCTCCGGTTTTTAAGTCCAGATTGGCGGTTTTTAAAGCCCACATCGCTTTATGCTCCAACTCCACCGGTAAATGGCACGCTTTTCCGTATACAATCCTAAAGGGAGTAGTCCCAATAGGGGTCTTGTAAGCTGTACGGAAAGCCCACAACGCCTCATCAAGTTTGTCCGACCACTCCTTGCGGTTTGCACCTACATACCACTCAAGGATTCGTTTTAAACCCTGGTTTGTGACCTCCACCTGCCCACTTGTCTGTGGATGATAGGGCGTGGATAAACGGTGATGCACACCGTAGCTGGACAAAGCTTTTTCAAGCCGGGTATTGCAGAAGTGAGTCCCTCTGTCACTGATAAGCGCCTTCGGAGCGCCAAACCGGGCGAACAAACTTTTCAAGAATCTCACGACCACCTTGGCATCATTGGTGGCTAAGGCTTGTGCCTCCGCCCACTTTGATACATAGTCAAATGCGACCAGGATGTACTTATTACCTCGTGAGGGGGGAAATGGTCCCATGAAGTCTATCCCCCAAATGTCGAAGACTTCACAAACTTGTATCCAGTTCTGAGGCATTTCATCACGTGCCGATATATTTGTCGCCCTCTGACAGGCATCGCACGCTTTTACCCAACTCTGCGCGTCACGAAAAATATTAGGCCAATAAAACCCGGAATCCAACACCTTCTTGGCGGTGAAATTGGCTCCATGGTGGCCTCCGGTAGGTCACTCATGACAATGACGCAAAATATCGGTCGCCTCCTTCCCTAAAACGCATCTTCTGATCACCTGATCAGCACCCACTCTGAATAAGAAAGGATCGTCCCAAATGTAGTGCTTGACATCCGAAAAATTTCCTCTTTTGCTGGTGAGTCAAACCTTTAATCAGAACCCCGCAAGCAAGATAGTTCGCAAAGTCGGCGAACCATGGTGACTCATCGCATATCTCAATACCCATCAACGACTCGTGTGGGAAATTGTCATTGATTGAATCCCAACGCGTGTCCTCGGTGTCTCCATGCTCTAACCGAGATAGATGGTCAGCCGCTACATTTAATGCACCATTTTTATCTTGAATTTCAATATCAAACTCCTGCAGCAACAGGATCCATCTGATTAGATGCGGTTTTGTGTCCTGTTTGCTGAAAAGATATCTGATGGCTGCGTGATCAGTATACACAATTGTTTTTGAAAGCACTAAATATGATCTAAAATTTTCAAATGCGAAAACAACGGCCAAGAGCTCTTTTTCAGTCGTGGTGTAGTTATCCTGAGCGTCGTGAAGAGTCTTGCTCACATAATAGATCGGGTGAAAGTGCTTTTCTTTCTTCTGTCCCAAAACGGCCCCTATTGCGTAATCGCTCGTGTCGCACATAATTTCAAATGGTAGACTCCAGTCAGGTGCAACTAAAATAGGGGCATCAATCAGCTTTTGCTTGAGAAGGTCAAAAACCCTCAAGCAATCATCTCCAAATACGAACAGAGCATCTTTCTCCAACAAACGAGTCATGGGTCTAGCGATTTTTGAGAAATCCTTGATGAATCGCCTATAGAACCCCGCATGACCAAGAAAGCTCCGTATTGCTCTCACAGAGGTGGGAGGTGGAAGTCATGAAATAACGTCAACTTTAGCTGGATCGACCTCCATGCCAGCACGAGAAATCTTATGTCCCAGAACTATGCCCTCTTTCACCATAAAGTGGCATTTCTCCTAGTTTAGGACGAGATTCGTCTCTTCACACCTCTTCAACATCTTCTTCAAATTTTCCAAACAATGATCGAAGGAATCCCCAAATACCGAAAAGTCATCCATGAAAACCTCCATAGAATCCTCGATCATATCATGAAAAATTGCAACCATGCATCTCTGGAAGGTCGCTGGTGCATTACACAACCCAAAAGGCATACGCCTGTAGGCGAATGTACCGAAGGGGCAGGTAAAGGTAGTCTTCTTCTGATCCTCAGGAGCAATAGGAATTTGGAAGTACCCAGAGAACCCGTCCAAGAAACAGTAATACAACTTCCCCGACAGACGTTCCAACATCTGATCGATGAATGGAAGCGGGAAGTGATCCTTACGAGTAGCATCATTGAGTTTGCGGTAATCAATGCAAACTCGCCACCCAGTGACGGTACGGGTAGGAATTAGCTCATTCCTATCATTAGAAACTACAGTCATACCACCTTTCTTAGGTATAACCTGCACTGGACTCACCCACACAGAGTCAGATATAGGATAAATCATCCCGGCATCCAACAACTTAATCACTTGTTTCTTCACCACGTCTTGCATATTCGGATTTAACCGCCTCTGATGCTGTGCACACGGTTTGTACTTGTCTTCCATCAGAATCTTGTGAGTACAAAAAGAAGGATTGATGCCTTTGATATCCATGATTTTCCAAGCAACGGCTCTCTTATGAAGTCTAAGAACCTCGAGAAGCTGTTTCTTCTCATCCTTTTCCAATGATGCCGAAATAATGGCCGGTAAGCGACGCCCCTCGTCCAGAAATGCATACTCGAGATGCGGCGGGAGTTCTTTCAACTCCAAAGATGGCGGATCTTCAATCGAAGGTTTTGCTTTCTCTTCTTCTACATGGCCAATTTCTAGACACTGCTCCGGACTCTGGGAACCATCATCACCAATCTGATAGACTGGCTGCTCGAAATCGTGGCCCTCCTGCGTAATGCCAATCAGGTCCCCACAAGACAGACGTGTGTCCAAATCAATCTCTTCAACAGTACCTTGAAAATGAGAGCACACACATGCATCGACAATGTCGACATAATAAAGCATGTCATCGTGACTTTGCGGATGATGCATTGATCTTTTGATATCAAATGTCACGTGCTCGTCATTTACTCAGAGCGTGATTTGGCCAGCTACCACATCAACAATCGTCCTCGCAGTGTTGAGGAACGGACGCCCGAGTATCAAAGGCACTCTTGAATCTTCGTCCATGTCAAGAATAACAAAATCCACGGGGAAAACAAATTTATCAATTTTAACAAGCATGTTTTCAACAAATCCACGCGGTTACTTAATTGAACGGTCTGCCAACCGAATGCTCATTCTAGTGGGTGACGGCTCACCCAGATCCAGTTTAGTAAAAACCTTATAAAGCATAAGGTTGATACTCGCTCCCAAGTCAGCCAATGCATGGCTAACAGACATGTTCCCAATCAAACAAGGAAGCGTAAAACTACCCGGATCTCCCATTTTCGTGGGCAGACGGTTTTGTAGAACGACAGAACAAGTTTCATTAATCACCACACATGATATATCCTCGAGCTTCTGTTTATTCGAGAGGATGTCCTTGAGGAATTTCGCATACTTTGGCATCTGGGCCAAGGCTTCAACAAACGGTATATTAATGTGTAGTTGCTTAAACAACTCAAGGAACTTACTGTATTGTTCTTTGTTCTTCTGTTTCTTCAGCCTGCCTGGATAAGGTACTAGAGGAGTGTAATCTTTGACTGGATCCTGGACTTGTGCTGTACTTGCTAGGCGTAGCCTGGCTTGCACCTCGTCCGGTGTGTCAGTCGGGACCGCTCCAGTGATCGGTGATGAGTCCGATATGACGGGTCCGGTAGTCTTTCCACTCCTGGTCATGATTGCATTCACATGCTTGCCCGGGTTTGGCTCTGTATTGCCCGGAAGACCACCTGGGGGTCTTTTAGACATCATTTGTGCCAGCTGACCAACCTGATTCTCGATATTCTGAATCGAGGCTTTGTGACTCCTCATTTCTCCCTCATGGGATAAAAAACGATCCTCGCTCTGTTGGTGGCGTTTTTCAGCCAACTGATTCGCACTCGATGAGCTAGTAAGAAGCTGAGCCATCATATCCTCCAGCTTGGAGCTAGACTGAAGGGCCTGCTGCTGGGAACTACTCCCAGTGCCCTGATTCTGATACGAATATGGACGCTGCTGGTAAGGTTGGTTGTATTGCTGGAACTGTTGACCCTGACCCTGCTGTGGCACTGGAGTATGCTGAGTGAATCCCAACGGGTTTTGATTGCCTGTATTCGCTCGCCACCCAAAGTTTGGGTGATTCCTCCATCCGGGATTATAGGTATTGCGGTACGGGTTGTTCTGTGGCCTCACCTGATTACTCACAAAATCCACTTCTTCGTGCCCTCATATACGACTCCCTGAAAGCATGCACCAGGCTCGTGTGACACTCCACACTGGTCACATCCCGAATCAGCTTGTGCGATCATCTGGGACTTATCGAATTTCGCTGCAAGGGACGAGATTTGTGCAGTAATGGCCGTGTAATCGTCCACCGCGTGAACTCCTGCGCGAGGTGCTGATGATGATGATGTTGCCCGGCTTCTATCTCCTTCGCGACGCGAGCTAGACTTCAACGCAGCTTTTTCAATGATATCATACGCTTCATTCGGCGTCTTTGTTCCTAGATCGCCTCCTGGATTCATGTCTAATCGCTCCTGCTTGTTGTAACTGAGCCCTTGATAGAACGTCAAGACCAGCTGTCTCTTGGAGAAGCCATAATGTGGAACATCAATCAACAAATCTTTAAATCTCTCCCAGGTTGCATGCAACGACTCTCCCTCGTCTTGGTGAAAGGTCACAATCCGATTCCGTAGCTTGGTTGTTTTCTCAGGTGGAAAATATTTTTGCATAAATAGCTCCGCCAACCCATTCCAGGTCCTGATGGACCCAGCTGGAAGTGACATAAGCCAAGCTCTAGCTTTGTCACGCAACGAGAAAGGAAACAACCTCAACCGAATTGCATCCTCCGAAACACCCGTAATCCTAAATGTCGAACAAATAGCGAGAAAAGCAGCGATATGTCTCCCGGGATCTTCATGCTCACGCCCGTCAAACTGTACTGAATTCTGCACCATGTTAATAATACTAGATCTAATTTCAAATGTAGGTGCATCTATAGTAGGCTGAAGGATACTCGACTCCAGGCCTGTCGCTCTGGGCTGATTCGATTCATTCAAAGGTCGCTCATCGTCCGCCATGATTGCGTTTCCTGCTGCCCCTGAGCCCTGGGCTTCAGCGGGTACCACCTGCTCCTGCTCACCAGCTGCGAGCAGTAGCCCAACCGCACGAGATCTCGCGCGAAGACGTCTTCTCAGATCACGCTCGGGTTCGTCTGACGGCTCAACAGGATCGGGATCGGGGGTTGAGGACATTAACCTGCAATCGAAAATTTGACACAATGAATATTTTATTAATATAATAATGCTGTTTTTTTTTGGCTGAAAAGAAACAGAATATTATTTAAAATGGGCTGAAAATTTTATAAAAATTCGAAAATGGGCCCGAAATTTTATAAAAATTACAACAATAAAAATAATCTAATCGGCTAATGTAAAAATGATTTTTCAGAGCCGAAAACTCAAAGAATAAATAAATAAACAAATCCGAAATCGAACAAATAAATGGAACAAAAATTTACAAGTGTACACAATAATCTCGAAAATGAATAAATTGAATTAAAACAAGAAATATTAACAAATAAATAAACAAATAAATAATCAAGAAAATATTCACAAATATTAACAAGTATATACAGCGATAAAACAATGACTCGGGTCATTCCTAAAGCTCGCCATTTCCCCGGCAACGGCGCCAAAAACTTGACGTGTGTGAGTATACACATATTTTTATAATGAAATTACACATGATTCGGTTTTAAATTTATAAAAGTGATTATTACTTTAACATCAAAACACACACGAAAGAGACAAGTATACCCCGTCATATATGTAGTAAAGTATCGGTAAGAACCAAGTATCGATCCAAGGAAATGGGCGGAGGAATAATACTAGACCTTTGTCATTAAATCAACGGAAGAAAGATAAGTTTTGTGATTTTCTAAAAACTAAAGTAAGCATAAACAAGTACTTATAAAACAAAGTAGATGATGCGTGTGGTGTGTTATATAAGTTTTAAGTATATTTTAACCCCTTTTTACACGTTAGTCAAGTTTTAAATTTATAAAACACGATATTTTACTAACACCAAACACACATATGGGCAAGTGCACCCATCGTGAGTGTAGTATAGTGTTGGCAAGATACCGAGGTCGTCCAAGGACACAAGAGCTTTTAGTACCGGTTTATCTTCAACGTCTAATCAAATCAAAAGTTTAGAAAAAGGTTTTAAACTAGAAAAATAAAAACTAACTAAAATGCTGAAAAATAAAATAAAAATAAAAATAGATAGACAAGATGAATCACTTGGCTCCGACTCGTGTTTAGTGTAACGTTTGATTATTTCCGCACTTTTGCATTTTTTAAGAGATTATCTTAGTTATTGTAGTAGGCCCCTCTTTTGAAGGTGACGTTACCCTCAACCCAGTAGTTTGAGTCAGCAAGGATACAATCCTAAAGGGTCGGATTATTGAAAGATAATTAATTAAGTTATTAATGCATATCATGGTAGGCCCCTCTTTTGAAGGTGATGTTACCCTTGGCTAAGTAGTCTGAGTCAGCAGGGATACAATCCTAAGTAGCCAGGATATAGTATTAATAGTAGCTTACATATGAGGGGATCAAAGAGTTTGGACCCCCGCCATCCAATACCGGTGGGTATTGAAGGAGGTCCTACTAAATTTGACCCAGGTCCTTGCAGGATCTATACACAGAACAAGGCAAGACTCTTACCAAACCGTTCCCTTAACCCTGGACCAGGTAGCCAACATACCTCCATATAGACCGTGGAGATATGAATGGTGAAAATCTTTTATTTTATATAGACAGTAAAATAATGCCAAGACACCACGGACAAACGATAAGGAAGAATCACCTTCAACATAAGAAACTAGTTATTAAAGTCATTAATACATAACCAAGTAAAAAGTGCGAAAAGATTAAAAATAAAAAGTATTACACTAGACACTTGTCTTCACCAAGTGATGTAAGAGACTTAGGCAAACATGGCCTTTGATTGTCAAGAACTCTTACGATCAATCTTGGATCCCGAGACAACTCACACACTCTATGATGGACAATGGATGATGGTGGTGGATGATGGTGTTGTGATGGTGGTGGGTGGTGGGTGAAGTGTGAGAGAGGTGGTGTGCCAAGGGATGGTTTGCAATTGAGCCAAGCACCCCTTAGGCTGAACAGAAGCTCGGGCACGGCCCCGTGTCCATCATCCTTCTCTGTCTTCATTAATTGCTCTTGTCTGTATTAGTTGACCACGGCCCCGTGTCCGCTGGGCACGCCCCCGTGTGCAGAAGCATATCTGTACTATCAAGATTTGCCTGGATTCTGCGAATCTTATAGTTGACCACGACCCCGTGTCCGCTGAGCACGGCCCCGTGGTGGGCGATAGAAGCTTCTACAGCTTTGTCTTTTATGCTGACACTTGGGCACGCCCCCGTGTTCACTGAGCACGGGGCGTGTTCAGCCTTCTGTTCTCTTGTTTTGCTTGGGAAGATGCTGTCGAGGAGGTCGGGCATGCCACGTTTGTTCCTTTTCTTGTATTTATGTTAGATTTAGCTGCCTTTTTGCTTCTTTTGTTAATTTGAGCTCATTTAATCCTGAAAATACAAAAGGAAGACAAAAACACGCTTTTTCCAACATTAGTACTAAAAAAGGGTTAGTTTTATGCCACAATTGATGTAATTTATATGTTGCATTTTGTGCACATCAAATACCCCCACACTTGAATCTTTGCTTGTCCTCAAGCAAAACTCTTTATAATGTGGCTTTACACTCCCAAATGGAATGGGTAGAAGAGAAGGTTTTTGGGCTTGTCATAGAGTGTCGCGATTTCCAAGATTCTTTATTAAGTTTTATTTTTATTTATTTACAATCCTATTCGTCATGATTTATTTAAAACTTTTCATAAGATAAATTACTTATTAGGGCATAACATGCCTCTTTTAAAATTCTATTTATCAAGTTCACATACCTCACGGGGGATCACTCAACACTCGGCCGAAGATGTATTTTAGTGAATCACTCGAGAGCGGCATGGAACTTACTCCTACCATAGGCTTGCCAAGCAATCAATCCTCCTCCTTTTTTACTATATACCTTTGCAAATATCAAGAGGACTTTTTGGGTGAAGGGTTAGGCTTGGGTAAAGGTAGGTGGTTGGGTTAGTGGTTAGTAAAAGGGCGAAAGGCGTAAAAACCGTCGGTTTTCGTAAGACTTTTCTTTGCATATTTTTATTTTGATGAAGATATTATTCAAACAAAGTTATTTTTGATGAACTTGATTGTTTTTCTTTTGCTTCATCATCATATTTTTTTTTTTTGCAAAGTCATACGAAAATCCGAGCTTGTTACTAAAACAAAGGGTTAAAAATAAAAAGGGTTTGGTGGGTGAAAGGGTGTTTGGTTTGGGTTATGAAATGAAAAGGTTTAGGCTCAAAGCGGTTAAGTAGGGGGATTTTGGGTAGGTGGTAAAAAAAAAGAAAAATAATGGTGTAGAAATAAAAAGGGTTAGTCCTAATGTCTCCATCATTTACTTACTCGGGTTTAAGTTGGTAAGGACCGGGACTGTATCGTCGTGGCAAGTTCTAGAGTCGTAAGAACCAAGCGGCTATTCACACAAGAAACGAAAAATGAGCATTTAGTTTAAAGATATGTATTTGTATGCTCAATAAAGGCTCCAAACTCACTTTTGTGGGAATGGGTTTTTTATGTGATCAAGTATATATAATCAAATTTTAACTAAGCTTGTCATGCCGTTTCATAATTTTCTTATGTTGGTTCTTTTTATCACGACGCTATCGGTTGTAAATTTGTAAAAATATAACCTTTTTAGAACTTGAAATTCCCAAGTTAAACCTAGACAAGTAAAAAAAAAATTGAAAAAATTTTGAAAAAATTTGGGGTGATTAGCGGTTCCAATAGAATTTTGTGTAAGACTTGTTATTAGGACTTGCAAGATTCAAGGTTTTAGCATCCCCCCACACTTAAATCACACATTGTCCTCAATGTGTCCCAAAAATAAGTTTTTAGGTTGATTGGATGTGTAAAAATGTGTTAAAAAGCAAAATTTTATGTTACTGGACGTCTGGACACGGCCCCGTGGTGTCCGGGCACGGCCCCGTGTTCAGTTGCCAGTAACAAAAAGTTGTAAAAAGAAACAGAATCCTGGACACGGGGGCGTGTTGGGTGAACACGGCCCGTGTCCAATTTACCTGAACTAGGCATTTTCTGCAGACTGTGCAGCACGGGGCCGTGTTGGGCGGACACGGCCCGTGCTGAACTTGCTGTAATGAAGAAAATTTCGTCGGATGGCCCTGTTTTCGTGCATGGGGTGCTGGTTCAAGTTTCCCTTGTTATCCTTTACCATCCCGAGTGTGTTTTACTCATTACAACATCATCCATACACCGAATTAACTAAAACCATCATTCATTAAGTCATAGAGAGAATTACATAATATTCCAAAAAAGTTGAAAACAAAGCAAAAAATAAAATTTAAGGGTCCTAAATTAGATAGGTCAAGTGATACCTAAAATCATCCGAAGGAGCTCTACTAATACAATAATAACCAAAATTCCGGAAATAGTTTTCCGGTATCTAAAAGTTTTGTAGAACTCCGAGCCGAGAGGTATTCCCTAGATGTTGCTAGAGCCATTCTTCTATCTCTCTCGAGAGAAAGAAGACGGGGTCGTTTTCCTCAACATTTTGTGGAGGAGGAGTGACACCAACAGGAACCCCTTGTAGTACGTCCCGAGGGGGCTCCGGATGTATGGCGTACCATTCGGCCGGTATGATGACTTCGGGAACCACATTCCATGCCCTTTGGGTAATGATTGGAACCAAAGGAGGAGAAGCGAGAATGTTCAACCTTTGGTGCAAAAGGTTGACCTCTCGAAGACATCCTTCTAGCCCCACCGTCAAATGATTAATACGGTCAACCAATGCTTCTTCCACCCCCGTCATCTCATCAAGGGCCTCTCTTAAGGCGTAAACGTAGTTTACAAGAGAATCTTCAACCGTTGATGATCTTCTCCCTTGTCGGTTGTTTCTGGAGTGTGATGAAGATGTTCCGCTAGTTCTGCTAGCAATTCTGAGAAAACATACCGAAAAGAGTTCAAGTTTATGGGACCAGTACCTCAGACACGACCCCGTGTTCAGGTGTCTGCAGAATTTTGGAACAAGAAATCTTGGAGTTTTAATTTGTTTTCGTGATTTTTAAAACGTTTTTAAACAGAAACAACTTAAAACATTGTTGTAGAACTTATTCTTAACAAGATTCCATGAATAAAAATCTAACAAACACCACAATAAAGCTTGAAATTATGGAGGTCTCAAGCTTTAATGGAAGTATAAGGAAAAATTGAAGAAGATGATAGTGGATAAAAAGAGGAAAGGACAAGAAGGTGGTTGAGAAACTTCTATTTATAGGTGGCCAAAAGAGGAAAGCGGTGCACAAGTGACGGATCGGGTGGCAACCCGATCGGATGGTCATCCGTACGGATGACCATTCGATCGAAGGGCTGCCACGAGTTGGGTTTCGATGTTTCATTTCCTGTGTTGAGCGTTACGATGCGTTTGAACGAGTATCGATTAAGCGATGCGATAGGTTAAATAATAGTCACACAAATAATATAACTAACACACAACAACATAAATAACCTTGCGTTTCGATTAATCACCACAAACATAAAGTAACATGCACAAGTAACACATAGATAGCACACGCACGTAACAATATTCAGAACCTATTATTCAAGTTGCGAATGCGGTTGCGATGCGAGTAGCGATAGATAGATTAGTGGTTAACATCGATTAAACTGCGATTATTATAGATACGCAATATAATACAACTAAAGTTCACAAATTAAAGGATTCGATTACAAGTCAAGGTGTACAGTCAATAATTAAGCAAGGAGTGGCAGATCGCAATTAGCAATCTTTTCTTCCTTTGACTTTGACTTGTACTTTGACTTTCAAAATGTGGGTTGTTACAGTTGTGCCCCTTAATATTGAAAATACTATTATTTGTATCCAAATGTCTGTTTCTAAAATTGAGCTTAGCAGAAAATCAAGTTCATTTTATGTTAACATTAACTAGTATTTAGGACCTGCACTTTGCGACGGGAGTGTTGACATGTGCGAGTATACAAATATTTTTATAATGAAATTACACACGATTCGGTTTTAAATTTATAAAAGTGATTATTACTTTAACATCAAAACACACACGAAAGAGGCAAGTATACCCCGTCATATATATAGTAAAGTATCGGTAAGAACCAAGTATCGATCCAAGGAAATGGGCGGAGGAATAATACTAGACCTTTGTCATTAAATCAACGGAAGAAAGATAAGTTTTGTGATTTTCTAAAAACTAAAGTAAGCATAAACAAGTACTTATAAAACAAAGTAGACTTCAAATAAGAAAATAGATAAATAGCCTTGCTTAATACACAACCAAAGCATATCAACTAAGTCGGTTTTGGCACTAGAAACATTCGATCAATTCTCCATTTTCAAGACAATTAGTATCCCTTTCGGGAATCCTAACATGACAATCATTCGGAAAGCTAAAACGATAAACCCACTTTAACCACCTAAAATTGTTCTTTAACGTGCAATTGATAAATGTCTATGAAAATCTCTTAAAAATAAGTTAGTCATCCGTTAGGAGTTTTCTAACCTCACTTAAACAAGGAAAGTGACATCGATAAACACAATGCAACCACCGAGACAAGCATAAACTAGATTAAATCACAACCGAGTTCATTTTACAAATCTTACACATAAATTCACCAAGATAGCAATTTTGGCCTAAACTACTAACCAAGCTAACAATTCATGGCAAGAATTCATAACAACACCATTTAACCCGTTAGAGTCCTTACGTGACGGAAAGCTTTCTTGATTAACAATAATTACATTTTATTAAATCACTAACCATTTCTAGTATTATGATGCACACATTTTAACCAAGCTAAACTAGTTAACAAAGTTTAAAGTTCACTAATACAAGATTAATTAAGCTTCATTTTTCAACTATCTCAACTAACCAAATATTAATCATCCAACATAATTATTGTTAATCAAGAAATCAACAACAATAACAAGGTTGCAAACTAATCATCAAAGATTAACATAGAAAATACTTCCAAGTGTCATTACAAACAAAGTTAACATACTAATGGTTATAATTAAGCAAGGGATTGTTGTTTTTGCCCAAAGGCTTACAAATAAAACATAGAACATTAATCTAAATGCTTGAAAGATTAACAAAATTATGGAAAGATTAGAAAACCAAACCATAAACAAGCACTAGATTAAGAATCTGGAAGACAACTGAGATAATCGGCACAATGTGGCTTGAATCCGGGTGAAAGCTAATGCCTTCGGAGCCTGAAAATCGCCAGAATCGCTCCCAAAATATCCAGAGTTACGAGCAGAATGTTTCTGCATGTTTTTTATATCATTTCGATCTCGCATGGTCGTGCACTTTATTGGCATGACCGTTCACTTTTTGCATTATTGGAGTTACTGTGCACCATACCGCATGACATCATCTTATCTTGACCGTCTTCGATCTCGCACGACCGTTCATCTGGTGGCACGGACGTGCGTTTCCGGTTAAGTGTTGCACGGACTCTTGAACGGGCAGTGCATCGCCGGTCTTGTGTTGGATATCGGATCCGCACGAGGTGCAACTATCCGCACGACCGTTCGTCTCCGGGATTGACTTGCACTCCAGATTGCACCCTCGTTCACTGGCGGGCTGGGCTGTTTTGTCGGATATGCACGGTTGTTCCACTCAATGCACGACCTTGCCAAACGCCCAGGTCAGAATTTTCCACAAAATGTTCGCAGCTTTGTCGTTTCGTCCGTAAAGTCCTCGTTTTCACAATCATCTTGTCTGGCATACTGTTTTAGGCCTGTAAACAAAATTATACTTGATTAAGTATCCGAATGACAGTTTTACAGCCGAAAATGCATAAAATTGGGAAAAAATGGGGGACTAAAATATGTATAAATTAGTGAATATCAAGTGTTAAACCGAACCAAAAGCAAACATAACAACGTTGAACAACGCACACGCATTGCAAAGTGTTAACTTGCAAAAATATACCAAAACGTTAAACAAATAAAAGAATTACTAAGTCGAACCACACACACGCGTAGCATGCAAAATTTTGACCGAAATGTAAAAAAATATCGTAAAAAGGAAGAGCTAAATCGAAACGATAAAAAACCAACATAAAAAAAAGAAACTAAAAAGGTAAACATAAAAGGTTTAAGGTTTAGATAATAAGCTTAATGAAAGTGAAGGGGTCATCATGTAATTTTTGAGAAGTATAATGATAGTATGTGTGAATTTGTCACGATATTTGATTGCACGAGTTGAAGTGTGTATGATGATGTATGTAAAATAGTTGGTAGGGTAATGTAATGATTTTATTCCTAACAATTTTATTTCTGAAATGAGTACAATAAACATGACAAATCATACCCTTATCATCAAACAAATAAAATACAATGGTAAAACAACGAAACTCTCCAAGAATAAATATGAACCAATTTCTTCTAATGGAAGGCTAAAAATCAAACAGTGCAGTATCACGATCAGTACCCCAGCAAACACAAGAGCCGGATGAATCATCCTTAATATTATTTTCAAAAACTTGAAGAGAGTGAGAAGGGAGAGTGTTTTGTTATGAATAAAATGAGATTTGTTGATTGGGTATTTATAGGGGGAAATATATAATAAATAACAATTAATAACATAATGGTCCACGATAACATAAAATCTTCAAGTGATTCTGGTAACGTTCCGAGGTATAACACAATAAGATTTGGGGTATCGTTTAAATCAAATAAGCATCAATATAACACAACATTAATTGAATCAAAATGTATTTCACGTTAGCAATGATAGCATTGTTTGTTTTGCATACAACAAAAGCAGGTATTTTGTTCAAGTACAATGTTAATATGTATTACTTGTAGGCAAAACACAAAATACAATAGAACATATGTGTTGAACAATTTAATCATAAAAGAATTTAATAGTCTATTATGATGTGAACAAATTACATTTGAAATAAGTCATGAAATGGATCAAATTCAGGCTCAGAACTAAGGTGGAGGTGGTAGAGGCAGTTGCATAAGATCAACTAATTGTCTCAGCATGCTTTCCAACCATTGATTTCTTTCTGTCAGCCGTTGTACTTGTTGAGACAAATTTTGAACCTGATCGTTTAACCTAGTCACTTCGACTGCCATTGAATCTGGAGGTAGATTCATTTGAGGCACCGTACTTGGGCCTGCTATGTCAGTTGGTGGCAGTTGTTGTTCTACTTCGTTTAGTAGCGACTGGAAAAACTGTGGCGGGTATGGTTCCGAGGTTAACTGTTCTTGGAGCATCATGTTTTCATAAATTTCTTGCATCGTTGGATCCTCCTCGAAAATTAACGGTGAGTCGTTTAGTGTTAATGGTTGGGATGGGTTAGTCGTAAGATGTTCTTGTATGTAAGGAGGCTGTGGTTGCATATCATATCGATAAAAAGATGATGGAGGAAATTGCAACAATGATTGTTGTAGATTTTGTGTGGATGTACTTTCTAAGACAAATGGAGCTCCCTCCGACTGGAATGGTTGGGTTGGTGTATAGCTAATAACAGGGGTTAGCCTAATGGTGTTACAATTTACAATCCCAGGTGCCTTTGGTGGAGATAATCCTTGGATAATCGGGTCACTTAAGACACCTAATGATTTTGCTATTCTTGTGATGTAAGACCCTCCCATGAGACTTCTCAGGGGATTGGTTTGTTGACTAAGAAAATATGCAGCAAGCTCGTGGGCAATATTACAAGGAACTTGCTCAAAAATACTGTGCAGATGGAAGACTTCGGTTGAATTAACCCTTTGTTGATTAATCTGGCGCCCCGTGATAGTGTTGGCTAAAACAAGGTGCATATACCTATAACGAGGGTCTTTGAAGTTTATAGAATTATTGTAGCCGCACCATGGTTTTGATGCATGGCGTTGCCAAGAGTCTTTTATTTTCACATAGGAAAAGGAGGTTAATGCCCTCGTAAAAATGGGCTGATTAACTTCTTCATTGGTATATATACCCAGACGGACTGCGAATTCTGATAATGACATGTTATAAGGTTGTCCACAGAGCAATGAATGGATTCATCGGTTAGACTTCTATTAGATTGGTAATAGAAAGTGGACAAAAATTCGTATACCAGTTCATCATATGATGGCTCTAAGATGTCGAAGAAACGGCGCCAGGGTGTATTGTGTGGTAGTAATCCTGCCAGTGAATTACTGGGGTCAACCATTTCTATTCGAAGCCAATCAATACCGCCATTGGTAAAAACTTCAAGATCTTTGAGTTTCTAATACTTCTCACAAGCGGGTAGCTCAGCAAACCGGAGGAATGGATGAATTCCTGTTGCATTTGAGGATTCAGCATGTACTACTGGGAAGTATGCCATTTGAATATTGGGTTTAAGTGGTGAGTTTCTCCGGCGAGTGTGTGAGTGATATGGAGTTTAAGAAGGTGTTGTGGTGATGTGAGAAGGTAGAACGGTTTGGTTTTTATAGCTCATGCAAATATCGTAAAGTCCGGAATGATTTATGATGAGCCGAAATTATGCTATCAAAAGTCTAGGTTCACACTGATCGACAAAATGGAAACGCGTGTTCAAATCAATTACCGAGAAATCAGGAGCCGAAAAAAAATCGGCGCAGATATGTTTGAAAAAGGAAATGGTTGTTGCTGTCATGTTCTTGGCGGCAATTTTGAAAGAATCAACGAAATTGTCGCTTAGTTAAAATTTGAAGGTTAGGTTGTTTGAATGATCAGAAGGCTTGGCTGAGTGGTTAATGTGTGTATTTGTGAGAGTAGCGACCTGAGTTCGATTTTGGGCGTTGTCCTTTTTTATCCTTTTTTTTTCATGATACGTTTCAAAACAGTTTACTGTAGCTAGTTTGAAAATTTGAATTTGTATGATCTCGAAAATAATTTGAATTTGAAAAGAGTCTTGGTAAAACGATCCTATATTATTTATAAGACCTTATAGACATGTGAGAAAAGTTGGTTCGGTTTCCGCTTGATGGCGGATATCTTTAGTAAAATGATGTAGTGTGATCATTTTTTAATAACTATGTTAAATAGGAAATTCATGGGCAAGAGAGTCATTGGACTTGATTAAGTATTTATAAGCGGTAGGGGAAAACATAAGGTCATAGGAATCAAAACGAAATGTTTCTGGTGGAATAGTTTCATAAAATTAATGATGAGGATAGAAAACACATAATAAGATGGATATCATTTATTCCACGAATAAACGACATTAATGACAAGTCAAAGTAGTTGGATTCTTATAACTTAGTGAAGTCATGCTTATGTATAAATGTACGAAATGATTTAATATGTTAAGTGTGTGAAAAGAGAATATCGGAAATAAGTTCGAATTTTGAAAGATTGCATCGTATAAGATAAATAATAGAAACACATGTTTGATTTAAATTTGGATGGTTCCAAAACGGAACTTTGACTAACCAAAGTGGTCGAAAAGTCTTTCGAATTTGAGGAGCATACTTTGGCCTAATAGGTAAGATACTCTCGCCGACAAGTCGGTTAACGGTATTTACCCTTCCGGTTACTACATGTCCCCAAATCAATTGAAATTTCGAGACTTGGCGGGATTAATGAAAATCAAGGAGTGGAACTAGTCGACAAGGTGCGGGATTCACCCCTAACTTGAAGATTTCGTATCCTAAGTGTGGTTGGTACTCGTCGGGTCAAATTATATTTCGACACGTTGACGAGGGTCCACTAGAATTTGAAATTTGAAATTTTCCATTAAGATGTGGATTTTACTCCTAGCTTAATGGCGATATTTCATGTAAAAAGAATAGGTAGATTGAGAGTCGTTCACCAATTTGTGGGTTTCACGCCTATTTTGGTGAAGTCGTCTTGTTTGTGTATTACAAGTTGTTTCGAATTTAGTATGAATGAGTAAATGACATATGTTCAAAATAATAATAACAAGTATAATAACATAAAGCGTCTCGAGAAAATAACACGTAAAGACATTTCATGAATAGCATATGAGGTATAGAACAATAAAACAAGCATTTAACACATGATAAAACAAGTATTAACACATAAGAATAGCATGTATTAACACATAAGAGGCGTTTCAAAATTAACACATAAGGATGTTTCATAAGAGTAGCATGTGAAGCAAGTATGGTCAAATTTGGTGCTAAACTATAGACTAGGTCAAAAGCATGGCAATTCTACCTAATTCCCTATAGTTATGGCTCTGATACCAATCTGTCACACCCCAACCAATGGCGAAAACATCAGGATGAGACGAAGTGTGAAGATTGCAAGAGACTTCATAACACTATTCGTGACATTATTTAATAAACCGATTTCATTTCATAAGTAAATTGTCAACAATATGAGAAATTCAAATAACAACAAGTTCAAAGGAAATACATAACAATATAATAAAAGTTGATACAACATTTAAACCTAAACGTCTATATGTGTATCTAGGCATCATTGCTACTTCATTTCATAGCATCATCATCATCAACCTGTAACATATTTAAAATACAATTCAATGCAAAAGCAAAGGCGAGTATACAAGTTTGGTACGTACGCATCAAAAGATAAGTTTAAACAATTCCATGTGGCAAGCTCTTGATACGAGATAAACAATAAAATTTGGCATGTGTCAACATATCAAACCAAAATGAGACGAAAGATGCTCATGACATAACCACAAGTCTACGGGCGGGTCGTCAATCCTATAGCGCTACATATGTCACGGTTAGGCTTGTACGAAGTTAATGATAAGTTCAACACATAAGTCTCACCCAAGTTTAAAGTATCAAGTAATCAAATAAGCATGCGTGTAATAGGAATGTTTATGTATCATGATAAAGTTTGTGTGTAAGTTTATAAATAACATGTTACACCCCAAAAAGTGGTAAACGAAAAAAGGGGGTTGCGAGTATACTCACGGTTTCTCAAAGTTGTTCCTTTGGTAATCCCGTGAAGAGTTGGAGAATTGAAAGTTGGAACACCGTGGTCACCCTATATGGGGTAAACGGAGGTGTGAGAATTGGAGTGCTTAAGGAGGATTCGGATTGAAATTTAAGATGCAAAGTATATATGTAGATGTTCATAGTATATATTATGTATCAGGATATATATATATATATATAGTTTATAAGTTAAGTCCTTTGCAAGTTAAGTCCAAGAGTTAGGTTGTTATGTTATGTCCAAAATCACATATCAATACGAAGATGATCGGACGGTATGATTAACCATCACCTATCACCATAGGTATGATCGGATTGTATCACATATCAATACAAGTATGATCGGACGGTATAAATTACTCATCTCTTATCAATACAAGCATGATCGGATTGAAAGGAAAATAACAACATAATAATAGAGTTTGTAATTAAGTTAGCTTAACCAAAACACAAATCTTATCACAAGAATTACGGTAGACTCGGTTGGTTTAACCAAAACACTTGCCACCACAAGAACTATGATAGATTTGGATGGTTTTAATATTTGTAGTTATGTTAGTCATTAATAACAGAAAGTTAAGAGGGTTTCCACACCTCTAAACTCATGAGAATTAATCATACATAAGTTTCTTGAACATGGTTTTGATTAGAAGTATGGTAGATATAAGATTCATGCAAGTTAGTATGAATATAAATAAAGTATCAAAAAAATAGTAAGTTTGGATCATGAAATGGTGTTGTTGTACCTTAGATTAACAAGATAATCTGTTGGAAACAATCATAGAGAAGATCCAAGCTTTGTAGCAGAAGATTTGATGAAGAAATGATGAAGGAAAGTGAGTTTGAACTCACTTGTATACTAAGAAAAATTCTGCACTTGTTCTTGAAAATGCAGAATTTGAGAGAGGATTTTGATGATTTAGAAGTGTTTGGCAAGTGAAATGAGGTCTAGAGAGGTTGTATTTATAGTATAGGGGGTAGGTGACAGCTTAAAATGAGTCAAAATGGCTGCAATACGCGTATAAAAGTCAAAATACAGCAAGTATTTGCGTTTTGCAAGTTGCTGAATGAATAGTGCCTGCAGGGCACTGTTCACACGATTCACCCGTTTTTTTTTTTTGAATACTATGGATTAAAACAAGCACTTTTTATAAAAGGGACCTATGCTAAAACAATTTCTAAAAATTATTAAAAATCCTTTTGTAAAGTTTTACGCTAAACAAATTATTAAAAAAATATCTTTGTAAAGTTTTTCGGTTTCTTATAAAAATCTTGTGTTTATCCATTAACAATGTGATAAAAAAATATATTACCATTATGATTAACGCCTCGAAAAGTAAAATACAAATATGAAAATACGAGGCGTTACATTTTAGATCCTCACCGTCTCCCTCTAAAAATCTTCAATGCGTCGCCCATCTCCGCCATTGTTGCGGATTTTCTTACGACAGATTATGGTCGGTGGTGTTGAAGCGGTGTTGCTGGTAGTCGTCACAGCTTTGAAAGAAACCTTTGGCCACTTGACGCCCGACAATGTATATGGTCTGTCCGGATCTTACAACACCGCGATTAGTCACCTGACACCGTTGCCAAAGTGATGGCAGCGGCCAGTGAAGCGCTCCGGTGGTGGTTATGAGTCCGGTGTGAACAAATGGTGACAACGATTATTTGTGTCACTATGTTAAATTATTGGTCGGCGATGATGGTGGCCTCCTACATGGCATGGCAACTTCGGTTGCAGCCGTGGTGACACTGAGCCGTGCTTTGTTGGGCAATGGCTATGAGAAAGTGTGCATTTGAGCCTCTTTGTTTTGCAACGACTATGATGATCTCTAAATCTAAGTCCAATGGTTTTATTGTTTTCGTTTTTTTTTTTTTTGTTTATGACTTTAATGAGTCGGATTGGGAAATAAAGATGAAGAAAAGTCAACAGATTTGCGGTGATTGTGTTGTTGGTGTTAGCGAAACCATATGGTGATAATGGCGGTGGTTGTGTGGCGGAACTGTTTGATGATCTGGTGGTGGTGATTGTGATTGTGATTGTGGTGGTGGTGGTGGTGGGTGTTGTTATGGTAGGAATGATGAGGCTGTGAAGTTAAAAAAGCAAGGCGATAATGCTACTGTTGTATGCTTTGTTATATATGTGAAAACAAAAATAAACAAATTGAACAGACGATATGAAATATGCTATTGAATAGTGGTGAAAAGAGTTTTTTGCAGAAGTAGTGGGTTTGAGTCCTCAAAGAGTGATTTTAGGTGTACTGCAAGAAAAAAGCACCTTTAGGTAGTTCGCCATTCTGATCAGCGAGCCTTCACAAGAAATCTGTCAAAATCATGTTAAAGCTGAGACCTCCCTGACAAACAGCAAACCTCGCTGATTCAATCAGCAAATTAAATAGAACCTCGCTGATCAGATGAGCATACTTTGAAACCTCACTGATTTGAACAGCAAATTAATCAAGCTTCGCTGATTTGAACAGCAAGCTTTGAAGAAGATCACTGATTTCAACCACAAACTTGAAGAAGATCGCTGATATTAATGGCAAAGTTCAAGGCCTCGCTGATTTTAACAACTATGTTAAACAGCCTTGCGGATTTGAATGGCAAAGTTATGAAGGCTTGCTGATTTTAACCACTATTTTAAAGAGCCTCGCTGATTATTTTTTGAAGGTGCAGGTTCACGTGAATTCTTTTCGGTTTTTGTCTTGCAGCCTTCCATCACCCACATGCAGCATTGATAACTTAAAAAATAGAGATGTGTGTGAATGACAAAGTTTGAAATAGGGAAATAGTTTTTTTTTTTTTTTTTTTTTTTTTTTTTTTTTTTTTGCAGAGAGTAGTCTCTTCAATTTGAATTGAGTTTTGCAGCATTCATTTAACCATATGTATGATACGCAGAGGGAAATAATATTTTGTATAGAGCCATCTAATCACCCCTTAAGATTTTTGTACAATTCAGAATAGTAGTTTGTAGAATACTGTGGTTTATCAGATTATCAATGGAATCTACATACCTTTCTTGCTACATATATGTACATAGAATGGGGTTTATTGATACAACAAAAACTGTGGCTAAGAAACTTTCACACAAACCAACCAGAACAAAACCTCACCCTAGTTTAAGCATGCACAAAAAGATCTCAAACTTAAAAATGAGTTATCAATTGAATCCTGGTCCTCTCAGTAACGAGGTTTTGTTTTTACACAAGTAACACCGTGCGTTAGAGGTTTATAATAACCCGGAAAATTTTCGATCACCCAAAAACATCAAGCGTTATGATCGTTCCTTTTGGAAGTTGGTGAGGCAAAATCCTAGAGGACCACGTGTGGAAGGTTATTTTGTTTTGGCAAAAAACGACCAAGCTGGCCTTTCTCGTGGCCGTTTCCTCACCCGTGCGGCTTCCGCCACCGGCATCGTTTGTCTCTAGGTTATAAGGAGGGGTAAATTTGTACCTGGACCAGGGGCGTCTTCTCGAAGGAAAGCATTCGCTTCATTATGAGGGGCCCGAAAGTCGTTAAAACTCATTTTTTTGTTTTGGCAAAAAATGACCAAGCTGGCCTTTTTCGTGGCCGTTTCGCCACCCGTGCGGCTCCCGCCAGCGGCATCGTTTGTCTCTAGGTTATAAGCAGGGGTAAATTTGTCCCTAGACCATGGGCGTCTTCTCGGCGAAAAGCATTTCGCTTCATTAAGAGGGGCTTGAAAATCGTTAGAACTCATTTTTTTGTTTTGGCAAAAAACGACCAAGCTGGCCATTTTCGTGGCCGTTTCCTCACCCGTGCGGCTCCCGCCACCGGCATCGTTTGTCTCTAGGTTATAAGGATTGGTAAATTTGTCTCTGGACTAGGGGTGTCTTCTCGGCGGAAAGCATTTCGCTTCATTATGAGGGGCCCGAAAGTCGTTAAAACTCATTTTTTATGTTTTGGCAAAAAACGACCAAGCTGGCCTTTTTCGTGGTCGTTTCTTCACCCGTGCTGCTCCTGCCACCGGCATCGTTTGTCTCTAGGTTATAAGGAGGGGTAAATTTGTCCCTAGACCAGGGGTGTCTTCTAGGCGGAAAGCATTTCACTTCATTATGAGGGGCCCGAAAGTCGTTAAAACTCATTTTTTTGTTTCGGCATATCAAAATCTCTGTGCACCCTGCCGCCCCTTTTTACACCCTGCCTTCTACTTCCTCATATATTTGATTTTTAAAAATTAAAAAAAAAAACTATCTCTTGTCATTACCAACTCACCTAGCCATAGACTCATAGGGTCTTTATTATTCCCACACGCAGCCGTCACCTATCAAGTTAATTCACTCCAGATGAGAACTCGTAAAAGGTATTATAGTGATTCTGTGTCAAGTTCATCAGCTTGTTCTTCATCGAAGGTATGTTCAAATCTTCTCTTTTAATTCTGTGATTTAAAATAGTCTAAAGTTGAAATGAATGGAAATGAATCACCCACCGACATCGTCGTCGCTCCTCCTTACCTTCCACCGTCGACATTGCCCCCCCCCCCTCTACCTCCATCTATCGTTGCCCCACCCGGCCACCATTCCCACCACCGCCACCAACCACCCACGATTGCCTGGCTCTTACCAGCTAATTAGCTTGTTATGAAGAAAAAAAACGTGATCTAACTTCCAACCAGTGTAAAGGTTCTATGTGTACATCTGCGGGTAAGAAATGATGAAGAAATGTGATGAAGATTTGTAGCAGCTAATTGCCTGGCTTTGTAGCAGAAGATTTGATGAAGAAATGATGAAGGAAAGTGAGTTTGAACTCACTTGTATACTAAGAAAAATTCTGCACTTGTTCTTGAAAATGCAGAATTTGAGAGAGGATTTTGATGATTTAGAAGTGTTTGGCAAGTGAAATGAGGTCTAGAGAGGTTGTATTTATAGTATAGGGGGTAGGTGACAACTTAAAATGAGTCAAAATGGCTGCAATACGTGTATAAAAGTCAAAATACAGCAAGTAATTGCGTTTTGAAAGTTGCTGAATGAATAGTGCATGCAGGGAACTGTTCACACTATTCACCCGTTTTTTTTAATACTATGGATTAAAACAAGCACTTTTTATAAAAGGGACCTATGCTAAAACAATTTCTAAAAATTATTAAAAATCCTTTTGTAAAGTTTTACGCTAAACAAATTATTAAAAAAATATCTTTGTATAGTTTTTCGGTTTCTTATACAAATCTTGTGTTTATCCATTAACAATGTGATAAAAAAATGTATTACCATTATGATTAACGCCTCGAAAAGTAAAATACAAATATGAAAATACGAGGCGTTACATTTTAGATCCTCACCGTCTCCCTCTAAAAATCTTCAATGCGTCGCCCATCTCCGCCATTGTTGCGGTTTTTCTTACGACTGATTATGGTCGGTGGTGTTGAAGCGATGTTGCTGGTAGTCGTCACAGCTTTGAAAGAATCCTTTGCCCACTTGACACCCGAGAATGTATATGGTCTGTCCGGATCTTACAACACCGCGATTAGTCACCTGACACCGTTGCCGGAGTGATGGCGGCGGCTAGTGAAGCGCTCCGGTGGTGGTTATGAGTCCGGTGTGAACAAATGGTGACAACGATTATTTGTGTCACTATGTTAAATTATTGGTCGGCGATGATGGTGGCCTCCTACATGGCCTGGCAACTTCGGTTGCAGCCGTGGTGACACTGAGCCGTGCTTTGTTGGGCAATGGCTATGAGAAAGTGTGCATTTGAGCCTCTTTGTTTTGCAACGACTATGATGATCTCTAAATCTAAGTCCAGTGGTTTTATTGTTTTCGTTTTTTCTTTTATTTGTTTATGACTTTAATGAGTCGGATTGGGAAATAAAGATGAAGAAAAGTCAACAGATTTGCGGTGATTGTGTTGTTGGTGTTAGCGAAACCATATGGTGATTATGGCGGTGGTTGTGTGGCGGAACTGTTTGATGATCTGGTGGTGGTGGTGGTGATTGTGATTGTGGTGGTGGTGGTGGTGGTGGTGGTGGGTGTTGTTATGGTAGGAATGATGAGGCTGTGAAGTTAAAAAGCAAGGCGATAATGCTACTGTTGTATGCTTTGTTATATATGTGAAAACAAAAATAAACAAATTGAACAGACGATATGAAATATGCCATTGAATAGTGGTGAAAAGAGTTTTTTGCAGAAGTAGTGGGTTTGAGTCCCCAAAGAGTGATTTTAGGTGTACTGCAAGAAAAAAAGCACCTTTAGGTAGTTCGCCATTCTGATCAGCGAGCCTTCACAAGAAATCTGTCAAAATCATGTTAAAGCTGAGACCTCCCTGACAAACAGCAAACCTCGCTGATTCAATCAGCGAATTAAATAGAACCTCGCTGATCAGATGAACAAGCTTTGAAACCTCGCTGATCAGATGTGCATACTTTGAAACCTCACTGATTTGAACAGCAAATTAATCCAGCTTCGCTGATTTGAACTGCAAGCTTTGAAGAAGATCACTGATTTCAACCACAAACTTGAAGAAGATCGCTGATATTAATGGCAAAGTTCAAAGCCTCGCTGATTTTAACAACTATGTTAAACAGCCTCGCTGATTTGAATGGCAAAGTTATGAAGGCTCGCTGATTTTAACCACTATTTTAAAGAGCCTCGCTGATTATTTTTTGAAGGTGCAGGTTCACGTGAATGCTTTTCGGTTTTTGTCTTGCAGCCTTCCATCACCCACATGCAGCATTGATAACTTAAAAAATTGAGATGTGTGTGAATGACAAAGTTTGAAATAGGGAAATAGTTTTTTTTTTTTTTTTTTTTTTTTTTGCAGAGAGTAGTCTCTTCAATTTGAATTGAGTTTGCAGCGTTCATTTAACCATATGTATGATACGCAGAGGGAAATAGTATTTTGTATAGAGCCATCTAATCACCCCTTAAGATTTTTGTACAATTCAGAATAGTAGTTTGTAGAATACTGTGGTTTATCAGATTATCAATGGAATCTGCATACCTTTCTTGCTACATATATGTACATAGAATGGGGTTTATTGATACAACAAAAACCGTAGCTAAGAAACTTTCACACAAACCAACCAGAACAAAACCTCACCCTAGTTTAAGCATGCACAAAAGGATCTTAAACTTAAAAATGAGTTATCAATTGAATCCTGGTCCTCTCAGTAACGAGGTTTTGTTTTTACACAAGTAACACCGTGCGTTAGAGGTTTATAATAACCCGGAAAATTTCCGATCACCCAAAAACATCAAGCGTTATGATCGTTCCTTTTGGAAGTTGGTGAGGCAAAATCCTAGAGGACCACGTGTGGAAGGTTATTTTGTTTTGGCAAAAAACGACCAAGCTGGCCTTTCTAATGGCCGTTTCCTCACCTGTGCGGCTTCCGCTACCGGCATCGTTTGTCTCAGGTTATAAGGAGGGGTAAATTTGTCCCTGGACCAGGGGCGTCTTCTCGAAGGAAAGCATTCGCTTCATTATGAGGGGCCCGAAAGTCGTTAAAACTCATTTTTTTGTTTTGGCAAAAAACGACCAAGCTGGCCTTTTTCGTGGTCGTTTCGCCACCCGTGCGGCTCCCGCCAATGGCATCGTTTGTCTCTATGTTATAAGCACGGGTAAATTTGTCCCTAGACCATGGGCGTCTTCTAGGCGGAAAGCATTTCGCTTCATTATGAGGGGCCCGAAAATCGTTAGAACTCATTTTTTTGTTTTGGCAAAAAACGACCAAGCTGGCCTTTTTCGTGGCCGTTTCCTCACCCGTGCGGCTCCCGCCACCGGCATCGTTTGTCTCTAGGTTATAAGGAGGGGTAAATTTGTCTCTGGACTAGGGGTGTCTTCTCGGCGGAAAGCATTTCGCTTCATTATGAGGGGCCCGAAAGTCGTTAAAACTCATTTTTTTGTTTTGGCAAAAAACGACCAAGCTGGCCTTTTTCGTGGCCGTTTCCTCACCCGTGCGGCTCCTGCCACCGGCATCATTTGTCTCTAGGTTATAAGGAGGGGTAAATTTGTCCCTAGACCAGGGGTGTCTTCTAGGCGGAAAGCATTTCACTTCATTATGAGGGGCCCGAAAGTCGTTAAAACTCATTTTTTTGTTTTGGCATATCAAAATCTCTGTACACCCTGCCGTCTCTTTTTACACCCTGCCTTCTACTTCCTCATATATTTGATTTTTTAAAAATTAAAAAAAAAACTATCTCATGTCATTACCCACTCACCTAGCCATAGACTCATAGGGTCTTTATTATTCCCACACGCAGCCGTCACCTATCAAGTTAATTCACTCCAGATGAGAACTCGTAAAAGGTGTTATAGTGATTTTGTGTCAAGTTCATCAGCTTGTTCTTCATCGAAGGTATGGTCAAATCTTCTCTTTTAATTCTGTGATTTAAAAGAGTCTAAAGTTGAAATGAATGGAAATGAATCACCCACCGACATCGTCGTCGCTCCTGCTTATCTTCCACCGTCGACATTGCCCCCTACCTCCATCTATCGTTGCCCCACCTGGCCACCATTCCCACCACCACCACCAACCACCCACGATTGCCTGGCTCTTACCAGCTAATTAGCTTGTTATGAAGAAAAAAAACGTGATCTAACTTCCAACCAGTGTAAAGGTTCTATGTGTACATCTGCGGGTAAGAAATGATGAAGAAATGTGATGAAGATTTGTAGCAGCTAATTGCCTGGCTTTGTAGCAGAAGATTTGATGAAGAAATGATGAAGGAAAGTGAGTTTGAACTCACTTGTATACTAAGAAAAATTCTGCACTTGTTCTTGAAAATGCAGAATTTGAGAGAGGATTTTGATGATTTAGAAGTGTTTGGCAAGTGAAATGAGGTCTAGAGAGGTTGTATTTATAGTATAGGGGGTAGGTGACAGCTTAAAATGAGTCAAAATGGCTGCAATACGCGTATAAAAGTCAAAATACAGCAAGTAATTGCGTTTTGCAAGTTGCTGAATGAATAGTGCCTGCAAGGAACTGTTCACACTATTCACCCGTTTTTTTTAATACTATGGATTAAAACAAGCACTTTTTATAAAAGGGACCTATGCTAAAACAATTTCTAAAAATTATTAAAAATCCTTTTGTAAAGTTTTACGCTAAACAAATTATTAAAAAAATATCTTTGTATAGTTTTTCGGTTTCTTATAAAAATCTTGTGTTTATCCATTAACAATGTGATAAAAAAAATGTATTACCATTATGATTAACGCCTCGAAAAGTTAAATACAAATATGAAAATACGAGGCGTCACATTTTAGATCCTCACCGTCTCCCTCTAAAAATCTTCAATGTGTCGCCCATCTCCGCCATTGTTGCGGTTTTTCTTACGACTGATTATGGTCGGTGGTGTTGAAGCGGTGTTGCTGGTAGTCGTCACAGCTTTGAAAGAAACCTTTGGCCACTTGACGCCCGAGAATGTATATGGTCTGTCCGGATCTTACAACACCGCGATTAGTCACCTGACACCGTTGCCGGAGTGATGGCAGCGGCCAGTGAAGCGCTCCGGTGGTGGTTACGAGTCCGGTGTGAACAAATGGTGACAACGATTATTTGTGTCACTATGTTAAATTATTGGTTGGCGATGATGGTGGCCTCCTACATGGCATGGCAACTTCGGTTGCAGCCGTGGTGTAACACCTCGAAAATTCGTGTTAAATAAAATAACGACACGTGTCGTGTATGACACAAAGCGTTATAAACTCGGATTTATTAAAAATGTTTGACAGGATTTAAAAGTGTCGTTATGTTAACTTTTGCACCTCTGAACGACCTCGTTATAAATCCCAAGACCCAAATTTATAATTTAAAACATCCGGTATATATTTTAAATCCGATTAATTCTAGAATATCTGATTCATAATTGAACAAGTGGGCTCCTACGAAGAAATTTCCACAATAACCCTTTCTTTTCGGTACTTTATAAAGGAATTCAAAGAAACATTTATAATGGTAGGGTATGTTACTGTATAAGGCACTTCTTGGAGGTCCCTAGATGATAAATAAAGTCCCAAAGTCAAAAAATATGGTTGCCCTTTCAAATCATCAAAGAACAAAAGATTTTTGGCTGTTGGGGGAGGCTTGCGAGCATGTTGCCAGCAACCAGAATGTTGCTGTTGGCTGTTATGCGCATGTATTCAGCATTTAAACGACTTTCCTCATATATATTGGCCCCTAAACAACCCCTAAAAATGTAGGACACTTGTTGGAAGGGTATGGTAAGTTGTAGACTTATTTGTCAATACATTGTGGTGTCTTTATTCACTATATAAAGCACACAAATTGCAACACATTGATCATTCATTCCTCAACTCATCTCTGATCAATTGTGGAGCTTCCAAGCAGATCACAAGCCTTCCTAAACATCAATTAAACACTAATTAGGAGGACCAGTAAAAGCTACGTGCATTTTGCTTATTGTGTTTAATACTTGCTCAGGTAAATACTTTTAACTTATTTTCCCTATACGGGCTTGGGTTACGGTATATAGCATACCGCTTGATCGGGCATCAAATCTCCACCATTAAGTGGGTAGTTGAATAATTTGATCGGCTCGTTTAAACAGTCTTGTTACTTAAAGCCTTTGGGGGGGTTAATGACCATGTCCCGGATATCCTTGGCATCATCTTACGAGATGGCCACGACCTGAGCACGGGGTGTAGGCGTGCACCCGTCAGTGTATAACTCAATAATGTGGTGTGTCTATTGATCTTTAACCCGGACAAGATCCGGGCTACTGAACGCACAAGGAACATGTAATTCGTTCACAAGATTATAATATTAAATAATTCTCCCAAGTTATAAAAATAAAATGTTTATGCCATGTGCATTCAAACCAATTTTCAATCATTTTCTAAAATGAGTCAGTTGAATGTATTTACCAGTGTAAACTGACGTATTTTCCCAAAAAGATTAAATGCAGGTACTAAGCGTAATTGGCTGGGATTTCTCCTTAGCATCATTAGAAGTCTCGCAAGCTTAAGATGCCTGAAGTCTGTTAAACTATAAATTTCATTTTAATTTCGATCCGACTGTGGATAAACTTCCGGATATTGTGACTTTAATATTACAATATTAAATTCGGTTGTAATATTTTTTTTTCGCTTCCGTTGTGCATATTAAATATTGTGTTGTTTGACTGTTATGTTGCCAACCACGTCACGATACTCCCCCACCGGTGACACGTGGAAATCGGGGTGTGACAGGTTGGTATCAGAGCCAACATTGAGTGAATTAAACACTAGCCTTTTTGTGTTTAATCTCAATAACACAAATGCACATTTCTAAACTTTCGAGTCTAGACATATAACATAGGACAAATTCCACTTTGTTTGTGTTGTCCTTTATTTTGCATATATTTTGTTTTTGTTATCTCATGATATATTGACAGGATAAACAAAATGCCTCCAAGATTCTTCAGGAGAAGAGGACGAGGCAAGGGGCCGATTACCGCCCCCAATGATAATGAAGCTGGACCTTCGAATGTACGAGCTCCATCTACCACCGAGAGTGACGACCCTAGGCAGAACAGGAGAAACTTGTTTGAACCAGCCAGAAGGTCGGTCTCACACAGCTCAACGCCCCCAGTGCATAACTCATATGGGCCATACTCGGAAAATGAGCCCAACAACCCCCAACCTTCATATATACCCTTACAGCGATCTTTATCGCATCATTCTTTCGGGGACCCCACACCTGCTTTCAGGGGCCGGTTTAACCCGGCCAATTACATCCAAGAACCCGTGGGTTTTAACCCACTAGGGCCAGAAGACCACTACTCGGGAGACAACGCGGAGGATATGGACGAGGACACGGATCCCGTCGAACCCACTAGTGGTACACCCAACCATCCGATCGAGATTTCGGATGGCTCTTCGTTCCACGGATCACCCTATGTTGGTCCGGATAGCTTCCAAGCTATGTTCACCAGGCACGAATGGTACTATACTCCTCCTCACCATTCGTCGCCTCAGCAGCAGCAGCAACAGGATCCCTCTGAGGATCCGAGATTCGTGGCAGTCACGCCACCGCCTCCACCGCCGCCAGTGCAGACGGCACCTCCGCAACCGCCGAGGCGAAGGAGAACCGGTGCGCGCATGTCGTCACGAGCAGGGGATTTCCATTTTAGTTCCCCACGTCAATCCAGTGGCAGTCACTATCCGCCACATCAGGAGGACCCACAAATGGGTGGACCCTCTAACCCAGCTGTACCGCAGCCACCGCCTACGGGTTTTGATAACCCAATTCCAGCATACACGGGTCCAAGTACTTACAACCCGTTTGAACCACCAGCTCACAATAACTACGGTTACGCTGAAGCAGATCCTTACATGGTAGCGGCTAACTACAACGCCCAAGGACCCTATGGAGATCCATGGGGAGTAGGATACCCAACTCATGGGTACCCAATACCTCCCAGACCTATCATTCAGACGCAATCGCAGCCGCCACGGTTTTCTCCCCCGGAAAGGGAGGAAATCCTACAAAGGTTGGATGAAGTAGAGCGAGGTTTCCACCGTGACCGTAGGGAGAGACAGAGCTTCTTCCAAGGATTGGCAAGCTTGATCAAAGGGAAGAACAAGAAGGATCATTGAATTCTTCCATTAGTTGTTAAGCCCCTACGTGGGAATGTATGTTTGTTTTGATTGTATTGACCCCTGCGTGGGTCTATCCTTCCGTTAACCCCTACGAGGGTATGATGTTTGTATAAGTCCCTGTGTGGACAATTATTTATGTATTTGGTCCCTACATGGACTTATGTTTGTTTTAGTCCCTGCGTGGACATTTATCTATGTTTTAGTCCCTGCGTGGACTTATGTCTTTCTGTAAGACCCCTGCGTGGGCATGTTTGTATAATTAAGCCCCTGCGAGGGTAAATCCTTGTTTAAACCCCTGTGTGGGTAAGTTTGTTATTTGAAAAGACCCATTTAGGGCAGTGTGTAATATTTTAATAAATAAATGGAATGTTATGTTATAAATTTCATTTTGCTATTATATATGAAATAAATAACTCAAAATCATTCCTTTTAAATAAATATCTGCCTATGTAAATTTTTAAGAATCTTAAAGTGTGAAACCTAACCTTTGGGTCATTATAAGGCCGGGCCAAGATGGTAAGACCTGTTTAAAAGATTCATATCCCTGTTAACATCTGAAAACATGTTAACAATCCTGGCAGAAGTGATTCGTTGGAAATCACATATGTTATTAAAGGAATTCTTTAGAAGATTCCTAACCCAGTTTAATGATCTCTGAATCCTGGGTTTACATCATCAATTAAGATGATCATATTTTACCATACGTGGTAATATGTGCCTACGGGCCCTGCTCGTTTCCATATGAGCCAAAAGACAGTGGTAGCTATGACTCCCTGTCTGATAAAGGTAATGAACTAGGTTCAAGCCTTAAAAGCTTTGATTATCTGAAATCATAGTTATAATTTATAATTGTCCTTGTGACTAGGCCTATTGTGCCAGTATACCTCAAATGCTTTGATTCTCTGAAATCCTAGCATATAATTTATAAGTGTCCATGTGACTATGCCTTTTTGTGCCATAAATAAAACTGTTATTGTTTTATAATTAGGATAAATTATTATAGAAATCCTAAATAAATATGATTTAATAAATTAACCAAATATGGCCTCTGTTACCATGGTTAATGAATTACCCTAAGGGGCAATTCCATAATAAACTCCCAAGTAAACTATTGTCCTTGTTTTCTGCAACAGTTCAATTAAAAATGGCTAACTCGGATGAGGTTAATAGCCATCCAGTGGAGGTTAATAATGACGCCCGAATTAATCTAACGGGTGCTGAATTGAAAGCGATCATAGACGGCGCTGTTACACAGGCTTTGGAAAGGCAGTACGAAGAGTATAGTGGAACTCGTAGTAGGACCCTATCTACACAGCCTTCAAAGCCACCGTCCAAGAAGGACGACCCGAAGAAAGATGATGATCGACGCTCCTCGAACCACAGTGCTCCATCTCAGCAGGTTATACTAAACAAGGGACCCCGCGACAAGGGTTGCTCTTATAAATATTTCGTTTCCTGCAAACCCCGGGATTTTACTGGGGAGAAGGGAGCCATTGACTGTATAACATGGCTGGATGAGATGGATACGGTTGTAGACATCAGCGGATGTGCTGAGAGAGACGTGGTCAAGTTTGTGTCGCAGTCTTTTAAGGGTGAAGCTTTAGCATGGTGGAGATCTCTGATTCAAGCCACCGGGAAAATCCCATTGTACAATATGTCTTAGGATCAAATTGTTGCCCTTATCAGGGAAAATTACTGCCCTCAGCATGAGGTGGAGAAAATAGAGTCTGATTTTCTATCATTGGTGATGACAAACCTCGACTGTCAAGCTTACCTAACGAGCTTCAACACGATGTCCCAGTTGGTGCCATATCTGGTAACCCCGGAACCAAAGCGAATAGCTCGTTTTATCGATGGGTTAGCCCCCGAGATCAAGGCAAGCGTGAAAGCTTCTCGGCCAGCTACTTTTAGGTCTGTAGCTGACATTTCCTTATCCCTCACTCTGGATGCGGTCAGGCAGAGATCGCTGAGGAATAAGGAGGCTGAGAAGAGAAAGCGTGAAGATGATGGTTCACGAAGGTCGAACAAGAAACACCGTGGGAACGGTGATAACAAGAAAGGATCTGAGTCGAGGAAAGATGGGCAGCAGTCTGGTGAGAAGCCCAAATGCAAAATTTGCAAGAAGCAGCACTATGGAAAATGCAGACTTGAGTCAAATTCACAGACTCAGTCAAAAACCTATGCTTGTGGTATTTGCAAGTCCACGGATCACAAAACCTTTGATTGCAAGAAGATAAAAGACGCAACGTGCTATCGTTGCAATGAAAAGGGGCACATTAAAACCAACTGCCCTAAGTACACCAAGAAGCCTGAAGAGGCCAAGAAGACGAATGCGAGAGTCTTCAGAATGGACGCGAAAGAAGCTGTGCAAGACGATAATGTCATAACAGGTACTTTCCTTGTAAATGATGTCTTTGCAAGAGTACTTTTTGATTCAGGCGCAAATAAGTCTTTCGTAGATAGTAAGTTTTGTAAATTGTTGAATTTACCTGTCAAAACCTTAAGCGTAAACTATGAGGTAGAGTTAGCAGATGGTACCATAGAAACCGTCTCAACTGTGTTAGATGGATGTATTATATCCATTAAGAACCATTCTTTTCCTCTGTCTCTACTTCCATTTAAGTTGGCCGGTTTTGACATAGTTCTGGGTATGGACTGGTTATCTCATAACCAGGCCCAAATTGTATGCAACAAGAAACAAGTGGTGATAAAGACTCCGTCTGGTGAATCACTTACCATTCGGGGAGATACCCAATATGGACTGCCTGAGCAAGTGACTATGCTCAAGGCTTCCAAGTGTTTAAAGAAGGGTTGTGTCATCTACATGGCACAAGTGATTATTGATGAGCCTAGACCAAAGATAGAAGACATCCCTGTCATCTCTGAATTCCCAGAAGTTTTTCCGGAAGAACTACCTGGTTTGCCACCAGATAGGCAAGTGGAATTCAGGATTGATATCATCCCCGAAGCAGCACCAGTTGCCAGAGCACCTTATAGGTTGGCGCCCACAGAAATGAAAGAATTGAGGACACAACTAGACGAATTGCTAGCCAAAGGTTTCATTAAACCTAGTTCGTCTCCTTGGGGAGCGCCAGTCCTGTTTGTAAAGAAGAAGGATGGATCGATGCGTCTGTGCATCGACTATCGTGAGCTTAATAAGGTCACGATAAAGAATAGATATCCTTTGCCCAGGATCGACGATTTGTTCGATCAGTTACAATGGGCCAATTATTTCTCGAAGATTGATTTGAGGTCAGGCTACCATCAACTGAAGGTTAGAAATGAAGACGTGCATAAAACAGCATTTAGGACTCGTTATGGTCATTACGAGTTCCTAGTGATGCCTTTTGGGCTCACTAATGCACCGGCTGCGTTCATGGATCTCATGAATCGCGTTTGCAAGCCGTACTTGGATAAATTTGTCATCGTTTTCATCGACGACATTCTTATATACTCGAAGAATCAAGCTGACCATGAGAAACACCTACGATGTATTCTCAAACTCCTACATCAGGAGAAACTCTATGCCAAATTCTCTAAGTGTGAGTTTTGGCTTCGAGAAGTCCAATTTCTTGGACATGTGGTCAGTAAGCATGGTATCCAGGTGGATCCCGCTAAAGTTGAAGCTGTTATGAATTGGCAAGAGCCAAAGACGCCTACAGAGATTCGTAGCTTCCTGGGATTAGCAGGATATTACAGGCGTTTCATTGAAAATTTTTCAAGGATTGCTGCACCCCTAACTTCCTTGACCAAGAAGAAAGTAAAGTTCGTTTGGGGCCCTAAGCAGCAAGAAGCTTTTGATATTCTCAAGCAAAAGTTGAGCAACGCCCCAGTACTGACATTGCCAGATGGAATAGAAGAATTTGTGGTTTATTGTGATGCTTCGTACACTGGCATGGGGTGTGTACTTATGCAGAAAGGCAAGGTTATCGCCTACGCATCACGACAGTTAAAGGTGCACGAAAAGAATTACACCACCCACGACTTGGAATTGGGTGCCGTTGTATTCGCACTAAAACTGTGGAGGCATTACTTATATGGAATCAAGTTTGTGATCTATTCTGATCACAAGAGCCTCCAGCATCTGTTTAATCAAAAAGAATTAAACATGAGGCAACGCCGTTGGATGGAGACCTTGAATGATTATGATTGTGAAATAAAGTATCATCCCGGCAAAGCGAATGTAGTCGCTGACGCCTTGAGCAGAAAGGAAAGGGTTAAACCCATCCGAATCAATGCCAAGCGCATGGAAATAAAGAAAAATTTAATTGAAAGGTTGTTAGCTGCACAGAAGGAAGCTGTGTTGGAAGCTAACTATCCTAACGAAAAGCTAGGGGTAACTGAGGAGCAGTTAACTCTTAGCAAGGACGGAATTCTAAGATTGAATGGACGAATATGGGTTCCAATTTATGGAGGACTCCGAGATGTCATCCTCCAGGAAGCCCATAGTTCCAAATACTCCATTCATCCTGGAGCTGATAAGATGTACCAGGATCTAAAGGCAAATTATTAGTGGATAGGCTTGAAAAAGTCTGTAGCCGCCCATGTAGCAAAATGCTTGACATGTGTGCAAGTCAAAGCCGAGCATCAGAAACCGTCAGGTTTGCTACAACAGCCTGAACTTCCTACGTGGAAGTGGGAGATGGTGACGATGGATTTCATCACCAAATTGCCGAAGACAAGGAAAGGCAATGATACGATATGGATCATAGTTGATAGACTGACTAAGTCAGCACATTTCTTACCCATCAAGGAGACTTATAGCTCCGATATGTTAGCCCAGTTATACGTTGATAAGATTGTAGCCTTACATGGCATACATGTGTCTATTATCTCTGACCGAGATACTAGATACACGTCTCACTTTTGGAAGAGTTTCCAACAATCTTTGGGCACACGTTTGAATTTTAGTACGGCTTATCACCCTCAGACTGACGGCCAGAGTGAGCGTACTATTCAAACATTGGAAGACATGCTACGTGCATGTGCGATCGATTTGGGTGGTAGTTGGGATAAGAACTTACCATTAATCGAATTCTCCTACAACAATAGCTACCACACCAGCATATAGGCTGCGCCTTTTGAGGCATTATATGGTAGAAAGTGTAGATCGCCCGTGTGTTGGGCGGAAGTTGGAGATGTCCAGTTATCAGGACCAGAGATAGTGTTCGAAACAACGGACAAGATTGTCCAGATTCGTGACCATCTCAAAGCTGCCCGTGATAGGCAGAAGAGTTACGCGGATCCAAAGCGTAAGGCTTTTCACTTCGAAGTAGGTGATAAAGTATTGCTTAAGGTATCACCCTGGAAGGGAGTGATGCGATTTGGTAAGAAAGGCAAGCTAAGCCCGAGATACATAGGACCTTTCGAGGTTATCGAACGTGTCGGGTCAGTTGCCTATAAGTTAAACTTACCAGAAGAGCTCAGTGGAATTCACAATGTGTTCCACATCTGCAATCTGAAGAAGTATTTCGCTGACGAATCACTAGTTATACCGCATACAGATGTGCATATAGATGAGAGCTTGAAATTTATGGAAAAACCTCTATCGATTGAAGATCGCCAGGTTAAGAAGCTTCGAAGGAAGCATATACCTATAGTAAAGGTCAAATGGGATGCCCGTAGAGGTCCCGAGTATACGTGGGAGGTTGAATCCACCATGAAAGAAAAGTACCCTCATTTGTTTCAGTAAATCTCGGGTCGAGATTTATTTTAAGGGGGTGAGGATGTAACACCTCGAAAATTCGTGTTAAATAAAATAACGACACGTGTCGTGTATGACACAAAGCGTTATAAACTCGGATTTATTAAAAATGTTTGACAGGATTTAAAAGTGTCGTTATGTTAACTTTTGCACCTCTGAACGACCTCGTTATAAATCCCAAGACCCAAATTTATAATTTAAAACATCCGGTATATATTTTAAATCCGATTAATTCTAGAATATCTGATTCATAATTGAACAAGTGGGCTCCTACGAAGAAATTTCCACAATAACCCTTTCTTTTCGGTACTTTATAAAGGAATTCAAAGAAACATTTATAATGGTAGGGTATGTTACTGTATAAGGCACTTCTTGGAGGTCCCTAGATGATAAATAAAGTCCCAAAGTCAAAAAATATGGTTGCCCTTTCAAATCATCAAAGAACAAAAGATTTTTGGCTGTTGGGGGAGGCTTGCGAGCATGTTGCCAGCAACCAGAATGTTGCTGTTGGCTGTTATGCGCATGTATTCAGCATTTAAACGACTTTCCTCATATATATTGGCCCCTAAACAACCCCTAAAAATGTAGGACACTTGTTGGAAGGGTATGGTAAGTTGTAGACTTATTTGTCAATACATTGTGGTGTCTTTATTCACTATATAAAGCACACAAATTGCAACACATTGATCATTCATTCCTCAACTCATCTCTGATCAATTGTGGAGCTTCCAAGCAGATCACAAGCCTTCCTAAACATCAATTAAACACTAATTAGGAGGACCAGTAAAAGCTACGTGCATTTTGCTTATTGTGTTTAATACTTGCTCAGGTAAATACTTTTAACTTATTTTCCCTATACGGGCTTGGGTTACGGTATATAGCATACCGCTTGATCGGGCATCAAATCTCCACCATTAAGTGGGTAGTTGAATAATTTGATCGGCTCGTTTAAACAGTCTTGTTACTTAAAGCCTTTGGGGGGGTTAATGACCATGTCCCGGATATCCTTGGCATCATCTTACGAGATGGCCACGACCTGAGCACGGGGTGTAGGCGTGCACCCGTCAGTGTATAACTCAATAATGTGGTGTGTCTATTGATCTTTAACCCGGACAAGATCCGGGCTACTGAACGCACAAGGAACATGTAATTCGTTCACAAGATTATAATATTAAATAATTCTCCCAAGTTATAAAAATAAAATGTTTATGCCATGTGCATTCAAACCAATTTTCAATCATTTTCTAAAATGAGTCAGTTGAATGTATTTACCAGTGTAAACTGACGTATTTTCCCAAAAAGATTAAATGCAGGTACTAAGCGTAATTGGCTGGGATTTCTCCTTAGCATCATTAGAAGTCTCGCAAGCTTAAGATGCCTGAAGTCTGTTAAACTATAAATTTCATTTTAATTTCGATCCGACTGTGGATAAACTTCCGGATATTGTGACTTTAATATTACAATATTAAATTCGGTTGTAATATATTTTTTTCGCTTCCGCTGTGCATATTAAATATTGTATTGTTTGACTGTTATGTTGCCAACCACGTCACGATACTCCCCCACCGGGCCCACCGGTGACACGTGGAAATCGGGGTGTGACACGTGGTGACACTGAGCCGTGCTTTGTTGGGCAATGGCTATGAGAAAGTGTGTATTTGAGCCTCTTTGTTTTGCAACGACTATGATGATCTCTAAATCTAAGTCCAATGGTTTTATTGTTTTCGTTTTTTCTTTTATTTGTTTATGACTTTAATGAGTCGGATTAGGAAATAAAGATGAAGAAAAGTCAACAGATTTGCGGTGATTGTGTTGTTGGTGTTAGCGAAACCATATGGTGATTATGGCGGTGGTTGTGTGGCGGAACTGTTTGATGATCTGGTGGTGGTGATTGTGATTGTGGTGGTGGTGGTGGGTGTTGTTATGGTAGGAATGATGAGGCTGTGAAGTTAAAAAGCAAGGCGATAATGCTACTGTTGTATGCTTTGTTATATATGTGAAAACAAAAATAAACAAATTGAACAGTCGATATGAAATATGCTATTGAATAGTGGTGAAAAGAGTTTTTTGCAGAAGTAGTGGGTTTTAGTCCCCAAAGAGTGATTTTAGGTGTACTGCAAGAAAAAAAAGCACCTTTAGGTAGTTCGCCATTCGGATCAGCGAGCCTTCACAAGAAATCTGTCAAAATCATGTTAAAGCTGAGACCTCCCTGACAAACAGCAAACCTCGCTGATTCAATCAGCGAATTAAATAGAACCTCGCTGATCAGATGAACAAGCTTTGAAACCTCGCTGATCAGATGAGCATACTTTGAAACCTCACTGATTTGAACACCAAATTAATCAAGCTTCGCTGATTTGAACAGCAAGCTTTGAAGAAGATCACTGATTTCAACCACAAACTTGAAGAAGATCGCTGATATTAATGGCAAAGTTCAAAGCCTCGCTGATTTTAACAACTATGTTAAACAGCCTCGCTGATTTGAATGGCAAAGTTATGAAGGCTCGCTGATTTTAACCACTATTTTAAAGAGCCTCGCTGATTATTTTTTGAAGGTGCAGGTTCACGTGAATGCTTTTCGGTTTTTGTCTTGCAGCCTTCCATCACCCACATGCAGCTTTGATAACTTAAAAGACAGAGATGTGTGTGAATGACAAAGTTTGAAATAGGGAAATAGGTTTTTTTTTTTTTTTTTTTTTTTTTTTTGCAGAGAGTAGTCTCTTCAATTTGAATTGAGTTTTGCAGCATTCATTTAACCATATGTATGATACGCAGAGGGGAATAGTATTTTGTATAGAGGCATCTAATCACCCCTTAAGATTTTTGTACAATTCAGAATAGTAGTTTATAGAATACTGTGGTTTATCAGATTATCAATGGAATCTACATACCTTTCTTGCTACATATATGTACATAGAATGGGGTTTATTGATACAACAAAAACCGTAGCTAAGAAACTTTCACACAAACCAACCAGAACAAAACCTCACCCTAGTTTAAGCATGCACAAAAAGATCTCAAACTTAAAAATGAGTTATCAATTGAATCCTGGTCCTCTCAGTAACGAGGTTTTGTTTTTACACAAGTAACATCTTGCGTTAGAGGTTTATAATAACCCGGAAAATTTCCGATCACCCAAAAACATCAAGCGTTATGATCGTTCCTTTTAGAAGTTGGTGAGGCAAAATCCTAGAGGACCACGTGTGGAAGGTTATTTTGTTTTGGCAAAAAACGACCAAGCTGGCCTTTCTCGTGGCCGTTTCCTCACCCGTGCGGCTTCCGCCACCGGCATCGTTTGTCTCTAGGTTATAAGGATGGGTAAATTTGTCCCTGGAGCAGGGGCGTCTTCTCGAAGGAAAGCATTCGCTTCATTATGAGGGGCCCGAAAGTCGTTAAAACTCATTTTTTTGTTTTGGCAAAAAACGACCAAGCTGGCCTTTTTCGTGGCCGTTTCGCCACCCGTGCGGCTCCCGCCAATGGCATCGTTTGTCTCTAGGTTATAAGCAGGGGTAAATTTGTCCCTAGACCATGGGCGTCTTCTCGGCGGAAAGCATTTCGCTACATTATGAGGGGCCCAAAAATCGTTAGAACTCATTTTTTGGTTTTGGCAAAAAACGACCAAGCTGGCCTTTTTCGTGACTGCTTCCTCACCCGTGCGGCTCCCGCCACCGGTATCGTGTGTCTCTAGGTTATAAGGAGGGGTAAATTTGTCTCTGGACTAGGGGTGTCTTCTCGGCGGAAAGCATTTCGCTTCATTATGAGGGGCCCGAAAGTCGTTAAAACTCATTTTTTTTTGTTTTGGCAAAAAACGACCAAGCTGGCCTTTTTCGTGGCCGTTTCCTCACCCGTGCGGCTCCTGCCACCGGCATCGTTTGTCTCTAGGTTATAAGGAGGGGTAAATTTGTCCCTAGACCAGGGGTGTCTTCTAGGCGGAAAGCATTTCACTTCATTATGAGGGGCCCGAAAGTCGTTAAAACTCATTTTTTTGTTTCGGCATATCAAAATCTCTGTACACCCTGCCGTCTCTTTTTACACCCTGCCTTCTACTTCCTCATATATTTGATTTTTAGAAACTAAAAAAAAACTATCTCCTGTCATTACCCACTCACCTAGCCATAGACTCATAGGGTCTTTATTATTCCCACACGCAGCCGTCACCTATCAAGTTAATTCACTCCAGATGAGAACTCGTAAAAGGTGTTATAGTGATTCTGTGTCAAGTTCATCAGCTTGTTCTTCATCGAAGGTATGTTCAAATCTTCTCTTTTAATTCTATGATTTAAAAGAGTCTAAAGTTGAAATGAATGGAAATGAATCACCCACCAACATCGTCGTCGTTCCTGCTTACCTTCCACCGTCGACATTGCCCCCCCCCCCCCCCCTCTACCTCCATCTATCGTTGCCCCACCCGGCCACCATTCCCACCACCGCCACCAACCACCCACGATTGCCTGGCTCTTACCAGCTAATTAGCTTGTTATGAAGAAAAAAAAAACGTGATCTAACTTCCAACCAGTGTAAAGGTTCTATGTGTACATCTGTGGGTAAGAAATGATGAAGAAATGTGATAAAGATTTGTAGCAGCTAATTGCCTGGCTTTGTAGCAGAAGATTTGATGAAGAAATGATGAAGGAAAGTGAGTTTGAACTCACTTGTATACTAAGAAAAATTCTGCACTTGTTCTTGAAAATGCAGAATTTGAGAGAGGATTTTGATGATTTAGAAGTGTTTGGCAAGTGAAATGAGGTCTAGAGAGGTTGTATTTATAGTATAGGGGGTAGGTGACAGCCTAAAATGAGTCAAAATGGCTGCAATACGCGTATAAAAGTCAAAATACAGTAAGTAATTGCGTTTTGCAAGTTGCTGAATGAAAAGTGCCTGCAGGGCACTGTTCACACTATTCACCCGTTTTTTTTTTTTTTTTTTTTTTTTTTGAATACTATGGATTAAAACATGCCCTTTTTATAAAAGGGGCCTATGCTAAAACAATTTCTAAAAATTATTAAAAATGCTTTTGTAAAGTTTTACGCTAAACAAATTATTAAAAAAATATCTTTGTATAGTTTTTCGGTTTCTTATAAAAATATTGTGTTTATCCATTAACAATGTGATAAAAAAATGTATTACCATTATGATTAACGCCTCGAAAAGTAAAATACAAATACGAAAATACGAGGCGTTACATTTTAGATCCTCACCGTCTCCCTCTAAAAATCTTCAATGCGTCGCCCATCTCCGCCATTGTTGTGGTTTTTCTTAAGACTGATTATGGTCGGTGGTGTTGAAGCGGTGTTGCTGGTAGTCATCACAACTTTGAAAGAAACCTTTGGCCACTTGACGCCCGAGAATGTATATGGTCTGTCCGGATCTTACAACACCGCGATTAGTCACCTGACACCGTTGCCGGAGTGACGGCAGCGGCCAGTGAAGCGCTCCGGTGGTGGTTATGAGTCCGGTGTGAACAAATGGTGACAACGATTATTTGTGTCACTGTGTTAAATTATTGGTCGGCGATGATGGTGGCCTCCTACATGGCATGGCAACTTCGGTTGCAACCGTGGTGACACTGAGCTGTGCTTTGTTGGGCAATGGCTATGAGAAAGTGTGCATTTGAGCCTCTTTGTTTTGCAACGACTATGATGATCTCTAAATCTAAGTCCATTGGTTTTATTGTTTTCGTTTTTTCTTTTATTTGTTTATGACTTTAATGAGTCGGATTGGGAAATAAAGATGAAGAAAAGTCAACAGATTTCCGGTGATTGTGTTGTTGGTGTTAGCGAAACCATATGGTGATTATGGCGGTGGTTGTGTGGCGGAACTGTTTGATGATCTGGTGGTGGTGATTGTGATTGTGGTGGTGGTAGTGGTGGTGGGTGTTGTTATGGTAGGAATGATGAGGCTGTGAAGTTAAAAAGCAAGGCGATAATGCTACTGTTGTATGCTTTGTTATATATGTGAAAACAAAAATAAACAAATTGAACAGATGATATGAAATATGCTATTGAATAGTGGTGAAAAGAGTTTTTTGCAGAAGTAGTGGGTTTGAGTCCCCAAAGAGTGATTTTAGGTGTACTGCAAGAAAAAAAGCACCTTTAGGTAGTTCGCCATTCTGATCAGCGAGCCTTCACAAGAAATCTGTCAAAATCATGTTAAAGCTGAGACCTCCCTGACAAACAGCAAACCTCGCTGATTCAATCAGCGAATTAAATAGAACCTCGCTGATCAGATGAACAAGCTTTGAAACCTCGCTGATCAGATGAGCATACTTTGAAACCTCACTGATTTGAACAGCAAATTAATCAAGCTTCGCTGCTTTGAAAAAGATCACTGGTTTCAACCACAAACTTGAAGAAGATCGCTGAAATTAATGGCAAAGTTCAAAGCCTCGCTGATTTGAATGGCAAAGTTATGAAGGCTTGCTGATTTTAACCACTATTTTAAAGAGCCTCGCTGATTATTTTTTGAAGGTGCAGGTTCACGTGAATGCTTTTCGGTTTTTGTCTTGCAGCCTTCCGTCACCCACATGCAGCATTGATAACTTAAAAAATAGAGATGTGTGTGAATGACAAAGTTTGAAATAGGGAAATAGGTTTTTTTTTTTTTTTTTTTTTTTTTTGCAGAGAGTAGTCTCTTCAATTTGAATTGAGTTTTGCAGCATTCATTTAACCATATGTATGATACGCAGAGGAAAATAGTATTTTGTATAGAGCCATCTAATCACCCCTTAAGATTTTTGTACAATTCAGAATAGTAGTTTGTAGAATACTGTGGTTTATCAGATTATCAATGGAATCTACATACCTTTCTTGCTACATATATGTACATAGAATGGGGTTTATTGATACAACAAAAACCGTGGCTAAGAAACTTTCACACAAACCAACCAGAACAAAACCTCACCCTAGTTTAAGCATGCACAAAAAGATCTCAAACTTAAAAATGAGTTATCAATTGAATCCTGGTCCTCTCAGTAACGAGGTTTTGTTTTTACACAAGTAACACCGTGTGTTAGAGGTTTATAATAACCCGGAAAATTTCCGATCACCCAAAAACATCAAGCGTTATGATCGTTCCTTTTGGAAGTTGGTGAGGCAAAATCCTAGAGGACCACGTGTGGAAGGTTATTTTGTTTTGGCAAAAAACGACCAAGCTGGCCTTTCTCGTGGCCGTTTCCTCACCCGTGCGGCTTCCGCCATCGGCATCGTTTGTCTCTAGGTTATAAGGAGGGGTAAATTTGTCCCTGGACCAGGGGCGTCTTCTCGAAGGAAAGCATTCGCTTCATTATGAGGGGCCCGAAAGTCGTTAAAACTCATTTTTTTGTTTTGGCAAAAAACGACCAAGCTAGCCTTTTTCGTGGCCGTTTCGCCACCCGTGCGGCTCCCGCCAACGGCATAGTTTGTCTCTAGCTTATAAGCAGGGGTAAATTTGTCCCTAGACCATGGGCGTCTTCTCGACGGAAAGCATTTCGCTTCATTATGAGGGGCCCGAAAATCGTTAGAACTCATTTTTTTGTTTTGGCAAAAAACGACCAAGCTGGCCTTTTTCGTGGCCGTTTCCTCACCCGTGCGGCTCCCGCCACCGGCATCGTTTGTCTCTAGGTTATAAGGAGGGGTAAATTTGTCTCTGGACTAGGGGTGTCTTCTCGGCGGAAAGCATTTCGCTTCATTATGAGGGGCCCGAAAGTCGTTAAAACTCATTTTTTGTTTTGGCAAAAAACGACCAAGCTGGCCTTTTTCGTGGCCGTTTCCTCACCCGTGCGGCTCCTGCCACCGGCATCGTTTGTCTCTAGGTTATAAGGAGGGGTAAATTTGTCCCTAGACCAGGGGTGTCTTATAGGAGGAAAGCATTTCACTTCATTATGAGGGCCCCGAAAGTCGTTAAAACTCATTTTTTTATTTCGGCAAAAAACAACCAAGCTGGCCTTTTTCGTGGCCGTTTCATCACCCGTGCGGCTCCCGCCACCGGCATCATTTGTCTCTAGGTTATAAGAAGGGGTAAATTTGTCCCTGGACCAGGGGCGTCTTCTCGGCTGAAAGCATTTTGCTTCATTATGAGGGGCCCGAAAGTCGTTAAAACTCATTTTTTGTTTCGGGAAAAAAACGACCAAGCTGGCCTTTTTCGTTGTCGTTTCCTCACCCGTGCGGCTCCCGCCACCGGCATCGTTTATCTCTAGGTTATAAGGAGGGGTAAATTTGTCCCTGGACTAGGGGCGTCTTCTCGGCGGAAAGCATTTCGCTTTATTATGAGGGGCCCGAAAGTCGTTAAAACTCTTTTTTTTTTGTTTTGGCAAAAAAACGACCAAGCTGGCCTTTTTTATGGTCGTTTCCTCACCCGTGCGGCTCCTGCCACCGGCATCGTTTGTTTCTAACTTATAAGGAGGGGTAAATTTGTCCCTGGACCAGGGGCGTCTTCTCGGCGGAAAGCATTTCGGCTCATTATGAGGGGCCCGAAAGTCGTTAAAACTCATTTATTTGTTTCGGGAAAAAATGACCAAGCTGGCCCAATTTTTTATTAATTTAAACATAATACATAAAGGATGATTACAGATTGTTGTTGTTGTATTACATGTTTGCCGGTGAAAACCGTGCTGCATATAACTCTTCCGCCATCTCCCGTCTATATTTCGCGCAAGATTCTTTAAGATCCCCATCAATCCAGAGCTGGTCGTCATTAACTAGTTTACTCAATAGCATACAAACTAACACCCTGAATTAGCTCCTGGGTTTTCTTTATCATGCTGGCAAACTTCAGTATGTGTCACCATTGTCTTCTCCACGTATGGCCATCCAGAATGTTCCCAGTACGAAATTTGGTCCAAAAACATTTTGAATAATGATTCAAATTTTAGAAGGGTTGGGTACACCCTAACTTGAATCAAGCTCGACCCATCAGAACTGCTTGAACCACATGCTCGACCCATCGTTTGCTTTATGAACGTCCTGATGTGTTTTACCTTCAACGCGATGTCTGTACGAATTTGTGGAAGGATGTTTGCAACGATATCCTTAGATCTAAGGCATCTGTTGTTGTTGCGCACCACAGTTGAATAACAACTATGGGCAGGTGCCAGTTGGTAATCTGCCACAGGTGTTGGAGTTTTTGTTTTGATGCGGTTGCATGCCATTGGCAAACAGGAGCACCTGGGAAAGGGTTTTTATAATTTTTGTTTCTCGTGTAGCATTTAACTTTGTATAAAGTTAGTTTGCTATCCACCACGAATATTTCCCTTCCTCGATGAATGTTCCACTCTCGAACAGCAAGGTCCACATCCTATTTAGACTTGAAAAACAACCCCAGACGAATTTGTTTTGCTTTTGGATTCCATATGTCCATTGGGTTATCTTCATAATCCGGACACATGTAATCCCTAAGCTCCTCATCCTCTTGAGGGTCGTCATGTGGACCTACAAAGATAGGCCTAGAATGCGTTGGCTGAGACAGGGTCAACGCAGTTTGTTCGTTGACTGCGGCCTCATCGTCAGAAGAGGCGTCATCTGATAGGGGGCCTCCTCACTTTCTGAACTGTCTTCTGTGTTGTAAACTTCTGACTCATCAAAACCGTCGTTTTTGTCGTCTCCAACTACAAATTGAGAAGCGCTACCGACTAGGTTCTCAACAGATGGCATGAGGTGGTGCTCTTGAGTTATTTGCCCATCTCCTTCACCATCATCATCAGATAACTTGGTGTCAACAACATTACGTTGTGTTATGTCATGGAAAAGGTTTGTAAAACTCATATGACGAAGGGGATTAACTGCCTCCCATTGAACATTGATCTCGGAAATGAAGTTGCCTTCCGACACTCTTGTCACACCCAAACCGATGGCGGAAACATCGGGGCATGGCACTGAGCGAAACAAATTGTCCAGAAGTTTCCATAACAATTATCATTACCAATCAGTTTAAAATAACATGTCCCATACCATGTCTCAAAAGGTAAACTAATTATTACAGACAAAATCTAGGCAAATAGTCTATTCCGACAACTCAGAATTTCAAATAGAGCAATTGTTTATCTGCTTCTAGAGACCCTTAATTAGATTTGTACAGACAACTATTTGTTGGCCTCTAGAGCCTTATTCTAGCTTCGATTTCCTACCAGATGTGCATCTTAAGCACCTGTCACATACGTTAAAATAAAGTCAATACATATAATGTAAAGGTGAGCATACAAGTTTGATAATAGCATATATAGTTCGAATTCGTTTACGCATAACCAGCACGTACACATAGAGAAATGAAGCACGTTAGTTATCGACATAGATCCATCGATACCAATGACTGCGGGTTGACTGCCAGAGGCAGTTCGCAATACATGATTACCACCGTAATCCATGCAAGTAATTGTCCTTAACAACCCCTGGGAACAGGTGCTGAGTCCAAACTATAGTACTATCGTTGCTAAGGCAGGTAGACATCATTCCATGTGTAAACATAACAAACAAGCATTCATAAGCCACGTATAACATGCATTAATGGTTAGTGTTCAAATAGCATTGAGTACTGTGTTTGTTGTGTTTTGAATATTCGTAACATATGTAACACCCAAAAGTGCATAAGCAAAAAGGGATCGAGTATACTCACAGCGATTGATGGATTGAAGGGAGCGCTTAGTGAGTAGGGTTAGCCTGAATAGTTTGATAGCATACGATAAGTGACGCGTAAAACGATGCAAAGTGTCAGTGGGTCGGACAGCAGTTCGGTCGGATGGTAATCCGATCGGACGGCTTGTTCGTGCGGATGACAATCCGTTCGGATGGTCATCCGGTCGGACAAGTTGTCTGGTCGGATGACTATTCGAGTGGATTATTTCTTCCTATGAGAAGGATGTGTTTGTGTATGATGGCTTGACTTTTGAAGTTTTCATTGTAGCATTTTGAAAACATTTAAGTATCTCTATCTTTCAAGTCGGTCAATCGGACGGTTAGTCGTGCGGATGACAATCCGTTCGGTTGGTCATCCGATCGGACGGTAGTCCGGTGGGACAGCGATTCTACTGATGAGGTTACTTAGTGGGAACAAATTCACAGCAGAAGAGTCACTCGGTCGGATGCCCATCCGATCGGGTGGCAACCCTGTTAATGAACATGTTGAAAATTGTTTAAGTCTTTAAAGTCCTAGTATCTCATGGTCCGAAGAGTAATCTGGTCGGATGGTAGTCCGATCGGATGGCAATTCGTTCAATACTCAGACTTCAGATAAAGTTGATTAAGTGTGGGACCCAAGGTGTGATCCGTTCGGATGGCAATCCATTCGGGTGGCTTATCCGCTAGGACAGTAGTCCGGTCGGATAGTACTTGGTCTCGGTTGATCCGTCCGTCTTACACTTGGTCGTTTTGTTTGTTTGTAGTTTTATCGAGACGTTTTGACAATGTGTTAACCGACAGAATCCCATCTTGACCCAGGTGACCTGTTTGACCAGGAATCACCCGAGTTCGGCCAGTTAACTAGTTCAAGATGGTTGTTCTTGTTTAACCTGAAATCTGTGGTCTCGTGAGTAGAATCCGGATCTTGAGCTAGCACAACACTAAGAATAAGTAGGAGACTAGAACAAGGCCCGATTCTATCGGTTTTGAGTGCATTGAGTGTAAAAGAGTTGAAAGAAAGTTAGAAACCATCTTTCAATCCCTTTTTCACTATGTTTATGTTTAGATCTATGCAAGATCTTTGTGTATTTGTGTGGAAATCCATTAGATCTAAGTTGTTCTTGGTGGATTGAGGCCAAAACATGAAGTTCTTCAAGAACACATGATGACATCATCCTAGAACACCTCAAATCGGTGATTTCACGGTTAAAAGTTTAGATTCAAAAGATAAAAAGGTGTAGGAGTGCGTGTAGATCAAGAAAGTACAAGATTTAGGGTGAGATCTTACCGGAATCGAGAGAAATCGAAGTAAAGGTAAGGAGAGCATGCTGTTCGGACAGAGGGTTTCCAAAAGTAGAAAGAATAAAAGTGACATGGGTATTTATAGGATTCTAAAAGGGGAAAGTGTGGGTCGGTCGGATGGCATCCCACCCGGATGACTATCCGGTCGGATGACACCTTGGTCGGATGGCGCCTGACACCCTGACCAAGTGGCTGTCCGGTCGGATGGCTATCCGGTCGGATGGCACTTGGTCCGTGTGTTCGACGTGACGATTTTTGCTGATTCGATTTCGATTGCGAGCGATGTGAATGCGATGGAGTTTCCTATTCAAATTACTTTTAGTCCCAATCACTCATATCTCGTGCTATCTCTTCTCCACTAATTATCCTAGTTCGATTGTGATTCGAGTTCGATGTCGATTGAGTTCGATTGCGTTTTGATTTTCGATTGATTTCCACAACATAACATAAACATGCACAAGTAACACATAAGGCACACACACACGTATAACACTATTCCAAGTTCGTATTTCGAGTCTCGATTCGATTCGATGTCGATTTGATTAGCAAAGTTTGATTATTGCTTAGTTAACTTTATCACATTGTTACTTCCTATAGTTCACAGGCGTAAGTCGGGTAGATTGCGAGTAACATACGTCGATTATTGTAATTATTGACACTTACTCCACATAATACAACTAAATTAAACACATAAAGGAAATTTAATACAAGTCAAGTCGCGCGAAATCGGTCGTTGACATTGACCTTGACTTTGACTTTGACTTCAGAAACACGGGGTGTTACAACTCTGGCTAAATAGTGCAACATTTCAACGCCATCTTCATTGAAAATTTTTGTTGTCTGAGATGTCCCTTGATACGTCTACCCTAATAATATTGAAACCACAACGGATTCTTTCTGTAGTCGAACATGATTACAGATTGAATCGACCAATTCGTCATAAGACATTTTGTGTCGCATAAGGAATGTGGTAGTTAGCATGGATTGGTCAAATTGAACAACCCCGTTTACAAAAGAAAACACACCACCCCAGTAAAGTCTAACTAGGTATGGCCGAAAAGAATCCATTAACTAACAAAAGGAAATTTGGCGGAAAAAGAAAGTTGTTGTGGTTATTAGGATGAGCTGAAAAAAGAAGGTTGTTGTGGTACTTCAATCTTGGTGTGGGTTGACACCCTAATCCCATGGGTATTTATAGTGGTGAGGACCCAGACTTTTGCTGGAGCCCACCACCATGTGGGTTGAAAATATATAACTATTCTTTTTAAATATTCAGACAACAATAAATATTATTTTTCACAAACAGTTAAGTAATTCTAAAATATTACAGTGTTATTTGTATTAACGAATTCAACAACACAAGATGGTAGACCACCAAATTTAACGAACTTTTTTATTAGGTAGTTCAACGATATTACAACATTACAATAGGATCTATCAATCTCGCAACATTACATACGTGCAGTACTATTTTAATTGAATAGAAAATGCATTTAAAATGCTGTGTTGTGTGCAGAAATACACTGCTGCTTAACAAATCATTTCTAATGGAGAGGTGCCAAACATAAACTAAATGAATTTAAACCCGTCCGGTTTCTTCGTATATCGAGTTTTGATATAAGGTCAAAAGGTTGTCACTGGCTCTTCGACCCGTAAAGTGATATGGGACAGGTTGTTCGCACCTTCCGTGACGATTCTACAGCTTCGGTAATGTTTGAGGATCTAATTAACACGTTTTCGTCTCCTAGTCACATGGGATAAAATGCGACTTGAAATGTGTTATGATCCTAATCTCCTACCGAAAACGGGGGTGATGATGACTGTTCTACAGGCTCATACCCCCACTAGAAGTTGCAGAATACTTTAAAGCTCAGAAACACGTCATAAACCGCCCGACCACCTGAGCGGCTGAATCTTCCAGAAGACTCAGTAGCATTTGTAGAAGCATCCACAACATCGGCGATCTGATGTTTTAAAAATTTCACAAAGTTTTCTAAGTTAAAATTTTGAGTTTTTAACGGAGACGGCATGACGACGTGTCGAATAACGGAAACACACCATGGCCCAGCTCAGTCGATCGGATGGGAATCACCCCATTCGATCAGACTCAACGGTTCTTGATGGAGTTTCATGTTCAACCCGTGAATCGGTCATCTCTATGGTGGAAATCCATTTTCAGACCGGTTCTCAACTAGAGAATGAGTATAGAGCCTGAAAGAGTCTTGGTTTCACCAGTTTTGTAAAGAAAGTGAGGAAAAGTGGAAGAAAAGTTTGAAATCTGTTGAGAATGTTGAAATCTGGTTGAGATTTATGTAAAATAGTGTAGAAATCCTTTAGATATGAACAAATCTTGATCAGATGAGGTCACACAACAGTTTCCATAAGAGATCGAGATGACGTCACCTTCAAGGAGTCCAAATCAGGTGATTTCATGTTGAAAAGGTATGATTTCAGTGGAGAAGATGATGAGAAAGTGTGTAGTGATGATGGAAGTACAAGATTTAAGAAGAAAACTTACAAAAAGGGCGTGGAGTCGAGTGAAATATGCTTGAGAACGAGCTGGGAGCGTGTTGGTCGGATAGTGTTGTCACATCAGTGAACAGTGATGTGACAGGCGAGTATTTATAGTGTGAGAGAGTGTTAAGGCGGTGCATGCGTGGGTCAGATGGCCAGTCAATCGGATGGCCTTCCGATCAAGTGGTCATTCGATCCGACGGCTTGTGCGAGTTAGTTTTCCAACTTTCGTTTCGTTCGTTAAGCGTTGCGTTGCGTTTAAGCAAGTTGCGAGTAAGCGTTGCGATGAGATAACCACATAACATTAAACAAGTAAACACACAAATAACACACGTAATAACTAAGTTGCATAAAAGTAAATCTGCGTTTCGAGTTGCGATTGCAATGCGATAGTGTTGTGATAGCGGTTAGTATAAACATGCGATGTAATATGCGATAAAATGCGTTCAAATAGTATGCATTGTGAATGCATTGTAAAACATAGTTTAAAATGTAGCGAAAACCAATATATCGATTACTGCAAAAGGGTTAAACTATTTATCGAATCTCGAGAGTACAAGTTAAGCGATAAATGACAGGTCTGAGTAATGACCCGAAAAGTCGGGTTGTTACAGTCTCCCCTACTTTAGGGAATTTTATCCTGAAATTAAGGCGCAGGTGTATATTTAGCTTTCATATCACTCTCGAGTTCCCAAGTGAACTCGGCGCCGCGTTTGCCTTCCCAGCGAACCTTCACTATAGGAATGCGTGAGCATCGGAGTTTCTTGGTCTCTCGGTCCATGATTTCTACTGGCTTTTCCACGAAGTGTAATGTTTCCTTCACTTGCAAATCCTCGAGAGGGACATGCAAATTCTCTTCGGCTAGACACTTCTTGAGGTTCGAAACGTGGAAAGTCGGATGTACGTTACTGAGTTCCTCCGGTAATTCGAGTCGGTAGGCCACTTTGCCAATTCTCTCCAGAATCTTAAAGGGTCCAGCGTATCGAGTCGCGAGCTTTCCTTTCTTGTTGAATCGAATTACCCCCTTCCAATGTGAAACCTTTAGGAGTACGTGATCGCCAACTTCGAACTCAAGGGGCTTGCGGCGTTTATCGGCATAACTCTTTTGACAACTCCGAGCTTTCAAGAGATTGTCTCATATCTGGAGGATCTTGACAGTCGTTTCTTGTAATAACTCAGGACCGATAATTTACGCGTCTCCGATCTATTGCCATACAATAGGCGATCGACATTTTCTTCCATATAATGCCTCAAATGGTGCCATTTGAATACTAGCGTGATAACTGTTGTTGTACGAGAATTCGACTAAAGGTAAATGCGAATCCCATTTACCACCAAAATCTATAACGCACGAACGAAGCATGTCTTCAAGGGTGCGAATCATGCGTTCAGTCTGACCATCGGTCTGGGGATGGAAAGCGGTACTGAGATTTAGAGTAGTATCGAGAGCGGAATGAAAAGTTTCCCAAAGGCGCGAGGTAAATCGACCATCGCGGTCAGAGATGATGTCACGAGGTGTCCCATATCGACAAATGACTTCGTCGGTATAGATTCATGCTAATCGTTCAACCTTCGCGATAACCTTGTCCCGTTGCATAAGGACGCAACCAAGACCTAGGTTAGAGGCATCACAATAGACTACAAAGTCGTCGTTTCCATCGGGTAGCGCAAGTATGGGAGCGTCGCAAAGCATACGCTTGAGGTTTTGAAAGGCTTCTTCTTGTTTGGTTCCTCAAACAAAAGGCTTGTCTTTTGCGTCAGAGAAGTAAGAGGAATGACGATTTTAGAGAAATCAGTGATAAATCGACGGTAGTAACCCGCCAATCCGAGAAAAGAACGAACTTCGGACGGGGTTTTTGGTGTAATCCAACTCTTAACTGCTTCAATATTCGCAAGATCGACGTGAATATCTTGACTATTGACAATGTGACCGAGGAATTGAACCTCCTCAAGCCAAAATTCACACTTGGAGAACTTGGCATAGAGGCAATTCCCTTGGAGGAGTTCGAGAACCAAACGAAGATGTTGCGCGTGTTCGACTTTCGACTTCGAATAGATCAGGATATCATCGATAAACACGATGACGAAGCAGTCGAGAAAGGGTTTACACACGTGATTCATCAAATCCATGAAAACCGTGGGTGTGTTGGTAAGACCAAAGGGCATAACAACGAATTCATAATGGCCGTAACGGGTACGGAAAGCGGTTTTAGGGATATCTTCCTGCTGAATTCGTAACTGATGATAACCATAGCATAAATCAATCTTAGAAAAACACGTAGCGCCTTGCAATTGGTCAAACAAATCGTCGATTTGGGGTAAAGGATAACGATTCCTGATAGTAAGCTTATTGAGTTCCCTATAATCGATGCACATTCGGAACGATCCATCCTTCTTTTTGATGAAAAGGACAGGTGCGCCCCACGGAGATGTGCTTGGGCGTATGAAGCCTTTATCAAGTAGTTCCTGGAATTGACTCGAAAGTTCACGCATTTTGGACGGAGCGAGACGATAAGGGGCTTTAGCGATGGGGTTAGCTCCAGGAATGAGGTCGATACGAAAATCAATATCACGAGACGGTGGTGGACTAGGTAAATTGTCAGGAAAGACATTAGGAAAATCACGAACCACAAGTACCTTTTCCATTGATTTCTTTCCTTTTCCTTCTCTGCTACTACGATGTGTACCAAGAAAGCCGTGTATTCCTTTCGGAGATACTTGCTCGCTTGAATGCACGACATGAGTTTTAATTCTTTCGAAGATACTTCGCCATAAACACAGAGTTGGTCGCCATTAGCAAGAGAAAAACGAATCATCTTTTCAAAACAAACGACTTCAGCACGATTTTCACGAAGAAAATCCATGCCTACTATGATATCGAAACTACCAAGTTGCATCGGAATAAGATCGATCGAGAAGACGTGATTGTTGAGTTCGAGAGTACAATCACGGAGAACAGAACTAATGGTGACGGTTGTTCCGGTGGCAATTTCTACGTTGAACGTCGTTGGGAGGTTACCGTGTTTACGGTTTAGGAGCTTTTCGAATTCAAACGACACAAAACATTTATCGGCTCCAGTATCAAATAAACACGAAGCATAAATACCGTTGACAAGAAACGTACCATTGACAACATTGTTGTCAGTTTGAGCTTGGCGGACGTTGATGTTGAAAGTTCTTCTGCGGGCTGCTGGTTGTGGTTGCTGCTGCTGCTGCTGTTGATGTTGTTGCTGCGGTGGTTGCTGCGGCTCTTGTTTCACCACACGATTTGGGCAAACATTAGCAAAGTGGTGAGGGTCACCACAAGAGAAGCAAGCTCGTGCGTGAGCAGCGGGAGCAGGAGCTGCTTGGTTACCCTAAGGAGCGGGGAGTGGAGCTGGCAGTGCAGGAGGAGCTTGAGCTTGCTGGCGAGGACCAATGCGACCGTTCGCTGTAAAGTGTCTGTAGAGGTTGCAGTGGACACTGAAACGGCAAGCTATCCCAGCTGGGTGATAGTAGGTACAAGTAGGGCATAGAGGATGAGGACCGGTATACAAACGCTTAGTAGGCGGTGCGTTGGTCACTGGTGCCGCGATTTGACGGTTCTGGTTCTGATTGGGTTGGACAGAAACAACGTTGAGAGGAGCGGCGGTAGTAGTGTAGTTCTTGCTGTTGTTACCCTTGCGCTTGTGGCGTAGAGGTTGTAGCGGTTGCTTGATTCAGACTCTTGGTTGAGGTTTTGAAATAACCAGGCAAAACTCGCTTATCATTGATCTCAGCGGCGAGTTGGTAGGTCTCCTCAATGGTAGCAGGCTTAGCTGCTTGAACAAAATCGGCAACACAATCGGGTAAAGCGCGGATGTACTTCTTGATCGTGATGTCCGGAGTTGACACTTGACCAGGACAGATAATACTGAGCTGCTTGAAGCGAGCAGTGAGACCAGCGTTGTCACCTCCTTCTTGCTTGATACCCCATAACTCGTTTTACAGCTTCTTTAGTTCATGTGGGGGACAAAATTCTTTCATCATGACTTCCTTCAGTTCCTCCCAAGAGAGCCCATAGGTTGCGTTGTTACCACGCCTGTTGCGCTCCGCAGTCCACCAATCCAGTGCCCTAGACTGGAAGACTCCGGTAGCATTCACAGTGCGGAGGTTGTCTGGGCATCCGCTTTGACGAAAGGTAACTTCAATCGAGTCAAACCACTGAAACATGGCGTTGGGCCCATCTTCACCAGTGAAGCTAGCAGGACCGCATGCCTTAAATTGCTTAAAGCTAAACGGAGCTTTCGGCGAGTCGCTCTTAGATTCAACAGACGATTTGCTGCTGACCTCCTTGATCTCACTGACGATCTGAGGTATGACTTTAGCCATTTCTTTGGCGACGAGATAAGCGATGCGCTTGTCATCTTTCTTCTCTGAGCGTTGCGGCGAGTGTGAGAACCAAGGGAAGACATTGTCTGCAGCAGACATCGTCGTATGATTTAGACGGAATTCGATTATATCGTCATACGGTGTTTAACCAACATACTTATTATTATTAGATAAAGCATCCGGAACACGTCTAACACATAGGCACATAGTCACGTAGGCATATAATCCACATAGGCACATAAGCACGTAAGCACATAAGCACGTAGGAGCACATAGTCCACATAAGCACATATTTTGCACGTATTCACCTATATTTTGCATGTATTCACCCACATATTTTACACGTATTCACCTATCTTTCAAAGCTGTGATTGCGATCGAGAGTTGCGAGTAGTGATAGCGAGTAGCGTAAGCGAGTAGTATAACGTGTAGTATAGCGTAGCGAGAGTTTACAGTTTGTCTGTGATTTGTTAGCGTTTTGAGCTAAGAGTGTTGTGCGAGTTGTGCGCGTTTAGTAAGCGAAGAGCGGAAAGCGAATAAAACCTCCAAAAGCGAAACATATAAACATATAAAACACATAAAATCGATAAAGCGTAAAATCAGTGATTGCGGGATTAGAATCGAAACAGAGTGTGCCCTGGGTGTTAGGGCTTTGACTACCCAAAGTGATTCGACTATCCTCAACGAACTAGAGTGCACGTTTCGCCTAACGGACTGTGCTCTCGCCAAGATATGGCGAACGGCATGCATCCTTTCGGTTACTACGCGACTTGCGTCGTTGGAATCCATCGAGACCTTGGTGAGATTTTGTAAAACCAAAGTAGAGAGTGGAACAAATCATTAAGATGCGGGTTTCACCCCTAGCTTCACAACTTTATTCCTGATAGTGTGGCATAATCCACGAGTTAGAGATGGAGAATTTCGTCGAGATGTGGATTTCACTCCTCACCTAACGAAAGATTCTCGTGCTGAGAGTAAAAATACACGTAGAGTGAGTGATTCTATCAAGAGTTCTTGGTTTTCACACCTAATCTCGACCAAATCACTCGATTGTGTTATGCGAGTGTTTTCAAAAACGTGTATTGTGTCTGCCTTAGGAAAGGCAATAAGTGTTCGACCTTAGGAAAAGTCATTCTTGCACGAAGTTGTAGTATGCGGTGTTCGCGCAAGGATATAGTTTTAGCAAGCTCGAGAATAAGCTCGTGCAGAACCCCTACTGGGCTCGCACAATGCGGTCTGTTGGTGCTTAGACTATAGGCTAGGTCAGTACTAAGACATCAAAACCCGGACTAGGTCGAGCCTTTCCTAGTTCCCTATAGTTATGTCTCTGATACCAATCTATCACACCCCAACCGATGGCGGAATCATCAGGGCGTGGCACTGAGCGAAACAGATTGTTCAAGAGAATCCATAACAACTATTAGTGAAAATATATTTAACGTTAAAGTCCCATACCAATAACATATAAAGCATAATAGTTATTACAGACAGAGTTTCTCAAAAACAAGTAAACTGTTCCGACAACTCAGATTTATTTAGTTTGTTTCTAGACCTCCTACTTCGTTTCATCACAGCAGACATAGCATCCTAATCAACCTGTCACGTACGTTAAAATAAAGTTAATACATATGAAATGTAAAGGTGATTATACAAGTTTGAGTAGCATATAGTATAGTGAAAGCGTTTACGCATAACCAGCATGTAACACGTAGATATGTGAAGCAAGTAAGCTATCGACAATGACATATGCAACCGACATGACTGCAATGCGCAACACATTATCACCACCGTGACCATGTGAAGTAAAACCCTTAACAACCCCTGTCCATGACAGGTGCTGAGTCCAAACTATAGTACTATCATTGCTAAGGTTTTCAGGCAAATAATCACTATGTAAACATAACATACAAGCATTCATCGAAACACGTATAACATGCAAGAGCGGTTAGCGTTTAAAAGTGTTTGCGTTATGTGTTGATGTGATTTGATATAGGTAACGTATGTAACACCCAAAAGTGCGTTAAGCGAAAAAGCGGTCCGAGTATACTCACAGTGCGTGTTTAGCTAGTAAACACAGTACTTGGATTGAAGGGAGCGCGTGGAGATTAGCATGGGCATAGAACAGTAGCGTAAGCGTTGAAGAGTGCGTAACATCGTGCAGATAAGATGGGTGTCGAATGGTGAGCCGGACGGATGATCATCCGGACGGATGACCATTCGAACGATTGGTCATTCGATTGGGGGAGTGTGTTTGTAAAATATTTTGAACTGTTGAAGTTTTTGTTGTAGTATAAATCAAGTTATTCGATCGGATGGTCATCCGAACGGATGGCCATTCGATCGGATGGCTATTCGATTGAAAGTGTGATATTCTTTGAAGTTTTGATCAAATCGTTTAAGTGTTGAAGGTTGTAAAGAACAAGTCACCTGGTCGAATAGTCATTCGATCGGATGGTCATCCGATCAGATGGCTATTCGATCGGCGATCTGATGTTTTGAAAATTTCACAAAGTTTTCTAAGTTAAAAGTTTTGAGTTTTTAACGGAGACGGAATGACGACGTGTCGAACAACGGAAACACACCATGGCCCAGCTCTGTCGATCGGATGGGAATCACCCCATTCGATCAGACTCAACGGTTCTTGATGGAGTTTCAAGTTCAACCCGTGAATCGGTCGTCTCTCTGGTGGAAATCCATTTTCAGACCGGTTCTCAACTAGAGAATGAGTAGAGAGCCTGAAAGAGTCTAGGTTTCACCGGTTTTGTAAAGAAAGTGAGGAAAAGTGGAAGAAAAGTTTGAAATCTGTTGAGAATGTTGAAATCTTGTTGAGATTTATGTAAAATAGTGTAGAAATCCTTTAGATATGAACAAATCTTGATCAGATGAGGTCACACAACAGTTTCCATAAGAGACCGAGATGACATCACCTTCAAGGAGTCCAAATCAGGTGATTTCATGGTGAAAAGGTATGATTTCAGTGGAGAAGATGATGAGAAAGTGTGTAGTGATGATGGAAGTACAAGATTTAAGAAGAAAACTTACGAAAAGGGCCTGAAGTCGAGTGAAATGTGCTTGAGAACGAGCTGGGAGCGTGTTGGTTGGATAGAGCTGCCACATCAGTGAACAGTGATGTGATAGGCGAGTATTTATAGTGTGAGAGAGTGTTAAGGCGGTGCATGCGTGGGTCGGATGGCCAGTCGATCGGATGGCTATCCGATCGGATGGTCATCCGGTCGGATGTCCATTCGATCGAGTGGTCATTCGATCCGACGGCTTGTACGAGTTAGTTTTCCAACTTTCGTTTCATTCGTTAAGCGTTGCGTTGCGTTTAAGCGAGTTGCGAGTAAGCGTTGCGATGAGATAACCACATAACATTAAACAAGTAAACACACAAATAACACATGTAATAACTAAGTTGCATAAAAGTAAATATGCGTTTCGAGTTGCGATTGCAATGCGATTGTGTTGTGATAGCGTTTAGTATAAACATGTGATGTAATATGCGATAAAATGCGTTCAAATAGTATGCGTTGAATAGTATGCATTGTGAATGCATTGTAAAACATAGTTTAAAATGTAGCGAAAACCAATATATCGATTACTACAAAAGGGTTAAACTATTTATCGAATCTCGAGAGTACAAGTTAAGCGATAAATGACAGGTCTGAGTAATAACCTGAAAAGTCGGGTTGTTACAATACCATTCTCTGTTTCTTATAGCAAAACACAACGACCCACTTCTAAAAATCGAATTTCATTTAAAATTGTTGCTAAAAACAGCGAAGTAATTGAAGATTGCAAACAAAAAAAACGAACTTCTTCAACATTGCTATTAAAATAAGCGAACTTCATTAAGATCTTAGTTCAAATCAGAGAGCCTTTGAAGATTGCCATTAAAATCAGCGACCTTCTTCAAGATAGTTGTTAATATCAGCGATCTTCTTCAAAACTTGTTGTTCAAATCAGCGATCTTCTGATTAATTTGATGTTCAAATCAGCGAGGTTTCAAAGTATGCTCATCTGATCAGCGAGGTTTCAAAGCTTGTTTATCTGATCAGCAAGGTTCTATTTAATTCGCTGATTGAATCAGCGAGGTTTGCTGTTTGTCAGGGAGGTCTCAGCTTTAACAAGTTTTTGACAGAATTCTTGTGAAGGCTCGCTGATCTGAATGGCGAACTACCTAAAGGTGATTTTTTTCTTGCAGTACACCTAAAATCACTCTTTAGGGACTCAAACCCCCTACTTCTGCAAAAAAACTCCGATGAAAATCATATTTAGTTCGCTTGAAAGTAAACCACAACTTCGTGCAAGTTGTAAATTAGAAATTAACCACACTTGATATTGTATACAATGCACATAATGTTGTTTGTAAACTCATGGCGGCAATACTTGAATATTAAATAGCATTACCCATGTTATATTAATATCCCTAGAACCCACCCGCACGTACTTCAACTACTAACACATATTCTGAAAGATGGATCTCTTTTGCCGCTTCAGAAGGTAATTGTGTTTTTTTAAACAAAATATTTAATTACCACATGTAATGATAATAAAAATTATTTGTGTTGAAAGAACGAAAGAGAAGATGGTCTTAGGAATATGAAGGGTAGATTTGTCCTCCTTAATAAGTCCAATGCTCAAGGGAATGGGGGAGCTGCGGCGCCGGTCCTTGACGCCACAAGGCCAAAGCCCACACCGTGCAGTCTTATGTTGTAATCACCTATAAAACATGGATATCCCCACAGTTTGCTACATTGTTTAGGAATCAATAGATTTTAATTTAAGTTTATTATGCTATAATCACCTATAAAACATACGTAGATATCCCCACAATTTGCCACATAATAAATATAGAAACAAACTATAGACAATGTGTAAAATGGTCATAAAATATGAAAATGAGTACACATAATCACAATGTTATTTATTCCGATCTTTTTATATTTGTGTTTTTATTAGTAAAATAAATTAATTTTATGATATATAACGACATATGTACTAACAAAATGTGCTACAAAATGTCTTACTTTTATCAAAACGTTTGTAACTTCTCTTATACTCAAGGTACGTATGTGGGTATGGTGTAACAACTTTTATTAATGCGTCATTTTCTACATACCGTTACGAACGTGTGTGATCAAGCATTAAAAATGTCTTTTTAGGGTGTTGGTTGTCATTGTCGGTGTTGGTGGACGGTGGCGTGTCATTAAAGTTGTTTGTATGGTTATCCCGACGCAACGCGGGGGAGCATCCATCTAGTTTACACTAAAAAGCCCATCTTGAGCAAAAAGAAAAATATCCCTTAATTAAATAAAGGGAAATTGGATTTAAATAATCCGAACTTTCACCTGTTGGCCAATAACACTCCGAACTTTCAGTTTGGCCAGCAGCACTCTCAACTTTCATCATATTTTCCCAAAACACTCCCAAACTAACATATCACTAACCAAGTTAGTTTCCATTGCTGATGTGGACATTTTGGGTGACGTGGCTGCTTATGTGTATCATCTCTGTAAATATGTGTTGCTGAGGTGTATAAAACATGCCATGTCTTCATTTAAAAAAAAACTATCTTTTATATTATAATAATTATAATATAATTATAAAATAGTTATCAGTATATATATATATATATATATATATATATATATATATATATATATATATATATATATAAATGACAATAATTCACATTCACATTAACACTTACAGACATTTCAACATACGAGTGAAACCCTAGGTTAAGTGATTCCCTTTATTATATGGTTCTTATCTTCGATCATCTGTTGCTACTCGATGATGGATGAAATCCCAGTGAAGCTATGGTATGGTGGCACATTTGAAGCAGGTTCTCCTAATGTGAAGTACGTGGGTGGTGAAACAAAATTACACAAGATAAGCATGGATCAAATGTCTTTCTTTGAGCTAGTAGATTATGGGATGGATACAGGTATGTATGCTGATAAAGATTTTCACATGTATTGCTTGAATCCTGATGATGGATCTTTGAAGCGATTAGTAAATGATAAGGATGTGATTGACATGGCTATGAAGTTTGGTGCCAATTCCCAGCTGGTTTTTTATGTATTCATTCATAAAGGACCAATCCCTGAACCAAAAGGCCAGCCTAGTACCCAGCCCACTAGTTCCTCAGCCCACCCCATTACACTAAAAGCCCAGCCCAGTACCCCTACATCCCTTAAGCCCAGCCCAGTTGCAAGTCCTAGTTCAGTGGGTAAGAGACCTAAGTCAGCTGCTAGAAGAGTTGCTGTTCAACTGAAACCTAAACAAACTGAACCTCAAACCCGGCAATGGAAACTAACTTGGTTAGTGATATGTTAGTTTGGGAGTGTTTTGGGAAAATAGGATGAAAGTTGAGAGTGCTGCTGGCCAAACTGAAAGTTCGGAGTGTTATTGGCCAACAGGTGAAAGTTCGGATTATTTAAATCCAATTTCCCTTAAATAAATACCTGAGGTTTCTGGATTGCTTGAGAAGCGTACACTATGGGTTGGGTATGGAAAGACGAAGATGACGATCAAAACTCCAATAAAATCAACAAATTTGAAGACACAAACCCTAAATCTGAACCTCGATGCTCAACGAGGAAGATTATATCTTCACAGTGCAGAACCGAGGAGGTGGAGCCTGGAAAGTTCATCAAAAAGTGCGAGAAAACAGAGCAACTTCTCAAAGACTGCGTTGGAAGGTAATCTTCTGATTTGTAGCTTCAGATCATGTTTTTGGTGCTGGAATATATGTGATCTATTTATTTATAATTTTGGTTGCTAGCTAGGGTTTAGGTTTTGTTGTTAGTTTAGGTGTTTTAGTACTGTTTGGTTATTGAGAGACTGAAGGAGCCTAAATAGTTGAGTGGCATTAGGTATTATAATGCTTGTATAGCTTACAAGCCATGAACCGATTGACGGGAAATTCATTTACGTTTGTTCGTTTAGTCAGTGAACGAAAATGAACAAAGAATTTCATTTGATTAGTTGAATGAACGAATACGTTCAATTGCGTTTGTGATAATTATGTTTATGCTTATTATGTCTAACATGTGCCTTTGTTTTTGGATAATTATGTTTTTGATTATTGCTTAACCATGTGATTATGTCTAATGTTTGGCATTACGAATGTTGTTTTTTATTTGTTAAAATGGTATACGTTCGTTTGTGTTCATGAACCATTCGTGAAAAATTTAATCCTTTAATGAACAAACACAAACAAGAATCTTCGTTTGGTTATGTGTTCATCAGTTCATGAACAAGTTCAATGCTAAACGAACGAACATGAACAAGGCTTTGTTCGATTTGGTTCGTTTACAGCCCTACTTACAAGTTACAAGAGCTCTTCCCATCTAATAATTTGTTTGATAGTATCAAATGATTCTAATCTTATTGGCATTTTGATAGAGCCCAATTCGAGATGGTCGATTTTCCGAGATATAGAAATAGAGAAGAAGAAAATAACTTTTCTGATTAGTTAATTCATAAATTATACCAAAATGGCGAAATCAAAGAGCCTTTCATAGGCATACAAACAAAGGGAAATCAAAGAAATGGAAACCTTGGTTTAAAAAAGCGGGAAGCTCACAAAAGCGACAAGGTCTAAAACCGAGGCGCAAAGCACAAAAGCGGTGAGCTTTTCGTACGCAAGGCGCAAAGTGACTATATGAATTATTTTATATATCCCATAGGTTTTTAGCATCCACTGCCTTTGATTTAGCTAAAATTAAGCTTTAAATATGTTTTAAACTGAAAAAAAAACAGAAATGTACAGCATAAAAAGCCTATTGTACAACACTCGGCTGCACAGAAACACCCCATGTACAAAAGGCGCGCGCCTTACCTGCGCCTCAGGTCAAATTTTAGCGTAAAAAGTGCACCTCATCTGCGCCTTTTGTACATCCTGCGCCTTATGTCACACAAAGCGATTTGGTTTGCGCCTTAGGTCGCCTTGCGAGTTGCGCCTAGGCGCGCCTAAGGCGCGCTTTTTTAAACCAAGATGGAAACTGCCAAAGTACCTACTATTCCACTACTAACAGTATGCATAATAAAAGAAATAAAGAACTGCAGCGAAACGTGTGGTGTGCATTGTTGGATCATATCACATTTAGTATAAGAACACAAGTAAATGTAGTTATATGAATGTCGGTTTCCAAAAGCACCAACGTCCGCATTCTAGGCATTGAGGTCCTGAAGTTCAAGACGCGAGGTGTTGATGTGCGAACAAATATGTTTTGTGTACAACTAAAAGCTGCATCTCTCTCATCTCAACCCTTTTAATCAAGAAAACCGTTATCCTTTTGGTCACTTTTTGAAATAAAGGCTTCTCCAAACCCTGTATTCACTTATTTTGACACAAATGTACATGAAGTGCAGCCTCAGGCCATGAGGCGTTTTTTAGATTGCCTCACGCTTCATGTGTGCCTGACTAACATTTTTGAAAAACCAAGATATGAATTTAATCACAAGATAATACCGACAATCTTCTATGTTATAGTCAGTGTTGGAATCATGCGTATATAGATTTTTTTCTAAACCAAGATCACTCAATATGTTGGAATCTAACATTGTTTTCATCTGTTCAGGCCACCGGAAGTTGTTGAATCCAACAAGGAATACACCGAAGAAGACGTAACCGACCAGATGAAAAATGGTTCTTTATCATCACAACCTACACCATTTGACTTCCCAGGACTACGAAGTGACATTGAAACAATCGAACGCAACTTGTTTGGCAACATGAACCGTTTCTTTGAGGCTGCTGAAGACATGAAAAATGAGTTCTTAAACATTTTTGGGTCGCCTCATTTATCCGATAAAGATTTAAAGTCATCATCACCTTCTTTCAAACAGGGTGTACCCATTGAGCCGCCTTCGACCCCACCTTCCAAGGTGGTCAAACCCAAGGATCGTGATGGTCATGTTGACATTTCAGGGTTGGCCCGAGATGTTTGAAGTAATGTGACCCGTCGAGCAGGTTATAAAACAATATTTATTAGTAGGTAGAATAATAAACTCAGATACGGAATATGTATATTCGAAGGTTTAATCTTTGTTTCTGAACCAAAATATGTTTTTGATGTTAGTTTTTAGCAGTTTTGCTTTTGTGAATTGTTGAATATTTTTGTTTCTGGATAAATCTTTATAGTTTACGCTAAACGGATTCCATTCAGCTAGCACATTGAGCTAAACCGGTCGTGTTCTGGTTGACCTAACAGGTCGCAAGTTGACTTGATTAAAAATGCTTAATGTCATAGCTTAAATTGATCACATAGCACCAAGTTTTTTGTTTAAATATAATTATTATGTTATGTGAAGCTGTATATTTGGTTGTAAGTTTATCATTTGAGTTTTATTTAATTAAGAAGTTAAATAAATTTTCAGACAATAACCACTTTTAGTTGTATTTTTAGAGAAATGTAAAATTTTCGGGTTTATGTTGAGTCAGACCGCAACCCACGAGCAAAAGCTACTTAACACTAGACCGTAGTACGTAACAATTAAGACTATCCGTTATTGTGGTGTGAATAAGAATGAAAAGTGATGCTTAGTAGGCGACATCTCAATGGCCAATGCCACATACGCATGAGATGTATCCATACTCACCCCATGAAAGAGATGTAATGGCGTATTGTAAGTGTGAAAGTAAAATGAGTTAATGTGGTGTATTTTAATTGCTTGATTTTTTTAACAAACCATTATCCTTCCAGTCACTTTCTGCGGGATCACACTCATGCCGGCGCCCCCACGCCTGTGTGAGGCCCAAAGGGCTAAGGTGACACCCTTGCTCACGCACATAACAATAACAAGTGGCCTAACAAGGCCACTTAGGAGCAAGAGGGAGCTTTCTAGTGGAGAAATGTATGATGGGTCAAAAGTCAAAGCTATAGGTCAACGTATGGGTGGTCAGTCATGAATCATGATTCATGTGATACACGTACTGTGCACTTGATTAGATCTATTTGAGTGAAACTTCATTATTCACATTATTAATTTTAAATTTTAATTTTTTAAACTTATTTTTTTAACCCGAAAATGTGTAGTTAAATACTTTTTAATGTTGTGCACCCTATTGGTATATACAATAACGGAGGAGATCAAGATAACGACGTTTTTGCGGGTGAAGAACCGACCAGAATTTAAATCTCTAGATGACTAGATTGGTCACAATACGTACTGTATTTTTAACTTAGAGATCACGTCTTAGCTCAGCTTGATAGATGGTCTTTTGGCATTGTATCGTATGCTCTCTAGCAACTTGCTATGAGTTTTTATTTAAAAAAAAAAGTTAGAAGACCTTAAAAAATATACTTTTTGACATAAAATTAATCTTATACGACTGGTTTTTGCTTTTTCCACATGAAACCAAATTAAAAGAAACTTTTTTATTTTATTTTAAGGAAACCGTAAACTGAAGATTTGAGATCTTTTTGTTTTTGGTTTTGTTTTGAGTTTCGGTGAATGATTCAAAGTATCTTCTTTTTGTCCTTTCTACACAAATGTACATGCATCATGCGTGTGCTTTGTCTCGTAACATAGCATGATACAACTGTTTTTTTTTTTAACGGCAACTTTCTTGTATTAGGCTACCGCACTCTTCAAATTGAAGAGCTATGTTATCCAACTCTGGCCAGACTATGTTATCTTAATCGGACCCACGCTGCCTTCAAAGTTTGGTTTGGGCGTTCCTTCGGGAAACCATACCGCCGGCTGCCACTTGACGGTCGTTATGATACATCTGTTACTTGTAGGTAAAAAACATGTGATATACAAAGTTAATAAATATAGTAAATTTGTCATCAATCTTTTGAGTGGAAAAAACTTTTAGAAAATACAATTTGTGAAACAAAACAAGACACGCCAGTAAGCTAAATATGTTGCATATCTTCTCGATAAACAGTTTTTGCTATTTAAAAAGGGGTAGTGGTATAACTTTTTGCTCATTTACCATCTATTTCGATGTGAATCTGTCTATTAAACATTATTTGACACCGAATTATTTCATATTCGAATATACACTATGTATAATAAGAGTATACTATTGAGTATGTGAAATCAACTCAGAATAAAATTCATATCGGCCTTTAATCTTTGGTTTGAAATTCAAATGGTTTATAAGCTAATACTTTTTGTAAAGATGATATGACTTCAAGACTCAAGCCCTAGGCTCAATATTTAGCTTTAAAGCCATTGCAAACTCATATTTTGTAATAACTATTCACTTTGGTTCTTGTAAATCTTTCCACCCCGTTACAATTTATAATCATTAAAAGCATAATCTTGTTTTGTTTAAAATGACACATTTTTTTTCAATTACAAATAAGGTAGAAAAAATATATTATATATAATCACGGGGGAGGTTAACGCACAATATTTCTTTACATACGAGCATACAATATAAAATTACGCACGTTATGAAACTCAAAACCCTAATCACGCATGTTCTGAAAACATAATCACGCATTGATTTTTTCAACATGCATGATTATTGTTTTTCAACATGCGTGATTATGGTTTTTCAACCTGCATGATTAGGTTTTGAGTTTTATAACGTGCGTAATTTCATATCGTACGCTCATACGTTAAGAAGTATTGTATTTTACACTTTCACTATATATCATAATTTTAGAAGAAAAAATAAATTCTTTATAGAAAGAAACGTAAAGAAGCATACTATATATTTGGTAAAAGTTAATATATAACAAATAAATATAGATGTTATTTTGTTATAAAAAAAATTGTCACAAATACAAGAATTTAGCTGTCTCCGGCAACGACCGGCCGGCCAGCCAGCGGCTGACTTAGCTGGATATCAAACATGTATAATTATCGTTTATTGGATAAATTGAAGGTTTAAAATATTGGTGATTAGTTGTGGATTATATCTAGGAAGGGTTGAGTGTTTTGTCTTTCTTAGTATTTTTACTCTTTAATAATAATAATAATAATAATTATTATTATTATTATTATTATTATTATTATTATTATTATTCTTTGTTTATAATCCGATTAGCAACCGTTTGTTAAGCACCCATGTCGTGTAAGTGCACCCCCACTATGTAAGTCAACCGCTATCCGTGTGTGTTTTTTTTATTTATTAGCTATAATCAATTTAAATGTATAATATAAGTTGTTTTCTTAGAAAAGAAAGTTAAAAAGGATTTTCATATACGAAATTCTTTAAATTTAAACATATTAAATTTCCATTCTATAAATCATCTACTAAAGATACATAAAACTATATCATGATTAGCAAAATTTATAAAAAGAAAAATATATCTGATTCAAAAAAATGATTGAATGTATGATATAAGTTATTTTCTAACGTTAGATACTAACCTGAATACTACATATATAGAGACCTGATTGAGAATTCCCTATTGACTAGGGTCAACGAATTCTATCACGGCACGAATAAAAAAGATTTTGAATCAGCTAACATGATTTGTGGGTATTAAACAAATCAAAGAGAACATAACCCGTATAAAACTAGGTCAAACGAAACATAACCCATTAAAATGTGGGATGAAAACATTAATGTTTAAGGTAAAATATTTTGATGTTTATTTTTTCTCTAATTTTTACTATGAATTACTCATAATATGAACATAAATCGTGTTTTATTATTACTCCAAACAAAATAAAAATAAAATAATTTAAAAATGAAATGGTGACGTTGCAACCAAAAACCAAAATGATGGCTTTTCGAAAATATTGTGTGTGATGTGTGTGTGCCTAACGCGTTTGAAAAGATCCCAAACCGAAATAACCCTCGTCAATTTCTGCGACTCCCACTCGCTTCTATCACCCCTGTATCTGAATGTATATATTCACATATATTCAAATGGAGAAACATTCAAACACACACAAAGTCTCCTTTTTTCCCAACTTTCTTTCAAAAACTCACAAAATTCTCCATCATACCCACCAATCTCATCTTGTTTCACATAAATTCACAAACTTTAGGTACTGGGTCAAGTTCCTTTTGCTCAATTTCCTGTTTTTGCATTGTTTTTGCGTGTTTTTTCGTAAAGTTTTTGTGGGTTTCTGTTATTTGCACACCAGGTGTTTGTGTAAATGCCTGAAAGAACTATTTGTTGTAATTAGTCTTTATTCTTGAATATTTCTTTGTGGGATAGATGGGAAATGTTTGTGTAGGATCATGCGACTCGAAAGATGGATTCTTTCAATCTATGTCGTATCGATACTGGTGGTCTCGGTCACCGGATTTGATCTGTTACAAGAACAAAGAGTTTAACAAGGATCATAAATCACCCACCCCTGTTCAAAACACACCTCCACGGTTGGTGATCATAGCGAAAAACGACACTAAACCGTCGTCTCAGACTGTAGTCGATAATCAAGAAGCGTACCAAGGTGTTGTTAAACAGTCTGAAAACATTGTGGTTGTGAAACAAGAGAGTAAATTGTCGCAACATGTTAAAAAGCCGTATAACGTGAAGAGAATGTTAAGTGCAGGGTTACAAGCTGATTCCGTGTTGAAAACCAAAACCGGACATTTAAAAGAGTACTACAACTTGGGTCCGAAACTGGGTCATGGTCAATTCGGTACAACTTTTCTTTGCATTGAGAAAACTACAGGAAAACGCTTCGCGTGCAAATCAATCGCTAAGCGGAAATTACTCACCGAAGAAGATGTAGAAGATGTGAGACGGGAAATTGAGATCATGCATCATTTATCTGGACACCCTAATGTGGTGTCGATTCAAGGAGCGTATGAAGATTCGGTTGCGGTTCATTTGGTTATGGAACTATGTGGTGGAGGTGAACTGTTTGATAGAATTACCCAAAAGGGTCATTATTCGGAACGAAAAGCGGCTGATCTTATTAGAACGATTGTTGGTGTCATTGAAGCGTGTCATTCTTTAGGTGTTATGCATCGTGATCTTAAACCGGAGAATTTTCTTTTCGTAGATGAAGATGAAGATTCGCCGCTTAAGACTATAGATTTTGGGCTATCGGTTTTCTTTAAACCAGGTATGGTTTTTTGACCATGTATTTATGAACTGTTGTTAGTTACTTAGGGGAAGGTTGCATAACCTCCGTTTAGAAGACAAATAAATGCGAGAAGTGTGAGAAGAAAATAAAGAATTCATTTTTTCAATATAAGAAAACTTTTAAAATATAAGAAAATTGTTTAAATACAGTGTTTATTCATCTATCTTGAAATTAATGAAAAAAATGAACAAAATTCGTTTTATTTCTACAACCTACACATGTTCAAGTTATCTGTGGGAATATTACCTACACATAACCATGGTTTTAAAAAACGGTTGAGGCGTGCGCCTCAAGGCAAAACGGCCAAAAAACGATTCTGGGGCGCGCATCGGGGGGTTTATACTGTATGTGCGCCTTAGAGGGGCTGAGGCGCTAAAAAGGCTGCGCCTCAGGTGCGCCTCAGGGGTTTTTGATATTTGTTTTTGATGTTTTTGAGTTTTTGTGTCAATTTCAAGCAATTTATGTCTTTTTTATGTGTGTTTTTGATTATTTTGATGAATTTGATGATGAATTTAGTTAGTATTACTATTTTATAAGATATATAATATTTATATTTATTTTTTAACTCCGCCTCGGGCTTACACCTCGGTTCGCCTCGAGGCTTACGCCTCGTGAGGCAAAGGGAAAACACCTCGAAACTCGTTTCCGTTTTTTTAAACCTTGCACATAACATGTGTAGGAAAAATTTAAACGTGAAAAAACCAATTTAATGTGTTTTTATGTATATAACATACACACATGTTTATAAAAGTGAAAAACTTAAAAATATATGAACAACTAATAATAACTTTAATGATTTAGGTTTCTTCTTGCACTAAAACCCCCATCTGAAATTAACCTCACCCTTAGTTACATATGTATAACTTTATAGGCGAATGCGATTCGATATGAGTTTATAGATTATTAAATATTGGTCTAAATTTCAGGGGAAACGTTTACTGATGTGGTTGGAAGTCCTTACTATGTTGCGCCGGAAGTTTTGCTAAAAAAGTATAGCTTAGAAGCGGATATATGGAGTGCGGGTGTTATTCTTTACATTCTTCTTTGTGGGGTGCCTCCATTTTGGGGAGGTGAGTCAAAAGTTTACAGGAACTAGCTAATGATTTTATTTTGAGTAAAGTACACGGATAGTCCCTGTGGTTTTCCGAAATTTTGGATTTGGTCCCTAGCTTTTCAAAAGTACACATATGGTCCTGGTGGTTTGCAGTTTGTAATGCATTTAGTCCCAAACTTTTATCAAAAGTACATGGATGGTCCTTGTGGTTTGCACTTTGTAGCGCATTTAGTCTCTAACTTGGACCTCCTAAAACCTTTAGGTTTGTTGCCTGGGGACTAAATGCGTTACAAAGTGCAAACCACATGGACAATCCGTGTACTTTTCGAAAGCTAGGGACCAAATCCAAAATTTTGAAAAACCACAGGGACAATATCCGTGTACTTTACTCTTTTATTTTTTATTTTTTTCTCTTGCCTCTTGGGTCATCACCGTTTGTTCATTTACAATCTTCATTTTGATTAAAGAATCGGAGAATGAAATATTTGAAGAGGTTTTGAGGGGTAAACTTGACTTTTCCTCTGATCCATGGCCTAGTATTTCCGAAAGTGCTAAAGATTTAGTTAGGAAAATGCTTATTCGAGACCCTAGAAAGCGGATCACGGCTCATGGAGTTCTTTGTAAGTCTAACTTAATCCATTTTCATCTATTTTTAGGCATGTAAACGAACCGAACAAACACGAACATGGGCATGTTCGTGTTCGTTCATTTATCATTAACCGAACACGAACACATAATTTTGTTCGTGTCCGTTCATAAAGAAAATGACATTCGACATAATTACTTTCAGAATGTGTTGCCGAACATCCCATTATTTTTAATAGATACGAGTTAGCACTATATTTCTAATTCATGTTTTCATCACCATAGGCCACCCTTGGATCAGTGAAGACGGTGTTGCTCCAGACAAGCCTCTCGATTCCGCAGTCTTGAGTCGGTTAACTCAATTTTCCGCCATGAACATGCTCAAGAAAATGGCTCTTAGGGTACATATTTCAAGAAAATAATCTCACTGCAAAATGTCATCTTTACCCTTACCCATCTCATATTCTTGACAGGTTATCGCATCAAAACTCTCAGAAGAAGAAATTGCGGGATTGAAACAAATGTTCAAGGCTATAGATACAGACAACAGTGGTTATATTACGTTTGAAGAACTTAAGGCTGGACTCAAGCGTTTTGGTTCGAATCTTAACGAGTCTGAGATTTATAATCTAATGCAGTCTGTAAGTTTTTTTTTTTTTTTCCAATTTTTTAATTTAGAGTAAATTGCCGTTTTCGTCCCTGAGGGTTGGCCAGTTTTGCGACTTTCCTCCAAAGGTTTGTTTTTTCGCATCTAGATCCAAAAGGTTTGCCATTTTCATCCAGCTCGTTAACTCCATCCTTTTTTCTCCGGTAAGGCAGGGGTATTTTCGTCTTTTTTGTTAACTTAAAGGGAAATTCGGTCTTTTTCACTTTAATGCTTTATGTACAAGCACTTAGTATAATGTAGAAGTATTCAAAAAAGACAAAATTACCCTTAAGTTAACAAAAAAGACCAAATTACCCCTGCCTTAACGGAGAAAAATGGATGGAGTCAATGAGCCGGATGAAAATGGCAAGATTTCAACTCTTTTGGATTCAGATGCGAAAAAACAAACCTTTGGACGAAAGTCGCAAAACTAATCAAACCATTGGGACGAAAATGGCATTTTACTCTTTAGTTTTCTTGTTGCATATCATTGATTTTGGATAGATTAAAATTAACAATGCAGGCGGATATTGATAATAACGGTACCATTGACTATGGAGAATTTGTAGCTGCAACTTTACACATTAACAAAGTCGATAAGGAAGATTATTTGTTTACGGCTTTTTCATATTTCGATAAAGATAATAGCGGTTATATCACGCTTGATGAACTCCAACAAGCCTGCAAAGAATTTGGAGTAGATGATGTTCATTTGGAAGAAATTATAAAAGAAGCTGACCAGAATAATGTATGTCTTAACCGCCAACATATCGTTTATTGAAGAGATATGACTTTTGTTGACCTTTCGTGTTGACTTTGTTTGGATTGTTGATTTGCAGGATGGTTGTATAGATTATAATGAGTTTGTAGCAATGATGCATAATGGAAGTACCCCAAAGAAACAAGTGAAGGACGGTTTTAGTGTCGCATTAAGGGAGTCGGTGCCGGTTTGTTGATATGATTCGTTTGCATTCTTTTTTTTTTTCGATCTAATCGTATAATATTGCATTCTTAACAAGTAGATGTTAGATTTTGGTTGACGTATATCTCTTCTTTTTTAACTGTGTTAATGGCAAAACCGAATGACCAAACTAATCCTTGGCATTGAATATACTTGTTACTGGATAGTTGATAAAAAAAGTTCAACTTTGTCGGCGATCAGTCAGTGATTACGGACGGATGCTGTCCGTCGATGATACTACTTTGTTTAGTGGTGAAATGTTATGTTTGCCTATGTTTTTATAACACAACAATATAAAAAAGGCGTACTGAAATAAGGCGTTATTTTGTCTACGCCTACTTAAGTACGCACAATTTTAGCAGTATTATACGTAAGTTGGACACACCATTCTAATTGGTTAGACAGACATTGTTGTAGGGGGGGTACCTTGAATGATCTATCCAACTGCTGCTAGAAAGATACAACTAAGGGGCTGTTTGGCAAGCCTCTTAATGATTCATTAAGAGGTTCCCCTCTTATTCGGACAGAGGTGTGGTTGTTTGGTTGGCAAAATGCCAGCCTCTTAATGGTATCATTCAGTCTGTACCATACAGAAATAAGAGGATGCTGAATGGAAAAAAAGACTCTTGCTACCCTCTCATCACCAACACCTCCGCCTCCCTCTCCTCACCACCGAAGGAGTCTGACCCATCGCTGAAGGAGTCTGCCACCCACCCGCTGCCCCTCCTCCACCTTGCCTCCCCTCCAATTCGCCCCTTCACAACCGCAATCAACACCTGTCGCTCCGTCAACACCTCCGTCAACACCCATCATCTCCGTCAACACCTCCGCCGCCCACCTCCACAATCGAATCATTTAATTACCTATCAGTTGAACATCAAAAGGACGAAGACCTAGAACTCGTTTCGAAGACCTGGAACAGAACTCAGCGGTGGTGGGTGTTGTTGAACTCAGATCGGTGGTGGGTGTTGATGATGATGATGGCGGTGGCGGAGATGATGATGATGATGATGGCGACGATTGAGGCGATTGACGAGCACGAAGACCTGGAACAGAACTCAGCTCTGATTCAAGCGGTGGTGGGTGTTGTTGTTGAACTCAGATCGGTGGCGGAGATGATGATGATGATGGCGGTGGCGGTGTAACAGGTAGGGAGAGAAAGGGGAAGGGGGTGGGGGGGGGGGGTGATGATGAATACTGATGGATGATGATGATGATATTGGGTTTTATAGAAAAAATTCTATAACGGGTTTATTTTGTGGGGAGGGGTAAAAATGTCATTTTACACTGTCATTCAGATATGGAACCAAACAGCACTTTACTGGTTCAGCACTTACCCATTCAGACCCTCTTACCCATTCAGACCTCTTATTCATTCAGCACTTATTGGTTCAGATGTTGCCAAACAGCCCCTAAGTTGGACACAATTTTAACAGTATTATACGTAAGTTGGACACGCCATTCTAATACGGAAGTGACTTTGAAGGTTATACACACCATTGTAATAGTTATATGTATCGTTGTCATAAGAAGTACATCAAACTTCAATATAAAAATTAAAAAGTAGAAAGTTGAAAGCACCGTTGTACACTTTAGACATACTATTATAATATGTTAGACACGATATCGTTATAGGATGGTTAGACGCATCATTATAATTAACAATGCAATACTATTTTTTTATTTTTATTTTTTTGTATTTTATGGTACAACTAAAAAACACAATGAAGTATATTAAAGATACCGGAAACTAAACGAAGTCAGAAAACTATTTACACTAGTCTAGTTAGTGATCACCTCTTTACTTCTCACTAATCAAGGTAGAGATCACCTTAACATTTCTCATTGATCAATGTAGCTATCACATTTACGCTTCTCGCTAGTCAAGTTAGTGATCACATTTACGTTTCTCACTAGTCATTGATAAGGTAGTAGGGATGGCAATGGGTCGGGTTTGGGACGGGTTTAGGTAATCCCAAACCCAAACCCGGTTAGATAAGCTAGTCCCAAACCCGTCGGGTTTCTAGGGGTAAATACCCATCGGGTATCGGGTATACCCGCGGGTTTCGGGTAAACCCGTTAATTTAAAAATATTACTCGTTGGTTATACTCATCTCAAAACCCATTGGGTAATTATCGGGTGACTACTAACCGGTTACATTTTGTATTATCATTATAAAAATATATATCAAATAACTACAATGTATACGTAATAGAATACATATATGTGTAAAAAATGGATGTATCATATATATACATATTTAATAATATAAAAGAAATTATATCGGGTATATAATCGGGTAAACGGGTACACTTTATCGGGTAATTGTGTCGGGTAAACGGGTATATCACTAAATCCCAAACCCGTCCCAAACCCGCGAAAAAAAATAAAAACTATTCCCAAACCCGATTAACCGACCCCAAACCCGTCCCAAATATGTCGGGTTCGGGTTTGATTGCCATCCCTATAAGGTAGCGATCACCATGAAGAACACTCAACACTTCCTCCTTGCTAATCCATGATCTATAATTTTGGATATAGACATTTAAAGAGTTTATAATTTTGAACACACTTTTTTTAGGTAAAAGAGAACGATAACCCAGTAAAATTTTATAAGTGCATAAAAAGTTGCAAAGTATTATGAATTATCAAAGTTAACTAATCTTGGGACAAATTCCCGAGTATTAGCTAACTTCCTATTATGACTAAGAGTAGGCCCTATACAATGAAAACTCAACCCATCCCACTAGGGCCGTTCATTTTTATCTGAAACCCGACCCGAATTTAAAGTCTCCCGAACCCGAATTAGAGAATACCCGAACTTGAAAAACCCAAATCTGACCAACCCGGGTATTCTAGTTCCTAGTAACATGTAATCTTCTTAAATTAAAGTTCTACATTATTAAAGTTCATGTTTATAAACCCAAAAATGAAGTTGGAATACCCATCCAGGTTTTTTTCATACCCGGACCTGAAAATAGAGTATTTTAATACTCGGGTATTGAAAACCCGAACCCAAGTAGACAGGGTATGGATTTCCTAGCCAATACCCGGACCTGAACTCAACCCGGGTATTGGCAATACCAGAAAAATTCAAAACCCGTTCATCTGAACATCGTTGTTAATTATTGAAGGGCGTATGTTTTATATATTTATTATATCATCATTGGATAGGTTTTTATTTTTATTGTTATAAGAAGTGTAGAACATGTTACAAATAGTTTTGAATTTGTAATGATTCTATTGTATTATAACCGTAAGCCGTTGTTGATATGACATAAAAAACGGTGACAGCTCATTTCAATTAGTTGTTGGGGTATCAAGATCTTAGACGTGGGACCAATCACATTGCTTTGTTGTGCCACGTTGGCACACGTTCTCCTTCTTCTTCACTAAATAAATAAATAAATAAATTCCCCATAATAATAACTAATTCTTATAATTTCTTCTTCTTCTTATTCTTTAGTCTCACCCATCGTCAACACCTCCATTCATTCTTTCTGTTACAAAGGTACCATTTTACGTTATTATTCATCATAATATATATTTGTTTCATATGTTCATCCTTTTTGTTTTTAACGGTTTTATATTATTTTAACTGTCACTTTGTGGATTTTTTCTAGTTAGTTTTTTATCTTCAATTTTGTTGGATGTTTAAAATTTAGAAACCAGTGTTTGCGATTCGATTTTATTAACCCTGAACACGAATGTTGCGATTTGATATTTGTTTCTTAAATCTAGAAACCCGAGTTTGTTGATCGTGTTTAATCTTCTCTAGTGGTTTTGGTAAGACTACAATTAGAAATATTGTGTCATAAAAGAAAACATGGTGCATGTGGGTCCGGGATGTGGGGCCAACCTGGGCTTGATGTACTTTAAAGGTGTAAAAAATACCAAACCACCGGTTTGTAACCAGGTCCGGTATTTTCCACTAGAATATAGGTTTGTGAAGGAACCAGTTTGGGCAGAAACCGGTCTTGACTTTTGTTGACCAAATTTAAAACCTGTTTGAAAAAAAAAAAAAAAAAAAAACCCGGTTTGGCCACCTGTATTCCTCCTTACTCTGCATTTTGCAAGAGGCTGTTTCCACGACTCGAACTAGTAACCTCTAGAAAAAATATGTTCGCACTTCATCGAATTCGCTAATGAAAAAATTATGTTTTCGAACAGGAATGGAGTCCGGAAATGAGGTTACTTCAGAACCCGAAATTGCTGTGGTGGATGTGAAAACGAACGTGACGGACGTAGAAAATTTGAACAAAGTTGATGAAGAAGTAGATTCATCAAGAACCGAAGCGAATCAACCTTCTGAGAATGCTGATAAGCCGAAAGCCCGAAACGCGGGTAACGTGTCCACCAAAGGGAGTACTGTCAAGAACAGCAAAATGGGTAACAGTGGTAAAAAAACTGGTACATTTGGTACAACTCCAAGACCAAGTTTGTCTCAAAGTTTATCTTTCCCTACAAAAACGCCATCACCTAACCTCGCGAAACAAGTCGTGGAACCCACGTTGTCCACGTCAGCATCTTCGCGATCAAACCTTGCGCTTAGAAGAACTTCCACTGGGTTGGAACGGGTCAAAACTGCAGCCGCGGTTAAAGAAGATGATAGCGCCAGTTCGACTGCTTCACCGTACTTTTCTTAACTTAAAACCTTAATCATACTATGATTCATTTTTTTATTTTTTATTTTTTTATTTTTTTGTTGTTTGACTTGAATAGAAATGCCACCACCCCTGGCGGGCGGCGTAGGAGCAGCACCTCGGGTTTTTCTTTTAGGTTGGATGAGCGAGCCGAAAGGCGAAAACAGGTGCATTGTCTGTTTCATTAGTTTTAAAAAATATGAACAAGAATAATGTAACATTTGATCTTTTTTTCACTAGTTTTATTCAAAGATTGAGGAGAGAGTCCAAGCAAAAGAAGTTGAAAAGACTAACATGCAAGCAAAGTCAAAGGTGTGGTGGTTCTTGAACTCTTTAGTCAACAAAACAATATATATAAATATATAATTAGAGGCTAATTGGGGTGTTAACAAAGCCACACCCCAAAATCTTATTTTTCACACCCTCAATAGTCTATATAGGTCGCATAGGATTATACGGCCCGTATAGAATAATCTGACATGACAAATATTGGGCTGTATAATGCTATACCGCTCGTATAGATGAAGAAAATATTAGGTCGTATAACATTCTATATGGCTCGTATAACATTATACGGGCCGAATAACATTATATGAGGTTTGGGTCGCATAACACTTATATGGGTCGTATAATATTATACAGCTCGTATACATGGAGACAAAAAAAAACATTCTCTGACATTTTTTCATGTGCAACATTCTCCTATACGACCCGTATAATTCTATACGGGTCGTATACATGAGGGATGTGAAAATAAGATTTTAGGGGTGTGGGAATAGTGGAAGCCGGCTAATTGTTATGTTTTGAATTTGTGATAATACAGGAAAGCCAAGAAGAGGAGATAAAGAAACTGAGAAAGAGTTTGACATTTAAAGCTACACCAATGCCAAACTTTTACAAAGAGCCCCCTCCCAAACCTCAACTCAAGAAGGTATCTTCGTGTTCATGTTACTTTCGGGGCGTTTGGATTCGCATCTTCAAAGTGATTATTCGTATTCTGGTCATTTGATCCGTTTGTACATTGTGTTGCATTTACAGATACCAACTACGCGTCCAAGATCACCAAAGCTGGGCCGAAGCAAGAGCTCTCTGAGCAAGTCATCGGAACCAATGGAGAGTCCTCGAGTCATTAGAGACCAAACCATGTCCCCTAGGTGCAACCCCATGAACCTTGACAAAGCTTCCAACCCGCACAACAGAAAATCTTTGACCAAAACATCAGAAGCGGAAACTAGCAAGCTAAAAGAAAAGGGCTTGAAACCAGAAGTCAAGGAGGAGAATGCTAGCGACGCCCCGGATGACAGACCTCAAGAAGTTGAAGGTTGTGTAGATGTCGATACGGTGCAGGAAAGCGGGTTCAGTTCGAGTTCGGCCAATCAGGATATGACACCTAAGGACATTGTTGTTGGAGGTTAAAGTTTTGATTTTATGAAGTGTATGTAACTGGAAGGTGGTTGCTTTTGTTTTGATGTTTTAAAGGGTTCCCATGCAGTGAATTTACTGTTAAAAATGGATCTGTTTGTTTTTTAGTTTAAAAATGTCAAGTTGCTTATAACAAATTCTTCATCCAACAACTACCAATGTTAACTCATTAATAGATGAAAGTTGCTAAAACTATTATTTTTTTTCACCGTGTTTAGTGGCTGGCTTAAAGTAGAGGTGGGCAAAAAAACCAGTTTAAAAAAACCGAACCGGTTTGAAGAAAAAAAAACTGGTTTGTGAAAAACTGGTTTCAAACCGACCCGACCTGACGGTTTGTTTAAAAACCGAACCGTTTCTAAAAAACTGGTTGTTTTTTGTCCAAAACCGGTTTTTTTCCCAAACCGGTAGTTACCAGTTTGGGTTTCCATCACTTCAAACCGGTTTAAAAACCGAACAGGGTTTTGATAAACTGGTTTTTTTTTGCCAAAAAAGGTTCGGTTTTAACCGGACCTGTTTTTTTAGAAAAAACCGATTTGTCCACCTCTAGCTTAAAGGGTAACCAGCCATTTGTTTGTGTTTTTTTCTCCTGTTGCTCATTTTTTTAAAAAGAAAATTATATAAAAAAACTGTTAAGAGTTAATTATATAGATAGTTTCTGTCATAAAAAATCTGAAAAACTTAACAGTTTTTTTGATGAAAAGCTAGTGTTAGACCCCAAGATGTTAAAAATGACAATTTCCAGTTTTTTACATGAATAAGCATAGAGAAAATGAAAAGAAATTCAGATGTGCGTCTAAATATAATAAACTTAGTCACAATCTGAAAAACAAATGAATAGACAAATATCCTACGCATTGAACGAATGTTTTAACGAGAAAGCAACTATGATCGTCACAAATTTAGACGACCAGTCGCACAAAATGATTTATGTATTTGCATAATAATAATTTGTTCCAATAAAACTCACTTGGACTAGTAGTAATTACATCACTCACAGGAACAACACCCAAAAATAATCAACAAAAATGAATGCAAACTGCAGAGCCCATCAGCTTAACATTTCTTTATCTGCCTGCTATACCTGCAACCATTAAACTCTATTTATTTCTATATTTAATAACTACAATACAAGTTTTTTTTTTAAGAAATAACCCAAATTCATGAAAAACTTGCCACCAGTTACAAATTAAAAATTGTAATCAAACAATCTTGAAGTTTTAATAGTATGAAATTTTAATATTCTTTACAAGTTTTTACCTTTATAGTTGTAAACGCGTGTACTTTATGTTTTGCATACCAACATTGTACCCTTTGCTTATGCATATATTTTCTTTAAGAGTAGAATGTCATTTTCGTTCATGAGGTTTGGCCAGTTTTGTGACTTTCGTCCAAATGTTTGTTTTTCCGCATCTGGATCCAAAAGGTTTGAAATCTTGCAATTTTCATGTGGCTCGTTAACTCCAACCATTTTTCTCCGTTAAGTCATATTTCCCTCTTTTTTGTTAACTTAAAGGGCAATTCGGTCTTTTTCAAGGGTTTCGGTCTTTGTACATAAAGTGGAAAAGACTGAATTGTTCTTTATGTTAACAAAAAAGACAGAAATACCCTAACTTAACAGAGAATAATGGATGGAGTTAACAAGTGGCAAGATTTCAAACCTTTTGGATCCAGATGCGGAAAAACAAACCTTTGGGCGAAAGTTGCAAAAATTGGCCAAACCTTAGGGACGAAAAATGACATTTTACTCGTTCTTTAAACATGCTTTATGTTTGTACATTTTAAGACATTTACGATGATAGTAAGTTAAATCAGACACCCGAAATTATTCAATTCTCATTATATAATTTGGTGTGTATGACATGCTTACTCACGTACATCATTTCATGATTTTCTCTAATTTAAATGAATAAAAATAAAATGCTCACCTTTGAGTCTGCAGCTCTGTGGCCGTTCTTTTTTCCTTTTTTTAAGCATTTTCTAGCAGTTTTATAAATAAAATATATTTATATATCAATGACAGCTTGTAAATTGAGAATGTTGTCCAAATGCTCCAAGAATCGAACATGTCACTTCCAGTAATTTCCCTGCATTTGCATGCAAACAATCATTAACAATGTACTAGTTATTAAACACAATGTACAACATATAAAGCACAAGATAACTGTTTCAAAAATGTACAAGTTATAAAGCACAATGTACAAGATGTCATTGAACGGTATTGTCGGCAAAAAGATTTACCAACCCAGATGATGATTGACAAACATGACAAGAACTAAAGGGGGCCCAGATCAAGAATCAGTGACAGTTACTGTTTTGGTCATAATGTACAAGTATGAGAACACATGGTACAACATGGTGAAGCATGATTACAGGACACAGGTTGTTGTCAAAAAAAGATATTGTAATGAACTCTGTGGTAGAGATTGCATAACATGGATTCCAGCTGGAATTTTTAAGATTTCATTATAATCATTAAATATATTCCATCAAATTTATGATATCCATTTTTTTTTTTTTTTTGTATAATGCATATATAGTTCAAAAATGAAAAACATAGATAAAAATGGTTAAATAATTGGTCTGTTTACACGATGGGTTTCAAGTTCCAAACCACCGGCTGAACCATTAAACTCCGAATCGGCAAGACCAGTGTTGTAAAAATTGGGATTAATTGCCGCTTAATCGGTAGTTTACTGATTAAAAATCACCTAGTCGAGGACCTAAAATCAATAATCGGTCAAAGGCAGTCAAATTTCGGTATAAATTGGTCAAAATCTTTGAAGTATCTGAAAAGTTATACTTGTTAATCCAATTTGATTAATAAGTTTGAGAAATTAATCAATTATAATACAAATTTTGAAAAATTTTGTATATAAGTTGGAAAAATTATATATAAAATTCCAATTTGATTAATCTTGATTATTATTAATCGCTAGTCGGTACCCCACCAACCGACTAGGGACAAGACCAAATTGTAAGCCACCAACTTAATTAAGTTTAGCGGTCCGTTCGGTTCCAAGTACCAAACTGTCAAAAAAAACCATTAAACCACCAAAACCGAACCATAATAATCTCAAACCACTAGCTTGACCCATTAACCAATCCACTTAACCCATATATATTAACCCTATGGCTAGGGCTGTCCTTTTTTATTTGAAATCCGAAACCCGACCCGAATTCGAATCCACCCGAACCCGAATTAGAGAATACCCGAATAAACCAAACCCGACTAACCCGAACCTTAAATGGGTCGGTTATCGGGTCACTTTTTCCCAACCAAAACCCGAACAACTTGACCCGAAACTCGAAACCCGAATAAAAAACACGAACATTTATTGTCTTTTTTTTATATATACGATTTGATTTGGAGTGTTTTGTACGTGGAACATTAAGTTATGGGACTTTTGAATATTATGTGATATGATATTTTTTAACAACATAATATATTTGATGATATCTTTTGAAAAAGAACATTATTTTTTATATTACATCTAAACTCGAAAACCGAACAACACAACCTGAACTAACCCGAACCCGAATAACCCAAACTTTAAATGGGTCGGTTATCGGGTCACCATTCCCTGGCCAAAAGCCCGAACAACCCAAACTTTAAACGGGTCAGCTTTCGGGTAACTATTCCCTGGCCAAAAGCCCGAACAACCCGAACTTTAAATGAGTCGGTTATCGGGTCTCACTATTTCCTAGCCAAAAACCCAAATAACCTAGCCCGAAAACTAATTGTATAATGCAATTATATTGAAGCCAAAAACCCAAACAACCCAACCCGAAACCCAAAAACTTATAGCACAATGCAATTATATCAAAGCCAAAAACCCGAACAACCTGACCCGAAACCCGAAACCCAAAAACTAATAGCATAATGCAATTATATCAAAACTAATTAACAGTTAACACACCTCTCCTTTGTTCAGCCACAACTTTCACCTCTGCCGCAGGCGGCCCCGGCCGCGCCTTCACCGCCTCCCTCTCCTCCTCCTCTTTCGGAAACAAAACCCCATCAATCCCCTGCACCGATATTCGCCCATCCGTATAAATATCCGGGTCAAACAAATACCCCGACTCCTCACCCGACCCGAACTTAACCGACCCATCTGCCTCCTCCGCCACCACCTTACGCCCCACCCGCAACGTATCATACTCCACCTTCCCAAACCGCCGCACCGAATTATACATACTCTCTTCCGTCTGATACTCCGGTATCAAATGATAATAAACTATACTCTCCGCCGCTCCGGCTTCACCGAGCCGCTCAGCCGTTAACTTAGCCATGGCTTCATCATTCGGCGCCAACACCGTTAACACATAACCCTCTGACACCAACTTCCCCATCTCCGTCGCTAACGCCGTTAAGTTCACCAATATATCCGCTAGCTCATTATACCCACCGTAATGTAACAACGTTTGAATAAAGTCCTTCACCTGACTCTCTCCGTCAAAGTGATGACGTGGCCCGCCGGGCCCCGGTGCCGGCGCCGGAGCTAGACCCGGACCCGGAGCCATCGCGTCGTAAACCGGTAGTTCCGGTGGCGAACCGGCTGGTGGTTCGGTAACCGGTTTTTTGTTTTTCAACCGGTTAGTTCTCGGATCCACAACCGGAGCTCCTTCCGGTTGAACCGCTGATATTGAAGTCAAACTTCTTCTCCGGTTAAAGACTTCTTGTACGGACCGGGGGACTAACAGCTTCTCAATCCCATGGATCAACCCGTCGTGCCTGCTGACGTCATCGGGTCGGGTCACAAACCCTAACCCGTTTATAACCTTCCGACCCGATGACGTCATCAACTGTAATTGTTCCTCCGTCAACAGTGTTTGAAAATGAGCTCCGGAACCGGAATCCTCGGGCCATTCGTCTGACCCGACCCGGTACGGAATGACGTGAAAGAGTAACAGATTCTGTAACGATTTGAGGTTTCCGGGTTCGAATAAGAAGCGTTTGAATTGTGGATCTAAATGTCGGGTTAGAGCTTCGTTATCCGGTGCGAAAATGGTGATGTTGTGATGAGAGACTGCTTGTTCTAGGGTTTGTAGCAGTAGAGCTTTTTCGATGAGTTCGGATAAGTCGGTGTAGTGTGAATCAAGTAGAGCTACAAGTACTGAGTTTGAATTGATCTGTGGAGAGCTTGAATTAGCGTTAATGGCGATGAGAAATAAGATCCCCAATGTGGTACAGATCTGAACATTCATGGCGGTGAATAAGATTGAAAATGAGATTAACAACAGTTGAAGAGAGTGAGGAGGAAGTAGGAATGGTGAATTTGAGTGTTTCTCTCTCTAGAAATGAAGGGTTTCTCTCTCTAGGTTTTGGTTATGGCGGAAAGAGGAAGAAGAAGAGAGAAAGAAGGGGGTGAATGTGAAAGTGAAACGGTGGGATGTGGTGTCGTTTTGAGACAGAAGCCCGTGAACAAATAACATGTCTCATGCGATTACAAAGCAGATACTCTGCCACTTGTGTGAACATGTTATGTTAATACGTGAACAAAATTAATATTTGAGTAAATTTCAAAGTTCGTCCTTTATGTATGTCTAATATATCAAAGTATGTCCTTTGTCTTTAATAACCTCAGAAAACATCCTTAACGTTTGAAAAACCAATCAAGTTATGTCCTTTACCCTAAACCTTGTTTGTTTTCCCAGTTAAGTCAGGTCACATGTGAAGCACATGAGGGCATTAATGTCATTCTACCTACCAATATATATATACACCCACACATACATACAGAACACACACTCATCTTTCTCTCTGCTCTCTCTCTCTCTCTCTCTACTACCACCACCACCACCACCGCAAAATCCGGCGTCGCATTTTTCAAAATCCGGTAGTCTGTCAATAACCGCCTCCACTACACCTGCTTCCACGAAGTTTGGGGCAAAACAGTAAATTGATCTACAAAGTCAGTTACAAAACACGCCTTTCGTCTAAGAACGAGGGTTTGGGGCAAACAATACAACCAAGAAATGAGGCAGCGGAGGGAAGGTTTCTGAAGGGTGGTCGCCGCCCTACGCCGCCGATGACTTTCGATTTGCCCCCAAATCGACAACCCTTTGGCCAGAGTCTCGATTTCATCGTTTAAAGAAAGCTATAGAAACGAGCCTAATATGAGGCGGTGATGATGAATTTCTTGTTGTATGAGTAAATCAGCAAAGTTTGAGATGCTCCGTAACTTGGCGGGGCGATTCTCCGGCTGTTTTGTGGTAGAAATCTACCATTGATTCAGCCGAGAGAGTTGCAGCCTAATATGTGACCTGACTTAACTGGGAAAACAAACAAGGTTTAGGGTAAAGGACATAACTTGATTGGTTTTTCAAACGTTAAGGATGTTTTCTGAGGTTATTAAAGACAAAGGACATACTTTGATATATTAGACATACATAAAGGACGAACTTTGAAATTTACTCTTAATATTTTGGGATGGTTTTTGTTTAATTAAAAAAATTGGTTTACTTTTTTATTTTTTTCATAAAGTATTTATTACACATGATTCAAAGCACAAAAGAGACGATAAAAGTTATTCAAGTACGACTTGTTTACATTCTAAGCAACTTTGATGATATATCACAAATCAGTCGGTGGTTTAAATTAGGCTTAATTGTCATTTAAGTTCTTGTGATTTATCTAGTTTTTTCATTTCAGATCAACTTTTAAAATTGTATTATTTTATTTCCTGACATTGTCGATCAAAAAACTAACCTCGGTTAAAAAACTGATGTTAGCTCAAGGACGAAATGACATCTTACTCTAAATTTTTTTATTTTTTTTTAAACTTCTAAATTTTTTTATTTTTTTTTTAAACTTCTCGACGACGACGAAGAAGAACAAGAAGAAGAAGAATCACTATAACACCTTTTACGAGTTCTCATCTAGAGTGAATTAACTTGATAGGTGACGGCTGCGTGTGGGAATAATAAAGACCCTATGAGTCTATGGCTAGATGAGTGGGTAATGACAAAAGATAGTTTTTTTTTTAATTTTTAAAAATCAAATAAATGAGGAAGTAGAAGGCAGGGTGTAAAAAGAGACGGCAGGGTGTACAGAGATTTTGATATGGGGAAGGGAAATTTTGATTAGAAATTTTGATATGAGATTTGATTCTCTATTTATGGTTCTTTTTATTAAATTAATGTGGGTAGGTGAATGGTAAATTAATAATACTAGTATCTGTATGCGGGTAACATTCATAATTTTCGGGATACTATACACGGGATATTTTTAACAAAACCTTATTTAGACAAAAAAAAAAACATGGATGTTTGGAGGGGATTTAGAGATGTTTTTTACCAAACCTTATTTTGGCCCATTGAGCCACATCCAACTTATGAATGTATTTAACGCACTAGTTGTCGGACATTGACCGCATAAGAAGAGGAGGAGGAGGAGGAGGAGGAGAAGAAGAAGAAGAAGTGAACATACCTTCGATGAAGAACAAGCTGATGAACTTGACACTGAATCACTATAACACCTTTTACGAGTTCTCATCTGGAGTGAATTAACTTGATAGGTGACGGCTGCGTGTGGGAATAATAAAGACCCTATTAGTCTATGGCTAGGTGAGTGGGTAATGACAGGAGATAGTTTTTTTTTTTAATTTTTAAAAATCAAATATATGAGGAAGTAGAAGGCAGGGTGTAAAAAGAGACGGCAGGGTGTACAGAGATTTTGATATGGGGAAGGGAAATTTTGATTAGAAATTTTGATATGAGATTTGATTCTTTATTTATGGTTCTTTTTATTAAATTAATGTGGGTAGGTGAATGGTAAATTAATAATACTAGTATCTGTACGCGGGTAACATTCATAATTTTCGGGATACTATACACGGGATATTTTTAACAAAACCTTATTTAAACAAAAATAAAAACATGGATGTTTGGAGGGGATTTAGAGATGTTTTTTACCAAACCTTATTTTGGCCCATTGAGCCACATCCAACTTATGAATGTATTTAACGCACTAGTTGTCGGACATTGACCGCATAAGAAGAATAAGAAGAAGAAGAGGAGGAGGAGGAGGAGGAGGAGAAGAAGAAGTGAACATACCTTCGATGAAGAACAAGCTGATGAACTTGACATAGAATCACTATAACACCTTTTACGAGTTCTCATCTGGAGTGAATTAACTTGATAGGTGACGGCTGCGTGTGGGAATAATAAAGACCCTATGAGTCTATGGCTAGGTGAGTGGATAATGACAGGAGATAGTTTTTTTTTTAATTTTTAAAAATCAAATATATGAGGAAGTAGAAGGCATGGTGTAAAAAGAGACGGCAGGGTGTACAGAGATTTTGATATGGGGAAGGGAATTTTTGATTAGAAATTTTGATATGAGATTTGATTCTCTATTTATGGTTCTTTTTATTAAATTAATGTGGGTAGGTGAATGGTAAATTAATAATACTAGTATCTGTACGCGGGTAACATTCATAATTTTCGGGATACTATACACGGGATATTTTTAACAAAACCTTATTTAGACAAAAAAAAAAACATGGATGTTTGGAGGGGATTTAGAGATGTTTTTTACCAAAGCTTATTTTGGCCCATTGAGCCACATCCAACTTATGAATGTATTTAACGCACTAATTGTCGGACATTGACCGCATAAGAAGAATAAGAAGAGGAGGAGGAGAAGAAGTGAACATACCTTCGATGAAGAACAAGCTGATGAACTTGACAGAGAATCACTATAACACCTTTTACGAGTTCTCATCTGGAGTGAATTAACTTGATAGGTGACGGCTGCGTTTGGGAATAATAAAGACTCTATGAGTCTATGGCTAGGTGAGTGGGTAATGACAGGAGATAGTTTTTTTTTAATTTTTAAAAATCAAATATATGAGAAAGTAGAAGGCATGATGTAAAAGGAGACGGTAGGGTGTACAGAGATTTTGATATGGGGAAGGGAATTTTTTATAAGAAATTTTGATATGAGATTTGATTCTCTATTTATGGTTCTTTTTATTAAATTAATGTGGTAGGTGAATGGTAAATTAATAATACTAGTATCTGTACGCGGGTAACATTCATAATTTTCGGGATACTATACACGAGATATTTTTAACAAAACCTTATTTAGACAAAAATAAAAACATGGATGTTTGGAGGGGATTTAGAGATGTTTTTTACCAAACCTTATTTTGGCCCATTGAGCCACATCCAACTTATGAATGTATTTAACGCACTAATTGTCGGACATTGACCGCATAAGAAGAAGAAGAAGAGGAGGAGGAGAAGGAGGAGGAGGAGAAGAAGAAGAAGAAGAAGTGAACATACCTTCGATGAAGAACAAGCTGATGAACTTGACACAGAATCACTATAACACCTTTTACGAGTTCTCATCTGGAGTGAATTAACTTGATAGGTGACGGCTGCGGGTGGGAATAATAAAGACCCTATGAGTCTATGGCTAGGTGAGTGGGTAATGACAGGAGATAGTTTTTTTTTTTTAATTTTTAAAAATCAAATATATGAGGAAGTAGAAGGCAGGGTGTAAAAAGAGACGGCATGGTGTACAGAGATTTTGATATGGGGAAGGGAAATTTTGATTAGAAATTTTGATATGAGATTTGATTCTCTATTTATGGTTCTTTTTATTAAATTAATGTGGGTAGGTGAATGGTAAATTAATAATACTAGTATCTGTACGCGGGTAACATTCATAATTTTCGGGATACTATACACGGGATATTTTTAACAAAACCTTATTTAGACAAAAAAAAAACATGGATGTTTGGAGGGGATTTAGAGATGTTTTTTACCAAACCTTATTTTGGCCCATTGAGCCACATCCAACTTATGAATGTATTTAACGCACTAATTGTCGGACATTGACCGCATAAGAAGAAGAAGAAGAGGAGGAGGAGAAGAAGTGAACATACCTTCGATGAAGAACAAGCTGATGAACTTGACAGAGAATCACTATAACACCTTTTACGAGTTCTCATCTGGAGTGAATTAACTTGATAGGTGACGGCTGCGTTTAGGAATAATAAAGACCCTATGAGTCTATGGCTAGGTGAGTGGGTAATGACAGGAGATAGTTTTTTTTTAATTTTTAAAAATCAAATATATGAGAAAGTAGAAGGCATGATGTAAAAGGAGACGGTAGGGTGTACAGAGATTTTGATATGGGGAAGGGAATTTTTTATCAGAAATTTTGATATGAGATTTGATTCTCTATTTATGGTTCTTTTTATTAAATTAATGTGGTAGGTGAATGGTAAATTAATAATACTAGTATCTGTACGCGGGTAACATTCATAATTTTCGGGATACTATACACGGGGTATTTTTAACAAAACCTTATTTAGACAAAAAAAAAACATGGAAGTTTGGAGGGGATTTAGAGATGTTTTTTACCAAACCTTATTTTGGCCCATTGAGCCACATCCAACTTATGAATGTATTTAACGCACTAGTTGTCGGACATTGACCGCATAAGAAGAAGAAGAAGAGGATGAGGAGGAGGAGGAGGAGGAGAAGAAGAAGAAGAAGTGAACATACCTTCGATGAAGAACAAGCTGATGAACTTGACACAGAATCACTATAACACCTTTTACGAGTTCTCATCTGGAGTGAATTAACTTGATAGGTGACGGCTGCGTGTGGGAATAATAAAGACCCTATGAGTCTATGCTAGGTGAGTGGGTAATGACAGGAGATAGTTTTTTTTTTAATTTTTAAAAATCAAATATATGAGGAAGTAGAAGGCATGGTGTAAAAAGAGACGGCAGGGTGTACAGAGATTTTGATATGGGGAAGGGAATTTTTGATTAGAAATTTTGATATGAGATTTGATTCTCTATTTATGGTTCTTTTTATTAAATTAATGTGGGTAGGTGAATGGTAAATTAATAATACTAGTATCTGTACGCGGGTAACATTCATAATTTTCGGGATACTATACACGGGATATTTTTAACAAAACCTTATTTAGACAAAAAAAAACATGGAAGTTTGGAGGGGATTTAGAGATGTTTTTTACCAAACCTTATTTTGGCCCATTGAGCCACATCCAACTTATGAATGTATTTAACGCACTAGTTGTCGGACATTGACCGCATAAGAAGAGGAGGAGGAGGAGGAGGAGAAGAAGAAGAAGTGAACATACCTTCGATGAAGAACAAGCTGATGAACTTGACACAGAATCACTATAACACCTTTTACGAGTTCTCATCTGGAGTGAATTAACTTGATAGGTGACGGCTGCGGGTGGGAATAATAAAGACTCTATGAGTCTATGGCTAGGTGAGTGGGTAATGACAGGAGATAGTTTTTTTTTTTAATTTTTAAAAATCAAATATATGAGGAAGTAGAAGGCAGGGTGTAAAAAGAGACAGCAGGGTGTACAGAGATTTTGATATGGGGAAGGGAAATTTTGATTAGAAATTTTGATATGAGATTTGATTCTCTATTTATGGTTCTTTTTATTAAATTAATGTGGGTATGTGAATAGTAAATTAATAATACTAGTATCTGTACGCGGGTAACATTCATAATTTTCGGGATACTATACACGGGATATTTTTAACAAAACCTTATTTAGACAAAAAAAAAACATGGATGTTTGGAGGGGATTTAGAGATGTTTTTTTACCAAACCTTATTTTGGCCCATTGAGCCACATCCAACTTATGAATGTATTTAACGCACTAGTTGTCGGACATTGACCGCATAAGAAGAAGAAGAAGAGGAGGAGGAGGAGGAGGAGGAGGAGGAGGAGGAGGAGGAGGAGAAGAAGAAGAAGAAGAAGAAGAAGAAGAAGAAGTGAACATACCTTCGATGAAGAACAAGCTGATGAACTTGACACAGAATCACTATAACACCTTTTACGAGTTCTCATCTTGAGTGAATTAACTTGATAGGTGATGGCTGCGTGTGGGAATAATAAAGACCCTATGAGTCTATGGCTAGGTGAGTGGGTAATGACAGGTGATAGTTTTTTTTTTTAATTTTTAAAAATCAAATAAATGAGGAAGTAGAAGGCAGGGTGTAAAAAGAGACGGCAGAGTGTACAGAGATTTTGATATGGGGAAGGGAAATTTTGATTAGAAATTTTTATATGAGATTTGATTCTCAATTTATGGTTCTTTTTATTAAATTAATGTGGGTAGGTGAATGGTAAATTAATAATACTAATATCTGTACGCGGGTAACATTCATAATTTTCGGGATACTATACACGAGATATTTTTAACAAAACCTTATTTAGACAAAAAAAACATGGATGTTTGGAGGGGATTTAGAGATCTTTTTACCAAACCTTATTTTGGCCCATTGAGCCACATCCAACTTATGAATGTATTTAACGCACTAGTTGTCGGACATTGACCGCATAAGAAGAGGAGGAGGAGGAGGAGGAGGAGGAGAAGAAGAAGAAGAAGTGAACATACCTTCGATGAAGAACAAGCTGATGAACTTGACACTGAATCACTATAACACCTTTTACGAGTTCTCATCTGGAGTGAATTAACTTGATAGGTGACGGCTGCGTGTGGGAATAATAAAGACCCTATTAGTCTATGGCTACGTGAGTGGGTAATGACAGGAGATAGTTTTTTTTTTTAATTTTTAAAAATCAAATATATGAGGAAGTAGAAGGCAGGGTGTAAAAAGAGACGGCAGGGTGTACAGAGATTTTGATATGGGGAAGGGAAATTTTGATTAGAAATTTTGATATGAGATTTGATTCTTTATTTATGGTTCTTTTTATTAAATTAATGTGGGTAGGTGAATGGTAAATTAATAATACTAGTATCTGTACGCGGGTAACATTCATAATTTTCGGGATACTATACACGGGATATTTTTAACAAAACCTTATTTAAACAAAAATAAAAACATGGATGTTTGGAGGGGATTTAGAGATGTTTTTTACCAAACCTTATTTTGGCCCATTGAGCCACATCCAACTTATGAATGTATTTAACGCACTAGTTTTCGGACATTGACCGCATAAGAAGAATAAGAAGAAGAAGAGGAGGAGGAGGAGGAGGAGGAGGAGGAGGAGGAGGAGAAGAAGAAGTGAACATACCTTCGATGAAGAACAAGCTGATGAACTTGACATAGAATCACTATAACACCTTTTACGAGTTCTCATCTGGAGTGAATTAACTTGATAGGTGACGGCTGCGTGTGGGAATAATAAAGACCCTATGAGTCTATGGCTAGGTGAGTGGGTAATGACAGGAGATAGTTTTTTTTTAAATTTTTAAAAATCAAATATATGAGGAAGTAGAAGGCAGGGTGTAAAAAGAGACGGCAGGGTGTACAGAGATTTTGATATGGGGAAGGGAAATTTTGATTAGAAATTTTGATATGAGATTTGATTCTCTATTTATGGTTCTTTTTATTAAATTAATGTGGGTAGGTGAATGGTAAATTAATAATACTAGTATCTGTACGCGGGTAACATTCATAATTTTCGGGATACTATACACGGGATATTTTTAACAAAACCTTATTTAGACAAAAAAAAAAACATGGATGTTTGGAGGGGATTTAGAGATGTTTTTTACCAAAGCTTATTTTGGCCCATTGAGCCACATCCAACTTATGAATGTATTTAACGCACTAATTGTCGGACATTGACCGCATAAGAAGAATAAGAAGAGGAGGAGGAGAAGAAGTGAACATACCTTCGATGAAGAACAAGCTGATGAACTTGACAGAGAATCACTATAACACCTTTTACGAGTTCTCATCTGGAGTGAATTAACTTGATAGGTGACGGCTGCGTTTGGGAATAATAAAACTCTATGAGTCTATGGCTAGGTGAGTGGGTAATGACAGGAGATAGTTTTTTTTTTTTTAATTTTTAAAAATCAAATATATGAGGAAGTAGAAGGCATGATGTAAAAGGAGACGGTAGGGTGTACAGAGATTTTGATATGGGGAAGGGAAATTTTGATTAGAAATTTTGATATGAGATTTGATTCTCTATTTAAGGTTCTTTTTATTAAATTAATGTGGGTAGGTGAATGGTAATTAATAATACTAGTATCTGTACGCGGGTAACATTCATAATTTTCGGGATACTATACACGGGATATTTTTAACAAAACCTTATTTAGACAAAAAAAAACATGGAAGTTTGGAGGGGATTTAGAGATGTTTTTTACCAAACCTTATTTTGGCCTATTGAGCCACATCCAACTTATGAATGTATTTAACGCACTAGTTGTCGGTCATTGACCGCATAAGAAGAAGAAGAAGAAGAAGAAGAAGAAGAGGAGGAGGAGGAGGAGGAGGAGAAGAAGAAGAAGAAGAAGAAGAAGAAGTGAACATACCTTCGATGAAGAACAAGCTGATGAACTTGACACATAATCACTATAACACATTTTACGAGTTCTCATCTGGAGTGAATTAACTTGATAGGTGACGGCTGCGGGTGGGAATAATAAAGACCCTATTAGTCTATGGCTAGGTGAGTGGGTAATGACAGGAGATAGTTTTTTTTTTAATTTTTAAAAATCAAATATATGAGGAAGTAGAAGGCAGGGTGTAAAAAGAGACGGCAGGGTGTACAGAGATTTTGATATGGGGAAGGGAAATTTTGATTAGAAATTTTGATATGAGATTTGATTCTTTATTTATGGTTCTTTTTATTAAATTAATGTGGGTAGGTGAATGGTAAATTAATAATACTAGTATCTGTACGCGGGTAACATTCATAATTTTCGGGATACTATACACGGGATATTTTTAACAAAACCTTATTTAAACAAAAATAAAAACATGGATGTTTGGAGGGGATTTAGAGATGTTTTTTACCAAACCTTATTTTGGCCCATTGAGCCACATCCAACTTATGAATGTATTTAACGCACTAGTTGTCGGACATTGACCGCATAAGAAGAATAAGAAGAGGAGGAGGAGGAGGAGGAGAAGAAGAAGTGAACATACCTTCGATGAAGGACAAGCTGATGAACTTGACATAGAATCACTATAACACCTTTTACGAGTTCTAATCCGGAGTGAATTAACTTGATAGGTGACGGCTGCGTGTGGGAATAATAAAGACCCTATGAGTCTATGGCTAGGTGAGTGGGTAATGACAGGAGATAGTTTTTTTTTTAATTTTTAAAAATCAAATATATGAGGAAGTAGAAGGCAGGGTGTAAAAAGAGACGGCAGGGTGTACAGAGATTTTGATATGGGGAAGGGAAATTTTGATTAGAAATTTTGATATGAGATTTGATTCTCTATTTATTGTTCTTTTTATTAAATTAATGTGGGTAGGTGAATGGTAAATTAATAATACTAGTATCTGTACGCGGGTAACATTCATAATTTTCGGGATACTATACACGGGATATTTTTAACAAAACCTTATTTAGACAAAAAAAAAACATAGATGTTTGGAGGGGATTTAGAGATGTTTTTTACCAAAGCTTATTTTGGCCCATTGAGCCACATCCAACTTATGAATGTATTTAACGCACTAATTGTCGGACATTGACCGCATAAGAAGAATAAGAAGAGGAGGAGGAGAAGAAGTGAACATACCTTCGATGAAGAACAAGCTGATGAACTTGACAGAGAATCACTATAACACCTTTTACGAGTTCTCATCTGGAGTGAATTAACTTGATAGGTGACGGCTGCGTTTGGGAATAATAAAGACTCTATGAGTCTATGGCTAGGTGAGTGGGTAATGACAGGAGATAGTTTTTTTTTAAATTTTTAAAAATCAAATATATGAGGAAGTAGAAGGCAGGGTGTAAAAAGAGACGGCAGGGTGTACAGAGATTTTGATACGAGGAAGGGAAATTTTGATTAGAAATTTTGATATGAGATTTGATTCTCTATTTATGGTTCTTTTTATTAAATTAATGTGGGTAGGTGAATGGTAAATTAATAATACTAGTATCTGTACGCGGGTAACATTCATAATTTTCGGGATACTATACACGGGATATTTTTAACAAAACCTTATTTAGACAAAAAAAACAGGGATGTTTGGAGGGGATTTAGAGATGTTTTTTACCAAACCTTATTTTGGCCCATTGAGCCACATCCAACTTATGAATGTATTTAACGCACTAGTTGTCGGACATTGACCGCATAAGAAGAAGAAGAAGAAGAAGAGGAGGAGGAGGAGGAGGAGGAGGAGGAGAAGAAGAAGAAGAAGAAGAAGAAGAAGAAGAAGAAGAAGAAGAAGAAGAAGAAGAAGTGAACATACCTTCGATGAAGAACAAGCTGATGAACTTGACAGAGAATCACTATAACACCTTTTACGAGTTCTCATCTGGAGTGAATTAACTTGATAGGTGACGGCTGCGTTTGGGAATAATAAAGACTCTATGAGTCTATGGCTAGGTGAGTGGGTAATGACAGGAGATAGTTTTTTTTTTAATTTTTAAAAATCAAATATATGAGGAAGTAGAAGGCATGATGTAAAAGGAGACGGTAGGGTGTACAGAGATTTTGATATGGGGAAGGGAAATTTTGATTAGAAATTTTGATATGAGATTTGATTCTCTATTTAAGGTTCTTTTTATTAAATTAATGTGGGTAGGTGAATGGTAATTAATAATACTAGTATCTGTACGCGGGTAACATTCATAATTTTCGGGATACTATACACGGGATATTTTTAACAAAACCTTATTTAGACAAAAAAAAACATGGAAGTTTGGAGGGGATTTAGAGATGTTTTTTACCAAACCTTATTTTGGCCTATTGAGCCACATCCAACTTATGAATGTATTTAACGCACTAGTTGTCGGACATTGACCGCATAAGAAGAAGAAGAAGAAGAGGAGGAGGAGGAGGAGGAGGAGAAGAAGAAGAAGTGAACATACCTTCGATGAAGAACAAGCTGATGAACTTGACACAGAATCACTATAACACCTTTTACGAGTTCTCATCTGGAGTGAATTAACTTGATAGGTGACGGCTGCGGGTGGGAATAATAAAGACTCTATGAGTCTATGGCTAGGTGAGTGGGTAATGACAGGAGATAGTTTTTTTTTTAATTTTTAAAAATCAAATATATGAGGAAGTAGAAGGCAGGGTGTAAAAAGAGACGGCAGGGTGTACAGAGATTTTGATACGAGGAAGGGAAATTTTGATTAGAAATTTTGATATGAGATTTGATTCTCTATTTATGGTTCTTTTTATTAAATTAATGTGGGTAGGTGAATGGTAAATTAATAATACTAGTATCTGTACGCGGGTAACATTCATAATTTTCGGGATACTATACACGGGATATTTTTAACAAAACCTTATTTAGACAAAAAAAACAGGGATGTTTGGAGGGGATTTAGAGATGTTTTTTACCAAACCTTATTTTGGCCCATTGAGCCACATCCAACTTATGAATGTATTTAACGCACTAGTTGTCGGACATTGACCGCATAAGAAGAAGAAGAAGAAGAAGAGGAGGAGGAGGAGGAGGAGGAGGAGAAGAAGAAGAAGAAGAAGAAGTGAACATACCTTCGATGAAAAACAAGCTGATGAACTTGACACAGAATCACTATAACACCTTTTACGAGTTCTCATCTTGAGTGAATTAACTTGATAGGTGACGGCTGCGTGTGGGAATAATAAAGACCCTATGAGTCTATGGCTAGGTGAGTGGGTAATGACAGGAGATAGTTTTTTTTTTTTAATTTTTAAAAATCAAATAAATGAGGAAGTAGAAGGCAGGGTGTAAAAAGAGACGGCAGGGTGTACAGAGATTTTGATATGGGGAAGGGAAATATTGATTAGAAATTTTTATATGAGATTTGATTCTCTATTTATGGTTCTTTTTATTAAATTAATGTGGGTAGGTGAATGGTAAATTAATAATACTAATATCTGTACGCGGGTAACATTCATAATTTTCGGGATACTATACACGGGATATTTTTAACAAAACCTTATTTAGACAAAAAAAAAAACATGGATGTTTGGAGGGGATTTAGAGATTTTTTTACCAAACCTTATTTTGGCCCATTGAGCCACATCCAACTTATGAATGTATTTAACGCACTAGTTGTCGGACATTGACCGCATATGAAGAGGAGGAGGAGGAGGAGGAGGAGGAGAAGAAGAAGAAGTGAACATACCTTCGATGAAGAACAAGCTGATGAACTTGACACAGAATCACTATAACACCTTTTACGAGTTCTCATCTTGAGTGAATTAACTTGATAGGTGACGGCTGCGTGTGGGAATAATAAAGACCCTATGAGTCTATGGCTAGGTGAGTGGGTAATGACAGGAGATAGTTTTTTTTTTAATTTTTAAAAATCAAATAAATGAGGAAGTAGAAGGCAGGGTGTAAAAAGAGACGGCAGGGTGTACAGAGATTTTGATATGGGGAAGGGAAATTTTGATTAGAAATTTTTATATGAGATTTGATTCTCTATTTATGGTTCTTTTTATTAAATTAATGTGGGTAGGTGAATGGTAAATTAATAATACTAATATCTGTACGCGGGTAACATTCATAATTTTCGGGATACTATACACGGGATATTTTTAACAAAACCTTATTTAGACAAAAAAAAAACATGGATGTTTGGAGGGGATTTAGAGATTTTTTTACCAAACCTTATTTTGGCCCATTGAGCCACATCCAACTTATGAATGTATTTAACGCACTAGTTGTCGGACATTGACCGCATAAGAAGAGGAGGAGGAGGAGGAGGAGGAGGAGGAGGAGGAGGAGGAGGAGGAGGAGGAGAAGAAGAAGAAGAAGAAGAAGAAGAAGAAGAAGAAGTGAACATACCTTCGATGAAGAACAAGCTGATGAACTTGACACTGAATCACTATAACACCTTTTACGAGTTCTCATCTGGGGTGAATTAACTTGATAGGTGACGGCTGCGTGTGGGAATAATAAAGACCCTATTAGTCTATGGCTAGGTGAGTGGGTAATGACAGGAGATAGTTTTTTTTTTTTTTTTAATTTTTAAAAATCAAATATATGAGGAAGTAGAAGGCAGGGTGTAAAAAGAGACGGCAGGGTGTACAGAGATATTGATATGGGGAAGGGAAATTTTGATTAGAAATTTTGATATGAGATTTGATTCTTTATTTATGGTTCTTTTTATTAAATTAATTTGTGTAGGTGAATGGTAAATTAATAATACTAGTATCTGTACGCGGGTAACATTCATAATTTTCGGGATACTATACACGGGATATTTTTAACAAAACCTTATTTAGACAAAAATAAAAACATGGATGTTTGGAGGGGATTTAGAGATGTTTTTTACCAAACCTTATTTTGGCCCATTGAGCCACATCCAACTTATGAATGTATTTAACGCACTAGTTGTCGGACATTGACCGCATAAGAAGAATAAGAAGAAGAAGAGGAGGAGGAGGAGGAGGAGGAGGTGGAGGAGGAGGAGGAGGAGGAGGAGAAGAAGAAGAAGAAGAAGAAGAAGAAGTGAACATACCTTCGATGAAGAACAAGCTGATGAACTTGACATAGAATCACTATAACACCTTTTACGAGTTCTCATCTTGAGTGAATTAACTTGATAGGTGACGGCTGCGTGTGGGAATAATAAAGACCCTATGAGTCTATGGCTAGGTGAGTGGGTAATGACAGGAGATAGTTTTTTTTTTTTAATTTTTAAAAATCAAATAAATGAGGAAGTAGAAGGCAGGGTGTAAAAAGAGACGGCAGGGTGTACAGAGATTTTGATATGGGGAAGGGAATTTTTGATTAGAAATTTTGATATGAGATTTGATTCTCTATTTATGGTTCTTTTTATTAAATTAATGTGGGTAGGTGAATGGTAAATTAATAATACTAGTATCTGTACGCGGGTAACATTCATAATTTTCGGGATACTATACACGGGATATTTTTAACAAAACCTTATTTAGACAAAAAAAAAAAAAACATGGATGTTTGGAGGGGATTTAGAGATGTTTTTTCACCAAACCTTATTTTGGCCCATTGAGCCACTTCCAACTTATTAATGTATTTAACGCACTAGTTGTCGGACATTGACCGCATAAGAAGAAGAAGAGGAGGAGGAGGAGGAAGAGGAGGAGGAGGAGGAGAAGAAGAAGAAGAAGAAGAAGAAGAAGAAGAAGAAGAAGAAGAAGAAGAAGAAGAAGAAGAAGAAGAAGAAGTGAACATACCTTCGATGAAGAACAAGCTGATGAACTTGACACAGAATCACTATAACACCTTTTACGAGTTCTCATCTGTAGTGAATTAACTTGATAGGTGACGGCTGCGGGTGGGAATAATAAAGACTCTATGAGTCTATGGCTAGGTGAGTGGGTAATGACAGGAGATAGTTTTTTTTTAATTTTTAAAAATCAAATATATGAGGAAGTAGAAGGCATGGTGTAAAAAGAGACGGCAAGGTGTACAGAGATTTTGATATGGGGAAGGGAAATTTTGATTAGAAATTTTGATATGAGATTTGATTCTCTATTTATGTTTCTTTTTATTAAATTAATGTGGGTAGGTGAATGGTAAATTAATAATACTAGTATCTGTACGCGGGAAACATTCATAATTTTCGGGATACTATACACGGGATATTTTTAACAAAACCTTATTTAGACAAAAAAAAAACATGGATGTTTGGAGGGGATTTAGAGATGTTTTTTTACCAAACCTTATTTTGGCCCATTGAGCCACATCCAACTTATGAATGTATTTAACGCACTAGTTGTCGGACATTGACCGCATAAGAAGAAGAAGAAGAAGAAGAGGAGGAGGAGGAGGAGGAGGAGGAGGAGGAGGAGAAGAAGAAGAAGAAAAAGTGAACATACCTTCGATGAAGAACAAGCTGATGAACTTGACACAGAATCACTATAACACCTTTTACGAGTTCTCATCTTGAGTGAATTAACTTGATAGGTGACGGCTGCGTGTGGGAATAATAAAGACCCTATGAGTCTATGGCTAGGTGAGTGGGTAATGACAGGAGATAGTTTTTTTTTAATTTTTAAAAATCAAATAAATGAGGAAGTAGAAGGCAGAGTGTAAAAAGAGACGGCAGGGTGTACAGAGATTTTGATATGGGGAAGGGAAATTTTGATTAGAAATTTTTATATGAGATTTGATTCTCTATTTATGGTTCTTATTATTAAATTAATGTGGGTAGGTGAATGGTAAATTAATAATACTAATATCTGTACGCGGGTAACATTCATAATTTTCGGGATACTATACGCGGGATATTTTTAACAAAACCTTATTTAAACAAAAAAAAAACATGGATGTTTGGAGGGGATTTAGAGATTTTTTTACCAAACCTTATTTTGGCCCATTGAGCCACATCCAACTTATGAATGTATTTAACGCACTAGTTGTCGGACATTGACCGCATAAGAAGAAGAGGAGGAGGAGGAGGAGGAGGAGGAGAAGAAGAAGAAGAAGTGAACATACCTTCGATGAAGAACAAGCTGATGAACTTGACACTAAATCACTATAACACCTTTTACGAGTTCTCATCTGGAGTGAATTAACTTGATAGGTGACGGCTGCGTGTGGGAATAATAAAGACCCTATTAGTCTATGGCTAGGTGAGTGGGTAATGACAGGAGATAGTTTTTTTTTTTAATTTTTAAAAATCAAATATATGAGGAAGTAGAAGGCATGGTGTAAAAAGAGACGGCAGGGTGTACAGAGATTTTGATATGGGGAAGGGAAATTTTGATTAGAAATTTTGATATGAGATTTGATTCTTTATTTATGGTTCTTTTTATTAAATTAATGTGTGTAGGTGAATGGTAAATTAATAATACTAGTATCTGTACACGGGTAACATTCATAATTTTCGGGATACTATACACGGGATATTTTTAACAAAACCTTATTTAGACAAAAATAAAAACATGGATGTTTGGAGGGGATTTAGAGATGTTTTTTACCAAACCTTATTTTGGCCCATTGAGCCACATCCGACTTATGAATGTATTTAACGCACTAGTTGTCGGACATTGACCGCATAAGAAGAAGAAGAAGAAGAAGAGGAGGAGGAGGAGGAGGAGGAGGAGGAGGAGGAGAAGAAGAAGAAGAAAAAGTGAACATACCTTCGATGAAGAACAAGCTGATGAACTTGACACAGAATCACTATAACACCTTTTACGAGTTCTCATCTTGAGTGAATTAACTTGATAGGTGACGGCTGCGTGTGGGAATAATAAAGACCCTATGAGTCTATGGCTAGGTGAGTGGGTAATGACAGGAGATAGTTTTTTTTTTAATTTTTAAAAATCAAATATATGAGGAAGTAGAAGGCATGGTGTAAAAAGAGACGGCAGGGTGTACAGAGATTTTGATATGGGGAAGGGAATTTTTGATTAGAAATTTTGATATGAGATTTGATTCTCTATTTATGGTTCTTTTTATTAAATTAATGTGGGTAGGTGAATGGTAAATTAATAATACTAGTATCTGTACGCGGGTAACATTCATAATTTTCGGGATACTATACACGGGATATTTTTAACAAAACCTTATTTAAACAAAAAAAAAACATGGATGTTTGGAGGGGATTTAGAGATTTTTTTACCAAACCTTATTTTGGCCCATTGAGCCACATCCAACTTATGAATGTATTTAACGCACTAGTTGTCGGACATTGACCGCATAAGAAGAAGAGGAGGAGGAGGAGGAGGAGGAGGAGAAGAAGAAGAAGAAGTGAACATACCTTCGATGAAGAACAAGCTGATGAACTTGACACTAAATCACTATAACACCTTTTACGAGTTCTCATCTGGAGTGAATTAACTTGATAGGTGACGGCTGCGTGTGGGAATAATAAAGACCCTATTAGTCTATGGCTAGGTGAGTGGGTAATGACAGGAGATAGTTTTTTTTTTTAATTTTTAAAAATCAAATATATGAGGAAGTAGAAGGCAGGGTGTAAAAAGAGACGGCAGGGTGTACAGAGATTTTGATATGGGGAAGGGAAATTTTGATTAGAAATTTTGATATGAGATTTGATTCTTTATTTATGGTTCTTTTTATTAAATTAATGTGTGTAGGTGAATGGTAAATTAATAATACTAGTATCTGTACACGGGTAACATTCATAATTTTCGGGATACTATACACGGGATATTTTTAACAAAACCTTATTTATACAAAAATAAAAACATGGATGTTTGGAGGGGATTTAGAGATGTTTTTTACCAAACCTTATTTTGGCCCATTGAGCCACATCCGACTTATGAATGTATTTAACGCACTAGTTGTCGGACATTGACCGCATAAGAAGAAGAAGAAGAGGAGGAGGAGGAGGAGGAGGAGGAGGAGGAGAAGAAGAAGGAGAAGAAGAAGAAGAAGAAGAAGTGAACATACCTTCGATGAAGAAAAAGCTGATGAACTTGACACATAATCACAATAACAGCTTTTACGAGTTCTCATCTTGAGTGAATTAACTTGATAGGTGACGGCTGCGTGTGGGAATAATAAAGACCCTATGAGTCTATGGCTAGGTGAGTGGGTAATGACAGGAGATAGTTTTTTTTTTAATTTTTAAAAATCAAATAAATGAGGAAGTAGAAGGCAGGGTGTAAAAAGAGATGGCAGGGTGTACAGAGATTTTGATATGGGGAAGGGAAATTTTGATTAGAAATTTTTATATGAGATTTGATTCTCTATTTATGGTTCTTTTTATTAAATTAATGTGGGTAGGTGAATGGTAAATTAATAATAATAGTATCTGTACGCGGGTAAGATTCATAATTTTCGGGATACTATACACGGGATATTTTTAACAAAACCTTATTTAGACAAAAAAAAAAAAAAACATGGATGTTTGGAGGGGATTTAGAGATGTTTTTTACCAAACCTTATTTTGGCCCATTGAGCCACATCCAACTTATGAATGTATTTAACGCACTAGTTGTCGGACGTTGACCGCATAAGAAGAATAAGAAGAAGAAGAAGAGGAGGAGGAGGAGGAGGAGGAGGTGGAGGAGGAGGAGGAGGAGGAGGAGAAGAAGAAGAAGAATTGAACATACCTTCGATGAAGAACAAGCTGATGAACTTGACATAGAATCACTATAACACCTTTTACGAGTTCTCATCTGGAGTGAATTAACTTGATAGGTGACGGCTGCGTGTGGGAATAATAAAGACCCTATGAGTCTATGGCTAGGTGAGTGGGTAATGACAGGAGATAGTTTTTTTTTTAATTTTTAAAAATAAAATATATGAGGAAGTAGAAGGCAGGGTGTAAAAAGAGACGGCAGGGTGTACAGAGATTTTGATATGGGGAAGGGAAATTTTGATTAGAAATTTTGATATGAGATTTGATTCTCTATTTATGGTTCTTTTTATTAAATTAATGTGGGTAGGTGAATGGTAAATTAATAATACTAGTATCTGTACGCGGGTAACATTCATAATTTTCGGGATACTATACACGAGATATTTTTAACAAAACCTTATTTAGACAAAAAAAAAACATGGATGTTTGGAGGGGATTTAGAGATGTTTTTTACCAAACCTTATTTTGGCCAATTGAGCCACATCCAACTTATGAATGTATTTAACGCACTAATTGTCGGACATTGACCGCATAAGAAGCAGAAGAAGAGGAGGAGGAGAAGAAGTGAACATACCTTCGATGAAGAACAAGCTGATGAACTTGACAGAGAATCACTATAACACCTTTTACGAGTTCTCATCTGGAGGGAAATAACTTGATAGGTGACGGCTGCGTTTGGGAATAATAAAGACCCTATGAGTCTATGGCTAGGTGAGTGGGTAATGACAGGAGATAGTTTTTTTTTTTTTTTAATTTTTAAAAATCAAATATATGAGGAAGTAGAAGGCATGATGTAAAAGGAGGCGGTAGGGTGTACAGAGATTTTGATATGGGGAAGGGAAATTTTGATTAGAAATTTTGATATGAGATTTGATTCTTTATTTATGGTTCTTTTTATTAAATTAATGTGGGTAGGTGAATGGTAAATTAATAATACTAGTATCTGTACGCGGGTAACATTCATAATTTTCGGGATACTATACACGGGATATTTTTAACAAAACCTTATTTAGACAAAAAAAAAAAACATGGAAGTTTGGAGGGGATTTAGAGATGTTTTTTACCAAACCTTATTTTGGCCCATTGAGCCACATCCAACTTATGAATGTATTTAACGCACTAGTTGTCGGACATTGACCGCATAAGAAGGAGGAGGAGGAGGAGGAGGAGGAGAAGAAGAAGAAGAAGAAGAAGAAGAAGTGAACATACCTTCGATGAAGAACAAGCTGATGAACTTGACACAGAATCACTATAACACCTTTTACGAGTTCTGATCTGGAGTGAATTAACTTGATAGGTGACGGCTGCGTGTGGGAATAATAAAGACCCTATGAGTCTATGGCTAGGTGAGTGGGTAATGACAGGAGATAGTTTTTTTTTTATTTTTAAAAATCAAATATATGAGGAAGTAGAAGGCATGGTGTAAAAAGAGACGGCAGGGTGTACAGAGATTTTGATATGGGGAAGGGAATTTTTGATTAGAAATTTTGATATGAGATTTGATTCTCTATTTATGGTTCTTTTTATTAAATTAATGTGGGTAGGTGAATGGTAAATTAATAATACTTGTATCTGTACGCGGGTAACATTCATAATTTTCGGGATACTATACACGGGATATTTTTAACAAAACCTTATTTAAACAAAAAAAAACATGGATGTTTGGAGGGGATTTAGAGATGTTTTTTACCAAACCTTATTTTGGCCCATTGAGCCACATCCAACTTATGAATGTATTTAACGCACTAGTTGTCGGACATTGACCGCATAAGAAGAAGAGGAGGAAGAGGAGGAGGAGGAGGAGGAGGAGGAGGAGAAGAAGAAGAAGAAGAAGAAGTGAACATACCTTCGATGAAGAACAAGCTGATGAACTTGACACAGAATCACTATAACACCTTTTACGAGTTCTCATCTGGAGTGAATTAACTTGATAGGTGACGGCTGCGTGTGGGAATAATAAAGACCCTATGAGTCTAAGGCTAGGTGAGTGGGTAATGACAGTTGATAGTTTTTTTTTTTTTAATTTTTAAAAATCAAATATATGAGGAAGTAGAAGGCATGATGTAAAAGGAGACGGTAGGGTGTACAGAGATTTTGATATGGGGAAGGGAAATTTTGATTAGAAATTTTGATATGAGATTTGATTCTCTATTTATGGTTCTTTTTATAAAATTAATGTGGGTAGGTGAATGGTAAATTAATAATACTAGTATCTGTACGCGGGTAACATTCATAATTTTCGGGATACTATACACGGGATATTTTTAACAAAACCTTATTTAGACAAAAAAAAAAAACATGGAAGTTTGGAGGGGATTTAGAGATGTTTTTTACCAAACCTTATTTTGTCCCATTGAGCCACATCCAACTTATGAATGTATTTAACGCACTAGTTGTCGGACATTGACCGCATAAGAAGAAGAAGAAGAGGAGGAGGAGGAGGAGGAGGAGGAGGAGAAGAAGAAGGAGAAGAAGAAGTGAACATACCTTCGATGAAGAACAAGCTGATGAAATTGACACAGAATCACTATAACACCTTTTACGAGTTCTCATCTGGAGTGAATTAACTTGATAGGTGATGGCTGCGTGTGGGAATAATAAAGACCCTATGAGTCTATGGCTAGGTGAGTGGGTAATGACAGGAGATAGTTTTTTTTTTAATTTTTAAAAATCAAATAAATGAGGAAGTAGAAGGCAGGGTGTAAAAAGAGACGGCAGGGTGTACAGAGATTTTGATATGGGGAAGGGAAATTTTGATTAGAAATTTTTATATGAGATTTGATTCTCTATTTATGGTTCTTTTTATTAAATTAATGTGGGTAGGTGAATGGTAAATTAATAATACTAATATCTGTACGCGGGTAACTTTCATAATTTTCGGGATACTATACACGGGATATTTTTAACAAAACCTTATTTAGACAAAAAAAAAAACATGGATGTTTAGTATCCTATGTGTGGTTGGTACTCGTCGGGTCAAAAGTTAATTTCGACACTTTGGCGAGGGTCCACTAGAATTTCAAATTTGAATTTCTCCATCAAGGTGAGGATTTCACTCCTAACTTGGTGGTGAATTTCGTGTAAAAAGAAAAGTAGAAGGATTGAGAGTCATTCACCAAATTGTGGGTTTCACGCCTATTTTGGTGAAGTCGTCTCGTTTGTGTATTATGAGTGTTTTCGGATTTAGAAATACCGAGAAAATGTACGAGGGAAGTGTATGTCAAGGAAATACATAATCAAGTATAAACACATAAGAAAGCATATCAAGAATGGTGCTTGGATAACGAAACGATAAAAGATGTATTACTACATAGAGAAATATGTTTAGAGCAGCACATAAAGAATTGAACAATGAAATAAGTATTAACACATAATAAGGCAAGCATTATTGCATAAGAATATCATGTCGAATATTACTCACTAGTGATATACATGTTTAAAAGAGCATAAATAAGAAACAAATAAAGTATCATGTAGTTGTTCAAGCAAAACATACGAATAAGGCCCTAAAACTATAGACTAGGTAAAAGCATGGCAATTCTACCTAATTCCCTATAGTTATGGCTCTGATACCAATCTGTCACACCCCAACCAATGGCGGAAACATCGGGATGAGACGAAGTGTGAAGATTGCTCGAGACATCATAACGCTAATTGTGACAATAGAATTAAAGATAAATTGATTTCTTTCATAAATAAATGTTACAATACATGAAGGTTGAAATACAACATGTTAAATACAAGAAAAACAATACGACAACAATTATGACATTTATACAATGTATTTGACCTAAACGTCTATATGTGTATCTAGTCATCAACGCTACTTCATTTCATAGCATCATCATCCTCAACCTGTAACATGTTTAGAATAAAGTTCAATGCAAAAGCAAAGGCGAGTATACAAGTTTGGTACGTACATATCAAAAGATAAGTTTTGAACAATTCCTCATAGCAAGCATGTGATTCAAGATAAACATAAAAACATGGTATGTGTCTAACATATCAAACCAAGAAAACGCAATATGCTCATGACATAACCACAAGATAAGGGCGGCGGGTCGTTAATCCTATAGCGCTACATATGTCACGGTTTGGCTCATACAAGTTAATGATAAGTTCAACACATAAGATTAATCCAAGTTTAAAGTATCAAGCCATCACGTATACAAGCATGTTAATAAGAATGTTCATGTGTTTAAGCAAAAAGTTCATGTGTAAGTTGTTGATAGATAAACATGTTACACCCCAAAAGTGGTAAAAGTAAAGAGGGGAAAATACGAGTATACTCACAAGGTTTGCATATGCTTTCCAATTATCCAATTATTGACGAGTTGATGAGGTTAAAAGATTGAATGTGTAAGGGTTTGAGTTCAAGTATGCTTAGAGTCGAGATTCGGTGTTTAAAACAACATAAAAATAAGATATGAGAATAACATGTGAAAATAATCATTTTCAACACACAACACTTGTATGACACTTGGTAACCACAAGGGTTATGATAATGTTTTCATGGGTTGAACACCCATAAGAGTCATAACAAGGTTTAGGTCTTGAATGATGTTCTACTACTTTAACATGTAAACACTAGTTCAACATCAAAGGTTCGAATGAGTGTATATATATATATATATATATATATATATATATATATAGGTTAAGTATTACATATTATTTAGTCCAATAATTCAAGTAGGAGGTAGAAGATTAGGATCTTCATTTAGTCACCTCGAGTATCATAGATGTCATGTATAGGGTAGGAAGACAAGCTTCCATTTAGGAACCCCTTGAATGTTCACCACTTCTCTTGATGTAAAAACAACCAAGGAGGGTCACGAACTAGGATTAGTATAATATAAACAATCTAACTAAGAGAAATCATCAAATCATGTGAGGATTGTATGTTTGGAACAACCCAAGTTGTTCCATAATCACTCTACATCAAGAACTAGCTCGAACATGACTTGTGGGTCAAAACACCCTAACAAAACAGAAAGTATTTGAGGTTTTAACATCTGATTTATAGTGTCTCAACCATGTTTTTAAGCTTAACCAACCATAAGAGGGGTTGTAAGCATTAGGACATTGGTATGAGATGTGTTAGACACAAGTTTGATGAAGTTTAAACAAGTTTGTAAGAACATAAATCAAAACAGAAAGTTTTTGGATCATTTCAGGGGATTTCCAGGTCTGATTTCTCCAAGGAGAAGTCAAGGAATCATACCCTATGATTATCCAAGCAAGTAGGAAGAAGAATCGAGTGATTTCGTGGAGAAATGAGCAAGTTATGCTCACTTTGGTGCAAGTGTATGAATCTGTCCGAAAATGCATATTTGCAACTGATTTGAGAGTGAATTTGTGAGTTGTAGAGAGTTGTGAAAGTGTAAAATGGTGAGGAGAAGGTGTATATTTATAGTGGGAGAGTTTGAGTGTGATTGGAGGTGTTTAGAGGTGGCTAAATGGTGATTGGGGAGTGTTTAGAAGTTGGATTTCGTGCCATAATCGCGTATAGCAGCAGCTGTGTTTGTTTTTTGCGAAAATGGAGGCCATGCGGCCCGCATTAGTTATCCAGTAAGTCAAAGCGGGCCGCCCGGGGGTGGCTTATCAGACACAAAGTTTCAAAAGTTTACAAATTAGCCCCCGGACTTTGCTATTTTGGTGTTTTTGGGACTTTTAGGGACCATTCTTGCCATAAAAGTATATTTTAAGATAAATCCAAGTATGGGGAGTATAAACCAAGTATAATCGAGTGTAAAAGTATCATAATCAAGTGTCGTTTATGTTCAAAACACGTTTTGGGCATAAGTTTAGTTTAATTACAAGTTTAGCACATAGTTTCCAAGAATAACGATTAAACATCAATTGATTCACCGTTTCGAACATACGAGCATATATAAAGTGTGTTTAACATATTTGTAACAAAATACGAGTTTTATTCATGATTCAAGTCTCGGATTTTGCATTGCTTTAATGAAAGAGCGATTACAAGACTTCGAAGTTTCCAAAAATAGTCTTACAAACGATGGTTTCTAAATATAGAAAGTATGAAAATGCGGGGCGTTACAGTCTCCCCTCCTTTAGGAAATTTCGTCCCGAAATTTATTCAAGAGGTAGACTTGAAAAGTTTTTGTAAAAATTTGAGACTTGAAATTTTGAAACATTTTGAAAGGCACAAAACTTAGGAGAGTGACAAGGTAAATTTGTGAGTGTTTTCATTGTTTAAAAAGATTTGAGGTATCTAACATAGTTGAAAACATGTAGGTGCGTATACAGGTGAAGTGAGTCTAAACAAGTTTGAGTAACTTAAATTGGCGACGTATTTAAAGGTGACGTATAATAAAAAGTGACGCATTAAGAAAGAAAGTGTTGGCAAATGGTTTGTATTTTGATGGGACGTGGTAACTAAATCACATTTGTAGAAGATTGTTTATTAAGTGAAACGAGAAGGTTTGGTACTTTAAATAAAGCATTAAAGGTATACTAAGTATGGTTACACAAGAATCCATAATAGGAAGACTATTTTATAGGTAATGTGGTAAGTTAGGACTCGAATGTTTAAACAAGCTTAATTACGAACGAGGTTTGTATGAACTAAAAGGATAAGGAGGATAATACGAGTATGGAATGAGCGAAGGACTCTTAAAAAAAGTGCAAGTATAAGAATAGCATAAGTGTTGGGTAGATGAACGTAGGGTGTTAAGGATGAAGTCTCGTCATTGGATAAGCGGATATAATGCGTTTGAGAGTTGTGTAAAGTTTGTATAAGGTCCAAAATAGGTCTGTAAAACACTGAATTTCTCATGGCACGTTTTACGAAACTTGGTAATATGGTGAAGACACTTATATATAGGAAGTACCAGCGGCGTATCCACCATGTTTCGACCATGTTACGTCCGTTTCGTATCCGGTGTCATGTTACGTTCCGTGTCTTACCATACACAGTAGTACACTCTATAGTTCTCATACGCCTATCACTATAATCCCGTGTGCACCCGTGATTATGTTGATTGTCGCATGATCCGCATAGCTTGTACTAGTGGTGTATGGATTTGGGTTGGTCTACTTTAAAATAAGAATGAGTGCGTATAAGAATAAAGTATGTAAGCAAGTCCATGCTTATGTATGTATAGGACCCACGCAAGCGAATCACTCGGATTTTGCTCGCGTATGGGTACGAATGTATGGTTCATGTGTATAAATGAAGGTATGAGCATAAGTATAAGTTTAGGTATGAATAAGCACGCAAGTATGAGTATCAACATAACACGTACGAGTAGTATGTGTATACGTATAAGCACGCAACGTATGAGTATAGGTAAAAACATGAAACGTATGAGTATAAGTATAAACATAAAATGTATTGTTATGAATATGAGCGTGAGTACATGTACTAATGATTGCGTATATAGTATTAATTTAAACATAACAAAGTTTAAGCAAGTAAAAGTGCTCAAGAGGTTGAGCATGTAAATACGAACGATACAAAGGGAATTGTCGCGATGCCACGACTAAAACGTGTATGATGATATGCATGTATAGTTGTTTAAACAAAACGATGAGTTCGTCGAATCAAAATCAGATCGAGCTTGGTTTGAAAGGTAGAATATAGTTTGTATATGTAAAAGGATATAAAGTATTCGTTGGTTAATCACAATGCATTTTGTAAAGAATGGAAATGCTACTTTTGTCTTAAAAGAGTTTACGTAATCCAAGGAGGGTCGGTCTCCAAGAAGTCTTCTTGCCCACATGTTTCGTAATTTGGTGTAGGAAAAGGTTTTTTTTTTTTTTTTTTTTTACCAAAAGTAGTTCATTTCATTAAACAAGAAATTATGAATTTAGGAGGTTCTTATGAAAACGAGGATCCTTAGTAAAGAATTTTAGCAAAAGGACTTAGTGATTGTCAAAAGTTCCAACAAATGATTTGTTGATGTGAAAGAATCTTTGGTAAAACGATCACATAACATCCATAAGATCTTATAGGTGTAAAAGAAAGGTTGGTTTGATCCTCCGATTGAGAATGAAAGTCTTTAGTTTGGTGATGTATGTCATGAGTGCGTTTTAGTGATTAAGTTGAATAAGGAGTTCATGGGCGAGATTTGTTTGACCGATTTAAGTGATAGGTAGCGTTTCGTAAGGTTTGGAAATTTGTGTAGTAAAACGTTTAAGTTAAGAATCCGTGTATGTGAGTTAGGTAAAAATAGGTTGTAGGATAGAAAGTATGCTTGACAAAACAATGTATTTTGAAATCGTACACGTATGTATTTTGAATAATAATCAATAATTTAGATATAAACATGATCGAGTTTGCATAATAAGATATTTTGAAGAGGCGTTTTGGTAACGATCACCTAGGTAAGGGAATCACCCCGAACTTGTTGGTAAGGTCGTTTTAAGAAAAGGGGAGTGGAGTTAATCGTCAAGGTAAGGAAATCACTCCTATCTCGAGGATATGTCTCCACTTGTCGTTACAAGGAATATGAATTTAAATTACATGAAATCATGCATATGTATAAATGCATGGAAAAGATTCAATATGTTGTGTGTGTGAGAAGAAATATCGGAAGCAAATTCGAATTTGAAAGATTGCATCGCGTAAAATAAATAGTAAAACACGTTTGATTAAAATTCGGATGGTTCCAAAACGGAACCTTTGACTAACCAAAGTAGTCGAAAAGTCTTTCGAACTTGAGGAGCATGCTTTGGCCTAATAGGTGAAATACTCTCGCCGACAAGTCGGTTGACGATATTTACCCTTCCAGTTACTACATGTCCCCAATTCAATTGAAATTTCGAGACTTGGCGGGATTAATGAAAGTCAAGGAGTGGAACTAGTCGACAAGGTGCGGGTTTCACCCCTAACTTGGCGATTTAGTATCCTATGTGTGGTTGGTACTCGTCGGGTCAAAAGTTAATTTCGACACTTTGGCGAGGGTCCACTAGAATTTCAAATTCGAATTTCTCCATCAAGGTGAGGATTTCACTCCTAACTTGGTGGTGAATTTCGTGTAAAAAGAAAAGTAGAAGGATTGAGAGTCATTCACCAAATTGTGGGTTTCACGCCTATTTTGGTGAAGTCGTCTCGTTTGTGTATTATGAGTGTTTTCGGATTTAGAAATACCGAGAAAATGTACGAGGGAAGTGTATGTCAAGGAAATACATAATCAAGTATAAACACATAAGAAAGCATATCAAGAATGGTGCTTGGATAACGAAACGATAAAACATGTATTACTACATAGAGAAATATGTTTAGAGCAGCACATAAAGAATTGAACAATGAAATAAGTATTAACACATAATAAGGCAAGCATTATTGCATAAGAATATCATGTCGAATATTACTCACTAGTGATATACATGTTTAAAAGAGCATAAATAAGAAACAAATAAAGTATCATGTAGTTGTTCAAGCAAAACATACGAATAAGGCCCTAAAACTATAGACTAGGTAAAAGCATGGCAATTCTACCTAATTCCCTATAGTTATGGCTCTGATACCAATCTGTCACACCCCAACCAATGGCGGAAACATCGGGATGAGACGAAGTGTGAAGATTGCTCGAGACATCATAACGCTAATTGTGACAATAGAATTAAAGATAAATTGATTTCTTTCATAAATAAATGTTACAATACATGAAGGTTGAAATACAACATGTTAAATACAAGAAAAACAATACGACAACAATTATGACATTTATACAATGTATTTGACCTAAACGTCTATATGTGTATCTAGTCATCAACGCTACTTCATTTCATAGCATCATCATCCTCAACCTGTAACATGTTTAGAATAAAGTTCAATGCAAAAGCAAAGGCGAGTATACAAGTTTGGTACGTACATATCAAAAGATAAGTTTTGAACAATTCCTCATAGCAAGCATGTGATTCAAGATAAACATAAAAACATGGTATGTGTCTAACATATCAAACCAAGAAAACGCAATATGCTCATGACATAACCACAAGATAAGGGCGGCGGGTCGTTAATCCTATAGCGCTACATATGTCACGGTTTGGCTCATACAAGTTAATGATAAGTTCAACACATAAGATTAATCCAAGTTTAAAGTATCAAGCCATCACGTATACAAGCATGTTAATAAGAATGTTCATGTGTTTAAGCAAAAAGTTCATGTGTAAGTTGTTGATAGATAAACATGTTACACCCCAAAAGTGGTAAAAGTAAAGAGGGGAAAATACGAGTATACTCACAAGGTTTGCATATGCTTTCCAATTATCCAATTATTGACGAGTTGATGAGGTTAAAAGATTGAATGTGTAAGGGTTTGAGTTCAAGTATGCTTAGAGTCGAGATTCGGTGTTTAAAACAACATAAAAATAAGATATGAGAATAACATGTGAAAATAATCATTTTCAACACACAACACTTGTATGACACTTGGTAACCACAAGGGTTATGATAATGTTTTCATGGGTTGAACACCCATAAGAGTCATAACAAGGTTTAGGTCTTGAATGATGTTCTACTACTTTAACATGTAAACACTAGTTCAACATCAAAGGTTCGAATGAGTGTATATATATATATATATATATATAGGTTAAGTATTACATATTATTTAGTCCAATAATTCAAGTAGGAGGTAGAAGATTAGGATCTTCATTTAGTCACCTCGAGTATCATAGATGTCATGTATAGGGTAGGAAGACAAGCTTCCATTTAGGAACCCCTTGAATGTTCACCACTTCTCTTGATGTAAAAACAACCAAGGAGGGTCACGAACTAGGATTAGTATAATATAAACAATCTAACTAAGAGAAATCATCAAATCATGTGAGGATTGTATGTTTGGAACAACCCAAGTTGTTCCATAATCACTCTACATCAAGAACTAGCTCGAACATGACTTGTGGGTCAAAACACCCTAACAAAACAGAAAGTATTTGAGGTTTTAACCTCTGATTTATAGTGTCTCAACCATGTTTTTAAGCTTAACCAACCATAAGAGGGGTTGTAAGCATTAGGACATTGGTATGAGATGTGTTAGACACAAGTTTGATGAAGTTTAAACAAGTTTGTAAGAACATAAATCAAAACAGAAAGTTTTTGGATCATTTCAGGGGATTTCCAGGTCTGATTTCTCCAAGGAGAAGTCAAGGAATCATACCCTATGATTATCCAAGCAAGTAGGAAGAAGAATCGAGTGATTTCGTGGAGAAATGAGCAAGTTATGCTCACTTTGGTGCAAGTGTATGAATCTGTCCGAAAATGCATATTTGCAACTGATTTGAGAGTGAATTTGTGAGTTGTAGAGAGTTGTGAAAGTGTAAAATGGTGAGGAGAAGGTGTATATTTATAGTGGGAGAGTTTGAGTGTGATTGGAGGTGTTTAGATGTGGCTAAATGGTGATTGGGGAGTGTTTAGAAGTTGGATTTCGTGCCATAATCGCGTATAGCAGCAGCTGTGTTTGTTTTCTGCGAAAATGGAGGCCATGCGGCCCGCATTAGTTATCCAGTAAGTCAAAGCGGGCCGTCCGGGGGTGGCTTATCAGACACAAAGTTTCAAAAGTTTACAAATTAGCCCCCGGACTTTGCTATTTTGGTGTTTTTGGGACTTTTAGGGACCATTCTTGCCATAAAAGTATATTTTAAGATAAATCCAAGTATGGGGAGTATAAACCAAGTATAATCGAGTGTAAAAGTATCATAATCAAGTGTCGTTTATGTTCAAAACACGTTTTGGGCATAAGTTTAGTTTAATTACAAGTTTAGCACATAGTTTCCAAGAATAACGATTAAACATCAATTGATTCACCGTTTCGAACATACGAGCATATATAAAGTGTGTTTAACATATTTGTAACAAAATACGAGTTTTATTCATGATTCAAGTCTCGGATTTTGCATTGCTTTAATGAAAGAGCGATTAAAAGACTTCGAAGTTTCCAAAAATAGTCTTACAAACGATGGTTTTTAAATATAGAAAGTATGAAAATGCGGGGCGTTACAAGAGATTTTGATATGGGGAAGAGAAATTTTGATTAAAAATTTTGATATGAGATTTGATTCTTTATTTATGGTTCTTTTTATTAAATTAATGTGGGTAGGTGAATGGTAAATTAATAATACTAGTATCTGTACGCGGGTAACATTCATAATTTTCGGGATACTATACACGGGATATTTTTAACAAAACCTTATTTAGACAAAAATAAAAACATGGATGTTTGGAGGGGATTTAGAGATGTTTTTTACCAAACCTTATTTTGGCCCATTGAGCCACATCCAACTTATGAATGTATTTAACGCACTAGTTGTCGGACATTGACCGCATAAGAAGAATAAGAAGAAGAAGAAGAAGAGGAGGAGGAGGAGGAGGATGAGGTGGAGGAGGAGGAGGAGGAGAAGAAGAAGAAGAAGTGAACATACCTTCGATGAAGAACAAGCTGATGAACTTGACATAGAATCACTATAACACCTTTTACGAGTTCTCATCTGGAGTGAATTAACTTGATAGGTGACGGCTGCGTGTGGGAATAATAAAGACCCTATGAGTCTATGGCTAGGTGAGTGGGTAATGACAGGAGATAGTTTTTTTTAAAATTTTTAAAAATCAAATATATGAGGAAGTAGAAGGCAGGGTGTAAAAAGAGACGGCAGGGTGTACAGAGATTTTGATATGGGGAAGGGAAATTTTGATTAGAAATTTTGATATGAGATTTGATTCTCTATTTATGGTTCTTTTTATTAAATTAATGTTGGTAGGTGAATGGTAAATTAATAATACTAGTATCTGTACGCGGGTAACATTCATAATTTTCGGGATACTATACACGGGATATTTTTAACAAAACCTTATTTAGACAAAAAAAAAAAACATGGATGTTTGGAGGGGATTTAGAGATGTTTTTTACCAAACCTTATTTTGGCCCATTGAGCCACATCCAACTTATGAATGTATTTAACGCACTAATTGTCGGACATTGACCGCATAAGAAGCAGAAGAAGAGGAGGAGGAGAATAAGTGAACATACCTTCGATGAAGAACAAGCTGATGAACTTGACAGATAATCACTATAACACCTTTTACGAGTTCTCATCTGGAGTGAATTAACTTGATAGGTGACAGCTGCGTTTGGGAATAATAAAGACCCTATGAGTCTATGGCTAGGTGAGTGGGTAATGACAGGAGATAGTTTTTTTTTTTAATTTTTAAAAATCAAATATATGAGGAAGTAGAAGGCATGATGTAAAAGGAGACGGTAGGGTGTAAAGAGATTTTGATATGGGGAAGGGAAATTTTGATTAGAAATATTGATATGAGATTTGATTCTTTATTTATGGTTCTTTTTATTAAATTAATGTGGGTAGGTGAATGGTAAATTAATAATACTAGTATCTGTACGCGGGTAACATTCATAATTTTCGGGATACTATACACGGGATATTTTTAACAAAACCTTATTTAGACAAAAAAAAAAACATGGAAGTTTGGAGGGGATTTAGAGATGTTTTTTACCAAACCTTATTTTGGCCCATTGAGCCACATCCAACTTATGAATGTATTTAACGCACTAGTTGTTGGACATTGACCGCATAAGAAGAAGAAGAAGAAGAAGAAGAGGAGGAGGAGGAGGAGGAGGAGGAGGAGGAGGAGGAGGAGAAGAAGAAGAAGAAGAAGTGAACATACCTTCGATGAAGAACAAGCTGATGAACTTGACACAGAATCACTATAACACCTTTTACGAGTTCTCATCTGGAGTGAATTAACTTGATAGGTGACGGCTGCGTGTGGGAATAATAAAGACCCTATGAGTCTATGGCTAGGTGAGTGGGTAATGACAGGAGATAGTTTTTTTTTTTAATTTTTAAAAATCAAATATATGAGGAAGTAGAAGGCATGGTGTAAAAAGAGACGGCAGGGTGTACAGAGATTTTGATATGGGGAAGGGAATTTTTGATTAGAAATTTTGATATGAGATTTGATTCTCTATTTATGGTTCTTTTTATTAAATTAATTTGGGTAGGTGAATGGTAAATTAATAATACTAGTATCCGTACGCGGGTAACATTCATAATTTTCGGGATACTATACACGGGATATTTTTAACAAAACCTTATTTAGACAAAAAAAACATGGATGTTTGGAGGGGATTTAGAGATGTTTTTTACCAAACCTTATTTTGGCCCATTGAGCCACATCCAACTTATGAATGTATTTAACGCACTAGTTGTCGGACATTGACCGCATAAGAAGAGGAGGAGGAGGAGGAGGAGGAGGAGGAGGAGAAGAAGAAGAAGTGAACATACCTTCGATGAAGAACAAGCTGATGAACTTGACACAGAATCACTATAACACCTTCTACGAGTTCTTATCTGGAGTGAATTAACTTGATAGGTGACGGCTGCGTGTGGGAATAATAAAGACCCTATGAGTCTATGGCTAGGTGAGTGGGTAATGACAGTAGATAGTTTTTTTTTTAATTTTTAAAAATCAAATATATGAGGAAGTAGAAGGCAGGGTGTACAGAGATTTTGATATGGGGAAGGGAAATTTTGATTAGAAATTCTGATATGAGATTTGATTCTCTATTTATGGTTCTTTTTATTAAATTAATGTGGGTAGGTGAATGGTAAATTAATAATACTAGTATCTGTACGCGGGTAACATTCATAATTTTCGGGATACTATACACGGGATATTTTTAACAAAACCTTATTTAGACAAAAAAAAAAACATGGAAGTTTGGAGGGGATTTAGAGATGTTTTTTTACCAAACCTTATTTTGGCCCATTGAGCCACATCCAACTTATGAATGTATTTAACGCACTAGGTGTCGGACATTGACCGCATAAGAAGAAGAAGAAGAAGAGGAGGAGGAGGAGGAGGAGGAGAAGAAGAAGAAGAAGAAGAAGAAGAAGAAGTGAACATACCTTCGATGAAGAACAAGCTGATGAACTTGACACAGAATCACTATAACACCTTTTACGAGTTCTCATCTGGAGTGAATTAACTTGATAGGTGACGGCTGCGTGTGAGAATAATAAAGACCCTATGAGTCTATGGCTAGGTGAGTGGGTAATGACAGGAGATAGTTTTTTTTTTTTAATTTTTAAAAATCAAATATATGAAGAAGTAGAAGGCAGGGTGTAAAAAGAGACGGCAGGGTGTACAGAGATTTTGATATGGGGAAGGGAATTTTTGATTAGAAATTCTGATATGAGATTTGATTCTCTATTTATGGTTCTTTTTATTAAATTAATTTGGGTAGGTGAATGGTAAATTAGTAATACTAGTATCTGTACGCGGGTAACATTCATAATTTTCGGGATACTATACACGGGATATTTTTAACAAAACCTTATTTAGACAAAAAAAAACATGGATGTTTGGAGGGGATTTAGAGATGTTTTTTACCAAACCTTATTTTGGCCCATTGAGCCACATCCAACTTATGAATGTATTTAACGCACTAGTTGTCGGACATTGACCGCATAAGAAGAAGAAGAAGAGGAGGAGAAGAAGAAGAAGAAGAAGAAGAAGAAGAAGAAGAAGTGAACATACCTTCGATGAAGAACAAGCTGATGAACTTTACACAGAATCGCTATAACATCTTTTACGAGTTCTCATCTGGAGTAAATTAACTTGATAGGTGACGGCTGCGTGTGGGAATAATAAAGACCCTATGAGTCTATGGCTAGGTGAGTGGGTAATGACAGGAGATAGTTTTTTTTTTTAATTTTTAAAAATCAAATATATGAGGAAGTAGAAGGCATGGTGTAAAAAGAGACGGCAGGGTGTACAGAGATTTTGATATGGGGAAGGGAATTTTTGATTAGAAATTTTGATATGAGATTTGATTCTCTATTTATGGTTCTTTTTATTAAATAAATTTGGGTAGGTGAATGGTAAATTAGTAATACTAGTATCTGTACGCGGGTAACATTCATAATTTTCGGGATACTATACACGGGATATTTTTAACAAAACCTTATTTAGACAAAAAAAAACATGGATGTTTGGAGGGGATTTAGAGATGTTTTTTACCAAACCTTATTTTGGCCCATTGAGCCACATCCAACTTATGAATGTATTTAACGCACTAGTTGTCGGACATTGACCGCATAAGAAGAAGAAGAGGAGGAGGAGGAGGAGGAGGAGGAGAAGAAGAAGAAGTGAACATACCTTCGATGAAGAACAAGCTGATGAACTTGACACAGAATCACTATAACACCTTTTACGAGTTCTCATCTGGAGTGAATTAACTTGATAGGTGACGGCTGCGGGTGGGAATAATAAAGACTCTATGAGTCTATGGGTAGGTGAGTGGGTAATGACAGGAGATAGTTTTTTTTTTAATTTTTAAAAATCAAATATATGAGGAAGTAGAAGGCAGGGTGTAAAAAGAGACGGCAGGGTGTACAGAGATTTTGATATGGGGAAGGGAAATTTTGATTAGAAATTTTGATATGAGATTTGATTCTCTATTTATGGTTCTTTTTATTAAATTAATGTGGGTAGGTGAATGGTAAATTAATAATACTAGTATCTGTACGCGGGTAACATTCATAATTTTCGGGATACTATACACGGGATATTTTTAACAAAACCTTATTTAGACAAAAAAAAAACATGGATGTTTGGAGGGGATTTAGAGATGTTTTTTACCAAACCTTATTTTGGCCCATTGAGCCACATCCGACTTATGAATGTATTTAACGCACTAGTTGTCGGACATTGACCGCATAAGAAGAAGAAGAAGAAGAAGAAGAAGAGGTGGAGGAGGAGGAGGAGGAGGAGGAGGAGGAGGAGGAGAAGAAGAAGAAGAAGAAGTGAACATACCTTCGATGAAGAACAAGCTGATGAACTTGACACAGAATTACTATAACACCTTTTACGAGTTCTCATCTTGAGTGAATTAACTTGATAGGTGACGGCTGCGTGTGGGAATAATAAAGACCCTATGAGTCTATGGCTAGGTGAGTGGGTAATGACAGGAGATAGTTTTTTTTTTTAATTTTTAAAAATCAAATAAATGAGGAAGTAGAAGGCAGGGTGTAAAAAGAGACGGCAGGGTGTACAGAGATTTTGATATGGGGAAGGGAAATTTTGATTAGAAATTTTTATATGAGATTTGATTCTCTATTTATGGTTCTTTTTATTAAATTAATGTGGGTAGGTGAATGGTAAATTAATAATACTAATATCTGTACGCGGGTAACATTCATAATTTTCGGGATACTATACACGGGATATTTTTAACAAAACCTTATTTAGACAATAAAAAAACATGGATGTTTGGAGGGGTTTTAGAGATTTTTTTTACCAAACCTTATTTTGGCCCATTGAGCCACATCCAACTTATGAATGTATTTAACGCACTAGTTGTCGGACATTGACCGCATAAGAAGAAGAAGAGGAGGAGGAGGAGGAGGAGGAGGAGGAGGAGGAGGAGGAGGAGGAGGAGGAGGAGGAGAAGAAGAAGAAGTGAACATAGCTTCGATGAAGAACAAGCTGATGAACTTGACACTGAATCACTATAACACCTTTTACGAGTTCTCATCTGGAGTGAATTAACTTGATAGGTGACGGCTGCGTGTGGGAATAATAAAGACCCTATTAGTCTATGGCTAGGTGAGTGGGTAATGACAGGAGATAGTTTTTTTTTAATTTTTAAAAATCAAATATATGAGGAAGTAGAAGGCAGGGTGTAAAAAGAGACGGCAGGGTGTACAGAGATTTTGCTATGGGGAAGGGAAATTTTGATTAGAAATTTTGATATGAGATTTGATTCTTTATTTATGGTTCTTTTTATTAAATTAATGTGGGTAGGTGAATGGTAAATTAATAATACTAGTATCTGTACGCGAGTAACATTCATAATTTTCGGGATACTATACACGGAATATTTTTAACAAAACCTTATTTAGACAAAAAAAAAACATGGATGTTTGGAGGGGATTTAGAGATGTTTTTTACCAAACCTTATTTTGGCCCATTGAGCCACATCCAACTTATGAATGTATTTAACGCACTAGTTGTCGGACATTGACCGCATAAGAAGAAGAAGAAGAAGAATGTTAGGATCTATCATTTATTCATCTTTGTACATAAAACATAAAACTGTTTTATAAACATGAGGTAGAAAGTAGGTAAACAAGTCGTAATCATGTTTGAAACTTATGTTGTGTGCGCCGTCAGAAACCTGTTAAACCTGTTAAGACACGATTTGCCAGCCTTAAATTTTACCCTACCTACTCGAGACGATTAACTACTCGTGTGCGCTTACACATATTTACTTGCGTGATTTATTAAAACTCTTTACAAAACCACGTAGGTGTATTGTTGAATTTAAAAGAGGGTTTGAGATAGATAGGGTGTAAATGAGTTGTCGTGTTGAATTTAAAAGAGGGTTTGAGATAGATAGGGTGTAAATGAGTTATCGAGTCGAGCCAGTTGTGAGTTACAAGATATCGAACTTGATAAGTGTACCTATTGATTTGTCAAAGTGCTGAATTATATAATTGGGGTTCAAACCTGTACAAGAAAGTTTATTCAATTTCGTTCAAGTAAATTATATAAGAATATTGTTGAATTCGTTTTCACAACATACATATATAAAGAATCTTGTGAGAGCGTGTCTTGACAACAAACACGTGTTTATACTTTATACCAGTTGCTTTTGATTTTGGCTTCCTTGTGCTAGAGGCTGTTGACCTACTTAGTTGAGTTCAAAGGGCAATGCATTGTAATGTTATGATCTCGAGATCTATGGTTGTAGTTTTTACAAAACTTGGTTTTGCTATTAAAAAGGGGGGTAGCGGCACAGCTTGTTGCCCGTTTACCTTCTATTTCGATGTAAGTTCCATTTGGAGAGTTAATCGAATCATTTCCAAACATACTGGAGAAACCTAAGATGGAGAAACTTGACTTAGATTACTTTAGAAATCACAAATCGCTAGCTATGAGATTAACCTATTTAGTGATACTAACCAATGATTAAATCATGTGTCAATTAGGGGAAACTAGTAAATAAGACCTGCGCGCGTTGCGGCGCGGGTACTTCGCAAATATCGAACGCATTAGTCCAAGCGTTATGTGATGTATTAACCATATGAAAACGCACGTTTTGACATATCTGATTGAACTCAATGTATCCTATAGTTGCATTGCGATTGGATCAAAACATAACGTAAATCGAATTTATATCGTACAATCATAACGTATTATACGTGACCCGACTAACTCAAATTTATATCGTCAAGCCAAAAACTCTCGAGGGGGGTCAAAGTGGCATGTACAAAGTTCATAAAAAGTCAAGTGGTTAAAAATTGCATATCCTAAACTTAATGGCTAAGAAAGGGTAAGAAACTATAACAAAGTTGGGGCTGAAAAAAAACAACTACCACAAAGTTGAAGTGTCAAAAGCAAACTATTTGTAAAAGTACCACCGACTTTGTCTTTTAAGATATAGCTAGTAATAAGACCCGCGCGTGTTGCGGCGCGGGTACATTGCAAACGTCGAACGGATTAGTTAAAGTGTTATGTGATGCGCTAACCTTATGAAAACACTCGTTTCGACGTATCCGCTTGAACTCAACGTAACATATAGCTGCATTGCGATTGGATCAAAACATAACGCAAATCAAATTTATACCGTACAATCGTAACGTATTATATGCGACCCGACTTACTTGAATTTATACCGTCAAGTCAAAAACTCTCGAGGGGTTAAAGTGACATTTTACAAAGTTTATAAAAAATTAAGGTGTTAAAAAGTACATTTCGTAAACTTAAGCTTAAGAGGGGGTAATAATGGGATAAAAAAACGTATACCAAAGTTGAGAGTATAAAGAATACTACCCAAAACTAAAAGGCAAAAAGCAACTTTAAGAGAATATAGAATATCTAATAGAATACCAAATAAAAATAACTTTGAAAATTTATCAGATGTCTCTTGTCCTTTCTAGCTTTCTCTATATCCCCTTCTCACTCTTCCTTTTGCATTCTTTATACCCAAATCCCAACATCACAACAGCACCACCACCACCACCTAACCATATGTTCGCAGAACACTTGTTTTCAGGCGAAGATATGTATCTAGGCAGTAAATCCGCGTGTCTTCGGTTTTCTCTCAAACTAACAAATAATCTATAAAAAGCAAATTAAGGAGTCGGACCTCCACGGTGGTTCACCGCCAATGCAGACGACGGCGATGATGAAACCTTCGGTGGTGACTCTGGTGTTTCCGGAGTTTTGAGGTGACCGTAGTCCCGATCTAGCTTTGCATGTGGTTTTTGCGAACCGATCTGGATAGGGTTTTACGGTAAGCTTCCGACCTCTTTTCCAACTACATTTTTTCTTTTTTCCGGCTATTAACGACATTCCTATCGTATTAAGGATAATGTTTGTAACGATGAAGTGGGTTGGCTTGGACTTTGATGCCTTGCTGCGTGTGGTTGTATGGACTTGCAAAGTTTGACTATTTGCAAACGAAAAAGAAAAGTTCAAATGAAGGGTAACACTGTAATTTTAGCTGGAGGGTGTCTGCCACCATGGACTTGCAAAGTTTGACTCTTTGCAAACGAAAAAGAAAAGTTCAAACGAAGGGTAACACTGTAATTTTAGCTGGAGGGTGTCGGTGGCCTATGCCACCGACTTTGTACTTTAAGTCTTTAGGGTAATTTATTAAAATGTACTAATTAGGAGAAGTTGAGGCACGTAAACATCTTATTGTTTTAGCACTTAACCAGTCAAATGTTGCCAAACAGCCCCTTAGACGTCTTAAATTGGAGAGTAAATTACACGTCATCCCTCATCAAATGTATTATATAGTAGTATGGATATAGATATAGATACATAAATTAAATAATTAGATAACTAATAAACGATACTTGACCCAAGCTCAAGCTCCAAAACTACTCACCAAGACTGAATTCAAGCTTTAGAAATTAAACCCTAAACTAAGCCAAGGTCGAGTTTAGACGATCTTATGCTCCACCCATTTATACCAGTAGAAGTGTACAACTCAGAGGGCTTGTTTGCACGGGATACCCTCAACTTTTTTTTTGGCAAAGTTCAATAAAAAAAGGTTTCATTAAATATACCCGATCCTCCTGAGCAAATATTAGGATACCCCTGAATGTACAAGGAAAACAATAGAAGGAAAGGGTAAAACATATTCTATTTTCCGACCTTTTTTTCTCCTAGTCCGGAGATCTAACAATCGATTAGGTCAGTACCGGAATGCCACTTGACCTTACCGAAGCGCGTTTAGGCCCTCGGTAGCCTATGAATAAGATAATCTGAGGTTCAAATGTCTTTGTGCGTAGTTTGTTCATAGGCGATCTAGTTGGTGCTTAGTCTGTCGACTCTATCCCCGAATCGATAAAAAGTAAGTCTTTCTCGTGTGAATGACCAGTTATAGTTAGGGCCGGTGTCACATGGAAAAGGAAGAGGAAGTAAATAAACCTCCGTTTTAATAATGTAAGGTAAAAAAAATTGGTATAACCCTTAATTTTTCTCGCAGATCCGCCACGACCCCGAGGGACTATCTGAACTAGTAAGTTCATGGGTTCTCGACAAGTAGAAAATTTTCATCAACACAACAAAAGTTTTGTCAGGCTGTACTGTTAAATACAGCTCGACAAAACTAATGGTTGTACGGTTCATAGAGATTTAACAACGTTAAAAGATTTCAAATTCCGAACGATAATACAAATCCAAATCAAAATACCAAAAGATTTACATGCAGAATGTAAAGTTTTACAAGTTTCCACCAGGTGAGGTAATCTGGAAATAAGTTTCAGACAATCTGCAAACGAAAATAGAAGGCATTAACAAAAAATCGCCATGATGAGAAAATAAATGACCAATTTGACTACAAAAGTCAAAATGTATGTTATCGGCATTTTAGAGACGCTACTAAGATGAACACAAGGCATGTTTGGATTTGCGTTTTGAAGATGATTATCTTATATCAATAACTAAATTATAAAAGTAGCTGTAAAAAAACATACACCAAGAACTGATTAGTGTGCACTCAAGTCGCGATAATCAGTTCCAAAACGCAAATCCAAACACCATACAGTCCAAAACCGCAGGATTTTCTTCATCTGATGAAGAATCGCAATCATAAGAATCTAGGCACATTGGAATTTTAATAATCTCACATTTTCTCGGTTGGCCAATATAATCCCCATACGAGAAATAAAAACCACCAGTCCCTGCTTTCTAACTATTTGTTTTTCAATGGACCCTGTTAAAAAAATATTAACCTAGTTAGTTTTTTTTTTTTTTGCTGAAGAAACATATGAGGTGGAAAAAAAAAAATTGTGTCCACGTCAGCAAAAAAAAAAAAAAAATCCCACCTCATATGTCCACGTCAGCAAACAAACAGCTATCCACATCAGCAAAAAAAAAATCTATCCACCTCAGCAAAAAACTAACTAGGTTAAGTTTTTTTAACGGGGTCCATTGAGAAATAAGTAGTTAAAAAGTAGGGACCGGTGGTAAATATTCTCAGTTGGGATTATTATTGGCTAACCGAGAAAAGATAGGATTATTAAAATGCAATTTGGCTATGTCTGACCATGTGACAAAAGTCAAAAGACATAATACACGTAAGTAACGCTCACCTTTAGTGTGGCAACGCAAGTGCCAGCAGAAGATTTTATTGGTCAAACATTAACACCAGCCGTCTCAACACGATTATGGTCACTTTCTCTAGTATCCGAAACCTGTTGAACTAAATTACCCGATGAAGAATCATCGTCATCATGGTGATCTTGTTCGTCAGTTTCTCTCACGTCAAGGCGTTCAATTACGCTAGACATATTAGTAACTCCAGTGTTAACTTCTCTTCTTGCTTCTGAACCGATATTTGACATCGACGGACTTTTGTTAAAAAGTTTATCTTTCCACCCTCTCGTACTCTTCGAAAGTGATTCTTTATATCTTCATAAGAAATTAAACGTAATTCAGAATTCAGACATGGATTCAGATAGGGGTGTGAATTTCTGACACGACACGAACCTAACACGAAATTTGTAGGTTTGGGTTTAGTCTAAACGGTCCGGGTCAGTTTCAGGTTGAACCCGCGAACCGTATAGCTAAACGGGTTGACTGTTTGACCCGTGTATATTAAATTTATTTTTTTACAATATCTTTTATGTCATAAGTTGAATTGAGTGTGTATTTTATGCCATAATTATAACTTAAAAAGAGAAATTGACATAAGACTTGTTAATTAAAATGTAAATGTATTATATAAATTTGTGTTTTTTTAGTAAAATTTTAACTCTAATATATTAATTTGAGAAAAAATAAATAACAATAATAAATTTCGGGTTGAGCGGGTCGTGTTTAGTTCAACCCGCGAATAATCGGGTCGTGTTCGGGTTCATATGCATGACACGATTTTCTGGTTCGGGTCGTGTTCAGGTTTGTCTAAAATTTTCGGGTTCGGGTCGCGTTGAACCCGCAAACACAACTCGTTTACAACCCCCTAGATTCAGATAAAACGGATTAAAGAAATACCTTGTGGAAAAAGCACTGAATCTTGATCGCCATGTATCTGAAACCGTTTGCGATTCCGATGGCCCTGCTCGATCTTGATCTGGCAGGGAAGACAGACTACTCGAGCTTCTGTATGTACAAAGTAACATATTTTAATGATTTAACACAACAAAAATGCACAAAGTTATAATGTTGGTTAAATTAATGGTGTTATTTTGCTCATTTATAGGTAATATTAAAGAAGAGTAAAGTACACGAATGGTCCTTGTGGTTGACCAAAATTTTGGATTTGGTCCCTAGCTTTTCAAAAGTACACGGATGGTCTATGTGGTTTGCACTTTGTAACGCATTTAGTCCCCAACTTTTGCCAAAGTACACGGATGGTCCCTGTAGTTTGCACTTTGTAATGCAATTAGACTTTTAGTCCCTAACTTAGACACGCTGAAACCTTTAGATTTGTTAGCTGGGGACTATATGCATTACAAAATGCAAACCACAGGGACCAATCGTGTACTTCTGAAAAGCTAGGGAGCAAAGCCAAAATTCTAGTTAACCACAGGGACCATTCGTGTACTTTACTCTCTCTATTAAAGAATTACCCAAACTGAGCTAAATTGGCTGGTTCGGCAGAGTTAAAAGTGTCATGGTTCAGTTTACAATTTACGATTTGGAAAACCGGGTTTCCCATTCGGTCTTCGGTTTATGGTTTGGAACCTGTCGCCTAAACCGAACAGACTAAAATATTAAAAAAAGGAATATTTGATTTTAATAATCACAACTATTCGCTGTTGGCCGCCAACAGTCCCAACTTCAAAAATAACCACTGGTAGTCCCAACTATTGACATATTGGCCACCTATGGACTCTGACTAACAAAACCCTAACGTCGTTAGTCTCCAGTCGCCGGAAAACCGTTTTTGTCTAGAAAAAGGTTTCTAAAGGTTCGATCTAAGGTTACAAAGAGGTTTGGGACGAAAATGTTGAGTTTTCGGCCAAAAAGTTGAGTTTTCCGGCGAAAAAGGAGTTTTCCGGCGACTTTAATAATTGGGGCTTTTACTAGAAAAATGTTCCCAAAGGTCCATAATAAGGTTACAAAGAGGTTCGTGATGAAAATGTTGAGTTTTCAGGCCAAAAAACGTTTTTCCGGTGACCGGAGACTAACGGCGTTAGGGTTCTGTTAGTAAGGGTCCATTGGAGGCCAATATGTTAAAAGTTAGGTCTGCCGGTGGTTATTTTTAAAGTTGGGACTGTTGGCGGCCAACAACGAGTAGTTGGGATTATTAAAATCCAATATTCCTTAAAAAAATAATAATTTTTTTTTATTTTTTTTGTAATCTATACAAACTTTATAAGAATAAAATAACCTTCTCACGTATAGGAATCAAACAATTACAATACATTTAATTTAACCGTATATACTATTAATTTAACCGGAGTAATGCTATTAATTTAACCGGAGTAATGCTATTTTTTTCAATTTTTTTATAACCCTTTAATACTCGAAAGGTAAAAGATATGATCGTTTTTAAACCTACCATTTTGATAAACTTTAGAAGATCTAATGGTACGATTCAGTGCTAACAAAAAATCTGGCCCGAACAGAGCATGTGTAAAAATTAAGACACAAGAATTGAACAGCTGTGACTTACCTATGAATAACGGAGGTCAAATGTTGACTATTTGACCCGTTAGGCGTTCCAGATGAGGTCATATGTTGGATTGTGGCACCTCCACGAGCTGTAAGTAAGGCCAATGCCCTAGCAGAGTCAACAGCAGTAGGTTCAGCTTGCTCTTGAACTGGACTACCAGAAGCCGACACGGTGGCTCCGGACGGTCCGTTAGGGTTAGCCGAAAACACCAAGAACTGTGGACGGCCGTGACCCGTAGACCCTCGGTTCCTCGAACCCTCTCTTTGACCCATGTGGCGGTGGGTCCTCCCCATAGCAGCTGCAGCAGCCAGATGTTGGATGATTCGGTCCTCAAGTTCGCTAGCATTCACACCAACCGGCAACTGAAATGTAAAGTCAAAAGTCAATGATTTATCATCAAGCAACTAGAGCTGTAAACGAACCGAACGAACTTGTTCGTGTTCGTTTGTTAAGAAAATATATGTGTTCACGAACTGTTCATGAACACTAACCGAACGAGATTTTATGTCCGTGTTTGTTCGTTGATAAAATAAAAGTGGTCGTGTTCGTTTGTTAATTTTAGGCAACGAACGCAAACGAAGTTCATGAACACAAAATATTGTTCATGAACACAAATGGAAACAAACAAACATTCATGAAAAGAATATATAACACACTGATACTTACTAAATATTTTATTTGTAGGAATTTTGAAGTATTTAAATAAATAACTAAAATCACTAATGAACTATCAAACACAATTGAACATAAATGAACGAACGCAGCCTCTGTGAACATGTTCGTTCATTTAACTAAACGAACTTCCATCCGAACTGTTTGCTGAACGTTCGGTTCGTTTGCAGCCCTAAGCAACAACATTCATAATTACAGAAGTGACATACATGTTGTAATTCAAAATCACCGAGTGTCGGGTGATGAAATATCGTTGAATTTCTTGTCGGGTTGAACCTGATCCGTCTCTCCTGTTCAACCGCCTCCAATAACTCTTGACTGCAAACGTTACGCGCATTAGCACACCAAAATACGAAACACACAAATACGAAAAGCTAATAAAAGATAAAAAAAAATAGGCCACCTTGATGGATCTTTCAAGCTAATGGCTTGCCAACACATAGGACAATTAGAGCTCCTTTGACACCTATTATCGAAAATGCATCAAAACGGTCGCATTTTCTGTTTTTTTAACAATTTTTTTATCTAAAACAAAATTGTATTTGTACCATTCAAGAATGCATTGAAGATGGAACTCATGCTTGCAGCCAGTGACCTAAAACAAATTAAATCACATAAATTAACATGAATCATGTATTCATAACAAACATATAAATATTCAAAAAAAAGAATAAAATTAATACGGTTTTCGGATCGCTATCACAAAAAGCTTCAAGGCAAATGCTACAAGAATCATCACAAGCTTCTTGAATCCCTCCTTCCACAAAAGCTGCAGGTGAAGTTAAATGGCTCTCATTCTTTCCCTCTGCCATTTTTGGAACCTAAAAACACATAAAATCCAATTAAATAATAAAAAATTAAGAAAATTTTGTAGAAAATCCACAGTTTCTTTAATGAAATTCCAGTTTGTAATCAATTATAGACCAATAAATTCAACAATTTTGTACAGCTGGTACCAAAAGTTTGCATTTTTTTTACATAACTATTATATAACTCATATAGTCATATTCAATCCCACCTCTATTTCTATGATGATAGACCTGAAAAAGACTCAATTACACCATAAACTCATAAAGTACATAAAAAAAAACACCAAAAGACTAACAATGATTGCAGAATAAATCATATACAACATAAATATCAAATACCCATCTCAAAAAAAAAAAAAAAAAAAAAAAAAAAAAAGTTAAAGATTTTCATGGGTACCAGCTTATTTCATGATGAAACAAAATTGTGTAATGAATTCTTGAAAATCCAAAATATAAGATGAATTTAACATAGTTTTATGTGGAATTGTGAATTTACCTCCATGGGAATAGACAAAATGTTGGAAAGATTGTGTGATCAAGAACCCTAAAAAGATTGGGTTGAAAAAAAGATGAAATTTTTATGATTTCCCAAAAATATTATGATTATCAAGATTTGTGGGAAGCATCAGAGCTTTGATGAAAGAAACAGAGGGAAGATAGCGTTTGGAGGGTTTGAGGAGATGGAAAATGGAAGTACAACTTTACCTTTTGATTCTTCCAATACCATTCATTCATCCAACTTTCTTTAAAAAAAATGATTATTAAAAATTAGGGTTGATTGAAATATCTCACAGAATTAATTTAAATAATTATCATATATATTATATTATATTATATTATATTATATATTAAAAAACAAAGCTAATGAATAGCAGTTGTCACATCATTGGTTGCCATAAATAGTAAATATACATAACTACAAGACATATTTTTTTGACTTTTTTCCCCTATACCCTTTCTAAGTGTGTATATATATCCATTTTCTTCAAAGTTATGTAGATTATTCATCATGGTGGAGTGGTTTTGTGGTTGTATGTGTTTTAAAGTGACTCAAGTTCAAATCATGGGGTCTTTTTTTTTTCCATTTTATGCTTACATAACTTCACGTCATTTTCCTTTTTCTCCTCTTTCACACGTTTTTCTGATTGTATTTATACAATTCTTATTCCTTATTTGTTGGGTTAGTGGATGCTTAGACATCGCAATAGTCGTCATCGCCAGGAGTTACTAACTCGCTTGCTACCAACGACTCTGTTGTATGAAAACTCCACTTGTCAACTTAAAAATAAGACACTAAATAGCACAACTTTAATAACAACCAAGTATTTAGTCGCAATAAATAGTTTTACAATGCAGCATTAAAACCTAGTTTGTTTAAACACAAATTTCTTTTCTCTTTAGATCAAATTGCCATTTAAGTCCTGAGATTTAGTTTAAATTGTCATTTTAGTTTAAATAGTTTTTTTTCTCCTCTGGGTTCCTGACTTTTTCATTTTCTTGTCATTTTGATCACATTACCTAACTCGTCTAAAAATATGGTTATAAACAGGGGTATTTTTGGCATAACTGATGTATAGTGATAACCAGTGGTAGTTTACAACATAATTTATAAAGCTCATAATAATTTAATGCCAAAAATACCCCTGATTATATAACCTGGCTTTTAGACTAAGTTAAGCAATGTGATCAAAATGACAGGAAAAATAAAAAGTCAGTGACCAAAAGAAATAAAAAAAACTATTTAGAATAAAATTGCAATTAATTTAGACAAAAATTCAGAGACTAAAATGACAATTTACTCTTTCTCATATATACAATCTCAAACATACGTATTTCTAAAGTCTTTGTATTTACTAATGGACCATCAATCATATCGATAATCTAAATTATTTATTTACGTACCTATACTTTTAAATATTTCCATGTATCATATTTACTTTTATGCAATACGTATGCTTTTATGTGTACCTATATATTACCCTCTCACCTGTGTATCTTTGTTTTACTTGTTTAATTTTGTAAAACCTATATGTTTATTAAGTAGTCAAATGCACGTCATAAAACATGTGATATCTATATTATTTAAGAATAACTGTCATCTGGTTAATTGATTTTAAATTTATGTTTATAAATACTAAGAGATTGCAAATGATAGATAAGTCTAAAACATAAAAAAAATGCTATATTCAAAGAAAATTATATGTAAAAAATAAAAAATATATATATCTAAATTATGGTTAAAATTATGTGATTAAATGTATATTTAAATGAATTTTGTAGATATGTATCAGGTTTTGTACTAAAATAAGTTTATTTGTAGATATGTATCAGGTTTTGTACTAAAACAAGTTTATTCCATCTTTATAAAAACATGTTTATACACATGGAATATTACCTACTTTAAAAAAGAACATTTTCATAAAAAAAAAAAATCAGTTCAATTAATCAATCATACCCAGTAAAATCCTACAAATAGCAAAATCACATAAAAAATCAGTTGATAAATACAAATATGATTTTTGTATAGATGTCAAATACAAAATATAATAGTTCTAAATTTTGTGTCTTTTAGAGAAAAAATTGCCATTTATTAAGTCAAAGAAAACTAAAATTAATATTAAAAAAAATGGATGTTCAAAATCAAAGTTTGGTTGTATCTTGTGATAAGTGGGTGGTATTAATGTGATTTTATGGTGAAAATTCCATGGATATCAAAGGTGGGTCCCAAAACAAAAGATGGGATCCATACTCTTCCTCTCGATAATCATAATAAACTAGGATTAGTACCCGCCGCAATGCGGCGGGATACATACACATATGAAGTGTAAAACATAGTTAGGTCACTAACGTGTTGTGACGGCATGGTGATCGCAACACCAACTTCGTAATAACAGGTTAACAAACTTTCTTTACATATAATTAAGACACCAATGGTGGGAAGAGTTTATAAATTAGAATACAAAATGAGTACCAAAATTTTGATCCACACTTTTATTTCCTTCCCAAGTGATTCTATCATACCAGGGTTGACCTCCACACCCCATGGGCTTCCATCCATCTGCAATGTCATTCAAAACATACTGCAACATTATTGTAAAGTAAAAACATCAATCAGCAAAATATTAACATCTCAGTTTTAGAATGGAAAAAGATTACAAGACAATAAGTGAATCAAATGGACCACTTCTGTGTTTTGTAATTAACTAACATCACTTGCCCATAAATATAATTTTGTTAAAATAAGATAACGAAGGGCACTAAAAGCATATGAATACACATTAAGCAACTTTTGATCCATCATTTCTAGCTAATTTTCTACATTGGAACAATAAAATAAAACATAAATTGACCCGATAAATATGTAGATATTAGCACCTTTTATTTTTTTAGCCTAACTAATAACAAATACAATCATAATTTGTTTTTGCCACACTGATTATTGCAACATGATCACCTTAAATGCACATCCAAACACCCCTAAATTGTTCTATAAGCATGATCTTGCTAAAAAGAGTGCACATCAAGATTTTACCTGTCGAATTATTACTCCCATGAAAGCTATAAAACCAGCAGTCAATGTTCAAGCCTGTAGGAAAACACTTCTAAAAGCAATAGGAACTCAATCCTGTTGACTCCAAATTATTATTTGGGTTAGTTGGAGAAGATTTATCTGACACTCCATTTTGGTCATCCACTGACATTTTAGCAAGTTGTGGATTCACAACTTTTTGAAATTCCTTTGATTTCTTCAACCTTTTTGTAATGTTGGCCAGTATGTGTGTAGTATACATGATGTGATCTCTTGCTTTCTTTTTCCTCACCTTACCATCTACTTTTCTTTTTTACTTTATTGATTCCTTTTATCTACAATATACAAATATCTTCATTCATTTCCTGATTTTCTAAATTAAATTTCCCAACATAATAACAAAAAAAAATGTTAGAAAGCAATAAATCTAGCATTTGACCATATTATATAGTTGTTGACTGTATTGGTGTGTGGGACCATCATCATATTGGAGGTATTTCTCAACTAAAAATGAAAATGAGATGATATTACCACCAGTAACCATGTGAAAAAGGACCCACCGAAATAAAAAACATAATGCAACTTCAATTCATGGCTTTTCGCAAGTATGGTTGTAGTTTGTTTTAAATAATCTATACACATACTGATACCATGCATGTAGTGACATATACATGGCAGAGATCTCAAGTCAGATTGGTTTACTATGGTCTCGTACCTGAATGCTACATGATCATCTCGGCTGCCACGTCAGGACACATAAAAATCTCATCTTTCGTCAAATCGAAACTCATCATCATAGCCTCCTAATACACACACATATCATAACCTTTAGAAAAGCCAAGTGTTTTTCCATTCACATAACACAAAACGCCATAGCACGAAAATCGATCCATCAACTTATAAAACACAGGTAGATACATATAGCTCTATTCTAAGAAAATAATAGTGCGTACACCAGATAAATAAATAATAATGTGTAAATAATACCTTCACTCTATTCTAAGAAATATTGTACGGTCCCATTATTTATAGCTCCAATATCATTAAAGGTAGATACATATAATCCTGCAATTCTGCAAATGAAACACCATTTTTCATTGTTAAAACCCAAGACAGTTACAATCAAAGATACCAAATTCGTTATATGAAACTTATTAAATAAACATTTAGAGCCTTAACCAGAGTACATTAGTATAGTAATCCACAAAACTAACAATTGATCTTAATGGCTATACTTAATTAGTAAGCAACTATGGTCTCTTATTTAAGCTAATAGTGCCAGTCATCAAATCACCACATAAACTCCACCAATAACACTTATGAACAAACTACAAAGAAACATGAATATATATGTGTGCAAGCGTGTGTGCAAGTGTATGCACACAGACACACACATAACTCAATTCGACCTCGATCAAATAGTAAATTTGCTAGTAGTAATAAGCTGAGATTAATCTCAGAACCGGGTTCATTTGTTGCTGGAGTTATCAGTCTACTATTTTAATATGTGTAAATTCTTACTTCATGAATTTGGTGCTACTTTTTTTCAGATAAGCAAGACAAATATGATGGAGTATATTATGCATATTTTAAGATGCGGTTACTATAGCATATAACCAAGTTACCTTGATAGCACCTTGATAATGCCATAGGAGGGCTAAATGAAAAAACCGTCAAAGGGCCAAAGGGCGGTCCATCATTTAAGCTACAGGTACTGTAAGCAACTGTAGGTATTTAATAAGTTATTTACATAAGAATAACAAACAAATATGAGATATGATAATAGGTTGAAGTTGCAAGGCCCATGGACAAGAAGCGAAAAAGGGTTTATGAAGATTCGCAAATCATTCAGTCGCGTGAGATTTTAAATAACTACAAACCTCAAAATTATGAGTCAGTCATGAATTCTTTCAATGGCTACCGTGACGACACAGTTCAAAAGGTTTGTTAGATATTAATGTCCATTTTTCAAAAGAATAATATATCTGGTTACTTACACTTTGATATTCTCTGCCTATTTTTAGGATCCTATAGTTGCTGATCCCCATGAAGCTGCTGTTCTTCTGCTACCAGTGGCTGTTAGAGATCGGTTACTTCGAGTTTTACGACTCGGTATTGCTACTCGATATGATGTAATGTTATCCCCTGATTTAGTTTTCTGTTTTGTCTTTTTGTTGGAAAATATGCTTGGGGAGTTGGGGGAGTTGACATTTGGCTTTATAATATTTTTATTTGTTCTTTTGCAGATTGAAGTTGAATCCCTAGCTAATCTAGCAGAACTACCGGAATCTACAGCCATATTAGTTCTTGATCAGGTTGACTACATCTGTACTATTAAATATTAAGATCTCTGTTATGTTATACACATGTAATATGTTTCAATTCTTCATAAATTAATTATGCTATATCTTTCTCTACAGTTTATGTTATCGGGAGCAGAAGAGCATGACAAGGGGGCATATCTCACTTCACTAATTTCAAAGGTACATATTAAGTTTTGGTTTTAGCCAGAATTTCACACACACACACACACTTAAAACTTCAATATATTGTATATATCCTTTCGAATATCTTACATGCCCTTTCAAAACCCTGAAACACTATTTTCTTCCTCCATTATCTATTCCACTAAAAGTAATCCTACACCAATAAATTCCCATTTTACCCCCAGTAATTAAATTTTTAAAAGCATCATATGTATAGAACCCCAAAACAACCAAAAGAAATCCACTAATTTAACTGCTCTTCTGCTTGGTGCAAAAGCAGCAAAATAAGAACCAGTTATTCTCAATTAATTTAACATGTCAAAAAACATCAAAGCCCTCATACTGAGATAGCTTATTCTCTTGTAGTAATAGCTACCTAAATATGAAATGTAGAAACAAAAATGCACTGCGTCATTATTCTACCTACCCAACTGAACCATCTTAACCGTTTTTTAGAACAATTTATTACTAAAACAAATATACATCTATTACAAAGCTACCCGCATTCGCCTTCTGCAAGATGCAGAAAAACAGGAAAAAACACAAAAGGGCCAACGTAAAAAAAAAATCATTTAAAAAAAAAAAACCCCCAAAGCGAAGGTTACAACAACCATATGTATAACCATCGGAAAATTCATACCTGAGATCGATAACAGATGTATCATCGCAACAAATTTCGTTTAATTTAAGAGCTTTGTTTCGCGATCTCAATTGCAGAAGTAGGCTACCGTATAGGGACGACGCAAGCGACGGCGTACCGCCGTGGTTCCGCCGCCCGTCGTTGGCCTTTCTCTTTTTTTTTCTCCAATCGTTGTCTTCATTGAAACCCTAAAGTTTGTTTTGGAGGCTTTTCAACCGACCTAATCTCTCTCATGTCGGCAACGATGGCCGTTTGTATAGCTTCTTTGAATTGACAGAGAATAGAAAAGGGTTTTGGGAGGAAGAAGAGATGATGGGGTGTTTTGGGGAAGAAAGAGATGATGAAGTGTTTGGTACGTGTATGAAGCAGGATCACATATCTAATTCTTTTTTGAAAAACACCCAAAGCTATGGGTACAACTACCCTTAGCCTAAAGAGGTTGCTTCTTTATATAAGGTTTAATTGTGAATGAATTATTTTCTTTGTATTACTCTCGATAATCATAATAAATTGTGAATGTATTATTTTCTTTGTATTATTTGTAGAGTAAATAACAAGTTGTTCTTTATCTTTACACTGTTTTGTAGGGTAGGCGGTATTTTTTAGTGTAAAAGTTGACAAATTTTGTACTTCATGTTTCGAAATCTTGCACGATATGTTCTTTAGACTAAACCCAGTTAATTTTTTCAGTTAAAACAAATCATGTGCAGTGCAAGGCACATGAGGTATAATTGTCTTTTTACCTCTATTATTTATAAAACCTCTTTCTCTTACCTTTCTCTTTATAGCCATGTAGAATGAGTTCACCCATAATTCCATACTTCAAGATCGATGATGAAATCCAAATCACTAATTAAAACAAATTAAATAAAACATAAATCCAAATCTCTAATTATATCAAATTAAGATCACTGATGAAATGCATACATGTATCAAGACCACTGATGAAATACATCTATCTCTCTTGATCTCTCTCCCTCCCACCACCACCAACCCAACACCTCCCACAGCCAACCACCACCGCCCACCCCCCACCACTAAAACCCCAATCTCTACATCACTGAAACTCCCACCAATGAAACCCAAACCCTAACCAAACACCCACCACCGTCCACCACATTCACCATCATAACCAGCCATCATCTCAGATCCAAACCCACCACCACCTCAGATCCAAACACAGCACTTTCCCTTGTTCAGATCCAACCACCACGTTGAATCCAACCGCTTCCGATCCAACTTGAACCAGAGTGGAGGAGCCGCTGGACCACCGGTTTTTGAGAGGTCCCCGTGGGGGCTTGCTAGATTTTGTAGAGGTCGCCGGACTACCGGGATGAACCAGCGAGACGGAGGGCTTGCTGGGTTTTGGAGAGGTCGTCGTGGAGATGGTGGGTCACCGGAGATTGTGGTGGTGGCGGGTTGGTGGTGGATGATGGTAGAGAGAGAGAGAGATAGTAAGAGAAATAGGAGAGAGATATAGAGAGAGACTGAAGAGAGGGAGTGGCTTTCAACTTTATACATGTTTTATTTTTATTTTTTTAATTAAATGGATAAAATTACAAAAAAATACCCTTATTTGCCTACTAAAATTATAAAAATACCCTGATTTAACAGAAAAAATTAACTGGGTTTGACCTAAAGGACATATAGTTCAAGATTTCGAAACATTAAGTACAGAACTTGTCAACTTTTGCGCTAAAGGAGACCGCCTGCAAAATGGTGTAAACGTAAAGGACAAAACTTGTAATTTACTCTTATTTGTATTTGACCAATTTCCAACCCATTATATTATATTATAATATATATTAAACCACATTATGTTAGCTACATTGTAGTTTTATAATTTTTATTTTGACCATAATGTTTTGTATTTTTCCCTTTGTTTTATCAAGTTTTTTTTTAACGGCCAACAAACAATTTATTCATGAAGGAACTAACAACGTGTTAGCCCACGCCAAAACATAACAATGTCGCCAAACAGAACAAAACAAACAATTAATGCACATCAAAATTACACCATTGTTCCCATGATAACGATTGCTTTCTACCCCGGTTGCGAACCCAAATAAAACCTTGGTGGTTGATTTGTTCCTTAATTCCAGACAAACTTGCATCTTTCCTATTAAATACCACATCGCACCTGCACTTCCACATACACCACATAGTTATTTGGATAATTGAATATATTGCCTTCTTTCAGCCAATCTTTGATCCTAAATACAAAGAATCTTGGACATCTACTCCACTCAGCCACAAAGTCCCAAACAAGCTGGGCAAATTCGCATCCGACAAACAAGTGCTCGGTCGTTTCATCACATAACCCGCACAGTTTACAAGTTAAGGACTCTAGCTGAATGTTTCCCCTAGCCAAAGCTGCCATGGTGGGGATCCTACCCTGAATGATCCTCCACGCTAAAAAAATTCACTTTTAATGTTGATTCCCAGATCTGGGAAACGGCCCAGCTGCATTTTATTCTTTAAGCTCTTTACCGTGAACACTCCGGATTTCTCTAAAGTCCATTTCCATGAGTCCTTACCTTGACCCGTATTAACTGGCAACAGTTGTGTCATCAGGTTTTCAATTTCCTCCCATTCCTCCATGTTTATAGGGTCCCGACGCCAGCAAAACTTTATAACCAGGACTTCATTTACACAAGAAGTTCTGTCCTCCACCGTTGCGAATTTGTTTTGTTCCAGCGCATAAACTCATGGGAATCGTACCTACAGAATGTCGTCAAACATCCAACTTTCTTTCTAGAAAGCAATCTGGTTACCCGCCCCATCTCCCCATGGAACAACAATTCCAGCTTTAAACCATACGACTCTAAATCCTTTGAACCCTTCATAATTTGCTTCCAAGGACCTGTTTTTGACAGCCTAACCGGGATGAAACTCCATGCCCGGGAGCTATGGTGTATACTATAAATGACTTTCCACCAAAGCCTACTGCCATCCCCTTTGAATCGCCACTACCACTTTGCCAGCATAGCAAGATTTGCTTCTCTTAACGAGTCAATCCCTAGACCGCCCTGATCCTTCGGAGTCATAGCATTGAGCCATGCCACCCAATTAATCTTAGACTCATCCAGATTGGTTCCCCATAAAAAGTTTCTCCTCATCCGCTCCAATTCTTCAATAACTAGTGCTGGTGCTCAATACAATGAAAAGTAGTACGTTGGAAGAGAACTTAACACTGATTTTATAAGGGTGATCTTTCCACCGAAAGACACATTATTGGCTTTCCAAGTCGATAATCTCTTATTAAACACCTCCACAACCGGTTTCTAGCTCTTTACTAAGTTCATGTTTGCTCCCACCTGTGACCTGAGATGTTTAAATGGAAAATCACCCACCTTACACCTGAGAATACCCGCCATTTCCTGGACAGCAGGCACATCCACACTAGCACCAAAAATATAACTCTTTGCCAAATTCACATGAAGCCCGGGTACCAAATAAAAGCAGCGAAGAATCCTATTCAGATTTCTTGCATTATCTAATGACCACTCCCCGAGAAACACCGCATCATCCGCAAAGAGAAAGTAAAAAAGTAATGGACCGTTATGTGTGCATCGTATCCCCTTGAAAATCTCTAATCTACATGCCTCTTTCATCACACTAGATAGTGCTTCCAACATAATGAGAAACATAAATGGCGACAAAGGATCTCCTTGTCTTAGCCCCCTATGACATACGAACTCCTGTGTGAGTGATCCGTTCATCGAAACCGAAGCCCTCGCCGATTTAATGGTTGCCATAATCCACCGTCTCCATAGTGCCGAAAAGTTCATTTGCTCCATAACGGTGTTTAGGAATTCCCAGTTAACCGTATCATAGGCCTTTTCTATATCTACCTTGAATATCATGCCCTTCCTTTTTGTGTTTCTCAGCCACGCTAGTACTTCACTCAACACCAATGTGTCACACCCTGCTAGTAGCGGAAGCGTATTGTGTGTGACGTAAGAAAGGTAATCATTGCATCCAGATGTGTAAACATAATAAACAACAACGATGCCATAGAATATTGTTTTCCAAACAAAGTTTACAAGTTTCCAACATAGTTTTAAGTTCACCAACGTTCACAACATTAAACATGACATAGTTTAAGTTATGTTACACTACACGGAAGTTTGTTTTTAACATAAACATAGAGAGGTTTTGTCCCCTATATACCCATACGAAGTTGGGATATAAAAGACAAACCCTCCAAAAGCGGCTATCGTTGTCATTGACTTTCTCATTTCCCGTAGTGTGTCACCGGCTCAAGACTTGTTTCCTGAAATACATGTAGTTTTAAAAAGTCAACAAAAGTTGAGCGAGTTCATGCAGTTATTGTTATCATATGAAATCTTTGTATTCTTGTAATGAAATCATGGTATGTTATTAGCATTCATGGAGTTTAAGGATCTATCAGTGGGTAGCGAGCCCTCTAACATAATGTACCATAGGTACGTAACCAACCCGAGACAACTTTGACATTTCTGGGATCACAAAAGCACTCCAGGGTATACCAACCAGGAGTGGAGCGTGTCTCAAGTTCAATAGATCCACACCTTTTGCACCTTGGTCACTAAGTGATTAATGGTTACTATGTCATCATCCTACTTACGTACATTGATCGTGTTATCATCTAAACCCATAGCTAACATACCCATAGTTTTAACATGTATTTCCCCTCGATTGTTTTAAAAACAAAACATTGAAATCATTGAAAGGAGGGGCATGAACTCACAATTTTGCATTCCGTGTATTGTGATATCGTAGTGAGCGTCCGTACGTGTGATTAACCTACACGTGCACTAACTTTATTAGACCCTAGGTCTTATCGTACCTCGTACAAGTTGTTCATCTTGAATTCTTATTGTGTTTTCACTTGTCATTTTGGAACAACTTTGTATTTTAGAGTATTGGTAGTTTGTTCGTTCACTTGTTATGTATATAGATTTCATAGGTGCATACATATATTTTATATGAATTGAATTATATGTGAACGGCTTCGCCTTGCACATGTCCCCGTGCTTCGCACGCGTGTCATTGGGCCGAACCTATGTCATTGGGACTAAACCATGTCTTTGGGTTTATCCCACGTTTCTATATCATTGGGCTTTAACCCACGTTTCTATAGTAATTTGGGTACAAGCCCATGTATTTTATCATTGGACCCCAGCCCATGCATCTTAGCAATTTGGGCCTAGCCCAAATATTTTATCATTGGGCATCTTAGCAATTTGGGCCTAGCCCAAATATTTTGTCATTGGGCCCCAGCCCATGTATCTTAGCAATTTGGGCCTAGCCCAAATATTTTGTCATTGGGCTCCAGCCCATGTATCTTAGCAATTTGGGCCTAGCCCAAATATTTATCATTGGGCCCTAGCCCATGTAGTTTAGTAATTTGGGCCTAGCCCAAATATTTTATCAATGGGCCCTAGCCCATGTATTTTAGTAATTTGGGCATAGTCCAACTTGATTTTTAGGAGTCCATATATTTAACAATCTTGGATTTTGTAAAAAAATTACTAAATATGTAATTTTTATAATTTTCATTCTTTTATTAAAGAATAGTTAGAAATTTTGTATTTTTCTTTCAACTTTCTGGAATTATTATCGGTGATATATATATATATATATTCGTACATTCGCCCGGTTGTCCAAAATATATTGTTAGGCACGTCGTTGTGATTGCTTAATATATATTTCTTGTGAGCTCGTCCATTGTCCGTTTTATTAATTCGTCCGTTTATTCGCTTATGGACACAATATGTTTAGGATTTATTTATGTCCGTTTTTTTTGCATTTATTTGGGAAACATGTATACGTATTTTTGTGTCTTTTTGTACTTGTTTCTTACAAATATTTCTTGGTATCATGGGTGTATTATTTTGATCACCCTAAATGTATCTAAGTACATACACATAGGTCAAAATACATATACTTGATGAGTTTCCAAAATATATAATTTTAGTCAAAAATTATACTTATACATGGTTATTATTTTTACCCATCTATCTTTGTAAAAATATATTTTCAGGTTCATAAGAACTCTTGAGTATTTAGGACTTAGCCATTTTCATCAAAGTTTCCATAATGACGTTTAAGACCACTAATCACGTTTAACTTTGTTAATCACCCGTTACCCCATTTTTAATCGCGCTTAGATTTTTAGAAAAATTTGCCATAGTTTGTAACAACCCGACTTTTTAAAGTCAAAGGAAGAAAAGATTGCTAATTGCGATCTGTCACTCCTTGCTTAATTACTGACTATGCTTCTCGATTTGTAATCGATACTCTATTTTAAATTGCTTTAGTTATATTATGTGGATTACTTGTTAATAATCGCTATCTAATCGCAGTTTAATCACTAATCGACTTATCGCTAACGGCATCGCAACTCGAATTATAGGTTCTGGATATTGTTTTACGTGTGTGTGCTATTATGTGTTACTTGTGCATGTTATGTTTATGTTGAGGTAATTAATCGCAATCGCAACTATATCGCAACGCAATCTCATCGCAAACTCGAGATTTAAAGATTATAATTATGGTATTTAATAGTTAGTAATTTGTGTAACTAATGAGTAATACTATCGCATCGCTTACTCGAAACGCATCGCAACGCTCAACGCACAAAACGAAAACATGAAAACCAACTCGCGGCATCCCTTCGATCGAATGACCATTCGATAGAATGGCCATCCGTACGGATGACCATCCGATCGGATGGCTATCCGATCGGGTTGCCATTCGATCCGCCACTAGTGCACCACCTTTCCTCTTTTGGATTCCTATAAATAGCACCCGTCATATCACAAACAGTGATGTGACAGCTCTGGTGCGACTCTTCAACTTCTCAGGCCTTCTCCTTCGATTTCTCGCGATTCTTGTAAGTTTCTTCCTTAAATCTTGTACATCTATCATCTATACACATTTATTCATCATTTTCACCGTTGAATCTTCACTTTTAACCATGAAATCTGCCCGATTTGAGGTGTTCTAGGATGATGTCATCATGGGGTTCTTATGAACCTCAAGATTTGGCCTCATTCCACCAAGAACAACTCAGATCCAAAGGATTTCAACATGATTCCACACTATTTTCGCATAGATCTAAACATTTTCATGGTTAGAAGGATTGAAAGATAGTTTCATGACTTTCTTTCAACTCTTTTACACTCAATGCACTCAAAACCGATGGAATCGGAACTCATTCATGCCTTCTACTCGTTTCCTAGTGAAGTGTCGGTCCGAGATCTGATTCCTATCAAAGAGACAACCGATTTCGGGTTGAACATGAACAACCGTCACGAATAGTTAGCTGATCAGGCTGGGGTGATTCCCACTTCGATCAGATGACTCGGTCTTGACGGATTTCCTATTGTTTAACGCGTGTCATACCGTCTCGATCAAACCGCAAACTTTTCAAACTCCACAAAATATTCAAGTTTTCAAAACGAACAGGTTATGGAACGGATTGCCGTCCGATCGGATTGCCGTTCGATCGGATTGCCGTCTGATCGAATGACAATCCGATCGGATGACCCATGACCTTCAATACTTAACATTTTATAATTTTCAAAGATCATCAGTTTCTAACGGATTGCCATCCGATCGGAAGACCATCCGATCGAATGACAATCCTGCTGTGAACTTGTTCTCTGAAATGTCTCGCTGAACGGATCGCCATCTGACCGAACGACCGTTCGTCCAGACGACCTGAAAGGTAGAGATACTTCTCTGTTTTTAAAATGCTACAACGAAAACTTCAAAGTCACATCATACACGAACACATCCTTCCCAAGCGTATGGCAAACCAACCAAATGGCCATCCGATCGGATGACCATCCGTTCGGATTGCCATCCGTTCGGATGTCCCTTCGACACTCCATCACTTCGCATCGTTTAAAGCGCCGCTTATCGTTTATGCTATCTTTCTGTTATCAGGCTAACACTCCAGGGCTCCCTTCAATCCAAGACAATGTTTATTTATTAAGCACTATCTGTGAGTATTCTCGATCCCTTTTTGCTTTAAGCACTTTTAGGTGTTACATACGTTACTTATATCAAATCACATCGATCACACAACGCAAACACTTTTTATACGCTAACCGTTACTGCATGTTATACGTGTTACTCAATGAATGCTTGTATGTTATGTTTACACAGTGATTGTTGCCTGACACCTTAGCAACGATAGTACTATAGTTTGGACTCAGCACCTGTCGTGGACAGGGGTTGTTAAGGGATTTTCTCACATGTCGCAGTGGTGACATGTGTTGCGCATTCTACAACTCGCAATCACGTCTGTGCATATTTCATTGTCGTTAACCTACTTGCTTCACATTATACATGTTACATGCTGGTTATGCGTAAACTCGCTTTCGCTACTATTATTCTATTAAACTTGTATGCTCACCTTTACACTATGTGTATTGACCTCTATTTTAACGTATGTGACAGGTGTTTGAGATGCTAGGATGCTTGCCTTTATGGAATCAAGTTAGGATGAGTCTAGAAACAAACAAACAATTTAAATCTGAGTTATCGGAACAACTTTTATTTGTCTATGAAATATTTGGTCTATAATAACTGTTTACTTTGGTATGTTATGGTGTGGGACATAATATTAAATATCTGGTAATTTAGTTGTTATGGATTTCTCCTGGACAATCTGTTTCGCTCAGTGCCATGCCCCGATGTTTCCGCCATCGGTTGGGGTATGACAGATTAGTATCAGAGCCATAACTATAGGGAATTAGGCAAGACTCGACCTAGTCCGGGTTGATGTCTTAGAATCGACCTAGTCTATAGTCTAAGTACCAACATACCAACTTGTGCATACCCGATATGGGTTTTGCACGAGCTTACTTGATATTCTCGCTCGAACTCGCTGTACACTACACTCTTGCGAGAACATCGCATACTACAGTTCCGCGCAAGATCAGCCTTTCCTAAGGCTGGCAACTCACACAAATGGATGATCTGGTTGAGATTAGGTGTGAAAACTGCAAACTCTCGACCAAATCACTCGCTTGACACGCTATTTTTACTATCAACACGAGAATTTGCGTTGAATTAGGAGTGAAATCCATATTTCGACGCGATTCTCCTTGTCTACCTCGTGGTTCTATCACACAAACAGGACTGGAGTCGCTAAGTTAAGGGTGAAACCCGAACCTTGATGACTCGTTCCACTCTCTATATTAGTTTTACAAAACTCTCACCAAAGTCTCGATGGATTCCAACGACTCGAGTTGCGCGAATAACCGAAAGGATGCGTGCCAATCACCGCATGTCGATGATAGAGCATAGTCCATTAGGCCAAAGCACATACCAGACGTCCTTGAGAATAGTCGAATCACTTTGGGTATCAAGCCAAGACAATCTCTCTTCGATTTTATGTGTTTCGATTCTGGAATTCGCCACTGCCGACTCTGAGACCTCTCGATTTTATGTGTTTTATGTGATTTTATGTGTTTATGTGTTTCGATTTTTGGTGATTTACTCGCTTTTCGCTATTCGCTTTGATCAACACACACAACTCGCACTGCACATTTATCTCAACACGCTAACAAATCGCTTGTGTTACTCGCAATCGCTATTCGCACTCGCACTCGTAATCGCAACTTGGAATGATAAAGGAACACGTATAATCATAGGGAGGTGAACACGAGAAACATAGGAAGGTGAATACGTGCAAAATACGTGCTTAGGTGAACTATGTGCATATGTGCTACTGTGCTTATAACAACCCTCCTGAATTTTTCTGACGCCCTAATATATATTAAAATATTCCTATATGTCCTAAAATACACACCGTATGTGAAAACCGAGCCCAAAATACGATATAACATTAAAAATTAAATAAAAAAAAGTTTTTGTGTCGCTCGCGGGCCGCGTAAGACCACACCTGGGTTTACACGGGGCGCGACAACCCTACAACGAAGCGCAGCCCTGAGCCGACACGTGTCATGATCATGTCGACTCTAGTGGTGATGACCAATTAGGGCTAAGGTCTACACCCCTACTATGCGGGCCGCGTAAGCCTTAGCCTAAGCTTACGCGGGGCGCGAGAGACACCAAATGCAGCCCTATAAATTGCAACGAAGGCCTTCAGTCTCAAATAGTTCATCTCTCGACTTTCTCTCTCAAATTCTGAATAGTAGGCATAATTATCGGGTATAATACCCCCTAATTAACGAAGTTCTGCTCCGTTGTAAGTATTATAACCCCGGTTACGTATTAGATATGCTGCCCGATTGATCCAGGGTTCCGTAACGGCTGTCGTGGTTATGCCCGACGTAGTCATTGGAATACCGTCTCGGGGAGGGTATTACTAATGTAAATATAAAGGGTTATTATACTAACGCGTGTGCATTGTGTAAATTATAGATAATCACCAGGAAACCTTAGAAGAAATCTAAGACAGCAATGTGAGTAATCTCCTTTTTGTAAATTATTTTTACAAAACCTTAAATATTTTACAATGTGATTAGCAGTGATTGAGTCTTTGTAGTCCTTTAATTACTGCCGGTATGTTGGGTTTTTGTATACAAAATGTGGAACACGTTACCATTGGACAATGAGTTAGCCAATGTGTAATATGACCCACCAGTCAGGATTGACAATACTGAATGAGTAATTGTGTAGAAATGAACAATGTGATAGCTCTCAATACTGTTAAAGGATAAAACTCTTCTTGATTAAACTGGGATTCACTCACCAGTATTTCCCACTGACAAAATGTTTTAAACGCATTTCAGGTAACAAAATGTGAAAGCCAACTAGAAGCCAGCTGGACAGCACTGAAGGATTGGAAAAAGTGGCTATAAAAGTTACCTAAATAAAAGAAGATGTTTTATTCAATAAAATAGGGATTTTCCCTATGAAAATGTTTGTAATGAAAAACTTGGGTTTTATCCCAATATGTTTAATACTATAAAAGTGTTGTATTTACTCTGATAAACATTTCCTAACTACAGTCCTGATGAAATTTCCGTTGCCAAATTGATAAACAAAATGATACCACCAAAAATGGTCTCGCTGCCGCCCGTTCCCGGGATAGAAAGGGGGCGGGGGTTACGACAGTGCTTACATGAAATACGTGCTTATGTGCTACTGTGCTTATGTGAAATACGTGCTTATGTGCTTCTGTGGTTTACGTGTCTGCGTGATTTTGTGAATTGATGTGTTCCTGTGCTGTATATAAAGTAGCTTTTGGTGAGATCGCAAGACTATACTAAGATTAATCGAAATTGTGTCTGAGTCATGTGACGATGTCTGTTACAGACAATGTCGTCATTTGGATCACACACTGCTCGCTCCGCACGACGCAACCATGAGGACAAACGCATCGCTGCATTAGTCGCCAAGCAGATGGCGAAAGTCATTCCGTAAATTGTTAGCGAACTGAACAAAAACGCTAGCAAGTCCTCAGAAGAATCCCGGACTGATACTCCTAAAGCAACTTTTAGCTTCAAGCAGTTCAAAACGTGTGGCCCCAAAGAATTTACCAGAGAAGATGGGCCTACGGCCATGTTTCAATGGTTTGATTCGATCGAAGTCACCCTGCGCCAGAGTGGCTGTCCGGAAAACCTTCACATTGTTAACGCCACCGGCGTCTTCCAATTTCGGGCTCTGGATTGGTGGACTGCCAAGAGAAACAAACGAGGGAATGATGCAGCTTATGGGCTGACGTGGGATGAGTTGAAGGACATCATGATGCAAGAGTTCTGCCCTCCCCACGAACTCCAAAAGCTGGAGGACGAGTTCTGGCATATCAAACAGGATGGTGGCGACAACGCTGGTTTAATTGCTCGCTTCATGCAGCTGAGTATCATCTGCCCAGGTCAAGTTACTACCCCCGAGATTACGATCAAGAAGTATATCCGTGCTCTGCCGGATTGTGTTGCTGACTTCGTTCAAGCTGCGAAGACAACAACTATCGAGGAAACCTACCTGCTCACCGCTGAGATCAACGACAAGCAAGTCAGGGCTGGTTACTTTGATAAAGCCTCCAAGAATCTGCACCAAGTCACCGCTGCCCACACCGCTGAAACCGCCGCATCGCAATCTTCAAAGTCCTTCCGCCGAAAGAGAAAGAACAACAGCTCCAGCAACAAGAATTGTGCAGTAGCTGCCGCTCCACTCCAAGCCGTGCCCGCCCAACCACAACCGTAGAACCGCCAAGTAGTGGCGCCTGTGGTCAATGCACCGCCAGCCAAGCGTGCATACACTGGACCACACCCGCTCTGCCCTACTTGTACTTATCATCACCCGGTTGGAATCGCATGCCGGTTTTGTGTTTACTGCAACCTGTACGGCCATTTCACCGCTAACTGTCGTACCGCTCCTCGCCAAGCCCCAGTTCAAGCTCCTACTCTACCCGCTCCGCAAGGCCAGCAAGCAGCTCCTGCTCCCGCTGCTCACGCAAGAGCTTTCTTTGTGTGTGGTGATCCCAACCACTTCTTAAACGCCTGCCCAAATAGAGTGGTGAAGCAAGAGCCACAGCAGCAACAGCAGCCAGCACCGCAACAACACCAGCAGCAACAGCAGCCAGCTCAGTAAGCAGCCCACGGGCGAGTCTTCAACATCAACGCCCGTCAGGCTCAGGCAGACAACAACGTGGTTAATGGCACGTTTCTCATAAATGGTATATATGCTTCGTGTTTATTTGATACTGGAGCTGATAACTGTTTTGTATCGTTCGAATTTGAAAGGCTCCTAAACCGTAAACGCGTTAACCTCCCATCAACATTTGACGTAGGAGTTGCCACTGGAAGAACTGTCACTGTTTGTTCCGTTCTGCGTGACTGTACTCTCGATCTCAACGGTCACATTTTCCCGATCAATCTTATCCCGATGCAACTTGGTAGCTTTGATGTCATAGTAGGTATGGATTTCCTTTGGGAGAATCTTGCTGAAATTGTTTGCTTCGATAAAATGATTCGTTTCTCTCTCGCGAACGGTGATCAATTGTGTGTTTATGGCGAAGTCGCTTCAAAGAAGTTACAACTCATGTCGTGTGTCCAAGCTAGTAAGTATCTCCGCAAGAAATACCAAGCTTTCTTGGCACATATCGTAGTAGCGGAGGAAAAGGAAGTTAAGGCAATAGACAAGGTGCCTGTGGTTCGTGATTTTCCTCGTGTCTTTCCTGATGATTTACCTGGTTTACCGCCCACTCGTGATATCGATTTCCGAATCGACCTTATTCCTGGAGCAAATCCTGTTGCTAGAGCACCTTATCGTCTCACTCCTTCTGAAATGTGCGAACTCTCGAGTCAGCTCCAGGAACTGCTTGATAAAGGCTTCATTCGCCCTAGCACCTCTCCTTGGGGCGCGCCTGTTCTTTTCATCAAAAAGAAGGATGGATTGTTCCGAATGTGCATCGACTACAGGGAATTGAATAAGCTTACTATCAAGAATCGCTATCCCTTGCCTCGAATCGATGATTTGTTTGATCGGTTACAAGGTGCTACGTCTTTCTCGAAGATCGATCTACGCTTAGGCTATCACCAGTTACGAATTCAGGAGGAAGATATACTTAAAACCGTTTTTCAAACCTGATACGGTCACTACGAGTTTGTTTTTATGCCTTTTGGTTTGACTAACGCCCCCGTAGTTTTTATGGATCTAATGAATCACGTGTGTAAACCCTTCCTTGACCGCTTCGTCATCGTGTTCATCGATGATATCCTGATCTATTCCAAGTCAAAAGCCAAACATGTGCAACATCTACGTTTGGTTCTTGAGTTACTCCAGGGAAATCGTCTCTATGCCAAGTTCTCCAAGTGTGAATTCTGGCTTGAGGAGGTTCAATTCCTCGGTCACATCATAAATAGTCATGGGATTCACGTTGATCCTGCAAAGATCGAAGCTGTTAAGAGTTGGGTTACACCAAAGAACCCATCTGAAGTTCGTTCTTTTCTCGGATTGGCGGGTTACTATCACCGATTCATCGCTGATTTCTCGAAAATCGCTGTCCCGCTTACCTCGCTCACGCACAAGGACAAACCTTTTGTTTGGGGAACCGAACAAGAGGAGGCCTTTCAAACTCTCAAATCTATGCTTTGTAATGCCCCCGTGCTCTCATTGCCCGACGGAAATGATGATTTCGTAGTCTGCTGTGATGCCTCTAACCTCGGTCTTGATTGTGTTCTCATGCAACGAGACAAGGTTATCGCGTACGCCTCTCGATAGCTCAAGATCCACGAGAAGAACTATACAACCCACGATCTCGAGCTTGGTGCAGTTGTTTTTACATTAAAGATTTGGCAACACTACCTTTACGGTACCAAGTGTACGGTCTTCACCAACCACAAGAGCCTACAACACATCTTTAACCAGAAAGAGCTAAATATGCGCCAACGCCGATGGGTTGAACTCCTCAACGATTACGACTGTGAGATTCGTTACCATCTAGGCAAAGCAAACATCGTTGCCGATGCTCTCAGCCGACGAAGCTATTTGCATAGCGTTCGTAACACTCAAGCCCAGCACAATCTCGAAGCTCTTATCCGTGACGCCCAACATGCTTGCTTTGCCGAATAAACTTTGAAGAAAGAAAGGATCATCAATAATGGCGAACAACTGGTGAATAAATCGAATGGTATATTCCATTATCTAGACCGAATTTGGATTCCCAAGCGTACCAACTTACGACAGATTCTGCTAGATGAAGCCCACAAATCTTGGTATTCTATTCATTCCGGTGCCGATAAAATGTACCAGGACATGCGCTACAAGTACTGGTGGCCGGGCATGAAAAAGGATATCGCTATCTATTTTTTGAAATGCCTTACTTGTTCAAAGGTCAAGGGTGAGCATCAAATCCCCTCTGGCTTACTCGTACAGCCCGAGATCCCTGTGTATGGGAGAGTATAGCTATGGAATTTATTACGAAACTCCCGCGCATGCCATCAGGTCACGACAACATCTGGGTTATCGTTAATCGTCTTACCAAATCCGCTCACTTTCTACCGATACGGGAAGACTACAAGTAGAACGATTAGCTCGGATCTATACCGACGAAGTTATATGTCGACACGGGACACCTCGTGATATCATCTCTGACCGCGATGGTCGATTCATCTCGCGTCTTTGGGAAACATTTCAATATGCTCTCGATACTACTCTCAATCTTAGTACTGCATTCCATCCCCAGAATGGCGATCAGACTGAACGCACGATTCGTACCCTCGAAGACATGCTTCGCTCGTGTGTTATAGATTTCGGTGGTAATTGGGATTCGCATTTACCTTTAATCGAATTCTCGTACAATAACAGTTATCAGTCTAGCATCCAAATGGCACCATTTGAGGCATTATACGGAAGAAAATGTCGATCGCCTATTGTATGGCACGAGATCGGGGATGCGCAAATTACCGGTCCTGAGTTATTGAAGAAACGACTGACAAAATCCTCCAAATTCGAGACAATCTGCTGAGAGCTCGGAGTCGTCAGAAAAGTTACGCCGATAGATGCCGCAAGCCCCTTGAAATTGACGTTGGCGATCACATACTCCTAAAGGTTGCACCTTGGAAGGGGGTGATCAGATTCGGCAAGAAAGGAAAGCTCGCACCCCGATATGTTGGACCCTTTAAAATTCTCGAAAGGATTGGCAAAGTGGCCTACAGACTCGAACTACCGGAGGAACTTAGTAATGTCCACCCGACTTTCCACGTTTCGAACCTCAAAAAGTGTCTAGCCGACTTGGAATTACATGTCCCTCTTGAGGATCTACAAGTGGATGAAACATTACACTTCGTAGAGAAGTCTTTCGAGATCATTGGCCGAGAAACCAAGGTACTCCGACGCTCACGCATTCCCATTGTGAAGGTTCGCTGGGAAGGCAAACGCGGCGCCGAGTTCACCTGGGAACTCGAAAGTGACATGAAGGCGAACTATCCGCAACTGTTTTAACATGTATTTCCCCCCGATTGTTTTAAAAACAAAACATTGAAATCATTGAAAGGAGGGACATGAACTCACAATTTTGCGTTCCGTGTATTGTGATATCGTAGTGAGCGTCCGTACGTGTGAGTAACCTACACGTGTACTAACTTTATTAGACCCTAGGTATTATTGGACCTCGTACAAGTTGTTCATCTTGAATTCATATTGTGTTTTCACTTGTCATTTTGTAACAACTTTGTATTTTAGAGTGTTGGTAGTTTGTTCGTTCACTTGTTATGTATATAGATTTCATAGGTGCATACATATATTTTATACGTATTGATTTATATGTGAACGGCTTCGCCCTGCACATGTCCTCGTGCTTCGCACGCATGTCATTGGGCCGAACCTATGTCATTGGGACTAAACCCTGTCTTCGGGTTTATCCCACGTTTCTATGTCGTTGGGCTTTAACCCACGTTTCTATAGTAATTTGGGTACTAGCCCATGTATTTTATCATTGGGCCCCAGCCCATGCGTCTTAGCAATTTGGGCCTAGCCCAAATATTTTGTCATTGGGCCCCAGCCCATGTATCTTAGCAATTTGGGCCTAGCCCAAATATTTTATCATTGGGCCCCAACCCATGTATCTTAGCAATTTGGGCCTAGCCCAAAATTTTATCATTGGGCTCCAGCCCATGTATCTTAGCAATTTGGGCCTAGCCCAAATATTTATCATTGGGCCCTAGCCCATGTAGTTTAGTAATTTGGGCCTAGCCCAAATATTTTATCATTGGGCCCTAGCCCATGTATTTTAGTAATTTGGGCCTAGCCCAACTTGATTTTTAGGAGTACATATATTTAACAATCTTGCATTTTGTAAAAAAGTTACTAAATATGTAATTTTATAATTTTCATTCTTTTATTAAAGAATACTTAGAAATTTTATATTTTTCTTTCAACTTTCCGGAATTGTTATCGGTGATATATATATATATATATATATATATGTATATATATATATATATTCGTACATTCGCCCGGTTGTCCAAAATGTATTGTTAGACACGTCATTGTGATAGCTTAATATATATTTCTTGTGAGCTCGTCCATTGTCCGTTTTATTAATTCGTCCGTTTATTCGCTTATGGACACAAAATGTTTAGGATTTATTTATGTCCGTTTTTGTTGCATTTCTTTGGGAAACATGTATACGTATTTTTGTGTCTTTTTGTACTTGTTTCTTACAAATATTTCTTGGTATCATGGGTGTATTATTTTGATCACCCTAAATGTATCTAAGTACATACACATATCACAAAATACATATACTTGATGAGGTTTCAAAATATATAATTTTTGTCAAAAATTATACTTATACATGGTTATTATTTTTACCCATCCATCCTTGTAAAAATATATTTTGAAGTTCATAAGAACTCTTGAGTATTTAGGACTTAGCCATTTTCATCAAAGCTTCCATAATGACGTTTAAGACCACTAATCACGTTTAACTTTATTAATCACCCGTTAACCCCATTTTTGAAGTCAAAGTCAAAGTCAAAGGAAGAAAAGATTGCTAATTGCAATCTGTCACTCCTTGCTTAATTACTGACTATGCTTCTCGATTTGTAATCGATACTCTAGTTTAAATTGCTTTTGTTGTATTATGTGGAGTACTTGTTAATAATCGCTATCTAATCGCAGTTTAATCACTAATCGACTTATCGCTAACCGCATCGCAACTCGAATTATGGGTTATGGATATTGTTTTACGTGTGTGTGCTAATATGTGTTACTTGTGAATGTTATGTTTATGTTGAGGTAATTAATCGCAATCGCAATCGCAACTATATCGCAACGCAATCTCATCGCAAACTCGAGATTTAAAGATTATAATTATGGTATTTAATACTTAGGTTATTTGTGTAACTAATGGGTAATACTATCGCGTCGCTTACTCGAAACGCATCGCAACGCTCAACGCACGAACCGAAAACACGAAAACCAACTCGCGGCAGCCCTTCGATCGAATGGTCATCCGTAGATCGGATGGCCATCCGATCGGGTTGCCATCCGATCCCCCACTAGTGCACCACCTTTCCTCTTTTGGAATCATATAAATAGCACCTGTCACATCACAAAAAGTGATGTGACAGCTCTGGTGCGACTCTTCAACTTCTCAGGTCTTCTCCTTCGATTTCTCGCGATTCTTGTAAGTTTCTTCCTTAAATCCTATACATCTATCATTTGCACACATTTCTTCATCATTTTCACCGTTGAATCTTCACTTTTAACCATGAAATCTGCCCGATTTGAGGTGTTCTAGGATGATGTCATCATGGGGTTCTTATGAACGTCAAGATTTGGCCTCATTCCACCAAGAACAACTCAGATCCAAAGGATTTCAACATGATTCCATACTGTTTTCACATAGATCTAAACATTTTAATGGTTAGAAGGATTGAAAGATGGTTTCATGACTTTCTTTCAACTCTTTTACACTCAATGCACTCAAAACCGATGGAATCGAAACTCATTCATGCCTTCTACTCGTTTCCTAGTGAAGTGTCAGTCCGAGATCTGATTCCTATCAAAGAGACAACCGATTCCGGGTTGAACATGAACAACCGTCACGAACAGTTAGTTGATCAGGCTGGGTTGATTCCCACTTCGATCGGATGACTCGGTCTTGACGGAGTTCCCATTGTTTAACGCGTGTCATACCGTCTCGATCAAACCACAAAATTTTCAAACTTAACAAAATATTCAAGTTTTCAAAACGAACAGGTTATGGAACGGATTGCCGTGTGATCAGATTGCCATCCGATCGAACGACAATCCTATCGGATAACCCATGACCTTCAATACTTAACATTTTATAATTTTCAAAGATCACCAGTTTCTAACGGATTGCCATCCGATTGGAAGACCATCCGATCGAATGACAATCCTGCTGTCAACTTGTTCTCTGAAATGTCTCGCTGAATGGCTCGCCATCCGACCAAACGACCGTTGGACCGGATGACCTGAAAGGTAGAGATACTTCTCTGTTTTCAAAATGCTACAATGAAAACTTCAAAGTCACATCATACACGAACACATCCTTCCCAAGCAAATGGCAAACCAACCAAATGGCCATCCGATCGGATGACCATCCGTTCGGATGTCCCATCGACACTCCATCACTTCGCATCGTTTAACGCACCGCTTATCGCTTATGCTATCGTTCTGTAATCAGGCTAACACTCCAGCGCTCCCTTCAATCCAAGACGGTGTTTATTTATTAAGCACTTTCTATGAGTATACTCGATCCCTTTTTGCTTTAAGCACTTATGGGTGTTACATACGTTACTTATATTAAATCACATCGATCACACAACGCAAACACTTTTTATACGCTAACAGTTACTGCATGTTATACGTGTTACTCGATCAATGCTTGTATGTTATGTTTACACAGTGATTGTTGCCTGACACCTTAGCAACGATAGTACTATAGTTTGGACTCAGCACCTATCGTGGACAGGGGTTGTTAAGGGCTTTTCTCACATGTCGCAGTGGTGATATGTGTTGCGCATTCTACAACTCGCAGTCACGTCTGTGCATATTTCATTGTCGATAACCTACTTGCTTCACATTATACTGTTACATGTTGGTTATGCGTAAACTCGCTTTCGCTACTATTATTCTATTAAACTTGTATGCTCACCTTTACACTATGTGTATTGACCTCTATTTTAATGTATGTGACAGGTGTTTGAGATGCTAGGATGCCTGCCTTTGTGGAATCAAGTTAGGATGAGTCTAGAAACAAACAAACAATTTCAATCTGAGTTGTCGGAACAGCTTTTATCTGTTTTTGAGATATTTGGTCTGTAATAACTGTTTACTTTGGTATGTTATGGTGTGGGACATAATATTAAATATCTGGTAATTTAGTTGTTATGGATTTCTCCTGGACAATCTGTTTCGCTCAGTGCCACGCCCCCATGTTTCCGCCATCGGTTGGGGTGTGACATAGTTTCCCCTAAAACTATGGTGTTCCCACGTTATAAAAACGTCTTTAAATCAATATCAATTTTCCAAATCACCACTAATTCATCAAGTATCACCAAAATCATTGTTACAACAATAATCATACACATTTTCCTTCAATTTCCTCATGAGTATTACTTATGTTAAATTTCAAGACATTAAAGTAAATCACTTTTCAAATTCATTCCTCGCATAAACTTGATCATTTTTGTTTTATACTTTTAAAAGTCACCATATCTTATATATGTCAAGTTTATAAGAAAAATACCAAGACCTTTACATAACCCTTTTTATAAACAAATTTATATATCATGTAAAAAAACACGTTATTAGTGTTTTAAAAGTCTTGATTCAAGTTCATCCTTATGTTTTACCTTCCAAGAATATTAGCCAAGTTTCATATATATAATACTCATGATTTTGAAGGTGATGATCTTTCATGATTTAAACATATCCATGTTTAAATCATATTTTTGAGTTCAACATAACAAGATTATCATGCTTATAAATTACTACAACATATAAGCATTAAGATCATCATAATATCATTTTTCATACAACTAGTCTTAACATAATCAACATAAACAACAAGATCATATAAACTAGCTACACTAATCTACACAAATCAACACATAATATGGTTATATTTAGTGTTTATTAGCTTTGAGATTAGGGTTTTTGATGTGATTTTTATTAATCTTCAAGATAATCAACTTGTACTTTTGTACTCTACTAGTAATAACAAGCTTAAATATGGTGTTTAGAAGACTTACAACTTTGCACAAGCTAAACAAGAAGATTACAAGAAGATTAAGCCTCCAAGAAAGTCCTTAATGAAGCTCCATGCTTAGATAATCTTGAAATGCTTGGAAAATGAGTGATTTAGGGTGATTTAGTGAAGATTTATGGTGGTTTCTTGGTTTCTCCTTGGAGCCGTGAGTTTAGAGGACCAAATGAAGGTTTTTGAGTCTTGAAATAAGTTGTGAAAAAAATGAGGATGATGGTGTATAATTGTTATAATTTCCAAGATCTTTTCAAGACTTAACCACCATACTTACCTCACATGTCCCATACTTTGAATCTCAATTTTTCAACATGAAATCTAGTGGGTGGGACCCACTTTGACCAATTTCATAAAGGGGGGGGGGGGGGTAAAGTGTAACTTTTTTTATAACAGTTATTAAAAATCTAGATATTTTGGTAATTAATCAAAGTATTGTGATTAGGGGTTTAATTTCACCAGTAAGGGGTAATTAGGGATTCGGAATGTTAATCGACATTAACTAGTTCACTAAACTAGTAGAAATTGCATTTTGATGCTTTAGATTCTTTTCGTTTAGTCGTCGGCTAGTTTACAGCACTTTTGCGTCGTACTGACGAAACTTCGTCGCAAGTTGTTATCTCACCGTCAAGAGATGCATGAAGTGATTCCGAGTCCAAAAATAGGCTTAACTATTTCACTAGCTTCTTTGTTTGGTTGTTTTATGATGAGAATACCGCTTACTAGTCTTCCGGGTCGATAACAGACTAGTTAGGTGTAGAGCGACATAATACCGGAAGCATGTTATTTTGGACACTACAATGATATTCCCAAAGTGTTCTAGCGTATATGTCATCAATTGTCATAATTCCGAAGTTCCAGAAATGATAAATTTTAGTTTAGGACGAGTTACAATTATCATATTATTAGCGAAACAGACGTTTTAGTATTTAAGGCGTTGTTCCGGAAAGTCATATATTTTTGCAAGATATGTTTTCATATTAGTGTTTTCTTATGTATATGGACTCAGTCATGTTGTTCGTGTGTCGTTTTTCATTGTTTCGTTTTGTTTTCACGGTTTGCTGGCATGAATAGTGTAACCGTGAATAGTGCGCGCAACACTTTCTACCAACACTTTTAGGACATTGTTTGATTGGTTTCAAAATACGACGAAAACCAACATATGTTTTAGCATTGTTTTCTTGTCCTAACACTTTTATCTAATAAACGACACAGTTATGTAATTAAATTACGCGAAATGCATGAGATTATGTAAATAAAATAGTGATTAGTTTGTACGGAATCACCGGTTATTTGCCATTTGTCACACAATGGGCCGTCAAGAATACTCCTGTTTGCAAGGAAAGCCGACTGCTCCTCTGAAATCAGTTCTTGGATAACCAATTTTAAGCGGTTTGCTAGAACTTTCGATAATACTTTGTTAATACAACCGATAAGACTTATTGGTCTATACTCTGCTATCCCCCCCCCCCCCCCCAGACCAATATACTTAGGAATTAAGGCAAAAAACGATGGCGTGCACCCTTGGTTAATTTCGACATTGTGAAAGAATTCTTCAAAAAGCCTAAGAAAGTCATTTTGAAGGAGTCCCCAACACTTTTTAATGAACCGAAAATTAACACCATTGAGTCCCAGTGCCTTATCATCCCGCACTCCCAAACCGCGCTTTTTTTATTTCCGACACCGTAAACGGGCTCACCAACATATCAACCCCAGCATCGTGTAGTCTGGACAGATTTGGGCATAACAGTGTCGGCCTAGATACCATTGGCTCTTAAAAATTTTTGGCGAAATATGTGAAAATTGTGTATTTTACCAGCGACGGTGTAGACACCCATTCCCCATCCAACATCAGGCCATTAGTTCTGTTATTTTTCATGTTACTGTTTACAATTCCATGAAAATAAGCTGAGTTTTTGTCCCCCTCTACAGCCCACTTGACTCTTGATTTCTGCTGCAAGTCAAGAGATTTTAGCCTATCCACTTTAAGAAAAAAATCCTTGCTCAAGTTCTCATTCGGTCAGCAACCACTCTTCGCTTACTACTTCCAACGCCCCCAACTGGTTCAGTTTCGCAACATAACTCGCATCCCTTGATTCTTTAAAGTTTTTCATCCATGCTTTCATTTTGAATTTAACCCACTTTAATTTTATTGCTGGGTTTAAATCGGCTGGCCTGACAAAATAAAATTCCGAACACATTTGCTCCACAAAATCCAAACTCCCCGACATCTCTAGCCATGAATTAAAGATTCTACACGGAATTGGGCCATAATCCGCAGACATGGTCGTAAGTAATATAGGATAGTGGCCGGTCACAAAATTGGATAGAGGAACTGCCGTCGCTTGCGGCCATCTGTTAAAAATTATCGGCACACTAAATACCTGTCCAACTTACTTATAGTCACCCCATTATCAGCGTGATAAGTATACTTTCTCCCCCATGTTATATTCAAACAGTTCCGCTGAATCGATAAACTTGTTAAAATAATACGCATTTAGAGTTATGAATTCAGAATTAAACCTCTCACCGGGCTTCCTGACATCGTTGAAGTCCCCGAGTAAAACTCACATACCTGCCACCGACCTCCTCAGAAACAACTCCAACCACAGTGACCGTCTTTCAACCGGATCATTATAAGCGTATATGTTGACCACATTCAACAATTCTCCTGAATGGTTCAACACCACAGTGAAAACCAAGAATCTTTCACATTTTATGACATTTATTTTGTTGAACACTTTCGGATCCCATATGCTCAATAAACCCCCGGAACGCCCAACTGAACCAACTGCCTCTAATTCAAAAACTGATAGGCCCTAGAAGTTCCTTATTTTGAAATTAGACTCCATCTCCTTCTTAGTTTCTTGGATTGCAAGAAAATGCACCCCATGAGGCGTTTTCAAACCCCTAACCCAATCGACTTTCCTATGGTCCTTGACCCCCCCCCCCCCACGCAAATAGATTGGCAAAAAATTCATTGTTCAACATTTTGTTCACCCTCGCCAAAAATATAACAACCCTCCTAAAATATTTCTGACATTCCTAAAATAATTAGAACACCCGTATACGTCCTAAAATACACCCCGTATACGAAAAATGGCCCTAACTACTTTAATTTTGCAAAAATAAAATAAAATAAAAAATCCTTGTGGCGCCGCGGGCCGCGAAGACCTTGTCTTCGACTTACGCGGGGCGCGACATCTAGTCCATCAGGTAGAACCCTAGCGTGCCACGTGTCATGCCATCCATCAAACCTACACTTGTGATTCGACATAGCTAGGCCCTACGCACCCTACGTCGCGGGGCGCGAAGGCCCCTTATGTATCCTTCGTGGGCCGCGAGGAAGTTAAGATCAGACGCTATAAATAGGATCGATTGACTTCAGTTGTAACTCGCTCATTCACACAACTTTCTCTCTAAATTTCTGAATAGTAGACATTATACCCGGGCATTATATCCACTAAAATAGCGAAGCTTTGCCTTGATGTAAGTATTAAAACCCTCGGTTACGTATTAGATACGCTGCCCGATTGATCTAATGCTCCGTAACGGCTGTCGAGGTTTTGCCCGACGTAGTCGTTGGAGTTCTGTCTCGGGGAGGGTATCACTAATGTAAATATTGGGTTATTATACTAGTGCGTGTGCATTGTTTAAATTATTAGATTATAACCAGGAAACCACAGGGAAAAAGTCTAAAATAGCAATGTGAGTAATCTCCTTTTTGTAAACCTTTTTGCAAACTGTTTTTACAAAACCTCAATTGTTTTACATTATAATTAACAGTGATTGAGTATTTGTAATTCTCCTATTATCGTCGGTATGTTGGGGTTTTGTATACAAAATTTGTTACTACACTATGAGTAGTAACATGACCACAAGTCGGGTTGACAGTACCGTGGGTGGTAATTAAGGTAGAATGGTAAACAAATGTAATTGCTGGATTGCCCTCAATACTGTATAGTGATAAAACCTGTTTTGATCAAATTGGGATTCACTCACCAGTATTTCCCACTGACAAAACGTTTTTAAACGCGTTTCAGGTAACAGAATGTGAAAGCCAACTAGAAGCCAGCTGGACAGCACTGAAGGCTTGGAAAAATGTGGCTATAAAAGTTACCTAAATAAAGAAAGATGTTTTATTCAATAAATTATGGTTTATCCCTATAAACATGTTGTAATGAAAACTTGGGAATTTCCCATGTGTTCACTATTATGAAAATGTGGTATTTTACTCTGATAATATATTTCCTAACTATGGTCCTGATGTAAATTCCGCTGCCAAACTGATAAACACCGATACCACCATCTCTGAGTAGGCCGCGGCCGCCCGCCTCCCGAGGCAGGGGTCGGGGGTTGCGGCAGAAGGTGGTATCAGAGCTACAGCCACTAATTTTAGCCACATAAGTGTTCTGCTGACACCAAAGTTTTATATGTTATGTTAGGAAATTATCTACGGGATTATGTGCGTATATTATTGTTTTGTGTTATTTGACAATTTGTTAGTTTACAGTATGAGTGATCAAGGACCTTCGGACGCTTACCGTCAACTGTCTAGTTCATCTAAGGACGAAGGAACTTCTTCCCAGCCTACCCCCTTGGGGTACTCAGCTGACACAGAAGAAGGGATCTTTGTATTTAAGGCAAGTCCGAAGAACCATTCCCTCCCAAAAAGAGAGGATGGTTCAGTCGGGGAACGCACGAGCGTAGAAAAAGAATGAGAAAGTTACAACAACAATGGGCCTTAGCAGTGGCGAATAGAGAAATGAATGCTTAAACCCATGATATACTCAATAGGAGATTAGCTAATTTTCACATATTAGCTACCACAACTGCCGACCCTAATTTAGAAGAACTTATTGCACCTCAGCCGTTACCACTGTTTCCCACATAACCCAAGGAAATTGAACCAAACCTAGTAGACCAGCCTCAAGTACCTGCTTTTGACCCAGCCGAAATCCCTAGAGTCCCAGCACCCCATCCTCCAGATTATGACCCATGGTTTGACGACCATAGGGATTACCAATAACTTTACCCAATAGAGGAACCCATGCAAAACCCAGTAGCACCCTATCCCAACCTGGACCCTCTAGACCCATATTTTAATAATGACCAATATATCAGGGAGATCCTAGAGAACCCATACGCACAGGAAGAACCGATGCCACAGTACCCCGACCCGATACCAGCTCCAGCCCCACCCATGAGTGCTGAGAATGTGCAGGAAGTCCAAACGTTTGGTGAGGAGTTGTTAGATGAAAATGAAAGGATAAGACAGATAGGTGAGAGGCTCGTTTGGAAGTATGACGAGCGCAATATGCAGTATTGGATGGACCCCAACTAAGTAGTAATAGTATATATATATATATATATATATATATATATATATATATATATATATATATATATATATATATATATATATATATATATATATATATATGCGTGTGATTTGAAAAAAACAATCAACAAAAATAGATAATCTTATAGCTACTGATGCCTACTAGTATTGTATTTTAATTTTCAGTTGTGGTTTGTACTAGACGTGTCACACCCTGACTTTTGCGGAAGCGTGTTATGTGTGACTTGCTTAATATCATTGCATTCTATTATACCAAACAACTCTATGCTAGAAATCATGATGTTCATCCATTACTAAGTTTCAAAATAACACAAACCATATTGTTTAACATCAACCAAAACTTTGAGTTTAAAATACAAACCATCCAAATGTTTAAAGTTCCATAAAGGACTTGACAAAATATATTGATAAAACAAGGCTCTGAATGGTATGTCTTATCTAGGATAAAACATCCAAATCAAACCCTACAAAAGTACGGATGACATCATTTATTGTAGACACATCTTGAAAACCTTGAACGCCCGCCAGATCTATTTTCAATTTCCTGAAATACATGTAGTTTGAAAACATCAACAAAAGTTGAGCGAGTTCATGTGTTTGTGTGTGAGCTCGTAATAAGCTTGTAATCATTGTAAGTATGTATTTATAAACCGGTATGAAAGCGTCTATGAACAGATCAATTAATGATTTGCAAGGTCATTAATATGTGTGCAACGGTGTAGGAAGGCTCAATCCTTTGTATATTTCGTACCAGGCCACCCGGCTGGAACGACATAGTCATCACATGCGGCCAACTCGCGGACCCATGGGTGGGGCTCGCAACACCCAAACAGATCTATCACTCATGCCCCTCGGTCCATATACAAGGATTAATGGTGTCAAGTTAACGCCTACCCATTCACATGATCTAACAGTTCATTCCTTAGCTAACCATACCATTTGTAATCATTGAATCATTTGTAACATGTATTTCACCCCCGAAGTTATAAAGCTAAAAATAGTTAAAAGAAAAGGGGGACATGAACTCACAATCTTGCGTCCTGCAAACTGGTGTAACTCAAAGCTTCTCCTCGGTCGCACGATTACCTACACACGTGCTATGGCTTATTAGACGGATAGGTCGTGCCTCGGCTTTTAGTCTTATTTATTATGACTTAGTATCCTTGAGTTACATTTTGATGTAATAAATATTATTCCAAAGTATATAATTATTTGTTAAAATAATAATATTTTAACTTAAATTATATTTATTAATTATTGGAATATTTGTTAAAATAATATATTGTAAGTAGTCCTTTCATGAATTATTTCCCCAAGGATGGGTATACTTATACTTGTATTCTTAGACTTTGCAAGTATTGGTGGCGTATTCCGGTGTGTATTTGTACGTACGAAGATACGTATTTTTGTTGTATTTATTAAGTATTCTTATACTTAGTTTTGTATTTAAATTTTTCGAAATATTATTTTTAACCAATAAAAAAAATCACCAATTCACATTCTTAAAATATATGTATTTTAAGAAAACTTTTATAGAAAATTATCTGTAATTTTTCCTTGGCAAAAATAATTATATTTTCATATAGACCTCAAAAATAATATATTTTCAAGATTAACTTAGAAAATATTTATAATTCCATTTTTCACCCAAAAAATAACATATTCTAAATTTGTTTAAGAAAATATATTTTCTTCAAAATAATATATCTTCTAATAATTCAAGAAAATTGTAACACCTCGTAAAAATGTGTCCAATAATATAAAGACACGTTGTTTTGGTAAAAAATTACCGAAGCAATTAAGTGATCAAATTAGTTAAGTGAGGTAGTGTGCTAGAAATATGTGTCAAAAATATGTTAATCAAATTATTTGCAAAAACAGTTTCAGGATACGGCTCAGGATGTAGAGCTGTATCTATGATCAAACAATGAGCGAAAATGTAAAGGGTGACGCGAGATGTACGAGGAAAGCCCTTGATCAATCTAGATCGCCGGCACAAAACCTCGGGAGCTGACAATCGCAGCTGCCTTGTTCTTTTATTACTTCAAATATCAGGATACAGTGCAGGATGTGATGCGGATCAACTAGGTGTTACAAGGTAACTCGAGTATAAGTGTTTGTGTATAGTGATTGCTAGTAACGAGAAAGCAAAGTGTGCGAGTGAGGTGAGTGAAAAATTGCGTGCCTTAATCTGATCTGCCCCATGTATTTATAGTAAAAGAAATACAACAAACTACCCTATTAAACCGGGATTCGGCAGATATTCCCTTCTTGAACGTTGTAGACCTGGTCCTTCGGGTGGGTTCAACGTCTCTCATGTAACTGGTTTGCCCGAGTCTTAAGGAGAAGAGGTCCATTCGACCGTTAGCGACCTACAGCTTCTAACCTGCACGTGGTCAATTTAGTTAACACCAAGATATCGCACCAGAATGCTACCAATATCCTGATCCGGTATCCTGGTCACAGGTAAACAATCAAAAGCAGAATATTAGTCAGGATATATATGCTCAGAAAATGACCTATAACAATTGTCTCCAAAAATATACCTGTTGGAATTCTGAGTTCAAACAGATATATTTTTAAATTCTATCACCTGGTTCGAGGCAATTAAATCGAGATGACGGTCAAGATTACACCATACAACTTCCAACGCGCTTTTAACTTGATGGACATCCACAACGCTGCTATATCTTCTCTCTTCTTGTTTGAAAAGCAGATATCTCCAACGGAGTCTCCAGGTAATTCCTTACTTCTAATTCACTTTCTGTCAATCTCTTTTCCTTTACTTGCAATGGCTACTAGAACTTTTTCTCAAACCGGCGAATCATCTGAGACCTTCATCCAGCAAAACCTTCTCAAAAATCCCGAGAAGGAGGTCTGTGCTTTTGATAACGCGGACATTGCAGCATTGAGGGCTTCCGGTGCTTTCCCCGATGGCACGATCTTCAGACCGTTTGATCGATCAATTCGATCAGATGTTTCTTCTGCTGATTGGGTCTGCTTCCCGGCATACCCTTTCTCGCTAGGTCTTCGGTACCCCTTTCCCGAATTCATGATGCAATTCTTCCAGACTACCGGTATTTCCTTTGCCCAAACCATGCCCATGGTTTGGAGGGTATTAATCGTACTCAACCAAATTAAAAACCTTCACTGTCCCGACCTTTGCATCGAAGATATGCCAATTGCTTACCGCCTCCAATCCCATGGTTCTAGTCGGTTTTTGCTTTTTTCAACATCCAACAAACCCCTTATTCTTAAAGCCACCAAAAACGAAGACGGATGGCAACGCAAGTTCTTCTTCGTCAAACGAGACTCCATTGATGAGGGTGCTAGCCTTCCGGTGGAGTGGTTAACCACCGGTAGGATCATGAATGTCCCCATGTACCTCTTAGACTTTTATTTTTTTGCTAATATCTTCTTATTTGATCCTTTTGCAGTGAATTTTAAGGAAGTAGCTCCCCCCTACCGCGGAATCGGAAAAAAGAATCAAAGCAGTTTACCAATTACCTGCAAGTGACAGGAGTTTTACCACACATATCCCGAGTTCCAGTCAATACTCATCATCCGAAATGTCTGGTAAGGGTTACTTTTGAAATAACTAGTTAGTGCAATATAATATAATGAAGGGTAATAAAGATGTAGGACTTTCCCCTTTATGCAGCACCAGTCAAGATCCCTGAAGTTTTCGACCTTGATGAACTGGACAGTTATTCTGATCAGGACCAGATCAAGAAGGAACCTAGTCCCAAGGCCACGGCCTCATCCAAGCCTAGCAGCTCCAAGGCCATCATCATTCCCAAGCCTTCGCCAGCTACCAAGCCCTGGAGTTCAAGTTCTCGTAAAAGGAAAGAGCCTGATTCTCCTGTTATCTCTGATACATTCGCCTATGAGAATCACGGGTTCATTGAAGCAAGTGGATTTATGACTTCTTTTCTCAACCAGGTCAGTATCCTTGATCCATATCCTGCACCTTATCTCACTTATAAGTATTTGTTAAAACCAATACCTGTCCTCTTACTTTGCAGGGGCTTGAACATCTGGTTCATCTATATCAAGAATCCTGTGGGCTCAACAAGACATTTGAATCCAAGTTAAAGAATGCCGAGGTTACCATCTCCATTCAGGGCATGATTGCAGCCGCCAAGTCTCGGCACTACGAGGAGAAGTTCAAGGCTATGACTCAAGAACACCAGGCCGCCCTCAATTAAGCTGCTCTCCAGGCCTAAGCCGATCTTGATGCTGGCCATGCTCAACACAAACGGGATATGGTCAGCTACCGGGAAAGCCTTAAAAGTTCCGTCGCCACTTCCCTTCTTCAGGCCAGGCTAAAGATGGCCCATGAAGCCAAAGCACTGGGCTTCGAATGCCCTTCTTGGGACATCGGTGCCTGGGAAACAAGGCTAAGGAGTCTCGGCAGCACTTCTGCTAAACCTACAGCTGAAGGATCTCCAAAGGTAGTCGAAAAACCAACTGATGCTGAGAAGGATGCTGAGGTTGATCCCGAGACGGATGCTGCTGAAAATACCATGAACGAAGAAGGCGCTGCCTCCTAAAACTTATTTCCCTTAAATTTGAGAGTTATGCTTATGTTTGAATAATTTTATTTCTTGTCCTATGAACAGTTTTTATTTCTGCATTAAAACAACTTGATAGCCGAAGGTGGATAGATCCTAGGTTTTAGGATGAAGCCTTCGGTTATCAACTGGTATTATAATTTCATCTTTCAATTGGCTTGGTATTGTTCTCTAATTTCTGTCATATATTTCTTAGTGTAGATTTTAGCTTTGCAAAATTTATGCAACTATCTTTTGAAAATATCCTGATCAATATACTCAGTTATATCTTATGAAGACCTTTGAACAATTTTAGACAAAATTCTTAAAGAATAAAAGATAGCCCATTTTCTAAAACTTGTTTTGATAATACTTGTTTGATCAGAGTATTAATTTTCAATCCAAGTATCATTTCCCAAATATTTCAATCAAATATCCCGAAGCGTATCCCAAAAACGCATTCTGAAGACATATCCTAAAGATATGTCGTTTTCAGGATATTTTGAGCCTTAATCAGAGTTAAATAATTCATGTAAGATTCACAAAGGAAAGATCATACCAGGAATTGAGTGTAACCCTAGTATTAAACTCCAACCCCTTTTGCGACTTCTCGTACTAAGATGTCCCCAGTCCGAGACACTTAGCCCAATTTTGATCTTTTGAACTTCACACAATTGCTTTAGAAGGAATGTACCCTGTGTATGAAGTCTTTAAACACTTAGAAAATTTTTGAATATTAGTTCCAACTGTTTAGGCAATTCTTGTGTTACAGGGGTAAAACCCAGAAATATACTGAAGATAACTCCTTAGTATCCTGGGGAAAATCCCAAATTTTCATACGCTACAGGCAGGAGTGTATAAACTCCAAGACTTAGAAAGGTGAAAACCTTTAAACCTTAGAGAGTATGAAAATACCCTTTCGTGAGAGAGGGTGATCAATCCTCATATACCTTTAGGATTCAGGATATAGCCAACAGTAACGAAATTGTCAGCCACTTTTACATGAACTGGTCCCGTCACCTTGAACTATTCCCGAATAACTTGCGCTCCAGGCGGGGTGTTTAAACCCAATTCGGAAGAAAGGTGAATACCTTTAAACATGTGAAGGGATCAGGATCCCTTAGACGTGAGAGAGGGGGCCAATCCTCTAATCTTCCGAAGTATCCTGAGTGTGTATCCTGGTGCTATATCCCGAAGCGTATTTTGCAAAACCACTGTAAGCTAAGCCCCTCTGATGCTTAAGTCAGTAATGGGTTCAAAACAGTAAATAATATTAAAATTTATTAAAAGAGACAGAATTCATACCATCCTGAGTTGGAATTTAAATTCCATACTCACTTGAAATAGAGTTTTAGATGTATAGCATTCCAGGATCTCGGTAGCATATCCCCCTCCATATTCTTGAGTCGGTATGCTCCTTTTCCTTTTCCTGATTCTGATTCAACCTCATAGGGTCCTTCCCATTTTGGAGCCAACTTTCCATCAGCAGGATTAGTAGTATTCTGAAAAGCCTTTCTCAATACCCAATCTCCAACCTGAAATCTTCTAGTCCTTATATTCTTGTTATATGCTTTGGATATCCTCTGTTGATATGCTGCCATCCTTAGCCTTGCAGCGTCCCTTGTCTCATCAATAGTATCCAGTTCCTGGCATAGGATCTCAGGATTCTGCTCAGGATCCTTGAGGTTGGATCTCGCTGTAGGTATCACCATTTCTGTTGGGATCACCGCTTCTGCTCCAAACACTAAGGAAAACGGGGTTTGGCCGGTTGCACTCTTCACCGTTGTCCTATCAGCCCACAGAACAAAGGGTAATTCTTCTTCCCATCTTCCTTTTTTAGCTCCTAGTCTCTTTTTCAAGTTGTTGACAATTATCTTGTTCGAGGATTCTGCTTGTCCATTTGCTTGAGGATGTACCGGAGTAGACGTGATCATTTTGATTCCCCAAATCTTGCAAAAGTCAGTAGTCCTTTTACTTATGAATTGAGATCCATTGTCACAAATTATCTCAGCTGGTACTCCAAACCTAGTCAGAATATTCCTTTTTATGAAGGATACCACTTCTTGATCTCTAACCTGAACAAATGCTTCAGCTTCGACCCATTTAGAGAAATAACCGGTCATTGCCAACATGAAGAACTTTCCTCCTGGAGCCTTTGGCATTTTTCCTACTATGTCCATTCCCCATTTCATGAATGGCCAAAGGGAAACAATAGGATACAGCGGTTCAGCAGGTTGATGTAATATGTTACTGTGTCTTTGACATGCATCACATCTTCGAGCATATTCTGCAGCATCTTTTCTCATCGTCGACCAATAATATCCTGTCCTTAATACTTTTGAGAATAACGACCTGCCCCAAGTATGGTTACCACAATCCCCTTCGTGTATATCCTGAAGCACGTCTTTGGTTTCGGGATCCTCCAAGCACCTCAGATATGGTCCTGCAAGAGATTTCTTATACAAAACATTATTTATAATAGTGAATCGTGATACCTTCATTATAAAGGCCTTAGGATTCTCATTCTTTGGGATGTGTCCTTCCTTAAGATATCTCATGATTGGAGCCGTCCAGGACATAGGATCCTCCTCGGGATACTCGTCATCAGGATCCTGAATACTTATTACTTCCTTATCCTGAGGATTCGTCGCAGGATATAGGATATGTAATATTGGTATTCGGGTTCCTTCCGGTATCATGACCGATGATCCCAGATTTTCCAAGGCATCAGCTTCAGCATTATCCTCTCTTGGTACCTGTTCAAGTGTAAAAATATCGAAACATCCTGCTAATTTTTTGAGAATTTCGAGATACTCGATTAACTTCTCTCCTTTAACTGCATAGGTTCCATTAAAATGATTAGTGATTAGCAAAGAATCAACATATACTTGCAAATTCTTGATACTCATATTTTTAGCCAAATCTAATCCTGCAATCAAAGCTTCATATTCTGCCTCATTATTAGTAGCAGGAAATTCACACCTAATAGCCTGGGGTAATATGTCCCCCTGTGGCGATTTTAGTAGTATACCTAGACCTACACCTCTTACATTAGATGCACCATCAGTATATAATGTCCAGGATTCTAAGTTTTCTCCTAGCTGCTGTACTTCTAAATCTACTTCATTTTGAATGTCACTACTGAAATCAGCCACAAAGTCTGCTAAAGCCTAAGACTTTATGGCATTTCTAGGCTCATAAACTAAATCATAGGCACTTAATTTAACTGACCACTTAGCCATCCTTCCCGACATCTCGGGTTTCCTAAGCACGTTCTTAACAGGATAATTAGTTTTAACATGAATCCTATGTGTCTCAAAATAATGTCTAAGTTTTGTTGACGCCATAACTAGGGCTAATATAAATTTTTCTAGATGTGAATATCTAGTTTCAGCATCTAATAAACTTTTACTAACATAATAGACAGGATATTGCTGACCTTCATGGTCCTTTATAAGAACGGCACTTACAGCATTCCCTAATACAACGAGGTATAGGGATAGTGGTTCACTATTTTCAGGCTTCATCAATAGAGGTGCAGTTGAGAGATATTGTTTCAAATCCTGCAGGGCTGCTTCATGCTTCTCTTTCCATTCGAACTTCTTGTTCTTCTTGAGGATATCATAAAATTCCTTGCACTTTTCCGAGGATCTTGAAATAAATCTGTTCAATGCTGCTACTCGGCCTGTTAACCGTTGAACATCCTTCATATTCGAAGGTGATTTTATATCCAGTATAGCTTTAATTTGCTCCGGGCTTGCCTCTATCCCCCTTTTTGTCACCATATTTCCAAGAAACTTTCCTGCCCCCACTCCGAAATGGCACTTAGCAGGATTCAGTTTCATGTTATACTGATCCAGGATATCAAACGCTCCCTTAATATCCTGGAGGTGATCCTCAGCCCTTTTAGATTTCACCACCATATCGTCAATATATACCTCCATGGTGTCCCCTAGCTTGTCTTTAAACATCATGTTTACCAACCTCTGGTATGTTGCACCTGCATTTTTCAAACCAAAGGGCATAGCAGTATAACAATAAATACCTGTGGGTGTCATGAAAGCAGTATCCTCCTGATCAGAGGGATTCATTTAGATTTGCTGAAATCCTGAAGAAGCATCCATGAAGGTTAACATCTCGTGGCCGGCGGTAGCATCTACCATTGAATCAATATGAGGTAGAGGAAATGGGTCTTTGGGACAGGCTTTGTTTAAGTCTGTGTAATCTACACAAACTCTCCATTTCCCATTTTTCTTTTGTACCACGACTACATTCGCAAGCCATTTAGGAAACTTCACTTCTCTAATCATCTTGCTCCTTAGTAGCCTTTCAACTTCCTCTTGGATGATCACATTTCGCTCCGGAGCAAATTTCCTTCTCTTTTGTTGGACTGGCTTGAATGACCTGTCAATACCAAGCTTATGTGTTATAATATCCTTGGAAATACCTGTCATATCCTCGTGCTTCCATGCGAATGTTGACATCCTGCATTTCAAAAAATTAGTCAATTGATTTTCAATATCCTTAGGGATATTGGTTCCTACGAGCACCGAGATATCCAGATTATCCTGATCCAGGATAACTTTCTTTACATCCTGCTCCGAAGCCTCCATGATATCCTGGGCCCGCATCTTTAATTGCTATGCTGCATTAGGCTTGGTTGAGGATTTCATTGAGGATGAGTAGCATTCCTTCGCCTCCTGCTGATCACTATCAACCTTGACAACTGATGCGTGTGAAGTGTTATATATATTAGGTGTATATTTTAAGCCCTTTTTTAACACTTATTTTAGCCAAGTTTTAAATTTATAAAACACGATATTTCACTAACACTAAACACACATATGGGCAAGTGCACCCATCGTTGAGTGTAGTATAGCGTTGGTAAGATACCGAGGTCGTCCAAGGACACAAGAGCTTTTAGTACCGGTTTATCCTCAACGTCTAACCAAAATAAAAGTTTAGAAAAATGTTTTAAACTAAGAAAATTAAAAACTAACTAAAATGCTGAAAATAAAAATAAAAGAAAAAACAGATAGACAAGATGAATCACTTGGTTCCGACTCGTATCTAGTATAACCTTTGATTATTTCCGCACTTTTGCACATAATTAAGAGATTATCTTAGTTATTGTAGTAGGCCCCTCTTTTGAAGGCGACGTTACCCTCACCCCAGTAGTTTGAGTCAGCAGGGATACAATCCTAAAAGGGTGGATTATTGGAAGATAATGAATTAAGTTATTAATGCAGTATTGTGGTAGGCCCCGCTTTTGGCGGTGACGTTACCCTCGGCTAAGTAGTCTGAGTCAGCAGGGATACAGTCCTAAATAGCCGGGTTATAGTATTAATAGTAGTTAACTTATGAGGGGATCAAAGAGTTTGGACCCCCGCCATCCAATACCGTGAAGTATTGAAGGAGGTCCTACTAAATTTGACCCAGGTCCATTGCAGGACCTCTAAACGCTGAACAATGGCAAGACCTTTACCAAACCGTTCCCTTAACCCCCTACCAGGTAGCCAACATATCTCCATATAGACCGTGGAGATATGAATGGTGAAAATCCTTTATTTTATATAGACAGTAAAATAATGCCAAGACACCACGGACAAACGATAAGGAAAGAGCACCTTCAACATAAGTAACTAGTTATTAAAGTCATTAATACAAAACCAAATAAAAAGTGCAAAAGATTAGAAATAAAAAGTATTATACTAGACACTTTGTCTTCACCAAGTGATGTAAGAGACTTAGGCAAACATGGCCTTGATTGTCAAGAACTCTTACGATCAATCTTGGATCCCGAGACGACTCACACACTCTACGATGGACAATGGATGATGGTGGTGGATGATGGTGTTGTGATGGTGGTGGGTGGTGGATGAAGTGTGAGAGAGGTGGTGTGCCAAGGGATCGTTTGAGCTTGAGCCAAGCACTCCTATTTATAGCCTGTACAGAAGCCTGGACACGGCCCCGTGTCCGCTGGACACGGCCCCGTGTCCACCATTTTCTCTTTCTTCATTAATACAGTTTGTCTTTATTAGCTCCACACGCCCCCGTGTCCGCTGGGCACGCCCCCGTGCTTGTCTGACATTCTCTCTCTTCATTAATTGTAATTCGCAATTACAATTAATGCGCCTGCTGTACTTTCGCCACGCCCCCGTGTTCACTGGACACGGCCCCGTGGTGGGCAATAGAAGCTTCTAGAGGTTTGTCTTTTGTGCCAGGGCTGACCATTCTGGACACGGCTGTCACACCCCGACTTTCCACGTGTCACCGGTGGGCCCGGTGGGGAGTATCGTGACGTGGTTGGCAACGTAATAGTCAAACAACACAATTATATAAATGCACAGCGGAAGCAAAAGATAAATATTATTACATTTCCGAATATAAAGTAATATCCAATATTACAACGGAAAGTAAAGGATCCACAGGCGGATCTTAAAACATATCATTTGTTCAACAGACTTTAGGCACCTAGAACCTCCAAGATTCTTTAGAACCGCCCTGAGCTTCCAGCCAATTATGTTCAGTACCTGTCACTTAACCCTTTTGGAAAATACGTCAGTTTTCACTGGTAAATACACTCAACCGACTCATTTTGGAAAATGATTAAAAATTGGTTTGGATGCACATGGCACAAAATATATTGACACTTTGATTAAAATGCACAGAGGCAAAATTAATCTTTTTACACTTGGAACAATTATATTTATAACCTTGTATACAGATTTACATGTTCGTTGTACGTTCAGGGCCCGATGTAGAAACCGAGTCAAGATTAACAGACACGCCACAAGTATAGGCCCACAAGAGTGAGATACCGTTATTACTTAGTAACTGTCAGGTGTATGCCTACACCCCGTACCTAAGACGTGGCCATTTTATAACACAATGATGTCAAGGATATCCGGGACATGGTCATTAACCCCTAAAGGCTTTTATTTCAAACAATACAGATTAAACCGGGTTACCTCAATAATTTAACCTTCATTAAGATTAAATATTCAATACCCGACCAAGCGGTATTATTATACCGTATCCCAAGCCCGTATAGGGAAAATAAGTTAAGAGTATTTACCTGAGCTAGCTCCTGTCTTAAATAGCAAGAATCTAATAACTCAGCCGTAGTCGCTTAAGTAAGCGTAGGTACAATTTACCGAAATGCTCTAGTCTGGAATGATGGTATAAATAATTAATTAGAATGCTAACGGGTCTTTAATTAAGCCTAAGCTTAGACCGGTTAGTCTTACAGGAAGATACGGTTCGTACGCATGATTACGCGAAGACCGAAATAGAATGTGATTTAGACCCGACAAGTTTGGAGACTTGTATAACATGGGTAAACTAAACACATTCTGAATTTTGAGATAAAACCGATAAGGTTTGACCCGTTTCGGCTAACTTATATAAACTAGTTATATAAACCGATCCGAACGCGAATAACGCGTAACGGGTAACCGAATAGGTCGCGAACAGGTTTCCTAAGTTAATATGCTTTAAATATGTTATGATATCATTATGATATCTTCCATAATGCCCAAAACGAGTTTAATCCTAAATTATGCCCCGTAGGGGTATTTTGGTCATTTTAACGATTATAAAAGGGATTTAACGTAACCCTGATGTTCGGGACTGAAGTAATCAGTAAACATATTATTTTTTAACAGATTATATTAGTTGATAATAATCCGTATGTGTCAAAATAGTTTTAAGCCTAAACTACGCGTATAATACGCGTATAAACCCGTTTTAAGTGACGTATGGGTTAAAATACGATTCCGAGTTTTCTGATCAGCAAAACAGGCTCAAAACATTCCATTTATTATTTAAAATCAGTGGCAATTGGATTCGCGTCAAAATTCTTGGTAGAAATCATTTTATGACCGAAAAGGGTAAATTCGGTATTAACCGAATTAAGGCGATAAGCATAGTTTAAGACCAGTTTAAAAATAATTAAAAATCTTCAAAAATCCCAAAATATTATTTAACATTAGTGGGGAAAAGGTTTGGTGCCGAAAATCGGGTTTAGATAGGCTATGCGCTAATCGCGCCGTTTAATTAATAAAAAGTCTACCGTTTACGCTAATGCGCATATCTCCTAATCTAGACCTCCGATTGACGTGAAAATTTACGTACATGTTTAATAATCAGTAACTAAGATTATTGTACTTCCATATTTTCAAAATTCTCGTTGTATGGTCATAAGGGCATTATGGTCCAATTTAAGCGATTAACGGAAACGTGTACATGCATCGGATAATCAACGAAACAAGTACAGAGACTTATACTAGCATGAAATCCATCCCTAAAGAAGCACTAAGGCAATACCGAATCAAATTAAAACGAGTCAGAACCGAAGTCAATGCAAAAGTCAAAGTCTTGCGTCTTTCGGTTCCGAACCGGGTTTAAACAGAAATTTGTCGAGTCGGACAAGCATAGACAAGTTTTTATACTTATTACCAAGTTATATTAAGTTTAAAACAGGTTACACGCCTCGCGGATTGCTAATCGTGCATTAAATCGCATTTTGTATTTCTGTTGACTTTTTCGGTCAACTTTTGACTCGACAAACGACCTAGTTAGGTCTGGAATCGGTACGTGCCCTTATAAGGGTTTAATACCCATATGATTACCTATCTAACGGTACTTTTAATTCGTGATACGACTGAGCTATCATTAACTAATCACGAAGTCAAACCGTAGTTACGTCGGTTTGACTTTTAAGCTAATTACTAAGCTATAATTTATTTAGAAAGGTTAGGCAACTTACTAGGTGTTTAATGATGATTAGGGAGGCTTGTGATCTGATTGGAGGCTCCTCAAATGATCAGATTTCTTGCAAGAAGTTGTGAGGAATTATGAAACATATAGTGGCCTTTTATAGTGTCCTCAATCACCAATAAGTGTTGACACCAAGGTCTATGATCAACCACAAATGTTAAACACATGTCCCTAGTGTTCTAGATCAGTTTAGGGGGCGTGCACATGCAAGAAAAACCGGCCAAGAGGGTTAAAATCGCGCATAACAGGCTGCTGCCTGTTTTCTGGTTGCTGTGCATGGCTAGCGCACCGCTACGCTTCTGACGTAGCGCACCGCTAGCCCTCCTCAGGGGCAATTTTTTCCATTTTTCAGTTTGCATCCCTGGCTCTTGGTGCTCCGAAAGGTCAACTAAGCTTAATTCTTGTATTTTGACCCCTTATTATTTATATACAAGGGCTTTATGACTTATACTCACTTTGCCAAGTCCCTGGACACTCCCGGTTAACCCGAAAAGCCTTAACTTTCAATATTAACACTTTAACCCCCCCGCACACGAATTTGATCATAACTTTCTCATACGATAACGAAACTTTATGAAATTTTAATCGTGCATTCTAGTGAGCATAATTTATATTTACAAAGCTTCGGGTTTGTCAAAAGATCACTCAGAGGTATATCTTTAACATGTTGACACATTTGACCCCTGTAGTTTGTAATCTCTCACTTTTAGCTTCGTATGATCCATGATTTATTCGTTTGATGTTATAAACATCATGTAGGGTTATTATGAAGTATATTCATTCGCTGTTGACACTTAGAATCCGTATAATTACATACTTTCCATGTTTGTCAACTTTAGTCCTTTTATAATATTCTTTCACACGTTCAAACTTTATGACACGTGTCAACACATTATAGGACGTGAATTTTCGAGGTGTTACAACGGCCCCGTGCTGAGCTGGGCACGCCCCGTGTCGGGCTGGGCACGCCCCGTGTCGGGCTGGGCACAGCCCCATGCTCAGCTGGGCACAGCCCCATGCTCAGCTTTCTTCTTGTTTTTGCTTTGGGAGTTGTTGTCGAGGGGTCGGGCATGCCACGTTTCTTCCTTTTCTTTGTATTTATGTTGGTTTTGGCTGTATTTTTGTTCCTTTTGTTCGTTTAAGCTCATTTGACCCTGTAAATTCAAAAGGAAGACAAAAACACACTTTTTCCAACATTAGTACTAAAAAAGGGTTAGTTTTATGCCTTATTTGATGTAATTTATATGTTGCATTTTACACACATCAAATACCCCCACACTTGAATCTTTGCTTGTCCTCAAGCAAAACTCTTTATAATGTGGCTTTACACTCCCAAATGGAATTGGTAGAAGAGAAGGTTTTTGGGCTTGTCATAGAGTGCCGGGAATCCAAGATTCTTTATTAGGCTTTATTTTTATGTATTTATAATCCTATTCGTCATGATTTATTTAAAACTTTTCATAAGATAAATTACTTATTAGGGCATAACATGCCTTTGTAAAATTCTATTTATATACAAGTTCACATACCTCACGGGGATCACTCAACACTCGGCCGAAAATGTATTTTTGTGGATCACTCGAGAGCGGCAAGGAACTTACTCCTACCATAGGCTTGCCAAGCAATCAATCCTCCTCCTTTTTAACTTATATACCTTTGTAAATATCAAGAGGACTTTGTGGGTGAAGGGTTAGGCTTGGGTTAAAGGTAGGTGGTTGGGTTAGTGGTTAGTAGAAAAAGGGCGAAAAGCGTAACAAGCTTCGGTTTTCGTAAGACTTTTTTTTTTTTTTTTTGTGTCACTTTTATTTTGATGAAGCTATTATTCAAACAAAGTTATTTTTGATGAACTTGTTTGTTTATTTTCTTTTGCTTCATCATCAACACACTTTTTTTTTTTTTTTTGAAAGTCATATGAGAAACCGAGCTAGTTACTAAAACAAAATAAAAAGGGTTTAGGTGGGTGAAAAGGTGTTTGGTTTGGGTTAAGAAATGAAAAGGTTTAGGCTCAAAGGGGCTAACTAGGGAGATTTTGGGTAGGTGGTAAAAAAAAGAAAAAATAGTGGTGTAGAAATAAAAAGGGTTAGTCCTAATGCCTCCATCATTTACTTACTCGGGTTTAAGTTGGTAAGGACCGGGAATGTATCGTCATGGCAAGTTCTTGAGTCGTAAGAACCAAGCGGCTATTCACACAAGAAACGAAAAATGAGCATTTAGTCAAATGATATGTAAGTGTATGCTCAATAAAGGCTCAAAACTCACTTTTGTGGGAATGGGTTTTTATGTGATCAAGTATATATAATCAAATTTTAACTAAGCTTGTCATGCCTTTTCATAATTTTCTTATGTTGGTTCTTTTTGTCATGACGCTATCGGTTGTAAATTTGTAAAAATATAACCTTTTTAGAATTTTGAAATTCCCAAATTAAACCTAGACAAGTAAAAAAAAATTGAAAATTTTTGAAAAAAATTTGGGGTGATTAGCGGTTCCAATAGAGTTTTGTGTAAGGCTTGTTATTAGGACTTGCAAGATTCAAGGTTTTAGCATCCCCCCCACACTTAAATTACACATTGTCCTCAATGTATCACAAAAATAAGTTTTTAGGCTGATTAAATGTGTAAAAATGGGTTAAAAACAAGATTTTATGGTACTGGGTAGCTGAACACGGGGTGGTGTTGGCTGAGCACGGCCCAGTGTCCAGACTGCCAGTACCAAAAGTAAACAGAAGGCTGGGCACGGGGGCGTGTCCAGTGAGCACGGCCCCGTGTCCAGGTACCTGAACTGGGCATTTTCTACAGAACCTTGGGCACGGGGCGTGTTGGGGTGAGCACGACCCCGTGCTGAACTTGCTGTAATGATAAAAAATCGTCGGGAGGCTCTGTTTTTGTGTATGGGTGTTGGTTCAAGCTTCCCTTATCATCCTTCACCATCCCGAGTGTGTTTTATTCCTGAAAATTTAAAAACTAAACTAGAAAACATAAAGGTTAATCTAAACTAAACTACGGATAGTTCCACGGAATGCCTCCGTGGTGCGCCACGTTTATAAGGGTCCTTGGCTAGACCCACCTTATCGGGTGGTTCTGGCTCATCTTCAATTAGGGGGTCGTCATTGCCGAATGGATATTTCATTGATCGCTCAAGATCGACACTTCTTTTAAATGCCCCTAATTGAAGAGGTAGATTGTTGAACTTCCGGTTTTTCAAAGCTTCGTGAGTTTTTACAAATGGTCGTCCCAACACTAGAGGAGCGTCATCGAGGATGACAAAATCGGCCGGGATTACCATTTGATTTGTTTGAACCAATACATCCTCAACTATACCGATTGATTTTATTACTTTCCGATTGGATAGAAAAATGGGTATTTGAAGTGGAGAAAAATCACTAATACTTAATTTCTCGAAAATGTAGTTAGGCATTATGTTAACACAAAGATCTTTATCGATTGTGACATTACTAATAAACGAATTTTGAAAGAAACATGGAACCGGTGTAATGTTAATTTCAAATGGGTCTTCTTTTATTAGTGAGATTTGATCATCAGTTAACTTAACACTTACCGTTTCGTCAATTTTAGTGTTAGTGTTTAACTCTTTTAAAAACTTAGCATGAGTGGGTACTAAATAATGATTTTCAAAAGAAGGTGACAAGAGATTAATTTCTTCAAAATTAGACTCTTCTTGAATTTTAACGTTGTCGGACTCACCTTTTTCGTTGTTTAACTCATGTGTCGGTTTTTCACTTATTTGTTCTTCCATTTTTACACTTTCAGTTATCCCTTCCTTTTTTAATTCTTCTCTTGCGCGGGATTCCTCTTCCCTTGCGCGAGATTCTTTTATACAGCGATCGATAACTCTAATGTGTTCTAATATCCTATCGGTCACTTCGGTTATAGAAAAAGAATCGGGATTTTCAAAGCTTGAATCCGGTTGTTCGATCCTTTGTTCCTCATAATACCCATATGAAGTAGATGGTTCACACCATTGTTCTTCATTGTAAGCATATGATGGATAAGGGTCGTAATTTTGTTCTTCATAATACTCATATGAGGTGGGTTGTTCACGCCATGGTTCCTCATAATAAGCATACGAAGGTGGTGGCTCATATCTTGGTTCCTCAAAGTATGAGTATGAAGGCTCATACCTTGGTTCATCAAAATATGAGTATGAGGGAGGAGGTTCATACCTTTGGTCTTCATAGGATGTGTATGAAGTTGATGGCTCGTACCTGGGCTCCTCATAGTAGGTGTATGAATTGGATGGTTGATATGAGTGATTATATTGAACCGAGCGTGTGTTACGACAATTAGTGCAATAGTTACCCCTATAATCATCCTCCTCATAGGTGTAGTTGTAACCTCCTGAGTATTGATCCATAAGAATCACTCAGCAGACCACAACCAAGTCTCGAGATCAGAAAACAAAAATAAAAACGGAAACAGAGGCTGGACACGGCCCCGTGTTGAGTGGACACGGCCCCGTGTTCAGGATCTGTATCTGGGCGTTTTAATTAAATTTACTGATTTCGTTGAGCACGGGGCGTGTTCAGTGAGCACGGCCCGTGTTCAAGCTTCTGTTACTGGGTGTTTTATGAAAAATATGCAGCACGGCCCCGTGTTCAGCGAGCACGGCCCGTGTTCAACCTACTGTAAATGCAAAACTAAACTAAAATGCAGAAAAATGTGGGCCCGTTTTGAAAAGGTTTTGAAAAACTGATTAGGCCGTCGATTTTAAGCTTTCCTAAAATCCTTGTGTCCCCGGCAGCGGCGCCAAAAACTTGATGCGTGTGAAGTGTTATATATATTAGGTGTATATTTTAAGCCCTTTTTTAACACTTATTTTAGCCAAGTTTTAAATTTATAAAACACGATATTTCACTAACACTAAACACACATATGGGCAAGTGCACCCATCGTTGAGTGTAGTATAGCGTTGGTAAGATACCGAGGTCGTCCAAGGACACAAGAGCTTTTAGTACCGGTTTATCCTCAACGTCTAACCAAAATAAAAGTTTAGAAAAATGTTTTAAACTAAGAAAATTAAAAACTAACTAAAATGCTGAAAATAAAAATAAAAGAAAAAACAGATAGACAAGATGAATCACTTGGTTCCGACTCGTATCTAGTATAACCTTTGATTATTTCCGCACTTTTGCACATAATTAAGAGATTATCTTAGTTATTGTAGTAGGCCCCTCTTTTGAAGGCGACGTTACCCTCACCCCAGTAGTTTGAGTCAGCAGGGATACAATCCTAAAAGGGTGGATTATTGGAAGATAATGAATTAAGTTATTAATGCAGTATTGTGGTAGGCCCCGCTTTTGGCGGTGACGTTACCCTCGGCTAAGTAGTCTGAGTCAGCAGGGATACAGTCCTAAATAGCCGGGTTATAGTATTAATAGTAGTTAACTTATGAGGGGATCAAAGAGTTTGGACCCCCGCCATCCAATACCGTGAAGTATTGAAGGAGGTCCTACTAAATTTGACCCAGGTCCATTGCAGGACCTCTAAACGCTGAACAATGGCAAGACCTTTACCAAACCGTTCCCTTAACCCCCTACCAGGTAGCCAACATATCTCCATATAGACCGTGGAGATATGAATGGTGAAAATCCTTTATTTTATATAGACAGTAAAATAATGCCAAGACACCACGGACAAACGATAAGGAAAGAGCACCTTCAACATAAGTAACTAGTTATTAAAGTCATTAATACAAAACCAAATAAAAAGTGCAAAAGATTAGAAATAAAAAGTATTATACTAGACACTTTGTCTTCACCAAGTGATGTAAGAGACTTAGGCAAACATGGCCTTGATTGTCAAGAACTCTTACGATCAATCTTGGATCCCGAGACGACTCACACACTCTACGATGGACAATGGATGATGGTGGTGGATGATGGTGTTGTGATGGTGGTGGGTGGTGGATGAAGTGTGAGAGAGGTGGTGTGCCAAGGGATCGTTTGAGCTTGAGCCAAGCACTCCTATTTATAGCCTGTACAGAAGCCTGGACACGGCCCCGTGTCCGCTGGACACGGCCCCGTGTCCACCCTTTTCTCTTTCTTCATTAATACAGTTTGTCTTTATTAGCTCCACACGCCCCCGTGTCCGCTGGGCACGCCCCCGTGCTTGTCTGACATTCTCTCTCTTCATTAATTGTAATTCGCAATTACAATTAATGCGCCTGCTGTACTTTCGCCACGCCCCCGTGTTCACTGGACACGGCCCCGTGGTGGGCAATAGAAGCTTCTAGAGGTTTGTCTTTTGTGCCAGGGCTGACCATTCTGGACACGGCTGTCACACCCCGACTTTCCACGTGTCACCGGTGGGCCCGGTGGGGAGTATCGTGACGTGGTTGGCAACGTAATAGTCAAACAACACAATTATATAAATGCACAGCGGAAGCAAAAGATAAATATTATTACATTTCCGAATATAAAGTAATATCCAATATTACAACGGAAAGTAAAGGATCCACAGGCGGATCTTAAAACATATCATTTGTTCAACAGACTTTAGGCACCTAGAACCTCCAAGATTCTTTAGAACCGCCCTGAGCTTCCAGCCAATTATGTTCAGTACCTGTCACTTAACCCTTTTGGAAAATACGTCAGTTTTCACTGGTAAATACACTCAACCGACTCATTTTGGAAAATGATTAAAAATTGGTTTGGATGCACATGGCACAAAATATATTGACACTTTGATTAAAATGCACAGAGGCAAAATTAATCTTTTTACACTTGGAACAATTATATTTATAACCTTGTATACAGATTTACATGTTCGTTGTACGTTCAGGGCCCGATGTAGAAACCGAGTCAAGATTAACAGACACGCCACAAGTATAGGCCCACAAGAGTGAGATACCGTTATTACTTAGTAACTGTCAGGTGTATGCCTACACCCCGTACCTAAGACGTGGCCATTTTATAACACAATGATGTCAAGGATATCCGGGACATGGTCATTAACCCCTAAAGGCTTTTATTTCAAACAATACAGATTAAACCGGGTTACCTCAATAATTTAACCTTCATTAAGATTAAATATTCAATACCCGACCAAGCGGTATTATTATACCGTATCCCAAGCCCGTATAGGGAAAATAAGTTAAGAGTATTTACCTGAGCTAGCTCCTGTCTTAAATAGCAAGAATCTAATAACTCAGCCGTAGTCGCTTAAGTAAGCGTAGGTACAATTTACCGAAATGCTCTAGTCTGGAATGATGGTATAAATAATTAATTAGAATGCTAACGGGTCTTTAATTAAGCCTAAGCTTAGACCGGTTAGTCTTACAGGAAGATACGGTTCGTACGCATGATTACGCGAAGACCGAAATAGAATGTGATTTAGACCCGACAAGTTTGGAGACTTGTATAACATGGGTAAACTAAACACATTCTGAATTTTGAGATAAAACCGATAAGGTTTGACCCGTTTCGGCTAACTTATATAAACTAGTTATATAAACCGATCCGAACGCGAATAACGCGTAACGGGTAACCGAATAGGTCGCGAACAGGTTTCCTAAGTTAATATGCTTTAAATATGTTATGATATCATTATGATATCTTCCATAATGCCCAAAACGAGTTTAATCCTAAATTATGCCCCGTAGGGGTATTTTGGTCATTTTAACGATTATAAAAGGGATTTAACGTAACCCTGATGTTCGGGACTGAAGTAATCAGTAAACATATTATTTTTTAACAGATTATATTAGTTGATAATAATCCGTATGTGTCAAAATAGTTTTAAGCCTAAACTACGCGTATAATACGCGTATAAACCCGTTTTAAGTGACGTATGGGTTAAAATACGATTCCGAGTTTTCTGATCAGCAAAACAGGCTCAAAACATTCCATTTATTATTTAAAATCAGTGGCAATTGGATTCGCGTCAAAATTCTTGGTAGAAATCATTTTATGACCGAAAAGGGTAAATTCGGTATTAACCGAATTAAGGCGATAAGCATAGTTTAAGACCAGTTTAAAAATAATTAAAAATCTTCAAAAATCCCAAAATATTATTTAACATTAGTGGGGAAAAGGTTTGGTGCCGAAAATCGGGTTTAGATAGGCTATGCGCTAATCGCGCCGTTTAATTAATAAAAAGTCTACCGTTTACGCTAATGCGCATATCTCCTAATCTAGACCTCCGATTGACGTGAAAATTTACGTACATGTTTAATAATCAGTAACTAAGATTATTGTACTTCCATATTTTCAAAATTCTCGTTGTATGGTCATAAGGGCATTATGGTCCAATTTAAGCGATTAACGGAAACGTGTACATGCATCGGATAATCAACGAAACAAGTACAGAGACTTATACTAGCATGAAATCCATCCCTAAAGAAGCACTAAGGCAATACCGAATCAAATTAAAACGAGTCAGAACCGAAGTCAATGCAAAAGTCAAAGTCTTGCGTCTTTCGGTTCCGAACCGGGTTTAAACAGAAATTTGTCGAGTCGGACAAGCATAGACAAGTTTTTATACTTATTACCAAGTTATATTAAGTTTAAAACAGGTTACACGCCTCGCGGATTGCTAATCGTGCATTAAATCGCATTTTGTATTTCTGTTGACTTTTTCGGTCAACTTTTGACTCGACAAACGACCTAGTTAGGTCTGGAATCGGTACGTGCCCTTATAAGGGTTTAATACCCATATGATTACCTATCTAACGGTACTTTTAATTCGTGATACGACTGAGCTATCATTAACTAATCACGAAGTCAAACCGTAGTTACGTCGGTTTGACTTTTAAGCTAATTACTAAGCTATAATTTATTTAGAAAGGTTAGGCAACTTACTAGGTGTTTAATGATGATTAGGGAGGCTTGTGATCTGATTGGAGGCTCCTCAAATGATCAGATTTCTTGCAAGAAGTTGTGAGGAATTATGAAACATATAGTGGCCTTTTATAGTGTCCTCAATCACCAATAAGTGTTGACACCAAGGTCTATGATCAACCACAAATGTTAAACACATGTCCCTAGTGTTCTAGATCAGTTTAGGGGGCGTGCACATGCAAGAAAAACCGGCCAAGAGGGTTAAAATCGCGCATAACAGGCTGCTGCCTGTTTTCTGGTTGCTGTGCATGGCTAGCGCACCGCTACGCTTCTGACGTAGCGCACCGCTAGCCCTCCTCAGGGGCAATTTTTTCCATTTTTCAGTTTGCATCCCTGGCTCTTGGTGCTCCGAAAGGTCAACTAAGCTTAATTCTTGTATTTTGACCCCTTATTATTTATATACAAGGGCTTTATGACTTATACTCACTTTGCCAAGTCCCTGGACACTCCCGGTTAACCCGAAAAGCCTTAACTTTCAATATTAACACTTTAACCCCCCCGCACACGAATTTGATCATAACTTTCTCATACGATAACGAAACTTTATGAAATTTTAATCGTGCATTCTAGTGAGCATAATTTATATTTACAAAGCTTCGGGTTTGTCAAAAGATCACTCAGAGGTATATCTTTAACATGTTGACACATTTGACCCCTGTAGTTTGTAATCTCTCACTTTTAGCTTCGTATGATCCATGATTTATTCGTTTGATGTTATAAACATCATGTAGGGTTATTATGAAGTATATTCATTCGCTGTTGACACTTAGAATCCGTATAATTACATACTTTCCATGTTTGTCAACTTTAGTCCTTTTATAATATTCTTTCACACGTTCAAACTTTATGACACGTGTCAACACATTATAGGACGTGAATTTTCGAGGTGTTACAACGGCCCCGTGCTGAGCTGGGCACGCCCCGTGTCGGGCTGGGCACGCCCCGTGTCGGGCTGGGCACAGCCCCATGCTCAGCTGGGCACAGCCCCATGCTCAGCTTTCTTCTTGTTTTTGCTTTGGGAGTTGTTGTCGAGGGGTCGGGCATGCCACGTTTCTTCCTTTTCTTTGTATTTATGTTGGTTTTGGCTGTATTTTTGTTCCTTTTGTTCGTTTAAGCTCATTTGACCCTGTAAATTCAAAAGGAAGACAAAAACACACTTTTTCCAACATTAGTACTAAAAAAGGGTTAGTTTTATGCCTTATTTGATGTAATTTATATGTTGCATTTTACACACATCAAATACCCCCACACTTGAATCTTTGCTTGTCCTCAAGCAAAACTCTTTATAATGTGGCTTTACACTCCCAAATGGAATTGGTAGAAGAGAAGGTTTTTGGGCTTGTCATAGAGTGCCGGGAATCCAAGATTCTTTATTAGGCTTTATTTTTATGTATTTATAATCCTATTCGTCATGATTTATTTAAAACTTTTCATAAGATAAATTACTTATTAGGGCATAACATGCCTTTGTAAAATTCTATTTATATACAAGTTCACATACCTCACGGGGATCACTCAACACTCGGCCGAAAATGTATTTTTGTGGATCACTCGAGAGCGGCAAAGAACTTACTCCTACCATAGGCTTGCCAAGCAATCAATCCTCCTCCTTTTTAACTTATATACCTTTGTAAATATCAAGAGGACTTTGTGGGTGAAGGGTTAGGCTTGGGTTAAAGGTAGGTGGTTGGGTTAGTGGTTAGTAGAAAAAGGGCGAAAAGCGTAACAAGCTTCGGTTTTCGTAAGACTTTTTTTTTTTTTTTTTTGTGTCACTTTTATTTTGATGAAGCTATTATTCAAACAAAGTTATTTTTGATGAACTTGTTTGTTTATTTTCTTTTGCTTCATCATCAACACACTTTTTTTTTTTTTTTTTTTTGAAAGTCATATGAGAAACCGAGCTAGTTACTAAAACAAAATAAAAAGGGTTTAGGTGGGTGAAAAGGTGTTTGGTTTGGGTTAAGAAATGAAAAGGTTTAGGCTCAAAGGGGCTAACTAGGGGGATTTTGGGTAGGTGGTAAAAAAAAAGAAAAAATAGTGGTGTAGAAATAAAAAGGGTTAGTCCTAATGCCTCCATCATTTACTTACTCGGGTTTAAGTTGGTAAGGACCGGGAATGTATCGTCATGGCAAGTTCTTGAGTCGTAAGAACCAAGCGGCTATTCACACAAGAAACGAAAAATGAGCATTTAGTCAAATGATATGTAAGTGTATGCTCAATAAAGGCTCAAAACTCACTTTTGTGGGAATGGGTTTTTATGTGATCAAGTATATATAATCAAATTTTAACTAAGCTTGTCATGCCTTTTCATAATTTTCTTATGTTGGTTCTTTTTGTCATGACGCTATCGGTTGTAAATTTGTAAAAATATAACCTTTTTAGAATTTTGAAATTCCCAAATTAAACCTAGACAAGTAAAAAAAAATTGAAAATTTTTGAAAAAAATTTGGGGTGATTAGCGGTTCCAATAGAGTTTTGTGTAAGGCTTGTTATTAGGACTTGCAAGATTCAAGGTTTTAGCATCCCCCCCACACTTAAATTACACATTGTCCTCAATGTATCCCAAAAATAAGTTTTTAGGCTGATTAAATGTGTAAAAATGGGTTAAAAACAAGATTTTATGGTACTGGGAGTATGATGTTATAGCAGGATAGGGAGTCCATCACACAGAAACATTGTATCGAGTTGACCCCTTCAACATATACAAGTAACTTTATCTCCCCTACGGTATTCCTAGCCTCCCCACTGAAGCCAACGAGCACGGTGGATTTCGAAGTAATGTCCGTCGGAGATACATTCATCCTCTTCAATGTTTCCAGCTGAATTATGTTGACAGAGCTGCCATTATCCACTAATATCCTGCGTACAAAATGGTTAGCAACATATAATGTTATTACGAGGGCATCATGGTGAGGATCCTGGACAGTATCCCTGTCATCACTGTCGAAAGTGATCACTTTGTCAGTTGTGAGGGTAGTCATTCTGGCTGGTATGTCTCCCCTTTCAGTCTTAGCCTCCTTTGCATGTCTCTTGGCCGCAGAATACGAAGTCCCACAAATGTCGGATCCTCCCGAAATAAAGTTAATTATTTTGGCATCCGCTGGGGGTGATGCTGCTCGTTCAAGATCCTTCTCAGGATCCTGCCCTTTATTTTTCTTTCTTCCCAGCAAATCCTTCAGATATCCCTTGCTCAATAGGTAGCTTATTTCTTTCCTTAGAGCAATGCAATCCTCAGTCACATGTCCGAAATCTTCATGGAAGGCACACCATTTGGATTTATCCTTCCAATCAGCTTTTTGTTGATTCTTTCGAGGCCACCTAGCTTTGTCTCCTAAACCCTGCATAGCATACATTAACTCAGGTATATTAACAGAAAAGCAATACTCAGATAATTCAGGATATTCTTTAGGATCCTCGTCTTCAACAGCATTCACTTTCTTGTTATCATTTCTGCCATATGGCTTGGAGCGATACGGTTTATACGAGGATTCTGATTTCCTATTGGTTGATTCGTAGGTTGAGGTAGAATTCATCCTCTCTTGCATCTTTTTGTCATCTTCCAAGCGAATATATCTCAAGGCCCTGTTACGAGCTTCGTCGAGATTCTTGCAGGGATTCATTACAAGATCCTGATAAAACTGAGAATCTTTTTGTAATCCCATCTTAAAAGCCTGCACAGCTATTGCAACATCAAGATGTGGGATATCCAAGGATTCCCGACTAAACTTGTTCACATAATCCCTCAAGGATTCCTGAGGTCCTTGAGTTATCCTGTAAAGATCACTGGTTAATTTCTCAAAACTCCGGCTACAAGAAAACTGACTATTAAATAAATTAACCAAATGAGCAAACGAAGCAATTGAGTGAGGAGGAACATTTAACAGCCATTTTAAGGCTGATCCTGTCAAGGTAGAACCGAAACCCTTGCACAAGCATGCTTCCTTGAGCTCCGGAGGGATAGGGTTAATCTCCATTCTTTCCCTATACTGGGCAATATGCTCTTCAGGATCCGTAGTCCCATCATACAGTTTCATGTTGGGGGTCTGAAATCTCTTTGGGATTTCAGCATCACAGATAGGATATGCAAAGCGGGTTATCCTATGGCTGTCTTGGGATACTTCGGGAATTGGCTGGACCGCTCCAGGTACACTGGATATCATGTCCTTCAATTTCTGAAGCTCCCTAGTAAATGTTGACGTCATACCTGCATCCTGCAAAGATCCATTATTGTTAGTAGCAAGAATATTATTATTTGACACGTTACCGGTCTGAGGATTCTGGCCATATCCTGAAGCATATCCTGAGCTCCTCACAGTTGACATCCTGACCGAGGAGGGTATCTCAGGAGTATGATTCTGAGAATGGCTTGGCACGATATTCCCCCGGTTATCCTCAGTGTAAACTGCAGAACTGAAGTTCAAAGTCCTAGGCTGCAAAGGAGTGACAGTTTCTTCAGCAGGTCTACTTGGGCCGGATTTCAAGAGTTGTATCTCTCTCATCAGCATCCAATTAGTTTCCTGCTGCTGCCTCATCTGTTCCTGTACACTACCAAACAAATTCAGAATTTCATCATTAGAAGCCAAAACAGGACCAGATCCCTGGGTACTGGGAGCGGGGATAACATCCCGAGCCACATGACTCTCAGTTCCGTGTGTAGAAGCTTGCATTCTTGGAGGAGGAGGTGGAAGCACCGAACCAATTGTTGCAGAGGTTGTAGCAGACATGGTGGAAGAGCTCATGTTTGATCTCGAGGCCATTGAAAACAATGTAGCAAAAAGTTTTGACAATAGAAAACCGAGTAATGATTTTACTAAAGTTTTTAGTAAAAATAGCATCACCTGCCCCACGGTGGGCGCCAAATTGTTTTGGTCAAAAATTACCGAAGCAATTCAGTGATCAAATTAGTTAAGTGAGGTAGTGTGCTAGAAATATGTGTCAAAAATATGTTAATCAAATTATTTGCAAAAACAGTTTCAGGATACGGCTCAGGATGTAAAGCTGTATCTATGATCAAACAATGAGCGAAAATGTAAAGGGTGACGCGAGATGTACGAGGAAAGCCCTTGATCAATCTAGATTGCCGGCACAAAACCTCGGGAGCTGACAATCGCAGCTGCCTTGTTCTTTTATTACTTCAAATATCAGGATACAGTGCAGGATGTGATGCGGATCAACTAGGTGTTACAAGGTAACTCGAGTATAAGTGTTTGTGTATAGTGATTACTAGTAACGAGAAAGCAAAGTGTGCGAGTGAGGTGAGTGAAAAATCGCGTGCCTTAATCTGATCCGCCCCATCTATTTATAGTAAAAGAAATACAAAAAACTACCCTATTAAATCGGGATTCGGTGGATATTCCCTTCTTGAACGTTGTAGACCTGGTCCTTCGGGTTCAATGTCTCTCATGTAACTGGTTGCCCGATTCTTAAGGAGAAGAGGTCCATTCGACCGTTAGCGACCTACGACTTCTAACCTGCACATGGTCAATTTAGTTAACACTAGGATATCGCACCAGGATGCTACCAATATCCTGATCCGGTATCCTGGTCATAGGTAAACAATCAAAAGCAGAATATTAGTCAGGATATATATGCTCAGAAAATGACCCATAACACACGTGTCCTAAACTCTAAACATGTAAAAGTTTGAGTTTGAAGGACTAAAGTTGTCAAACGATGAAAATATGTATGCGAAGAGACTAAAAGTGCCAACATGCCAAACTTGTGCCTCTGATTGACCACACACAATGAATATATTCTTAAACGAGTAATTATTCGGATATAAGAAGCCGTTTGTGAAAGTAAACAAAAGTTTACAGGATACATGGGTTAAACTTGTCAACATGTTAATTCTTACCTCTGAGTGGCCTTTTAACGAACCCGGGACTTCGTAATGTTCGATTATACTCTCAAGAATATATGATAACAAATTCACGAGGTTTCGTGATCGTTATGTGTTATTTACGCAGATTCCCAAGAATAAGGGTTAAAAGCGTCAACGAGCAGAAACTTGTGTTTTCGGTGATTGTTTAACGAAACCGGACCTAACGGTGTTTGGTTATACTCCCTAGATCATCTACAAACTAACTACCAGGGCCTATTGTACCTAAAATGAAAGACATGAAGCCTATAAAGGTACAGGGACTGATTATGACAAGTCTGAAACTTGTTTGACTGGTCTTACATGGTGTCACGCTGCGCGACAATAACACCCCTATGCCGTCGCGCGACGCGACGACATCATTTTGACAGAATATGATGGACAGGTACTGATCTTCTTCTTCCTTGTGCTCCAAACCAAAACAAATCGAATTCTATGGCTTGTTGATGGTTTTAAAAACCACTTTGGACACCTGGAGACATCTGAATTCATCCCGTAACACCTGTGATGATCATAAGTGATCTCCATGCACTATAAATAGGCTCATTTGGGCAGCCATCATACTTGCACTTTCACTCTAAACTCTCATATCTCACTAGTTCAAGCTTTTCTTGAGCTTTCTTTGGGATTCCTGATCAAGAGGGAGCCCACCTTAGTTCAATCTTTGTGCAAGGACCTGTTGTAAGTGTCCTTAGCCACTTTAGTATAGTTTTTATGTGTTTAAAAGCAAAAGGTCAAAGTTGTCGTAATAACGCTTTGACTTTTGGTTTAGACCTAAACGGTCCAGCCATTGTTCGAGGAGAATATGGCTACGTGATCGTAATTAGGTAGGTGTTAATCCCTCAAAAGGGCACCTCCTAATTACCACGTTTACTTGGCTAATTGTCGGGTCAAAGTAACTAGTCAAAAAGTCAAACTAGTCAGATTTTCATAAAATAATTAAAACTGATAATGTAGAAGTTATGAACCATGTTTTATCACTTAAATAACTTGGTAAATATTATTAGAACATGTCTAAGCATGTTCAACCCGACAATTCTGAGTTTAGGGTCGGTTCGTAACCGAAAGTCGCAAAAGCTTGACTTTTGCTTTGACTTTCAGTTCTGACCCGATTAAGCTTAAATTCTTTATGTTTTAAGCTTCCATTAGGACCATAATATGTTGTAGTATAACCCTCTGAGGTTATATTACCTGGTCACTAATATTCTGAATTATATGCTAGTTTCCGTTATTATGCTTATAATTGACCAATATGCCATTTTAATCTAAAAATGAGATTTTTGAATATGTGAGCATACAAATAGGTTAAGTACTGATATATAAACATGTCTAAATTAATTTGATATTGTTTTCTGGTCTCAAACTGATGTAATGCTAAATATCGTGAATTGAGCTTTTATAAATATTATATTACGCTTTTATGCATAATGCATGTTTAAACATAGATTTTGGCCCAAAACTCGTTACCTACTGTTATGATATCATTTTTAGGAATTTCTGGAATGTTGGGTCAGATTAGATACTGACCATAACTTAGAGTTCTTGTATAAATTCCTTAATAGACGATAATACCCTTTTGGCTAATAAAATGTGATTTACATATGATTAACATGCCAAACCTTTTTCTACTGATTTGATATGAAAAATAAAATATTTTAGACATTGAAGGCTGATCAAAATCTCAGAATCACATAAACATTTCAAATATCGTCAATTATCGATTTTTATGCTAATTAGGTGCATAGTATGGTTTAAAACCATATTTGGCACCTAAGACTTGTTACCTACTGAATTTATAAATAAATTTTAATATTTTTACAGTAGGTATAAGTCATAAACTCAGACTTCCAATTATGTCCTTAAAAGCATATGTGAAATGACCAAAATACCCTTTCGGGGCATAGTTTGGCCAAAAATGGTAAACCTCACATATGAATGATATCCTACTGTTTTAACATCATAAAATAAATATTTTTACTGAATGTTTTAGACCAGAATATCAGTTTACTTTAAAACCACTTTTATAAATATTAAAATGACCAAAATGCCCTTACGGGACTTAATTTGGTTTTAAATACTTTTTGGGCATATATGTTAACATCCTACTGATGTATTAACAGACTTTAAGCATAATAACATATGGGACTTGTATATGGTTCATTTGGTTACCCGTCATGCATTTATGCGTTCGGTTCGGTTTATGTAACTAGTTTACGGGTATGTTTGGCATGGAGATTTTAGGAGCTTCTAGCTTTAAGCTTTTAAGAAAAAGCTCCTATTCAATAAAAAGTCTTGTTTGGTTGAAGGAACTTTAAGCTTTTAGTTTAGGAGCTTGAAGCTTTTGGTTGAACGCTACTACTAGTAGCGTTTAGAAGGAGCTACAAGCTTTTAGGGAAAAAATGACTATTTTAACCTCTAAAAATAAGGAACTTTTTAATGCACCAACTTTCTAAATTTTTAGTTATGTCCATTTTGGTCATTTTATACATTTTATTAAAAGCTCCAGCTACTCTAGCAAACATCAAATATATCTAAAAAGCTACAGCTACCAGCTTCCAGCCACCAGCTACCAGCTTCCAGCTACTTTTGCCAAACATACCCTACATGAATTAGCCGAAATGGGTTTAACCTTATCAGTTTAAATTCAAAATCCAGAATGTGTTTAGTTTACCCATATTACACATGTATCCAAACTTGTCGGGTCTAAATCACATTCTATTCCGGTCTCCACTTAATCTAGCATATCGAACCGTAAAGTACCTTTCAAACTAACCGGTCCAAGTCTTTGACTTAAATAAAGACCCGTTAGTATCCTAATAAGTTAATAAACCTTCCATACAGATTGAGTAGCTTTGGTAGAAGGTATTTACATAAGGCTTTAGGAAACATACGGCTGAGTTACATCTTTACACTTCTAGCTCATGTAAATACTTTTAACTTATTTTCCCTTATACGGGCTTGGGATACGGTATAATAATAATACCGCTTGGTCGGGTATGGAATCATTTAATCGGATTGTGATTAATAAATTACATAACTTGTTTTAATCTGTTTTGTTTGATAACATAAACATAGGGGGTTAATACGACCGTGTCCTAGATATCCTCGGCTCATTTCATTTGAAAAATGGCCACGACCTATGCACGGGGTGTAGGCATACACCTGACAGATGCAAATGCTAAATAACCCACATGTTGGGGATAACTCATTTGTGGGTTTTATAGTGGTGAGTCGGTTAATCATGACCGGCTTCCAAACCGGCCCCATATGTATGACAAACATGTAAAACTGCATACAAGATTTTAATAAAAATTGTCCCAAGTTATAAATGGTTTTGTGCCTTGTGCGCCTAAATCAATTTTCATAAACTCTTTTCAAATGAGTCGGTTAATTGTATTTACCAGTGAAAACTGACGTATTTTCCAAAGACTAAGTGACAGGTACCTCTCAAAATTAGGCTGGAGCTACTTGGTGTCAAAAAATCCTTAGATGCCTGAAGTCTGTTATTTCAGTTTCTTGTATTTGTTTTTATGATCCGCCTGTGGATCTCTATTACAACCAGTCTGTATATTCTTTTATTTCGGACACTCAGACATTATGGTTTGTAATAGTAATTATCTACCAAGCCTTCCGCTGTGCTATAATATTGTGTTAATTGTCTATGATGATATCAACTACGTCACGATACTCCCAACTGGGCCCATTGGTAATATGTGGAAATATCGGGGTGTGACAGGTTGGTATCAGAGCCAACATTGAGTGAATTAAACACTAGCCTTTTGTGTTTAATCTCAATGACACAATAGCACATTCCTTAGACTTCCAAGTCTAGGCAAATGACCTAGGATTTCTTCTTAACTTTCCTTTTTTCGTTTATATGTTGTTTTCTTGTTTTGACAGGTTTTATAAAATGCCGCCACGTGTCAGAGGAAAAGGAAAAGGTCCTATGAGGGGAGGACCATCTAGTCATGCTGGACCCTCACACAGACGCACGCCTTCAGCGTCATTTAGTAGCTCCGATTCACGAGACAATTGGAGACACTCTTTCGAGCCTGTGAGACACTCAGTTTCGTTGGGTTCTTCACCATCAGATCACCCTTCCTTTGGGCCGCCTATTCAAGACGAGCCCCAGCATTCATACCATTCTCACCACTCACATCACTCGCTACACTCACACTCGTTTCACCATTCTGATTCTCACCATCCTTACTCACCGGGTCAAGTAAACCCAAATGATTACATCAACGCACCACCGGATTATAATCCGTTGGGCCCCGAAGATCACTTCTCGCAGGACATGGAAGTGGATAGTGATCCAGATCCATAAATGCCACCAACTGGGACGCCTACGCATCCCATCGATATCTCGAGCGGTTCATCTTTTGCGGGATCACTTTATTAAGGTCCCGATACTTTTAAAGAATGGTTTGGGCAATGGGATTTTTATTACACCCCTTCTTTTCACAACAACCCACCACAGCAGCCACATGAAGAGCCGCCCCTTGAGGCGGTAACCCCACCTCCATTACCAGTTGATGAACCACCTCAACCACCTCCTGAGCCACCAAGGCGGAGGAGGAACGCACGGATGTCGGTGCGAGGGAGACCGAGATTCAGTTCCCTACAAGCTTCAAGCACTTACCCTCCAATTCCTGAAGATCCACAAATGGGTGGACCTTCACACGCGGTGTCGAAGATCGATACCATGCCAGTTACCTTTGCACCACCGCCACCGCCAACGGGTTATGAAAACCTAATACCTACTTACCCAGGTTCGTCTGGGTATAACCCGTTTGAGTATCAATCTCCTACTGGTTATGATTACTAAGCTCCTGCCCATGATCCATATCTTGAGGCAGCTCACTTTAACGCCCTTTATCCCTCACCATTTCCACCATCATACCCAACTTGGTATCCCGTGCAAGGGTATCAATACCCTCCATATCAGCAGCAACCTCAACATCCGCCTCAACTTTCGCAAACACAAGAAATCTTACAAAGGTTGGACGAGGTTGAACAAAAAGCAGAGGAACGGGAAAAGAAGCACAATAAATTCCTTAAGGGTCTTGCGAACTTCATCAAAGGAAAGAAGAAGTAGAAGTTTTTATTTTATTTTGTATTGTAATTTCAATTTAGTCCCTGTGTGGACATTTCCTTTATTCTAGTCCCTGCGTGGACTTGTTTCTTTTCTTTGGTCCCTGCATGGACAATTTGTTTATTTCAAGGACCCGTTTAGGGCACTTTTTATAATCGTTTAGTATTATTAATGGAATTTATTTTGAAGTTTTATATGTGTATTTTATTATATCACCATGCAAATATCATTTCAATTTTCATTGATCTACGTGACATTTCAAAAGAAATTCTTAAAGGTATGACCTAGCCATAATATAAATGGTTATGATGGTGTAACCCCCTTAAGAAAATGATTCCTTGTTAACATCTAAAAACATGTTAACACTCCTGGCAGTGTGAATTGAGATGCCACACTAGCTTCCCAAAAGTACTTGGATCTTTCCAAGCCACCTTCATGGTCTGAATGATCAATATGAATCATGGCTATTAACATCAAATATGATATATACACCAAAACATCCATTTGAGGTGTTCTGCCTATGGGCTAATGTGTATCCTGACAATGATAGGTATATTTTATAACTTCTTGTCCCAAAAGGCGATGAACTATGTTTGACCCTTAAAATCACTGATCCAAAAGATCATTGATAATACTTAAATTGTCCTTGTGACAAGGCTTTTTGTGCCATCTAAATGTCCTTCGAGACGAGCCTTTGTACTATATGAAATGTCTATACGACATTGACAGTTGTGACTTATGTCCCCTGTCTGATAAATATAAAGGATTATATCCTACTTGATTGCCAATAATGGTTCATTTGCAACCTAGGCAAATTATAATCAAATAAATTTTGAATTATTATCTAAAATGGTCTATATGGTTTATTAATACCATGACTATCTAATCATCAAATACGATGATTCATTATATAATCTAAATAAAACATTATTGTTTGATTTTAGTATTCAAATCATGGCTGGCTCCGATGAAGCTAATAGTCATCCAGTAGAAGGAAACAATAAGGATACAAGGATTAATGTTACCGGTGCTGAATAACAAGCGATGATAAACACAACAGTTGCTCAAGCTGTGAAAAAGCGATGAATAACAAGTAATGTTCGGTCTAAAACTCATACAAAGTCCCCTTCAAAATCGCATACGTTGAAAAAGGATGATTCTCAACATTCATCCAATCAAAAGAGTGAACCTCAGAGGCAAATTGTCTTTGATCAAGCTCCCAAGTACAACAAGGGTTGTACTTACAAATATTTCATCTCTTGTAAACCAAGAGATTTCATGGGAGAAAAGGGAGCTATTGACTGTATGAAATGGTTGGACGAAATGGAAACTGTTATCGATATCAGTGGGTGTGCCAAGGAGGACATCGTAAAATTTGTATCTCAGTCCTTCAAGGGCGATGCCCTGACATGGTGGAAAGCCTTGGTGAAATCCACCGGAAAGTTCCTCTGTATAACCTTTCTTGGAATCAATTTGTTGAACTTATGAAAGACACTTACTGTCCACGGCATGAGGTGGAAAGAGTGGAGACTGACTTCCTCACTCTAGTTATGAAAGATTTGGATTGCAGGTCTTATGTGACTAGTTTTAACTCGATGTCTCGATTAGTCCCTTATCTGGTCACTCCAGAACCTAAACGCATTGCGCGTTTTATTGGTGGTTTAGCCCCTGAAATCAAGGGAAATGTCAAGGCTTCTAAGCCTGCTACATATAGATCGGCTGTAGATCTATCATTGTCACTTACTCTCGATGTTATAAGGAGTAAGTCAAAGAAGACCACCGAAGAAGGGAAGATGAAAAGGGAGGATGACCAGTCCCATCAGTCGAATAAAAAGAGGAAAGGAAACTCTGGTTTCAAGAAAGGTCAGTCTGGATACAAGCCTAGGTGCAAAATTTATGATAAGAGGCACTTTGGGAAGTGCAATCAGGGTCCACAAGCTAAGCCTTGTGAGATCTGCAAAAAGAAAGGGCACAAAACTCTGGAGTGCCGAAACGTTAAGGATGTGTCGCAACCCCGCCCCCTTATCTGTCCCGGGAACTGGCGGCCGCGAACATCAGTTGTGGTGGTATCAGTTTGTTTATTAATTTGGCAGCGGAAATACATCAGGACCGTAGTTAGGAAATGTTTATCAGAGTAAAACCACCATATTTTATATTAATAACCACATGGGTAAAACCCAAGTTTCTTATTACAACATAGGGATAAACCCTATTTTATTAAATTTAAAACATCGTCTTTTAGGTAACTTTTATAGCTACATTTTTCCAAGCCGTCAGTGCTCTCAAGCTGGCTTTCTTCTAATTTGGCTGTCACATTTTGTTACCTGAAACGCGTTTTTAAAACATTTGTCAGTGGGAAATACTGGTGAGTGAATCCCAGTTTAATCAAGAAGCATTTTATCAATTAACACAGTATTGAGAGCTATCACATTGTTTATTTTTACACAATTACTCATTCAGTATTGTCAATCCTGACTGGTGGGTCATATTACACATTGGCTAACTCGTTGTCCAATTGTAACGTGTTCCACATTTTGCATACAAAACCCCAACATACCGGCAGTAATTGAAGAACTACAAAGACTCAATCACTGCTTAATTACATTGTAAAACATTTAAGGTTTTGTAAAACAGTTCACAAAAAGGTTTACAAAAAGAGGATAAACTCACATTGTTGTCTTAGACTTCTTGTGGGGTTTCCTGGTGATTTATCTATAATTTATACAAATGTACATATGTTAGTATAATAACCCTTTATTATATTAATGATACCCTCCCTGAGACGGCATTCCAACAACTACGTCGGGCAGAACTACGACAGTCGTTACGGAACCCTGGATCAATCGGGCAGCGTATCTAATATGTAACCGGGGTTATAATACTTACAATGGGGCAGAACTTCGTTAATTAGGGGGTATTATACTTGGAGATTATGCCTACTATGTGAGAACTTCGTGATACAGAAAAGAAATTGAGCGACGAAAACTGAAATCTCGAGCTCCCTCTTTATAGGGCCTCATTTTGGGTTTCACGCGGCCCGCGTAAGGTAAGGCTAAAGCCTACGCGGCCCGCGTAATAGGGGTGTAGGTCTTAGCTGTGATTGGTCATCGCCCCTAGACTTGCCACGATTGTGACACGTGTCGGCACCGGGGCTCGCCTGATCTTGTAGCTGTCGCGGCCTGCGTAAGCTCAAGAGCTGGCTTACGCGCCCCGCGTAAGCCTCATTTTTCTTTTTTTTTTTATTATTTTTAATGATATTTCATATTTTGGGCTCGGTTTTCACATACGGGGTGTATTTTAAGACATATAGGGTAATTTAAAATATATTAGGGCGTCAGAAAAATTTCAGTAGGGTTGTTATAGGATGCAACCTGCTATGGTTGCAATGAAAAAGGGCACATCAAGACTAGTTGCCCTAAGAATGCCAAGAAGCCTGATGAGGCAAAGAAAACCAATGCTAGGGTTTTTCATATGAACGCAAGGGAGGCGGTGAATGATGACAATGTCATAACAGGTACCTTCCTCATTAATGATATTTATGCTAGAGTTTTATTTGATTCAGGTGCTGATAAGTCATTTGTAGACTATAAGTTTAGTAAGTTACTGAATCTGCCTATTAAAACTCTAGACATTAAATATGAGGTAGAACTCGCAGATGGTACCTTAGAAACCGCTTCAACTCTTCTTGATGGATGCTTTATATCCATTAAGAATCATTCTATTTCGCTATCTCTTTTACCAATGAAGTTAGCAGGGTTTGATGTAGTTTTGGGCATGGATTGGTTATCACGTAAGCAAGCTAAAATTGCCTGCGATAAGAAACTAGTTAGCATTAAAACCCCATCTGGTGAATTGGTCACCATTCATGGAGTTACACACTATGGTTTGCCCGATAATGCATCTATACTCAAAGCATCCAAGTGTCCGAAGAACGGATGTGTCATCTACATGGCATAAGTGACAGTTGATGAACCGAAATCAAAGATTGAAGACATCCCAATTATCTCTGAATACCCTGATGTCTTTCCTGATGAACTACCTGGATTACCTCCTGAGAGGCAAGTCGAATTCAGGATAGACATTCTGCCAGGAGCGGCACCAGTTGCACGAGCTCCATACCGTTTAGCACCTACAAAAATGAAGGAATTGAGAACCCAATTGGATGACTTACTAGAAAAGGGTTTTATACAACCCAGCTCATCGCCTTGGGGAGCACCCATATTGTTTGTGAAGAAGAAAGATGGATCAATGCGTCTATGCATTGATTACCGCGAGCTAAACAAGGTAACAATCAAGAATCGTTATCCATTGCCCAGGATCGATGACTTGTTTGATCAACTCCAAGGGGCAAGCTTTTTCTCGAAGATTGATTTAAGATCAAGGTATCATCAACTCAAGGTAAGAACTGAAGATGTACCTAAAACAGCGTTCAGGACAAGGTATGGTCACTATGAATTCTTAGTGTTGCCTTTCGGGCTCACAAATGCACCTGCAGCATTCATGGATCTCATGAATCGAGTCTGCAAACCATACCTAGATAAGTTTGTTATCGTCTTCATAGATGACATACTTATCTACTCTCGTAGTCAAGTTGATCACGAGAAACACCTGTGATGTATCTTAGGATTGCTACGACAGGAGAAGCTGTATGCTAAATTCTCCAAGTGTGATTTCTGGCTTCGCGAAGTCCAATTCCTTGGACATGTTGTGAGCGAGTGTGGTATCCAAGTGGATCCCGCTAAGATAGAAGCAATAATGAACTGGGAAGCACCAAAGACGCCGACTGAAATCCGCAGCTTTCTGGGATTAGCTGGTTATTATAGAAGATTCATTGAGAACTTCTCAAGGATAGCTACACCAATAACTACTCTGACCCGAAAAATGTGAAGTTTGATTGGGGTCCTAAACAACAAGAGTCTTTTGAGATTCTCAAACAGAAATTAAGCAATGCTCATGTGTTAACATTTCCCGAAGGAGTAGAAGAGTTTGTTGTTTACTGTGATGCTTCACACACCGGTATGGGTTGTGTACTTATATAGAGAGGCAAAGTGATTGCCTATGCATCATGACAGTTGAAGGTGCACGAAAAGAATTACACCACCCACGATTTGGAGTTGGGTGCCGTTGTATTTGCATTTAAATTGTGGAGACATTACTTGTATGGAACCAAATGTGTGTTATATTTAGATCACAAAAGTCTCCAACACTTGTTCAATCAAAAGGATCTCAATATGAGGCAACGCCATTGGATGGAAACCTTGAATGACTACGATTGTGAAATTCGCTACCATCCTGGTAAAGCGAATGTAGTCGCAGATGCATTGAGCAGAAAAGAAAATATTAAACCTATACGGATTAATGCCAAAAGTATTGAACTTAAGAACAACTTGAATGAAAAGCTGTTAGCTGCTCAGAAGGAAGCCATATTAGAAGCTAACTTTCCAAGTGAAAAGTTAGGTGTAACGGCTGATCAGTTGACATCTGGCAAAGACGGAATCCTCAGATTGAATGGTAGAATCTGGGTTCCTATTCATGGAGGACTTAGGGATGTAATCCTCCAGGAGGCTCATAACTCCAGATACTCAGTTAACCCTGGAGGTGACAAAATGTATCAAGATTTGAAAGCCAACTATTAGTGGATAGGTTTAAAGAAGTCCATTGCCACACATGTAGCTAAATGTCTGACATGCACTCAGATTAAAGCTGAATATAAAAAACCGTCAGGTTTGCTACAACAACCAGAACTTCCCACACGGAAGTGGGAGATGGTAACCATGGACTTTATAACCAAGTTACCTAAAACAAGGCATGGAAACGATACTATATGGGTCATAGTTGACAGACTGACTAAGTCAGCCCATTTCTTACCCATCTAGGAGACTCATAGCTCCGACAAGCTAGCTCAGTTGTATGTGGATGAGATTGTATCTCTCCACGGAGTGCCAGTATCTATTATTTCTGATAGAGATACTAGATACACCTCTCATTTTTGGAAAAGTTTCCAACAATCATTAGGCACTCATTTGAATTTTAGTACTGCTTACCATCCTCAAACGGATGGACAAAGTGAGCGTAAAATTCAAACTTTGGAAGACATGCTTCGTGCATGTGTTATTGATTTGGGTGGTAGCTGGGATGACCACCTACCATTGATTGAGTTCTCCTATAATAATAGCTACCATCCTAGCATACAGGCTGCACCTTTTGAGGCATTATATGGGAGGAAATGCAGAACTCCTGTTTGTTGGGCTGAAGTAGGGGAAACTCAGTTATCAGGACCTGATATAGTCCTTGAAACAACGGACAAGATTGTCCAAATTCGTGATCGCCTAAAAGCTGCCAGAGATAGGCAGAAAAGCTATGCAGAGAAAAGGCGAAAACCTCTGAAGTTTGAGGTAGGCGACAAAGTTTTACTAAAGGTATCACCCTGGAAAGGTGTGATGCGCTTTGGTAAGAAGGGCAAGTTAAGCCCGAGGTATATCGGACCATTCAAGATCATCGAATGTGTCGGCAGTGTAGCTTATAAGCTAAACTTGCCTGAGGAGCTTAATGGATTCAAAATGTGTTCCACGTTTGTAACTTAAAGAAATGTCTAGCTGATGAATCGCTAGCAATGTCTCATAAAGACGTACAGATTGATGAAAGCCTGAAGTTTATTGAAAAACCTATATCGATTGAGGATCGACAGGTTAAAAAGCTTCAAAGGAAGTACGTGCCCATAGTAAAAGTTAAATGGGATGCCCGTATATAACAACCCTCCTGAATTTTTCTGACGCCCTAATATATATTAAAATATTCCTATATGTCCTAAAATACACCTTGTATGTGAAAACCGAGCCCAAAATACGATATAACATTAAAAATTAAATAAAAACAAAGTTTTTGTGTCACTCGCGGGCCGCGTAAGACCACACCTGGGTCTATGCGGGGTGCGACAACCCTACAACGAAGCGCAGCCCTGAGCCGACACGTGTCATGATCGTGTCGACTCTAGTGGTGATGACCAATCAGGGCTAAGGTCTACACCCCTACTACGAGGGCCGCGTAAGCCTTAGCCTAAGCTTACGCGGGGCTTGAGAGACCCCAAATGCAGCCCTATAAATTGAAACGAAGGCCTTCAGTTTCAAATCGTTCATCTCTCGACTTTCTCTCTCAAATTCTGAATAGTAGGCATAATTATTTGGTATAATACCCCCTAATTAACGAAGTTCTGCTCCGTTGTAAGCATTATAACCCCGGTTACGATTTAGATACGCTGCCCGATTGATCCAGGGTTCCGTAATGGCTATCGAGGTTCTGCCCGACGTAGTCATTGGAATACCGTCTCGGGGAGGGTATTACTAATGTAAATATAAAGGGTTATTATACTAACACGGGTGCATTGTGTAAATTATAGATAATCACCAGGAAACCTTAGAAGAAATCTAAGACAACAATGTGAGTAATCTCCTTTTTGTAAATTGTTTTTACAAAACCTTAAATATTTTACAATGTGATTAGCAGTGATTGAGTCTTTGTAGTTCTTCAATTACTGCCGGTATGTTGGGGTTTTCTATACAAAATGTGGAACACGTTACCATTGGACAACGAGTTAGCCAATGTGTAATATGACCCACCAGTCAGGATTGACAATACTGAATGAGTAATTGTGTATAAATGAACAATGTGATAGCTCTCAATACTGTTAAAGGATAAAACTCTTCTTGATTAAACTGGGATTCACTCACCAGTATTTCCCATTGATAAAATGTTTTAAATGCGTTTCAGGTAACAAAATGTGAAAGCCAACTAGAAGCCAGCTGGACAACACTGAAGGCTTGGAAAAAGTGGCTATAAAAGTTACCTAAATAAAAGAAGATGTTTTATTCAATAAAATAGGGATTTTCCCTATGAAAATGTTTGTAATGAAAAACTTGGTTTTTATCCCAATATGTTTAATACTATAAAAGTATGGTATTTACTCTGATAAACATTTCCTAACTACGGTCCTGATGAAATTTCCGTTGCCAAATTGATAAACAAAATGATACCACCAAAACTGGTCTCGCTGCCGCCCGTTCCCGGGAAAGAAAGGGGGCGTGGGTTGCGACAGAAGGTGGTATCAGAGCTAAGCCACTGATTCAGCCACAGAAGTGTTCTGCTGACACTGAAATATTGTTCAAATTGTTAGGAAATTAATTATGGAAATACGTGCATAATTGTATTTTATTGTTGTGTGTTATTTGACTATTTGTTAGTTTACAGTATGGGTGATCAAGGACCCTCAGACGCATATCGTCAGTTGTCCGATTCACCTAGGAGTGAAGGTACCTCTTCACAGCCTGCCCTCTCTGGGTATGCTGCTGATAATGAAGAAGGGATGTTGGTGTTTAAGGCTCAGTCTGAAGAGCCATTCCCTCAGAAAAAGAGAGGATGGTTCAGTAAGGGAGCACACGAGCGTAGGAAAAGAATGCGAAAATTGCAACAGCAGAGAGTCCTAGCAGCCGCTAAGCGAGAGTCAAATGCCCATACACAGGATATGCTTAATAGGAGCTTAGCCAATTTTCATATCCTAGCAACAACAGCTGCCGACCCAAACCTGGAGCAATTAGTAGCCCCACAACCCTTACCTTTGTTTCCTACTCAGCCAATGGAGATAGAAAATAACCCCGAAAACCAAGTTCAAATGCATGACTTCAACCCTGAGGAGATACCTAGGATACCAGCCCCTAATCCCTTAGACCCAGATTATGATCCGTGGTTCGATGATCATAGGGATTATGTGCCACGCTACCACCTAAACGACGAACCCATGCCAAACTTAGCAGCCTATCCAGGTCTGGACCCTCTAGACCCCTACTACTACGATAACGATGAATACATTAGGGAGATCTTAGAGAATCCGTACACTCAGGAGGATCCCATGCCCCAGTACCCAGACCCAGCACCAGCACCTGCACCCCCAATGAGTGCAGAAAATGTGCACGAGCTCCGAACTTTCGGAGAAGAGATTTTAGAGAGTAGTGAGCGGATGAGGCAGGTAGGAGAGCGACTCGTCTGGAAGTACGACGAGCGCAATATGGATTACTGGATGAATCCAGATTAGTGAAGGTGATGGTGGAGTTGGTAATAATAATAATAATAATAATAATAATAATAATAATAATAATAATATAATATATAATATGTTAGTATGAAAAAAATATTTTTTATGTATAATAATAATAATAATATATGTTGTAGTATAGACCACATTGTGGTTAGCAATGCATACTAGTATTGTAATTTTAATCCAGCTTTAGTGTGTATTAGACGCATATTATATAAGAAAGAGTAAGTCGCAATGTTCGACGCTTTTGACCAATATGTGTTATTGTTGCCTAAATTATTAATTATTTTGTGATATTAATAATTGGCAAATGTTTAAAATTCAGATGGACGACGAAGTAAACCAGGAAAACCAGAATAATGATAACCAGAGTAACAATAACCTGGATAACGATAACCCGAACAACAACAATAATGGAAACCAAGTAGATAATAGTGCCATGCAACATATAGTGCCACAAGGGATAATAGATGCGATGCTATATATTATCAAAATGGTTAAGGAAGCAGAAAAATAAAAGTAAGCATGATAGCAAACGACCCTCTAAACCTGAAAACAGCGTGAACAATGGACCCGTACTTCAAGTGCCCATTCCCAAAAGAAGAAGAACCGTGTCTTACGGTTGTTCTTATAAAGAATTCTGGTCTTGTAAACCAATGGAATTCTCGGGCAATGAAGGGGCCGTTGTATCTCTACGCTGGATAGAAAAGACTGATGCAGTCTTAAGAATAAGTAAATGCGTGGAAGAGGATAAGATAATGTTTGCTTCCAATCTCTTTAAGAATTCAGCACTAGAATGGTGGAACACTATCCTCCAGTCTAAGGGAAGTGATAGAACTTAAAATATGGAATGGGGGGAGTTTAAAAACATGGTAGAAAGGAAATTATGCACTTCTAATGAAAAAGAATAGATAGCAAACAAATTCCTAAACCTTAGGATGATTGGGGTAGATAGTAAGGGTTATACTACATTATTCTTTGAATATGCCCGAATAGTACCAACCCTTGCTTCACCTAAACCAGTTTTAATCTCCCATTACATCTGGGGATTAATTAGAGAGATTAGACATGTAGTCAAGGCAGCTAGACCTCAAACCATAGAAGAAGCTGTAGAATTAGCAAACACCTTGACAGATGAATTAGTCCGTACATGAGAAGAGGATTAAAGGAGGAACCTAACCCAGAAGCTTACCCAAGAATTCCGTTCTGGAAATTCTAACCGTGGGAGAAATGTAGGTTCTACCTCTGCACCCTACTGTAAATATTGCAAAAGGAAACATTCAGGAAGATGCTCCATATACTGTAACTTTTGCAAAATATCGGGACACAAGGAGGAAGACTGCAGGAAAAAGCCTAACAACATGATATGCTACAACTGCGGAGAACAAGGTCATATCAAGCCTAACTGTCCAAAGCTAGCTCCAGCCACGAACACCAAGAATACTAAAAATGCTAGAGCATTTGTTCTGACTGCAGAAGAAGCAAAAATGATCCCGGATGTGATCACCGATACGTTTTTAGTTAATGATGTTTTTGCTAAAGTATAATTTGACTCTGTTGCGAACCAAAGTTTTATTAATACTTCATTTTGCAAACTTATTAATCAATCATTAACTAAACTCCCATGAGAATGTCTAGTAGAGACAGCAAATGGGGAAACTATTAAGATTTCTAAAATCTTGCAGGGAGCAAGAATATAAATTTTAAATCAGAAATTTATTGCAAACCTTTACCCCATGAATCTGGCTGGATTTGATGTTGTGTTAGGAATGGATTGGTTAATAGCCAATAAAGCCAGTATTTTATGTGATCAAAAGTCAATTCGAGTAAATTCACCAAGGGGTGAAAAGATCACAATTAAAGGAAATAAAACCTCTAAATCCACAAAGATCATCTCTGTGATGAAAACAGCAAGTTATATAAGGAAAGGATCATTAGTGTATTTGGTTTCTATAATCACTAACACTAAAGGAAAAGAATTAAAGGATATTCCAGTAGTATCCCAGTTTTCAGATGTATTTCCAAAAGAGCTACCAGGGCAACCTCCAGACAGGGAAGTTGAATTCAGAATCCACTTAATACCAGGAACCGCACCAATTGCCAAAGCACCTTACCGTTTGGCACCCGCAGAAATGCAGGAACTAAAGAAACAATTAGATGAATTGTTGGAGAAGGGATTCATACAACCAAGCTCATCGCCATGGGGAGCACCGATTTTATTCGTTAAAAAGAAGGACGGATCAATGCGTATGTGCATTGACTACCATGAATTGAACAAAGTCAATATTAAGAACCGGTATCCATTACCAAGAATAGATGATCTGTTTGATCAATTACAAGGCATGATTTTTCTCTAAAATCGATTTAAGATCAGGATATCATCAATTAAATGTACAGGAAGAGGACATTCCTAAGACCGCTTTCAGAACAAGGTATGCCATTATGAATTTACTGTCATGCCATTTGGTTTAACCAATGCCCCAGCTGCATTTATGGACATGATGAACCGAATATGTAAGCCATATTTTGATAAATTCATAATTGTCTTTATAGATGATATTCTTATTTATTCTAAAAGCAAAGAGGAACATGCAGCGCATCTGCACGCACTTCTAAGTTTACTAGGAAAAGAAAAGCTTTATGCTAAGTTTTCGAAGTGTGAGTTTTGGTTAGAACAGGTACAATTTCTTAGACATCTAGTTAATCCTGAAGGAAGTCATGTAGATCCCACCAAGATCGAGGCAATTACCAAATGGAAAACCCCTGAGTCACCAACCGAGGTTAGAAGTTTCTTAGGATTGGCCGGTTATTATAGAAGATTTATTCGAGATTTTTCTATAATAGCCATTCCCTTAACTAAGTTAACCTGTAAATCCGTTAAGTTTGAATAGGGACCAAAACAAGAAGAAGCCTTTAAAATTTTTAACCAAAAATTAACCCACGCACCCATACTAGCGTTACCAGGAGGAACTGAAGATTTTGTAATCTATTGTGTCGCTTCCAAGTTAGGTTATGGATGTGTTTTAATGCAACGTCAAAAGGTTATAGCTTATGCTTTTAGACAACTTAAGAATCATGAAGAGAATTATTCAACCCATGAACTAGAGTTAGGAGCTATAATTTTTGCCCTTAAAATTTGGAGACATTACCTATATGGCAGTAAGTTTACCATATTCACCGACCATAAGAGTTTAAGGTATGTTTTTGGGCAAAAGGAATTGAATATGAGACAAAGATGCTGGATGGAGATACTTAGTGATTATGATTGTAATATCCAGTATCATGCAGGAAAGGCAAATATAGTAGCTGATGCTTTAAGTCGAAAGTATCACGAAAAGCCAAAAATAGTACGTTCTCTTAAGTTAAATCTGCAAGTAGATTTAAATGAACAGATTAGAAAGGCACAAGAATCAGTAATCAAGGATGATACTGAAAAGTTAAAAGGAATGATTAAGGAATTAGAACAAGGAACAGATGGAATTTGGAGATTCCATAAGAAAAGAATGTGGATACCTAAATTAGGAAACCTACGCCACCGTATATTAGAAGAAGCCCATAAGTCTAAGTATACGATGCATCCTGGAAGTGATAAGATGTATCAGGACTTAAGGAAAAAATTTTGGTGGATAGGAATGAAAAAGGATATAGCAGCATATGTTGCAAAATGCTTAACCTGTTCATAAGTCAAAGCTGAACATCAGAAACCCTCAGGATTATTGCAACAGTTAGAAATGCCTGTTTGGAAATGGGAATTAATAACAATGGATTTTGTTACCAAATTACCCAAAACAAGAAAAGGTAATGATACAATCTGGGTGATTGTAGACAGGCTAACCAAGTCAGCTCATTTCTTACCAATGAAAGAAACTTTCAGTATGGAACAGTTAGCTAAATTATATGTAAATGAAATAGTTTCATTACATGGAATTCCTCTATCAATTGTTTCTGACAGAGATAGTTGTTTTACCTCTCATTTTTTGACAAGTTTACAAAAAGCCATGGGAACCAAGTTGAATCTAAGCACCGCTTATCATCCACAAACGGACGGACAAAGCGAAAGGACAATTCAGACATTGGAAGACATGCTTAGAGCTTATGTAATTGATTTCGGAGGTAATTGGGACGATCACTTACCATTGATAGAATTTTCTTATAATAACAGTTATCACACAAGTATCAATGTTGCACCATTCGAAGCACTTTATGGACGAAAGTGCCGAATGCCAGTCTGTTGGGCAGAAATTGGAGAAAAGTAACTATCTGGACCCGAGATAGTACAAGAAACAACAGGCAAGATTATTCAAGTCAAGGAACGACTAAAAGCAGCACGTGATCGACAAAAGAGTTATGTTGATAACAGACGAAAACCATTGGAATTTCAAGTAGGAGATAAGGTGTTATTGAAAGTCTCTCCTTGGAAAGGAGTGGTAAGATTCATCAAAAGGGGAAAGCTAAGCCCCAGGTATGTTGGACCTTTTGAGATTATTAGAAAAATAGGACCTGTAGCCTATCAGCTACAACTGCCAGAGGAAATGGCAGGAATACATGATGTATTTCTTGTATCTAATCTCAAGAAGTGTTTAGCTGATGAATCACTCGTAGTACCTCTTAAGGATATAGAGGTAAATGAACAGTTAAAGTTTGTAGAGGAGCCTCTATAGATTGAAGACAGGAAAGTTAAGAACCTCAAGCACAAACGATTAGTTCTGGTTAAAGTAAAGTGGGACTCCAAAAGAGGACCAGAATACACATGGGAGCTTGAATCAGAAATGCAAAGGAAATATCTGCACCTATTCCAGTAGATCTCGAGGACGAGCTCTAAAACAAGGTGGGGAGGATATAACAACCTTGAATATTCCTATATGTCCTAAAATACACCCCGTATGTGAAAACCGAGCCCAAAATACGATATAACATTAAAAATTAAATAAAAACAAAGTTTTTGTGTCACTCGCGGGCCGCGTAAGACCACACCTGGGTCTACGCGGGGCGCGACAGCCCTACAACGAAGCGCATCCCTGAGCCGACATGTGTCATGATCGTGTCGACTTTAGTGGTGATGACCAATCAGGGCTAAGGTCTACACCCCTACTACGCGGGCCGCGTATGCCTTAGCCTAAGCTTACGCGGGGCGCGAGAGACCCCAAATGCAGCCCTATAAATTGCAACGAAGGCCTTCAGTCTCAAATCGTTCATCTCTCGACTTTCTCTCTCAAATTCTGAATAGTAGGCATAATTATCGGGTATAATACCACCTAATTAACGAAGTTCTGCTCTGTTGTAAGTATTATAACCCCGGTTACGTATTAGATACGCTGCCCGATTGATCTAGGGTTCTGTAATGGCTGTCGAGGTTCTGCCCGACGTAGTCATTGGAATACCGTCTCGGGGAGGGTATTACTAATGTAAATATAAAGGGTTATTATACTAACGTGCGTGCATTGTGTAAATTATAGATAATCACCAGGAAACCTTAGAAGAAATCTAAGACAGCAATGTGAGTAATCTCCTTTTTGTAAATTGTTTTTACAAAACCTTAAATATTTTACAATGTGATTAGCAGTGATTGAGTCTTTGTAGTTCTTCAATTACTGCCGGTATGTTGGGGTTTTGTATACAAAATGTGGAACACGTTACCATTGGACAACGAGTTAGCCAATGTGTAATATGACCCACCAGTCAGGATTGACAATACTGAATGAGTAATAGTGTATAAATGAACAATGTGATAGCTCTCAATACTGTTAAAGGATAAAACTCTTCTTGATTAAACTGGGATTCGCTCACCAGTATTTCCCACTGACAAAATGTTTTAAACGCGAAGGGCCTAAAAGTGTCAACATTCCAAACTTTTGCCTCTGATTGACCACACACGAAGAATATATTCGTAAACGAGTAATTATTCGGATATAAGAAGTCGTTTGTGAAAGTAAACGAAAGTTTACAAGATACAGGGGTTAAATGTGTCAACATATTAATTATTACCTCTGAGTGGCCTTTTAACGAACCCGGGACTTCGTAATGTTCGATTATACTCTCAAGAATATATGATAACAAATTCACGAGGTTTCGTGATCGTTATGTGTTATTTACGCAAATTCCCAAGAATAAGGGTTAAAAGCGTCAACGAGCAGAAACTTGTGTTTTCGGTGATCGTTTAACGAAACCGGACCTAACGGTGTTTGGTTATACTCCCTAGATCATCTACAAACTAACTACAAGGGCCTATTGTGCCTAAAATGAAAGATATGACGCTTATAAAGGTGCAGGGACTGATTATGACAAGTCTGAAACCTGTTTGGCTGGTCTTACATGGTGTCACGCTGCGCGACAATAACACCCCAATGTCGTCGCGCGACGCGACGACATTATTTCGACAGGATATGATGGACAGGTGCTGATCTTCTTCTTCCTTGTGCTCCAAACCAAAACAAATCGAATTCTATGGCTTGTTGATGGTTTTAAAAACCACTTTGGACACCTGGAGACATCTGAATTCATCCCATAACACCTGTGATGATCATAAGTGATCTCCATGCACTATAAATAGGCTCCTTTGGGCAGCCATCATACTTGCACTTTCACTCTAAACTCTCATATCTCACTAATTCAAGCTTTTCTTGAGCTTTCTTTGGGATTCCTGATCAAGAGGGAGCCCACCTTAGTTCAATCTTCGTGCAAGGACCTGTTGTAAGTGTCCTTAGCCACTTTAGTATAGTTTTTATGTGTTTAAAAGCTAAAGGTCAAAGTTGTCATAATAACGCTTTGACTTTTGGTTTAGACCTAAATGGTCCAGCCATTGTTCGAGGCGAATATGGCTACGTGATCGTAATTAGGTAGGTGTTAATCCCTCAAAAGGGCACCTCCTTATTACCACGTTTACTTGGTTAATTGTCGGGTCAAAGTAACTAGTCAAAAAGTCAAACTAGTCAGATTTTCATAAAATAATTAAAACTGATAATGTAGAAGTTATGAATCATATTTTATCACTTAAATAACTTGGTAAATATTATTAGAACATATCTAAGCATGTTCAACCCGACAATTCTGAGTTTAGGGTCGGTTCGCAACCGAAAGTCGCAAAAGCTTGACTTTTGCTTTGACTTTCAGTTCTGACCCGATTAAGCTTAAATTCTTTATGTTTTAAGCTTCAATTAGGACCATAATATGTTGTAGTATAACCCCCTGAGGTTATATTACCTGGTCATTAATATTCTGAATTATATGCAAGTTTCTGTTATTATGCTTTTAATTGACCATTATGCCCTTTTAATCTAAAAATGAGATTTTTGAATATGTGAGCATACAAATAGGTTAAGTACTAATATATAAACATGTCTAAATTAATTTGACATTGTTTTCTTGTCTCAAACTGATGTAATGCTAAATATCGCAAATTGAGCTTTTATAAATATTACATTACGCTTTTATGCATAATGCATGTTTAAACATAGATTTTGACCAAAACTCATTACCTACTATTATGATATCATTTTTAGGAATTTTTGGAATGTTGGGTCAGATTAGATACTGACCATAACTTAGAGTTCTTGTATAAATTCCTTAATTGACGATAATGCCCTTTTGGCTAATAAAATGTGATTTACATATGATTAACATGCCAAACCTTTTTCTACTGATTTGATATGAAAAATAAAATATTTTAGACATTGATGGCTGATCAAAATCTCAGAATCACATAAATATTTCAAATATCGTCAATTATCGATTTTTACGCTAATTAGGTGCATAGTATGGTTTAAAACCATATTTAGCACCTAAGACTTGTTACCTACTGAATTTATAAATAAATTTTAATATTTTTACAGTAGGTATAAGTCATGAACTGAGACTTCCAATTATGTCCTTAAAAGCATCTGTGAAATGACCAAAATACCCTTTCGGGGCATAATTTGGCCAAAAATGGTAAACCTCACATATGAATGATATCATACTATTTTAACATCATAAAATAAATATTTTTACTGAATGTTTTAGACCAGAATATCAGTTTACTTTAAAACCACTTTTATAAATATTAAAATGACCAAAATGCCCTTACGGGACTTAATTTGGTTTTAAATACTTTTTGGGCATATATGTTAACATCCTACTGATGTATTAACATACTTTAAGCATAATAACATATGGGACTTGTATATGGTTCATTTAGTTACCCGTTATGCATTTATGCGTTCGGTTCGGTTTATGTAACTACATGAATTAGCCGAAATAGGTTTAACCTTATCAGTTTAACTTCAAAATCCAGAATGTGTTTAGTTTACCCATATTATACAAGTATCCAAACTTGTCGGGTCTAAATCACATTCTATTCTGGTCTCCGCTTAATCTAGTGTATCGAACCGTGAAGTACCTTTCAAACTAACCGGTCCAAGTCTTTGACTTAAATAAAGACCCGTTAGTATCCTAATAGGTTAATAAACCTTCCATACAGATTGAGTAGCTTCGATAGAAGGTATTTACATAAGGCTTTAGGAAACATATGACTGAGTTACATCTTTACACATCTAGCTCAGGTAAATACTTTTAACTTATTTTCTCTTATACGGGCTTGGGATACTGTATAATAATGATACCGCTTTGTCGGGTATGAAATCATTTAATCGGATTGTGATTAATAAATTACGTAACCCGTTTTAATCTGTTTTGTTTGCTAACATAAACATTGGGGGTTAATACGACCGTGTCCTGGATATCCTCGGCTCATTTCATTTGAAAATGGCCACGACCTATGCACAGGGTGTAGGCATACACCTGACAGATGCAAATTCCAAATAACCCACATGTTGGGGATAACTCCTTTGTGGGTTTTATAGTGGTTAGTCGGTTAATCATGATCGGCTTCCAAATCGGCCCCATATGTATGACAAACTTGTAAAACTGTATACAAGATTTTAATAAAAATTGTCCCAAGTTATAAATGGTTTTGTGCCTTGTGCGCCTAAATCAATTTTCATAAACTCTTTTCAAATGAGTTGGTTAATTGTATTTACCAGTGAAAACTAACGTATTTTCCAAAGACTAAGTGACAGGTACCTCTCGAAATTAGGCTGGAGCTACATGGTGTCAAATAAGAGGATCTTGCAAATCCTTAGATGCCTGAAGTCTGTTATTTCAATTTCTTGTATTTGTTTTTATGATCCGCCTGTGGATCTCTATTACAACCAGTCTGTATATTCTTTTATTTCAGACACTTAGACATTATGGTTTGTAATAGTAATTATCTACCAAGCCTTCCGTTGTGCTATAATATTGTGTTAATTGTCTATGGTGATATCAACTATGTCACGATACTCCCCACCGGTCCCACCGGTAATATGTGGAAATATCGGGGTGTGACAAAATTATATATATCCTTTCTCTATTAAAAAATAATGTATTTTCTACTTGACAAAAAATGTGATACATTTTTGTAAATTATAATTTCCGTTTCTTTGATTTCCAAAATATCGTTTAACTTATTTGTCAAAATATATATGAACTTAATTCCAGAATATATATATATATATATATATATGTAATCCATATTCCTTGTTCGATTTGTCGAATTTTTGGGTATAAATTATATTTTTGTTTTCTTGAAATTTTGGTATTATTTTGTATTGTAATTCTTGGTATTTTGGTAAGTTATATTATCTTCAAGTCCTAAAATAATATAACTAATACACATAATATACAAGTAATCACACATATTGTGACATCTAAATATATATTTTCCTAAATATACTTAGTCACTTTTATTTATCAAAAGTCAACCTCCAATATTTGTAATTTTTGTAACAAAATTTATGGCAAATTTTATATGAAAAACCATGGTTAAAATTTACTCATAAACACTTGTTTAAAAATATTTTTCTAAGTGTTTAAATTCTAGAAAAATTTTGCCATAGTTTTCCCTTAAAAATGGAGGTTTCCATGCTTTCAAAGCATATCATTTTATTTTAAAAATCATAATCAATTAACAACAATTCAATCAACACTTACCATGTGCCAAAATCATGCAATTTACACTACATCATGAACTTGAAATTTTGTAAAAACTTGTAGTAACTTACTATGTTGTTAAGTAAGCTTAGTTACCCCTAAAAGTGTGGTTATTTGTTTGTAAATCCCTTTCTTGAAAGATTTAGTCTTTTACAACTTACAAGATGATTTTTCTAAAAATCATTCTTTTGAATTTTTCTTGTTAACAACATCTTTCTATACTTGATTTAACCCTAAAAACATGGTTAGTTTCTTTAAAAATCATGACTATGTAAATCTTATATATAAACTTGGTTTCTTGAGAAAACTATTTTTGAGATCATCCTTTTACAAGACTTATAACATGTTTCATACTTCATGATACCTAAAATCATCTTTATTTTCAAGTTCATGTTCCACATAATAGGATGATCATCTTGATTTTTCACAAGATCATCCTCTCACTTGCTAGATCATGTGTTTAATCACAATCTAGCAAGTTTCTTATGATGATTAACATCATATTCACAAGAAATCAACAATCAAGATCCACACATACACTAAATCAACATAGATTATCATGATTTTGAGCTTTATGTTAAAGATTATCTTCTTATTCTTTCATGATCTTCATGTTTAGTGACTTACATAATCTTTTAACCATCATTATAAGAAGTAAAATGAAGTTATGAGAGTCTTACTACTAGCACAAGGCCAGTGAAGAAACCAAAGATGAAGAAGATGATAAACTAGGTGGTTAATAGCTCTTGAGAAAGGTCCTTCAACTTCCAATGGCACAAAGCTCCTTAGTTAATTTCCTAGCACCTTTGTAACACCTTGGATTGTATGAAGTTGAGATGAAAATGGTGGTGGTGGTGTGGTGGCTCATGGCCGTAGCCAAGGAGAAGAGAGGGAGAGAGATGAAGGTGTTGATGTTGTGAAAATGAGTTAAGTGTGGGACTAGAGGTCTTTATGTAATGATCATCCAACATTAGCTTATCCTTTGTGTAACATGCTCCTAAAGCTAACAACAAGATCAATTAAAAAATTGAAACAAATCAAGGGTGGGTCCCCTTTGTGGTGACCGTAAGAATGAGGGGGGGGGGTATGGTTAGGATGGAATGGCTAGTTAGTTGATTAGGTTAGAATCTAAGTGTATGATTTAGTGTTATATGATTTAGGGTGTGTTATGATGTTTGGTGACCTTAACTAGCTCGGAAATGATAAAACAATACTTCTAGTGAAAATTTGGTATTTCGGGTTGTGTCCGGTTGTTCGGTTGGTTACCGGTTCGTTAAGGTGCTAAATTACGCAGTTTAGTGTGCTTTATATTCCCTTTTATGACAGTTTTGATTCCCGACACTTAGGAAGGTATTCTGGACCATTAAACCATAATTCTGCATAATATTATGTTGTTAAAAAGCTGATTTTTGCTGAAAATTGCAGAATTTTGCAGTTTGTGTGAGTTTTAGGCACTTTCCGACACTTAAACTATCACTAGCAAGGCAGTTTTATGATCCTTACTTTCCTACACACTATACTAGTGTAACTCTTGGTTTGTGGCTCATTCTGTGTCTTAACATCATGTCTGTCTGGGTACTGAACTCCCGTCAGTACTTATAGCTTGCCTGACAACTGTGCTAACTTTGTATCGTGCATCATTTTGAATCATAAAGTGTTGCATGTAATAATGATATGACATCATGCAATATGTGATGCACTTGTATGTATATGACAATAATCAGAAAGCATCCATGTCATTAATTTAAATCAAGCACAGTCATTAAGCTACAAATTACTGTTTAATTATTGTATAGATACATGGAAATTTGACAGTTGTCACAAGACGCATATATAAAATAGAGTAAAGGCCGCAATGTACGACGATTTTGACCAATCTGTTTGCGTTGTGAGATTGTTTGCATTTAATATTGTTTTGTGATATTAATACTTGGCAAATTTTTATAATTCAGATGGACAACGCAGCAAATCAGGAAAACCAGAATAATGATAACCAAATAAATAACGGTGCAATTCGACACATTGTAACCTAAGGAATTAGAGATGCTATGCCATATATCATCCAAAATATTAAAGAAGTAGAAAATAGGAACAGTAATGGTGGAAGTAAGTGAACACATACTGAACTTAGTCACAGCGTGAACAATGGACCATTACTTCAACTGCCAATTCCAAAAAGAAGAAGAACCATGTCTTATGGTTGTTCTTATAAAGAATTCTGGTCCTGCAAACCGATAGAATTCTCTGGAAATGAAGGGGCCATTGCAGCTCTACGCTGGATAGAAAAGACTGAGGCAGTCTTAAAAATAAGCAAGTGCGCAGAAGAAGATAAAATCATGTTTGCTTCCAATTTATTTAAGAATGCAGCTATAGAATGGTGGAACACTATTCTCCAGTCTAGGGGAAGTGACAGGGTCTATAATATGGAATGGAATGAGTTTAAGAACATGGTAGAAAGAAAATTCTGTCCTCCCAATGAAAAGAAGCAGATAGCTAATAAATTCTTAAACCTTAGAATGACTGGAGTAGACAGCAATGGTTACACTACTACATTCTTTGAATATGCTAGAATAGTGCCAACCCTAGCATCACCAGAACCAGTATTAATCTCCCGTTACATCTGGGGATTAATCAGTGAAATTAGACATGTAGTCAAGGAAGCTAGACCACAAACCATAGAAGAAGTTGTAGAACTAGCAAATACCTTGACTGATGAATTAGTGCGTACCCAAGAAGAAAACCAAAGAAAGAACCTAGCTCAAAAGCTTACCCAGGAATTTCGCTATGGTAGTTCCAACCGTGGGAAAAATATAGGTTCTACCTCTACACCTTACTGTAAAGCCTACAAGAAGAAACATTCGGGAAGATGTTCCACCTATTGCAACTACTGCAAAATACCAGGACATAAGGAAGAAGATTGTAGGAAGAAACCCAGTAATGGAGTATGCTTCAACTGTGGAGAAAAAGGTCACATCAAGCTAAATTGTTAGAAACTAGCTCCAGCCATGAACAACAAGACTACTAAGAATGCTAGAGCATTTGTTCTGACTGCAGAAGAAGCCAAAATGAATCTAGACGTGATTGTCGGTACGTTTTTAGTTAATGATGTTTTTGCCAAAGTATTATTTGACTCTGGAGCAAACCAAAGTTTTATTAATACTTCATTTTGCAAACTTCTCAATCAACCATTAACTAAACTCCAACAAGAATGTCTAGTAGAGACAGCAAATGGAGAATCCATTAAGATTACTGAAATCTTGCAGGGAGCAAGAATAGAATTTTTAAATCAAAAGTTTATTGCAAACCTTTACCCAATGAATCTGTCAGGATTTGATATTGTACTAGGAATGGATTGGTTAATAGCTAATAAAGCCAGTATTCTATGTGATCAAAAGTCAATACAAGTAAATTCACCAAAAGGTGAAAAGATCACAATTAAAGGAGATAAGCCATCTAGATCCACGAAATTAATCTCTGTGATGAAAACTGCAAGCTGTGCAAGAAAAGGGTCACTAGTGTATACGATTTTCATAATCATTCACACTAAAGGAAAGGAATTGAAAGATATCCCCGTAGTATCTCAATTTTTAGACGTATTCCCAGAAGAACTACCAGGACTACAGCCAGACAGAGAAGTCGAATTCAGAATTCATCTGCTACCAGGAACAACACCAATTGCCAAGGCACCTTACCGTTTAGCACCAGCAGAGATGCAAGAACTAAAGAAACAACTAGACAAACTTTTGGAGAAAGGATTCATACAGCCAAGCTCATCGCCATGGGGAGCACCGATCTTATTCGTAGAAAAGAAAGACGGGTCAATGCGTATGTGCATTGATTACCGAGAATTGAACAAAGTCACGATTAAAAATCGGTACCCATTACCAAGAATCGATGATTTGTTTGATCAGCTACAAGGAGCTCGATTCTTTTCTAAAATCGACTTACGCTTAGGATATCATCAATTAAAGGTACATGAAGAGGACATTCCTAAGACCGCTTTCAGAACAAGGTATGGCCATTATGAATTTACTGTCATGCCATTTGGTTTAACCAATGCCCCGCCGCATTTATGGACATGATGAACCGAATATGTAAGTCATATTTGGATAATTTCATAATTGTCTTTATAGATGATATTCTCATTTACTCTAAAAGTAAAAAGGAACATGCAGCGCATCTACATGCACTCCTAAATTTGCTAAGAAAAGAAAAGCTTTACGCTAAATTTTCAAAATGCGAATTTTGGTTAGAAGAAGTGCAATTTCATGGACATTTAGTTAATCATGAAGGAATTCATGTGGATCCCATAAAGATCGAGGCAATTACTAAATGGAAAGTCCCTGAGTCACCAACGGAGATTAGAAGTTTCCTAGGACTGGCCGGTTATTATAGAAGATTTATTCGAGATTTTTCTAGATTAGCCATTCCCTTAACAAAACTAACCTGTAAGTCTGTTAAGTTTGAATGGGGACCACAACAAGAAGAAGCCTTTAGAATCCTTAAGCAAAGATTAACCAACACACCCATACTAGCATTACCAGAAGGAACTGAAGACTTTGCAGTCTATTGTGACGCTTCTAAGTTAGGTTATGGATGTGTGTTAATGCAAAGTCAAAAGGTTATAGCCTATGCCTCTAGACAACTTAAGAATCATGAAGAGAATTATACAACCCATGATTTAGAATTAGGAGCCATAATTTTTGCCCTAAAAATTTGGAGACATTATCTTTACGATAGTAAGTTTACCATTTTCACAGATCATAAGAGTTTAAGATATGTTTTCGGGCAAAAGGAATTGAATATGAGACAAAGACGTTGGATGGAAATTCTTAGTGATTACTATTGTAGTATCCAATATCATGCAGGAAAAGCTAACGTAGTAGCCGATGCTTTAAGTCGAAAATATCACGAAAAGCCAAAAAGAGTACGTTCTCTTAAATTAAATCTGGAGATAGATTTAAACGAGCAAATTAGAGAAGTATAAGAATCAGTAATCAAGGATGATACTGAAAAATTGAAAGGAATGATTAAGGAATTAGAACAAGAAACAGATGGAATTTCGAGATTCCATAAGAAAAGGATTTGGATACCTAAACTAGGAAACCTACGTAACCGAATATTAGAAGAAGCCCATAAGTCTAAGTATACGATACATAATGGAAGTGATAAAATGTATCAACACTTAAGAAATAATTTCTGGTGGATAGGAATGAAAAAGGATATAGCAGCTTATGTTGCCAAGTGTCTAACTTGCTCACAAGTCAAAGCTGAACATCAGAAACCCTCAGGATTGTTGCAGCAATTAGAAATGCCTGTATGGAAATGAGAATTTATAACAATGGATTTTGTTACCAAATTACCCAAGACACGAAAAGGTAATAATACAATCTGGTTGATTGTAGATAGATTAACTAAATCTACTCATTTCTTACCAATGAAGGAAACTTTCAGTATGGAACAATTAGCCAAGTTGTATGTAAATGAAATAGTTTCATTACATGGAATTCCTTTATCTATTGTTTCTGATAGAGATAGCTGTTTTACTTCTCATTTCTGGACAAGTTTCCAAAAAGCCATGGGAACCAAGATAAATCTAAGCACAGGTTATCATCCTCAAACGGATGGACAAAGCGAGAGGACAATACAGACAATGGAGGATATGCTTAGAGCTTGTGTAATTGATTTCGGAGGAAATTGGGACGATCATTTACCATTAATAGAATTTTCTTACAATAATAGCTATCATACCAGTATCAATGCTGCACCATTCGAAGCACTTTATGGACGAAAGTGCCGAACCACAGTCTGTTGGGCAGAAATTGGAGAAAAGCAATTATCTGGACCCGAGATATGTTGGTGCATCCGTCTGTCGACTTCGTCTTGTATCGAGTCTTGTATTGTATTAGATAGATCAAGGCACGAAAATCGAGGAAATGTGTGTTTATAGGTAATTTCGCTTGAAATGACACAGAGTCATTTCATGCGAAATCAAGAATGTAATTCCGCTCGAAATCAAGTGTTGATTTCGTTTGGGTTAATTCTGTGCGGAATTAGATTCCGTTTGAACTGTTTCAAGCGAAATCATCTCTCCTATAAATACCTGGTGTGCCTAGTCATTTGTAACGATTCTGATTCCGGTAGCGAAGCTCTGCCGAAGTGTCTACAGCATTGTAATCGATCTGATATTAATCAAAAGACAGATTAAAGTGATTTCTCGTGCAATTCAGGTGAAATAACACCAATACACTTGTTTCCGCCTTTTGTATTGGTGAAGACCTCTTCTGAACGACTCGTTTGGGTCACAAATTGATCCTACAAGTGGTATCAGAGCTCAGGAGGAAGAGTTCTAACCATTTCAGCTGCAAAATCTGATTTCTACACCTTCTTTTCAAAATTTAACAACTTATCACGGTCAAAATGACTTGAATTTCACATATAACAAGCAAAACAGTGTTTTAACAAATCCTTGAAAGAATTGGACCTTAATTCGATCTAAAATTGGTAAAATTTGTAATTTCGCTTGAAAAACAGATCGATCATGATGATGTCAACAGTACTTCACACGAAATAAGCAATTGATTTCGCTTGAAATTGTTATTCCGCTTGAAAGTTACACTTAATTTCGCACGAAATCATATCGTAATTCCTCTCCAAAGGTGATTCCGCTTGAGTGTGTGCATCAGTGTGTAATTCCGCATGAAATAGCAGTTGATTTAACACGAAATCAACTATTTCATTTGAAGCTAATTCCGCACCAAAAGGTTATTTCGTCTAAAAGTTGATTCCGCTTGAAAAAGATATTGATTTCGCTTGTAACGTTGATTTCGCTTGAAAGGTTGATTCCGTGTGAGAAGTGTATTTCATTTAAAACTGACAGTTTGTGAATTTTTGAAAATTGAATCATGGATAATGAGTTTTATAATGCCTTTGCTAGTCCGATGACTATTGCTTAGAATACATTACTTGAAAATGAAACGGGAACAACGCAAAAACCACCTAAGCACATGGACATTGATGATTTTAGTAGATGGGCTGAACGTTTTGGTAACTGGGTTGAAGCTTATCACTTAGATGCATGGGAACATACGGAAGTTCAATATGCTAGACCAGTCGGGAACAATAATGTGAAAATACCGATTAGAGAATTGAGTGCTGAGGAGAAAAAGAAATACAAAGATGAGAAGTTGATGGTTAGTTTGTTGCAGCAAGCAATTAAAGAAGACATTTTGATTTTACTTCAACATAATGGAAGTGCATATTCGATTTGCTCAGAGTTAGAAGCTAAGTTTATTGGTAGTAATGATATGCTCAAGAACAAAAAGTCGCTTCTGAAAAAAGAATTTGATTTATTTCGTGGTCTAAGAACGGAGAACACCAAGCAGATTATTGAAAGATATTGCAACTTGGTGAAAAACATGAACAGATTGGGTATCAACAAAGATAAAGATGAGTTGATTGAGAAGCTGGCTGATGCATTGCCACATGATGTTTGGGGGACTTATTTGATGATGTTGAAAAATAAACCAGATTTTAACAATATCACGCTAAGCGAGTTTATTAAACATCTTGAAGCTCAAGAGATGGAACAAAGAAAAATTGCTAGAATGAAGAACTATGATGGAGAACAAGACATTGGGTTGTATTACAAAGGTGGAGTTAGTGAGAAGACCAACATTTCACCAAAGATTGAAACGGCTTTCAATGCAAAAAGTTCTTCTGAAAGTTCATCTCAGGGATTAAGCAGCAAAACAGGATTTACTTCATTTCCATCATTTGATCCACATTTTACAGCAACAAAGAGTGGCAAAGTACTTCAATGCAATATTGTATTAAATCTTGAAAATGATCAAAATTATTCAGAGGAAGTAGCTAAAAGTCATATGTCTTTGTTGGTAACTGTACTTGAATCTTATGGTAGTTTAGTTGTAGGGAGGATCGGGAATCCAATGCTTACAAAAGAGGATTACGATCAAGTTGATGCTGAGGAGATGGAGTTAATGGATATAAAGTGGTGCTTGGCGAGCGTGTTGAGATGAGCTGAAAAGTTTAAACAAATTACGGGAAGAGATGATTTCCGTGATGCAAATGTTTCTACTTTAGGTTTTGATAAATATAAAGTCACTTGTTTTTGTTGCAGGGAAAAGGGGCATTTCAAAAGAGAGTGCACAAATCGTGAAGCAAACGGAGCTTAAAATCCTTTCGGAAATAACGACTACTATCGAAAGGCGATTTATCATCAAGTTGCTCAACAACCATATCAACAAGAACAAACACAAACTGCTCATGCTAGGAAAGTGATTGAAGATTCAAAGAAAGCGTGTCTGGTCAATCAAAATGATGGAAGTTCATCAAAAGATTTCAGTTGGGATAAATATATTCCAGCTGATAATAAAGCATGTCTGATAAATCAAGATGATGAAAGATTACCAGAAGGATTTAGCTGGGAAAACTTTAGCTGGGATAATTATTGTCCAGACAAAGAGATATTAAAAGCAAGGTTGGAGAACTCGCTAGTCGCTAGTCGGCCGGTGAGGTGGGGACTAACGACTACTCGGGATTACTCGGGATTACCCGGGATTAATCGGATCGGAACTTTATATGTAAATTTTATTATTTTTATAAATATGTATATATATACTCACACATCCATATCAATATAATACTTAAAAAGGTAAATGTAGTTCAAAATACAAACTAAACTTACATATAAGTCATAACATAACAAGTCTCAATACTTAAAATTCAAACATTAACAAATAGCTTAAATGTAATCGTCATCCCCGTAGTGTTCAATGATTTCGACACCATCCGACTCGTATTCAATCTCCTCGTCTACTTCATCCTCTTTCTCCGACTCAAATTCTTCGTCATATTAGGGTAAGGGATAAGGAAAATGGGCTAAAGTTGTAATCTTGGGCCTGTTTTGTAAGGATTTCAAACGGGCCGACTAGGGCGACTTGGGCCGACTAGGGCGGCTTGGACCGGCTTTGACCGACTAGCGATTTTTTGACTGATTAGTGAAAAATTACTCAGTAGGAGGCCGACTAGCGACTAGTCAGCGATTAATCGCGATTTTTGCAACACTGATTAAAAGCTAAAGGTTTTGTTGCTCAGGTTATTAATGATTATACTGATGACTATTGGGCAGAAAAAATCAGAAAACATTTACAAGCTGAAGCTGATAAAAAGATGAGATATGAAGAAGAAAGGCAAATGAAACAAGCTGAAGCTGAGAAAAAGAAAAAGGGTGAAGAAGAGATTCAAGTGAGAAAAGTTACAGAAGTTCCAGCATTTGAAATTAAAACAGATGCTGATGCAGTTAAGATTTCTGAGAAGTGTATGAACTGTGAGTCTTTAATAAAGCAAAACAACGAATTGCTACACAACATAAAAAGGCTGAAAGAATCATATGATGTCTTGAACAAAGCCATGAATCAATACAAAGAGACAAGCAGTGAACAAGCCATAGCAATGAATACACTCAAAGGAGCGTATATGAGACAGCTTGACAATGTCAACTATTACACTGAGAAGTGTGCTGAGCTTGAGTTAAAACTAGAAATTCAGAGAATAGAAACCGAGAGAGTAAACGGTTTATTAAAAAGTTACTCGTGTTCTACTTTTGTTGTTGACAGGATTTACCCGATAATGGAAGGATTGAAGACGTTTGAAGAAGAAAAGACTTCTGAAGAAAAGAAGTCTGAAACAAAAGAAGATGATGAAGTGAAGATTTCTGGTAAGAAACCAAGTGTTATCTATAACAAATGTCCACCCCCGGTCGAAAATGGATATTCTCCTCGAAATCCAAATTCAGAAAGAGTCAATAAGGCAACAAATTTACAGTGGGAGTCTGAGTCTTCAGATAATTTGCCAGAAAACATTGATGTCACGTTCACATCATCCGACACTGATCATGAGTCTGAGTTAATAAAGAAAATGGTCGATCAAGTGTTAGATAAGGATGAAACGGAGGAGTCTAAATCAGAGTCAAAGTCTGAGTCCAACACGTCAAAGTCAACAGTCAAAAAGGACAAACGGATTTATAAGTTATAATACACAAAAAAAAAATCTAATTTGAATGACGAACCGATCAAAGTAGCATATACTTTGAAAGATTCTGACAAATTATACTCTGATGAGATATTTCCAATAAGAGGTGTTAAAACTGAAATGATCAAAAAGGTTTTTAAACTAACAGAAATTAATATTTCTGAAATAAAAGATGTAAATCTTTCTGGAAAAACTAAATCTTACACCTCAAGAGTTCAACAAAGATTAAACAAGAAAATGGGTTACAGTTCTGGAACCATAACGGTAATTACAAAAAGAAAGGCATAGGTTTTATTCCATCAAAAGTCATAAAAATGAAAAAGATTATAAACCAAAAACTGTTTTTGTTATAGGAAAATCATCTAAAGAAGAAAAAGAGCAAGTGTTCAGAAAGCAATCAAACAAAGAATTCCTTGCCAAAAAGCAAGAAGAAATGAAGAAAAGTGTTGCTCAGAAGAAGATTGAGACGAGAACCTGTTTTCAATGTAAAACAGTTGGTTATATTGCCAGGAATTATCCAAAGGCAATACAAACAAAACAGGGAGTCTCTGGTAAACTGAAAGAAAAGATTGTTGAGAAAACTGAACCACCAACAAACAGATTTAAAATTTTTGAAAATTCAATTTTTGAGGTTGGTGAATGTTCGGAAAATGTTTACAAAAGAAAGGAGAAACTTAATAAGAAGTATTTACGGGTTCTCCGGGAAAATATGTTGGTTTAGCAGAAACAATTAGAGGCTTTCAATTAATCCTTTCCGGAGAATTAGATGGTCTTCCCGAACAGGCCTTTTATTTGGTAGGTAACATCGATGAAGCTACGGCGAAGGCTATGAACTTAGAAATGGAGAGCAATTCGAAGAAATGACCTTAAATCTTTGTGTACTGACCCCTAATCGAATAGTTTGGGATTCAGAAGTGAAAGAAATCATTTTATCTACTAATAGTGGACAAATTGGCGTATTACCAAATCACGCTCCTATTGCCACAGCAGTAGATATAGGTATTTTGAGAATACGCCTTAACGACCAATGGCTAACGATGGCTCTGATGAATCTGATTCCACAAAATCAGAGGAGCCAAAAGTTGTTATGAAAGAAGAGAAGTCAGTGCCGCCTTTGGATGATGCAAATTTTCCACCATTGCGGGCTGAAAAATTTAAATCTAAAATTGGTAAAGTTGAAATTTCAAATCATTTTTTTCCTGAAAAGAAAGATTTTGATGTTGAAAAGACTTTTAACCCCACAGTGCAAAACATTTTTGGTAAAATGCTTGATGGTAAAGTCAAGGGGGTTAAAGAATTCTATGAGAAAAAGATGGCAGGTAAGCAACCGAGTGTTGGTAACTCGGAATCTCCCAAGGACCGCCAGGCTTGGGAGAATATCTTTAACTGAAAAACCTGACTTGCCGGAGCTTCCAAGTTGGTAATCACGGAGCATGAATCGGCATCATTCTTGAAATATTGTTTTGGAAAATTGAAAAATTTTCACTAGTATGACTTGCCGGAACTCCCATATTGGTAAGTGTGGAGTAGGAATCGGCATTTTGAGATTTCAACCAACAAGTGGTAATTGTTGGTAAGCACACCGACATGTGGTTGAAAGAAAGGTTTTATCTCCAAGTGGTGAATCAGGGACATTAAGTTGTACTCGATTTCCTACAAGTGGTATTTTTTTAAAAACAAAGTGATGAATGAATCCCCTAACCTACAAATGGTTTATGAAATCAACAAAACTAATTTTCCAGAAAAACCATTTGATTAATACAAGCTTAAGTGTTTTGAAATCACAATGGGAAAATAGTTTGTTGTAAGGGGGAGTTATGATTGTTTATGCTAAGTGGATGACGAATTGAAGTAATTTGATATCAGTTGTCACTTTACTTGTACAGTTTGTTTTCAAATTTCCTTTAAATGATTTTGAATTTTAGGGGGAGTAAGAAATTTTCAGAAAATCCAAAAACATTTGAAAATTTGAAAAAGTCAAAAACATGATAAAATCAAAAATGAGTTTTGTTGTGAAAAAGAGGAAATGATAGTACATCAGTGGAAGTTCACGACATGCTAAAGAATTGGAAAGTTAAATTGTGATAAACGGTCTCACTGATGATGTGCCAGTAGGTTTTTACACATTTAGTAGATTGTGTCGAGATATAAACTTAAATTTCAAACTTACTTATATCGTGGGGAACATCTCTCGGATATATGGGTAATCCCCGAAATCTTGTTTGAAAGGTCCCTCTTTCTGAGATACTAGGTCTTTATACTCAGTGATATCTGGGGTATTATCCCGGGACTTTTGATTTTGCGGAAGCAATGGCCTAGTCCCCGTATAATACTTTACGCTTGCTTGAAATATAGCAACCCCCCTCAGCATAAAAATGATGAAACATTGCAAAATGCTAATCATGTGCTGTTGAAGAAAAGATACTCTAAAGGGAACACACCAAAAGTCGAAGCCGTCATCTCTCTGATTTTGCGGAAGCAATAGCCTGAGCTCTCACGGCCCTCGCAATTTAACCCTTTACAGATATCATCTAGGTATACTCACCTGTAAGACTGAATATTGGGATCTGGATACAGGAGTATATTCTGAGGTGGGACACATGAATAAGTTTAAGTGCTTAAAACATTAATCTCGTATCTCGAAACAGTTGAACTTTGTGTGAGAATTTAAGTGGATCAGTATACTGACAATCTAAGTGAATCGTTTAGAACTTAAAATGTTTAAAGCTTAATGGTGTTGATGATTTGTCTCATAAACTGATATGATCCTCTTACACAAACTCACAAAAATAGTGTTTGTAAATATTTCTTTACTGCATTTCGTTAAATTTAAAAATTCCAAAAAGATTTTCAGTGTGTTTTAGCATAATTTTTTTAAAATCCAAAAAGATTTTCGACAACTGATGTTGAAGAGCTGATTTTCAAAATTCCGAGTGCTAAGCATGATGAACAACAGGTTTGGGAGAGTTTGTTTAAAATGAAAAATTTTGAGTGTTTGCGTACAAGTGATCATCAGAAATTTTTAAATGTTAAATCATTCTATTCCTGCAAAGTGGTTTCTAAATGTGCAATATTTTTAATTTGTGAAACTTATGTTTGAGGTAGAGATTATGCAGGAACGAAGTTTGAGGATAGCTAGGTTACGATACCTGAGTTTGAGAAAAGCCCGGTTACAATCTTAGATCCTGTGAAAAGGTGAATTCCAGACTGCAATCCCAGCTGATCGAAAGGGGGAGTCTGAAGATGTTAATGCTGAAACAGGATAAGAGCCAGGATTTCGATTCTGAGGATAAGAAATCAAGAGACCTGATCAAGAGGAGTATAGAACCAGGTTGAGATTATAGAAGAAAGAGAAAGAGATTGATTGAGGATGCTTACAATGGAGAACTTTTATAGAGTTCGAGAAGACTGATAAAGGCTGAAGGTTTGACAACCGAAGACTTGACACCGAAGACTTCGTCAACATCCAAGGGGGAGTCTGTTGGTGCATCCGTCTGTCGACTTCGTCTTGTATCGAGTCTTGTATTGTATTAGATAGATCAAGGCACGAAAATCGAGGAAATGTGTGTTTATAGGTAATTTCGCTTGAAATGACACATAGTCATTTCATGCGAAATCAAGTGTTGATTTTGTTTGGGTTAATTCCGTGCGGAATTAGATTCCGTTTGAACTGTTTCAAGCGAAATCATCTCTCCTATAAATACCTGGTGTGCCTAGTTATTTGTAACGATTCTGATTCCGGTAGCGAAGCTCTGCCGAAGTGTCTACAGCATTGTAATCGATTTGATATTAATCAAAAGACAGTTTAAAGTGATTTCTCGTGCAATTCAGCTGAAATAACACCAATACACTTGTTTCCGCCTTTTGTATTGGTGAAGACCTCTTCTGAACGACTCGTTTTGGTCACAAATTGATCCTATAAGATAGTGCAAAAGACAACAGACAAGATTATTCAAGTCAATGAACGACTAAAAGCAGCACGCGATCGACAAAAGAATTATGCTGATAACAGGCAAAACCCATTGGAATTTCAAGTAGGAGACAAAGTATTATTAAAGGTTTCTCCATGGAAAGGAGTGGTGAGATTCATCAAGAGGGGAAAGCTAAGCCCTAGGTATTTTAGACCCTTTGAGATTATTAAAAGAATAGGATCAGTAGCTTATCAGCTACAACTGCCAGAGGAAATTGCAGGAATACATGATGTATTTCATGTATGTAATCTCAAAAAGTGTTTAGCTGATGAATCATTAGTAGTACCTCTTAAGGATATAGAGGTAAATGAAAAGCTTAATTTTGTAGAGAAGCCTCTACAGATTGAAGACAGAAAGATTAAGAACCTCAAACACAAGAGACTAGTTTTGGTCAAAGTAAAATGAGAATCCAAGAGAGGACCAGAGTACACTTGGGAGCTTGAATCAGAGATGCAGAGGAAATATCCACACCTGTTCCAGTAGACCTCGAGGACGAGTTCTAAAATAAGGTGGGGAGGATATAACAACCCTCCTAAAATATTTCCGACATTCCTAAAATATTTAGAACACCCCTATACGTCCTAAAATACACCTCGTATACGAAAAATGGCCCGAACTACTTTAATTTTTGCAAAAATAAAATAAAATCAAAAATCCTTGTGGCGCTCGCGGGCCGCGAAGACCTTGTCTTCGGCTTACGCGGGGCGCGATAGCTAGACCATCAGGCGGAACCCTAGCGTGCCACGTGTCATGCCATCCGTCAAACCTACACTTGTGATTCGACATAGCTAGGCCTTACGCACCCTACGTCGAGGGGCGCGAAGGCCGCTTATGTATCCTTCGCGGGCCGCGAGGAAGTCAAGATCAGACCCTATAAATAGGATCGATCGACTTCAGTTGTAACTCGCTCATTCACACAACTTTCTCTCTAAATTTCTGAATAGTAGACTTTATACCTGGGCATTATACCCACTAAAATAGCGAAGCTTTACCTCGATGTAAGTATTATAACCCCCGGTTACGTATTAGATACGCTGCCCGATTGATCTAGTGCTCCGTAACGGCTGTCGAGGTTCTGCCCGACGTAGTCGTTGGAGTTCTGTCTCGGGGAGGATATCACTAATGTAAGTATTGGGTTATTATACTAACGCGTGTGCATTGTTTAAATTATTAGATTATAATCAGGAAACCACAGGGAAAAAGTCTAAAATAGCAATGTGAGTAATCTCCTTTTTGTAAACCTTTTTGCAAACTGTTTTTACAAAACCTCAATTGTTTTACATTATAATTAACAGTGATTGAGTATTTGTAATTCTACAATTATCGTCGGTATGTTGGGGTTTTGTATACAAAATTTGTTACTACAATGTGAGTAGTAACATGACCACAAGTCGGGTTGACAGTACCGTGGGTGGTAATTAAGGTAGAATGGTAAACAAATGTAATTGCTGGATTGCCCTCAATACTGTACAATGATAAAACATGTTTTGATCAAATTGGGATTCACTCACCAGTATTTCCCACTGACAAAATGTTTTTAAACGCGTTTCAGGTAACAGAATGTGAAAGCCAATTAGAAGCCAACAGGACAGCACTGAAGGCTTGGAAAAATGTGGCTATAAAAGTTACCTAAATAAAGAAAGATGTTTTATTCAATAAATTAGGGTTTATCCCTATAAACATGTTGTGATGAAAACTTGGGAATTTCCCATGTGTTTATTATTATGAAAATGTGGTATTTTACTCTGATAAAATATTTCCTAACTACGGTCCTGATGTAAATTCCGCTGCCAAACTGATAAACACCGATACCACCATCTCTGAGTAGGTCGCGGCCGCCCGCCTCCCGAGGCAGGGGTCGGGGGTTGCGACAAAAAACGATCTCACTAACCTGTCTGTGAAAGCCGTTCACCTTGAATCCCACTTTTGTGCCCAAAGTGATTGTTGCCTCTGCTTCTTTCCGGATACTTTCCCCGAATTGACCATGATCATCGCAGTTCTGGTCACCCGTCGTAACCTTAGATGGGTCATGATGTGCGTCAACCATGTTCTGGGTTTCTGGAATCATGTTAGCCTTCAATTGATCCTCCCTTTCAATACCTGGTGTTCTTCCATCATTGTTCTTATTGCTATTTTGACTTGAAGAGAGAGAGCAGGAGTGTTTAAGTCTATGTTTTGGTCGCCCTCCATAGTTGGCCCATTAGAATTATCAAAAGAACACCCGATTGGACTTAACTGGTTTGGACTGCGTAATCTCCTAGGCCTTTTCCTAGATGAAAAGCCCAAATTCCCCATCGGTCCATTCTCATGACCTAGACCACCAACCACCCTATCTGGGGAACAGGCACGTGCATACATCTGACAATTCTCTTTCCTGGTATCTTGTGGCTTTGGGCAACATACCGCCGCCTCATCATTACGCTCTCCATAATCCCCATGCACGTTAATGTCTAACCCTTCGTTTCCACCGTCATGCCCCCTCCATATTCCAATTGTCGTTTCGATCACCCAAATCGACGTCCCCTCGAATTTCGTCGTCCTCCATATCATCCATGTCTCCGGCGACCGAGCCAGTTGACTTCGCCAGTGACACCTGCTTATTCGAAGATAAGTCTGCAAGGATAACCTGAAAATGGTCGTTTTTCTCCTCAGTGACCCAGATGTTATATTTGTCTTCCCCCCAACACACCGTCACCTGTTCGTCTATCTTCTTCCTCAAATTCATGAGGATCCGGCATTTACCACTAGAATTGTCCAGATTCATCCACGAGAAATCCACTTCTCCTACCACCTTGCCAAAGAGGTTACCCACTCTTTCGAATAGTTTGTTATCCCTTAACTGAATAGGCACTACTTCCATCTTTAGCCATACTAGTCGATCATAGTTCAAATCTTGACCTTTCCACAGTATCGCCTTTGAGATAATGCTACCCCATGCAGGAGCCTCATTTTCAACAAAATCCAAGGTTGATCTCTGCTCTTTAAAGACCACCATGCATTTAAGTCCTCCTAAATAGCAAACCGGGTTTTCAGCGTATCCACCAAGATCAAGTAATGTCCTTATTTCCTCCATGGCACCAACTTCCCTTACTTCCACTATCATGGAACGCATCATGCAGTTATTGGGGTACGCCGTGATCATTTCTTCTGCTACAACCGTCTTGTTCCTATTGCCCTTCCTTCGGTAACCCCCGCCACGACATCGCTAAACGTCCGTCCTTTGTTTACACTGGCTGCATGATTATACTTTGGTACATACACTAGAGTTGTGGCAGATTGCTTATGAACCCTGCTTGTTCCAGGTTTCACTACTGGCGCATTATGGATAATCTTGTTGTTTTTGTCAAATTTCACCAATGACACAGTTAACTTCGCCTCATAAATCTTCACAGTATTCATTCCTTGAAGAGTTACCTGAACATCCATCACCCCTTCATACCTTACACATCCAAAGTGATTTCCCCCCATATCAAGAAGACACAAGCACGTTAGATGGAAGTTGTAGAGATGAGGATGCTAAGGTGGATGTGTGGGCACACGAGGTTTGACCGAATAAGAAATGGGGTTTATAGGGAGAGGTTAGGAGTGACGAATATATCAGATAAGATAAAGGAGGGGAGATTGATATGGTTTGGGCATGTGAATAGGAGGTAGACGACGACACCGGTTATAGCAGTGGAAATCCTCACTGTTGAGGGGATGAGGAGTAGAGGCAGATCCAAATTAACTTGGGACGAACGAATTAGACACGATTTACTAGAGTTGCACCTCTCTAAGGACATGGTCCAGTATAGGAGTTCATGGAGGCATAAGATTAAGGTTAAAGTTTTTTAGGGGAGGGTACTCTAGAGCTTTAGTTGGGTCTTAGGGGTTTAGATCTTCCTAAACACTAGGGTGACTATACATGTGCTTGTCTTGATGCAGTTATTGTATATATATGTGCTTTCTTGATGTTTATATGTTTATGTTTTATTATGCTACTATCTCATCATTGCTTGTGTAATTTGGTTGCTTTTTTTTTCTTATGGTCTTGCAGTTTAGTTTGTTGTCTATTGTTTGTTCTCGAGCTGGGGGTCTCTCTGGAAGCAGTCTCTCTATCTCTAGGGATAGAGGTAAGGTTTGCCTACATCCCACCCTCCCCAGATCCTACAAGTAGTTTTGCTATTTGTCGGATTTACTGGGTACGAGTGATATTGTTTACGAGCCACATATGCATCCTCGACCACCCCGTGTGGTTGAAAAGCCTTCCACAACAATGATTTTGACACTCAGCTTGGTAGACTAGAAAGGTAAAACATAGTTACCGGCTTTCTATTCTCCCTTCGCCCTTCCATTTTCTTCAGATAAAATCAAACTATGTTTCTATCAAGTTTTATTTTAATCACAATGTTTTCCCTCTTCCTTTTATTTTATTTTATTGGCTACAAATTACACACATGGTGTTCTTATTATTATATTATAACTTTTATCAAATTACATCACAAAAAATATCGTAGTGACTAAAGTGTTATATGGTTTTTTTTTTTTTTTTTTTTTCAAATTATCCCCTGTAAACTATAAATAATACGTGTTTATACCTCAATAGTTTAATTTTCCTTTTATAACTTTCGTTCGTTACTTTTGTTTTTACAAAACCTAAATACGTGACGTAATTTTATAATTGTTATATTTTGTTTCGATTTTGTTTTTTTACACATTCGTATTTTGCGTATATAAAATTACATAACAAAAGGTACTATAGCGGCTACTATGTTGGGTTTTTTTACCCTATGCACTATAGATAATATACGTCTTTACTCGGTAGTTTTATTTTCCTTTTATAACTTTCGTTTGTTAGCTTCTTTTTACAAAAATTAAATACGCGATATAATTTTTACATTTGTTACATTTGATTTCGATTTCGTTTTTTACACATTTATATATTGCATCTTCATACTGGTCTTTGCCGTTTGTTCGTACGTGGATTCCACGCCACAAACACGGGGTGAGAAAATCCTACTTAAAATTATTTTAAATAATGTTAGTACTTATCGACGTGTCTAAATAGAAGCCCATTAATCGATTTCCTTTGATGATGTAAAAATGTGGGCTTGTAAATATTAGGCATGCATACAAATAATGAGTATGTGGTCCAGGGTTGTACAAAACCTCATGTTTTGAAGTTAGTAATATGAATTGTTTTTGTGATTACTTTAACATCAATAAAAAAAAAACCAAGCACAAAACCTTTAAATCTTTATATTAAACGAGAAAACATAAAAAACCAGGGATATTACTCACACCATTTGTTATAGAATAGTCCATAACAATACTTTTTTTACAGACTCATTTCATTCGATGTATTTGTTCTTCCTTATTACTCATTAGTACACTTCTAGTGAGATCCCCTTTCTACAAATACTCTAAAACATCCAATATTTTTATTTGATTTATGGCTCACTTGGTTCATGATACGTAGGTATTAAGTTGTTAGTAGTCAATAATAGCGCATATGTAGTACTAACGCACTTCCAAGCAAATATTTTTTTTTTTTAATTTAATTATCCCCTTTATATATTCGACAAAATGCACTTTACATCAATATCGCAGGTAAGCGAGCAACAAGCTGCGCCGCTACCCCTTTCTGGATAGCAAACCCTAGCCTATTAAAAACAAACCCCTGCCCCCCTGTTGATGAGCCACTGCTGTGGACAACCTGTTGGACCCTAGTCAGCAAACGGATAGCTTCTGGAGCCAGGGATCCAAAGGTGTCGAAGGCGAAGGGGACAAATGCATGTTGATTATCAGCACATGCTTTAGCGTGTTTGTCCACCTTTTTAGATTCTGCTTTCTTTACCGCTTGTCCTGCTACAAACCCATTTTCCCTTAACCCAGCTAAGGGAGAGACTCCTGTGAGATCTACACAAGCATGTTTCCCTCCCGCCCAACCAAAGACGAGCAGGTCCGCTGGTCTCAATGTAGATCTCCCTTCCATGGGGTCTGTAAGCAAATATTTAGTTAAAAATATATTTTTTCAGGCAAGTGGGGTCAACTTTTCTTTTAATATAATCCACAGGGTCAATCGTAAAAAGACATTGTCGTCATTCAAAATTTTGCTATTATACGTTCTATATAATAGGCAAAATAAATTGATGCCGGGTGACACTGAATATATATGGTTTCACCAAGCAAACCTTGTAATCACGGCAAGCATGCAACATCGAATTTGTTTATCTATTGTACATCATCTCATTCCTATTATGATACCAATAGGTCCCCATGGTCTGAATTTGTAAGAAATATAAATGAGAGATAAAATTCCTAATTTGCCCCACACTAACCGTAAAACTTTTAAGGTCATCCGTAATGGTTAATACCCTCTAATGGTCATTTTTCGCCACATCAACACCATAATGCCCCTTAAAAATTGTGTAATGGTTAACGTCCCTTAGTGCCCTCATTCCATCATTGCTTTCCAATTTTGTTTTCCTCATTAGGCATTATACTATAAATGCCCATACATTTTAACCATAATATCCTACAATTACATGCATAGGTAATAAACAATTTATGTAACATGTTAAGTCTTTTGTATTAAGTTGCTTATCAATTCAATTAAGCCTATACACGATTGTTATAAACAACAAATGATATAGAAATATTTACATTTACATTATATCTGGATAAATTATACCCTTACACCATGGGCATAAAGTTGCTTGATAATGCCCTTAACACCACCCCCGTGAGCTTTATAGGGGAATGAAAATGGATGGGCATTTATAGTATAATGCCCAATGAGGAAAACAAAATTGGAAAGCAATGATGGAATTAGGGCATTAAGGGACGTTAACCATTACACAATTTTTAAGGGGCATTATGGTGTTGATGTGGCAAAAAATAACCATTAGAGGCCATTGACCATTACAAATGGCTTTAAAAGTATTACAGTTAGACCATGCGTAGTCGTTGGAGTGAATAATGCCCCACCCTAGGGCGTTTTGCGCCATGTGGCAGCCCAGTTAGCAATGATGCATTATTGGGCGTTTTTATAAAATGGGTGTGGTGGGGATGTGGGGCATTATGTTAAATGAGATGTAATATAATTAAATAAAACAAAAACCATTAAAAAATCTTATTGGATAAAAAATAGGAAGATGGAAGGTGATTGGACAAAGAAAATGGGGGAAGACGTGTTTTAAATCACGCTGGAGGGGTTTTTATTGCAAAATCACGCCCAAACACGCCTAGGGGGCAGTCGAGGGGCAATATTGGGCGTTATTGAGGCTAGATTTTGAAAAAAACACGCCCCACTACGCATGGTCTTAGTGTGGGGCAAATTAGGAATTTTATCTCTCATTAATATTAATATTTCTTACAAATTCAGACCATGGGAACATATTGGTTTCATAATAGGAATGAGATGATGTACAATAGATAAACAATTCGATGTTGCATGCTTGCCGTGATTACAAGATCGTTCTATACATTTCCTTTTCTCGGTGAAACCATATATGCTGTATTACATTGAACGTATAATTTAGAATGGATTCGGTGTCACCTGGCATCCATTTATTTTGCTTATTATATAGAACGTATAATAGTAAAATTTTGAACGATACCAATCTCTTTTTACGATTGACCCCATAGATTATATTAAAAGAAAAGTCAACCCCAATGGCTTGAAAAAAATATTTTTAACTAAATATTAATATTTTTATAAACGGTTTTCCTAATGAAGGAATTTATACTTTAGTAATTAAGCTCATGTCTTATCATTTAACAAACTTATGGTTTGTTTAGTATAAGGTAATGAAATAGACGAGTGAATGGAATAGACGAGATAGTTGAATAGACATCATCATCATCATACTCAGTAAATCCCACCAATAACAAAGCTAAGGTAGGGTCTGAGGAGGGTAAGATGTAGACAACCTTACCTCTACTCCGTAGGAATAGAGAGGCTGCTTCCAGTGAGACCCCCGACTCGATAGTAGTTTTGCATCAAGCCTTGAACATAAGATACATAACACTCAACGATCGGGACAAAGACCGATTAGTGCATGTACCCTTTTGCCTTTCAGCTATCAACATCACCACATGATGCATGATTAACCGTCCTCAGCTTTTAACGTTATTTTCACAAAATTAGTAAAATAACGTTAAAATTAGTGCACTTTCACTTTTGCCCCCGATGACCCCACGATTAGTGGGTTCATGGTAGGTCATGGGTAAATAGCATAGCATTAAGAATGTTTTGTTGTGGTAGAAATGGTAAAGAAAAATTGGGGCCCAAAAGTGAAGCCCAAGAGGTGTGGTAGGAGTCAAAAACAGAAGGCAGCAGCCTTTCGGAGACATCAAGGGACTGACTCCATAGTACACATCGAACTTCCTTTTTAACTAACACCCTTCCTTCTTCTTTATTTTCAACACCCAAATCAATTAATCGATCTCTACACACCCACCCACACACTCATGGCAATGTTTTCTTCTTCATCATCGGCACATTGTGCATCGTCATCACCGGCTTTTTCCAATAATAATCGGCTTCATCATCATCATCATCGTACAGTCTCATCATCATCCTCGATTCGTCTTAAACAACGTTTTCCCAGGTGTTTTTCTGTTAAACAATCATCAAAAGCCCTTCATCTGCAACAAGATGGTTAGTTACTTTCTTTCTTTCTTTCTTTGTCTTACCTAATTTGGGGTTTCTGTAATTTGAATGCAATTTCCAAAATTACTAACTAAGATTTGTTAGCTAACATGTAGTGTTTGTTGGTCTTTTGGAATGTATGTAGACACCAAATTCACAAGTTATAAACGGGGTTAAGTTTGTATGTCTATGAGAGAGAGCATTCCCAATAGGATGTTTTAAAACGCCACATTATCATCGGGTTTTACTGTTGTTGTTGAGCTCGTTTTTGGTGCCCGTTTACTTTACTTTTTAATTATTAAATAAATATTTACAGGGAGAAATGAGTGGTTAAAAATAAAAGGGTGGTGAGGTGATGATGTGTTATTGTTTTTGGGTGTTTTAGGTGGTTTTTGTTTTTCTAAAAAAGATCTGCGATGCAGACTCTTCTGTCTTCGCAGCGCAGACCACACACAGACATTGACATAAGCGGACTGTTTGTTTTTCCGAAACGTTTCACTAAAAAAGCCTGCGAGAGTTCTTCTTGGTGTAGACTTGGCCCAAGCACTTTTAAGATCTAAGGTCAGGGTTAAACACCACCACCCACCGTCCACCACCACCATCTACCATCACTGCCCACCCACCACCACCACCCACCACCAATTTATTTTAGAAGTCTTCATACGTTAAAAAACAAACAACCTTCTTTGACTGCAGAGGTTTGGTCTTCATACCTCTTCTTCTACAGATGTCTACAGATGTGGTCCGTAGACTGCGGACATTTTACCTCTTAAAAAACAAACTGCACCTTAGTCACTTTTGCTTGTTCCATCAAAAATGACTTTTTTTGTGCATTCGAGTCCTTCAAGTTTGTGTTTTATTGCCATTCTCATCCTTGAGTTTGGCAATTTATTGCGACCTTCGTCCCTTGAAATTTGGCACTCAAGGATGAAAATGACAATGTATCAAACTTTTTGGATGAAAATGGCACCTTAGGGACGAAATTTGCAAAAGTGGTCAAATTTCATGGACGAAAATGGCATTTTACTCGGTTTCTTTATTGGGTGGTTTTGTGCTTTTTTTGAAGAATGATTGTTTTTCTGATCTGGCAACTGACTGGGGCAAGGGATGGCAATGGGTCGGGTTTAGGTAATCCCAAACCCAAACCCGATTAGCTAAAGCTATCCCAAACCCGGCCCAAAACCCGTCGGGTTTCTATCGGGTATACCCACGGGTTTCGGGTAAACCCATTAATCTAAAAAATTACCCGTTGGGTATACACGACCCAAACCCGTCGGGTAACTAATAAAGCATTATCATTATGAAAATATATCAATTAATGGCAAAGTATATAAAATAATATACCCCAATGTAAACAAAAATACCCCAATGTAAACAAAAAAAATTCAAATTCATAGATGACAAAAATAGTGCAAAGTCGATGTTTCACAATTGTTAGTACAAAAGGACAATGTTGATGTTTCAAAAAAGTTGCACCAAATGATTACAAAAAAGAAAGTGTATGTCATTAGCCCATTCGTGAAGACCATGTAGACGTGTAGTCATGTTTGCACCCTCATTCCTTCAAATTGTTTTCCTATAGTTAAACAAATAAAAGAATATGTATATTTATATATAAAAAAATATAGAAAGAATATGGGGTAAACGGGTATATTTATTGGGTAAATTGGTCGGGTAAACGGGTATACTTTATCGGGTATATCATCAAATCCCAAACCCGTCCCAAACCCGCGAAAAAAAATAAAACTAATCCCATACCCGGTCCCAAACCTGATTACTAGACCCAAACCCGTCCCAAATAATTTGGGTTTCGGGTTTACCCATCGGGTTCCGGTCCGATTGCCATCCCTAGACTGGGCACGTTATTAGTGTTTTCAGGTCTCCTATTGTGGATGGTCTGAAAATCCTGTCTTGTTTTTATTTATTTGCTCATCATGATTACAAATAATTTGATGATATTGAATTTGTTGTCTTTATTGAAGATATCTGACAAAAGTCAAAACACTTTCTTAAATATTGCAATATTACACTTTATCAGTTTTTGTTCTGTTATGGACTGAAATCATTGCAAGGTATGACACTTGTCCCGCATCGGTTGTATGGGCAACAAATGTGAGGTTTATAGTCCAAATGGACTCTCATCGGTTAAAAATAATTGGGTGGTTTCTACATACCGTATCGTATTTGTTAACTTTCTAATCTATGAACACGTAGATTATGCATGTGTGTGCACGCTGTTTGAGCGATTTGTTGAACTTTAGACCTAGGGTAATTAATAATATTTTTGCTACGGTGTGCTCATTGAGTCATTGTTCACGATCAGGTGCATCAACTATGAAAGTGTCGCCTGTTAAAGACGACAATCCTGCTAAGATATTAAAAGATGGAATATTATCCATCCCACCTGTCACACCTCCAGAAGAAAGCATAGACATTGCTAAATTCGACTTCGACAAAGAAAACTCAACCGTTAGTATAACCGTGGTTGGTGCATCCGGTGATCTCGCAAAGAAGAAGATATTTCCCGCGCTTTTCGCGCTTTATTATGAAGGCTGTCTCCCCAAGGTTTGCACTCTTTTTTCATACCATAAAGTTTATTTCAATATTTTTATCACGCATCGCTTTTTCATGATTATTATTTTTTGGCAATTGCTCATCAGCATTTCACTATATTCGGATACGCACGTAGTAAGATGAGTGATGCTGAACTTAGAACTATGGTTAGCAAGACACTTACATGCAGAATCGATAAAAGGTCTGTTTATCGCTTTTCATGTCAATCTTCAAAAATAGTTTAAGGTGTACTAATGGTGATTGTTCGAAACTTCTGAATGTCATCTATTAGGGAGAACTGTGGTGAAAAGATGGATCAGTTTCTCGAAAGATGTTTCTACCACCCGGGTCAATACGACTCTCAAGAAAACTTCTTGGAGCTCGACAAAAAGCTGAAGGAGCACGAGGTAACGTATATGAGATTTAATGATTTGTGGGTTCATTCTTATAAGTTATAGACATGATTTTAATAATGGGTTTTAAATCTTATAATTGATAATAGCTGCAACAAAAATTATCATTAAAGTGTTGAGTAAATTACTTATAGGCCATTTTTTATATATTACTTCTTCAAATGGTCAGAAATTACTGAACACTCAAGAACATCAATCAAATGTAAGTATTACAATCCTAAGTAGTAGAACCTATTTAAACACTATCTCCAGAACTTCAATCGTTGTAGTTGATTATTGAGTATCAGGTCATCACTTTTTTTAAACTGGCGTACTTAGTTTAAAAGGTCAAATGACACCATAGGGGTAATGCAAATGCAACGAAAACATTATACTTTACACCTACTTTAGAAACCAATTTTCTTCCAAAGTCTGGTGTTTTTGTTGTTTTTGCATTTTTACAAGAATTATGCATGCAAGATTTTGATTTTACAATGATTAATTTTGATGTAGGATGGAAGGGTGGCAAACCGTCTTTTTTATCTATCAATTCCACCAAATATTTTCATAGACGCGGTTAAATGTGCCAGCACATCTGCATCTGCGGCAAACGGATGGACAAGGGTAATCGTCGAAAAGCCATTTGGTCGGGATTCCGAATCTTCCGCTGCATTAACAAGGTCCCTCAAGCAATACTTGGAGGAGGAACAAATTTTCAGGTAGGTGTAGTTATTTTTAGAGTAAAGTACACGGATGGCCCCTGTGGTTTACCAAAATTTTGGATTTGGTCCCTAACTTTCCAAAAGTCGATAGGTGGTCCATGTGGTTTGCACTTTGTAACGCATTTGGTCCCCAGTTTTTTTCCAAAAGTACATGGATGGGTCCCTGTGGTTTGCACTTAACGCATTTAGTCCCTAACTTGGACATGATAAAATCTTTAGATTTGTTGGCTGGGGACTAAATGTGTTACAAAGTGCAAACCACAGGGACCTTCCGTGTACATTTGGAAAGCTAGGGACCAAATCCAAAATTTCGGTAAACCACAGGGACCATCCATGTACTTTACTGTATTTATAATTTAACTTTTTATGAAGAAACTGAAACAAGACATCGGTTTAACTGTATTTGTTATTATATTGCAGGATAGATCATTATCTCGGGAAAGAGTTAGTGGAGAATCTTTCGGTTCTTCGTTTTTCTAACCTGATTTTTGAACCCTTGTGGTCAAGGCAATATATAAGAAATGTGCAATTCATTTTCGCTGAAGATTTTGGCACCGAAGGACGAGGAGGGTAGTTATTCGTTTTCCTTTATTTTTCATATAGCAAAGTCGTATGTGTATGCGTGAGGAATATTTGTTTACGTTGTATATTTTTGCTCCGTTTTAGATACTTTGACAACTATGGAATTATTAGAGACATTATGCAAAACCATCTGCTTCAGATATTGGCCCTTTTCGCCATGGAAACTCCCGTCAGCTTGGATGCCGAAGATATCAGAAACGAAAAGGTTCACACACACACACACATACAGTGAAAGGTTTAAATACAAAAGGCTCTTAACGTGCGACGGTACACGACGACCAATATAACATGCGTAATTAGGGTTAAACCAACCCATGGGTAATTATGCAAATACCGTGTTTAATTATGTACTATAACGTGCGTAATTATGTATTATAACGTGCATATTTTAAAAATGAAGTCACGTATTGTCGCACGTTAAGGGGATATTATAATTATGTATTTTAGCAAGAATGATGACATATCTGCAACGATAAGCTAGGAAACAATGACATTAAGTTACTATCTTTATACTATCTAATATATGCATTTGACAAACTTTTTTATGGTTTTACAGGTAAAAGTTCTACGTTCTATGAGGCCTTTACGTCTTGACGATGTGGTAACAGGACAATATAAGAGTCACACAAGAGGGGGTGTTAAGTACCCTGCTTATACCGACGACAACACCGTACCAAACGACAGTTTAACACCAACTTTTGCTGCGGCTGCTCTTTTTATCGATAATGCCAGATGGGACGGAGTACCCTTTTTAATGAAGGCCGGAAAGGCTTTGCATGATCGTAGGTTCGTAAATAAAAAATGTTATGATGCATTTTTTAACTGTATTTAACATTTTATATGGTGGTATTATCATACTTCTTTTTTTAATGGAGTAAAGTACATAGATGGTCCCTATGGTTTACCAAAGTTTTGGATTTGGTCCCTCGCATTCCAAAAGCACAAAGATGGTCCCTGTGGTTTGCACTTTGTTACGCATTTAGTCCCCAGTTTTTTTCCAAAAGTACATGGATGGTCCCTGTGGTTTGCACTTTATAACGTGTTTAGTCCTTAACTTGGACATGATAATCCTTTAGATTTGTTGGTTGGGGATCAAATGCGTTACAAAGTGCTAACCACAGGGACCATCCATGTATTTTTGGAAAGTTACGGACCAAATCCAAAATTTTGGTAAACCATAGAGACCATGCGTGTACTTTACTCTTTTTAACGTCTAGTTGACTTTTACGAAATTGGTAAGTTTTTCTAGTTGACCCGTTTTATCATGAACGGATTGAAATCGTTTTCTATACTTTCTTATATTGTGGGGTCTTATTTATATGAGGATAATGAGGATGTGATCGCGGGTCCAAATTTTGTTTGTTTTAGCCTCTTTATTATCGCATAAAGAAGATGTGACTACGGATCCAATTTCATATCGTTTAACACGTTTTTAAATTCTTTCAGGGCTGAAATACGAGTGCAATTCAGACATGTACCTGGTAACTTGTACAACAAGAATATTGGGACAGATCTTGATCTAGCAACAAACGAGCTTGTTATTCGAGTGCAGCCCGATGAGGCTATATATCTCAAGATCAATAACAAAGTCCCCGGTTTGGGGATGAGATTGGACCGAAGCAACCTTAATCTTCTCTACGCAGCAAGGTAATCTTTTTTATGTCAGAGTAAAATGTCATTTTCGTCGCTGAGGTTTGGCCAGTTTTGCGACTTTCGTCCAAAGGTTTGTTTTTCCGCATCTGGATCCAAAAGGTTTGAAATCTTGATATCTTCATTTTCATATGGCTTGTGAACTCCATCCTTTTTTCTCCGTTAAGTCAGAGGTATTTCCGTCTTTTTTGTTAACTTAAAAGGCAATTCGGTCTTTTTCACTTTATGTACAAGCATTTAGCATAATGTACAAGTATTTAAATGACCGAATTGCCCTCAAGTTAACCAAAAAGACGAAAATACTCCTGACTTAACGAAGAAAAATGGATGGAGTTAACGAACTGGATGAAAATGGCAAGATTTCAAACCTTTTGGATCCAGATGCGAAAAAACAAACCTTTGGACGAAAGTCACAAAACTGGCCAAACCTAAGGGACAAAAATGACATTTTTCTCTTTATGTTATCTAGGGTAGGGATCCTGTACATTAATCTAGAAGTGTGAGAAGTGTATTATAACACTATATAACACCATATAAACACCGTATAACACTATGTAACACCGTATAACACCATATAACACTATATAACACTATACATCTATCATAGACATGCTATCAGACAAACTATAGTGTTACATAGTGTTATATGGTGTTACATATTGTTATACGGTGTTTATATGGTGTTATATATAGTGTTATAATACACTTCTCACACTTCTGGATTAATGTACAGGATCCTCTATCATGTTATCTATATGTTACAAAAACGGGGCCCACAAATTATTATTATTTTAATTTTAATGTTGAAACAGATACGATAAGGAGATTCCGGATGCGTATGAAAGACTTCTATTAGATGCAATTGAAGGTGAAAGAAGACTTTTTATACGTAGTGATGAATTAGATGCGGCTTGGTCGTTATTCACTCCTGTACTAAAAGAGCTTGAAGAAAAGAAAATTGTACCGGAATATTACCCGTATGGAAGCCGGGGTCCAGTTGGGTCCCACTATCTTGCTGCTAGATACAAGGTTCGATGGGGCGATGTTGGTTCAGAGCAGTGATCAAGCTCAGCACCATATATGTGTTTCTGTTTTTAATTTGCAAGATTTTGATTGTGGGTGAAAAAGTTTAGATGTTTAGGGGGTGTATGGTTTAAGGAATTAAGTAGCAATAAGCCAAGAAATGTGTTGTTGCATGTCTTCCATTTTCAGAACTTTAATGAATGAGACTTCTTTGGTTTTTTATTGTTGCATATGCCTTTCCATTGTTGGCTAACTGATCTAGCATTCCTGAGTTGTTGCGAGTTGAGATCCGGAACGCTCGCATCAAGAACTTGTTAGAAGTTGACTTGAAAGTGTAGCTCGGGGCGACGCTTGTGTATGATCGTGCTATGAGTGGAACCACCGTGTGGGAATCGAACCCAGGATTTAATGGTCTATAAGCCTTATCCCACCCCTAACTTCTAAGATGCCACTAGGCTATAAGCTATGGGTTGCAAGTAAATGTGATAAGTGAGAGATAAGAGAAGGAATTGATATACATGACATTATATGTGGACTTGTTTCACTTGTTTGGACCTAATGTTATATTTATTTGGTCCATGTATATAACCCAATTTTGGACATGTGTTAATTCATGTAATCCAAATTCATGGTGGGTTGTTACCCAAAAATACAAAATCAAATTGTGACCATTATTGAGTGTATTCCTAGTTGGCCCGGCCCAATGGTTTTGGGCCTAATACATAAAAGCTTATCAACACTTTAATCCGCATATCCACCATATAGACTTATAAAGGGTACTACATCTAAGTATCTAACTCAATGATGAATTGATGATAGAATTGAAAAAGACTCAATTACACATAAAGTGTGAAAAAAGCACAAAAAGACTAACAATGATTGTAGAACAAATCATATACAACACATATAGCAAATACACAATTTAAAAATAAAAAATAAAAACATCAAAACAAGAAAACCCTTGAAGAGAAGGAGCTAAGGTTAAAGATTTTAATGGTCAAACAAAATTGTATGTCAAATTCTTACAAAACCCAAATATCATATGAATCCAACAGAGGTATACGTGGAATTGTGAATTTACCTACATGGGAATAGACAAAATGTTGGAAAGACTGTGTGATCAAAAACCCTAAAAAGTTTGCATAAAAAAGATTGTGTTATCAAGATTTGTGGGAACCATCAAAGCTTTGATGAAGAAACAGAGGGATAAGCCCTATGTACACGTCGTTAAAGTTATACACATATTCTCCATCAATTTTTCCACGTTACAATGCCCTTGCCGCAACGCTAGGGTGGATTCATGTAAAGATTTAAGTATTATCTTATAAACTTTCGACGATGTAAACTTTTTCGCAGTTTTAGTGTCGTAACGCTCGCAAGTTTAATACTTGTGATCAACACATAACTAACTGAACTAGCACCACGTGAATGTCCACCGTGAAGCACGGGGTAATCCCAGTTGGTGGTATTTAAAATCCTCAAGTAAAGTCCACATATTCCTAGCATATTATTAATTTGTAAATTTCTCTTCACTCTCATAAATACTATTCAATATTGTACAGTTTTCAATGCTCTCTTTACTCTTACTAAGACCAAGGGGTATGGGAGCCGGCTTAGGCCCGGCGAAGGCCGGCGCCGATCCCCCACACCGCCCCCCTTGGCTTGTTATGTTAAAAGCGGCGTGGGCAAGACGGGGAAGACGGGGCATGATTTTGAATTTGTAGCCGTTGAACGGCTATATGTAATTAATAAAAAAAAATCATTTTTCTATAAAACCATATTCCATTTTATACAATTTTTCATCACTTTCTCTCCATTTTCAACCCAAAACACTCTCATTTTTATACCACTATTTTATAAAAAATATCTTTTCATCCACTAGGTTATGTAATTTTTATTTATGTTATGTAATGGATTTTATGTCTTATTTTTAAATTTTGATTTGTTTTTATAAAGTTAAACAAATAAAAAAGTAAAACAAATAAAAAACTTAAACAAAATAAAAATTAAACATTAAACAATAAAATTAAACAATAAAAGTTAAACAAATAAATAAATTAAACAATAAAAAATTATGTGGGGTAGCCCCATCATCCACCCCCCTCAAAAGTGAAGGAGGCCCATCCTCCATGAGCCGGTGATATGGCGCCTATGTGACGGACCATCCTCATGAGGATGAACCTCCCCATACTCTTTAGTCTAAGTGCACAACCCATTTCCCTCTTACATTAATCAAATTGTTTTTGACTTAAAGAAAAATCATGTGCCATTTGACATGAAACTGAACTTTAAATATACTACTCAATACATACAAAAAAATAAATATAATCATATACATCACTTGAATTTATTGTTCTTTTTTTGTTACTAAAATTAAAGATCTTTAGACTATTAGGAATTAAGAGGGTATAAATCGAGCTAACCTAACATAAACAAGCTCAAGCTTTAAAATAAGACCATTTGATAAATAAGCCCGAGCCTAGTCTTCACTTATCAAACTTGAGTAGACTTGCGAGTCTAAGTGTTGGGTTATATATGTATGTATTTCTTGCTATAACGAATGTCAGAACTGTAACGAACTGAACCACATTGATCGATACTATATTATGTTATATTATATTATTCTATTGATTTTTTACTTCGGTTTTGTTATCGTTTTGACTCAGTTATTCTTTTTCACGGTAATGTTTTATGTTTCGGTCTAAATTTGACGAGTTAATACCAGAGTCTTCTTCGAAAATTTGTGTGCCTGTGCGAAGATAAAATATGGGCCCCTAATATATAAACTTTTTAAAAAGAATATACAAAATTTTTTAAATATATGAAAATGAATTAAAATTTTGTGGAATCACCCGCATGTTGTGGCGGGCTATTTTTTTACGTGGAAACGTAGATAAAAAAACACACCACACACGCATTTGGACAATGAAACGTAGAAAGAAAACACATTGTAAAGGTTAATTCAGAAAATACAGAATAATTACGTCGTAACTTTAAAAATTGTTATTTACGATAATGTAAAACCGTCGTAACCTATCCAAATATATTTAGAAAATACACAGACTTGAAAGAAAAAAAAATAAGACCTTTTTCATACAAAAAATGGAACACACAAAACTAATAAAAAAATCAAGTAAAAATGAAGCTATCAACATTAGAACCCAAAGGGGCTGTTTGGCAACTTCTGACTGGTTAAGTGTTGAACCAGTAAGAGATCTGAACCATTAAGTGCTAAACCAGTAAGAGGTCTGAACCATTAAGAGCAAGTATAATGTTTAACCATTTAGAGACAAATGTCTGACGAATTCAGATTAGAGGTCTTAACCGTTCAGACTCTGTATAATACTTAATCATTCAGACTCTGTATAATACATAACCATTCAGAGGCAAATGTCTAAACCATTCAGACATCTGCTCACGAAACAAACAGTCTAAACCATTAAGTGTTGAACCAGTAAGAGGTCTGAACCATTAAGAGACTCATTAAGAGGTAAACAAACAGCCCCAAAGTCTACTTGTTAATAACGTGAGTTTGGGAACCACCAGACCATGCGTCTCACCTTGTCAACTTCTAATTCAGTACTTATATATTCTAAGTTCTACAACATAACTTTGTTAAAAAAAATTTAAATTTTCGGGCCCTTAGAGGGTTTGGGCCCTGAGCCGTCGTCCACCCCGCACCCCTCCGGGCCGGCCCTGGTTAACACTCTACAACACACACGCACATGGCTCAACATTTCTACTCTTATTTTTTTGTTCGGTTTAATAGTTTCGCTACAACGCGCGGGTTTTAAAAACTCGTTAGTTATTATATGATATTGAAACATGTTTGTTTCATACACTCTCCTTCCCCTTTAATGTTTTTATCTATATATTTACAAAACTACAACATTAATCACTCGTTCAAAGCTCGCCATTAACTTTTCCCCCTTGTGCAAATACTAAACTCATTATATCAAACGAGAAAGTGTTTATAGGTTTAATACAAGTTTTTGTACTAATAATTCTATTTTACTAATATCAAATTTAATGTTTTATTGTGTGGATTATTAATGAGCCTGTTGTATCAATTGCACTACAATGGATCCACATGGTTCAAGTATGTATGATTGATAGAAGAGATACGCTGAGTCGCTGACATTTACGTACTAGTGAGGGTACAACTCTTGTGCTTTGTACAGTTTTTTTTTTCTCAACTTTATAATTATTTCATGTCAATAAGACTTTCACTATTCTCACACTCTTAAATCTTATATATAAACCGAACCACAAACCTCACTATCAACAAAATCAAAACCAAACCATCGATTTCTCAATTAGTTTAATCCCGAACATGATATCGTCTTCAAGTAATGCATTAAAAACTTATACATTATCTACACACCACACGAATAGTGCATAAAAACTTGTACATTTTCTACACACCACACGGATTTCACCCATTTTATAGTTTTCGAGCCAAACAATCAACAATATTAAAATATTTGTTTGTACATTTAATCCAAACAAACCAAAACATTAGACTATGTATTATGGATTCACGCGTAAGCGCATGATTAATCCAAGTCAACACGTCGTGGCACCACTTTTACAAGATTTGGGGTGCGTAGGGATTGGGCGTGAGCATTGTCACGCCTTAAGGGGTGTAGGGGGGACATATAAAGGTGACGTGGCGGGTTCGGGTTTGGTCGATACGACGACGTTTTTCCCAATCATCGAAGGGCTTCTCCAAAACCCGGTTTCCGAAAACTTCTCCCACATCTCATTCTCAAACGCCACCACATCTTCATCCACTTCCGCCGTAACAAACCGCTCCGCCGTCACCGCCACGTCATCCTCGCCGGAAAAGTTTCTCCGACCACCGCCGCGCATCATCAACCTCCGCCGTCGCCTCTTCCGCATCGCGTTCCGGCACAGTCCCGCCGGAACCTTATACATCGTCAACACCATGAAATCAACCACCGCACACGGAACACAGCAGCACACCGCTGCGATCTCCGCCGTGGTTGTTCCGACGACCTCTCCGACGCGCTTGATTCGACGCGGCGAATGCGGTTGCAGCAGTTGCCGGCGATCGTCCGGCGAACGGCGAGGAATGAGTTGCGGTTTGGTCATCGGAATGTGAATTGAAGCGGCGGAGAATGGAATGCGGTGGCCGGAGATTGTGGTGGTTTGACGACGGTTATTTTGGGGGACGTTAGGGTTGGTATAAAGGGATTTGACGGAGGTAACGGAAGGTTATGTGGTGTAGGGTTGGGGGTGACGCATTATTTCACGGCGGTTACTCCGCCGTTGGTTGTTTGTGAGGGAGAAGAAGTCGGGTGAGTTGGTTTGTTTTGTATCATGTATGTATGTATTTTGTATGTTTGATAATTCATGTATGTACGTACTTTTATTTTGATTTTTATGATAATAACAATAATTCATTTTATTAAAAATTAAAAAAATAGAATAAAGAAGGAGAACCTATACATAGAATAAAGAAGGAACTATAAAGACTATACGGAGTGTGAGGTTTGAAAATAGGGCGTTGTTCAACATGTGGACGCTACGTTAGCACACGCCAGTCAGAATAGTGGTATGGTTCAAAAATGAAAGGAGTGAGATTGGTGGAGTGGTGTGACACGTGGCATACACTTTTTTATTTTTATTTTATAAAATAAATCTATTGGATAAAAAGGAAAAACAAATCTCTAACCCACACCCAATCACCATCGTCCACATCATCATCAACAACACAACGCATGTGGAAATTCTACTCCCCCTCCCCCACGTCACCTCCGAGGTGGTGTTCCTGTGTGGTTGTGGATTCCACCACACCTACTCTGAATGGTCTAAGAATGTATTATAAGTTGTTGTATTCGTTTGTACTTTCAGTTGTATAGATCTTTCAAGCTTTCAATTGTATCCTATTGTACCTTGTTGAACAGTGCTGGTATTTTATCTTAACCGATTGTATTCAATATAAATGAAAACGAGTGAGTTTTTCTTTCTAACACTTACATTTTTGGACTAACAAATATTATACTTAAACTAAAGTAACTAAATTCTTGAGCTTATTTTGTAACATTTTTTTTTGAAAAAAAAAAAAAAATACTAGAGTACACACAACTTATTTACGTTTAAAAAAGTTATGGAACTTGATTTAGGATATCATGATAGTTAAATGATGTGTTCTATAATCAAAAGATTTATAATTCAAATCATGTAGTGCATGTGTATTAATGTGTTTATTCTAAAAAAAATCTAGGAATTGTTGTTAAAAAAATTGGAACCTCACTTAAACAAAAAGGGTCAACAATTAAGACTTACTCCTTTTGAACTACTCGACTAAATCTAACTCTTGTTGTAGGAGATCTGTAGCAGTTTGCGACGTGGAGGTTTTGTAGGAAATAGGTAGGAAGTTGCGTTGAAAACAAGTTTCCTAGGAGGCATTTCCCTACATCACGTATGTGTCACAAATGCGTGTGAAAGTCCGTTTTGTGACGTATTTTCTATGAAAACTGGTGTAAAACCTTTCAGATTTTCTAGTAGTAAACGTTGTAGATCACTTCCTTTACGAGTATACGTTATGTGGTATATAATATATGAATACATGCATGCAAATGTATGGGAATTGGCTAAAAGAAAAGTGATATAAAATGTATTCTATCTATGGGACCAGGTTTTCACAGCAACACCGAGTCAAGCATGGTGATCACGACGTTAAGGTACGAAATAGTCGTTAGTGGTTAGTACAAAGTAGAAACCACTTCTTTCTTTGACCAAAACAATTCATAGATCATAGTAGAACATTTTAGTCTTGTTATGCACTCACGCAATCACAACATGCAGTAACATCATGGAATAATCATATCTAATGACCAAAACAATCATAAGGGGTAGGGGTGGTCTTTACTCATCACTCACTCACAACTTTCAATCAAGTTCCGCCACGTCATCGAGCTTTATTCCAACAGTAGTGATGGATTTTAGTGGAAATTCCCATCACTCACCACACCCAACAATTTCACTCACAACCCAACAATTTTCCTCAAACAATCACGCCACTTGCGGAATGGTTCTAGTAAATTTTTGGTTACTAGACAAATAATAAATTGATGATAACATGACAAAACTCATGGAATCATTGAACGACAAAAAATATGTCGTTAGATAATTGACAAAGGCATAGATGCCAATGAAAAAGATGTCATGACAAAAGTATAGAAAACTTTTGTAGTAGTAGGTTTGAACAAACAATTGTCGACTAAAATTGTCGATATGTTGAATTTGGAAATTCAATTTCTTGAATATGATATTCATTTTAGTAGTCACTTATTGACTATTATTTTGAATGAAAAACATTGTAACATGACAAAGATGACAACCTTCCCCATGTGCTAATGTTTTATTATCTTGGAATTTGATTCCAAAATTTGTCGTAGATATCATGATATCGAATTTAATCATTCTTTTGAATAAAGAATTCATGATTTTGAATTTACAAAAATTCATTTATTTGTAGTTACTACCAACATTTTTGATTGAGTAAATCATTTAATTTCGATAATAATCGATTTTGTTTGTGTATGTTTATAAAAACAGTTGTTTATTAAAATGCTTAAGGAGATATTAACATAAATATTTCGAAGTAATTTAATAGTTAGAACATACCTTTCCTTCTTATCCTGCTAAGTAAATCTTTAAATTAATTTTTCAAGTGACTAATCCAACCAATTCTACCCTACGGCCTCCTGCCTAAACGGTACTTTTTGTGGCTCCAGGTTTTGCAAAAATTTTTAAAGATGAACTAATGGATAAAAAGGAAACTGATATTTATTTATAACTGTTGAAACATCACGTCTCTCTCTTATCACTTTACCACCAGCACGTTAGCAACTTAAGAACTTGATATTAAATAAAGTTCTTTTTACCCGGTTACCAAGGGCGGACCTAAGCATAGCCCAGGGTGGGCGGGCGCACCCCCGGGAAAAAAAAAATTTAGTGCTAAGTTCCGTCGAAAATCTCGTCCGCACCCCTTGGAATTTTTCGTCTGCACCCCATAGAATTTTCCGTCCGCACCTCTTGGAATTTTTCGTCCGCACCCCTTAGGTAAAAAGTGTTATCAATTTATATTTTAAAAATATTCTTTAGTAAACTCCTATTTTATAAAAAATACTACCTGAATTATATTACTTTTAATACCTAAATAACTAAACCCAAATACCCAATACATTTAACTAGCCCACTACTAAGTCTTAGCCCAATAAACAAACCCAACAAATCAACAATATTTCAAACTAAAATAAAATAAACAAGCCCAAAACCCTTACATATTCTATCTTGCTCTCTTTATCGTCCTTGCACGCCAGCGATCAGAACATCAACAACGACAACAGTGAACAGTCAACAGCCGCATACCACCGTAATCAGCCACGGGTAAGTTTCTTTGTTATTTTTGATGATTTTTGGTTGATATTATCCACCTCCAGCAGCCTATTATAGCCGCATACTAACCATGTGGACATGTGCTTCGTTTTGTTTTCATTATGTTATGGTGGGTTATATAAATTAAGTTCTTTTGTTTTACATGACCCGACTCAACCCGAACCGACCCGATACGAACCGATTTTTTATTTATATACCTTGGGGCCTAAAATTTTTAAAATGTTCCGCACCCATGAAAAAATTCCTGGGTCCGCCACTGCCGGTTACCTTAAGAACTTGGTATTAAATATCGAATATAAAATATTGAACTATTTAGTTGATAGTATTTTTAATTAACAAAAACATAACCTTCGAGATTCTCTCTATCGGTTAAAATAATATAATCATTGGTCAATTTGAAAAGACACCACGTAATTTTACATGATATATAAATGGTCAAATTTCTTGAGTTTTTTTTTAAAGTTAGTCTTTAAAAGAACATGCATAAAATGCTATTGATTAATTCTAGAAGTTTTGTTTGACTTATCGAATAACTCCATATAGTTTGCATGCCTTATTAAAGTTCCAGTTTGAATAAGACAAAAAAACTCTAAGGTCAAGCGATCAAATATAAAAGATTTCAAGGACTTGACTTTTTATATATGTACAAAATCTAGTAAGATGCCGTTCAAAAAAAAAAAAAAAAAAACAAAAAAAAAAAACAAAATCTAGTAAGATTATCGCGCTATGTTGCGGTCGACATATTTTGGTTCAGTATACCAACCGAAAGAAATATGCTCAAAAGAATATCGATACGTATTTCACATCGCCCGAAAATCATAAAAATAAATTTAAATTGGAAATGAGACAGACTGATTTTAGATTAATTGAAAATGGAACGTAAACGTAAACGCTATCTTAAAAATAATTTTCTTCGTTTAGTTAAACGAACGAACATGAACAAAGCTTATCTTTCTTGGCACATGTTCATGTTTTCTCCAAAATGATCATAACACGTTGAACAAAATAAATTCAAACTAAAATAAGTGTAAATATATACTCGAAAACATGTTACATAAAACAATATATTTACGATGTTACATTAGTATTCTACTAGCCATATATCCCTTTAAAAAAATAATCACAATCTTACCACAAGGTTGGATTTGTTAATCAAGTCATATCCATAAGACCATAACCTTTTCAATAAAAGATAGACTTTTTCAAAGTTGACCAGGTTAATTCTGGTCTAGCTTTCTTCAATACCTTTACTCTCACAAGTACACCATACTACCATATATAAACACTACACAAGGATTTGCAAATATCAAGCGAATCAAATATTGATAAACGTCTAACATGACCACCACTGCCGCCACCAAAACCACCGCCGTTACAACAAAAAAGTTGCAAGGACTGCAGGGTCCAACACCCTCACCTTTGATGATAAACAAGAACTCCTCAAAGGCTTTCAAGATAACATGAATAACCGAAACCATAAGCAAATAAATAGAGGTGAAGGCTATAAACCTCAGGTGAATATTGTTTATCTTAAGCCACCAATGGTTGTTCATGTGCACCCTCATGAGTTCATGACCACGGTTCAACGACTCACTGGAAAACTGACCACTCAGTCTTCACATGGTCCGAATGGTAGTATCGAGTATAGCATTGACATGGGTATGTGATGGAAATCAAGAACGTACATTGAAGTCAAATGTTCAACAAAACTAGTTTTGTTTGTTGAGATGGTTAACATTAAAATTGTTTTTTTTAATGTAAATTAGTAGAGATTGATCACCATTTACATTTTTTCGATTTCATAATTACGTACTCTTTGGTAGAGATTGTTAAATGGTTCTTACTACTCTAGGTTGAGATGGTTGGCTCGAATCGGCTTTTGTTTCGGTTGGAGACAGATTTTTTGCATTGTGTTGGGTTATTGAGAAGAGTAGAGAAGGTATATGTTGAGGGAGGGATGCAACTTTTTTTGTGAAAAAACTGTTGAGATGTAGTTAATACTTATAGTTTTAAACTTTTAATAGGGGCAAAAAGTAACTAAATAAAACATAGTGATTTTGTTCAAATTTTTTTTTAACACCCAACAGTGATTTTGTTCAATAAACTTATTTTTGTAAATCATTATATTTTTTTAGCTTACGTTTTTTAGTTAATATATGTATGTTTTCAATTTGTAATAAAAATACTTATTTAAGGACAACAAACTTATTTAATTATTTACTTAATTAAGGATACCTAAAAAAATTATGTATTTAGCTTGTTATAAGTTTTTTTTTATCATACGTTGTAATTTGATGTTTAACGTTTTTTCAATTTGGCTTTTATCTTAGTAATAAAAAAATTAATTTAATCATTTACTCAATTTATCAAGAGAGTAATCTTGTTCTCTTTACTATTTTGTGTATTAAATAATTGCTTTCATTGTGCTTTTATTTTTTCATAATTGTGCTTTTTTTAATATAGTGTATAATTGTCCAAGATAAGTGTAGATCGACTTTGTTATAATTGTTGATCGACTCTGTTAATAAGTAATGATTAAATAAGTTTTTATTCTTAGAATAAAAAGCCAAGCTAAATACATAAATTTTTACTTTTAAACTTAAAGAATTTTTATTACAAATTAAAAACAGACATATATTAATTATAATTAAAAAAACATAACATAAAAAATATAATAATTTACAAAAAGTCAGTTTATTAAATAAAAATACTACGTTTTATTTAGCAATCTTTAATTTAGGATTTAACCAATTAGGTAAATACTTTTCAAACTACCAAAAAGGTAAATACTTTTTGTAAATACACTACTTTGAAAAAAAAAAAAAAACTAAAACTCGATGATTTTTTTGGGTGTTCCTAAATTCACGGGCAATGTTCCCGTGGATTGATTATGGTGAATTTTGAAGAAAATATAAAACTCAATGCCATTTTAAGATCTCAACACATTTACCTTAGTTTTTTAATTTTTTAAATAACCAGTTTCTTTTGAGAGTTAAATGTTTGGTTGGTTATTGTGGTTTGTAGATATTGCAGACTTTGTCCCGAGGCTTCAATAATTACACATTTGATCCCGATGGTTGTAATTTTTACACCCAGCTAATCCTTATCAATTGATTGTTATTGTCACACCCCAAAATCCACCATGCGGAGTACCACCGCTTGGAGGCGTGACGTGACCAGGATCGAGCCACCAATCATATTGAACATCGTAATTAAGTAAATAAGACCAACCACAACACGATTGGTGACCAAAGCTAGTTAACCATGTTTAGTTTAAACAGCGGAAGCATAAAAGTAAATCCAAAAGCATAAGTCTATAGTTCATAAGTTTAAAGTCCAAAACGTAGGTTTAATAAGTTCATAAGGATTTAAATAATAAGCACGGAACATAACAGTCCGTACACCACAACGACTCCTTCCTCGTGCAAGCTCCAAGCGTTTAGCGACCTGTAAGGCATGTAACAACGAGTCAACAACAAAGTTGAGTGAGTTCACGTTTGGTTGTTTAGTTTTAAGTTGTTTCTGAAAAATGTGGTTTGACATTCGTTGGCTTAATTGCCGTGGGGGTTACCCCGTAGTTGAAAGTATGTTTAACCAGTTCCTTTTTCATTACCCAAACCATAACCATAATCAGTGGGGGCTTTCCCCGTGTGAACTACTAGACGGTATGATATCGACTACTACGCAAATAAGTTGTGCCCTATATCAGCGTCTATCATCACTGATAGTCTGCCATAGTCCATTAGTACACGCCCGTCCGAACGGCACGGTGTGAGGTTTGTTAAACCTAATAGCGCTATTAACTAATGACCCGCTCGCCATTGGCCTCGGCGATTAAGTCGATATAATGAAGAGGGACTTATTGATAGAGTTTTGTCTAGCTAGTTTTAAGGCTGTTGTCCTACACCAGGAGGACGAACGTACGTATTCTGCACCAGGAGAATTCGTAGGATTAATAATGGCATCCTACCCATGGAGGATGGCCGTACATATCCTACCCAAGGAGGATATGTAGATTTCATTTTAATTCTTTAACCCATTCCCAAACCACCGGGAATCCCATGCCTTGTAGAAAGTGTGAACTCACCTCGGTTTGCTCGGTTAGATTCTCAAATATAGCTAACAGTCAAGGTCGGTCAATCACGTCCTAATATGATTACCAGTTAGTCATCTAGTGATTTTCAAATAGAGCACAAAGTTACTACACGTATCTATCACATAGCATGCATTACTTTAACTGTTTATGCCCATATATACTTCCCATCCATTCCCCACTCATAAGAAAACATACAATAATGCATATAACACATATAACATGTTAGATCATTCACAGATAGCATACTCGACATTTAGACACGCAAATTACAACTTATGTCGTTTCAGCTTAAATATTCAAAACCGGGCTGTTTTCGGACATTTTAATAAAATAGTTATCTTATTCTAAAAATTCCCAAATTTTTACAGAATGTCTTAAACGTTCCAAATTTTATTTTGTAAAAATATCGGGGTCCAGTTCATTACTAATATTTTTATAAAAATTCATTTTCCGGACTGAACTCAGATTTATCTTTTTCTGACCACAATCCACGGAATAATTTATAAAAAATTTATCGAGAGTTCGATTTATGAAATTTCAGTGAGAGGATTACAAATACATCGGTGGTCATCTACAGTACAAGTTTCATGACCTAACTCTACACAGAACTCAAGTTATGACAGAAGACAAAACACATATTTTCAGCAGAAAAATGCAGCTCTAGCTGCTGTTACGAAATGACGCTTTAAAAATAGTAAACGAAGTCAAAAAATTATGATTCTGGTGCCATTAGAACCATATTTCATAATACATAACCCTAGACTTCAGAAAATACATTTTTCGTTAAGTTATGGTCTGGTTATAACCAACTGAATTTGGCTGTAAAAACCAACCAGCTTTCTGTTTCAGCTTTTAGCTTTATAACTTGTGTTCGATTGATTCCGTTAACATGTTTAGTGATTACAACAACATCAAACATCAATATTAACCAGCAAAATCATCAGAAAATCAACAAGAATCATAACAACACAAGATCTACATGATTACACACATATCTTCTCTTTATCCATCTTTTATTCCATATGTTCAAGACTTTATTGCAAGTGCTTTAGTGTTTCATAATTTTAATCATTAAATCACCTATTAACCACTTAAGTAACATGAAGAATGAACGGATCTAAGTTCTTACCACTAGCTCGAGGCTAGGGAAGTTCGAGTGAAGAAATGTGGTGGTTAAAAGAAGATGAGAGTGGTCCTTCAACTTCCGAACGCACCGAGCTTCGTTGCACGCCTTGATGCACCTTGAGATGAGCTTGGAGTACTTGATCTTGGAATGAAAATGATGAGTGTGTGTGGGAGGTTGTTGGCCGAGAGTTTAGAGGGGAGAAGGAGGAGTGAAAGTTGTGTTGTGTGTTGGTGATAATGATCATGATCCTATATAAACATATTTGTTATAATCCAATGGTCCTTGTGTTCCAATAAGTACACACAAAATCCATTTAAAATCCAAGAAATATTATGGAAGGATCTTAGGCAAGATTAAGGAAATCTTGTTGTGGGGGCCACTCTTGGGCCGTAAGACATATGGGGAGGGTAAAGTGTAAATTTTGGTGATAAGAAATAATTAGTGGAAGGTTAAGGTGTTAAGTCTTGTGTTAGTGTGTTACATGCTTTATGTAATGTGTTTAAGTGTTCGGGAACTAATACTAGCTCAGAAAAATAAGAACAATGTGTCTGGCAATATTTTCATGTTCCGAGTAAAATCCGGTTGTTCGGTTTGACACTGTTCCGTTAAAGTGCTTAATTAATCCGTAAAGTGTCCTACATATATATTTTTGCAACGTTTTCAATTTTTAACACTCAGGAAGGCGTACCGGACTATTTAGTAACTTTTCTGTATACTACTAGCATGTTAACAAGTACATGTAAGTATAACACAGTAATCAGAGAGCAGTTAAATAATTCCACACAGTCGTCAAGCACTTTAATTATCATTAACAAATTGTACGGAATACACGTAAATTTAAGGGTTGTCACATTCTCCCCTGTTAAGAAAATTTCGTCCCGAAATTTAGCGCATGGTTACTGAGGAAGCTAGTTAAGTTGCATTGGTTTCCTGGTTTTCCTGGGGTGTCACATCATCCCCCCGTTGATTTGGAATTTCGTCCCGAAATTCTGCAGTAGCTTCAGCCTCAGTAGTGGTTGCGTTTTTCTTAAACAGCTAGGGGTATTTGAGTTTCATTTGGTCTTCTCGTTCCCAGGTATACTCTGGGCCACGACGGGAATCCCAACGAACTCGAACGAGAGGTATTCTTGTGCGCTTGAGAATCTTAACATCTCGATCAGTAATCTCTACAGGTTCCTCGACGAATCGCAACTGGTCGTCGATAGTGAGTTCCTTGAGAGGAACTATGAGGGTCTCATCTGACAGACACTTCTTCAGATTTGACATGTGGAATACGTTGTGAACTCCGCTGAGTTTTTCGGGTAGATTCAACCTGTAGGCGACTTTGCCAATTTTCTTGATGATTTCGAACGGTCCGACATAACGCGGATTGAGCTTGCCTCGTTTGCCAAAACGGACTACACCTTTCCAAGGTGAGACTTTGAGTAACACTCGATCCCCAACCTGGAACTCGAGTGGTTTTCTTCCCTTATCAGCATAGCTTTTCTGACGGTCACGAGCTACCGCCATTCGCTATCGTATCTGAGCAATTCTCTCGGTGGTATCTACCATAAGTTCTGGGCCAGTGATTTGGCTGTCACCAACTTCTGCCCAACAGAGAGGTGATCGGCATTTGCGTCCGTACAATGCCTCGAACGGAGCGGCTTGGATGCTGGTATGGTAGCTGTTGTTGTACGAAAACTCCACTAGCGGGAGGTGTTTTTCCTAGCCATTGCCGAAGTCGATTACACATGCCCTAAGCATGTCTTCAAGGGTTTGGATGGTGCGTTTAGATTGCCCATCCGTCTGTGGGTGATAAGCGGTGCTCATATCTAAACGCGAGCCAAAAGACTTGTGCATTGCTTGCCACAGTTCAAAAGTAAAACGCGCATCACGATCAGAAAAGATGGAGGTTGGCACTCCGTGCCTTGACACTACTTCCTTTAGATAGATGTCTGCTAAGGTAGAAAACTTATCCGTTTCCTTGATTGCCAGAAAATGCGCAGACTTGGTCAGTCGATCCACGATCACCCAAATGGTATCATTTCCTCGTTGAGATCTAGGTAGGCCGGTAACGAAATCCATGGAAATTTGCTCCCATTTCCATTTCGGGATCTCCGGTTGTTGAAGTAGGCCTGATGGTTTCTGATATTCAGTCTTGACTCTCGCACAAGTCAAGCACTTACTGACGTAGGTTGCTATGTGGGCTTTCATGCCAGGCCACCAATACGTAGTCTTGAGGTCGTGGTACATTTTATCCGAACCAGGATGTACTGAATAACGAGACTTATGTGCTTCATCCATCACAAGCTCGCGTAGGTCTCCATATAGTGGAACCCAAATGCGTCCGTTAACATAGTAGGCGCCGTCTTACTTTTGTTCTAGTCGTTGCCTCAATCCTCGTAGGGACTCAGCCCTGATGTTTTCTGCTTTCAATGCTTCAACCTGAGCATCGCGAATTTGAGTGGGAAGGTTAGATTGGATGGTAAGTTGTAAAGCACGTACACGCTTAGGTATAGTATCCTTTCGACTGAGGGCGTCGGCCACAACATTGGCCTTGCCTGGATGGTATTTGATAGCGCATTCATAATCGTTCAAGAGCTCGACCCATCGGCGTTGACGCATGTTTAACTCCTTTTGATTGAAGATATGCTCGAGACTCCTGTGATCGGTGTAAATGGTGCACTTGGTACCGTACAGGTAATGCCTCCATATCTTAAGCGCGAAAACAGCTGCTCCCAGCTCCAGATCGTGGGTAGTGTAATTTCTTTCGTGAACTTTGAGTTGGCGTGATGCGTAGGCAATGACCTTGTCACGTTGCATCAACACGCAACCAAGTCCTTGGATGGAAGCATCGCAGTAAACCACAAAATCATCTGTGCCTTCGGGCAATGAGAGGATAGGCGCGCTACAAAGTCTATCCTTCAAGTGTTGAAATGCGGACTCCTGTGCATCACCCCAACGATAGATGACACCCTTCTGAGTTAGTGAAGTGAGAGGTTGCGCAATCTTGGAGAAATCTTTGATAAACCTTCTGTAGTATCCTGCCAAACCCAAGAATTGGCGGATCTCTGTTGGTGTACGGGGTGCAGGCCAGTTCTTGATCGATTCAACCTTAAATGGATCAACATGAATCCCATCCTTGTTTACTACGTGGCCTAGAAAGTGGACTTCACGAAGCCAGAAGTCACATTTCGAAAACTTGGCATACAACTGCTCTTTTTGAAGAAGTTCCAGCATAAGTCGTAGATGCTGCTCGTGTTCCTCCTGACTCTTAGAATAGATCAAGATGTCGTCGATGAACACTATGATAAACTTATCCAGGTAAGGCTTGCACACTCAGTTCATGAGATCCATGAAGACCGCTGGTGCATTCGTCAATCCGAAAGGCATGACCAGAAACTCGTAATGGCCGTAACGAGTTCTGAATGCTGTTTTGGAGACGTCCTCATCTCGGACTCTCAGCTGATGGTATCCCGATCTTAAATCAATCTTAGAGTAATAACTCGACCCTTGCAACTGGTCGAACAAATCATCAATGCGTGGAAGAGGATAACGATTCTTCACAGTCACCTTGTTGAGTTCGCGGTAGTCAATACACATTCTGAAGGTACCGTCTTTCTTCTTTACGAATAGTACTGGAGCTCCCCATGGCGAAGAGCTAGGACCTATGAAACCCTTTTCCAAGAGTTCTTGTAGTTGTGTGGACAGTTCTTCAAATTCTGATGGAGCTAGACGATAAGGTGCTCGAGCTATGGGCGCTGCTCCAGGAGCTAGCTCGATTTGAAACTCAACTTGGCGATGAGGCGGAAGACCAGGCAATTCCTCAGGAAATACCTCAGGAAAATCGCGCACAATAGGGATGTCTTCAATTCTCTTCTCTTCCATTGATGCGTCAGTAACGAGCGCTAGAATGGCACTGTGGCCCTTTCGCAAACACTTCTAGGCCTTAAGGAAAGAGATAATGCCTACGACAGCACCACTCTTGTCGCCATGAATCATGAGAGGTTCTTCACCAGAACGAGGAATGCGGACGATTTTCTCCTTGCAAACAATCTCCGCTTGATGATGGGATAGCCAATCCATCCCAATAACGACGTCGAAACTACCCAGTGTGATAGGGATAAGATCTATAGAGAAAGTCTGACCAGCTAAGATGAGGTTACAACCTTTAACTACGTGTGTGGCTTCAAGACTTTTACCGTTTGCTAGTTCTACCGTGTGTTTGGTGTTTAGAAGTGTTGGAGTACGCTTAAGCATTTGACTAACTTTTAAGGACACATAACTAGTATCGGCACCCGAATCAAACAAAACAGTAACAAAGAAGTCATCCAGAAGAAACTTACCCATCACAACGTTGGGATCGTTCCTTGCATCACCCTGACCAATCACGAACGCACGTTCCCTGGCTCTATTGCCTTCATTGTTTCCCCCATTATTGTTTCCGTTCCCCTGGTTGTTGTTGTTGTTCTGTTTCTGGTTCGACTGGGGACAGTTTCTCTTGAAGTGACCTTCAGCACCACACTGATAGCATTCCTTGTTACCCTGCTGTTGCTGTTGGTTCTGTGGAGCTTGTGGCTGCTGTTGCCGATTCTGATTCGCAGGATGTGAGCTCCTGCAATCTCTGGCTTTATGTCCAAGCTTGTTACATCTCTGACAACGATCCTTGTTGCGCGGCCAGCTGTGGTGCAAACTACATCGTTTGCACTTAGGGTGATTTCCCCTGTATCCACCCTGACCTTGATTTCCAGAAGACTGCTGACTGGGGCTCCTGTGTTCATCTGTCTTTCGCCGCTGGGACTGAGACTGAACTGGAGTGGAACCCCTACCCGAATTTCCATCCCACGTGCGCTTGTCATCGCTGGGAGCACCAGTAGCAGTAGTGCTAACATGCTTGGGCAGCTTGCCCTCTTCCACCGCCTGATCGGTGAGTTGGTGCGCCAAACGAATGACTTGCTGGATTGTGGAAAGGTTGGCCGCAACTACAGACCCTCGGATCTCCAGGACTAAGCCTCTGAGGTATAGCTTGATCCGTCTAGGCATGGGTCGTGACAAGTTAGGACATAAGTCAGCCAAGTCGTTGGACCTCTTTGTGTATGCCTCAATCTCTGATCCTTCCATCCTCAAACCGTAGTACTCTATTTCAAGTTCCAGTATGTCGTCTAGGTGGCAGAATTCTTCCTTAATCAAATCCTTGAAGTAGCTCCAAAGGGTGGCATTCGCGTCTGCCAATCCGAGCATCTGGACTTGTGTTTTCCACCAAGAATACGCTTTCCCTTGCAACATGCTGGTAGCGTACTCTACTCATTTGCTGGCAGGGCTTTCACTCTCTTCGAATGTATATTCGATTCTTCGGATCCAGTGCAGAAGGCCGATTGCCCCTTCAGTGCCGTCGGAAGTGGGAGGTTTGCATTCCAGGAACGCCCTGAAGGTGCCCATGCGTGTTTGAAAGTGCATGGGTTGACTCCCTGATTGGGTTGCTAAGGCTTCAGCAATCCGTTCGTTAATCAAGGTCATCAGCTGACCATGGGTCATGTCGAGACGTCCACTCATGATCTTCACGTCGAAGGAACTCACGTAAGAAAGGTGTCGCGACGTGCGTAAGTATGGAATGACAAAAGAAAGGAAGCACACAAGGAGTATCTAACAATAGCTGCTACATTTATCCAAGCATACCATGAACAATGTACTACGTAACTAACAGGTAGGTAATATATAAACATAAATCATATCACCTAGAATGTTGAGTCTTGCACGCGGAGCGAAGCGTCGTTGTGGATCGTTGAGCACTGTACAGGTTATAGTCTGGTTTTATCAAAAAGCCTTTCCCCTTTTTAAAACCAAGTTCACTATAACCAATGGCTCTGATACCAATCTGTCACACCCCCAAAATCCACCATGCGGAGTACCACCGCTTGGAGGCGTGACGTGACCAGGATCGAGCCACCAATCATATTAAACATCGTAATTAAGTAAATAAGACCAACCACAATATGATTGGTGACCAAAGCTAGTTAACCATGTTTAGTTTAAACAGCGGAAGCATAAAAGTAAATCCAAAAGCATAAGTCCATAGTTCATAAGTTTAAAGTCCAAAACGTAGGTTTAATAAGTTCATAAGGATTTAAATAATAAGCACGGAACATAACAGTCCGTACACCACAACGACTCCTTCCTCGTGCAAGCTCCAAGCGTTTAGCGACCTGTAAGGCATGTAACAACGAGTCAACAACAAAGTTGAGTGAGTTCACGTTTGGTTGTTTAGTTTTAAGTTGTTTCTGAAAAATGTGGTTTGACTTTCGTTGGCTTAATTACCATGGGGGTTACCCCGTAGTTGAAAGTATGTTTAACCAGTTCCTTTTTCATTACCCAAACCATAACCATAATCAGTGGGGGCTTTCCCCGTGTGAACTACTAGACGGTATGATATCGACTACTACGCAAATAAGTTGTGCCCTATATCAGCATCTATCATCACTGATAGTCTGCCATAGTCCATTAGTACACGCCCGTCCGAACGGCACGGTGTGAGGTTTGTTAAACCTAATAGCGCTATTAACTAATGACCTGCTCGCCATTGGCCTCGGCGATTAAGTCGATATAATGAAGAGGGACTTATTGATAGAGTTTTGTCTAGCTAGTTTTAAGGCTGTTGTCCTACACCAGGAGGACGAACGTACGTATTCTGCACCAGGAGAATTCGTAGGATTAATAATGGCATCCTACCCATGGAGGATGGCCGTACATATCCTACCCAAGGAGGATATGTAGATTTCATTTTAATTCTTTAACCCATTCCCTAACCACCGGGAATCCCATGCCTTGTAGAAAGTGTGAACTCACCTCGGTTTACTCGGTTAGATTCTCAAATATAGCTAACAGTCAAGGTCGGTCAATCACGTCCTAATATGATTACCAGTTAGTCTTCTAGTGATTTTCAAATAGAGCACAAAGTTCCTACACGTATCTATCACATAGCATGCATTACTTTAACTGTTTATGCCCATATATACTTCCCATCCATTCCCCACTCATAAGCAAACATACAATAATGCATATAACACATATAACATGTTAGATCATTCACAGATAGCATACTCGACATTTAGACACGCAAATTACAACTTATGTCGTTTCAGCTTAAATATTCAAAACCGGGCTGTTTTCGGACATTTTAATAAAATAGTTAACTTATTCCAAAAATTCTCAAATTTTTACAGAATGTCTTAAACGTTCCAAATTTTATTGTGTAAAAATATCGGGGTCCAGTTCATTACTAATATTTTTATAAAAATTCATTTTCCGGACTGAACTCAGATTTATCTTTTTCTGACCACAATCCACGGAATAATTTATAAAAAATTCATCGAGAGTCCGATTTACGAAATTTCAGTGGGAGGATTACAAATACATCGGTGGTCATCTACAGTATAAGTTTCATGACCTAACTCTACACAGAACTCAAGTTATGACAGAAAACAAAACACATATTTTCAGCAGAAAAAATGCAGCTCTAGCTGCTCTTACGAAATGACGCTTTAAAAATAGTAAACGAAGTCCAAAAATTATGATTCCGGTGCCATTAGAACCGTATTTCATAATACATAACCCTAGACTTTAGAAAATACATTTTTTCATTAAGTTATGGTCTGGTTACAGCCAACTGAAGTTGGCTGTAAAAACCAACCAGCTTTCTGTTTCAGCTTTTAGCTTTATAACTTGTGTTCGATTGATTCCGTTAATATGTTTAGTGATTACAACAACATCAAAAATCAATATTAACCAGCAAAATCATTAGAAAATCAACAAGAATCATAACAACACAAGATCTACATGATTACACACATATCTTCTCTTTATCCATCTTTTATTCCATATGTTCAAGACTTTAGTGCAAGTGCTTTAGTGTTTCATAATTTTAATCATTAAATCACCTATTAACCACTTAAGTAACATGAAGAATGAATGGATCTAAGTTCTTACCACTAGCTCGAGGCTAGGGAAGTTCGAGTGAAGAAATATGGTGGTTAAAAGAAGATGAGAGTGGTCCTACAACTTCCGAACGCACCGAGCTTCGTTGCACGCCTTGATGCACCTTGAGATGAGCTTGGAGTACTTGATCTTGGAATGAAAATGATGAGTGTGTGTGGGAGGTTGTTGGCCGAGAGTTTAGAGGGGAGAAGGAGGAGTGAAAGTTGTGTTGTGTGTTGGTGATAATGATCCTATATAAACATATTTGTTATAATCCAATGGTCCTTGTGTTCCAATAAGTACACACATAATCCATTCAAAATCCAAGAAATATTATGGAAGGATCTTAGGCAAGATTAAGGAAATCTTGTTGTGGGGGCCACTCTTGGGCCGTAAGACATATGGGGGGGGGGGGCAAAGTGTAAATTTTGGTGATAAGAAATAATTAGTGGAAGGTTAAGGTGTTAAGTCTTGTGTTAGTGTGTTACATGCTTTATGTAATGTGTTTAAGTGTTCGGGAACTAATACTAGCTCAGAAAAATAAGAACAATGTGTCTGACAATATTTTCATGTTCCGGGTAAAATCCGGTTGTTTGGTTTGACACTGTTCCGTTAAAGTGCTTAATTAATCCGTAAAGTGTCCTACATATATATTTTTGCAACGTTTTCAATTTTTAACACTCAGGAAGGCGTACCGGACTATTTAGTAACTTTTCTGTATACTACTAGCATGTTAACAAGTACATGTAAGTATAACACAGTAATCAGAGAGCAGTTAAATAATTCCACACAGTCGTCAAGCACTTTAATTATCATTAACAAATTGTACGGAATACACGTAAATTTGAGGGTTGTCACCGTTATGGTTTGAAAAGATGAGTTGTTGGTATAGTTTAGCTAAGAATTTGATATTTTAATTGCATTTTATATAAGACTGGTAATCTTGTAAGAGGATTGAGGGTTGAAGGTGATGGTGGGTTTATGGTAGAGGTGGAGGCAGTGGGTTGAAGGCGACGACGGAAGTGGTAGGTTGAAGGTGACGATGGTGGTGGTGGGTTTATGGTGGAGATGGAGGCGGTGGGTTGAAGGTGACAATGGAGGTGATGGTGGTGGGTTGTGAGAGGAAGGCGATGGGGGTTAACCGCATTGTTATTTTAATATTTTCTAAGTGTTTTTGTTTTTAGTTCAAATGCAATCTGGTCATTTAACACATACCTAACTGAGACGTTTAACATAAGTTAATGATAAGGATTACCCGAGTGCAAAAATTACAACCACCGGGATCAAGTGTGTAACGCGATTTTTTTACTTTTTAAAAATAAATATAATTATGATGTAAGGATCCATCATTTGTTCTTCTTAGTACATAAAACGTAAAACTGTGTTATAGACATGATATATAAAGTAGTTAACCGAGTTCTATTCATGTTTAATACTTGTGTTACACGCGTAGTTAGAAACATGTTAAACCCGATAAGACACGATTTGCCAGCCCTAGTAATAATTGAAACCTCGGGACCATAATATCTGCAAACCACATAGACCAACCAACATTTAACTCTTCTTTTAGTAATTGCGTAAATTATAATCCAAAATTATAAAATGTAGAAAATTGTAAACATAAAAGAATGTACAAAACTCTCTCATGCAACACTCATAAGAGAAGAACTTAAGGGATATTCAAGAATACAGACACACACACATATATATATTGAACGACAAATTTGGATCACTTACGGACCATTGGAGTATCATCGACGTCGTGCCACCAGCGGAACCACCCGATCATATCCATCTCCATTAGACAATAATGCCTATGCACCAATTCAGAAGGAAACCCAATAAATATAGGAAAACCCTCTTGTGGGAATCGAACCTAAGAACTCATGGTCCCTAAACCGTATCCACCCCCATGATGCCACTAGGCTATAATGCCATAGGCATATATTACAAACCTTTTAAACTTTGTTGAAACACAAATTGTTGTAAAAAAATTAAGGAAGTCTCAAGTATTGCAAAATTTGAGTCAACCGTGACTCAATCAAGCAATTCGTTGAGACTTAAGAATCATCTGAAATCTTTAATCTTGTTCTTCATTTAGTGTCATATGGAACTATGCTTTTGCCATGGGCGGATCTACGGCCAATTAGTGGGTTTCCAGAAACCCGTTTGGTTTCTAACTTATAGTGTAAAGTCATATAAAAACGACTGAATGAACCCTTTAATATTTTGTTGAAGAACCCTTAATAAAATGTATGTAGTGGTGGTCTATTTGTTAAGCGTGCCCTTCGTAATCTTTATAGCTTCAGATACATCTTCAAGAACTTTCCAATTAAATTCCACTACCACAGGATTCATATTCAGTTTGTCATCCGGTGATCTGTTTGAAGAAGTTAGCCCATTAGATTTACTTAGGGGCTGTTTGACAACTTCTGAATGGTTAAGTGATGAACCAGTAAGAGGTCTGAACCATTAAGTGCTGAACCAGTAAAAGGTCTGAACCATTAAGAGTCAGTATGATACTTAACCCTTCAGAGGCAAATGTTTAACCAATTCAGATTAAAGGTCTTAACCATTCAGACTCTGTATAAAACTTAACCATTCAGAGGCAAATGTCTGAACCATTCAGACATCTGTTCACGAAACAAACAGTCTGAACCATTAGGTACTGAACCAGTAAGAGGTCTGAACCATTAAGAGCCTCATTAAGAGCTTAACAAACAGCCCCTTAGCCCAATATCCATTTGATTTAAAAAATTAATAATTAAACAATATCTCATAAGTTAGTCCATTAGGTTCACTTAATCTAACATCCATTTGATTTTTAAAAATATAATAATAATAATCAAACAATATCCAATATTTCTTTGGGCGGCAATTGGGGCACATTTTTAGGAGCTCAGACAGAACACATAAATTCTCAAGGCCGGCACTGATGTTCGGACCATGGTTGTAAAACAAGGTTTCCATGTCTGTGTACTCTCCGAGTAATCACTCCAAGGTACGCTGCTGAGACGACTTTCTTCAACTCCGCCTATTTACTCGCAATCGATCAAGATAAAATAATTGCCAGTATATAGCTAAATAAAACTACCATATCAAGACACTTTATATAGCCAATGAGCTTGTGGTGGAGTGGTAAGGGAGAGACTTGGGTTTCCATGAGACCCAAGTTCAATTCCTGCTTCTCCCCATTAGTTTTCAGAGGCACCTGGTGATGATGGGAGACTATGCAAGTAGGCGGCGATCGCTAGTTCGATCCTTGAACTGAATGGGTTTTACCTCACCGCACTGTCGTGCCTTTGGGCGAGTGTTCACGGGCTTCTGCCGTAGGTGAGAGTTTTCCCCAGTTCGGAGACCAGTGTATCCCGATGTGGTGAATTTCGCCAGTAGCCCATTTGGAAGATTCGTTGGCCGTTCAAAAAAAAGACACTTTATATAAGTATAATAACGAGTGGAAAACACGTTACATAAAATAATATATTTACGATGCTGCATTATTATCATCACAAGCTATAATCTTTTTATTTTAATAATCACTAGTTTTTCTGATATCGCGCGTTGCGGCGAAACCGAGCAAATGATAATGTAAATCAAATGTGATTTGAAAATAACGCATGTTGTTTAGAAAGCCAAACCATTAGAACGGTTTAGTATATTATCGTACCGTTTTATGATACCAAATAAATACTTTATTTAGAGTACAACGTCGTTTTTAACAAAACTTATAATAGAATGTTGAGGAAAAAGTCAAACACAACTACGTACTTAAGTTTTTAGAAAAAAGTTATAAATGTAGATTATTAAAGAAGTATCACACTAATCGATAAATTAATATATGTTCTAAAAAAGAATTATTAAAAAAATGGTATAGGAAATATATGGTTTTAAAAACGGGAAAATAATTTAAAATATGTTATTAAAAGTAAATATAATAACAAACTATTATAATATATTAAATGAAATAAGAACAAAAACTATATATTGTTATAAAAATAAAGTTACTATTAATCGTCCTTCGTCAACAGATATCAAATAAATACTTTATTTAGAGTATAACTTCGTTTGTAACAAAACTTATAAAATAATGCCGGGAAAAAATCAAACGTAACTACGTACTTAAGTTTTTAGAAAAAAGTTATAAATATAAATTATTAAAGAAGTATCAAATTAATCGATAAATTAATATATTTTCTAAAAAAAGAAAAATAAGAATTATTAAAAAAATGGTATAGGAAATATATGATTTTAAAAATGGAAAAAATTAAAAATATGTTATTAAAAGTAAATATAATAATAAACTATTATAATATATTAAATAAAAGAAAAAAACTATATATTATTATAAAAATAAATTTACTATTCATCGTCATTCGTCAACAATATTTACTAGTGTGATTTCTCTTGCGCGATGCGGCAGGTATTCGTTCTGTATCGGTTCTCTAGGCGGTGGGAACTCGGTCGGTATTGGTTGGGTTCTTTTAGTATCGATTCAATTCATTGGGTTTTCGGTCAGTACCTATTCAGTGTGTTACGGTACCGACAAATTGTATAGCAACCGAAAGAGATATATATCAACACTTGTTTTATATCCATAAAAAAAACTATTCAAAATGAATATTGGTACATGTACCAATGTTATATCGTTACACCATTTGTGTCTCCACAGCACATGGTGTTTCTTTGTCACCACCACTGTTTACTTAAATCACTGTTATCGCCTCACCACCACTTTACCCCTATAAACTTAACACTTTAAGTTATATTAGATATATGTTTGGTTCCAAAATCTAATTATTTTTGTAAAGTTTAAACCTAATTTATTAAGCAATATGAATATTTCATATGATTGTAAAAATAAAATATTAATCGAAACAAAAATATTATTCGAAACACCATATAACTATGTAGTTACTATTACATGGTCTATTTATAAATTAAGTATTATTTTATAATTTGATGTATCAACTATTCATCAGTAAATGCAATTCATATATATATATATATATATATATATATATATATATATATATATATATATATAATATAATATAATATAATATAATATAATATAATATAATGGTTTTACCACAAGGTTGAATTTGTTGATCAAGTCAGTCATGTCCATAGGACCATAACCTATTCAAGGACTTAACACTATACAGGTGAACTAACTAAATAACCTAGACTGCACTATAATTATAATTATTAAATTATCATGCAAGCTATTATAAACTATTATATAACATAAAGACTTTATCATATCATCATGCAAGCTATTATAAACTATTATATAACATAGACGTTTTCAAAGTTGACCAGGTTTATTCATCTGGTCATGGCTTCTTCAGTACCTTTACTTACCATATATAAACATGCTCCCTCCCTAGATTTGCAAACATCAAACATCAAGCGAATCAAATATCAATAAACAAACTCCGCCGCCACCATGACCACCATCGTTTCCGCCACAAAGTTGCAAGGACTGCAGGGTCCAAAACCCTCACCTCTGAGGATAAACAAGAACTCCTCAAAAGTTTTCAAGAAAAGTAACATCAATGATCAAGATTATAAGCAAGTAAATAGAAGTGAAGGCTATAGACCTCCGGTGATTGTTTATCTGAAGTCACCCAAAGTTGTTCATGTGCACCCGCATGAGTTCATGACCACGGTTCAACGACTCACTGGAAAACTGACCACTCCGCCTTCGCATGGCTCAAATGGTACCATTGAGTATAGCGGTGACATGGGTATGTAATGGGAATCAAGGTTAAATGAGCATTGAGAGATGTCGTTGAAACTTAGTAGGTTTTTTTTATGTAAACAGAAAACATTAATATTGTTCTTTTAATATATGTATGAAAAGTTAGTAGATAGAAATAGAATAGAAACAAAACGCTAATCAAAAGCACAAAAAATGCATCGATTTAGTCTTGTCTCTATCAAGTAACTTATGATTATGATGATTTTTTTATTGAGTGAACATTTTTTATTTATTTTTTCAAGGTACTAACATACTTCTTGTGAATGACTTGGATGTTGATAGATAATATTCAAAAAATTAAAAGTTATGTGACCATATGACTACAAAGAGTTATTATAATGGTTCTGGGTTACCTGCAGTGACGGAACTAGCCCATTAAATCAAGAGTATCTCGAATTTTTTTACTGTGCAATCATATAACATTAAAAAAACGATAGCGGCGGCATTAAATAAAGTTTAATCTGGAAATCCATCTCCGACGAACTTTCAGGAAAACTCACCGGCATAACCAATAGCGGCGACATGCGTATTAACGACGACATTTTGTTCATTAGCGACGGCCTCATTACCGGCAAACATGTCGCCGCTAATGATTGTTGATTTTTTTTATCGAACCGGTGTTATTGGCAGCAGCAAAACAGGAGACCAGTGCATAAAGGATGGCCAGCGCATAAAGGATGACCAGCGATGTTTGGTTTTCTTCTAGATCCTGAGCGAAGATCAGAAATAATACCGTCATAAGTATTTTGTGATTTTTTTGGGCTAATCTGATCAACTAGGCTTATCTAATCAATTAGGTCATTGTTTCAACCGGGCTCCCTTATTTTACAAGTTTAGGTTGGTTAGGGATATCCTTGTATTATTTTAGGAGTATCCTTTGTATAAAACCGAAAAAAAAAACACTAAGCATACGGACTTCAGCCGTAGCCCGTGCTACAGCTCACATAATAGTAGTTCAGGCCATGGTTACCTGTCCCATCTTGTATGTGCTTATTAACATGACCGGTCTTGAGAATTCAGGTGTTTTGTTCGAGTCTGAAAACACGTGTCCCTTAGGCCTTAACGAAATAAATAATGTAAACTTTTTTTAAACAATGATTAAAGTTATAGGAATAAACATTGCAACTCCCAGAATGACAAAATCATAGAATTCGAATGAGTGAATAATATACCGTAACATGATAATAGCTAACCGATAATTCGATAATCTCTCTTTAAAAAAATTAATTTACTCCTCATAAACTACTGATCTGGTGTCACACCCCCAAAATCCACCATGCGGAGTATCACCGCTTGGAGGCGTGACATGACCAGGATCGAGCCACCAATCATATTGAACAACGTAATTAAGTAAACAAAACCAACCACAATACAATTGGTGACTAGAAGCTAGTTAACCAAGTTCAAATTTAACAGCGGAAGCATTAAAGGTAAAACCCAAAACATACGTTCAATAAGTTCATAAAGTTCAAATATTAGGCACGGGACATAACAGTTCATATCCCACAACGACCTCCTCCTCGTGCAAGCTCCATAAGCATCTAACGACCTGTAAGGCATGTAACAACGAGTCAACAACAAAGTTGAGTGAGTTCACGTTTGGTTGTTTAGTTTTAAGTTGTTACCGAAAACATGGTTTGTCTTTTGCTGGCTTACTTGCCGTGGGGGTTACCCCATAGTTGAAAAATATGATTAACCAATTCCTTCTTTCCCAAACCATACCCGTAATTAGTGGGGGCTCCCCCATGTGAACCACTAGACCGTTATGATATCGACAACTGACGAACAATAATTGTGCCCTACGTCAATGTCTATCATCATTGACAGTTTGCCATAGTCCATTAGTACACGCTCGTCCGACTGGCACGGTGTGAGGTTTGTTAAACCTAATAGCGCTATTAACTAATGACCCGCTCGCCATTGGCCTCGGCGATTAAGTCGATATAAGATGAGGGACTGAATGATAGAGTTTTGTCTAGTAGGTTTTAAGATTTGTTGTCCTACCCAAGGAGGACGAACGTACGTATTCTACCCAAGGAGAATACGCAGGATTAATATTGGCATCCTACCCATGGAGGATGGCCGTACATATCCTACCCAAGGAGGATATGTAGGTTCCGTTTTAATTCTTTAACCCATTCCCAACCACCGGGAATCCCATGCCTTAGAAAGTGTGTGAACTCACCTTGGTTTGCTCGGTTAGATTAGTTACTCTAATAATCAGAAATCAAGCACATCCTAATAAGGTACGGATAACAATCAGTTTCTCATGCATAACACGTATCCTACGTACGGTTTATTTACTCATTACTTCTATCACATACCACACCATTCAAATGTCAAGTTATATTGTTAAGTTACATTATTTTACCCTAAAATAATATAACTATCTCACAAAATAAACAAGTATCCACACAAGTGTTCTAGTATAAGATATATATTCTAAATATATCTTTACCCATTTTTTTTTATTTACAAAAACCAAACTCCGACACTTTGTATTTTGTTACAAAATTATGGCAAAGTTTATATTCGAAACACAAGTTATAAAATATACTTGTAACGCTTGTTTAGAAAAATATTTTCTAAGTGTTGGAATTTTTAGAAAATTTCGCCAGAGTTTCCTTTGTAAACGGATGTGTCCATGCTAATAAGCATATCATTTTCTTTTCCAAAAATCATTCAACAATCAACGACAAGTTACTAAACAACATTACCCTAGTCAAGTGCAAAAACAATGCACTTTACATAACAACATGAACTTGATGTTTCATAAAAATGCGTAGTAACTTGGTATGGCGTTTAGTGGGTTTAGTTACCCTCCAAAGTGTGTTTACTTTTGTTAAAATCCCATTCTCGGGGTTTTTAGATGTTCACAACTAGTAAATATAATTTTACAAAAATGTTTACTTATAACATCTTCTTGTGTTAAAAGTATTTCTACACTTATGTTGTTATTTAAAATTGTGTTGGTTTAATAAAAACCATGTTCTTCTAAAAATCATCCTTTTAAACTTGGTTCTCTTTGAAAATCGTTCACAAGTTTTAGATCTACAAGATCACTAGTTCGCTTGGTTTATTATTTTTCAAGAAACATCATTTTTCTTTCAAGTTCATGTGTAGACTAGAAGATGATTATTTCATACAAGCACATAATCATCTCTAACTTGTTAAATCATGTTTTTAATCATGCTTTAACAAGTTCCATATGATGATCTATCATCATATTACTAGAAATCAACAAGCAAGTATCAAGTAATCAACAACATATCAAAACAACTTTACTTCTTTATGATTTCATTTTATGTAACCTTTATGTTCAAGTTTTAAGTGTATGATTCTTAGTGTTCTTGTATAAACCAAACAACAATAACTTTTAACCACTACAAAACATGAAGCAAACAAGATCAAAGAAGCTTACTACTAGCTTTTAAGCTAGGGAAGATCAAGATGAAAATGTTGAGGATAATAGCAAATGAGAGAGGTCCTTCAATTTCCGAGAACACCGAGCTTTGTTATTCACCTTATTGCACCTTTGTGAGTGTATGGTTTACTTGGTAGTGAAATGATGATGGTGGGGTGGGGTGTGCTTGTTCTCGGCCGCAAATGGGGAGAAGGGGAAGGAGATGAGTGGGTGATTAAGTGTTGGTGAGATGATGAGCTTTATGTCTCTTATAACCATTCATTTCTATTAACCAAGGTGTAATATGTTGGTAATAGTACATACATGATCTACATGGATCTAGGTGGATCTTAAACAAGATCAAGTAAGATCATAATAAATCTCATAAGATTTTGGAGGTGGGGCCATGCTAGTGGCCGTATGGTATTAGGGGGGGGGGGGGTTAAATGTAACTTTGAGTGGTAATGTAAGTAACTAGGGGGGTTTAAGTGTAAAAGTCTAGTATTTATGTGTAGAATGCTTTATGTAGCATGTTAGGGTGTTCGGGGACCATAACTAGCTCAGAAAATGAAAACAATGTCTTTTGCAATATTTTGGTGTTCCGGGTAATGTCCGATTGTTCGGTTAGATACCGTTCTGTTAAAGTGCTAAGTTATTCTGTTTAGTGTCTTTTATGTTTCTTTTTGCAACACTTTTAATTCCTAACACTTAGGAAAGCTTACATGACTATTTAGTCAATTTTCTGCACACGACTAGTATGTTAAAAGCACATGTAAGTATGACACAGTAATCAGAAAGCAGTGAAGTAATTCAACACAGTCATCAAGCACTTTAATTATCATTAATAAATCATACGGATACATGTAATTATGTGAGTTGTCACATTCTCCCCCTGTTAAGAGAATTTCATCCCGAAATTTAGCACGTGTTTACTGAGGAAGCTAGTTAAGTTGCGTGGTTTCCTGGGGTGTCACATCATCCCCCCGTTGGTTTGGAATTTCGTCCTGAAATTCTGCAGTAGCTTCAGCCTCAGTAGTGGTTGCGTTTTTCTTAAACAGTTGGGGATACTTGAGTTTCATTTGGTCTTCTCGTTCCCAGGTATGCTCTGGGCCACGACGGGAGTTCCAACGAACTCGAACAAGAGGTATTCTGGTACGCTTGAGAATCTTAACGTCTCGGTCTGTGATTTCAACTGGTTCCTCGACGAACCGCAACTGGTCGTCGATTGTGAGCTCCTTTAAGGGAACTATGAGGGTCTCATCTGACATACACTTCTTCAGATTCGACACATGGAATACGTTGTGAACTCCGCTGAGTTCTTCAGGTAGATTCAACTTGTAGGCGACTTTGCCAATTTTCTCAATGATTTCGAACGGTCCAACATAACGAGGATTGAGTTTGCCTCGTTTGCCAAAATGAACTACACCTTTCCAAGGTGAGACTTTGAGTAGCACTCGATCCCCAACCTGGAACTCGAGTGGTTTCCTTCGCTTATCCGCATAGCTTTTCTGACGGTCACGAGCTGCCGCCATTCGTTGTCGTATCTGAGCAATCCTTTCAGTTGTATCCACTACAAGTTCTGGGCCAGTGATTTGACTGTCGCCAACTTCTGCCCAACAAAGAGGTGATCGGCACTTCCGTCCGTATAATGCCTCAAACGGAGCGGCCTGGATGCTGGTGTGGTAACTGTTGTTATACGAGAACTCCACTAACGGGAGGTGTTTTTCCCAGCCGTTACCAAAGTCGATTACACATGCCCTAAGCATGTCTTCAAGGGTTTGGATGGTGCGTTTAGATTGCCCTTCTGTCTGTGGGTGATACGCCGTGCTCATGTCTAATCGAGAACCAAAGGACTTGTGCATAGCTTGCCACAATTCAGATGTAAAACGTGAGTCACGATCAGAAATGATGGAGGTTGGCACTCCGTGCCTTGATACTACTTCCTTTAGGTAGATGTCTGCTAGAGTAGAAAACTTGTCGGTTTCCTTGATAGCCAAGAAGTGTGCAGACTTAGTCAATCAATCCACTATCACCCAAATAGTGTCATTTCCGCGTTGAGATCTCGGCAGGCCAGTAACGAAATCCATGGAAATTTGCTCCCATTTCCATTTCGAGATCTCTGGTTGTTGAAGTAGGCCTGATGGTTTCTGGTACTCGACCTTGACCCTAGCACAAGTCAAGCATTTACTGACGTAGGTTGCTATGTGGGCTTTCATGCTAGGCCACCAATAGGTAGTCTTTAAGTCGTGGTACATCTTATCCGAACCAGGATGTACTGAATAACGAGACTTATGTGCTTCATCCATCACAAGCTCGCGTAAGCCCCCATAAAGTGGAACCCAGATACGTCCGTTAACATAGTAGGCGCCGTCTTCCTTTTGTTCTAACCGCTGCCTCGACCCTCGCAGGGACTCAGCCCTGATGTTTTCTGCTTTCAATGCTTCAACCTGAGCATCACAAATTTGAGCGGGAAGGTTAGAGTGAATGGTAAGCTGTAACGCACGTACACGTTTAGGTATAGTATCCTTTCGACTGAGGGCGTCGGCCACAACATTGGCTTTGCTCGGATGGTACTTGATCGCACATTCGTAATAATTCAAGAGCTCGTCCCATCGGCGTTGTCGCATGTTTAACTCCTTTTGCTTAAAGATATGCTCGAGACTCCTGTGATCGGTGTAAATGGTGCACTTGGTACCGTACAGGTAATGTCTCCATATCTTAAGGGCGAAAACAACTGCTCCCAGCTCCAAGTCATGCGCAGTGTAGTTCCTTTCGTGAACTTTAAGTTGGCGTGATGCGTAGGCAATGACCTTGTCACGTTGCATCAACACGCAACCAAGTCCTTGGATGGAAGCGTCGCAATAAACCACAAAATCATCTGTGCCTTCAGGCAATGAGAGGATAGGCGCGCTGCAAAGTCTATCTTTTAGGTGCTGAAAGGCAGATTCCTGTGCATCACCCCAATGATAGGTGACACCCTTCTGAGTCAGTGAAGTGAGAGGTTGCGCAATCTTTAAGAAATCCTTTATAAACCTTCTGTAATAACCTGCCAAACCCAAGAATTGGCGGATTTCTGTTGGTGTACGGGGTGCAGGCCAGTTCTTGATCGATTCGACCTTGGATGGATCAACATGAATCCCATCCTTGTTTACCACGTGGCCTAGGAAATGTACTTCACGAAGCCAAAAGTCACATTTCGAAAACTTGGCATACAGTTGCTCTGCTCGAAGAAGTTCCAGCATAAGTCGTAGATGCTGCTCGTGTTCCTCCTGACTCTTAGAATAGATCAGGATGTCGTCGATGAAAAAAATAACGAACTTATCCAGGTAAGGTTTGCATACTCGGTTCATGAGATCCATGAAGACCGCAGGTGCATTCGTCAGTCCGAAAGGCATAACCAGAAACTCGTAATGCCCATAACGAGTCCTGAATGCTGTCTTAGAGATATCCTCATCTCGGACTCTCAGTTGATGGTAGCCTGACCTCAGGTCAATATTTGAGTAGAAACTCGACCCTTGCAACTGGTCGAACAAGTCGTCAATATGTGGAAAAGGATAACGATTCTTCACGGTCACCTTGTTAAGTTCGCGATAGTCAATACACATTCTGAAAGTACCGTCTTTCTTCTTCACAAACAAGACTGGAGCTCCCCAGGGCGAAGAGCTAGGACGTATGAAACCCTTTTCCAAGAGTTCTTGTAATTGCATGGACAGTTCTTCAAGTTCTGACGGAGCTAGTCAATAAGGTGCACGTGCTATTGGTGCTGCTCCAGGAGCTAGCTCGATTTGAAACTCGACTTGTCGATGAGGCGGAAGACCAGGCAATTCCTCAGGAAATACCTCAGGAAAGTCGCGCACAATAGGAATGTCTTCAATTCTCTTCTCTTCCATTGATGTGTCAGTAACGAGTGCTAGAATGGCAGTGTGGCCCTTTCGCAAACACTTCTGGGCCTTAAGGAAAGAGATAATGCCTACGACAGCACCACTCTTATCGCCATGAATCACGAGGGATTCTTCACCAGAATGAGGGATACGGACGATTTTCTCCTTACAAATAATCTCCGCTTGATGTTGGGATAGCCAATCCATCCCAATAACGACGTCGAAACTACCAAGTACGATAGGAATAAGATCGATAGAGAAGGTCTGACCAGCTAAGACGAGGTTACAACCCTTAAATATGTGTGTGGCCTCGAGACTTTTACCGTTTGCTAGATCTACCGTGTGTTTGCTGGTCAAAAGTGTTGGGGTGCGCTTAAGCATTTGACTAACCTTTAAGGACACATAACTAGTATCGGCACCTGAATCGAATAAAACAGTAACAAAGAAGTCGTCCAGAAGAAACTTACCCATCACAACGTTGGGATCGTTCCTTGCATCACCCTGACCCAGCACGAAAACACGTCCCCTGGCACCATTGCCATTATTGTTACCCCCGTTGTTGCCTCCGTTGTTGTTCCCGTTTCCTGGGTTGTTGTTGCTCTGATTCTGGTTCAGCTGAGGACAGTTCCTCTTAAAGTGGCCCTCAGCGCCACACTGAAAGCATCCTTTATTACCCTGCTGTTGCTGCTGCTGGTGGTTCCGTGGAGCTTGTTGCTGTTGTTGGCGATTCTGATTTGCTGGTCGTGCGCCCCTGCAATCCTTTGCTTCATGACCAAACTTGTTACACCTCAGACAGCGACCCTTGTAGCACTGCCTGCTATGATGCTTGTTGCACCGGTTGCACTTGGGGTGGTTCCCTCGGTATCCACCCTGTCCTTGACTACCAGAAGATTGCTGACCAGGACTCTGGTAGTCATTAGTCTTTCGCTGCTGAGACTGAACTGAAGTAGAACCCTTGCCCGAATTTCCATCCTATTTGCGCTTGTTATCACTGGGAGCATCAGTAGTAGTAGCGCTAATACGCTTGGGCAGCTTGTTCTACTCAACTGCCTGATCAGTGAGACGATGAGCCAACTTGATGATTTGCTGAATGGTGCCAAGATTAGCTGAGGTCACGTGGCTTTGAATTTCTGGCACCAAACCCTTAAGGTATAGCTCGATACGCTTGATAGGAGGATCCACCATAGTGGGACACAGGATGGCTAATTCGTTCGACCTCTTTGTGTATGCCTCGATTTCAGACCCCGTCATCTTCAGATTGAAAAATTCTACCTCAAGCTTGTGGATGTCGTCACGACTACAGTACTCTTCTTTGATCAGTTCTTTGAAACCGTTCCATGGGTGGGCATTAGCAACCGCCAGCCCTAGCAGTTGAACCTGTGCTTTCCACCAGGTTAACGCAGCACCTTCAAGCGTTCCAGTAGCAAATTTCACCCTACGATCTTCAGGGCATCCACACATCTAAAAAACAGACTCGAGCTTCTCGAACCCGTGAAGAAGGCCTACAGCTCCTTCTGTGCCGCTGAAAGTACTAGGTCGGCAATCCATGAATGTTTTGAACGTGCACACAGGAGGCTGAGCATGTTGACCTGTGGCGCGAGAATAAAAGACAAGGTTAAGCACGAGGGTTGGTTCACGAGAGTAGGATCTAAACGTCCTAAGATGGGTTGATATGGCAGGTTATACCTCCTGCAGGGACAGCTGCGAGTACCTCAGCCACTCGTTCGTTGATTAGAGCCGTCAGCTGGGCTTGCGTCATGTTGATACCACCACGTCCTCCGCGTCCGTTCATGATTCTTCACAACGAAGCAACGTAAGTGAGAAAAGTGTCGCGAAAGTGCGTAAGCGTGGGATAACAGGAGGGAGTAAGCACATAAGGTTCAAATAGCAGTTATCACGTTAACTAGTGCACAGTGTGAACTATCTAACCGACAATATAAACATAAATCATACCACCTATTGTGTCGAGTCTTGCACGTGGAGCGAAGCGTCGTTGTGGATCGTGGAGCACTGTACAGGTTATAGTTTGGTTTTATCAAAAAGCTTTTCCCTTTTTAAAACCAAGTTCACTATAACCAATGGCTCTGATACCAATCTGTCACACCCACAAAATCCACCATGCGGAGTATCACCGCTTGGAGGCGTGACATGATCAGGATCAAGCCACCAATCATATTGAACAACGTAATTAAGTAAACAAAACCAACCACAATACAATTGGTGACCAGAAGCTAGTTAACCAAGTTCAAATTTAACAGCGGAAGCATTAAAGGTAAAACCCAAAACATACGTTCAATAAGTTCATAAAGTTCAAATATTAGGCACGGGACATAACAGTTCATATCCCACAATGACCTCCTCCTCGTGCAAGCTCCATAAGCATCTAACGACCTGTAAGGCATGTAACAACGAGTCAACAACAAAGTTGAGTGAGTTCACGTTTGGTTGTTTAGTTTTAAGTTGTTACCGAAAACATGGTTTGTCTTTTGCTGGCTTACTTGCCGTGGGGGTTACCCCATAGTTGAAAAATATGATTAACCAATTCCTTCTTTCCCAAACCATACCCGTAATTAGTGGGGGCTTCCCCATGTGAACCACTAGACCGTTATGATATCGACAACTGACGAACAATAATTGTGCCCTACGTCAATGTCTATCATCATTGACAGTTTGCCATAGTCCATTAGTACACAATCAGTTTCTCATGCATAACACGTATCCTATGTACGGTTTATTTACTCATTACTTCTATCACATACCACACCATTCAAATGTCAAGTTATATTGTTAAGTTACATTATTTTACCCTAAAATAATATAACTATCTCACAAAATAAACAAGTATCCACACAAGTGTTCTAGTATAAGATATATATTCTAAATATATATTTACCCATTTTTTTATTTACAAAAACCAACCTCCGACACTTTGTATTTTGTTACAAAATTATGGCGAAGTTTATATTCGAAACACAAGTTATAAAATATACTTGTAACGCTTGTTTAGAAAAATATTTTCTAAGTGTTGGAATTTTTAGAAAATTTCGCCAGAGTTTCGTTTGTAAACGGAGGTGTCCATGCTAATAAGCATATCATTTTCTTTTCCAAAAATCATTCAACAATCAACGACAAGTTACTAAACAACATTACCCTAGTCAAGTGCAAAAACAATGCACTTTACATAACAACATGAACTTGATGTTTCATAAAAACGCGTAGTAACTTGGTATGGCGTTTAGTGGGTTTAGTTACCCTCCAAATTGTGTTTACTTTTGTTAAAATCCCATTCTCGGGGTTTTTAGATGTTCACAACTTGTAAATATAATTTTACAAAAATGTTTACTTATAACATCTTCTTGTGTTAAAAGTATTTCTACACTTATGTTGTTATTTAAAATAGTGTTGGTTTAATAAAAACCATGTTCTTCTAAAAATTATCCTTTTAAACTTGGTTCTCTTTGAAAATCGTTCACAAGTTTTAGATCTACAAGATCACTAGTTCGCTTGGTTTATTATTTTTCAAGAAACATCATTTTTCTTTCAAGTTCATGTGTAGACTAGAAGATGATTATTTCATACAAGCACATAATCATCTCTAACTTGTTAAATCATGTTTTTAATCATGCTTTAACAAGTTCCATATGATGATCTATCATCATATTACTAGAAATCAACAAGCAAGTATCAAGTAATCAACAACATATCAAAACAACTTTACTTCTTTATGATTTCATTTTATGTAACCTTTATGTTCAAGTTTTAAGTGTATGATACTTAGTGTTCTTGTATAAACCAATCAACAATAACTTTTAACCACTACAAAACACGAAGCAAACAAGATCAAAGAAGCTTACTACTAGCTTTTAAGCTAGGAAAGATCAAGATGAAAATGTTGAGGATAATAGCAAACGAGAGAGGTCCTTCAATTTCCGAGAAAACCGAGCTTTGTTATTCACCTTATTGCACCTTTGTGAGTGTATGGTTTACTTGGGAGTGAAATGATGATGGTGGGGTGGGGTGTGCTTGTTCTCGGCCGCAAATGGGGAGAAGGGGAAGGAGATGAGTGGGTGATTAAGTGTTGGTGAGATGATGAGCTTTATGTCTCTTATAACCATTCATTTCTATTAACCAAGGTGTAATATGTTGGTAATAGTACATACATGATCTACATGGATCTAGGTGGATCTTAAACAAGATCAAGTAAGATCATAATAAATCTCATAAGATTTTGGAGGTGGGGCCATGCTAGTGGCCGTATGGTATTGGGGGGGGGGGTTAAATGTAACTTTGAGTGGTAATGTAAGTAACTAGGGGGGTTTAAGTGTAAAAGTCTAGTATTTATGTGTAGGATGCTTTATGTAGCATGTTAGGGTGTTCGGGGACTATAACTAGCTCATAAAATGAAAACAATGTCTTTTGCAATATTTTGGTGTTCCGGGTAATGTCCGGTTGTTCGGTTAGATACCGTTCCGTTAAAGTGCTAGTTATTCTGTTTAGTGTCTTTTATGTTTCTTTTCGCAACACTTTTAATTCCTAACACTTAGGAAAGCATACAGGACTATTTAGTCAATTTTCTGCACACGACTAGTATGTTAAAAGCACACGTAAGTATGACACAGTAATTAGAAAGCAGTTAAGTAATTCAACACAGTCATCAAGCACTTTAATTATCATTAATAAATCGTACGGATACATGTAATTATGAGAGTTGTCACATCTGGATCCCTAAGCAATACTCAATTTTGTAGTTACCCAATAAAATAAGGGAAATTAGTTTGTAATAATCCATATAGTAGACGTCATTGGTCATTGACAGTCCCTATTTTGAATATTCCCTCCGCCAGTCCAACCTTTCACATATTTTTCCTTCACTGGTCCATCGTTAAAAAAAAACTTAACAAAGTTAAGTTTTTTTTTTCCGAATTACAAATATATTTTTAGGGCTTTTGATCAGAACGCCGATACGAGCCCATTGATATAAAACTTACCTCGAAACGGTGCTCTAAACGACGAAAATGGTGCTTCAATTCGGGTGTTTAAACTTACAATTAACAAAAATCAAGTCGTTTGGAGCATCGTTTCGAGGTAAGTTTTACATCAATGGACTCGTATCGTCGTTCTGATCAAAAGCCCTAAAACATATATTTGTATTTGGAAGAAAAAACTTAACTCCGTTAAGTTTCTTTAACGGGGGATCGGTGGAGAAAAAATTGGTGAAAAGTATGAATGATAGGGGAAAAATTCAAAAGTGGGACTGCCAAAGTATCAATGACGTCTACTAATAATTATTACAGACCAATTTTCCATAAAATAATTAAGATAATGAAAAATATATATCCAAAACAAACATTGCGACCCAATAAAAACTTCAAAAAAACTACAACCAGAAAATACTTAAAAGTTTTAGGGGGAATTAAGAATCTTTTTTTGGGGCACAATATGTTTTTGGCTAAATATGAGTTCATTAAATATAAAAATTCCTTATTTATAACTTTTGTTTTTATGTGTTTTCATCTTTTAAAATGCCCGTTTACACCAGTACTTCAGTAGTAACATGAGATGTTAACCGAGTCTTCATATAACCCGTACTTTTTAGAGCCTTTTTTAATTTAATTTAGATATCGAGTCTTCATATTTTCAAAAAAAAAAAAAAAAAATGAGTCTTCATATAACCCGTACTTTTTAGAGCTTTTTCAAATTTAATGTAGATATCCATGACTCAATTAAGCAATATGTTTTATCTTAACTCTTTTCCTTTATAACGTTGAACAAGGGGAAAAATCCATTAAAAAGTGAGTTTTGCCTAATTAGTCCAAGAAGAATTGTGATGATGACACGTGTCACTCATTTTGTACTAAAACATCCTTCTAATCTATAAAAGGAGAATAAGTCCTGACCTAATTTTGCTGATGTGTCATTTTCTTAGATATGCCACATTGGATTCGCTGACATCATAATTCCGATTTTAATATATATATATATATATATATATATATATATATATAATGTTATTAATCTGTTTTTTTATTTGTAATTAAAATTAAAAATTAATCATTTTTTTAGGAGGTAAAATTTGAAAATGCATGGGGAGTTGTTTGCCAATTAATGCACATCATATCAGTCTTTCCTTCTTCTCTCTTGTCGATTCAAAGTTCCAGACCCATTTCTCTCTTTCTTTTCTATTTCTTCTCTCTTTCTTCTCTAATCTTCCTACAAGCGATTTTAGGGTTTGTTTTACAAAGCTTCCACACGAAGAATGTCAGGTGAGAAGAAATCCGCTGCTGAATCATCATCTTTGTCACTCAGTTTCATAGATGATTTGAATCCGTTGAAAGATATGTGGACTCTCAAATGTTGAATTATCCGGAAAAGGCTTCAGTCCTTTCGGATGGACCTTATCCTGCTCGATGAGAAAGTATTACAATTTGTACAGTCCTAGGGTTTATACACAGGTTGTTGTCTAATCCGCATGATTTTGGGTTTGTGTTTTCTTTCTCATAGTCGGTTGTGTAATAGAGATTCGTGTTTTGTTTTTTGTGTAATTTAGGTTTGTGTTTTTTGTTATACTCTTAGATATTTTGTAAAAGAAATGTGCTTTATGGTTAGATATAAAGGAACAGAGATGAATATTGTTTGGTTGGTTATTTATCATTGATAAATGTTTGTTTGTTTGTTTGTTTTAGCGTTAGATGAATTTAGGGTTACAGTTATAAAGAAAAAAAGATGAATATTGTTTGTTTGGTTATTGATCATTGATAGATGTTTGTTGTGAGTTGCTGTTTGTTTGTTTTAGTGTTAGATGACATGAAACAAATTCGAATATTTCATGCTTTTTGAAAGTGTTTCGTGTTTTGTGTAATTTAGTTTTGTGTATATTTTCTGTTTTGAAAGGGTTATTTATATTTTCTGGTGAGTATGTTTTATATTTTCTGTATATTTTCTGTTTGTTTCTAAACTATCTGATTTCACTTATTTTGTTCAGGGTCGTAAAATTCAGGCAGGTGTTAAGGCTCCATTGATACCTGTGTTTATCTCCCAACTTCACGAGGATGAGGTTGTTATTCTATCAAGATTTGGTGTTGGAGAAAACACTGATGCCTACAAAGTTGTTAATCATGGTTACAAGATTAATTTTTACCGATGTACGGTTGTTACACGTGCGAATGGTTGGGAAGGCGTTGATTACGGATTTAACTTCGTGCCACATTCACAAATTCTTAATGGAGAAGGAAGTAATCTGCTCACTGTTGGTAGGACCGTTTCTCATAGTCTGGAATATATTATGCTTACATTTCGATTCTGATTACTGTTGCTGTGTTTGTCAATTTAGATGTTGCGGGAATTGTTGTGTGGTGTGGAGATATGGAAATCTTTCCTAATGAAAAAAAAAGGATGAAGTTGGATCTTCAAGATGTGCAGTAAATTCTACTTTGTTGCTTATATAAATTTGTTTGTGTGTTATTATTGTATTTAATTTAATGTAGTGAAGATGCATTAATTGATTTTCTCAATTATGTTGTTTTATATCTGATTGTGTCTTATTATTGTTTTATATGTGTTACTATAAAACATATTTAATGTAGTGAATATTCATTGCATTTAATACAAAGAAAGAGTAAATCATTGCCATTATTTATTGTCAATGATTAGTGTTCTTTTAATACATAGTATAGATAGATTTTAGTGGAACTTTTAATGCTGTTTTTTTTATCTGTTTGTTGTAGGGGAGAAATAGTTCGTTGTACTTTGTGGAATGGATATGCACAACAATTTAATGATTTTTTGTCTCAAAACAATCCGAATGAGAATGTTATGGCTGTCATGCAGCAAGCGAAGATTAAGAAGTGGCAGGGTAATTTACAACATATTTGACTTTCATTCAGCATGCGAAGATTTTAGTGGAACTTTAGTGTTTCCAATGTGTTATTTGTTACATTTTTTAATAACATTTTCTTATTTCTCTGGACACTTGTAATGAATTGTTGAATATGTATATTGTTACATGCAAGACAATTTACTGTTTAGAATGATAAGTTTGGAACTCGACTGTTTCTCAACGAAGAAATTGATGAGGTTAATGAACTTCGTAGAAGGTACTATCACTGAATTATATTGTATATTTTAATATTTTTATTAACAAAAATGTGAGTATGTTTTGAAAGGGTTATTTATATTTTCTTCTGAGTATGTTTTATATTTTCTTTCTCATAGTTGGTTGTGTAATAGAGATTTTGGGTTTGTGTTTTCTTTCTCATAGTTGGTTATGTAATAGAGATTTGTGTTTTGTATAATAGAGGTTTGTGTTTTTTGTTATACTCTTAGATATTTTGTAAAAGAAATGTACTTTATGGTTAGATAGTACAGGAACAAAGATGAATGTGTTTTGTTGTGACTTGTTGTTTGTTTGTTTCTTTTAGTTTTAGATGACATGAAACAAATTCGAATATTTCTTTACTTTGAATGTGTTTCGTGTTTTGTGTAATTTAGTTTTGTGTATATTTTCTGTTTTGAAAGGGTTATTTATATTAACACGAATGTTGTTTTTATAGGCTTTTAGTGAAACAATTTGAAGCAGGTGCTTCTTCTTCTTATCAAACCATACTTTCATCTCAGAGTGTATTTCCAGTCCGTCAAGAATTCCTAATTGATACTCCTAAGAGACATGTTTATGAAATTATTGAGATTGAAAGCGTATGAATATTTCTAATTTTGTCAACACCATACTTTCAAGAATTTCCTTTACTGTTTTTTCTGTTTTATAAAATTAGTATGTTAATAAAGTTTTATCTTTGATATTATAGGTAATGTCATGTGTGGTAATTGCAACGATCAAAATTGTTCAAGAAAACTATGGATGGTTTTATCTGGCATGTCGAAACTGTAACAAGAAGGTGTTGACTAAAACTGAATACTTACAATACGCTAAAATCATTTCTGATGAGGTCAAGAATCTGTCACCTACTTCATTGGTTTGTCCGAAATGCGATAAAGAATGCACATCGATAACCATTAAGTAAGCTAATGTTCCTTTTTATGTTTATTACTTAATATAATTGGACTGTAATTTAATTACTATTTATTACAGGTTCAAGGTACATTTGAGAGTTCAAGATGAAACCGGTAGTGTGTCTTTTGTGATGTTTGATAAAGATGTAATGAAGCTCATTGGTTCAACTGCGAATGATATAAGGGAGCGCCAAGTGAAGGTCAATGATACTGAGAGTTTTCCACATGAAATATCTCGGTTGGTCGAAAAGAAGTTAGCTTTTAAAATTGAAGTTTCTGATTACAACCTTAATCATGATTACCATGTTTACACTATCCAAAAAGTATGTGATGATCCGGACATAATTGCTGAATTGGTTGCTGGTAATGGTAATGCTCTTGAGGTTGCTGATGAGGTAAGAGTTTTTGGATATGTAATACTGATGTGTTTTTGGTTTCCAATTTTTGTAGTTTAAATAATTTAGCTGAATTTCTTTTGGTAATATTTTGATATTAGGTGTTTAGTCAAGAAGGTTCGGAAATCAAAGCTGTTCAATTATCTGAATCCTCACAGATGGCCGGTGCTGCTATTTCAAAGGTGAATATGGATTCTATAGTTTTGTTTTTGCTTGTCTGTAGATTATATTACCTTATTTGATACCTTAGTAGTTGTTTTGTGATTTAATTCAAGGATGTTGTATCTGTTACCGCCGACTCTTCCGTTGTCGAAGCCGAGAAGGATTCGGGCACCAGTCCCAATGGTAAACGTTCGTTGCAGGAGGTGGAAGGTCAAAGTGTTGGGGAACTATCTTCTAACAACAAAACTAATCGGAAGAGGTCATCTAGGCTTAACACCTAGCCCCTTTCATGTCTTTATCATTTGATGTTTAAGCGAATCTATGTTTTTTGTATACACTTAAGTATGTGTCTGGTTGAAGTTGGGTTGTTGTTAGTAAGTGTTAACTACTGAAACAGTTCTTATGTATGTGTTAGATATTGGTAACTTTTGAACTTGGATTTTGTGGTAAACCATAATGTGGTTTACTTTTGGGTATTATAAACTATGTTTTATGCTGCCAAGTATAATCTTTGCTTATAATATGTGTTTTGTGTTGGACCGTGTGCGTGACCCTAAAAGTCAGTTAAGGCAGTTCATCTTCAAATACGAAGGCGGAATCAACGTATATAAAGTTATAACAGCTTTGTTCCTTTCAATTCTTCCTCTATTAATCAATTCTGAGTCTTTACAATCAATTTCTAACAAAATTTCGGCAGCACCTCGACTCACACACAAACACCATACATGTTTCGCTTCAAATGACCACAACCCCTATTTATAGACCTTGAGGTTTCTCTTGAATATGCACAATATCAGTTCAAGAGAAAGCTGATCACTAGGTTTCTCTTGAATATGCACAATATCAGTTCAAGAGAAAGCTGATCAATAGGGTTCTCTTGAACTTGCCTTGAAACCCCTTCAAGAGAAACACCCTAGATAAACATGTAAAACCCTAATTTCTAATCTATTGTGTGCTCATTCATTCTATCTAGACAAAAGACTTGATAAGACATAGTTAACAGACATTCAGTGCACCAACAGACTCCCCCTTGGATGTTGACGAAGTCTTTGGCTTCAAGTCTTTAGTCTTTGTCTCTTTCCAAATTTTGTCTTTAATCTTGTAAAGCTCTCTTCAATCTTTATCTTCAAACTTTAATCTTCAATCTCCCCTTAGACTGTTGATCCAGAATTCTGACTCCCCCTTTCACAGACTCCCCCTCTCAGTAAGCTAAGGCTCAAATTCTGGTTCAAACTTTGACGATTTGTTGCCATGGGGATTATGAAATCTACAACCTGTATAATCTCTACCCAAATATAAGATATATGATAATAACAGTTACAATCCAAACTTACCATTCAACTTTCAGTGTTAGAAATCCACTTAAGTATTCAGGTCCAAGTTAATGACCCTGATTACTCAATTAATCTACCAAGTCCAACTTAATGACCTTGGTTGATCTGAGACAATTCACACTGACTTTTGGTTCAATTTGATTTTCTGAAAATTACAAGTTTCAAATTAATGAACTTGCTTAAATTTTTCAACTTCTCAAACTTATCAAGATTTAGCTCACGACCCATCCTCCAGTCCAGAAATCTCCTGCATCTGCTTTCAATCTTTCGAATCCGAAGATCAACTCTCCACTTTGGTTTGTCAAAAATAAAGCAGAAATGAAAAATCTTTTTGGATTTTTAAAAAAGCTTCTAAACTAGGAATGAAATACAGAACTAAAATGCAATGAAAGTAAACTATTTACAAACATATTTTTGATTAAGCGTGTTAGGGAATCATATCAGCTATCCGACAAATCACAAGTACCGTTAAGCTTCAATTACATACTCAGAATTAAACAATTCGCTTAGATTGTCGATATACTGATCCACTTAAATTTTCACACACATTTCAATCTGTCCAGGATACGGATTTAGTATTTTAGGGACTTAAACTTATACATGTGTCCCACCTCTTGAATATACTCCCGTATCCAGATCCCAATATTCAGTCTTACAGGTAATTATAACACAAATGATATCTGTAAGAGGTTAATAATTTATGAAGAATCATGAGAGCTCAGGTCAGAACTATCGTTCAGCAGAGAGATCATGACTTAACTTTTGGGTGTGTCCCCTTTAGAGGATCTTTTTTTACAACAGCATTGCTAAGCAATTTTATTGTCTTATCATATATGCTGAGGGTGATGCTATGTTTCAAGCATTGCGGAAAGTATTATTCGAGGACTAGGTCAGAACTTCCATTCAGCAGAAGTCCCGGAATAATACCCCAGATATCACTGAGTATAAAAACCTAGTATATCAGAAAAAGGAATCTTTCAAACGAGATTTCAGGGGTTACCTATATATCCAAGTAGTGTTCCCCACGAAATAAGCAAGTAAGATTTAGATTTATATCCCGAACAAACCTACTAAATGTGTAAAAACCTATCGGCATATCATCAGCGAGACTGTTTATCCTTTTAAACATTCTATTTCTTTAGCATACCGTGACTGTCAAGCCGATGTACTATCATTTTACCTTTTTACACAAGCTCTTTTTCTGGTTTTCTATTGTTTTTGGATTTTGAAAATATCTCATGTTTTTGTATTTTTATCATTTTTTATTGTTTTTGTATTTTCTGAAAAAATTACCCTATACTCCCCCTAAATACCAAAACAGGTAAAAAATCGACAAACCATTGCAGATTGCTTCTCAACATCATCTACAATGTCTCCTTCATCAATGCCAAGAATCTCCTCCAACACCGATAAAAGCTTCATACCATTCAGTTTTAGCAAATACTGAAAACGTGTTTTATCAAATGCTTTGGTATGTAAATCAGCTTTTTGTTCGTCAGTGTGGATTTTCTCAATTCGTATCAACTTCTTCTCAAAACAATCTCGAATGAAGTGATGACGAATCTCAATTTGTTTCGTTTTAGCGTGATGTACGGGATTTTTCGTAATGTTAATCGCTGCCTCATTATCAACAAAGATAGGGGTGTTTAGAAATTGCAAACCGTAGTCACGCATCTGTTGCTGGATCCACAAGATCTGTGAGCAGCAACTGCTAGCAGATACATACTCCGCTTCACATGTGGATAAAGCCACAGAGGTTTGCTTTTTGCATTGCCAAGTGACCAATCGTGATCCAAAGAACTGACACCCTGCTGTTGTTGATTTCGCATTAACTTTGCAGCATCCGAAATCGGAATCGGAATACCCTTCGAGCGTAAAATCGCCTTCTCTTGGATACCCCAACCCCAACGATGGAGTTCCTTTCAGGTAGCGTAATATCCTTTTGACTATAATCATGTTCGATGCTCTCGGGTTAGATTGAAATCTTGCTGCGAGGCAGGTTGGGTACATGATATCGGGTCTTGAAGCTGTCAAATACATCAGCGAACCGATCATGGAACGATACATCGTTTCGTCTACCTTCTCTCCGGTGAGATCAGGGTTTATCCCATGATTCGTTGCTAACAGGGTGGCTGCTGGAGTAGAACCTGACATCCCGAATTTCTCCAAGATATCATGAACGTACTTCGTTTGATATATGAAAATTCCTTTGGGTAGTTGATCAACCTGCAATCCCAAAAAGAATTTCATCTCACCCATTGATGACATTTCAAATTTCTGCTTCATAACTCGTTCAATTCCTTGCATAGATTCTCATTTGTTGACCCAAATATGATGTCGTCCACATAAATTTGAACTATCAGAAGATGTCCATCGACCTCTTTGGTGAAGAGAGTGGCATTCACTTTTCCACGAATGAAACTTTTGGCTAGTAGGTGTTGAGACAATGTCTCGTACCAAGCTCTCGGGACCTGGTGTAAACCATACAGCGCTTTATCTAGCAAGTAGACCTTGTCTTTGTGGATTGGATCGGTGAAGCCCGGTGGCTGACCGACATAAACCTCCTCTTTAACCTTCCCATATAGAAAAGCCGATTTAACATCTAACTGATAAACCTTGAAGTTTTTCCAAGATGCAAATGCCAGAAAGATTCTGATCGCTTCAAGTCTAGCAACTGGAGCATACACTTCAGTGAAATCTATACCCTCCTGCTGACTGAAACCCTGGACTACGAGTCGAGCTTTGTTGCGAACCACAACTCCTCTATCGTCTCTCTTACACTTGAACACCTACTTGGTGTTTATCTTCCTCTGACCAACTGGCAAATCCACTAACTTCCACACTCCTAATTTCTCGAATTGGCTCAGTTCCTCCTGCATTGCATTGACCCAAGAATCTTCAGTAAGCGCCTCTTTGTAAGTCCTTGGTTCAACCTGCGAGATAAAACATCTCAATGAGAATTCAGTTTGCAAAGGAGCAACTTTTGTATAAAAACATGTAAGCCCTTTATCAATCTGTCTTCGAGTGCGGACTCCTGTCTGCAGTTCTCCAATGATCAATTCCTCTGGATGATATGAAAGAGTTCGTGGCATTACTTCATCTGAAACATCTGCATCACCTTCTAGATTAGTAACATTCTGATTTGCACCTTGTTCACTGACTGGGTTTGTTTGACTTGAGATCTGAATTTGCTCCCCCTCAGAATCTGAATCACCACGATCAAATACTGGCATATTCTCAGATTCTTGATTATCATTCTGTGCAGACTGATTATCTTGAGCAACTTCATTTTGTTGGACATCATCATGTTCACCAGTATTGCTTGGACCTGCTTCATCGTCATTTAATGCTTGTTGCGGTCTTCTTGAATACTCAGCTGGGAACCTTTCCAGCGATTCTTCATACTCTCTTAGAATATCCAACTCATCAAAGAAATCTTCTTCTTCTTCTGGTTCTTCCATCATGTCAAACGAATCCCACAATTTAACGTAATTAAAACGCCATGAGTCACCGGGATTTTGAGGCGGCATAGTATACCCCTGACATTCAACATTTGGAGCTTCAATAATCCGCTTCAGACTTGGAACGAAGACACGTCGTAATGGACTTTCATAACCAATGAATATCCCTTCAATACTCTTCGGACCAAACTTTCCAAAAGGCTCTAGAATAGTACAGGGTGACCCAAACGGTTCTAAAAACTTCAGATTCGGTTTGCGGTTATTGATTAACTCAAAGCATGTTTTGTTCAATTTCTTTACAGTGAGAACCCGGTTGAGCGTATAGCATGCGGCGGAAACTGCTTCTGCCCAAAAATTTATTGGTAGCTTTGAATCAGCAAGCATTGTTCTAGCTGTTTCGATTAGCGTCCTGTTTTTGCGTTCTGCGACTCCATTCTGCTGCGGAGTGTACGGAGCACTAAACTCAAGCAATATACCTCTTTCATCACAATATTCTTCCATCTTGTTGTTCTTGAACTCAGTACCATTATCACTTCTAATTCTTCTGATACGCCTTTGGTACAAATTTTCAATCTTCCTGAACAACGCCATCAAACTGTCAAACGTTTCATCTTTTGACTTCAAAAATGATACCCACGAAAATCTGGAATAATCATCAGTAACCACAAGACAGTAGAGATCCCCTGTAATACTTTTGACGTTTACTGGACCAAACAGATCCATATGTAGTCTCTCTAACGGTTTGGAAACTGAATTGACTTGCTTTTTAGGGTGTGACTTTTTCTTCTGCTTGCCTTTGATGCAACTAATACACTCCCCTTCCAGATGAAAACCTTTGATATTAACTCCAAGAACTAAATCATTGTGCACCAAGTGATTCATTTTTCTAAGATGTATATGCCCCATCTTCCGGTGCCACAACTTCGATTCTTTCTCTGTTGCTCTAGAAACAAAACAATGTGCCTGACCTGTTGTTGTAGTTGCTACACTCATGTCTAACACATATAAATCATTCACTCTAGGTGCCCGCATGATAATCCATTCTTCAAGGATAACAAATCCTGGTTTCAAGATCAAACATTCTTTGTCTGTGAAGTGAGTGGTATACATATTGTCACAAATCTGCGAGATACTCAGCAGATTATTCTCCAGCTCAGTAATGTAGTTAACTCTTTCAAACGTAACAATCCCATTGGATAACGTTCCTTCACCAATAATTCGACCACCTTCGTGTCCAGCAAATCCCACATAACCACCATTAATATTTCTAACATCATACAACAATGCAGTCTTTCCTGTCATATGTCGAGACGCTCCACTATCCATGATCCATCTTGAAATAGCTCTTGGAAGTTCCTGCACATATCACAAACAATTCAATAAAGATGCCGATTCATGCTTCACAATTTCCAACTAGGAAGCTCCAGCAAGTCCAAAATCTTTAGTGAGATTTTGATGCCACCCAAGCAACTTTGGACTCAGGTAACTGGACTATAATGTGAGATTTTGTAGTGAAAAGTGGAGGAAAATTTTTATCATTCATTTTCAAACCTTCATCTGATCCAACCTCAACCTTTTTGTATAAGAAAAACTCATCTATCTTTGGTTGACCGGTTGATTGATTTTTCTTTTGAACATTCTTCTTCTCTGGTTGAGTAGAAGATTGTTTTTCCAATTTTTCATAATAATCCAAAGGAACATCCATCTTTACCGGTGTGGTAGAAGATGATTGTTTCTCCAACACTGAAACCTTTGGTTTATCAACAACTTTTGGCTTCCATGTTTGTTGAGATGATGCAACCTGTTTGTAAAATTTTTCATTTTTAGTTACCACGTTCTTAACAGGTTCAGTTTTGACTTTTGTTTTCTCATTTTTCAAAAATTTCTCAACAACCAATGGAGCTTTGCCTTTAGCATCAACCTTCTTCTTTTGTTTCTCAACAACGTCAGTCTTAGGCTTGAAATTGGTGCAATTTCTTGCAATGTGACCAACTTTGTTGCATCTAAAACATGTACGAGTATCAACTACCCGACTTGTGCCTTCAGACTGATGTTGTGAGGCCCTTTTCTCAAAGAATTCTTCATTTGATTTCGAAAAAATTTCATTTTATCAGAAAGTGAACTTGAACTGTTCACAAACACCTTCTTCTCAGCAAACCTTTTGTTTTGAAAACTCCTTTTCTGATAACTCTTACCACCCTGATATCCACCCGACAAATTGTTTCGATTGTTGTTATAAAAACGTGGTGGAACTACAGGTTTCTTGTAGTAAGCTTTATCTTTCTCAAAATTCACTTGCCTTTTTGTTTGTTTTAAACTTTTTACTTCAGACAAATCGATTTCAACCATTTTAAACACATTTGTCAATTTTGAAACATTTACATTCTCCAGAGGAAACTCAGAATCCGAATACAACTTATCAGATCCAGCCATCTTGTACATCACAAGACCCGGTTCATCACTTAAGTTGTTTTTGGACTTTTGTTTCGGAATGTACTTGTCCAGAAAACATTCATCATCTCTAGCTGAATCACTATCTAGAACACTTTTAGCCATGCCTTTAACAATCTCAGTCTGAACACAATCATCTGATGATGATGAAGAAAATGTAACATCAATTGAATCAGGAAGTTTCAACTCATTTTCTTCCTCAAGATTAACCAACCCAGATTGCTTTTTCGAATAATTTTCTAGAACTGGTGGTGGAACTTGATGAAACCCAACCCCAGTTCCATCACAGTATACATCTTCGCCTGCTTTGTCTTTCCCGATGGGTTTGGGAATAATGTGTTGCAAAACAAAGCTTGCAGAGCTGTAACTGTTCAATTTCAAATTGATACGCTCATTCTCAATCTTGGCTTCTTCAAACTGAAGTTTCAATTTAGCAATCTCATCCAATTGTTTGTTTATTAATTCTTCTTTGATTCTCAAAACACATTGCAATTGGCAATTTTCTTTGTAAGTTTTACCATTTCGATCATCATTATCTTTAATCGTGCTTTTAAGCTTTTCAAATTTTTCAGTGATCTGACGATTTTCAAGAACTAACCTTTCATTTTCTTTCCTAACCTTTTCCTGATTAATTTTATCAGTTTCAATTTTGTTAGTTAATTATTTTAATCGTTCAGTTGAAGCTTTCACCATTTTGTCACAATCAAGGATTTGATCCTCAACACTTCTGACTTTAGCAGTCAGATCCTCAATCTTCTTACCTTTGAGATAAGTGTTTGTACTACAAACTTTGCATTCTTTGATGCAATTTTTGTAGTCAACATCACCACTGACCTTCTTACCTGACTCAGTCGTTGACGCGTTTGGACTGACTTGGCTTTTAGACTCAGAAACGGATTTAGAATCTACCTCAAGTGCATTAGCAGCCAGCACCTTGTCAGCCATCTTTCCCATGTTTTCAGCATTCAATTCCTGTGTCATGTCAATGATCCCAGTGTCAATCTTCTTTATCTCTTCTTCTTTTTCTTTCTCTGCCTCTTCTCCGCTTCCCCACCATTTTCTTTGCCAATAATCATCTTCCTCTTTCATTTCTTTGATTATGGTTTCCATATCAAGAGTTTTATGATCTATAGCAATGTTTCCCTCGGGGTCAAGATAACACTCTCGGTCTGGATCCCATCTCCTCGCTCTTTTCGCTTCATCATAGATAGCAGATATTCTGATCATTCTTTGTTGTGCTACCAACTTTCTGTAAGCATGCCTCTTTTCTTCAGTTCTGTTGTCTTTCCAAGGAACAGGTTCAGATTTTGCCATGAATGCATATCCAACTGCATCCTCCTCAGGTAACAACTCACTCCAATCATAACCTTCATCGTCGTGAATCACCGCAAGAGCTCTAGACTTCTCTTTGTTCTCCTCTAGCTGCTTCATTCTTGGCGGCTCCGATTTATTCTGATGATAAATTGCCTTCTTGTAGTAATCTTCTCTGAACGGGTTTTCAGACTCATCAGCATATGCGTTTCGGCATTCACGCTTAAAGTGACCTTTCTGCTTGCATTTGAAGCATGTCACCTTAGACTTATCAAAGCCCAACTTGGTAGATGGTCCACCAATTGACTTTCTTCCGGTAATCTCCATGAAGCGCTGTGCCCTACGAACCGCACTGGCCATGCACCACCTTATGTCGATCAGTTCCATTTCCTCAGGATCTATTTGGTCATAATCTTCCTTCATCAGGTTAGTGTTGCCCATCTTCCCTGCTACAAGGCTTTCATACGATTCCAGCACTGATGCCAAGAAAACCATCTGGTGTTTTGCCGACTCTTCGCTGAAGTTCTGAGCGTTCTTTAAGTCTACAACAATGTTACATTGAAATAAGTTCTTTGCATCAGACTGGTTTGAATGTGATGAGGAACCACTGTGAAATCCACTGCTTTGACTTTCTTTGTTTGTTGTGGAGACATTCTCAGCAGAAAATGCAGTCTTAGGAGAAGTATTCTTTGGCATCATGCTCTTTGGATAATACAAATCCAAGTTCTGCTGATAAGACGAGTGATTGACTTTGTGTGTCTTCTTTAACTCCAACTCATGACTCTCGAGTCTCTCAATCAGCAAATCTACAGTCAACACTTCTGGTGGTTTGATAGTATTTTTCAGCATCAATGCATAATATTGCCAATCCACCTCATCTGGCAACGCATCAAATAATTTGTCGACTAGCTCTTCTTGTGAATAAACGATTTCATGTCTCGCCAGTTCCAGCTTCAGGTGCCCAAACCTCTCAATCATTTTAGAAACTGATTCATTCTTTAAACACCCAAACATATCAAACTCTTTCCTAAGTAGTTTCTTTTTGTTTTTCACAATTTCTTTACTTCCTAAACATTTGTTTTTCAACTTATCCCAAAGATCTTTAGCACTCGTGTATTCAATTAAAGATATTATATCTTCACAGACGGACTGAAATAGCAGTGCAATGCATTTTTGCTCGGCAACAAACAAGTCTATTTCTTCATTTGTTGTCAAAGTTTCACCCTTTTTGCCTTCATTAGCGTATCCGTTCTTTAGACTTTTCCAGCTAGGATAAGCAAAAGCCATCAACCAATCATCAAACTTCTTAGCCCACCGACTGTATTCCTCGATAGCTATCAACTTAGGGGGTTTGTTGTAAGTTCCGAAAGCACTTTCAACTTCCAAGGCATCTGATAACTTTTTCTTTGAATTCGACGTGTTCTCATTGGTATTGCTTGGTGAAGCATCGTCTCCAGAATTTCCAGCAAAAGCATACATGTCGCTAAACGGGTTCATGAAAATATCATCCATCTCGTATATACCTGAAAAATCAATCAAACACTTAGAAATTTCTTGATTTTGAAAAATATCAGATTCAAGCGAAACCACTTGAGACAAAATGGTTTCAAGTGAAAGCTAAGTTCAAACAGTTCAAGCGAAAGCTAAACCAAATTTGAACAGTTCAAGGGAAAGCCCAGATTACTTTCAAGCGAAACCTGATTATATGAACTTTTCAAGCGAAAGCCAGATTTGAACAGTTTAAGCGAAAGCCCTGATTACTTTCAAACGAAAGCTGTATTATATGTACTGTTAAAGTGAAAGCTGTATTAATATAGAGGTTTCTCTTGAGTTTTTCAAGTGAAAGTTCGAAGAACTAGTTCAAACGAAACCCAGTTTAAGCCATTTTTATCAGTTTTAATCTGAATTTTGATCTGATACTTTGTAGGATTTGTTAATCCTATGTTTTACACAACATATGAAAAAATCAGGCCATTTCAACCGTTAGAACTCGTTCAAATCAGAAAAGTATAAGATGAAGTGAGTAGAAATAAGAAAATCCGGTAGAATCAAGCTGCTATGGTATGAACTCCTCGTCCTGAGCTCTGATACCACTTGTTGGACCGTGTGCGTGACCCTAAAAGTCAGTTAAGGCAGTTCATCTTCAAATACGAAGGCGGAATCAACGTATATAAAGTCATAACAACTTTGTTCCTTTCAATTCTTCTTCTATTAATCAATTCTGAGTCTTTACAATCAATTTCTAACAAAATTTCGGCAGCACCTCGACTCACACACAAACACCATACATGTTTCGCTTCAAATGACCACAACCCCTATTTATAGACCTTGAGGTTTCTCTTGAATATGCACAATATCAGTTCAAGAGAAAGCTGATCACTAGGTTTCTCTTGAATATGCACAATATCAGTTCAAGAGGAAGCTGATCAATAGGTTTCTCTTGAACTTGCCTTGAAACCCCTTCAAGAGAAACACCCTAGATAAACATGTAAAACCCCAATTTCTAATCTATTGTGTGCTCATTCATTCTATCTAGACAAAAGACTTGATAAGACATAGTTAACAGACATTCAGTGCACCAACATTTTGATTTGTGCACTATAGTATATGAGATGTTTAGAATGGTTTGTCGTAATAATCTTTGCTTATAATGTGTGTGTTGATTTGTACACTATAGTATATGAGATGTTTAGAATGGTTTTTCGTAGTATAAATTCTACTTTGTTTAGTTGCAAGTTTCAATGTATGTTTACTTTATAACCACATCATAAAGAAATTGTTAATATCCACAAATTATGTCAAAGAAGTTATATAATTAAAGGTCCTTAAGCCAATTTTCGTTATGATAGGATATAACTCATACATATTAAGCAACCCTTTTATAAACTAATGTAGGAACCAATATATTGATAAGACAAAGTAAAAGACGGTTAGAAAATATGTAGCATTTAAATCCATATAAGTTTCTCCATGCACATAAATTACGTGACAATGTGACTCCGTAAAAATGTATCAGTAAACTTCAATTCCAAATATAAATTGGGTGGATCGTGTTATAGTAACTTAATTGTAGGAACTAATAAATTGGTAAAACCCAGACAAGCATTATTAACAAAATATGTAGTATTTAAATCCATATAAATTACGAAAAGTTTCAATTTAAATTACTTATATGTTGAGGATCCAAAAAACAGTTTGTAAAGAAACAAACAAATAAATCAGTACAAAATAAAATCAACCAAAGGTCCCCAAATTGGGCTGCATTTTGCAACTAAGTGGTGTAAACAATCCAATAATTTGTGGCCCATAAGTTGTGATCCATAAAACCATGTCAAAGGCCCACAACTTGAATTACGTTTCTTAAATCCTAATGCTATCTTCATTACCTCCACTATGAATACCCTCTCATTACCTCAGTCTCAATCAATGTCAAGATCAAAAATTAGCGCGAAAATCTCAATGCACAATTGAATACCTTCTCTCTTTGGAAGCAATCGATGAACTCTTAATGGTAGGTTTTTCTATTCCATTTATTTAAATCATCTCTGCAGATTTGTCTGGGTTGATGGTTTTATTTAGTTAGGTTTTAACGGGATGTTGAATCACCACTAACTGTTCCAAAAAATTGATTTTTTGCTTGGTTATTACAATAATCACCTGTAGCTAGCCGTAAATCACCCATATTTTCTCAATTCTTATGTACAGTTATGGAGAGTAACAAGATTTTTTTATCAAGAGATAGAAAGTGCTTTCCACAGTGTAGCACCCAAATGTCCAAAGAGTCAAGGAAGATAAGAAAGTCTATTCTGAATAAGCGTAGAAACAGTGGTGTGTTTCACTCTGTACAGACACGTCCTATTATTGATACACTTTCGGCCAATGTTCCTATTACTACGAACGATAATAGAGGTATGTTTTTCATGGTCATTTTTCATAATACATATATATATGTAATGTTATATTAGCTGAAACCTATTTGTTTATTTATAACAACCAGTATCATCAAGAGGTGTCTATGAACCCTCAAGTCTACATTACACGCCATCCCCCATAAATCAGAATCAAACTGTAATGTCGTTCGAATCTTCTTCTACAAATATTGGTAAACAACTCTACTGCTACTCTACAAATTATCTTACATACTGATTGTAAAAAATGTCAAAATTGTAAGTGTTTATAGCTGGAATTGACCAAATCTTGTCATGTACAGCACGTCACACGCCCGCCAACTTAGATCGAACATGTGTTAGTATGATTCCCCTGACTTCATCAGTTTTGGTAAGTTTATAAATCATATTTTTTTAAGGTATGATATCAGATTTGACTTTGTCAATTTGTTTCAATTTTTAGGACAATCCGAAAATGCTAATTATGGTGTGCATGACTCAAAGATTCAAAACAAGGGATATAAGTAAATTTGATTTATCTATTGTAGCTGATGAAAGGAGGACATCTTCAATGGTCACACCGCTTGCATCATCGAATCATCACATTGAGAGCAACCCTCTAATGAATATTACAAACTGTATGCTCAATAGAGTTTTGTTATTACTGTTAGTCATTCATTGTATGTTGCTCGAAGTTTTATAACATTTGTAAATTTTGTCTTGCAAGTGGATCGCGTTACAGTAAGGTTGCGTCGAAGTCATATTCCAACTCCTCCGAATATTGATATTAGAACTTCTCGACGGTTGCCAAACTGTTCCTTAGTAGACATTAATGGTATGTTGTCTAAGTCTAATGCAAAACTGAATATAGGTTTCCGATTCACTATGTTTGAGTAATGTATTGCATATCTTCCTACCTGTTGGAACTGATGTTAACGGTCATTTCTAAAATGAAATGGCAGGAAAAGAAAACTCCCATCCTGGTGAAAGGTCTAACTTTGATGATTCCAATTCCTCTGATTGTTTACCATCTTCTATCGTAAAAAAGATTTCCGGAATTGCAAGAGGTACATACTCTCCTTTAATATATCAAAGTATTTTTCCAGATAACACTTTATTCTCCTAATATTTCTCTTATATAATCATCTTTTTTATGTGCCGTCATAATTTTGTAGAATACGTTGATCATGGAGATGCTACTTTTGTATGTTCTTACTGTCATGCAATGCTTTGGAAAGATGAAATGCTTAGGGGTAATTTGGATTCTAAGAAATCTGCTTTTTCTCTTTGTTGTTCGAACGGAGACATTGAATTGCCTCCCTCACCTGCTCCTCCTCCGTTGCTCGAAAGGTTTTACAAAAGAGTGACTCCTGAAAGCCGCAATTTCATGAATAGTATTCGAGCATATAACATGATGTTTTCCTTCACATCCCTTAGTGGCAAGGTTTTTAAAAGTTTTCAAAAAAGCAAAGGTCCTTATGTTTTCGGATTACAAGGACAAAATTACCATCGCATTGGTAGTCTGCTACCAAATGAGGGTGAAGAGCCCAAATTTTCACTGCTTTATATTTATGATTCCCAAAACGAGGATTTTAATCGTCAAAAGGCTGTAAGGTAAATTAAGCATTTACTAAATATTGGTTCTATTATTTGTTTTACATATATCTCCTATATATAATAATGTAATTTTCTACACAGTATCGAGGAAGGTTCGAAAACAACCACTAAACAAGACCTTGATCTTGACATCATATCCAGTCTTAAAAAAATGTTGGATTCGACTAATCCACTTGTGAAGTCATTTAGAATAGTACGAGATTGTTTTAAAGAAAATGATTGGCAAAATGTAAGACTCAAGCTCATTGGAACAAGGGATAAGGATGGTAGATTTTTTAACTTGCGCACTGCTGAAGAAATTGTTGCATTAATAATTGGTGATTTTGATGGAGCATTTGATAAAAGGGATATCATAGTTCAAAGCAAATCAGCCGGTCTTCAGAGAATTAGTGAGCTTCATCCCTCTTATCTTGCATTGCAATATCCTCTTATCTTCCCGTATGCAGACGATGGATTTAGACTTGGTATTAAACATCGAGGTGTTTCAGTTGATTGTGATATACATAGAACCAGCACCACAATGAGAGAATTTTTTAGTTACAGAATACAAGACAGACCCAATCATTTTCGTTGTTAGTCAATGCCCAAAAGCTATTCCAACAGTTTGTGGTTGATGCGTATACAATGATAGAATCTACACGGTTAGCTTACATAAAGTCACAACAACCCAAACTTAGAACTCAAACCTTTAAAAATTTAAATCAAAGTGTTGAAAGTAGGGAAAGCGATGCGTCAAATTGTGGGAAACGAATTTTGTTGCCTTCATCATTACTGGCGGATCGAGATATATGATGCAAAAGTACCTAGATGCTATGGCAATCTGCAAAGCTGTAGGATATCCGGATCTCTTCATAACAGTCACTTGTAATCCCAATTGGCCTGAGATTTATAGGTGTTTAAAAGACAAACGGCTGAACCCTCAAGATAGACCGGATATTATCGCACGGTTATTCAAAATTAAAATCAATCATCTAATTCAAGATTTCAAGAAACACAAATTCTTTGGTGAGATACAAGCAAGTAAGTGATTATAAAATTTTTGAATTAATTTGTCAAATAATACCTTTACTAACAGTTTTTTCACTTAATATTTCAGTTATTTATACAATCGAATTTCAGAAACGTGGTCTACCTCATGCTCATATATGTTTGTTCTTAAGTACCGATAGCAAGTTTCCAACTGCTAAAGAAATTGATTTGGTTATCAGTGCTGAAATACCTGACAAAGAGACGGATGCTGAACTGTATGAACTTGTCAAACAGTTTATGATCCATGGTCCTTGTGGTACAGACAATCCTCATTGTCCATGCATGGTTAATTTAAAATGTTCAAAGAAGTTTTCAAAAAAGTATGTAGATGAGACTTGTGTTGATTCTGAAGGATATCCTATCTACCGTCGACGTCAAACATGTAACACTGTAGAAAAAAATGGCGTGTTGCTTGACAATAGGTTTGTAGTTCCGTACAATCCTATGCTACTCAAAAAGTATCAGTGCCACATAAATGTTGAGTGGTGTAACCAAACAGGATCCATCAAATATTTGTTCAAATACATTAATAAGGGTCCGGATAGAGTCACAGCTTCTGTTTACCAAAGTACCACAACTGCCAACGTGAACAAGCAAAATGAGGAAATGACAAATAAACAAAGGCTGTCAAACGAAAAAGAAGTAGATGAAGTTAAAGCATATCTTGATTGTAGATATATTTCAGCATGTGAAGCTGCCTGGAGAATCTTCAAGTTTGACATACACTATCGAGTTCCATCTGTTGAAATATTGCCTTTTCATTGCGAAGATGGTCAGGCTATTGTTTATGATGATAATTCAAATTTGTGTGACGTGGTCAGTAACCCAACTGTGAAAATGACTATGTTCACAGAATGGATGAAATGTAACCAAATGGATCCATTTGCTAGAACATTGAAGTATATAGAGTTTCCCAGATACTTTGTATGGATACGCAAAGAACGAAAGTGGATGCGTAGAAAAAAACCTTTTGGTGCAGTTGGTAGGATACATTATGTACCTCCATCCCTTGGTGATTGTTATTTCTTGAGAATTTTATTGAATCACGTTATAGGACCAGTGAGTTTTGATGATATAAGAACAGTTGATGGAAAAATTTACGATAGCTTTAAAGATGCATGTTTCGCTCGCGGTCTGTTGGACGATGATAATGAGTATATAGTTGCCGTCACGAAAGCAAGCGCATGGTCCACTTCTGATTTCTTGCGTACATTTTTTGTAATGCTATTGATATCTAACACCATTTCTAGGCTCGGTCATTTCTGGACACAAACAAAATCTCTATTGTGTGAAGACATATTATATCAGCAACAGAGAATTACTGGTATTCTTGGTAATTTTCAAACCTTAAATAAATACTCAGATTCCAACTTACTCTAATGAAATATTTATGAGATCTAATTACTAAATATTTGTTTTATTTTTTAGATCTGGTTCTTCTAGAGGAAGAGATTGAAAACATTTGCTTATCACATATCGAAAAATTGTTACTTGCTTATGGAAGTACGTTAGGCAACTTTTCTGACATGCCAAATGTTCCTGACAACTACATTTCAGCATTGAACAACCAAATGATAATGAAAGAACTTTCGTATAATCGGGCTACCTTAAAAAAGGAACTTGCATCTTACTTAAAATCTTTAACTGATGAACAGCTAAAAGTGTATGAAACCGTCATGAATGCAGTTGCTAAAGGAAGTGGAGGTGTTTTCTTTGTATATGGTTACGGTGGAACTGGTAAAACATTTCTCTGGAAAACATTTGCAGCTGCCTTACGTTCCAAAGGTGAAGTTGTCTTAAATGTTGCATCCAGTGGTATTGCATCACTTCTATTAGATGGCGGTAGAACGGCTCATTCCAGGTTTGTAATTCCGATAAACGTTAACAAGGATTCCATATGTTCTATAGAACCGAACAGTGAGCTAGGAGGATTAATAAAAGAAACTAAGATGATAATATGGGATGAAGCACCAATGACACATAAGCATTGTTTTGAAGCTCTGGATAGAACAATGAGAGATATAGCACGTTCCAATAATCCATCCTTGCAAAGCAAGCCTTTTGGTGGAAAGATAGTTATTTTTGGCGATGATTTTAGACAAATCCTTCCAGTCATTCCAAAAGGTACCAGAAGCATGATTGTAAATTCTTCATTGAATTCTTCTTATATATGGCAGGATTGTCAACTACTCAAGCTAACTGAAAACATGAGGTTAAAAGTTGGTAAAAAACCAAGTAATCTTCACGAGATCAAGGAATTTGCTGAATGGATTTTACAGCTTGGTGATGGTCTACTTGGTGGTCCAAATGATGGAGAGGTGGAAATTGAAATTCCAGATGATCTACTTATACTCGATCAAGTCAATCCTATATCTTCATTGATCTCATTCACATATCCGGATATGCAAAACTTTTTGTGGGATTCAAATTACTTCCAACAAAGAGCCATTCTTGCTCCCACAAATGAAGTTGTTGATTCAATAAATACAGAAATGTTAAATAGTATGGCTGGTGAAGAGAAGATATATCTCAGTTCGGATAGTTTAAGTGAGTCTGAGCAACAAACCGACCTTAACATGGCATTGTTTCCTCTGGATGTGTTAAAGAAATTGCATTTGTCAGGATTACCTAACCATAAATTAGTTCTCAAAGTTGGAGCTCCGGTAATGTTACTTAGAAAAATTGATCAAACAAATGGTCTGTGTAATGGTACACGGCTTCAAGTAACAAAACTTGGAAAACTTGTAATCGAAGCAAAGATTATTACTGGAAATAATACAGGTCATCATACTTTAATTTCAAGATTGAAAATGACACCGTCCGATAAAAGATTACCAGTGAAAATTGCATGAAGACAGTTCCCACTACGTCTATGCTTTGCAATGACCATCAACAAAAGCCAGGGACAATCACTTGAACATGTTGGCCTATATCTTCCACGTCCGGTTTTTGGTCACGGATAACTATATGTTGCTGTATCTCGAGTAAAGAGTATGAATGATTTGAAAATCTTGATATGTGATAGCGAAAAACAAGTGTGTAAAACCACAACTAACGTGGTCTAAAAATAAGTTCTTCAAAACCTATAGTCGTTGTAGAAATAATATTTTGGACAAAACTCTTTTTTATGTATGAAGTAATGTGGTATGATCTTTTGAACATTCTATGAACAGGTTTCTTTTGTCTAATAATGATGGATGTTATTTTAGTATATTTTTTTAGAAAATAGTATACATGTTTCAAGATTGATAGCTTTAACAATTATAAAATAATTAAAGGCAAATAAGACCGACATATATATAAAACACAAGGAATAACTAATGTAAATAAGACCGACATATATATAAAACACATAGTTTGTAGTGTTTCAGTAACATATGTAACCAAAAACTTATAGGTACATACATCCTTCGTACCATAGGGTCAAAACTACACTATCAACTATTACAAAAGACTTTTCAACAAACCAACAACCACAAACAAAAAACATTGTTTCCATACATCATATCATTATCCGCAGAAGCCGTACAACCATTCCGTCAAACAAGAAAATACCTTTACCCATGACGAACTTAAGGGTAAATTCTTCATGAGGAACCATCTTTTTATCCTTCACAAACTGTTTCATGTCTTTGATGTAAGAGCGACTGTAGGATCGTTTTCACGACCGAAACGAGTCGTTCAGAAGTGTTCTTATCAATACGAGTGGCGGAAACAAACGTATCGAATTCATTTCAGCTGAATTGCACAGAAAATCACTTTAAACTGTCTTTATATTGATATCAGATCGATTACAATGCTGTAGACACTTCGGCAGAGCTTTGCTACCCGAATCAGAATCGTTACAAATGACAAGGCATGAAAGGTATTTATAGGCATGGGTATTTCACACGAAACCAGTTCACACGAAATCAAGTTCACACGAAATAGCTATTTCGTGCGAAATAGCCGGTTGATTTCATGTGAAATAGCTCATATGCTATTTCGTGCTAAATAGGCTATAAACACACTTTTCTCGTATTTCGTGCCCTAATCTTTCTACACTATTACAAGACTCGATACAAAACGAAGTCGACAGACGTATGCACCAACAGACTCCCCCTCGGATGTTGACGAAGTCTTTAGTGTCGAGTCTTCGGTTGTCAATCCTTCAGTCTTTATCAGTCCTCTCGCTCTCTCCAAAGATACTCCATTGTAAGCGACCTCAATCAATCTCTTTCTCTCTTTCTCTTTCTTCCAGAATCGCAACCTGGCTCTATACATCTCTTGATTCCTTAAGTTTATCAGCATCAGCATCTTTCGTGGACACATTTCCAGAATCAGATACTGGCTCTAACCACTTCAGACTCCCCCTTTCGATAAGCTGGGATTGTAGTCTGGAATCTTTGAATCTTCAGGATCTGGAACCTGGCTCGAATCTGCCTATCTACAGAAAACATAACCCGACTTTCTCCAATCTTCAATCCTGCACAAACTCTACCTCACAATAAATTTCACAAATTTAAAACTTTTACAAATTTTAGAAATTACATTGTAGGTATTATTCAATAATGATTTAATCACTGATGACCACTTATAAAAGTAACATCTTCTTTAAAAACATACTCTCCCAAACCTGTTCATCATGTTTAGCACTTAGAACTTTGAAAATCAGCTCTTCAACATCAGTTGTCGAAAATCTTTTTGAATTTTTCAAAATTTATGCTAAAACACACTGAAATCTTTTTGGATTTTTGAATATAAAGAAATGCAGTAAAGAAATATTTACAGACCATATTTTTTCGAGTTTGTGTAAGAGGATCATATCAGTATATGAGACAAATCACCAACACCATTAAGCTTTAAACATTTTAAGTTCTAAACGATTCAATTAGATTGTCCGTATACTGATCCACTTAAATTTTCACACAAAGTTCAACTGTATCGAGATACGAGATTAATGTCTTAAGCACTTGAAATTATTCGCTTGTCCCACCTCAGAATATACTCCCGTATCCAGATCCCAATATTCAGTCTTACATGTGAGTATACCTAGATGATATCTGTAAAGGGTTAACTGCGAGGGCCATGAGAGCTCAGGCTATTGCTTCCGCAAAATCAGAGAGATGATGGCTTCGACTTTAGGTGTGTTCCCTTTAGAGAATCTTTTCTTCAACAGCACATGATTAGCATTTTGCAATGTTTCATCATTTTTTATGCTGAGGGGGGTGCTATATTTCAAGCAAGCGAAAAGTATTATACGGGGACTAGGCCATTGCTTCCGCAAAATCAGAAGTCCCGGGATAATACCCAGATATCACTGAGTATAAAGACCTAGTATCTCAGAAAGATGGACCTTTCAAACAAGATTTCGGGGGTTACCCATATATCCGAGAGATGTTCCCCACGAGATAAGTAAGTTTAAAATTTAGGTTTATATCTCGAACACAATCTACTAAATGTGCAAAAACCTACTGGCACATCATCAGTGAGACCGTTTATTAAATTTTGACTTTCCAATTCTTTAGCATGCCGTGAATGTCCACGGATGTACTATCATTTCCTCTTTTTCACAACAAAACTCATTTTTGATTTTATCATGTTTTTGGCTTTTCAAATTTTCTAATGTTTTTGGATTTTCTGAAATTACTTACTCCGCCTAAAATTCAAAACCATTTTTTAAAAAATTGAAAACAAACTATACAAATAAAGTGACAACTGATATCGAATCACTTCAATTCGCCATCCACTTGGCATAAACAATCAGAACTCCCCCTTATAACAAACTATTTACCCATTATGATTTCAAAACACTTAAGTTTGTTTTAATCAAATGGTTTTTCCGGAAAATTAGTTTTGTTGATTTCATAAATCATTTGTAGGAATGGGGATAAACTCATCACTTTGTTTTAACAAAATACCACTTGTAGTTTCAAACAATAACACCACTTGTATGAATGATTACATCAAGTTCAACTTAATGACCTTGATGAACCACTTGCAGGATTAACCAATAACCACTTGTAGGTAAAAATCTTCTTCAACCACTTGAAGGAATAATCAAAAACCACTTGTAGGTTTACCAAACAAATTCGCATAATCTAAGAATGATGCCGATTCCTGCTCTACGCTTACCAACCTGAGAGCTCCGGCAAGTCAGGATTTTTAGTTAGTGATATTCTCCCAAGCCTGACGGTCCTTGGGAGATTCCGAGTTAACAACACTCGGTTGCTTACCTTCCATCTTCTTCTCATAAAATTCCTTTACCCCTTTGACCTTTCCATCAATCATTTTTCCAAAAATGTGTTTCACTTTGGGGTTAAAAGCCTTTTCAATATCAAATTCTTTCTTTTCAGAGAAAAATTGATTTGAAATTTCAACTTTTCCAACTTTTGTTTTAAAATTTTCAGCCCGCAATGGTGGAAAATTTGCATCATCCATTGGTGGAATTGATTTTTCATCTTTTGATTCAACTTGTGGCTCATCTGACTTTGTGGAATCAGATTCATCGCCAGAATGATTATCAGATTTCTTAACAATCCACTTGCGATTGTCAAGATTAACTTTCTTCTTGTAAACCATTTTTGAACATTCTCTAACCTCAAATGTTGAGTTTTCAAAGATTTTAAATCTGTTGGTTGGTGGTTTACTTTTCTTAAAAACCTTTTCTTTCAGCTTATTAGAGACTCCCTGTTTTGTTTGAATTGTATCTGGACAATTCCTGGCAATGTGACCAACTGTTTTGCATTGAAAACAGGTTCTTGTCTCCTTCTTCTTTTCCTCTTGCTTCTTGGCAAGGAATTCTTTGTTCGTCTGTTTCCAGAATGAACTCTTTTCCTCTTCTACCGAGCTTGAACCTGAAACAAATACAGTTTTTGGTTTATAAGATTTCTCATTTTTATAATTTTTCGGTGGAATAAAACATAGACCTTTCTTTTTGAAATTACCGTTATGGTTTGGTTTCTTTCGATAACCTGAACCAGAACTGTAACCCTTTTTCTTGTTTAAACGTTGTTGAACTCTTGAGGTATAAGGTTTGGGTTTTTCAGAAATATTTTCATCTTTTATTTCAGAAATATTAATTTCTATTAGTTTGAAAACCTTTTTTATCATTTCTGGTTTAACACCTCTTATTGGAAATTCCTTATCAGAATATAATTTGTCTGAATCATTCAAAGTATATGCCACTTTGATCGGTTCGTCATTCAAATTAGATTTTGATAATAGAAATTCTTTATTGTAAACTCTTTTGCCCTATTTCTTTTTCAAACTTGACGTGTCAGATTCAGACTTTGACTTTGCTTTTGACTCCGACTTTGACTCCTAGGTTTCATCTTTATCCAACACCTGATCGACCACTTTCTTTATTAACTCGGACTCATGATCAGTGTCAGACGATGTGAAAATGACATCAATGTTTTCTGGCATGTTATCTGAAGACTCAGATTCCCACTGTAAGTTGGTTGCCTTTTTTACTCTTTCTGAATTTGGATTTTGTGGAGAATATCCATTTTCAAGCGGGGGTGGACACTTGTTATAGCCAACACTTTGTTTCTTACCAGAATCCTTTACTTTAGAATCTTCTTTTGCTTCAGACTTCTTCTCTTCAGACGATTCTTCTTTAAATGTCTTCATACCTGCTACAATATGATAAATTTTATCAATCACATAAGAAGAACAAGAGTAACTTTTCAATAATTTGTTTACTCTCTCAGTTTTAATTTTCTGAGTTTCCAACTTCTGTTCAAGCTCAGCAATCAACCCAATGTAATAATTGATCATTTCTTGCTTCATCATGTATGCTCCATTAAGTGTCTTCATGGCTGTAGCTTGTTCACTGCTTGACTGATTGTATTGATTCATCGCTTTGTTCAAGACATCATACGATTCTTTCAGCCTGTTCAGGTTGTGAATCAATTCACTGTTTTGCTTCTTCATGGTCTCACAGTTTTCACAATTTTCAGACACTTTTTCTGCAACAGCTTTCTTTTTTATCTCAAACTCTGGAATTTCTTTATCTTGCTTCTTGATCACATGAACCTCTTCTTCAGCATTTTCATCTTTCTTGGCTTTATTTAAACGCTTCCTTATTCTTTCTCCCCAATAATCATCAACAAGATGACCATCACTTTTATCATTAACAATTTGAGCAACAAACGCTTTATGACCAGAAATTTTGTTAGGATTATAATCATCCCAACTGAAATCTTTCCAACTGAAACCCTCTGGAAGCCTTTCATCATCTTGATCAATCATTTTGTTCATCACACATGCTTTATTCTCTGCTGAAATATATTTATCCCAACTGTCTTCTTTTGATGAACTTCCATTATCTTGATTACCAAGACAAGCTTTCTTTGAATCTTCAATCACTTTCTGAGCATGTGCAGTTTGTGGATGTTGTTGATATGGTTGTTGAGCAACTTGATGATAAATCGCCTTTCGATAGTAGTCATTGTTTCCGAAAGGGTTTTGAGCTCCACTTGCTTCGCGATTTGTGCACTCTCGCTTAAAATGCCCTTTTCCCTGCAACGAAAACAAGTAACTTTAGATTTATCAAATCCTAGAGAAGAAACATTTGCATCACGGAAATCATCTCTTCCCGTAATTTGTTTAAACTTTTCAGCTCTTCTCAAAACACTTGCCAAACACCACTTTATATCCATCAACTGCATTTCTTCAGCATCAACCTGATCGTAATCCTCTTTGGACAACATTGGATTTTCGATCCTCCCTGCTACCAAACTACCATATGACTCTAACACAGTCACCAGCAAAGACATGTGACTTTTAGCAACTTCTTCCGAGTAATTTTGATCATTTTCAAGATTTAAAGCAATGTTGCACTGAAGAACTTTCCCACTTTTGGTTGTTGAAAAATTTGGATCAAATGATGGATACGACGAGAATCCCATTTTGATACTAGATCTTTGAGATGAACTTTCAGAAGAACTTTTTGCATTGAAAGCAGTTTCAACCTTTGGTGAAAAATTGGTTTTATCACTAACTCCACCTTTGTAATACAAACCAATATCTTGTTCTCCATCACAATTCTTCATTCTTGCTATCTTTCTTTGTTCCATCTCTTGAGCTTCAAGTTGTTTAATAAATTCACTCAGCGTTAGCTTGTTAAAATCCGGTTTATTTTTCAACATCATAAGATACGTGCCCCAAACATCATGTGGCAACGCATCAGCCAACTTCTCAATCAATTCATCTCAACCCTCGGAATATATCAAATTCTTTCTTCATAAGTGACTTTTTGTTCTTGATCATCTCATCACTTCCAAGAAACTTAGATTCTAATTCTTCCCATATCGATTTTGCACTTCCATTGTGTTGAAGTAAAATCAAGATGTCTTCTTTAATAGCTTGCTGCAAAAGACTCACCATCAATTTTTCATCTTTGTATTTCTTTTTCTCCTTAACACTCAAATTTCTAATTTCAATTTTCACTCCATTGTCCCCGACTGGTCTACTATATTGAAATTCAGTATGTTCCCAAGCATCTAAGTGATATGCTTGAACCCAGTTTCCAAAACGTTCGACCCATCCACTGTATTCCTCAATACTCATGAGCTTAGGCGGTTTTTGTGTTGTCCCCGTTTCATTTTCTAGCAATGTACTCTGAGCAATGGTTATCGGACTAGCAAAGGCATTATAAAACTCGTTTTCCATGATTCGGTTCTCAAAAATTTCCAAACACATACTTTCAAATGAAATCAAATACAAACGAAATACACTTTCACGCGAAATAACCTTCCTCAAACGAAATGAAGTTCACACGAAATGAACTTTGAAACGAAATACTCCTCTGGTGTGAAATGAACAGTGGTTTCATACGAAATAACAAATTTTCAAACGAAATAGATGATTTCGTATGAAATGACGATCTGAAGAACACTTTTCAAGCGAAATAGTGGTTTCGTGCGAAATCAAATGCTGATTTCGTACGAAATAGTGAACTGATGAACTGCTTCACACGAAATAGTGGTTTCGTGCGAAATGAAATCTGATTTCGTGCGAAATCAAAGCATTGTTCAAACGAAATGATATCAGCTTTCGTGCGAAATCAAAGTTTCGGACAGTTTTTGAACAAATTGAACAGGTTATACTTTGAATTTAAGTCTGATTCTTTCTAGGGTTTGTTAAAACACTGTTTCGCACAGTATATTTAAAATCAAGCCATTTTGACCGTAAAAACTTGTTAATTTTTTAAAAGAAGGTGTAGAAATCAGAATTTGCAGCTGAAATGGTAAGAACTCCTCCTCCTGAGCTCTGATACCACTTGTAGGATCGTTTTCACGACCGAAACGAGTCGTTCAGAAGTGTTCTTATCAATACGAGTGGCAGAAACAAACGTATCGAATTCGTTTCAGCTAAATTGCACAGAAAATCACTTTAAACTGTCTTTATATTGATATCAGATCGATTACAATGTTGTAGACACTTCGGCAGAGCTTCGCTACAAGGAATCAGAATCGTTACAAATGACAAGGCATGAAAGGTATTTATAGGCATGGGTATTTCGCATGAAACCAGTTCATACGAAATCAAGTTCACTCGAAATAGCTATTTCGTGCGAAATAGGCTATAAACACACTTTTCTCGTATTTCGTGCCCTAATCTTTCTACACTATTACAAGACTCGATACAAGACGAAGTCGACAGACGTATGCACCAACACCGACTATCAGAATACTCGATACCAACTTGAATATCCCAAACATTACCAACAGCATCTACAATATTTAAACTCCTTTTCCTATCCAAGCCAATTTTTTTAGCAAGAGGTTTTTTAGTGCACTGTAACAAACAACAAATTATTTTAGCAAACATAGTATTATAATATGGTTAATACATCCTAAGGTCTCGTTAGTAGTTTATGGTTACAGAAACTTACAAAATGATTGTCCACACGGAAAACTACTGGAATAGTTTCTTCGTTCGTGGTTACAGGGAAAATATCAGCTTCATTGCCCTTAGTTACATTATCCACGTCTTCACCCGAGGAATACTGATAACTTCTTCTACAACTTCTTCCTTAATACCAGCATATAATTCCGGCGGCAAAACAAATCAGCATACTTGGAACAATTGAAAACAGACATATCAAAAGTATGAAGATCAATCATTTCAAACACAAGCAGGTGCTCATCAGTTATTGACAACTTCTTCTTCATCCGATCCCATCCAGTTGTTATATAAAGCTGATTGTCAATCACATCCATTCGAACAAACATTTTATGCTTCCCAGGACCTCTAATAACAACTGTTAGGATCAGAGTTTGGTTTTGATTGTGTTTTACGTTTGAAATAAGATGAAGATGAATGAGTAGTGCAGCGGAATTTAAGATGGAAACAAACTTTGCACACAATCAAACAGGAGAATTGCTTTAATCAAACATTTTCAACAAAGAACCGAAAGATTGAATTTATTTCAATAACGATTACAATGCATGTATGAATACAAACTCCCCCTCAGCCTGAGCTCACAGTGTTTGTTCGTGCAGGAAGAAGATTTTGTGAAGAGCTAATAGAACAGTGCATGGTACTGTTCTATTTATAGGCACGGACAAACCACTGAGGCATCAATGCTGACGTCACCATGAAAGTGACATCTAACCTCCTAACAACTTCTAACAACTGATCTATACAAACACTGCTTAAGCTAACAACTGCTATACAATACATTACATAATTAAACTAAACTACTGCTGGTCCTTCCACTGTTATGGCTTCAGCAGTACTTGATAACTACCAGTAGTGCTTGACCCAAAGCAGTAGATTGAACAGCAGGACTTTAGTCTTTGACTTGATCAGGGGTTGTAGGCCAGCAGTTGTAACGATCAGTAGATAGGAGGTCAGCAGATGTTGAAACCACTTTCAAGGGGAGAGACTTGTAACACATCATCTGCTTATTCTGGATCCACTGTCCTGATCCAGTTTTGGCTTTAATTATCTGTTCCTCTGATAGGGTTCAATCCCAACAATCTCCCCTGGAACAGATAATGCCAAAACCCTTCATTATTGTGGAACTTTATTGCCTCATCAACAGTTCCCTTATCTGAACTTTAAGTTGCAACTCAAAGTCTAGGGCATCTGTGTCATCTTCATCCCTACAAAGTGGAAGATCAAGGAGATCATGTATATCTTCAAGACTTAGGCCAAGTGCTTGTTCCCTTGTTATTTTCTTCACTTCTCCACTAGACTTGAACACAGTCAGTACATGGGTCTGTTTGTCAGTTTTCCACTTTAGTACTTTTGAGCCTGGTGGGTTTCTTGGGAGATTTTTATTGGATGAGGAGTTTGGTGATGCTGGCCTATTGATGACTATCTTAGCAGTGCTTGCAGGTTGATTTAGGCCAAGAGTTTCTTCTATCATCCTTTTAATCCCTTCTTTTACAATGTCATCTCCTGCCATCATTTCTTCCACTGTTTCAGCATCCAACTGTTCTTGTTGCTTTCTTTTATAGATGGCAGCACCAGTTGGAGCAGTGGATCTCCTGATTTGCAGTTTTGGTGGTCTTTTTGAAACCTCTGCTTCAAGGTAGTCAGGTTTTTGTGGAACTTTAGGATCTTTCTTCCTTAATTCCTCCAACCTTTTGTAGGTGGACCTGACTATGTCTTCTTTCCATCTTGCCACTTGATTTTTGGACCCATAGTCAGCAGCAACTAATTCCTCTTTCATTCTCTTCAGTTCTAGTGTCTTCTCAGGCACATTCTTTTTGTACTTTAACCAATTTGAAGGAGTGTGTTTGATCTTATTCTTTATCATTTCTTGAATCCTGGCTGCTTCTTGTTCAAGCTCAGGAATGGTCCACTCATTGTACATATGCTTTTCTCCCTTGTACTTCTTGGTTTCCATGATGCTTTCAATATAGTCTTTTCTCAAAGTTTCATCTGCTCTTTCTGAGATTTGTTGACAAACATTTTTTGCAAATTGCTCTAAGGATCTGACTTGAGTAAATAGAAACTGGTAACGCCTTTGAATTTCTTTGTCAGTTTTTCCTTGAGAGTTTCTTTTGGAAATATCCTCTGCCTGTTTAGCCTTAACTTTCAAATATTCTTCAATGTTGTTAGGCCTTGGATATCCTTCAACTGATGGCAACTTCCTTTTAGCACGGTCATCCTCATAGTAGAAGGATTTGATCTCTTCTCTAACTGCTTCAAGTTCTAGAGGAAATTGGACACCTGCAGGAGTGATGACATTGATTGGTTGTTGAATTTGAACTGAAGAGAGAGGAACAGGGTTTGGAATAAGTGCAAGAGATTGTGAAGATGTTGGTGGTGGTGATGGAGAATCATCATCAGGTATAAGTATCCTTCTCCTTTTTATTGTAGGAGAGGCTGATGATGTTTTGGGTGGATCAGTGATGGTGATTTGAGTGGAGGAAGGTGGCTGACTAACAGTTGTTGAAACAACGGGTGTTTCAACCACTGTTGTCATTACAACAGATGTTGTAACATCTGATGTCTTCTGCTTTTTAGCAGGAGGTGATGGTGGTGAGGTTGTTTTTGGTGGTTTTATTGGTGGAGTGATTTTTGGTAGTGGTGGTAAGGCAGTGGTTGTGGTGTGTGTTGAAGTGGTAGTTTGAGGTTTGGAGCCTTTAGTAGGTGGTTTGGAAGCATGCTTTTTAGGTTGCCTCACTTGTCTAGTGGGCTTCTTCTTTTCTTCCTTGGGATTTTTATCATCCATAGGTTCAGAAGGACCTTGTGCATTTAGCTTCATGAAAGCTCTCTTCTCCTGTTCCCACCTGGCTTTATCCTTAGCCTCTCTATCCCTTTTTACACTTGCTTTTGCTTCAGCTAGTGCATTTTCAGTAACATCAATCTTTTTACTACCATCTGGCAAGGGAATGTTTTTAGTCATGTTTTCCTTTTCTGGTTCAATATAAATACCATCTTCAATTCCCTTCTTTATCCACTGTTTGATTTTCTCCCCCTTTTTGGCATTATCTGGAGGAGGGTTATCAAAGAAGAGAACAGTGGGAGGAGCAGTGCCAGTGGTTTTCAGAATGTGGGCTTTTAAAGCCTTGATATCAGCTTGAGTATCTTTAAACCTTGCTTCCGTGAGAGTTCTGATCTTTTGAATTTGGATCTCATGTTGCTGATCAGCTAGTTCTCTTTGATGTCGGAGCAATGGTTGAAATAAACTCCACAGCTCATTAGATAATGAAGCAGCTATTGGGGGTGGTGCAGCTGTGGATGTAGACTTTTGAGAATTTAACACCTGCTGCAGCATTGTTTTGATGTCTGCAACAGATGATTCAATTATGTCCACTCTCTTCGTTAATTCTTTATATTTTAAACCATCACCCAAATGAATGGGATCATCTGATTTCCCACCAGCAGTGGTTGTATCAATGGTAGACTTAGGGAATGTATCCCAAAAGTCATCCACTGATGCCCCTTGTTCTTGGTACTGGGGACTTCTTTCCTCATTTGTGGACACTTTGAACAGCTCACCAGCGGTTAAAGAAAACTCACCAGTGGTTGCCCTAGTTGTCTCTGAAGAAATTGCCTTCAAGGGAGTCTTATTGACAGAACAACTGACCCAATGTAGACCAGTGGGTCCAACACTAGTAGTTTCTACTCCACTTGAACTACTGACAGGAGTTACTTGTAACTCCTGCAGTGTAACCTCCTTAATTGTTGCTGGGATTGCAGAGGTATAGGCATCAGACCCAGTCACTTGTGGGAGTGTACTCTCATTGATAGGTGGTTGAGAGGAACTGGTTTGTGTCTGAGCTATATCAACTGCATGCAACAAAGGTAGCATGGATTGTGGTAAGATGAGGGGTGAAGGTATTGGTGTAGAAAGAGACATGTCCTTGGGATCAGGACTGAGGAAGATGGATCCAATTGGACCCAGAGCTTCATAATGTGGGGTCCCTGTGCTTACAACCTGATCCTTTTGTGAGGATGCAGGAGGAGTTTTAGGCAAAGGTGGAGATCTTTCTACCAACTGCTGTGAGGAAGTAGCAGCAGTGGTTATTGGTGACTTTTCTGTTGTCACTGGCAGTTGCTCTGGGATCTCATGTTCCAGAGTTGCCTTTTTGATGGGTTTGGGGGGTTTTCTGGATGGTTTCTTTTTGGTCTTTTTGGTAAGGGCAGGTGTGGGTTTCAAAACGGTGGTTATGCTGCCTTGATCACCTGGAGCAGTGGGCTCAGTAGCATATACCTGAGGAGCAGTGGTAGCTGCTAAATTCTGTTCAGGCACCTCTGCTTGTGTTTTTGTAGGTTTTAACATTCTTGTGAATGTTTCAGGTGTTAAACTGTTTATTTTAAAAGGAGGACCCTGTAGAAGTACATGGGCATTATTTTCTGAAATTTTTTTTATCAAAATAGTAACTCAAAAATCTTGGAAATAATAGAAAAGCCTTTTTCTCAACATTTTTGACCAAATTATCGAAGATTACCTGGGAATAATTAAAATTTTCACCTTTAAGTATAGCATAACCCAGGTATTGTATCTTCAACGGGATTTCATTGAAAGCAGTGGTTTTATTAGAAACACACATAAGGAGGGTATGAAATAAAAACCTTATAGCAGATGGAAAACTACCTTTTTGTAAAGTATCTATTTTCATTTCTTCTCCATACCCTCTTTTAATGAAATCTCCTTATTACTCTGTTTTCGAAAAAGAATTTTTTCCTTCCAGATCATTGAGCTCAAATACTTCAGATATGGCTTGAGGTGTGATTGAGATTTTTACACCTTTTATTGTGGAATTGATGGCAACAACCTTTTTGTCCACCTTCTCAAGAGTAGCATTTTTCCAAAATTCTCGTTGAGTGGCAAGGTAGACGGTTGCATTGTAAGTGAGCAAAGTTTTGTACTTTGTGGATGATAAGGTGTCAAGGATGGAGACCATTTGTATGGAAGTTCAACCTCGGTAGGCTCCTTTGCTTTGGATTTGCTTGCCTTTTTTACCATAGAAATGAAGTGAGGATGATGAAGATTGTGGGAGATTTTTTGTGGAAAACTGTTTTGAGAAAGAATTTTGAGTTTCGATTCGACAGTGAAAACCCTGTTTGGGGGTTTAGGGCAGGGTTTTATATGATGAAAAAGTGAATGCTGACGTGGCGGCGGTTACAAAGATCTGACGGATAAGTACTGACCACGTGCCAACCTCTGACAAAAGATGAATAGTGGAAGACAGTTGTTAAAGAAACCACTGATGGTACAAGTATCAGTGGTTGCTAGAAGGACATATGAGCTCACAGTGGGTGACTTTCACTATCAGTGGATAGCATATCAGTGGTTGAAAACACTGATTTTGAACATCAGTGATTTTCAAGGAAACAAGAGAACAGGGGTTGACTTTCAGCAGTGGACAGTATTTTCTGAACAGATGTTTGAAACAGATAAGTGGTTATGGGCATGAATCATGAAATTAAAATGCTGTTTTGATTTTTATCCATTTTTATGGACATTTATCAGCAGTGATTGATATTTTGAGGCTAGATTGGTCTGCAACTGTTGATATATCTTCAACAGCTGTTTTGTACACCCGCTGTTTTGAAGCTATTTTCACCATTACCTTTTGAGCTATTTTCCAGGGAAAGTATCACCCTAAATAAAAAATAAGGGTTCTACTACCTGACAGGAGTTTGAGACTTTTACAATCTAAAACAAGTAAAAGAACAAGATATATCATACTCTAAGAAAAATCAAGAATAATATATCCTGTTTTATTGAAGAAAAACCTTTGCAAAAACAATAAAGGTTTTCTGAAAACAGCAACAAAAAGATCTGGTGAATTAGAACTTAATATATGATTATCACATCATTCTCAAGTTTAGGAGTATGGTCAGTGGTTTGAAATACATTTTAATCACCTCTGCTTTGAGACCATTTCCTTATCAGTTGATTGCAACTATGAGGATATATGTTCACATAAGGTTTGAAAGCCCTTTTATAGACCTTGTTACCATGTGATGATTTTGAAAGATTTTGTCCAGTCCTCTTGTAAGGTTAATCACCAGTGATATTTATGTTACCTGAATTTCCCTGAATCAATGAGTGCACAGGGTTGCTTGATGACCATTTTTAACCCAAATTTTGAACTCTTAAGTGTTTTGTGTTTATATTCACTTCTTTTGACTTCAAAAGTTTTTGTGATAAACACACTTAAGAGGTTTTGTGATTTTTTTCTTATTCCCTTTTTGTCCTTTCCATTGATAAGTTTTAAATACTTACTTGAAGGTTCTAAGGAAAGAATACTTTGATTCCAAAATCATTTTACAGTAACGTCTTAAGAAATTTGGTCATTTTTGCAAATGATTATGCCAAATTTCACATTACATATGATCTGAATAATTTTGACTGTTGATTTTTCTTAATGTATTTTTAACACAATTGATTTGGTCCTTTTTGAGGATTCTCAACCTGTTTTTCAATACATAAGATCTGATAGCTAAAGTTTTGATTTCCCTCTTTTAGTATTAACAAAGACACTAATGTTTTATCTGATCATGGCCCTTTGTTAAACATGAGGTGAACACCTTAGCAACAGTTATGATGAGAACATCACAAACTTCATAATAACTTTTGAAATCAATTTTGTAATATGAATAATCCAACCAAAGTCACCAGATGAATTTTTCAGATCTGGAACTATTGGTGATTTATGCATGATTTTGCCGTTACGTGAATTTTGTGTGTCTTATGACATCCTGGTTGTTTTACAGAGTTTTTGAATAGCCACTTTGAACGTGATCACTCGTTACTCTGTTTTTCAACTAAATACGATCAACCTTAGCATCAATGAATTTTAAGCTGAACTGTTATGTCAAATTGATTGTTAGATCGGATTTGACTGTCCGAGCTCTGATACCAATTGTTAGGATCTGAGTTTGGTTTTGACTGTGTTTTACGTTTGAAATAAGATGAAGATGAATGAGTAGTGCAGCGAAATTTAAGATGGAAACAAACTTTGCACACAATAAAACAGGAGAATTGCTTTAATCAAACATTTTCAACAAAGAACCGAAAGATTGAATTTATTTCAATAACGATTACAATGCATGTATGAATACAAACTCCCCCTCAGCCTGAGCTCACAGTGTTTGTTCGTGCAGGAAGAAGATTTTGTGAAGAGCTAATAGAACAGTGCATGGTACTGTTCTATTTATAGGCACGGACAAACCACTGAGGCATCAATGCTGACGTCACCATGAAAGTGACATCTAACCTCCTAACAACTTCTAACAACTGATCTATACAAACACTACTTAAGCTAACAACTGCTATACAATACATTACATAATTAAACTAAACTACTGCTGGTCCTTCCACTGTTGTGACTTCAGCAGTACTTGATAACTACCAGCAGTGCTTGACCCAAAGCAGTAGATTGAACAACAGGACTTTAGTCTTTGACTTGATCAGGGGTTGTAGGCCAGCAGTTGTAACGATCAGTAGATAGGAGGTCAGCAGATGTTGAAACCACTTTCAAGGGGAAAGACTTGTAACACAACATCTGCTTATTCTGGATCCACTGTCCTGATCCAGTTTTGGCTTTAATTATCTGTTCCTCTGATAGGGTTCAATCCCAACAACAACTGGATAGTTCGGAATGGTATTGTCCATCTTGTGATGTACGAATAAACGATTGATATGCTACAACAAGGAAAAAATAAATATTAGTAATTTCATATACTAATAACCAATAAATAAGAAACCATAATAAATATAATGAATCCAGATTGTGAACTACATACCATAGCATCAGGTTTATCAAAATCACCATTGGGTCTGTAGTAAAAATAATCAGATGGAGCAAACGCAATATTGTCATAAAAATAAAATATCCGGAAAGTTTGTAATGCCTCTTCATACTGAAATACGAGCCACGATCCAGATTGTAGTTTCAAAGTTTCAACTACAGAATACCACCCATTGTAGAAATAACAGGAGTTTCCTAATTCATATACCTTGACTTCAAACACCTGACCATTAGTTGTCCGCACTTTGACAAAGCCCATTGGATAGTTAAACTCTTTAATCCATTTTTTATATTTTTGGGGCAGAACCTATGTATAAATAAATTAAAATCAGAAACTGTCTAATATGATATTATAAAGAAAACTAAATTCGCTATAACCGAGATTAAAATACTAGCCAAACATTTCCTTTTGTTGTCGTCCATGTAACAAGCAAACCCATACATCCTTCTAACATACAACTATTAGATAAAATACAATGAATATCATTAATAAATAAAAGAATAAAATGTTAAAAAGTTATTCTATATATTGCAATTAAAAAGAGTGTAACTAATAGACTAAAACATTAGATAATGTTATTATGATCTTTTCTACAAAATGATAGGAATACAAACAAAGACTTGAAAACAAAAATGTATCATCTCTACCACGATACAGTTGATATGATTTGAATTTGAATGAAATCGAGATTCATTAAAAATGCTCAACTTGTATTAACGCTCAACGAGTTCATTGATTCAATAATCAACCCAAACACCTGTTGCTAACCAACCCAATCAACTGTTGCTAACCCACATTCAATCTACTCTTGACTCCATTCTACTGTTGCTAATGCACATTCAATCTACTGTTGACTAATCCCATGTTGCTAACCAATTATTCAATCTATTGTTCCAACATATAACCCAATACACTGCTGACTGACCACTGACTATTAATCCGTATCAAGTGCAAATCACAACAAATACTTTCACATCCGAATTTATAATAATTTGTTAAGCCAATTGCAATAAAACACTTAATATTATCAACAAGAATATGAAAGACAAAATTGATCAATAATTATTATAACACAACTAATCAAAATATGAACATATATAACTAAGCAAACACCAAAAATATTATAACTCAATCTGTTGAAGACTAAAATTATGTATCTAATCTTTGTCAATGTCAAGAACACCAAGTGAAACTATATTAAACATCATAATCTTACAAATTCTTTATATAAAGTCTCATAAACAGTTGTTTTTAACTTCAACCGATCAACTGTCGTTTTTAACCTTGCCCTAAACGAGATGATATAAAATAATTAGACAAATACCAAAAGTATAAACCTCAATCGATCATCAATACAAAGTTACATATGAAAATCAAAAGTATAATACATGGAACAAAAACACAAGAACGGAACACAGAGGAATGATTGATCAAACAACAAAAACATACATTCCTGGTATAATAAATTACCAGAAGAAAAGATTTTAGAAGAAGAAAGTGTTGGAAAGACCTATAGATTACCTGTAGATGATGTCGCAAAGTGCTTGAAGAAATTCGGTCTTTTCTTCCTCGCAATTTCACTTAGAAGGATGTAAACATCCGAGTGCCAAGGTTTTAGGGCTATGTTCCGTATTTCAGAGAAGTGTTCTAATGGGCTTGAACACACGCGGCCCATTTTGAGGACATATTGGATCAAATGTATGGCCTTTTGATTATTTAAAGTCCAAATTGAATAGTCCATTTAACTAGGTCATGTTATATCGTACAATAACAATGGTCCTTTACTGAATTGTACACTAACAATGTGTCAAAAAAATAAAGTCATATATAATAAGTGATTAGACAACATAAAATTAGTTCATGTTTTCATTTTAGACAACATATTACCAAGTACTTAGCTTATTTCTATATCAGCCATGTACACTAACACATAATGTCATTAACCTTGTTTTATAAAGATATGTAACTAAATGCAAAGAATTTAAATGATATATTATAATCTGTTTTTTAGTATTTTTTTTTCGATCGTTATTAAACATACCCGTGTGTTCACACGGGTGTTACAACTAGTTTTTGTTCTTATAAGTAGAAGACTAGGAGTGTGAAAGTGACATGTGGCATCACTTTTGTTTTCTCAAAAATACAACACAAGAAATCCAGTACAAAAAAAATCTAGTACAAAAAAATCTAATATAAAAAAATATAGCACAAAAAATCCAATACAAAAAAATTTAGTAAAAAAAAATCGGGTACAAAAACTTCAGCACAAAAAAATTAGCAAAAAAAAAAAAAATAAGACAAAAAAATTCAGCACAAAAATGTTGTACAAAAATACAACATAAAAAATGTTATACAACATAGAAATAAAACACAATTTTTGGATTTTTTTTAATTGTCATGTTTTATATAGCAATATAGTACTCAAATTAAAGATAAAATGACGCTCGATTTTATGATGAAAATTTTATAAAAATACAATGTCGTATAAAAAAATATGAACGTTTAAAAAATGAAGGTGGAATATGCATATGGAGATAGAAAGTCAATAAATATGATTTTCTAAAAATATCCACTCATTTTTTTTTCTACATTTCTATCTTAACCATTAATTTGAAAAATTAAAGGTTAAAATTCATTCTCATTCTACTTGGGCAAAATAAACTTTGTATTTGATTTTACCCTGTTGAACAATATCCATTCAAGCCAAAATAAGTGGAAATATATTGCTAAAAACTACCATATCGTAACACTTTTTATACGTATAATAATCAACAATACAGTACACAAAACAAGATATTTACGATGCTACATTATTATTACTAGCCATAATCATTTATCTAAAAAATTAATTACCGTTATACCGCAAGGTTGAATTTGTTGATCAAGTCATAGTCATAACCATAACCATAACCTTTTCAAGTAAATAACTTTAGTTATCATGCAAACTATAATTTATAATTTATTTATAAATTATTATTAATAAATAAAAACACAAAGACTTTTTCAAGTTGACCAGATTAAACCTGGTCTAGCTCCTTCAATACCTATACTCCCACAAGTACCATATATAAGTACAAATTCGCTAGATTTGCAAATATCAAACATCAAGCGAATCATATCGATAAACATCGAACATGACCTGATGACCACCACCACTGCCACCACGACCACCATCGTTTGCGCCACAAAGTTGCAAGGACTGCAAGGTCCAAAACCCTCTTCTTTGATGATAAACAAGAACTCCTCAAAAGTTTTCAAGAAAAGTAACATGAATAACCGAAACCATAAGCAAGTAAATAAAGGTGAAGGTTATAAACCTCTGGTGAATATTGTTTATCTGAAGCCAGTGAAGGTTGTTCATGTGCACCCTCATGAGTTCATGACCACGGTTCAACGACTCACTGGAAAATTGACCGCTCAGTCTGGTACCGTCGAGTATAACATTGACATGGGTATGTAATGGAAATCATTGTTAAATGATCATAGAGAGATGTTGTCGTTTAAACTTGAACATTGAAGTCAAACGTTCAACAAAAGTAGTTTTATTTGTAAACAGTAAAACACTAGAATTGTTTTTTTTTTTATAAATATTTGTGTGAAAACTTGGTAGATAGAACATAAACAAAACACTAATCAAATGCACAAAAAGATGCATTGGTTTAGTCTTGTCGCTATCAAGTAACTTGTGAATATGATGATTTATTTATTGAATGTACCATTTTTTTTAGTTTAATTTCTTTAGATGTTACAAAATTAAAATACTTCTTGTGAATGACTTGAAGGTTGATAAATAATATTAAAAGTTATGTCACCATATAACTACATATACTTATAAATTAGAGTAAATTGCAATTTTACCCCCTGAGGTTAGGGGTGATTGGCACTCTTACCCCCCTAAGGAAATAATTGCAATTTTACCCCCCACTGTTAACTCTTATGTCGCAACATTACCCCCTATACTCAGTCAAAGGTAGTTTGACCCTTATATGTAAGGGTATTTTGGTAATCTTACCCTATATTTATTTTTATTATTATTTTTAATATTATTTATATTATATATAGACTAAACTGCAAATATCATCATCATCTTCAACAATTATCTGAACCTCCATCATCATAGTCTTCAACCATCACCGCCACAACCACCACTGCCGCCACAACCACCACTGCCGCCACAACCATCACCGTCGCCATCATCACCACCCCCGCCACAAACCTCCATCATCATCATCTTCAACCATCACCGTCGCCATCTGAACCGCCACAACCACCACTGCCGCCACAACCATCACCGTCGCCATCATCACCACCCCCACCACAACCAGTGACGGAAGAGGTCTGAGAGACGAGAGCGAATACAAGAGATATACAAGAGAATTTGTTCATGTTGAGTCAGTTGATTCTGCTCAAATGGATGTTAATTCGATTGATCAGGTGATGATTTGAGACTCTGTTGTGAAAACCTAGATCACACATTTTAGGTTTAGTTGCAGTGATTGTGTATATGTTTATTTATGTTGCACCTCCTATAAATTCACACATTATCCTCAATCAGTATAGAATCCACACAAAGCACAATTTTAAAGGAAATTACAGAGGAGTTAGAAGTCATAATTGTCCAGAAAATGAATTTCATAATAAACAATCAGTTTCATAGCAATAAAAAGCTTCCATAGCTCAAACCCAAATTTAAAAATCTTAATTATTCAAAAACTGATTTTCATATTGAGCAATCAATTTCATAACAACAGAGTTATCAATCAATCCATAGCATGTTCAAAAACAACACCAAAATACCATACACTCGAAACATGAATTAAGTAACGATAAATGGACAATCATAAAGAGGGAACCATTTACTTATAAGAATCGATGGCAATTTAGTTCATCAGATTCGTTAATTATTAGGTGAAAAAGTAACAAATTTAAATATTCTGGGGGAAAAGAAAGGATATTTGACCGAGTTTGACGATGCAACGAATTGGGGATTTGAGTTTGATATCAGTTTGTTTCGTCTCCATTCTCTTCTCCTCTGCTACTTCAGTTTATTGCTATGCTCTGTGTGAAGAAGAATCTTGGTAGTTGGTACTTTTAATTTTGTAAAGATGATACAAAATACCCTTTTATCTTGTGGAAGATGATATAATCTGACTGAGGTTTTATTTAATTTAATTAATAAAATGTTATAATAAATTCAGAGGTGGCTGGATCAGTACTCGAAATGGATTGGAGCAAACAACCTGGAGGTGGCTGGAGGTGGGTGAGATTTGAGTTAAATGGACAGCGGAGAGAGAGAGAAGTGGTTGAGAGTGTTGGAGGGTGGTGGCTGGAGGTGGCAGTGGTGGTTGTGGTGGTGAATGGCGGTGGCCGTGGTGGCAGGGGGTAAAATTACAGAGTAAACAAAACACAGGGGGTAAAATAAAAGGGTAAAATAGTCATTTCACCACCAAGTCAACAGATTAGTCAACAAAATTGAGTATAGGGGGTAATGTTGCGACATAAGAGTTAACAGTGGGGGGTAAAATTGCAATTATTTCCTTAGGGGGGTAAGAGTGCCAATCACCCCTAACCTCAGGGGGTAAAATTGCAATTTACTCTATAAATTATAATGGTTCTGTGCATGTTACTTATCACATCTTGTATGTACTTTCTCATTCTCCAATTGAGAATTTCTTATACTATCCGAGAGAGAGTGTGCATATTGGTGGGAAACATTCCATGCCCAAGATTTGCATGGGAGAGTTGACGCCATAACTGCTCTCAACCATAGAAAGGAAATCTACACTCAGGATGTGCATGGTGTGCGATCTGCTATGCAGGGGACCACCGTAAGGTAAGAAGTGTGACGCTACTTTTAGTGCAGGTACCGTTGATCTGTTGCCACATATGTGTCCTGGTGATGTTATCGCTGATCGATCGGGTATATGCCTCTATAGTATTCAAGAAAATATGTATATCAATTACAAACCTTTTTCATGTTGTTGAAACACGATCTTGGTGTCAAAATGATAGTGTTTTAGAAAAGTCTTTATAACCGTATCTTTTTAAAGTATTACAATTTTAATCAATGTCAGTTACTCAATCAAGCAATGTGTTGAGACTTGAGAACCAGTATCTTTTTAAAGTATTATCTTGTTCTTCATTTAATGTCATGTCATGGGTTTATCCTATAACTTTGAGGAGTCTCTAGGTCAAAAATCACGCCAAAAGAAAAAGATTTGAGGAGTCTCTACAAATAACATAGGGTATAAAACACAAGATATAGACAAGTAACATATAGAATAACGATAACATGCAAAGGTCGCCTGTATAAATTGAAAAGCTAAGCTACTAAAAAAGCTCAGAAGAACACCTAACCATCCACCTAAAAATCCTTGACCTTAATCCTATGTTTTCACAAACTCCTATCCTCGATCATGTCATAAGAGAGATACAATTCTAGTAAATCATGCCTAATTCGTTCATCCCAAGTAAGTTTAGGTTTGTTTCTACTCCTTCTCCCTTCCACGTTGAGAGTTTCTACAATTCTAGCGGTAGCAGTTGCTAGCCTCCTCCTGACATGCCCAACCATCTCAACCTCTCCTCTCTTATCTTATCTAATATACTAGCCACACCAAGTTTTTCCTTAAAAACCTCATTTCTTATCTTGTCTACCCTAGTATGCCCACACATCCACCTCAACAATCCGTTCCGTATAATATAACAGATCTAACTGCAACTCTATAAAACATGTATTGTAAATAGGGGTGTCGTAGAATGTTGTATCAACTTTGGTCTCCTCCCCTTTCCTGTTATTGTTTTTCTTTTCTCCTTGTTTATGTATTCTACAAAATAATCGCTACACGTTAAATAACCTCCAATCAAGCTAAAAAAAGTGTAAAATATAGCTAAAAAACTACCAGATTGCAACACTTTTTATACGAATAATGACTCGAAAATACGTTACATAAAACCGTATATATATGGTGTTACATTTTTATTACTAGTCATTACCTTTTCTTTATTAAAATAATCACAGTTTTACTACAAGGTTGAATTTGTTGATCAAGTCATATCCATAACCTTTTCAATAAGCTTTTAACACGATATGGGTCCTAGCCATTATTATTTTAATTATCATACAAACTATATATTATAAACTAATAATAACATAAAGACCTTTTCAAGTTGACTAGGCTTACTGGTCTAGTCTTGCTTCTTCAATACACCTTTACTCCCATAAGTACCATATATAAACACAAGTTCGCTAAATTTGCAAATATCAAGCTTATCAAATATCGATAAACAACGAAGAACATGACCACCTCCGCCGCCACCACGACCACCATCGCTGCCGCCACAAAGTTGCAAGGACTGCAGGGTCCAAAACCATTACCTTTGATGATAAACAAGAACTCCTCAAAAGTTTTCAAGAAAAGTAACATGAATAATCGAAACCATAAGCAAGTAAATAGAGGTGAAGGCTATAAGCCTCCTGTGATTATTTATCTGGAGTCACCGAGGGTTGTTCATGTGCACCCTCATGAGTTCATGGCCACGGTTCAACGACTCACTGGAAAGCCGACCGCTTCGTCTTCGCATGGTCCTAATAGTACAATGGAGTATAACATTGACATGGGTATTTGATGGAAGTCCAGGAAATGCTCAAGCGTATTTTTGTTTGTAAACAGTAAACATTGATTTTTTTTTTTAATTATTTGACAGAAAACTTAGGAAAAAGGACAGAAAGAAAACCCTAATCAAATGCATCGGTTTAGTGTTGTCGCTATCATAGTAACTTTTGATTGTAATGATTTATTCATTCTATTATTTGCATTTTCCATCTACTTACCGCAGCGTCGTCTCTGAGAATTTACATACCCTATTCGAGCTGGAAAAATGTGCCCATATGCTTTAACAATAAACAATAACTCTAGGTGGATTAGGCGCCAAACACTTTTGCATAGCACCGGCTTGAGACTTAACCAATTCTTTCGCTCGTTTCCTTTTTTGATGTTTTTGCCATCCGGATGCTTGTTTAGGAGCCATTAACGCCTAAAAATAATAATCGATGTTCAACAATTAACAGAGTAACAAAATTATGACAACACTTAATCAATACGAAAATATGCGGGTTCTTATGTTATGTTCTGGAATCGATGTTCAACAAAATAATAATCGATGTCCAACAATTAATAGACTAACGAGTCACAACAACGTCTTCAGCATGATTGAATTATAAATATGATGTATCGATGATGATGTTTGATTGAATTATAATTTATAAATTCACAATCGGACATTTTTGAGTTCTGATGTTCTTGTTCGGACCTTTTTGAGTTCTGATGATGATGTTTGATTGTTTGGGCCTTTTTTGAGTTCTGATGATGATTGTTCGCCGGCCCTTCTTCAACAATCCAGCCGTCTTCAGCACGAGATACAGGTTCTGATGTTCAGTTTAGTGTTTCCAGCGTCTTCTTCAGCAATCCGCCCTTTCAGTTTCACCCGTGTTTTTTTATCATATTAGTATTGGGTTGGGCAATAAACCTAATGTTAAGTTGGGTAAATTATAAAAAGGTATTTGATAATGGGCATCTATATTGGATTTGTATGTGTTTACAATTTTTTTTAAATAACATGTATGTATCGATTTTTTTAAAATCTCGTGCCCCTCGAAATCACGGGCCTTGTGCGGAAGTCCTCCCCACACACCATAAGAGCCGCCCCTGACTTTCCGATTCCTGAGTAATTATTCTAGGTCCCAACTCTTTTAAAAGTTTTATGTTAATGATAGATAATAAACTTGATGCAGGGGCATATCATCATATCTTATATTTTTATTTAAAATTTGAATTTCCTATTTTATCTTTTTCTATAGTTATAAATTAGGGTCTAGGGTTTATTGTTTATGGGGTTTTTGATTGAATTTTGAATTGAAAGAACATTGTTCTTGAACCTAACGGTTCGTTATGAGACTTTGATTAACTAAGTGATCTTGAGCCATTTGATTGCACGCGAAACTGCATCAGGCGAGTGATCTTGAGCCATTTGATAAACCATAGCTCTGATACCATAGCTCTGATAAACCATAGCTCTGATACCACCTGATGCAGTTTCGCGTGCAATCAAATGGCTCAAGATCACTTAGTTAATCAAAGTCTCATAACGAACCGTTAGGTTCAAGAACAATGTTCTTTCAATTCAAAATTCAATCAAAAACCCCATAAACAATAAACCCTAGACCCTAATTTATAACTATAGAAAAAGATAAAATAGGAAATTCAAATTTTAAATAAAAATATAAGATATGATGATATGCCCCTGCATCATACTCCCCGTCTTCAAAAAAAAACTTGTCCTCGAGTTTTGCCTTCGGACCAAAGCCGCCCGGGTCAAAGGGAACATCAACCCGACGCCCACTTAATATTATCATCACGACCCGTCTAAACAGCTTAACTTCACCAGCCATTTCGCCTAACTCTGAAAATGTACCACCAGGGTCGAATGGAACGTCGAAAAAAATTCGTGTAAACAACTCAACTTCACGGGTCGTCTCACCCAACTGTAGACATGTACCGCCTGTTTCTTTCATCTTTGGATCCCCACCAATTGGACTACCATTAAGCTTCGATGGACTATTGAACACAAGCATACAAATTAATTCTAAAATTGGCCCATAAAAAATTTGTAAACCCACGAGAGATTTTGAAAGCATCTCATTTAAATTGCCATGCATCTCACCACCCATTTTGATTTCTTCATTCTTATTTTGTGCCATACTAGGATTCACATCTTTTTTGATGGGCCCCTCCACTATCATTTCCAAATTTAAAATTTCTTCCTTAGAAATATTATCCATATATTTACTTAACTTACCCACATTTATGGCAACCTCCATAACTTTCTCTATCTTAATATTCGTGATTGGACGTTCTACCCTTTGCGAATCAACAGCTCCTTCGTAATCGGCATTATTGGATTTTCCAAAAATCAAACCTTCCATATCTTGTGCAACAGCCAATCCTTCCACTATTTTTGTCGATAATAATGGAGTTTCCAAAGAATAATCATTAAACGTCCAACTGCCCCTTGCCGGACTAGCATGAACTTCCGGCGATCCATCATTAACAACCTCAATCTTATGTAACAATTCAAACATACCTGATGAAATCTTCACAAACTCATGATCAGCTTCTTTCATGTCCTCGTCATCTTGAATAGAAATCCCACTAAAGACCATTTGCACAAAAGCACATTCGTTCTCATCGGGTTCAATCCCGTCTTTATCGTATCGAGGTTCGCCATCTTCCGATAGAACTTCTTGACCCGAGTTTTCTTCACACGTAGGTTCGAGGAACCAGGGGTGGGGATGGCAGAAAGGATGCTCCTCTTCCTCGTTCACATCGCCCCGGACGATAGTTCCCGATTCAGTTTCCTTAACGCGCATCTCCCGTTGTAATTCAAGATCCCGGACTCGTTGACGGAGCCGCCTGATCTCTTCAAGATCTCGGACTCTTTGACGAAGCCGTCTGATCTCTTCAAGATCTCGAACTCGTTTTCGGAGTTTTTCGATCTTAATAATATCCCGTGGATCACGGTTTCTGATCTCGTTGCCTCGGCCGGCGGATCTACGGTCACAGTTTAATCGATCTCCACGAACACGTGAATCACCAATGCTCTTGTCGATGCCTCGGTCGGCGACTCTTCGAACAAGAAAACACTCGCCTTCACGTAGAGCCATTTGATAAACCATAGCTCTGATACCACCTGATGCAGTTTCGCGTGCAATCAAATGGCTCAAGATCACTTAGTTAATCAAAGTCTCATAACGAACCGCTAGGTTCAAGAACAATGTTCTTTCAATTCAAAATTCAATCAAAAACCCCATAAACAATAAACCCTAGACCCTAATTTATAACTATAGAAAAAGATAAAATAGGAAATTCAAATTTTAAATAAAAATATAAGATATGATGATATGCCCCTGCATCAAAACTAATCTTCAGTGGTCCGTTAGTGATACAAAATTGTAGTTAAAAAATATAATAAATCAATATGAAATAAAAAAGGAAAGTGAATATAGACTTGTGGCATTAACTTTATAATATAAATTAGGTTAATGTCCGCGTTAAACGCGATTTCAATAAAGAAAACAAATTATTTTTGATAAAATTTAATATCGTGTAAAAATACATACATTGGAAGAAATACATAACAAATCATTCAAAATCTTATGCTTTTGCTTACGAAACATATAAATCATTCAAATTTAAGACTGCATTAAATATCATCTTTTAAAATTCAAAATTTGATTAATAATACAATAACCATAAAGTAAATTGAATCCGGTAAACCATTCAACTTTTTATATATGTATTCTATTGGTATTATATTTCATTCCATCTTTCTTTGGATTCTAAATGAAAACGGTATTTCTTTTTCTGCTGCAAGTATTTCACTTGATGATTGCTTAATCTTCTCTTTTTGTCACAAAATATGCCAGCTTAATCTTCTCTTTTTGGCTTTAAAAGCCATCATATGTTCCTCAATATGAGCAGTCAAATCTTGATTTCTATATACTTGACATCAACTACCAAGGGCAAAAAATGATGCACTTTTGACCACAAAACATGAATTAGAAAAACTTGTCGAAATTTGGCCAATTTAGTAAAATCTCATGAAGCATCTTTCACAATTTTTGACATAGATCCGGTAGTTCTTCGTCACCATCAGCGTATAATACCTGCAATGAAAAAGAAATAAAAAAAATCAAACTTTATGAAAAAGGTATGTAACTAACTTATTTCCATAAATCATACGCCAAAAAGAAATTTAAACATACTCTCACCTTGTGCTTGTTATCTAAATGATCATAAGAATCAACACCTTTGTAATACTTGCCCAAAAAGAAACATACATATATAGGGTAAGGTTCATGCGAGAACCACCTTTATTGCGAGAACCGCGGGAACCAATGTGAACACAACCTTAAAAAACCTAAAAGAACCTAACCCCCACCCCCCTTCCCCAAAAACCTAAACCCCCCACCCCCCTCACCCCCCCCCCCCTCAAGCTAAAATGCTAAAAACTAAACCCCCAAAAAACCTAAAAAAATAAAAAAAAAAACACAATTTTTTTTATATTTTTTAAGTTAAAATCGCTACTTTTGGTAGCCGAAAAAAAAATAAATTTTTTTTTTAGTTACTAAAAGTAGCGATTTTTTTATAAAAAATATTAAATTTTTTTTTGTGTTTTTTAGCTATTTTTAGGTATTTTTGGTTGTGTTCACATTGGTTCTCGCGGTTCTCGTAATAAAGGGTGGTTCCTAACGGACCTTTGTCCTATATATATATATATATATGGGACTGCTAAAATGAGAATCACCTCCAGTTGTAAGAACCGCGAGAACTTTTTGATCCGGGGCGAGTTGGACCAAATTTTTTTTTTCATAAACGTAGATGCGTGTATTATAAACACATTTGTAAAAAAAAATTCAAAAAAAAAATGTCATGTGTGTAGTTTTGAGCACCACAAGTTTGTGTTTACGGATACCGTAAAATTTTAATAAAATTTACGGTACCCGTAAACACAAACTTGGGGTGCTCAAAACTACACACACGACATTTTTTTTTTTTGAATTTTTTTTACAAATGTGTTTATAATACACGCATCTACGTTTATGAAAAAAAAATTTGGTCCAACTCGCCCCGGATCAAAAAGTTCTCACGATTCTTACAACTAGATGTGGTTCTCATTTTAGCGGTCCCCTATATATATATATACACACACGGAACATGTAATTTTAATATTATTCGCTTAGCTAATTTATATGATAATATTAACATTTTCTCTAATGGCCACCAAACTTAAATGGTAATGTTTCACCGAATCTTGCCCCATTTCTTTTTCAATATTTAGGTTACGAAAAAGCAACCAACGATGAATTTGTAAGCATAGGCAAAAAAAAAAAAAAAAAAAAAATAGAAAGTAAATGAAATTATATCAAAATCCTAATTCTCAAGTTATTTAACAAATCTAAAATCACCCTATCACTTTCGCAAATCATCAATTTAAAACTCATTCCAAGAAAAAATTACCACTGCTGCATTTGCTTGACCACCATATATCAACACTGCATGAGCCTAAAAGATTGCATAATTAAAATTAGTATCATATGTTCAAATATATTGTAGAGAACTAAAAACCTACTGTTTTAGATTGATTTTGGAAACTATGATTTATGAGGCCTTAAAAAGATGGTCCTAAGACCGTGTGTAGTGGGGCGTGATTTATAAAATTTTTTCAAAAAAAACGCCCTATAACGCCCCGGTAACCACTACACCCGGCGTTACCGGGCGTTATTTTTCAAAAAAAAATGAATCTGGCGTGATTATTAAAACGCCATTTTGCAATTGTTGGAGCTTTGACTTATGTTGACCCACCAATGAGAAATCACTTTGTTTTTTTTTTTTTTTTTTTTTTTTTTTTTGTTTAAGGATTGAAAGGGGCATTATTTGGGCATTATTCCCACTACGCCACTTTTGCTATAATGCCCCATCGCTGACTAGGACGCCACGTGTCGGATAATGCCCCATGGTGGGGGCATTATAACACATTACCACTACACATGGTCTAAAAAAACTAAGGGAAAAGTGGACCTATAAAAGAAAAGGTATGGTGACATGTATTAGGACCTGCAGTAGTAACAGTCACAAAGATGACCTTCTTTTGTAACCCTTGCCATTTATGTATAAATATTGGAATGTGTTGCATAAGATGATGAAGACTCATGATAATGTCCAACTTGCAATCCATTTAACCTGCCATAGCCTCTCTTCAATTAAAAGTATTGTCACATTAGAAAATATTAAAACCAAAGCATTCCCACAAAATTTCCATCATAGGGGACGTAATGGGCTTGGATCAAAACATGGAATTCCTAGTGTGTGTCAAAAGGGGTCTGATCACAGATTGAGCAAAGCAGGCACATGAACACTTGTAATCAACATTTTATTAACTTTATAAAAAATATTGCCTTATATATGAATACAAATACAATATTATTTTCAACCAAATGGTAAAAGGTTGGGTCCAAATGGTAAAGTCATTGGAGTTAAGGTGTTGCTCCCCTTGAGATCAAGGGTTCGAGCATCGCCGAAGGCAGATTGTTGTAAAAAATGTCGTTAAAAAACAAATACAATATTATTTAAACAATTATGCATATAAATACATTTCGGATTACTTTCGACTCGTTTAACCGAATTCGCCTGTCAAACCCATTTATGAAAAAATTGATTGAAATTGTTTCCTCTACTTATTTGGAATGCTACACTAACACATAACAAATCACCTTCAGTGATCATTTTCGCAAGTTGAAGAATAATCAAAACAACACAGTGACAAAGAAATCATTTTCATGGCATAAATTCGATTTGAAAACCATTCACTCCTAAAAAATATAAAAAGATTTTGCTATTTCAATCCTGGAAACAGTCTTAAAAAAGAATTTCCCATGAAACAAACAACATGCAAGTTAGGTAATTGAGTTAACTGATCAACCAACACTTACCTGATGATAGTCATTTGTTTAAGGTTAATGTGTGTGTAGATTTTGTCTTTTGCCAAAGCATATCTCTCACTCCCAAAGTCTACACTAACACAATAAGAACAATGCTAACTCAATAACATAACGCTATGAAATATTTAAAAATACGCAAAAACTAATATACCTTCAAGAACATACATCCAAGTATCGAACAATGAATCTTTGTCATCAAACATTTGGAATTAAGCGAACTTCCTATAGAAATTGGAGATGTGTTTCCATCCAATTCATCCATAGTTTCCCTAGTCCCCTACATAACAAAAAAAAAAAAAAAAAACATTAAAGTTGTTTTTTATGATATGTAATCGACAAAATGGGTCAGACGAAGTAACGGGCGGGAACACGTTTTGACAAATGTAAAGCGGGTCAAAACACTTGCAGTTAAACTTACACATATAACCCCAAGTATATATTCAATTTCTAACAAAATGAAATCTCCGGTGAATAAATCATAGGCTGGTGGCATTCTAGAACTAAAACATTTCATAGAGAGGATTTCTAAATGAAGATACCAATAAGCAACTGACCTGCAAGCAAGTCGGCCGAAAGCTCCGTAAGTCTTTTCTCTGCACCTTGGCATTCTATATCCGATTCACACCTACACAAGTAGGTATGTTGAACATACAAAAACAATTATAGAATATCATTGCCAGGAACTAAAGTGTCTTTTTATACCGATTTCCTTCTTTTCAATTTTTTTTTACATTTTAGACACCATGTGTACAAAAAAAAAGGATATAACTTGCTTCTCAAACTCCCATCAACTACCCACTTGAATTGGTTATCCCAATCATATCAATGTTGACTTTGAATCCAAAAAGTCAAATTCAAAATAACCCCATGCAGTGAAGTGAAATTGCTCTTGAACAAAAGCCAATTTTCATTATGTTAATGCATACACAATCGACATAATATAAATATGAATTAAAATTCGGGTGTCAAGATTTTTGTAATATATTGTAAACTAAACATAATATATCCAATTGATGTTAAGTATTGTTTTTGTCATGTAGAGATTTAATATATATGACAACACCAAAAAAAGTTGCATGATAATATATATCATAGCTCATGGAACAACTTCACAACCTCGACTTATGTCGCAACCCCTGCCCCCTTATCTGTCCCGGGAACGGGTGGCCGCAAACACCAGTGTCGGTGGTATCATTTTGTTTATTAATTTGGCAGTGGAAATTTCATCAGGACCGTAGTTAGGAAATGTTTATCAGAGTAAAACCACCATATTTTATATTAATAACCACATGGGTAAAACCCAAGTTTCTTATTACAACATAGGGATAAACCCTATTTTATTAAATTTAAAACATCGTCTTTTAGGTAACTTTTATAGCCACATTTTTCCAAGCCGTCAGTGCTCTCAAGCTGGCTTTCTTCTAATTTGGCTTTCACATTTTGTTACCTGAAACGCGTTTTAAAAACATTTGTCAGTAGGAAATACTGGTGAGTGAATCTCAGTTTAATCAAGAAGAGTTTTATCAATTAACACAGTATTGAGAGCTATCACATTGTTTATTTCTACACAATTACTCATTCAGTATTGTCAATCCTGACTGGTGGGTCATATTACCCATTGGCTAACTCATTGCCCAATGGTAACGTGTTCCACATTTTGTATACAAAATCCCAACATACCGGCAGTAATTAAAGAACTACAAAGACTCAATCACTGCTTAATCATATTGTAAAGCATTTAAGGTTTTGTAAAACAGTTCACAAAAAGGTTTACAAAAAGATGATAAACTCACATTGTTGTCTTAGACTTCTTTTAGGGTTTTTTGGTGATTTATCTATAATTTACACAAATGTATATATGTTAGTATAATAACCCTTTATTTATATTAACGACACCCTCCCCGAGACGGTATTTCAACAACTACGTCGAGCAGAACCACGACAGCTGTTACTGTCACGGCCCCGGCCCCGGTTTGACCCGGTCAGGAGCCGCGGGACAGGAACCCGTGGTATCTATGATGCGACAGCGGAAGATTTTCAACAGGATCTTTTTAAAACTCAAAATGCCCAATTATTTTATTCCATAAATTTGGAGATAAACCCCGTAATTTACAATAGAGGAATTTAACTAGGAAATTCTCTGATTTATTAAAACATGTTTATTTATTTTAACTGAGCCACCTCTTCAAGCTTGTTAGTGCTCCGTAGCACGTTTCCTTGATTTACAGCAGGTCGCCTGAAACATGTTTTAAAAATATTTTATCAGCGGGGAAATGCTGGCGAGTCATTCAAGTATGTAAAATGACACATTAGTTATTAATTATAGCATACGAGCGATTACAATGGCTTCTATCTTATTTTTATCTGGCACCGTGTCAAATGTGACGATGGTCATACCACTATTGGGTCCTGTCACCCAAGTAGTGATGATTATCCCTGGTAGGTCAATGAACCTAACCGGGAGAAAATTAGTAATGTGCACAATACCCCACTAGCCAGTGATTTCAAGATATCCACGACTTACTCCCTGTAATTATAACTTTTGAAAAATGGAGTATTGTAAAATGCTTTTGATAAAAAGAGAATGACTCACATTGCAGATTTATATGGGCAGAGTTTTAGCCTACAGATTTAGCCTTGTAACCTAATTTAAACAATATGCATACGAACTAGGTTAGTAACTAATACAGCATTTACGATAACTCACGAGATTAAAATCTTCACAACGAATGGCAAAGCGCGATACTTAAACATCCATCGAATTCACGACGAATGACAAAGCATAACCCTAATGTGGGCAGCACTTAAACATCCATTGGATAGTTTTAATCGATCGGACATTGAATCGTAGCAGCGATTAAGTTAATACCCTGTATTGTAGCAGCACCCCACTAATTGAGAGTGTATTTTCGACTTCAGAGCACTATTATTTCGTCTTTGTGAAGTGAATTCGACACCATCGAACTGCTCAGGAGCTAAGCTATTTATAGCTGAAATTCAGGCCTGTCGCGGCCCGCGTGAACTCTCGGCCAAGCTTTACGCGGCCCGCGTGGAAGTCTATTTCGTAGACTAGGGCTAGCGTGTCACACGCGTGCGTGTCACCACTAGTCTTGCCACGCGTGTGACACGTGGATCCGGATGCTTATCCGGTCAAACTGAAGGTTGACGCGGCTCGCGTAAGGCTAAGCGAACCCTTACGCGACCCGCCTGAAACCCACTAAATTTGATTTCTTAGCTTTTTATGTACAGTGGTGTTTCAGGGGTTCGGGTTTTCAGTTGTGGGTTGGTTTTAGGACATTTTTGTGAGTCATTACAGTTACGGAACCCTAGATCAATCGGGCAGCGTATCTAATACATAACCAGGGTTATAATACTTACAACGGAGCAGAACTTCGTTAATTAGGGGGATATTATACCCGAGTATTATGCCTACTATAAGAATTTCGAGAGAAAGAGTCGAGAGATGAACGATTTCAACTTCAAGCCGATGCCTGCTATTTATAGGGATGTAATTTCGTTTCCTCACGGCCCACGTAAGGTTAGACCTCGGGTTACGCGGCCCGCGTAATAGGGGGTCTAGGCCGTAGCTGATCCGGGTCATGGTATAGGTTCAACACGTTGCTGCCACGTGGCAGCTCAGGGCTGCGTCTGATCTTGTAGCTGTCGCGGCCCGCGTAAGATGTAGCCAAAGGCTACGCGCCCCATGACAGCCTTTAAATTTTTGTTTTTATTTTATTTTTAATGACATTTCATATTTTAGGCTCGGTTTTCACGTACGGGGTGTATTTTGAGACATATGGGAATATTTTAAAATATATTAGGGCGTCAGAAAAATTTCAGGAGGGTTGTTATATCCTCCCCACCTTGTTTTAGAACTCGTCCTCGAGGTCTACTGGAACAAGTGTGGATATTTCCTTTGCATTTCTGATTCAAGCTCCCATGTGTATTCTGGTCCTCTTTTGGAGTCCCACTTCACTTTGACCAGAACTAATCTCTTGTGCTTGAGATTATTGACTTTCTTGTCTTTAATTTGTAGAGGCCTCTTTACAAATTTTAACTGTTCATTTACCTCTATATCCTTAAGAGGCACTACTAGCGATTCATCAGCTAAGCATTTCTTGAGATTAGATACATGAAATACGTCATGTATTCCTGCCATTTCCTCTGGCAGTTGTAGCTGATAGACTACAGGTCCTATTCTTTTAATAATCTCAAAAGGTCCAACATACCTGGGGCTTAGCTTTCCTCTCTTGATGAATCTTACCACAACTTTCCAAGGAGAGACTTTTAATAACACTTTATCTCCTACTTGAAATTCCAACGGCTTTCGTCTATTATTAGCATAACTCTTTTGTCGATCACGTGCTGCTTTCAGTCGTTCCTTGACTTGAATGATTTTGTCTGTTGTTTCTTGTACTATCTCAGGTCCAGATAGTTGTTTTTCTCCAATTTCTGCCCAACAGACTGGCGTTCGGCACTTTCGTCCATAAAGTGCTTCGAATGGTGCAGCATTGATACTTGTATGATAACTATTATTATAAGAAAATTCTATCAATGGTAAGTGATCGTCCCAGTTACCTCCGAAATCAATTACACAAGCTCTAAGCATGTCTTCCATGGTCTGAATTATCCTTTCACTTTGTCCGTCCGTTTGAGGATATGATAAGCTGTGCTTGGATTTAACTTGGTTCCCATTGCTTTTTGGAAATTTGGCCAAAAATGAGAGGTAAAACGAATATCTCTATCAGAAACAATTGATAGAGGAATTCCATGTAAAGAAACTACTTCATTTACATATAATTTAGCTAATTGTTCCATACTGAAAGTTTCTTTCATTGGTAGGAAATGAGCTGACTTGGTTAGCCTGTCTACAATTATCCAGATTGAATCATTACCTTTTCTTGTTTTGGGTTATTTAGTAACAAAATCCATTGTTATTAATTCTCATTTCCATACAGGCATTTCTAATTGTTGCAATAAACCTGATGATTTCTGATGTTCAGCTTTGACTTGTGAATAGGGTAAACATTTTGCAACATATGCTGCTATATCCTTTTTCATTCCTATCCACCAAAAATTCTTCCTTAAATCTTGATACATCTTATCACTTCTAGGATGCATCGTATACTTAGACCTATGGGATTCTTCTAATATACAGTGCCGTAGGTTTCCTAATTTAGGTATCCACATCCTTTTCTTATGGAATCTCCAAATTCCATCTGTTCCTTGTTCTAATTCCTTAATCATTCCTTTTAACTTCTCAGTATCATCCTTGATTACTGATTCTTGTGCAATTCTAATTTGTTCATTTAAATCTACTTACAGATTTAATTTAAGAGAATGTACTCTTTTTGGCTTTTCATGATACTTTCAGCTTAAAGCATCAGCGACTACATTTGCCTTTCCTGCATGATACTGGATATCACAATTATAATCACTAAATAATTCCATCCAGCGTCTTTGTATCATATTCAACTCCTTTTGCCCAAAGACATACCTTAAACTCTTATGGTCTGTGAAAATTGTAAACTTACTACCGTACAGGTAATGTCTCCAAATTTTAAGGGCAAAAATTATAGCTCCTAACTCTAGATCATGGGTTGAATAATTCTTTTCATGATTCTTAAGTTGTCTGGAAGCGTAAGCTATAAACTTTTGACGTTGCATTAATACACATCCATAACCTAACTTAGAAGCGTCACAATAGATTACAAAATCTTCAGTTCCTTCTGGTAACGCTAGTATGGGTGCATGGGTTAATCTTTGCTTAAGAATTCTAAATGCTTCTTCTTGTTTTGGTCCCCATTCAAACTTAATGGATTTACAGGTCAGCTTAGTTAAAGGAATGGCTATTCTAGAAAAATCTCGAATAAATCTTCTATAATAACCGGCCAATCCTAAGAAACTTCTAACCTCGGTTGGTGATTCAAGGGTTTTCCAATTGGTTATTGCCTCGATCTTGGTGGGATCTACACGAATTCCTTCATGATCAACTAGATGTCCGAGAAATTGTACCTGTTCTAACCAAAACTCACACTTCGAAAACTTAGCATAAAGCTTCTCTTTTCTCAATAAACTTAGAAGTGCGTGTAAATGCTTTGCATGTTCCTCTTTACTCTTAGAGTAAATGAGAATATCATCTATAAAGACAATTATGAATTTATCCAAATATGGTTTACATATTCGGTTCATCATGTCCATGAATGCAGCTGGGGCATTGGTTAAACCAAATGGTATGACAGTAAATTCATAATGGCCATACCTTGTTCTAAAAGCGGTCTTAGGAATGTCCTCTTCCTGTACCTTTAATTGATGATATCCTGATCTTAAATCGATTTTAGAGAAAAATCGTGCTCCTTTCAACTGATCAAACGAATCATCAATTCTTGGTAATGGATACCGATTCTTAATTGTGACCTTTTTCAATTCACGGTAGTCAATGCACATACGCATTGATCCGTCCTTCTTTTTAACGAATAAGATCGGCGCTCCCCAGGGTGATGAACTTGGCTGTATGAATCCTCTCTCTAATAATTCATCTAATTGTTTCTTTAGTTCCTGCATTTCTGCGGGTGCCAAATGGTAAGGTGCCTTGGCAATTGGTGCTGTCCCTGGTATTAAATGGATTCTGAATTCAACTTCCCTATCTGGAGGTTGTCCTGGTAGCTCTTCTGGGAATATATCTGAAAACTGGGATACTACTGGAATATCCTTTAATTCTTTTTCTTTAGTGTTAGTGATTATGGAAATCAAATACACTAATGACCATTTTCTTATATAACTTGATGTTTTCATCGCAGAGATGAACTTTGTGGATTTAAGGGTTTTATCTCCTTTAATTGTGATCTTTTCACCCCTTGGTGAATTTACTTGGATTGACTTTTGATCACACAAAATACTGGCTTTATTGGCTATTAACCAATCCATTCCTAATACAATATCAAATCCTGCCAGATTTATGGGGTAAAGGTTTGCAATAAATTTCTGATTTAGAATTTCTATTCTTGCTCCCTGCAAGATTTCAGAAATCTTAATGGTTTCCCCATTTGCTGTCTCTACTAGACATTCTTGTGGGAGTTTAGTTAATGGTTTATTAAGTAATTTGTAAAATTAAGTATTAACAAAACTTTGGTTCGCACCAGAGTCAAATAATACTTTAGCAAAAACATCATTAACTAAAAACGTACCGGCGATCACATCTGGGATCATCTTTGCTTCTTCTGCAGTTAGAACAAATGCTCTAGCATTTTTAGTATTCTTGGTGTTTGTAGCTGGAGCTAGCTTTGGATAGTTAGGCTTGATGTGGCCTTGTTCTCTGCAGTTGTAGCATATCCTGTTGCTAATCTTTTTCCTGCAATCTTCCTCCTTGTGTCTCGATATTTTGCAAAAGTTACAGTATATGGAGCATTTTCCTGAATGCTTCCTTTTGCAATACTTACAGTAGGGTGCAGAAGTAGAACCTACATTTCTCCCACGGTTAGAATTTCTAGAACGGAATTCTTGTGTAAGCTTCTGGGTTAGGTTCCTCCTTTGATCCTCTTCTCGTGTACGGACTAATTCATCTGTCAAGGTATTGGCTAGTTCTACAGCTTCTTCTATAGTTTGGGGTCTAGCTGCCTTGACTACATGCCTTATCTCTCCAATTAATCCCCAGATGTAACGGGAGATTAGTACTGGTTCAGGTGAAGCAAGGGTTGGCACTATTCTAGCATATTCAAAGAATAACTTAGTGTACCCCTTACTATCCATACCAGTCATTCTAAGGTTTAAGAACTTGTTTGCTATCTGTTCTTTCTCATTAGGAGGGCAGAATTTCCTTTCGACCATGTTTTTAAATTCCTTCCATTCCATATTGTAAGTTCTATCACTTCCTCTAGTTTGGAGGATAGTATTCCACCATTCTAGTGCTGAATTCTTAAACAAATTGGAAGCAAACATTATCTTATCCTTTTCAGCACATTTACTTATTCTTAAGACTGCCTCAGTCTTTTCTATCCAGCGTAGAACTACAACGGCCCCTTCATTGCCCGAGAATTCCATTGGTTTACAAGACCAGAATTCTTTGTAAGAACAACCGTAAGACACAGTTCTTCTTCTTTTGGGAATGTGCACTTTAAGTACGGGTCCATTGTTTACGCTGTTTGCAGGTTCAGAGGGTCGCTTGCTATCATGTTTACTTTTAATTTCGGCTTCCCTAACCGTTTGAATAATATATGGCATCGCATCTATTATTCCTTGTGGCACTATGTGTTGGATGGCACTGTTATCCACTTGGTTTCCATTGTTGTTGTTCGGATTTTCGTTACCCTGGTTATTGTTACTCTGGTTATCATTATTCAGATTTTCCTGATTCACTTCGTCGGCCATCTGAATTTCCTACATACACAAAAACCAAATGGGGGAATAGTGCCAGGCAGCTGCCTGGCACTTCCCCATTGGACCAATACGTTTATTGTTTTATATCTATTTTAAATTACGTTTTTGTCCCCAGCTCAAAATAAAATTACGTTTTTGCCCCCAGCTCAAAATAAAATTACGCTTTTTGTCCCCATCTTAAAATTACGATCTTGCCCTCAATTCAAAATTACGACTTTCTACATATACAAAAACCAAATGGGGGAATAGTGCCAGGCAGCTGCCTGGCACTTCCCCATTGGACCAATACGTTTATTGTTTTATATCTATTTTAAATTACGTTTTTGTCCCCAGCTCAAAATAAAATTACGTTTTTGCCCCTAGCTCAAAATAAAATTACGCTTTTTGTCCCCATCTCAAAATTACGATATTGCCCTCAATTCAAAATTACGACTTTGCCTGGCACTCTCCCATTGGACCAACCAGTTTATTATTTTATATCCATTCTAAAATCACGTTTTTGTCCCTCTATAAAATTACAGTTTTGCCCCCAGTTCAAAATAAAATTACGCTTTTGTCCCCAGCTCAAAATTACGATTTTCCCTCCATTCAAAATAAAATTGTGGCTTTGCCCTCAGCTCAGAATTACCTTTTCGCCCCCAGTTCAAAATAAAATTTTGTTTTTGCCCCCACTTAAAAATTACGATTTTGCCCTCTGTTCAAAAATATGATTTTTCCCGTTTAAAAATTGTGATTTCGCCCTCAATTCAAAATTACGTTTTTTCCCCCGTTCAAAATAAAATTATGTTTTTGCCCCCAACTCAAAATTATGATTTTTCCCTCGGTTCAAAATAAAATTATGCTTTTGCCTCAAGCTTAAAATTATAATTGTGCCCTTAGTTCAAATTTATATTACGTTGTTACCCCAAGTTAAAAATTACGAATTTACCCCTGTGAAAACTTACAGTTTTGCCCCAGGTTCAAATTTACAGTACTGCCATTACTTTAGCTTTTGTTAAATTACGATTTTACCCCAGTCAAAAAATACAACTTTCCCTCAGTTAAAAATTACAATATTGCCATTCTTTTAGTTTTTTTATCAAAACTATAAAAGCGTTTTGTTTTAATTGTTGACTCGATTTAATTGTTTTTCGTGTCAATGAGCTGACTAACACTCGCTCATTATTCGGTCATCGCCCCGCAACGCGGGCGGGGCACCAACTAGTTTTAAACATTTACCACATATTAATATCACAAGATAATATCTTAATATGATCAATCATATGACATGCATTTTGATCAAAAACGTCGAGCATTGCGACTTTACTCTTTCTTATCTATTATACATCTACTACAAACTAATACTGAAATTTGAAAATTACAATACTACTATGCATCGCTAACCACAAAGTGGTCTATACTACAACATATATTATTATTGCACATATTATTATTACACATATTATTATTATTATTATTATTATTATTATTATTATTATTATTATTATATTTTTTTTTTCATAAAAACATATTATATATTATATTATTATTATTATTATTATTATTATTATTACCAACTCCACCATCCCCTTCACTGGTCTGGATTCATCCAGTAATCCATATTGCGCTCGTCATATTTCCAGACGAGTCGCTCTCCTACCTGCCTCATCCTCTCACTACTCTCCAAAATCTCTTCTCTTAAAGTTCGGAGCTCATGCACATTATCTGCACTCATTGGGGGTGCAGGTGCTGGTACTGGGCCCGGGTACTGGGGCATGGGATTCTCCTGAGGGTATGGATTCTCTAAGATCTCCCTAATGTATTCATCGTTGTCATAGTAGGGATCTAGAGGGTCCAGACCTGGATAGGCTGCTAAGTTTGGGATGGGTTCATCGTTTAGGAGATAACGTGGCACATAATCCCTATGATCATCAAACCATGGATCATAATTTGGATCTAAAGGGATTAGGGGCTGGTATCCTAGGTATCTCCTCAGGGTTGAAATCATGCATCTCTATCTCCATCGGCTGAGTGGGGAACAAAGGTAAGGGTTGTGGGGCTACTAGTTGTTCCAGATTTGGGTCGGCAGCAGTTGTTGCTAGGATATGAAAATTGGCTAAGCTTCTATTAAGCATATCCTGTGTATGGGCATCTGACTCTCTCTTAGCGGCTGCTAGGACTCTTTGCTGTTGTAACTTTCACATTCTTTTCCTACGCTCGAATGCTCCCTTACTGAACCATCCTCTCCTTTTCTGAGGGAATGGCTCTTCAGACTGAGCCTTAAAGATAAACATCCCTTCTTCCTGATCAGCAGAATACCCAGGGAGGGTAGGCTGGGAAGAAGTTCCCTCACTCCTAGGTGAATCAGACAACTTACGATACACGTCCGAGGGTCCTTGATCACTCATACTGAAAACTAACAAATAGTCAAATAACACACAACAGTAAAATACAGATATGCACGTATTTTCATAATTTATTTCCTAACAATTTGGATAATATATTGATGTCAGCAGAACACTTCTGTGGCTGAATCAGTGGCTTAGCTCTGATACCACCTTCTGTCGCAACCCTCGCCCCCTTATTTGTCCCGGGAACGGCCGGCCACGAACACCAGTGTCAGTGGTATCATTTTGTTTATTAATTTGGCAGCGGAAATTTCATCAGGACCGTAGTTAGGAAATGTTTATCAGAGTAAAACCACCGTATTTTATATTAATAACCACATGGGTAAAACCCAAGTTTCTTATTACAACATAGGGATAAACCCTATTTTATTGAATTTAAAACATCGTCTTTTAGGTAACTTTTATAGCCACATTTTCCAAGCCGTTAGTGCTCTCAACCTGGCTTTCTTCTAATTTGGCTTTCATATTTTGTTACCTGAAATGCGTTTTAAAAACATTTGTCAGTGGGAAATACTGGTGAATGAATCCCAATTTAATCAAGAAGAGTTTTATCAATTACTCATTCAGTATTGTCAATCCTGACTGGTGGGTCATATTACCCATTGGCTAACTCGTTGTCCAATGGTAACGTGTTCCACATTTTGTATACAAAACCCCAACATACCGGCAGTAATTGAAGAACTACAAAGACTCAATCACTGCTTAATCATATTGTAAAGCATTTAAGGTTTTGTAAAACAGTTCACAAAAAGGTTTACAAAAAGAGGATAAACTCACATTGCTGTCTTAGACTTCTTTTAGGGTTTCCTGGTGATTTATCTATAATTTGCACAAATGTATATATGTTAGTATAATAACCCTTTATTTATATTAACGATACCCTCCCCGAGACGGTATTCCAACAACTACGTCGGGCAGAACCACGACAGCTGTTACGGAACCCTTGATCAATCGGGCAGCGTATCTAATACGTAACCGGGGTTATAATACTTACAACGGAGCAGAACTTCGTTAATTAGGGGGATATTATACCCGAGTATTATGCCTACTATAAGAATTTCGAGAGAAAGAGTCGAGAGATGAACGATTTCAACTTCAAGCTGATGCCTGCTATTTATAGGGCTGTAATTTCGTTTCCTCGCGGCCCGCGTAAGGTTAGACCTCGGGTTAACCGGCCCGCGTAATAGTGGGGTCTAGGCCGTAGCTGATCTGGGTCACGGTACAGGTTCAACACGTTGCTGCCACGTGGCAGCTCAGGGCTGCGTCTGATCTTGTAGCTGTCGCGGCCCGCGTAAGATGTAGCCAAAGGCTACGCGCCCCGCGACAACCTTTAAATTTTTGTTTTTATTTTATTTTTAATGACATTTCATATTTTGGGCTCGGTTTTCACGTACGGGTGTATTTTGAGACATATGGGAATATTTTAAAATATATTAGGGCGTCAGAAAAATTTCAGGAGGGTTGTTATAGCTTAAGCCACACAACCTCATCTCAAGATTTTACATATAAACAACCACCTAGCTGGAACATCCTTAAAAGAAGTTAATCTCTTTGTATATCCTATGTTTCTTCTCTTTTCATGATTCTGTCATTTGGTGTCAGCAAACAAAAAACTCAATTTGTATTCATATGAAGTGGCCTCCTACAATCCTTATTTAACTGTCTATTATTTGGTTTGACATGAAATGGCTGGTTTTGCTATTTCTAATGTAATGAGCAATGCACGTGTTTATGCGGTTCCCCTGGTTGTCTACTTACAAATGATTTTGTATTAAACGTGCACCTATATATATAAGTTGATATGTACATATTCAGAAGATGTGAAAAATAATCCAATTTCTTAAATTTGGTCTGTGGCCAATTAGGCGCTCACTATCGGTTCATTATGTTCAACCTTAGTCTTGAATCGTCATCTTAAATATCGAGTGAGTTAAACTGAAGATCTGGTAGTAGATCAATCTTTAGGACTATATATAAGTATTCAAATTCTTGTTTTATAATGATAAGTACCCGTTTTGAAGTGTTTTATAATGATCAAACATGGGTACATGGGCATGAATCAATAAACCCCTCTTTAAGCATAGTTGAGGGACCTTAAAACGATAACGATGAATGAACCAAGTTTACACAATTACTCATTTGGGGTTTTGTTGAGTATTATGTTCAATTACTCATTACGGAATTCAAATTGTTGAATTTCATGTTTTAATCATCCTTAATTTTTAATAATGAACAAAAGATATAGTCAATATTGTCACACCCCGACCACGTAAATCAATGAAACATGGCGGAAACGTCGGGGAGTGTTGTAACAGAATTAATGTTTCACAACCATGGAAATTAAAGTTTTGTTTTATTCATCAAACAAGTGAGTTACATTGTCTTTAACAAGAAATAAAGAGTACATAACATAAATTAACTAGTTCTTGTCTCGTTTTAAGTCACTAAGGCACAGGTCCGCCTAAGTATGTCTCGATAAGTCCTATGCATCAACTCCTGAAAACACATGTGAAAATAGGCACGTCAGCATAAAAATGCCTGTGAGATACATAGGTTTTGTGAAAATAGGTTTCATGACTTATGTTTGAGAAAATGTTTAGTCATGAACCTTGTAATTTGCTTTGTCTTGTAAATCATTTGAAAAAGCGATAAGATCAGATGATATGTATAAATAAGAGAATAGTGTATGGTTAAATGAATAACCAAGTAAAATGAGTTTGTTATAAGATAAGTTGTTTTGTAAAACAATGTCTTGTGAAAAGTATGTTATTTGTATAAAATGTTATATGTCTCAAATTGAAATGATTCAAATAACGCTACAATATGTGATACCATACAAACACTTATATATAGGAAGTACCAGCGGCGTATCCACCGTTCTTGTATCATATTACATACGCCTCGTTACTTAAATCACTTACTCAAACCAAACCACCAACGTAAAATGTTTATGTATAATCAAATGTCAAAATGTAAGCATGTGATGAATAACAAATGTACTAAGTATGCAACAAAGGACATACATAGCATAAAATGTAATGTAAAACAATGTACTAAGTACGCACACAATGGCCATACATAGCATAAAATGTAATGTAAAACAATGTACTAAGTACGCACACAATGGGCATACATAGCATAAAATGTAATGTAGAACAATGTACTAAGTACGCACACAATGGGCATACATAGTATGAAATGTAATGTAAGACAATGTACTAAGTACGCACACAATGGGCATACATAGCATAAATGTAATGTAAGACAATGTACTAAGTACGCACACAATGGGCATACATAGCACAAATGTAATGTAAAACAATGTACTAAGTACGCACACAATGGGCATACATAGCATGAAATGTATTGTAAAGTGATGTACTAAGTATGCACACAATGGGCATACATAGCATAAAATGTATTGAAATCATGTACTATAAATGTACTAATAAACATAGCAAGTATATGATGTGAAAACAGGAAAGCATGAAAGTAACAAGTAGGCACATGTGTTTCACCCCAAAACAGTTTGGAAAACAGTAAAAGAGGGGTCTATGTACTCACTTGAGATTGCTCAGAAGTCCTAAGATAACCACCAAGCAATGCTAGAGATCACGGAATCAAACGGCACCTAATATAGGTAACTATGTTAATAAACCGGACCTAAATCGGAGGATCGGATAGAATGAGGGTTCGTAAACCAAACTAGTATGGAGACTCGTGTAATATGGTTTAACAAAGCCTACATACTAAATGAAACCTAACATAAGTGCTTACGACCCATTACGACCCGTTTAGGTAGCTTATGGTACTTTAACGCGTCGTTCGCGTGAAACGCGTTCGGACCGCCTAACTAGTCCTATGATAAGTAAAATATGCCTCTACATGTTTAATATTGTTGTTAAATCAGTTTAGATGTCATAAGTTATGTTACATATGCTAAAAATGAAATTTGGTGTAAAAAGGGCATTTTAGTAATTTACCTAAGGCATATAAACTACCTATCATACAACTACTTAAACGAAGCGACCATAAGGTATAACCTCGGAAGGTTATTCCCTATTTACTATGGTCACCTAATGTATTTGGTCGGATCCTAATGATCGACCAAATGGGTCGGGTTCGAAGGTATAAGCGATTTATTAGATCGCTTACCCTTACGACCCTAGACAACGTGGTAATCAGTAGGCATAGTCACAAGGGACTATAACCATCGTGATTACGCTCACGTTGCGAAGTTCAAACGAACTTCGCATTGACCATAAACTGGTCAATGCAGAAAGTCAAACAAGGTTTGACTTTCGGACTCGAAAAGCAATAAAAGAACGAAGGAATACTTACGAAGGGTCCCCGAATGCTAATCTTGATTCAAGTAGCTCAGGTATGAAATAAAGGTTTCAACTTAGAGCTTCTCAAATCAGATTCTAGTGGGTTTTTGCAAGGCATGGGGTTGGGTATTTATAGTATTCTTCGAACCGTTAAGATCGTTTCTTGAATAACATGATCGAATCTCGTGCGTACACTTGTTGGAATGTTGTGGTGACTAAAAAATGGCCCCTCATGAACTGAAAGGGCAAGTGTGGGTGTGTGGTTGGGAGCTTAACAGCTATAATCTGCTGATTAATTGATCTTATCTGATCTGGGAGTCTGACGCGGGCCGCGTAAAGGATAGCCCTGGTTTTACGCGGGCCGCCTGGCCTGACTGGTCAGAAACCAACTTTCATAAATGACAGTTTTGGTCCCTGTTACGTTTTAAGGCCATTCCCGACACTTCTAAGGCCCGTAAAGCCAACTTTAAGGCCCTAAAATGATGCCTAAACATTGTGTACATGAAACATGCTCAAAAATATGTCAGATGTCGGTTCGTTTGGCCGTACGATCGAGTTGTTCGCTTAATTACGACGGAATGCGCACAAGTGCGAAAAACGATCCAAATGACGCGACGAATGGATTTTTCTTATGCCAAACACTAAAATAAAATATTTTAGTGCTTACATAAATTTTTGGATGTCAGGATGTATTCAGAACGTAAGTTATGCGTGAAAATGCAAACTTGTGCACTTTTTGACGCTTTTAGTCCCTGAATGACCCAAAAGTTTATTTTAGCACACCGAACCCCTCAAAGCCTATTTCTAAGCTATGTAAAGGATATTTATGGTATGTTTAACTTATCGTCATGTTCCGGAATGTCTGTTACAGTTCAAATTGGCATACTTTCGCCGTTTGTCAAATTTAGTCCCTGTAAACGAATTAACTTGTTTTTGACATACCAAAGTCTTCAAAACTTATTTCTAAGTTATGTAAAGGTTATTTAAGGTATGTTAAGTCTATTTCACTATTCCGGAGTGTTCGTTGGATTAAACTGGTTATATTTACGCATCAGAGCGCGTATAACCCTCCAGAAAGCGATCTAAAGCTTAAAATCTAACAAGAGTTGATATGTGCAAACGATACACATATTTTTACAAATCCCAAGTATGAAATACATTATTTCATTGGTTTGGCATTTGTTTGATGGTTGAAGTGACACAGGTGTCACAGTCTCCCCTACTTTAGGAAATTTCGTCCCGAAATTTAATTCTAGAGGAAACTTGTGAGGACGACGGGGATGTTTTTGCTTTGAATGAACCCCTTGAACCCTAAGTAGAACTCTGGGCCATGATAGGGTTCTTAGCGAAATTGTCAATCCCTCAAAGTGAAGTCCTTGTAGCAGCAAAACATGGAGTTTCAAACTATGGATTAGAGAACGTTTCCCATGAAGATTTATCATAGGAAACTTGAATTCATGATTGGGAAGTGTAAGATAAAATGACATTGGTCAAAGTCCAAGACTTCTCCCGTATCATTACTCTTGTCAATATAGGTCTTAACACATGACAAAACTTCCTGTGGTTTCTGTGCACTGAATTCCATAATTATGTAGGCCTCCATAATTACGTATTTCCTTGCACAGTCCGCACAGTTCATTTCATAATACGTATGGGAAAAAATCAAACGAATAATCCTGTGGTGATTTAACTTGACTGCAATAGAGTCTCTTTAACTAGGTCACCAAAGGATTAGATCAACGAATAATCTCTTGAACTAGACCACCCGAGGGCCTATTTAACTACATAAACACATGATATCTTTAACTAGATTGTCGAACCAATCCCTTTAACTTAGATCGACGAAGGATCTCTTTAACTAGACCACCAGAGGGCCTATTTAACTATATCAACGCATGATATATTTAACTAGATTGTCGAACCAATCCCTTTAACTTAGATCGACGAAGGATCTCTTTAACTAGACCACCAGAGGGCCTATTTAACTATATCAATGCATGATATATTTAACTAGATTGTCGAACCAATCTATTTAACTTAGATCGACGAAGGATGTCTTTAACTAAACTACCCAAGGGGAAAATTTATCTACATCGACGGAGGATGTCTTTAACTAGTTTAACGAATCAATCTCTCTAACTAAACTACTCAAGAGGAATATTTAACTACATCGACGAAGGATGTCTTTAGACTTTGGAATGGTACTTTATAATCCAAGGGCTTAACTACAACGTAGAAGTCCATTAAGGATTTAAGATAGTACCTTTTTGAATATCCTACTATGAATCCTTCATATGAAGATAAGAAAGATTCTATGAGGATTTTGGATAACGAATATCCAGAGTACACAAAAACACAAAAATGCATAAAAGAAAACGCAAAATGCATAAACACATAGTCACACAACCACAAAATTGTTTATCTAGATCTTTAATTTGTTAATTTGTTTTGTTGATTACGTACATGTATTTGAAGCACACTAGGAATCCATTCCGTGGATTTCATTTGGTACTTTAAACATTAGCAAGAATCTATCTATAAAGATAGAATGATCTACCAAAAGTTCGATTTCGTTTTCAAGAAAACGCAATATTCGAATTAAGGTACAATAAATTTTAGGATATACGGAAATGCCCTTAGGTACCCTATTAAGAATTTATAGTGGTACTTTGGGTATTCGTACAGAGTTGTAACTTACGCCTTGTACTTCGTTTCTTTGGAAGAAACGGGTACTTAGGATTTTTGTGGGAAATCGCAAGAGATTATAAAATGGGAAGATTTTGGGGGGAAATCTGTTCTTCAAGGAATACGGCTCCTTGATTGTCGGTATTGTAGGGGATACGTTGTTTATACATGCCATCACATTTGTACATTGCAATGTAAAATAAAAAGATTTATTTATAAACAACAACAACTGTTTCATGGACCTTGACGACAAAAGAAAGTAATACATAAAGCTTGATTATTTCTAAACAACATTGTCTTCTAGTTGGTCTGATGCTCATCCCTGCGCTGGATTCGCATTAGCAATCTTTGGGCAATTTCTTCGAAAATGGCCCATCTCGCCACAGTTGAAGCAAGGACCTGGTGGACAACGAGCTTGAGCAGGATTTACTTGAGGTTGGTTTGGACCACCTTCGTTTGGGGTAAATCGACAAGCATTTGCCAGGTGACCGAGTCGCCCACATGATGCACATAAACGACACTGTAGGTGAGCTAAGTGGTGTGCATTACATTTATTGCATATCGGTGCAGTACCGGCATAAGGTTTCCTTGCAGGAGGTTGAGTTGGTTGGTTGCGGGTGTTTTGGTTGGGTTGAGCAGCAATCGCACAATTCTGCGAAGCCTTACGCTTCTTAGAAGGTTCGGTTTTGCTTTCCTTGGTTTCCTCCTGAACATTAGCTGCTTGTTTCTTGTCGCCTTTCCGAAAAAGTTTATTCTTCCTGATGTGGGATTCAGTTAGGGTGGCAGACAGTTCAATGGCTTGTCTGACAGTAGTAGGGTTACTGCCAGTAACAATATCCTGAACTAGGTCAGGAAGACCATCAATGTATTTCTCAATCGCCTTATCCAGAGGCGTAACCATAGTAGGGCATAACAAGCTCAATTCTTCATAGCGGTCAGTATAGGCTCGATGTTCCCCACTGTCTTGCTTCAAATCATCAAATTCCCTTTCTAGAGCCCTTAGCTCATGACGAGGACATAATTCCTTCATCATAAGAGCCCTAAGCTCGGCCCAAGTCTGTGCTAATGCAACCTCAGCACCGCGGTCTCTCATAACCCCGTTCCACCACGTAAGAGCCCTCTTCTGAAACACACTCGAAGAAAACTCGACCTTGCGATTTTCAGGACACTGAACGTGACGGAAAGTATTCTCAATGCTCTTGAACCATTGAAGAAGCCCAGTTGCTCCCTCAGAACCACTAAACTTGAGCGGTTTAGCCGAGTTAAAATTCTTGAAATTGCATGGAGCATTGTTGTTGTTGATGGCTTGAATCATTTGAGCATAAAGATTTGGGAAGGCAGCAGCCATTTGCTGCGCGATGATTTCCGCCAGTTCGGCATTCGCCATCTGATTGTCGCGTCGAGGAGGCATTCTAAAAGAGGAAACATGAAAGGAAACGAGTGAGAGAATTAGACGAAAAGAATGAGATGAAACAAATCTGATGAAAGCAAGGATAGTGGTCATTTGTTTGTGACTACAAAGCAACAAACGACCCCGGTGATTAATCAAAGTAAATAGGTCAAAAATAATGTATCGCGAAGACATGCTCGCCTATAAGTGGACACTCACCCCAAGAGTTCCCAGGTAAGAGTGATTGGTCCGATTATGTGGATTTGTACGAACACTCTAGCCTTAGACAGAAAACTCAGGGTAAAGGCACCCACCCTTCCAGTTTGCACGTGTTCACATTATTTAGACCAACTTTGACGGGATTTTGAAAACTTAAAGGGTTCAAAACCATATAATAAATCATCCTAGAACAGATGATTAGTTTTCAAAGCGGGATAGAAATTTGTGTTCTTATTGTGGTTGTCACTTAAGAATAAGTGACGGTATTGTTTTAAAACTAAACACAAGAAAACTTGTGTTAGGGTCCTAGGAAGGTTATAGTCTAGGTCAAAGCATTACTAATAACCTAATTCCCTATAACCATTGGCTTTGATACCATCTTTTCTGTCACACCCCGACCACGTAAATCAATGAAACGTGGCGGAAACGTCGGGGAGTGTTGTAACAGAATTAATGTTTCACAACCATGGAAATTAAAGTTTCGTTTTATTCATCAAACAAGTGAGTTACATTGTCTTTAACAAGAAATAAAGAGTACATAACATAAATTAACTAGTTCTTGTCTCGTTTTAAGTCTCTAAGGCACAGGTCCGCCTAAGTATGTCTCGATAAGTCCTATGCATCAACTCCTGAAAACACATGTGAAAATAGGTACGTCAGCATAAAAATGCCTGTGAGATACATAGGTTTTGTGAAAATAGGTTTCATGACTTATGTTTGAGAAAATGTTTAGTCATGAACCTTGTAATTTGCTTTGTCTTGTAAATCATTTGAAAAAGCGATAAGATCAGATGATATGTATAAATAAGAGAATAGTGTATGGTTAAATGAATAACCAAGTAAAATGAGTTTGTTATAAGATAAGTTGTTTTGTAAAACAATGTCTTGTGAAAAGTATGTTATTTGTATAAAATGTTATATGTCTCAAATTGAAATGATTCAAATAACGCTACAATATGTGATACCATACAAACACTTATATATAGGAAGTACCAGCGGCTTATCCACCGTGCTTGTATCATATTACATACGCCTCGTTACTTAAATCACTTACTCAAACCAAACCACCAACGTAAAATGTTTATGTATAATCAAATGTCAAAATATAAGCATGTGATGAATAACAAATGTACTAAGTATGCAACAAAGGACATACATAGCATAAAATGTAATGTAAAACAATGTACTAAGTACGCACACAATGGCCATACATAGCATAAAATGTAATGTAAAACAATGTACTAAGTACGCACACAATGGGCATACATAGCATAAAATGTAATGTAGAACAATGTACTAAGTACGCACACAATGAGCATACATAGTATGAAATGTAATGTAAGACAATGTACTAAGTACGCACACACTGGGCATACATAGCATAAATGTAATGTAAGACAATGTACTAAGTACGCACACAATGGGCATACATAGCACAAATGTAATGTAAAACAATGTACTAAGTACGCACACAATGGGCATACATAGCATGAAATGTATTGTAAAGTGATGTACTAAGTATGCACACAATGGGCATACATAGCATAAAATGTATTGAAATCATGTACTATAAATGTACTAATAAACATAGCAAGTATATGATGTGAAAACAGGAAAGCATGAAAGTAACAAGTAGGCACATGTGTTTCACCCCAAAATAGTTTGGAAAACAGTAAAAGAGGGGTCTATGTACTCACTTGAGATTGCTCAGAAGTCCTAAGATAACCACCAAGCAATGCTAGAGATCACGGAATCAAACGACACCTAATATAGGTAACTATGTTAATAAACCGGACCTAAATCGGAGGATCGGATAGAATGAGGGTTCGTAAACCAAACGAGTATGGAGACTCATGTAATATGGTTTAACAAAGCCTACATACTAAATGAAACCTAACATAAGTGCTTACGACCCATTACGACCCGTTTAGGTAGCTTATGCTACTTTAACGCGTCGTTCGCGTGAAACGCGTTCGGACCGCCTAACTAGTCCTATGATAAGTAAAATATGCCTCTACATGTTTAATATTGTTGTTAAATCAGTTTAGATGTCATAAGTTATGTTACATATGCTAAAAATGAAATTTGGTGTAAAAAGGGCATTTTGGTAATTTACCTAAGGCATATAAACTACCTATCATACAACTACTTAAACGAAGCGACCATATGGTATAACCTCGGAAGGTTATTCCCTATATACTATGGTCACCTAATGTATTTGGTCGGATCCTAATGATCGACCAAATGGGTCAGGTTCGAAGGTATAAGCGATTTATTAGATCGCTTACCCTTACGACCCTAGACAACGTGGTAATCAGTAGGCATAGTCACAAGGGACTATAACCATCGTGATTACGCTCACGTTGCGAAGTTCAAACGAACTTCGCATTGACCATAAACTGGTCAATGCAGAAAGTCAAACAAGGTTTGACTTTCGGACTCAAAAAGCAATAAAAGAAAGAAGGAATACTTACGAAGGGTCCCCGAATGCTAATCTTGATTCAAGTAGCTCAGGTATGAAACAAAGGTTTCAACTTAGAGCTTCTCAAATCAGATTCTAGTGGGTTTTTGCAAGGCATGGGGTTGGGTATTTATAGTATTCTTCGAACCGTTAAGATCGTTTCTTGAATAACGTGATTGAATCTCGTGCGTACACTTGTTGGAATGTTGTGGTGACTAAAAAATGGCCCCTCATGAACTGAAAGGGCAAGTGTGGGTGTGTGGTTGGGAGCTTAACAGCTGTAATCTGCTGATTAATTGATCTTATCTGATCTGGGAGTCTGACGCGGGCCGCGTAAAGGATAGCCCTGGTTTTACGCGGGCCGCCTGGCCTGACTGGTCAGAAACCAACTTTCATAAATGACAGTTTTGGTCCCTGTTACGTTTTAAGGCCATTCCCGACACTTCTAAGGCCCGTAAAGCCAACTTTAAGGCCCTAAAATGATACCTAAACATTTTGTACATGAAACATGCTAAAAAATATGTCAGATGTCGGTTCGTTTGGCCGTACGATCGCGATGTTCGCTTAATTACGACGGAATGCGCACAAGTGCGAAAAACGATCCAAATGACGCGACGAATGGATTTTTCTTATGCCAAACACTACAATAAAATATTTTAGTGCTTACATAAATTTTTGGATGTCCGGATGTATTCAGAACGTAAGTTATGCGTGAAAATGCAAACTTGTGCACTTTTTGACGCTTTTAGTCCCTGAATGACCCAAAAGTTTATTTTAGCACACCGAACCCCTCAAAGCCTATTTCTAAGCTATGTAAAGGATATTTATGGTATGTTTAACTTATGGTCATGTTCCAGAATGTCTGTTACAGTTCAAATTGGAATACTTTCGCAGTTTGTCAAATTTAGTCCCTGTAAGCGAATTAACTTGTTTTTGACATACCAAAGTCTTCAAAACTTATTTCTAAGTTATGTAAAGGTTATTTAAGGTATGTTAAGTCTATTTCACTATTCCGGAGTGATCGTTGGATTAACCTGGTTATATTTACGCATCAGAGCGCGTATAACCCTCCAGAAAACGATCTAAAGCTTAAAATCGAACAAGAGTTGATATGTGCAAACGATACACATATTTTTACAAATCCCAAGTATGAAATACATTATTTCATTGGTTTGGCATTTGTTTGATGGTTGAAGTGACACAGGTGTCACAAATATGTTAAAATAGGATGATTTTTTATGTTATTTTTAGTGAAATCTGTATTTTAATACCAAACTTGGAGCAGGTCAATTTTTGACCAAAAATTACTAACCTTTTCAAGCAAGTAAATGTGCCAAACACTAATACTTATATAATTTCAATACACTTTGGACACTTTCAACCAAGACTCCTTTCACCTAATTCTCTTAAATCGCCATTTGACCCGTTCGAGATGAAAAATAACCCAAATCCACCCATTCACAAGTAAAATGATTATTTATACATAAAGTGATAAAACACTCGCAAGATAATGAAGTAGAAATAGAGCACCTTGTTCCTGATGTCCAAACTCCTATGCTATATCTCTCAAAGAAAATTTTAAAAACCAACTTTTTCTTCTTCACAAGCTCCATGACCTGCAACAAATCGCATTTGTTCACTTCTACAGGAAAATACTATTTTCAGGGTTATGTCTCTAATCACTATAAATTCAACATACCTGTAAAGAAAGGCCAATGAAATGTATGCGGTTACAACAAAGAAACCATCAATCAAAAGGAAAACCTGTAAAAACAATATAAATCAACATATCAGAAAACCTAAGAACCTAAATTTAACAACACAAAAAGCCGATCAATAATAGGGATAGAATAAACCATCCATACTTGGATAAAAACCATAGTAAAAACTAAATAGCCTTTCTTAGGTCGTTTTCAAAGGAATGGTGAAACAGATTAATATTGCAAAAACCTACTTGTTCAACAGATGAATGTGTAGAATGAAAGATAGTAAAATAAAGAGAAAATAAAGAACGAATGAAAACATTCACTTACCATCTTGCAGCAGCTGATTGAAGAGAGAAAGTAAAATCTCTTGTGATTACCGTCGAGTACAAAGGCTTCAAAGCCGATGATTGATGATTCGTAGATGATCTTCAGAGAGAGAGGAGTATTGTGTCTTGAAGATCGATTGAAGGTTTTCGGACAGGATTGAGAGAGATGAAGAGGCAGAGGAATTTTGATCTAGGGTTTTGAGAGAGAAGAAACGATAATTGAAAGAGAGACTATAAAAGAAACTTACATAATACGCTGAAACCAATACTTGCACCAGAAATATGCCACGTGGATTGCTTAAGTGGCTTAACCAAGGAGTGACATGTGTCCCCAATGGTTTCTTTTATTATAGATACTAGTGGTAAGACCCGTGTGCAAACACGGGTGGTTTCTTAGAAAACCATACATACACATATTAATAGAAAGTATAGATAGGTATATAGATATTGTATCAAAACGTGTTATCTATTATAGCTAAAAGACAAGTATAAACATAGATTATCGGTTAATATATCAGTTACATACAATTATTTCCATTCTCTTATCCAAAAAAAGTGTGTATCCACCCATTGACAATTTAACTGTTTACCCAAAAAGGCAATATAAACTGTTTATAGACATAAGTACATATAAAAGATGTCTAACCAAACTTAATAGAATTTGAATACAACTTAAGGTTCAACAAACATTAACTACAAACACACAATCAGCTACCTCAACAACTTTCAGCAAAGCTAAATCAAGGAATCAGCAGACTTTAGAAATCAGCAGATCTTTATTCTCTCATCAACCTTTCCCAGATTTGCCCTTTGAATTGGAGCTCAAAATCCAAGGAATCAATATCATCTTCATCTGTCACACCCCAACCAATGGCGGATTCATTGGAGCGGGACTTGTTCAAGATTGCAAGAGACTTCATAACACTATTAGTGACAATATTTAATTTAACCCATTTCATTTCATAATAAAATTGTCAAATATTGCAAGGATTTCAAATAACGACATTTTTCAAACATAACAATAACAAAATTGATACAACACCTTAAACCTAAATGTCTAAGTGAATATCTAGGCATCTTTGCTACTTCATTTCATAGCAATCCTTAATCATCAACATGTAACATGTTAAAAATACAATTAAATGCAAAAGCAAAGGCGAGTATACAAGTTTATGAATATGTATAAGTATAAAAGTTTAAAACGAATCCACATGGCAACTTAGTTTATACAAGATCAATATAACATGGCATGCAATATTTCTAGTCAACCCTCTGTTTACGCAAAATGATATAATTCAACATGACCACTAGTCTACGGGCGGTGCGTTACTCCTATAGCGCTATACATGTCAAATGGAGGTTCGTGAAAGCTAATGACTAAAACATATCACATAAGTATGGTCCATGTATAAGCATCAAGTATCACAACATAGCATTCATGTATAAGGATTGTTTTCGTGCATTGCATAAAGTATAAGTTTAAGTGTGATTTAATAATGTAACATGTTACACCCCAAAAAGTGGTAAACATAAAAGGGGGTTGCGAGTATACTCACGGTTTTGCAAGTCTTCCACTTGGTAATCCCGCGAGTGAGTTGGTTGATTAGGAGGTTGGAACACCAAGTCCTTCTACAGAAAGGAAACATAGGTGTGTGAGTTTAGAGAAATTCGGAAGATTAAAGATTCGGATTTTGAAGCATAAGAACATAAGTATACGAAATTAATCATCTTCTAACACTAAGCACTTGTTTTGACACTATGAAACCTCAAGCGTTAATGTTTTCATGAGTAATATACTCATTAGAATCATACAAGTCTTGTGTCTTTAGATGATGTTATTCTAACACTTTGACGAATGAACACAAGTTCACCATCAAGGTTCGAATATTGAATATTACATACATATAAGTTTTATTTAGATTATATATCATTATGTCCAATATTTCAAGCATGAGGTAGAAGATTATTTCTTCATTCAGGTACCTCTAAGTATCATGGAAATCATGTAGGAGGTAGGAAGAACAAGCTTCCATTTAGGTACCTCTTAAGGTTCACCACTACACTTGATGTAAAAACATACAAGGAGGGTCATGAACTATGAATAATACAAGAATGTAAACAACTACACTATGAGAAATCATCAAGTAATGTGGGGATTTTATGTTGGACAACCCAAGTTAGTCCATAATCACACCTTCGTCAAGCTTGAAGCTTGAATATCACTTCTGGGTTAAAAACCCTAAGCAAAACAGAATTCATATGAGGTTTAACCTCTGATTTTTGTATGTCTCAGCCCCGTTTTAAGCCCAACTAACCATACAAGTGGTTATGCGCATAAGGACGTGGGTTTGAGTGAGTTAGACTCAAGTTTAAACAAGTATTAGTAAAGATAAATGAAATCAGATTCAAACAGTGAACTTTGGAGCCTATTTTCCGGATTTCCAGGGACTTATTCACTGTGAAATACCCATGGAATCGAAGCTAAGGTCGATCTAAGTGTTCTGGAAAAAGAATGAGCTCAAACGGATAAGAAATGAGTGAGTTATGCTCACTTTAGTGAAGCGTGGTACTTCTGTCCGAACTTCAGATTGCATCTACGATTTTGGAGGATTGAGAGAGTTTTAGTGGAGTTTATAAAGTGAAAATGACTTGGAGTGGAGTGGTATTTATAGGGGAAGGGTTGGGGTTAGTGGTTGTGAGTCTTTAATGCAAGAAACACACATTGGAAGCAACAAACACACAAAAATGGCCCAATCCCGTAAGCTGTTTGGAGCGGGCCTCCGATTCATGTTTCTCGCGGGCCGCGTAGGGAACAGGGTTAGTTTACGCGGGCCGTGACAAGGGGGGAGCTGGAGACCAAGTTTTGTTTATTTTCAATTTGGCCCCTATAGTTTGCTAATTAGGGTTTTAAGGCCTTTTAGGGATTATTTTCGCCATAAAATCATAGTATAAGATAATTTTAAGTATGAGGAACACAAACCAAGTATAATTAAGTGTATGAAGGTCATATTTAAGTTTTGTTTATGATCAAAACATGTTTTATGCATAAGTTTCACATATTTACAAGTTTAGCACATAGTTTCCAAGAATTACGATTAAGCATCAATTGTTCCACGAAATTGAACGTGTGAGCATGTATAAAGTATGTATAACATGAATTTAACAAAATACGAGTTTTATTATGATCCAAGTCTCGGATTTCACAACGGTTACAAAGAAAGAACGATTACAAGAACACAAGACTTCCAAAAACAGAAATACAAACAAGACTTTCTATTTATGGAAAGTATGAAGTAGCAGGGCGTTACAGTCTCCCCTCCTTTAGGGAATTTCGTCCTGAAATTTACGAAGAAGTAGGGAAAAGATGTGCATACTTCGTCTTCATTTCACTCTTGAGTTCCCAAGTAAACTCAGCGCCACGTTTTCCTTCCCATCGAACCTTAACGATAGGAATTTTACTGCGTCTCAATAACTTGACACCTTGATCCATGATTTCGAAGGGTCTTTCCACAAAGTGTAAGGTCTCGTTGACTTGGAGGTCCTCGAGTGGTACTTGAAGTCCTTCGTCAGCTAGACACTTCTTTAAGTTGGACACGTGGAAGACATGATGTACATTGTTGAGTTCTTCAGGCAGGTCCAGTCTATACGCAACCTTGCCAATCCTTTCGAGAATCTTGAAAGGACCAACATAGCGGGGTGCGAGTTTCCCTTTCTTACCAAAACGAACCACGCCCTTCCAAGGGGATACCTTGAGAAGTACGAAGTCACCTGTCTCGAATTCCAAAGGTTTGCAACGCTTGTCGGCGTAACTCTTTTGTCAGCTCCTGGCTTTAAGTAAATTGTCTCGAACCTATAAAATCTTGTCCGTCGCTTCTTGTATAAGCTCGGGACCAGTGAATTGAGATTCACCAATCTCGTGCCAACTAATAGGCGAACGGCACTTACGACCATACATTGCTTCGAAAGGTGCCATTTGAATACTCGCATGATAGCTGTTGTTGTACGAGAATTCGCTCAAAGGCAAGTGTGAAACCCAGTTGCCACCAAAATCTATTACGCATGAACGAAGCATATCGTCTAATGTTTGGATAGTACGCTCGGTTTGACCGTCTGTCTGAGGATGAAAAGCGGTGCTAAGGTTAAGAACAGTACCCATTGCAGATTGAAAAGTTTGCCAAAGACGAGACATAAAACGAGCATCACGGTCGGAAATGATGTCAATGGGGGTACCATGAAGACAAATGATCTCATCGGTGTAGATTCTAGCCAATTTCTCGACTTTGAAATCTTCACGAATGGGAAGAAAATGAGCTGATTAGGTCAATCAATCCACGATCACCCAAATACTGTCATGACCAGAAGAAGTACGAGGGAGCTTAGTGATAAAATCCATGGCAATGCTCTCCCATTTCCAGACAGGAATTTCTGGTTGTTTGAGCAAACCAGAGGGACGTTGATGTTCGGATTTTACCTTCGAGCAGGTAAGACATTTCGCAACGTAAGAGGCGATATCTCTCTTCATCCCAGGCCACCAATAGGATGTACGCATGTCGTGGTACATCTTATCAGCACCAGGATGAACAGAATACCTTGTTTTGTGTGCCTCATTCATAAGAAAGTCTCAGAGGTTTTCACGATTAGGGATCCAGATACGATCGAGATAGTATAAAATACCATCGGATTTAGACACGAGCTCATGTTCCTTAGCACCTCGTATCTCAACAGAGAGACTACCTTCGTTAATGGAGGCATATTGAGCTTCACGAATACGGTTTTGAAGATTGTTAACGAGTTGGAGACAACGAATACCCTTCACATGAGTTTTACGACTAAGGGCATCGGCTACTACATTCGCTTTACCTGGATGGTATTTGATTTCGCAGTCATAGTCGTTTAACAGCTCCACCCAACGACGTTGATGCATGTTCAGTTCTTTCTGGTCGAAGATGTGTTGAAGGCTCTTATGGTCGGTGAAGACCACACACTTAATACCATAAAGGTAGTGTCGCTAAATTTTCAATGCAAAAACAACTGCGCCAAGTTCAAGGTCGTGAGTAGTATAGTTCTTCTCATGTATCTTGAGTTGCCTCGACGCATAAACGATGACCTTGTCTCGTTGCATAAGCACACAACCAAGTCCAAGGTTTGAAGCATCGCAATACACAACGAAGTCGTCATTACCATCAGGAAGCGTGAGAATAGGAGCTTTACAAAGCATGTCCTTGAGTGTTTGAAAATATTTCTCTTGTTCGGGACCCCAAACAAAAGGTTTCTCTTTTTGAGTCAAGGAGGTCAAAGGGATAGCGATCTTCGAGAAGTTGGAGATAAAATGACGATAATAACCAGCAAGACCAAGAAATGAACGAATTTCAGATGGAGATTTAGGTACGATCCAGTTCTTTACAGCTTTGATTTTAGCGGGGTCAACGTGAATACCAAGTTTGTTGACAGTATGACCAAGGAATTGAACCTCTCTTAACCAAAATTTGCACTTGGAGAATTTGGCGTATAGACGTTCAGTGCGAAGAAATTCAAGGATAAGACGTAAGTGTCGCTCGTGCTCTTCTTGTGTCTTGGAATAGATAAGAATATCGTCGATGAATACAAACACGAAATGATCCAAGTACGCTTTGCACACGCGGTTCATCAAATCCATGAAAACGGCAGGTGCGTTGGTCAAACCAAAGGGCATGACCACGAACTCGTAGTGACCATAACGCGTACAAAAGGCGGTCTTAGGTACATCTTCTTCGAGGACTCGAAGTTGATGGTACCCAGAACGAAGATCGATTTTTGAAAAGCAGGTCGCGCCTTGCAACTGATCGAAGAGGTCATCGATGCGAGGAACAGGGTATCGGTTCTTGACAGTAAGCTTGTTGAGCTCACGATAGTCAATACACATTCGGAATGACCCATCTTTCTTTTTGACGAACAAAACAGGAGCACCCCAAGGAGAAGTACTAGGGCGTATAAAGCCTTTATCAAGAAGCTCTTGAAGTTGACTCGAGAGCTCTTGCATCTCAGAGGGTGCTAGACGGTAGGGAGACTTAGCAACAGGCGTAGCGCCAGGCACTAAATTGATACGAAAGTCGACAGAACGAGCAGGAGGTGGACCAGGGAGATCGTCGGGAAACACATCGGGGAAATCATGTACAATGGGAACGTCGCTTATGCTTGGGCCTTTGTCTTTCTTTTCCATAATATGGGCGAGAAAGGCGAAGGTACCCTTGCGTAAGCACTTGTTCGCTTGGATACACGACATAATCTTGAGACCTTGAGAAGGTTTCTCTCCATACACGTGTAGGGAATCACCATTTGGAAGAGGAAGGCGAATAAACTTTTCAGAACAAACAACTTCAGCATGAACTCGCCTAAGCCAGTCCATGCCTACTATGATGTCAAAGCTACCCATTTGCATAGGTATAAGATCGATTGAGAACGTATGGTCGTTAAGAATCAAAGAACAATTGGAAAGAACGAAATCGACAGCGACGGATTTACCATTAGCGACTTAAACAGCGAAAGATTTTGGCAACTTAGAGCATTTACACTTAAGCAATTGTTCAAATTCTAACGACACAAAACTTTTACCGGCGCCAGTATCAAACAGACAAGAAGTATAAACATGGTTCACAAGGAACGTACCAGTAATGACATCGTTCACATTCTGAGCCTGAGCGGCAGTGATGACAAAAGCTCATCCTCTAGCAGGTTGTTGAGCTTGTTACTGTTGTTGTGGCGGCTGCAGCTGCTGCTGTTGCTGAGGCTGATAACGCTGGGGACACACGTTGGCTAAGTGATTGAGATCACCACACTTGAAGCATGCTCGCACAGGAGCAGCTTGAGGTTGAGCCTGGTTAGGGGCAGGGTTTACAACAAGGGCTTGATTCTGGTTGTTTTGAGCTTGAGGGATGTTCCGACATCGGTTAGCAAAATAACCATACCTCTGACAGTTGGCGCATTTGCGGTAGGGTACGTTGGTAGGATGATGAAACAAACAGGTAGTACATCGTGGATGAGATCCAATGTAGCCTTGTCTCGGTGGTTCAGTGTTTGCAGGTGCAACGGCGGCTAAAGCTTGTAAAGGTTGTGGGTTTGGCGGAGTGACGACCGCACAATTCTGGCTTGAAGCCTTCCGCTTCTTGCCTTTATTCTTTTTGGATTGGGAGGATGAAGGTTCAACACCGGTGGTGGTGTCGGTGGTATCAGTAACTGCTTGGTGCGCTCTTCGTCGAAACCTTGTCATAGGTTCCATGAAGGACGCAATTGTTGTTAAGTTCGGTGGCTATACGAAAAGCATCTTCGATGGTCTGGGGATTAGCAGAGGCAACGTGGTTAGTCAAGGCAGGTGCAACACAACGAATGAATTTGGCTATGGTCTTGGGGACGGAGTCGACTTGTCCAGGACAGAGGACACTTAGTTGTTTGAAGCGCGAGATCAGACCATCCATGTCGCTCCCCTTCTGAGTAAGGTTCCAAAATTCGTTCTCCAACTTTTGGAGTTCGTGGGGAGGATAGAAGTGGTCTTTCATCAGTTGCTTAAGCTCGTCCCAAGGCAGGGCATGTGCAGCATCGTTTCCTCTCTTGTTGCGTTCGGTTGTCCACCATTCGAGTGCCTTTTCACGGAAAACCCCAGTTGCGTTCAAGGTTCTTAGTTCATCAGGGCAGCCACTTTGCAGGAAAGTAAGCTCAATCGCGTCAAACCAATTCATCATGGCGGTAGCGCCATTTTTTGCCAGTAAATTCTTAGGGTCTACAAGCCATAAATTGCTTGAATTGGAAGGTCGATTTGGGTCCTTCCACCTTTGAATCCACAAAACCATGTGGAGAGTCGGGGTTAGGTTGAAGCTTGCTCACGATGTCGGGTATTACCTCGGCCATTTGCTTGGCCATGAATTTCATACAATCCTTTTTCGACATGGATTCAGGGTTAGCGTTGGAGGTTGAACCCTTCTTTGACTTGGAGTCGGAGGTGGATTCCTTCTTGTTTTTCTTTGTCAATTTCTTCGACACGGCGTTGGACGACATCTAAGAATTGAAAGAGAAGGAACGGATGAGACTTGATCATAAATTTAAAATAAGTTTTGCAAGTTTAAGTATGCAAGTATGGTGTATCACGTATGGTTCACATAATTAACATGAATTCAACAAGTATTCAACAAGTATAAACACGTATGAATGCGTAAAAAGAGTATAAATTTAGTTTGTTCACGAGAATTATTATTGTTTTTTATTGCGCGAGACGTGCGAATTGTGTAACGGTTTTGAAACGAATGAAGTAACAAGTATAAAATTACATATAAATTGAATCGAATAAAAGAGAGGCTCATAAAACATAGGATTGTTTCGGGTAGAGAAACGTCGACTATTCCAAAGTGAATCGAAAGTCCTTTCAAATTAGAGAAACGTGCTTTGGCCTATAGGTAAGATACTCTCGTCGAGAAGCGATTAACGGTATCTTACCCTTCCAGTTACTACACGTCTCTAATCAATTGAAACAATCGAAACTTTGGCGAGATCGAAAATCGAGGAATGGGACTTAATCGACAAGGTGCGGGTTTCACCCCTAACTTGGCGATTTCGTACCCTAATGTGGTTGGTACTCGTCGGGTCAAAATATAATTTTAACACTTTGACGAGGGTCCACTAGAGTTTGAATTGGAAATTTACCATTAAGATATGGATTTCACTCCTAGCTTAATGGCAAAATTTCGTGCAAAATAAGAATAAGCGGAATGAGAGTCGCTCACCAAATTGTGGGTTTCACGCCTATTTTGGTAAACTCGTCTCTTTTGTATAAAGAGTGTCTTCAAGTGTATTTGTGTAAAACGTCTTAGGAAAGACATTATGTAAATATTAAGACCAAAAAGAAGAGAAGAAGCAAAATAGTAAGAATAACATTTTTAAGCATGTAACAAGAATGGTCAAAATATGGTTCCTACTATAGACTAGGTTGAACATAGCAATTCTACCTAATTCCCTATAGTTATGGCTCTGATACCAATCTGTCACACCCCAACCAATGGCGGAATCATTGGAGCGGGACTTGTTCAAGATTGCAAGAGACTTCATAACACTATTCGTGACAATATTTAATTTAACCCATTTCATTTCATAATAAAATTGTCAAATATTACAAGGATTTCAAATAGCGACATTGTTCAAACATAACAATAACAAAATTGATACAACACTTTAAACCTAAACGTCTAAGTGAGTATCTAGGCATCTTTGCTACTTCATTTCATAGCAATCCTTAATCATCAGCCTGTAACATGTTAAAAATACAAATCAATGCAAAAGCAAAGGCGAGTATACAAGTTTATGAATATGTATAAGTATAAAAGTTTGAAATGAATCCACATGGCAACTTAGTTTATACAAGATCAATATAACATGGCATGCAATATTTCTAGTCAACCCTTTGTTTATGCAAAATGATTTAATTCAACCTGACCACTAGTCTACGGGCGGTGCGTTACTCCTATAGCGCAATACATGTCAAATGGAGGCTCGTAAAAGCTAATGACTAAAACATATCACATAAGTATGGTCCACGTATAAGCATCAAGTATCACAACATAGCATTCATGTATAAGGATTGTTTTCGTGCATTGCATAAAGAATAAGTTTAAGTGTGATTTAATAATGTAACATGTTACACCCCAAAAAGTGGTAAACATAAAAGGGGGTTGCGAGTATACTCACGGTTTTGCAAGTCTTCCACTTGGTAATCCCGCGAGTGACTTGGTTGATTAGGAGGTTGGAACACCAAGTCCTACTACATAAAGGAAACATAGGTGTATGAATTTGGAGAAATTCAGAAGATTAAAGATTCGGAGTTTGAAGCATAAGAACATAAGTATACGAAATTAATCATCTTCTAACACTAAGCACTTGTTTTGACACTATGAAACCTCAAGGGTTAATGTTTTCATGAGTAATACACTCATTAGAATCATACAAGTCTTGTGTCTTTAGATGATGTTATTCTAACACTTTGACGAACGAACACAAGTTCACCATCAAGGTTTGAATATTGAATATTACATACATATAAGTATTATTTAGATTATATATCATTATGTCCAATATTTCAAGCATGAGGTAGAAGATTACTTCTTCATTTAGGTACCTCTAAGTATCATGGAAATCATGTAGGAGGTAGGAAGAACAAGCTTCCATTTAGGTACCTCTTAAGGTTCACCACTACATTTGATGTAAAAACATACAAGGAGGGTCATGAACTATGAATAATACAAGATTGTAAACAACTACACTATGAGAAATCATCAAGTAATGTGGGGATTTTATGTTGGACAACCCAAGTTAGTCCATAATCACACCTTCATCAAGCTTGAAGCTTGAACATCACTTGTGGGTTAGAAACCCTAAGCAAAACATAATTTATATGAGGTTTAACCTCTGGTTTTTGTATGTCTCAGCCCCGTTTTTAAGCCCAACTAACCATACAAGTGGTTATGCGCATAAGGACGTGGGTTTGAGTGAGTTAGACTCAAGTTTAAACAAGTATTAGTAAAGATAAATGAAATCAGATTCAAACAGTGAACTTTGGAGCCTATTTTCTAGAGTTCCAGGGACTTATTCAATGTGAAATACCCATGGAATCGAAGCTAAGGTCGATCCAAGTGTTCTGGAAAAAGAATGAGCTCAAACGGATAAGAAATGAGTGAGTTATGCTCACTTTAGTGAAGAGTGGTACTTCTGTCCGAACTTCTGATTGCAGCTACGATTTTGGAGGATTGAGAGAGTTTTAGTGAAGTTTGTAAAGTGGAAATGACTTGGAGTGGTGTGGTATTTATAGGGGAAGGGTTGGGGTTAGTGGTTGTGAGTCTTTAATGCAAGAAACACACATTGGAAGCAACAAACACACAAAAATGGCCCAATCCCGTAAGCTGTTTGGAGCTGGTCTCGGATTCATGCTTCTCGCTGGCCGCCTAGGGAACAGGGTTAGTTTACGTGGGCCATGACAAGGGGGGAGCTGGAGACCAAGTTTTGTTTATTTGCAATTTGGCCCCTATAGTTTGCTAATTAGAGGCCTTTTGGGGACTATTTTCGCCATAAAATCATAGTATAAGATAATTTTAAGTATGAGGAACATAAAACAAGTATAATTAAGTGTATGAAGGTCATATTTAAGTTTCGTTTACGATCAAAAAATGTTTTATGCATAAGTTTCACATATTTACAAGTTTAGCACATAGTTTCAAAGAATTACGATTAAGCATCAATTGTTCCACGAAATTGAACGTGTGAGCATGTATAAAGTATGAATGACATGAATTTAACAAAATATGAGTTTTATTTATGATCCAAGTCTCGGATTTCACAACGGTTACAAAGAAAGAACGATTACAAGAACACAAGACTTCGAAAAATAGAAATACAAACAAGACTTTCTATTTATGGAAAGTATGAAGTAGCAGGGCGTTACATCATCCCTATCAACCTGAAGGTTAAAAAGATCTTGGAGGTCAACTGGATTCAGACCAAGTGCATTCTCCCTTTATATCTTTTCAACACTCCCATCAGACTTGATCAAAGTCAATTCATGGGTCTGTTTGTCAGACTTCCACTTTAGTATTTTTGGGTCTGATGGGTTTCTTGGAAGAAGTTTTATTTGAGAGGAGTTTGGCGATTGAGGCCTGCTTGCCAACTTCTGAAGTGTTTGAGCAACTTGAGCTTGTAATTTCAACGAAGCATTATCCAATCCATATCGTAACTGATTTCTGATAGATTCTTTTCTGATTTTAGCTTCTCTCTTTTCATCCTCCTCATCCATCAGGTGTTGTCTTTTTCTTTGGTTCAAGGCAGTGATGGATACATCTGCTGATAAGAACAACTTTTTAGATGTAATGGTCTGCCGACTTCTAATAGTGGTTTCATCTTTGTATACTGGCTTTTTAGGAAGGGATGGATCTGTCTTTCTTCGCTCTTCTAGCTTATTGTAAGCTCATTCAATATACTGCCTAGACCATTTTCCAATTTGTCTAGCAGTCCCATACTTAGCTGCTACAAGTTCTGCCTTCATTCTCTTATACTTCAACACTTCATCCACTTCAACCTTTTTGTATTGTTTCCAGTTCGGAGCAGATTTTTGCATTTGAGGATCTTTATTCATCTTTTCAATTCTATTAACTTCCTCTTTAAGAGTTTCAAGGTGCCAGTCTTCGAAATCAGACCTGTAGGCTTCGTAGGGCTTGGTATCCATGATAATGTTCAAGAAATCATTCCTTAATGTCTTTTGAAGCTCAGCATTTGGTGACATATTTGACATTTTCTTACTCAGGTCTCTCACAAAATCTTCTAACCTCTTGACTTGACTAAGCCAATGTTGCATGCGACCTGATAAGTTGGTGTCTCCTAGCCCTTTAATCTCTTGTTTTGCCTGATATTCTGCTTGCTTGCCTTTTAGCTTCAGATATTCGTAAATATTCTTTGGAGTTTAGAATCCACTAAGAGATGGGAAGTTTCTTTTGGATGGATCATCCTCTGTGTAAAATTGAGTCATTTCATCTTGAACTGCAAGTAGTTCCAAAGGGAAATTTACTGCCAATGGGTTGATTTTTGTTGATGGAGGTGGAATGAATGGTTTGGCTGAAGTTTGAATGAATGGAGTAGCTGATAACGGAATTGGTGCGGGTATGTCTTTTTGTTCCTTCTCTTCTTCATGCACCATGAATTTTCTCTTTCTTGTGTAAACAGATTTTGGAGATGGGGGAGTTTGGGAAGAAAAACGAGGTATGAGTGTAAGGGTTGATTATGATGGGAATTGAAATTGGGTAGAATTAGTGGATTGACTAACAGCTGTTAAAACAACTATTACACCCTAATTCGTAACTGACTAAAGTCGCAGCGGAAAATCGTACCATAAAAATTTCTTTCGTTACAAACACCTTGACGCACTTAAATTCATTTTTAAGATTAATTTCTTTCACAATAAATACATTTATTATACTTATTTTCAATAAGAAGCCATAACCTAGCTCCACTCCATTACGTACTCAACACTCCCGTACAATCTATCTTGTGACTCGATCCTCGATCTCCAATCCTTGGTTATCCTCATGACTGGTACTACCTGCGTTCACCACATAAAATTCACAACATTAGTACGCATTATAAACCTACAAGGTTTTCACGTTTACTCCTCGCGTCGTTAACTCTTTACATCCCAGCTTTTCCATCCTGTCATACCATCCGTGATGAGATTTCTTTGCTATTCCTGCATTTCATTTATAACTCCAGATACACGAATAAACAACGTAAACACTTAATCATACCGAAAGACTTGCATACATACCTAAACTTCATACATATTATCTCCATATATACATACGTACACACATGCTTACATACCTACTTGCATACATACTCACACACATACGTGCCAATCTACATGCATACTTACATATATACACATCTACATCATTAAATACGTATCTACATGTACACATACCAACATCATTACGTACCCTCATGACATTATACATATTTACATACATACAATCCTACGTGCATCATACCAAACTCATACATGCCTACTCTCATACATACCATCATAAATCCGCTTATTCTTGCTCGCATACTTATAAACATACCCACGTAGATATATACATGCTTTCATACATCTCTACATACGTGTATAGAGATATACAAACATACCTACATACCTATCTACATGAGCGCTTATCCTAAAGGTCATAAAACATAAGTTAAATTAGTCATACGCAACTTAAAACGCGTTTAAACGAGTTCCCGATACAGAACGGAGCTAACGAACAACTTTCGCCAAACAGCCACCCCGTCGCGTAGCGCGACGGGCCGTCGCGCAGCGCGACGCCCTAAAACAAACAGAATGTTTGTTGCTGCCGTGCTGCAGATTCCCAGCACGTCCGCGTTTCACGGAAACGGTCATAACTTCTTCGTTATTGGTCCGTTTTACCCGATTCTTTTTCCTACGCGTCCGTAATTTAATTCTCCATCTTTTGGATTTAAGATCCGACATCCGGATTAACAAACTTTCAGACTTTTAAGTCTTCGGCTTACTACCCTTTTACCAAATTTCGACCCGTTCATGCATACATCAACATAACTTGTTCGTTTTACCATAACCTCTTACAAACATAATAATATCAATGACGTCTATCATAAATTACTAAATTCTTGGATGTCTTGCATCCTCTTAACACCTTATCGTTCATATGCTTATTTTTTGACCCGTTAAGGGTATTCGCGCATTAATTGGTCTACGACTAACCAAACCATAATCCCCACTTCCATACTTGTCCAAAACATTACACTAATCGAATAACTTGTTTCTAAGCTACTTTTAAGATCGTTTGCCCCAAAATACCCATCAAGGGCATTTTGGTCAACTTTAATCCCCCTCATTTACGACGAAGAACTTTAACACATATTTGACCTCAAACATCATGTTTAATTAATTAAAACACTTTATTACTTAATCCTACTAAGAAGTGATTACGGAAATCACTTACCTTATGCGTCCATGCTCGTATCCGATTCCTTGCCTCCTCTTGACTCGTTAGCCTTTCCTGCTTGAGTCCGTCTTGACATAATTCCTATACTCTCTTTTCATCAAAATCACGCTCTTATTAGCATATGCATTCGTACATGTTAACAATCATATCACTCGCTTATTTCACACTTAACTCTCATTAATCATTTCTAACAAACATAACTCATATAATCATATCCATATGCGTTTAAACTCATGTAACTCATCATGTCATTACATTTAACACGGATTGCTATTACATGTACCATACGACTTCCCATAAACCTACATTTACGACAACGAGTCAACTCATGTTTCTTATTCTTAGTTGACTTTCAAAAGTCAACTATTAACCATATGTAACTATCGACTTATCAACATATACCCGTAACATCATAATCGACTATACGGACGACACTATATACATTCTATCATTCACTTGATGTAAGTACTACCTTTTAAGCATAACGTACAACTTATTCATGCATAAATCTTCTAAACTCTTACATAACCCATCAAAACCTACTACTAACCATCATGGATCATTCCCAAATAAACATCAATCATATCATCATCATTTTTCTCCTAATTCATCTAGCAAGAATTCATCATACCCACATAATACATCATTCTTTCAACAAGAATTAGACATAGGCGATGAGTCTAGTCATCTTCATCACCATAACTAATGGGTTTATCATCTAAACATCAAATTAGCACAACCCATTCATAATTCATGTTCTATATGATGATTATAACAGATACTCATGCTCAATTCCACTTAAACTCATGGATTAGAACATAACCCACTTTACACATGATCACAAATCTTAGATTTAAGACATACCTTATGATCCCCTCGTAAGGGTGATCATTAATCCGTGTTCCTTCTTGAATTTGAGCCTCGATTCACCCTTTAATTTGGTGATTTAGTTGAGTTAGGGTTTGGAGCTCTTGGAGCTCCTGAACATTCGTGAACACACACGAAGTGTGTGTTTGTGTGTGTTGATCTTTCATTTTAATAACTCAACTTCCATCTTGTTCCACTTTAACCCCTCGGGTTTGCCTTTAAAACATAACCGACACTTCTTTCATCATTTAATACTTTTGACCATACCCTTGACTAGGTTAAATAGCCTAGTTATTAATTTCATGACGTGTCACATAAGAACACACGACAAATATTAACATTCAGATTTTGGGGCGTTACAAGTCTACCACCCTTAAATGAGGTTTCGTCCCCGAAACCTTTCTTACCTCATTTAACACTAGTTAAATCTTCTCTACATCCATCAACACTACCGCTAGCCCATCACAACGACTATCTTCTTTCTTAAAGAACCCGTTCCAGAGTTCTTATTAGGGCCACTTTCACTTTTAACGCTAATTCCTAACAGCCTTCATAGCTAATGGTTCATTAATCATTCCAATACTCGTATATCATATGCATTATATATCTTTTTATTTACTTGAAACCATTCCAACATCCCATTTCTAACATTCCCCTTTGTTTATTTCAACATTCGTAATGTTTTCATCGACTATACGATCTTGCATCGAAATTGTATATACTCAGATATGTTTAACTTTAAGTAATACATCATAGTAATGGGTAACTATGCATTCTCAATTCATAAACTATTTATATAATTGACTTCTTCATGACCATTCCATACCTTTCTTATCATACTTCCGCAGAACATTTTCATTTCCTTAACCTGACAATAACGGGTCGATACACATACTTCCTCAATCTGTAATCATACATCCATTCATATGATCTGTTCATAACGGATCTACCAGATTCATCTTATCTCTTAAGATTTAATTCTATACATATATTATTTAACATTTAGTTCTTGTTTTGTTACCACACAAAACTACCATTTCATAGTCATATATACGTACTTAACTTTAATGTTAACCTTACTCTACATTTTCTACAGTTACTTATACCTTGCATGCATACCTTTACGTTACCTTTAATTCATTTCGTTCGTTTTACATTACTATTACTTTCACTTCATGCATTACTTATTTTTCATATATAAATGTGTCATATCTCTCCAACATGAGTTGAACATTTTACTAACCTCTTTTTTTTCATTTCCCAAACCACGATCCGCAACCCAGATCGATCATCATTCTCCTCGAGTACTAGCCGTAACAGGCCAGGTTTCATTCATCCCTGAAATGAGCTTTCGCTCGTGCACATCCTTTCACCAATACGATTGGTTTCATCACATCAATAGTTCTAACATTATCATCAACAACATCGGCGGTTAGCATATGTCATTTAAACATTCATTACACTAGGTGATTACCCACCTTTAACTCTTCTACAAGTTCCTACGTACCTACTATATCGTACCACACATTCTAACTCTTACCTGCAATCCTTTCATTCTATTAATCATTTCGCCAACTGACGTACACGCTCGTACTTCCTTCCATTCATGCTTACTTGCAAAGACCTTATTACATCGTTTTAATATTTCTTACTAAGCTTACCATTCCCGCCCATACTCAAGTTATTGTCCGGGTCACAGCCCGTCATCATTCTGACTTCTAAGAGTCAATTACTAACACATCTAACACGTAACTTATACAAAACTTCGTCTATTATACTATCACCTTCTACTTTATACTTATTTCCATGATCCGTTCGACTCATTCATGATCAAACTGTCGACATCTTCTTAGGCGGATTAATTTCATCTTTTTATATTTTTAAATCCGTCTCACGGATTCAGACGCATCATTCATACTTTTTCATTCATTGAATATGCCTTACGGATTCAAACATTACATTCATGCCTTTCATCCTTGAATCCGTCTCACGGATTCAAACATATCATTCATGCCTTTCATCCTTGAATCCGTCTCACGGATTCAAACATATCATTCATGCCTTTCATCTTTGAATCCGTCTCACGGATTCAAACATATCATTCCTGCCTTTCATCTTTGAATTCGTCTCACGGATTCAAACATTGCATTCATATCTTTCATCCTTGAATCCATCTCACGGATTCAAACATTGCCTTCATATCTTTCATCCTTGAATCCATCTCACGGATTCAAACATTGCATTCATATCTTGTTGATCCGTACTTAATTGCGGATTCAACATTCTTCATTCTTATCAGGCATGTTTTTCATTCTTACATAGTACTCTCATTTTCCCGAGAGTCTTACTTCCCATTTCACCTACACGCCCGCCTGCTACCCAACTCTACCGGACATACCCGTAACAATTATCATGATCTCACGAACATCATACGTTTCTCGTGTACTGGCCAGGTACACAATCCACATAGTAGTTTCGTGCCTTCATCTAATTGTCACCTTATGTCCGTAGACTTAGGTTTCGGCGCGTGTATCCCTTTAAATACTTCATTACACACAATCCTTGTCTTTCATTTAAAATTTTCCTTCCCTTAATGAGTTTTACCATTACTTACACCCACATATTACATTTACGTACCTGGGGCTCATTTGCCTATTTGCCACTTGATGGTTCTAGCTATTCATCCTAAACTGCATTCACAGATTATCCTCTTCAACCACTTATGCTTACCTCGCACATACAAAACCGTCAGTTTCTTTATACGTATACATAAGTACATACTTACATTAGCTTTTACCTTTGGATCTTGATCGAGTCTTAGATTGTACGGGTTTCTTATCTCAAGAGCACACAAGTTTGAGTTCAAGTACTTACCTTCTCGTACTTGATTCCCTCAAACCAGGGCTCTGATACCAACTTATTACACCCTAATTCGTAACTGACTAAAGTCGCAGCGGAAAATCGTACCATAAAAATTTCTTTCGTTACAAACACCTTGACGCACTTAAATTCATTTTTAAGATTAATTTCTTTCACAATAAATACATTTATTATACTTATTTTCAATAAGAAGCCATAACCTAGCTCCACTCCATTACGTACTCAACACTCCCGTACAATCTATCTTGTGACTCGATCCTCGATCTCCAATCCTTGGTTATCCTCATGACTGGTACTACCTGCGTTCACCACATAAAATTCACAACATTAGTACGCATTATAAACCTACAAGGTTTTCACGTTTACTCCTCGCGTCGTTAACTCTTTACATCCCAGCTTTTCCATCCTGTCATACCATCCGTGATGAGATTTCTTTGCTATTCCTGCATTTCATTTATAACCCCAGATACACGAATAAACAACGTAAACACTTAATCATACCGAAAGACTTGCATACATACCTAAACTTCATACATATTATCTCCATATATACATACGTACACACATGCATACATACCTACTTGCATACATACTCACACACATACATGCCAATCTACATGCATACTTACATATACACACATCTACATCATTAAATACGTATCTACATGTACACATACCAACATCATTACGTACCCTCATGACATTATACATATTTACATACATACAATCCTACGTGCATCATACCAAACTCATACATGCCTACTCTCATACATACCATCATAAATCCGCTTATTCTTGCTCGCATACTTATAAACATACCCACGTAGATATATACATGCTTTCATACATCTCTACATACGTGTATAGAGATATACAAACATACCTACATACCTATCTACATGAGCGCTTATCCTAAAGGTCATAAAACATAAGTTAAATTAGTCATACGCAACTTAAAACGCGTTTAAACGAGTTCCCGATACAGAACGGAGCTAACGAACAACTTTCGCCAAACAGCCACCCCGTCGCGTAGCGCGACGGGCCGTCGCGCAGCGCGACGCCCTAAAACAAACAGAATGTTTGTTGCTGCCGTGCTGCAGATTCCCAGCACGTCCGCGTTTCACGGAAACGGTCATAACTTCTTCGTTATTGGTCCGTTTTACCCGATTCTTTTTCCTACGCGTCCGTAATTTAATTCTCCATCTTTTGGATTTAAGATCCGACATCCGGATTAACAAACTTTCAGACTTTTAAGTCTTCGGCTTACTACCCTTTTACCAAATTTCGACCCGTTCATGCATACATCAACATAACTTGTTCGTTTTACCATAACCTCTTACAAACATAATAATATCAATGACGTCTATCATAAATTACTAAATTCTTGGATGTCTTGCATCCTCTTAACACCTTATCGTTCATATGCTTATTTTTTGACCCGTTAAGGGTATTCGCGCATTAATTGGTCTACGACTAACCAAACCATAATCCCCACTTCCATACTTGTCCAAAACATTACACTAATCGAATAACTTGTTTCTAAGCTACTTTTAAGATCGTTTGCCCCAAAATACCCATCAAGGGCATTTTGGTCAACTTTAATCCCCCTCATTTACGACGAAGAACTTTAACACATATTTGACCTCAAACATCATGTTTAATTAATTAAAACACTTTATTACTTAATCCTACTAAGAAGTGATTACGGAAATCACTTACCTTATGCGTCCATGCTCGTATCCGATTCCTTGCCTCCTCTTGACTCGTTAGCCTTTCCTGCTTGAGTCCGTCTTGACATAATTCCTATACTCTCTTTTCATCAAAATCACGCTCTTATTAGCATATGCATTCGTACATGTTAACAATCATATCACTCGCTTATTTCACACTTAACTCTCATTAATCATTTCTAACAAACATAACTCATATAATCATATCCATATGCGTTTAAACTCATGTAACTCATCATGTCATTACATTTAACACGGATTGCTATTACATGTACCATACGACTTCCCATAAACCTACATTTACGACAACGAGTCAACTCATGTTTCTTATTCTTAGTTGACTTTCAAAAGTCAACTATTAACCATATGTAACTATCGACTTATCAACATAAACCCGTAACATCATAATCGACTATACGGACGACACTATATACATTCTATCATTCACTTGATGTAAGTACTACCTTTTAAGCATAACGTACAACTTATTCATGCATAAATCTTCTAAACTCTTACATAACCCATCAAAACCTACTACTAACCATCATGGATCATTCCCAAATAAACATCAATCATATCATCATCATTTTTCTCCTAATTCATCTAGCAAGAATTCATCATACCCACATAATACATCATTCTTTCAACAAGAATTAGACATAGGCGATGAGTCTAGTCATCTTCATCACCATAACTAATGGGTTTATCATCTAAACATCAAATTAGCACAACCCATTCATAATTCATGTTCTATATGATGATTATAACACATACTCATGCTCAATTCCACTTAAACTCATGGATTAGAACATAACCCACTTTACACATGATCACAAATCTTAGATTTAAGACATACCTTATGATCCCCTCGTAAGGGTGATCATTAATCCGTGTTCCTTCTTGAATTTGAGCCTCGATTCACCCTTTAATTTGGTGATTTAGTTGAGTTAGGGTTTGGAGCTCTTGGAGCTCCTGAACATTCGTGAACACACACGAAGTGTGTGTTTGTGTGTGTTGATCTTTCATTTTAATAACTCAACTTCCATCTTGTTCCACTTTAACCCCTCGGGTTTGCCTTTAAAACATAACTGACACTTCTTTCATCATTTAATACTTTTGACCATACCCTTGACTAGGTTAAATAGCCTAGTTATTAATTTCATGACGTGTCACATAAGAACACATGAAAAATATTAACATTCAGATTTTGGGGCGTTACAACAACTGGTGTCTCAACCGCTGTTGTCTTAACATCTGTTGAAGCATTTGTTGCATCAAAAATTGTTTCAATGGAGGTTGATAGTGGTGATGAGGATTTTGTATTCTGCTTTTTTACAGGTGGTTTTTTCTGGGGAGAATTTTGGTTTAGGTGTATCAGAATCTGGCTTCTTAGGTTCAGCAGTGGTTTTAAGTTTCTCAGCAGTGGTTGGTTTTTCTGGTGGTGCTATTGGTTTAGGAAATGTGACAATAGGAGATTTGTGGTGTTTGTATGATTTTCTTCTATTTGAGGTTCCAATGTTGAGCACTTCATCTTCCTCTTTTGTACCCTTCCTCTTCTGCTTTCGTTCAATCTCCTTATCTGTATGTTTGTTAAGGGTATCGCCAATTCCCTTTTTCTTACCAGTATCAGATTTTCTAGAAGATTTTGCAGAAGTTTGCTTGGCAGGTTTTGGATTTTGTTTTGGCTGATTCCTTGGAGTTGGCTTGCCAAAGTTTTTCATGGAATTCTTTTCCCTCTTTTCAGCATCATCTTCATCATCTTTTTCAAACACAGGTGCAGGGGTTGTACCAGCTAACTTTGCTGTGTTCAGGTTCAGAGGGTCGCTTGCTATCATGTTTACTTTTATTTTCCGCTTCCTTAACCGTTTTGATAATATATGGCATCGCATCTATTATCCCTTGTGCCACTATATGTTGCATGACACTGTTATCCACTTGGTTTCCATTATTGTTGTTGTTCGGGTTTTCATTATCCAGGTTAATGTTACTCTGGTGATCATTATTCTGGTTTTCCTGGTTTACTTCGTCATCCATCTGAATTTTAAACATTTGCCAATTATTAATATCACCAAATAATTAATAATTTAGGCAACAACCACACAACACACATATTGGTCAAAAGCGTCGAGCATTGCGACTTTACTCTTTCTTATATAGTATGCGTCTAATACACACTAAAGCTGGAATTAAAATTACAACACTACTATGCATCGTTAACCACTAAGTTGTGACAACTCGAAACTTAGAACCTTTCGTTATATCTTGATGTAACTTGCTTGAAACGTTATGTGATTAGTTAACTTATTGGTTCAATGAATGACCTAAGTGAAATTATGTGATTATGTGTTATGCCTGTATGTATGAGTGTGATTATGTGAACCGAGACACAAGGACACGACTCGAGACCATGCGGTCTCGAGTGAACGGTAACGGTTGGGCCGGATTGGGCCATGCACCTCTTTAGTCCACTAGTATATAACCATTTTGGTTAGCCACACTTGTCATCTTTGGGCAAACAACACACACTCTCCTACACACACACACTCTCACTCTCTCTCACTAAAACCCTAGCAACACCACCCTCTTATCTTGTGCCGGATCAAGAGTAACAAGCCAAGCTCTCGGATTGCTTGTGTTCTTCACTCGGAAACTCTCGGACAACAAACCTACTCTCCTTCACACACACACCTCATCAACCGGTTAGTGTTTTATGATGTTTATTGTTAGATGATAGTATGAATGGCATGATTTAACTAAGTATAGTTGTAAGTATGTTGATGTTCTTGTGAATCGGATGTGTATGATGATGTTATTCGGCTAACATGTTTTGATTTCGGATATAGTACATAATGAGCTAATGATATCTTGTGTCTAAATGTGATTTAAACCATTGATTGTTGATGTTCATGAAATAGGCTTGCATATATGTATTAGATAATGCCATGTTAATCGGATTGTACACTCTTGTGCTAAGAACCGAATGCTTGTTAAACCGGCTACATGTGTGTGGAAATCGGATTAGTTTAGAGCCGAGTTTGAGATGTTATGTGGTGATTTGAAACCATTAGATGAGTATGTTCAAGTGTTTCGATTGTTGTTCATGATATGGTTGTGATTAATGCTAAAAACCCTAAAATAGGATGAACAAGTTTGAATGAACATGATGAATGACTTGAATATGATATGAAGAACAACATGAACATGTTATGAATATGTCTTGAATATTTGAAAATTAGTTGTTTGATCCATTTTTAAGTTGCTAGACAAGGAAACATGTTTAGTGGATAGTACACAATTGTTGCATGAAATCAAAACCTCATTGGCTAAGTACAATGACGGAAATCAGCAAATGTTCCAGCCGAAACCTTCAGTCTCGACTCGAGATCATCGCATGATAACTCGAGACCACAGTTTGCGAGCCGAGAAGCCCTAGTCTCGACTCGAGACCATACCTTATCAGCACACAAAGATCATGACTCGAGACTATGGTTGCGAGTCCGATTGCGACTCGAGATCAACACATGCATGACCCGAGACCTCCCCCAGTTGCGACTCGAGAATTTGTAAGCTACAACTAGAGACCGCACAGTCTCGACTCGAGACCATATGCATGTACACGCTGTTTGGACCTTCACACTGTTACGGGCCTAAGTGATTGGGCCGAACTTATGGGCCGTATGTGCTACTGTGAATTGAGTATGTTGTGCACTGTTGTTGAACTGCCATGATAGACGTGTATGCCATGATCGTTACTTGTGTACAATACGTGTAGAACATACGTGCACTACTTGGTTTGAATCTGACATGAATGGTATCTATGTTAGGACGTAGTTGACCACTTACAACTCGATTGACCTTTCTGTGTATCTGCCGAGCAAACCAAGGTGAGTTCACACCCTCTACAAAGCATGGGATTCCCTGGGTTGGGAATGGGGTTAAGGAACGTGGATTCCTCGTCCTCCTTGGGTAGGACAACATTGGTTCAGGAATGTAATTCCTCGTCCTCATGGACAGATAACTCGTACTAGACCAAAACTCTATCACGAAGTCCCTCCTTTTATATCGACTTAATCGCCGGGCCAATGGCGAGCGGGTCATTAGTTAGATAGCGCTATTTAGGTCTGACAAACCTCACACCGTGCCGCAGAGGACGGGCGTGAACGAATGGATCTGGGGCACGTCAATGATGATAGACATTGACAGTTTCAGGGCACATAAACATGACTACAGTCAGCAGTCGATATGGTAACGAGTCTAGTGTATACATGGGGTAGCCCCCACGGCCGAAATGCCAGATAACTAACACGGGGTAGCCCCCACGGCTGGATTGCCAGAATAAATGGGTTAAACAAATCACGTTTTCAACTATGGGGTAACCCCCACGGCAGGATGCCAGATGAAGGAAACTGTTTTCGAAACAACTTAAAACGAACACCCAACTGTGAACTCACTCAACTTGTTGTTGACTCGTTACTACATGCTTTGCAGGTCAATAGGTACTTAGCTGGAGCTTGCATGGAAGGAGGTCATTGTGGGACATGGACGGCTGTGTGCCATGTTAAACCTTGGAACAATTAAACTTATGTTTTGGTTTTAAGACTTATGCTTCCGCTTGCAACATAAACTATGTTTTGTTGAACACCAATTGTATTGGTTGAACTTTTATAATTACGTGTTTGCTTGTTCAATATGATTGGTGGCTGGATCCTGGTCAGTCACGCCTCCAAGCGGTGATACTCCGCAGGTGGATTCTGGGGGTGTGACAGATTGGTATCAGAGCCATTGGTTATAGTGAACTTGGTTTTAATAGGGGAAAAGTTTTATTAAAATCAGACTATAACCTGTACGGTGCTCTACGATCCACAACGACGCTTCACTCCACATGCAAGGCTCGACATTCTAGGTGATATGGTCTATGTATACATTGCCTACTTGATTAGTTACATAGTACATTGCTCATGGTATGCTTGGTTAGTATAACTACTGTTGCTTGAACACGTGTGTGCTTACTCCCTTCTGTCATCGCACTTTCGCGAACCTCTCTCACTCATGTTTCCCTTGATGTGAAGATCATGTCTGGACGCGTTAACCTGACACAAGCCCAGTTGACGGCTCTGATTAACGAACGAGTTGCCGCAGCACTTGCAGCTGCACACGCAGGAGGTATATCCTGCAGTCCGAACTCATTCTAGGATCTTTAGAATCCTACTCTCGTGAACCAACCTTTGTGTTAAACTTTGTCTTTCTTTCGCCCACAATAGGTCAGCATGCTCAGCCACCCGTGTGCACTTTTAAAACTTTCATGGACTGCCGACCAACTACTTTTAGCGGCACTGAAGGAGCAGTAGGTCTCCTCCACTGGTTTGAGAAACTAGAATCTGTGTTCGAAATGTGTGAATGCCCTGAGGCGCGCAGGGTGAAGTATGCTACCGGTACTCTCGAGGGTCTAGCCCTCACATGGTGGAACGCTCAGGTTCAAATGCTAGGGTTGGTTGCTGCCAACGCCACCCCATGGGAGACTTTTAAGGAGATGATCAAGGAGGAATACTGCAGTCGTGATGACATTCATAAGCTGGAAGTTGAGTTCTTCAACCTCAAGATGACGGGGTCAGAGATTGAAGCTTATGTGAAGAGATCGAATGAACTGGCAATTCTGTGCCCTACCATGGTAGATCCTCCCATCAAACACATCGAACTATTTCTCAAGGGCTTAGTGCCAGAAATCCAAAGTCATGTGACTTCGGCAAACCTCGCCACCATCCAGCAAGTTGTGCAATTGGCTCACCGTCTCACGGATCAGGCGGTGGAGCAGAACAGGTTACCAAAGCGCATAGGCGCTGCAACTACTTCGGGTGTTCCTAGTGACAACAAGAGGAAATGGGATGGAGCTTCAAGCAAAGGTTCGACTTCTGTTCAGTCCCAGTCTCAGCAAAGAAGGACTGATGACTATAAGAAGCCTAGTCAGCAATCATCTGGTGGTCAAAGTCATGGTGGGTACAAAGGGAATCACCCCAAATGCAATCGCTGCAGCCTGCACCACAGCGGGCCATGCACCAGGGGTAACTGTCATCGGTGCAACAAGCCAGGTCACGCAGCAAAGGATTGCAGGAGCTTGTATCCCGCCAATCAGAATCGTCAGCAAGCTCAACAGAACCAACGCCAGCAGCCGCAGTAGGGTGATAACAAAGGGTGCTTTCAGTGTGGAGCTGAGGGCCACTTCAAGAGAGATTGTCCCCAACTGAACAGGAACCAGAACAACAACAACAACAACAATCAGGGGAATGGTAACAATGGGAACAACAACAACAATGGTGCCAGGGGGCGGGCATTCGTGATTGGCCAAGGTGAAGCAAGGAATGACCCCAATGTTGTAGCGGGTAAGTTCCTTCTCGACGACTTTTATGTTTCAGTATTATTTGATTCGGGTGCCGATACTAGCTACATGTCACTAGAAGTTAGTCAGATGCTTAAGCGTATCCCAACACCTTTGAACAACAAGCACACTGTAGAGCTAGCAAACGGTAAGAGTTTAGAAGCCACACACGTAGTCAAGGGTTGTAAACTTGTTCTCGCTAACCAGACCTTCTCTATCGGCCTCATTCCTATTGTCTTGGGTAGTTTCGACGTTGTCATTGGGATGGATTGGTTATCCCAGCACCGAGCAGAGATCCTTTGCAACGAGAAGATTGTCCGTGTTCCTGGTCCCAGTGGTGAACCTCTCATGATTCGTGGCGACAAGAGGAGTGCTGTTGAGAACGTCATCTCTCTCCTTAAGGCCCAAAAGTGCTTGCGAAAGGGCCACACTGCCATTTTGGCTCTTGTTACTGACACCTCGGAGAAAGAGAGGAAAATAGAAGATTTTCCAATTGTACGTGACTATCCGGAGGTATTTCCTGAGGAATTACCTGGTCTTCCGCCTCATCGCCAAGTCGAGTTTCAGATTGAACTAGCTCCTGGAGCTGCGCCTATAGCTCGTGCACCTTATCGTTTAGCTCCATCAGAGTTGGAAGAACTCTCTACGCAACTACAAGAACTCTTGGATAAGGGTTTTATTCGTCCAAGCTCATCGCCCTGGGGAGCTCCAGTACTATTTGTGAAGAAGAAGGACGGTACCTTCAGAATGTGCATCGACTACCGGGAACTCAACAAGGTGACGGTGAAGAATCGTTATCCTCTACCACGTATCGACGACTTGTTCGACCAGCTGCAAGGGTCGAGCTACTATTCGAAGATCGATTTGAGATCGGGTTATTACCAGCTGAGAGTCCGAGAAGAGGACGTTTCCAAAACAGCCTTTAGAACTCGCTATGGGCACTATGAGTTTTTGGTCATGCCTTTTGGGCTGACAAACGCACCTGCGATTTTCATGGACTTGATGAACCGAGTGTGCAAGCCTTACCTGGACAAGTTCGTTATAGTCTTCATCGACAACATCCTGATCTATTCTAAGAGTCAGGAGGAACACGAGCAACATCTACGGCTTATCCTGGAACTCCTTCGAACAGAACAGCTTTATGCAAAGTTCTCGAAATGCGACTTCTAACTTCGAGAAGTCCATTTCCTAGGCCACGTGGTAAACAAGGATGGGATTCACGTTGATCCATCCAAGGTAGATTCGATTAAGAACTGGCCTGCACCTCATACACCAAAGGAAATTCGCCAATTCTTGGGTTTGGCAGGTTACTACAGGAGGTTCATTAAGGATTTTTCCAAGATAGCACAGCCTCTCACCTCACTAACGCAAAAAGGAGTGGTTTATCGATGGGGAAATGCACAGGAGTTGGCATTTCAGCACCTAAAGGATAGACTTTGTAGCGCACCTATCCTTTCATTGCCAGAGGGCACAGACGACTTCGTGGTCTACTGCGACGCATCAATTCAAGGTCTTGGTTGTGTATTGATGCAACGAGATAAGGTTATAGCCTACGCCTCACGCCAACTTAAAGTTCATGAAAAGAACTACGCTACGCACGACTTAGAGCTGGGAGCTGTTGTGTTTGCACTTAAGTTATGGCGACATTACTTGTACGGTACCAAGTGCGCAATCTACACCGACCACAGGAGTCTCGAGCATATCTTCAAGCAGAAGGAACTGAATATGCGGCAACAACGATGGGTCGAACTTCTGAATGACTACGAGTGCTCGATCAGGTATCACCCGGGCAAGGCCAATGTTGTGGCTGACGCCCTCAGTCGAAAGGACACTGCGCCTAAGCGCGTACGAGCTTTACAACTTACGATACATTCTAGTCTTCCTTCCCAAATACGAGCTGCTCAGATAGAAGCACTGAAACCAGAAAACGTCAGGGCTGAAGTCCTACGCGGCTCAAGGCAACGCTTAGAACAAAAGGAAGACGGTGCTTATTACGTAACGGGACGCATTTGGGTCCCACTCTATGGCAACCTACGAGAGCTTGTGATGGATGAAGCACACAAGTCTCGCTACTCGGTACACCCTGGTTCGGATAAGATGTACCACGATATCAAGCCTACGTATTGGTGGCCTAGCATGAAGGCCCACATAGCAACTTACGTCAGCAAGTGTTTGACTTGTGCGAGAGTCAAGTCTGAATACCAGAAACCCTCAGGCCTACTCCAACAACCAGAAATACCTCAATGGAAATGGGAGCAAATTTCCATGGATTTTGTTACCGGCCTACCTAGATCTCAACGAGGTAACGATACTATTTGGGTGATCGTGGATCGACTCACAAAGTCTGCTCACTTCTTGGCTATCAAGGAAACGGATAAGTTCTCCACTCTAGCAGACATATACCTCAAGGAAGTTGTTTCGAGGCACGGGGTGCCCACCTCTATTATCTCGGATCGAGATGCGCGTTTTACTTCAGAGCTGTGGCAAGCTATGCACAAATCCTTTGGCTCACGATTAGATATGAGCACAGCGTATCACCCTCAGACGGACGGGCAGTCCGAGCGCACTATTCAAACCTTAGAAGACATGCTTCGTGCATGTGTAATCGACTTTGGCAACAGCTGGGAAAAGCATCTGCCACTTGTGGAATTCTCATACAATAACAGCTACCACACCAGCATTAAAGCTGCTCCGTTTGAGGCATTGTACGGACGTAAATACCGGTCACCTCTTTGTTGGGCAGAGGTGGAGGATAGTCAGATCACTGGTCCAGAACATGTGGTAGACACAACCGAACAAATTGCTCAAATACGAAAACGCATGGCGGCAGCTCGTGACCGTCAGAAAGTCTACGCCGATAAGGGCAGGAAACCACTAGAGCTCCAGGTTGGGGAGCGGGTACTACTCAAAGTTTCACCTTGGAAGGGTGTGGTTCGTTTTGGTAAACGAGGCAAACTTAACCCACGATACGTTGGACCTTTCGAAATCATTGAGAAAATAGGCAGGGTGGCCTACAGACTGAACTTACCAGCAGAACTCGGTGCAGTTCACAACGTTTTCCACGTGTCAAATCTGAAGAAGTGTCTGTCAGATGAGACCCACATAGTTCCTCTGAAGGAACTCACTATCGACGAGCAGTTACGATTCGTCGAGGAACCAGCTGAAATCATGGACCGGGATGTTAAGGTCCTCAAGAGCACTAGAATACCTCTCGTTCGAGTTCGTTGGAACTCACGTCGCGGCCCAGAGTTCACCTGGGAGCGCGAAGATCGGATGAAACAAAAGTATCCCCAACTGTTCGCAAACAGTACACCCACTACTGAGGCTGAAGCTACGGAATTTCGGGACGAAATTCCAGATCAACGGGGGGTAGATGTGACACCCCAGGAAAACCGGGAAAACCATACAACCTAACTAGCTTCCTCAGTGAGTGCTTACCAAATTTCGGGACGAAATTTCTTTCAACTTGGGGATGATGTGACAACTCGAAACTTAGAACCTTTCGTTATATCTTGATGTAACTTGCTTGAAACGTTATGTGATTAGTTAACTTATTGGTTCAATGAATGACCTAAGTGAAATTATGTGATTATGTGTTATGCCTGTATGTATGAGTGTGATTATGTGAACCGAGACACAAGGACACGACTCGAGACCATGCGGTCTCGAGTGAACGGTAACGGTTGGGCCGGATTGGGCCATGCACCTCTTTAGTCCACTAGTATATAACCATTGTGGTTAGCCACACTTGTCATCTTTGGGCAAACAACACACACTCTCCTACACACACACACTCTCACTCTCTCTCACTAAAACCCTAGCAACACCACCCTCTTATCTTGTGCCGGATCAACAGTAACAAGCCAAGCTCTCGGATTGCTTGTGTTCTTCACTCGGAAACTCTCGGACAATAAACCTACTCTCCTTCACACACACACCTCATCAACCGGTTAGTGTTTTATGATGTTTATTGTTAGATGATAGTATGAATGGCATGATTTAACTAAGTATAGTTGTAAGTATGTTGATGTTCTTGTGAATCGGATGTGTATGATGATGTTATTCGGCTAACATGTTTTGATTTCGGATATAGTACATAATGAGCTAATGATATCTTGTGTCTAAATGTGATTTAAACCATTGATTGTTGATGTTCATGAAATAGGCTTGCATATATGTATTAGATAATGCCATGTTAATCGGATTGTACACTCTTGTGCTAAGAACCGAATGCTTGTTAAACCGGCTACATGTGTGTGGAAATCGGATTAGTTTAGAGCCGAGTTTGAGATGTTATGTGGTGATTTGAAACCATTAGATGAGTATGTTCAAGTGTTTCGATTGTTGTTCATGATATGGTTGTGATTAATGCTAAAAACCCTAGAATAGGATGAACAAGTTTGAATGAACATGATGAATGACTTGAATATGATATGAAGAACAACATGAACATGTTATGAATATGTCTTGAATATTTGAAAATTAGTTGTTTGATCCATTTTTAAGTTGCTAGACAAGGAAACATGTTTAGTGGATAGTACACAATTGTTGCATGAAATCAAAACCTCATTGGCTAAGTACAATGACGGAAATCAGCAAATGTTCCAGCCGAAACCTTCAGTCTCGACTCGAGATCATCGCATGATAACTCGAGACCACAGTTTGCGAGCCGAGAAGCCCTAGTCTCGACTCGAGACCATACCTTATCAGCACACAAAGATCATGACTCGAGACTATGGTTGCGAGTCCGATTGCGACTCGAGATCAACACATGCATGACCCGAGACCTCCCCCAGTTACGACTCGAGAATTTGTAAGCTACAACTAGAGACCGCACAGTCTCGACTAGAGACCGCACAGTCTCGACTCGAGACCATATGCATGTACACGCTGTTTGGACCTTCACACTGTTACGGGCCTAAGTGATTGGGCCGAACTTATGGGCCGTATGTGCTACTGTGAATTGAGTATGTTGTGCACTGTTGTTGAACTGCCATGATAGACGTGTATGCCATGATCGTTACTTGTGTACAATACGTGTAGAACATACGTGCACTACTTGGTTTGAATCTGACATGAATGGTATCTATGTTAGGACGTAGTTGACCACTTACAACTCGATTGACCTTTCTGTGTATCTGCCGAGCAAACCAAGGTGAGTTCACACCCTCTACAAAGCATGGGATTCCCTGGGTTGGGAATGGGGTTAAGGAACGTGGATTCCTCGTCCTCCTTGGGTAGGACAGCATTGGTTCAGGAATGTAATTCCTCGTCCTCATGGACAGATAACTCGTACTAGACCAAAACTCTATCACGAAGTCCCTCCTTTTATATCGACTTAATCGCCGGGCCGATGGCGAGCGGGTCATTAGTTAGATAGCGCTATTTAGGTCTGACAAACCTCACACCGTGCCGCAGAGGACGGGCGTGAACTAATGGATCTGGGGCACGTCAATGATGATAGACATTGACAGTTTCAGGGCACATAAACATGACTACAGTCAGCAGTCGATATGGTAACGAGTCTAGTGTATACATGGGGTAGCCCCCACGGCCGAAATGCCAGATAACTAACACGGGGTAGCCCCCACGGCCGAAATGCCAGATAACTAACACGTGGTAGCCCCCACGGCTGGATTGCCAGAATAAATGGGTTAAACAAATCACGTTTTCAACTATGGGGTAACCCCCACGGCAGGATGCCAGATGAAGGAAACTGTTTTCGAAACAACTTAAAACGAACACCCAACTGTGAACTCACTCAACTTGTTGTTGACTCGTTACTACATGCTTTGCAGGTCAATAGGTACTTAGCTGGAGCTTGCATGGAAGGAGGTCGTTGTGGGACATGGACGGCTGTGTGCCATGTTAAACCTTGGAACAATTAAACTTATGTTTTGGTTTTAAGACTTATGCTTCCGCTTGCAACATAAACTATGTTTTGTTGAACACCAATTGTATTGGTTGAACTTTTATAATTACGTGTTTGCTTGTTCAATATGATTGGTGGCTGGATCCTGGTCAGTCACGCCTCCAAGCGGTGATACTCCGCAGGTGGATTCTGGGGGTGTGACAGAAGTGGTCTATACTACAACATATATTATTATTATTACACACACACACACATATATATATATATATATATATATATATATATATATATTCATATAAACATATTATATATTATTATTATATTATTATTATTATTGCCAACTCCACCATCACCTTCACTGATCTGGATTCATCCAGTAATCCATATTGCACTCGTCGTACTTCCAGACGAGTCGCTCTCCTACCTGCCTCATCCTCTCACTACTCTCTAAAATCTCTTCTCCGAAAGTTCGGAGCTCGTGCACATTTTCTGCACTCATTGGGGGTGTAGGTGCTGGTACTGGGTTTGGGTACTGGGGCATGGGTTCTTCCTGAGGGTACGGATTCTCTAAGATCTCCCTAATGTATTCATCGTTGTCATAGTAGGGATCTAGAGGGTCCAGACCTGGATAAGTTGCTAAGTTCGGCATGGTTTCGTCGTTTAGGTGGTAGCGTGGCACATAATCCCTATGATCATCGAACCATGGATCATAATCTGGGTCTAAGGGATTAGGGGCTGATATCCTAGGTATCTCCTCAGGGTTGAAATCATGCATTTGGACTTGGTTTTTGGGGTTGTTTTCTATCTCCATCGGCTGAGTGGGAAACAAAGGTAAGGGTTGTGGGGCTACTAGTTGCTCCAGGTTTGGGTCGGCAGCAGTTGTTGCTAGGATATGAAAATTGGCTAAGCTCCTATTAAGCATATCCTGTGTATGGGCATCTGACTCTCGCTTAGCGGCTGCTAGGACTATTTGCTGTTCTAACTTTCGCATTCTTTTCCTACACTCGAATGCTCCCTTACTGAACCATCCTCTCTTTTTCTGAGGGAATGGCTCTTCAGACTGAGCCTTAAAGACAAACATCCCTTCTTCCTGATCAACTGAATACCCAGAGAGGGCAGGCTGGGAAGAAGTACCTTCACTCCTAGGTGAATTGGACAACTGACGATAAACGTCTAAGGGTCCTTGATCACTCATACTGTAAACTAACAAATAGTCAAATAACACACAACAATAAAATACATGTATGCACGTATTTCCATAATTAATTTCCTAACAATTTAGATAATATATTGGTGTCAGCAGAACACTTCTGTGGCTGAATCAGTGGCTTAGCTCTGATACCACCTTCTGTCGCAACCCCCGCCCCCTATCTGTCCCGGGAACGGGCGGCCGCGGGACCAGTTTTGGTGGTATCATTTGTTTATCAATTTGGCAGCGGAAATTTCATCAGGACCGTAGTTAGAAAATATTTATCAGAGTAAATACCACACTTTTATAGTATTAAACATATTGGGATAAAACCCAAGTTTTCATTACAAACATTTTCATAGGGGAAATCCCTATTTTATTTAATAAAACATCTTCTTTTATTTAGGTAACTTTTATAGCCACTTTTCCAAGCCTTCAGTGCTGTCTAGCTGGTTTCTAGTTGGCTTTCATGTAGGATCGTTCCGTGACCCAAACGAGTCAATCAGAAGAATTCTTGTCTGTTTCAGAGGCGGAAACAAAGAAACAGACTTGGAAAACAGCTTGTTTCACTTATAAACGTCTTGTATATTGATAATAACAAGTTTCCAGATCAAATGACGCGTCGGCAGCACTTCGGTACCGGAAATCTCAATGTTACAAATGATTTCATTTGGGAGGTATTTATAGATTTCTAATTCCGTTTGAAAGTGACAGTGTGTCAGTTCAAGCGGAATTAACTATGTTAATTTCGCTTGAAACTGCACATGCCTCTTTCAAGCGGAATTACCTCCTTCAAGCGGAATTAGCTCAATCACACTCAATACCACTTATTTTCCTTGTACAACGTGCCCTGATCTAACAATTCTAATACTAGACTCGATACAAGACGAAGTCGACAGACGTATGCACCAACAGACTCCCCCTCGGATGTTGACGAGTCTTAAGTGTCCAGTCTTCAACGTCTTCGGTCTTTATCAGTCTTTGGGCTTCCAGGATCTCGATCTGGCTCTTGCCTCACTCCAAATCCTTCTTCAGAATCTGATTCTGGCTCTTGTATCCACATACTCTTCTCTCCATCGGATGTTGATCTACTAGCAGACTCCCCCTTGAATTATGTTGGGATCGTAGTCTGGCTCATACTCTGACTCACATCCTCCTCAGGTATTTACAGGTTCAGGATCGATTCCTGGCTCACCTGCATATTCTCTACCCAAAACATAAGTTTCATAAAGATAAGATATAACAACTTTAGAAACTCTGCTAATCACTAGTAGACACAACCTAAATATATCATTTTCAAGAATCGTACAAAATGATTTGACATATTAATTTCTGATGAACCACTTGTATGAATAACATTTTCTTTCCACACATTCCCAAACCTGTTCGTCATGTTTAGCACTCGGAATTTTGAAAATCAGCTTTTCAACACCAGTTGTCGAAAATCTTTTTGAATTTTTCAAAATTTATGCTAAAACACACCGAAAATCTTTTTGGATTTTTGAAATTAAACAGAATGCAGTAAAGAAATATTTACATACAATATTTTTGTGAGCTTGTGTAAGAGGATCATATCAATTTAATGAGACAAATCACTAATACCGTCAAGCTTTAAACATTTTAAGTTCTAAACGATTCACTTAGATTGTCAGTATACTGATCCACTTAAATTTTCACACAAAGTTCAACTGTTTCGAGATATGATATTAGTGTTTTAAATACTTAAACTTATTCGCGTGTCCCACCTCAGAATATACTCCCGTATCCAGATCCCAATATTCAGTCTTACAGGTGAGTATACCTAGATGATATCTGTAAGGGGTTAAAATTGCGAAGGCCATGAGAGCTCAGGTCAGAATTTCCGTTCAGCAGAGAGATGACGGCTTCGACTTTAGGTATGTCCCCTTTAGATGATCTTTTATTCAATAGCACATGATTAGCATTTTTCAATGTTTCATCATTTTTTATGCTGAGGGTAGGCTATATTTCAAGCAAGCTTAAAGTATTCTCCGGGGACTAGGCCATTGCTTCCGCAAAATCAGAAGTCCCGGGATAATACCCCAGATATCACTGAGTATAAAGACCTAGTATCTCAGAAAGAGGGGTCCTTCAAACAAGATTTCGGGGGTTACCCATATATCTGAGAGATGTTACCCACGATATAAGCAAGTTTGATATTTAGATTTATATCTCTTCACAATCTACTAAATGTGCAAAAACCTACTGGCACATCATCAGTGAGACCGTTTATCACTATTTAACTTTCCATTTCTTTAGCATGCTGTGATCATCCACTGATGTATTATCATTTCCTCTTTTAGAGAACAAAACTCATTTTTGATTTTATCATGTTTTTGACTTTTTCAAATTTTCTAATGTTTTTGGATTTTCTAAAAATTTCTTACTCCCCCTAAAATTAAAAATCATTTAAGGAAATTTGAAAACAAACAGTACAAGAAAAACAACAACTGATATTAAATCACTTCAGATCCCCATCCTCTTGACAAAAACAATCAGAACTCCCCCTTTCAACAAACTATTTTCCCATTGTGATTTCAAAACACTTAAGTTTGTTTTAATCAAATGGTTTTTCCAGAAAATAAGTTTCGTTGATTTTACCACTTGTAAAATTGGGGTTCATCACATTGTTTCTCAATCATTAGTAGGAAAAACAAGTACAACTTAATGTCCTTGATTTACCACTTGTAAATGAAAACCTTTCTCAACCTCTTGTAGGTTCACTTAACAACCAAAACTACTTGTAAATCAACATATAACAATTTAAAGATATTACCTGTAGATTTACCAACCAAACCTTTTCAAGAATGATGCCGATTCCTGCTCCACACTTACCAACCTGGGAGCTCCGGCAACTCTGGAATTTATGGTGAAAATGTTGTCACCCAGGCCTGACCAGCCTTGGGTGATTTTGGTGGCAAACATCTGTCCCACCAACATTTTGATTTATAAAATTCTTTTGCACCCTTTACTTTCCCATCAACCATCTTTCCAAAAATATGTTTTACCTTACCATTAAACACTTTTTCAGCATCAAAATCTTTCTTACCAACAAAGAATTGATCTGAAATCTCAGTTTTTCCCACTTTCAACTTCAAATTTTCCTTAGACAATTTTGGAAAATTTTCATCGTTCATCTCAGGAACGGAATTCTCATTCTTTTTCTCAACAGATGACTCCTCTGATTTTATGGAATCAGATTCATTGTCAGAACTACTCTCAGATTTTACAACCCATTTTTGTTTGTTTAAATCAAATTTTCTTTTGTAAAAATGTTTTGAACTTTCACCAGTTTCGAAAGTCGAATTCTCAAACATCTTAGATTTCTCAGTTGATTGTTTCCTTTTATCAACTTGTTTTTCTTTCAATTTTGAGTTAAAAGAAACTCCTTGTTTTGAATAAAAGGACTCTTGGCAGTTCCAAGCAATATGTCCAGTCTTTTGACACTTGAAACAAGTTCTTCTATCAACTTTCGGAGCAAATTTCTTCACATTCTTCTTTATTTCAGCAAGAAACTCTTGATTTGACTGTTTCCAGAATGGTTTCTTCTGCTCTTCTTCAGAACTTCCTCCTGAAACAAATTTTGTTTTTGGTTTATAATTTTCTCATTTTTATAATTTTCCGAAGAACTAATACCAAGACCTTGTTTTCTTAAATTACCGTTATGGTTTGGTTTCTTTCGATAACCTGAACCAGAACTGTAACCCTTTTTCTTGTTCAATCTCTGTTGAACTCTTGAAGTGTACTTTTTAGGTTTTTCTTGAAGATTTAAATCTTTTATTTCAGAAATATTAATTTCTGTTAATTTGAAAACCTGTTTGATCATTTTAGTTTTGACACTTCTTATTGGAAATTCTTCATCAGAATATAATTTGTCTGAATCTTTCAAAGTATAAGCCACTTTGATTGATCCATCATTCAAATTAGATTTTGATAACAAGAATTCTTTATTGTAAACCCTTTTAACCGGTGAACTCGGACTCTTTTCTGACGAACTCGAACTTTCAGATTTAGACTCCGACTTTGACTCTTCATCCATATCCAACACCTGATCGACCACTTTCTTTAACAACTCAGACTCATGATCAGTGTCAGACGCTGTGAATGTAACATCAATATTATCTGGTAATTCATCAATGATTTCAGACTTTAACTTGATGTTGAGAGCCTTATTTAAACGTTCCTCATTTGGCTTTCTGGGAGAATAACTATTCCAAATCGGGGGCGGACACTTGTTATATTTGACACTTGGTTTCTTACAAGTATCCTCTTTAGTTTCTTTATCTTGAAATGCTTCAAGACCTGCAACAGTAGGATAAACACGATCAATCAAATAATCACAAGTAGTATAACTCAAAAGTAATCATTTAATCCTTTCACTCTCAATCTTTTCAAGTTCCAACTCCTGCTTCAGCTTAGCACAGTCTTCGATATACTCATTGATGACGCTCTGCTTTGTCATTAATGTTGAGCTCATCATTGTCATAGCAGCATCAACTTCTCGATTTGTTTTGTTCAAACCATCAACTGTTTTGTTCAAAACATCATATGACTCTTTTACATACTTCAAATCAGACAGTAAATCTTTTTTAATCTTCTCCAAATCAGCAATCTTCTTTTCTTTCTCCTTACAAACTTTGCAAGATTCTAAACACTTCAAACATGGTTTTTCAATTTCAACCACTTTTTCACTTATCTTTTCAACCTCGACAGTCTTTTCAACTTCAACGAGTTTCTCAACTTCAACAATTTTTTCTATTTCGACAATTTTTTCTACTTCGACAAGTTTCTCAACTTCGACTATTTTTTCGACTTCAACTATTTTTTCCTCCACTTTCTCCACTTCAACAATTTTCTCTACTATTTTCTCAGTTACTTGATCAACATTAGCTTCTCTAGCTTCTGTCTTTGCTTTTTCATCAGCAAGGATTCTTGCTGCTTCCAGCTCTCTCCTTAATCTGGCAATCTTCTTCTGATTCAGCAACTCAACTTTATCTGCAAAAAACAAATTAAAACTGTCAGGATCTATGCCTTTTCTAGCTTTGTTAAGATATTCTTCCTCATCATCGGTATCAATATCACTTCCTAGATCTGAAAAAATCAGGATTCTTTTCTGACTAGCCTCATCTTCACCCAGAATTCTAGCAACAAGGCCTGAACCTGGTGGAATGTATTTATCCCAGCTAAATCCCTCTGCAACAAATTCATCATCTTGATCAATTATTCCAAAACAAGCTCTTCTCTCTTGAATGGTACGTGCATGAGCAGTTTGTGGTTCTTTATCAATTTGTGGTTGTTGAACAATCTGATGAAAAATTGACTTTTGATAATAATCATTCTTTTCATCTTGTCTCCCAGTTGCTTCTTTATTTTTGCATTCTCGTTTAAAATGGCCTTTTCCTTTGCAACGAAAACATGTGACTTTCGATTTGTCAAACCCTATTGGAGATTCATTTATTCCCCGAAAATCATCTCTACCAGTGATTTGTGTAAATTTTTCTGCTCTTCGAACAGCACTGGCTAAACCCCACTTCACATCCATCAACTCAAGTTCCTCCGCATCAATTTGGTCATAATCCTCTTTGGTAAGCATCGGATTTCCAATTCTGCCACCAATCAAGCTTTCATATGATTCCAACATAGCAACGAGTGATGCCATGTGTTGCTTTGCTATTTCCGGAGACAGATTTTGACCATTTTGAATGTTCAAGGTAACATTGCATTGCAGATTTGTAGAATTCTGTTGTTGAGGATTTCGTGTAGTAAAATTAGGATCAAAGCTTGAATATGAAGATGAAGATCCACCACTTTGAATCATAGTACTTCCCTTTGTTCCAGAAGAATTATCAGCACTAAAACCAGTTTGGATCTTTGGGCTAGGACTGGGGGTAACCTCAAACTTATTCCCTCTGTAATATAAACTGACATCTTGTTGAGCATTTGGATTCTTCATGATTGTTGTTTTCTGAATATCTAACTCGTGCTCTTCAATCTTTTGAATAAACTGTGCCAGATTCATATTTTCCGATTTTCTCATGTGTTTTACAATCAACATATAAGTTTCCCATTTTTGCTGTGGTAATGCATCGGCACGTTTATCAACCCATTCATCATCATCTTTCTTAATATCAAATCTTCCCATTTCCAATACCAGGTGACAATATCTATCAATGGTCATCTTTGTTGTTTCATGATCAAAAGCTGCAGACATATCAAATGATTTCTTCAATAAAGCCTTTTTGTTTTTAATCATATCTGCACTTCCTTTGAGTTTTTGAATCAACGCATTCCAAATCGATCTAGCAGTATTCTCATGTGGAAGCAAAACAAAGATATCTTCCTTTACTGCTTGTTGTAGAAGACTGATCATCATTTTCTCACTTGTATACTTCAATTTATCATTCTCTGAAAAATCACAAAAAGCTTTTTCAAGCCCACGCTCGTTTTTTGGTTTCTCATAATCTTTGTGTAAAGCACACCACGCGTCAAACTTATATGCTTGCACCCAGTTCTCAAATCGATTTTGCCAACCTTTAAAATCTTCAATGAACATTAGCTTAGGTGGTTTTTGGTAAGTTCCCGTTTCATTTTCATTGTAAAGAGTTTCAGCAGCTGTAACATGGGCAATAGGTGTCGCAAACGCATTGTAGAATTCCTCTTCCATGTTTCAAAAAATAGTTTCACAAAAACTCAAGTTTCACACCAAGTACAAGTTCAAGCGGAATTAACCCACAAACGAAATCAACTCTTTAAACGGAATTAACTTTCAAACGGAATCAACTCTTTGAAGCGAAATAACACCCTCAAACGAAATCACTTTGAAGCGGAATCACTGATTTCGTTTGAACCAGCACACTTTCAAACGGAATATCAACTTGAAGCGGAATTATCTAATTTCGTTTGAAACTATTCAAACAGAATTAACCTCTGAAGCGGAATCAGATAATTTCAAGCGGAATTAAGTGAACTTTTCAAGCGGAATTACTATTTCAAGCGGAATAAGGTGCTAATCTCGTTTGAACTGCTGCTGACGTCATCAAATGCGATCTGATTTTCAAACGAAATTACTATTTTTACCAATTTTAGATCGAATTAAGGTCCAATTCTTTCAAGGATTCGTTAAAATACTGTTTCGCACTTAATATGTGAAATTCAATACATTTTGACCGTGAAAACTAGTTCAATTTCAAAAAGAAAGTGTAGAAGTCAGAAAATATGGCTGTTTTGGCAAGAACTCTTCTTCCTGAGCTTTGATACCACTTGTAGGATCGTTCCGTGACCCAAACGAGTCAATCAGAAGAATTCTTGTCTGTTTCAGAGGCGGAAACAAAGAAACAGTCTTGGAAAACAGCTTGTTTCACTTATAAACGTCTTGTATATTGATAATAACAAGTTTCCAGATCAAACGACGCGTCGGCAGCACTTCGGTACCGGAAATCTCAATGTTACAAATGATTTCGTTTGGGAGGTATTTATAGATTTCTAATTCCGTTTGAAAGTGACAGTGTGTCAGTTCAAGCGGAATTTACTATGTTAATTTCGCTTGAAACTGCACATGCCTCTTTCAAGAGGAATTACCTCCTTCAAGCGGAATTAGCTCATTCACACTCAATACCACTTATTTTCCTTGTACAACGTGCCCTGATGTAACAATCCTATTTTTATATAAGAATTATAGATTTGGTTAAATTTATTAACCACTAGTAACTAGTTTATTTTTAATATAATTATTCGACTCAAATAGTTTTAAAAACTATTTTATATATATTTGGTTAAAATATTATATTAATTAAGTGGCCTGTATATGGGTGACCTTTCTAATAAAATAAAAGTATATAAAAACTTATATTATTAGACGGGTAGTCTACGGGTAAGTTGACTATTAGAAATATGAAGTTCCTAGACAGGCCTAGGAACCGTATAATAATTAAATTATAAAAATAAATCGTATTTTGAACCTACTCTATTTTTAATGAAACTTAGACCCAAATGTAGACAAAAATATTCTCATTCTAAAGACATATTTATTATTTTATAAAACGTCATATTTTAGAAGTTATACACCCCAAATAAGTGAAGCACTTGAATTAATTATAATAATAATATAATAATTAAACTTACAATTAAAATTTAATTTCTGTCAAATATCTTTCGTAACTGTTACATGTTACTACAAAGTAATTATAATATTTAATTTAATATTTAATTTAATATTTAAATTGTAATAATAACATTTAATTTACAAATTCAATTTAAAGTAAATAGGTGTATATTGTACGTACAATAAAATATTTCATGAGTATGCATCCAAAGTGATATGTGGAATTTGATAAGAGTGGACGTGTCTTCAACATATTTAAGAATATTATGACTAAGGATTCCTTGCCATTCATATAAATAGGCAAATCACTTCTGCTATATTTTCTCCTACTCTCTCTCTCAATATATATATATATATATATATATATATATACACATATTTTTATTTACACTATAATAATAATAATAATAATAAGGCTCTGTCCCGTTTTAAGTGTTTTAACTCCCGATCACCGCTACCCTTTCCGATTGATCTGAAGCCCATAACGTATGTCAGGGCACTGCCCGACTAAGTTTGTTGGGATTCTGTCTCGGGACATCGGGATAAGGTTGAATTAGGGGTACTATACTTAACACGAGTGCATTATATATATTTTTAAATAGCTCAGAAGTTATACCCAAAATTCTACCAGGAGGTTTTCTAGTTGAACCCTAAAATTTCAAAGTGGGTCCATTCTCTTTTATAAACCGTTTTATTCCCTTTTTGTCCCAAACCATAACAACTCTCACCAAAACTATTATTTATTATTATATTTTGTTCACTAGGAAACCTTAGTTAAAACCCCTAAGTGATCCTACATAAACCCTAAAATTTTCAGAACAATCAGAATCAGGATCAGGGCCCCTAAAACTCAAGGGGGGTATTCCCTATTGACGATTATCCACATAATTTGTTGTCCAATTCAAATTTATCATTTCCGTCAGCTCAGCTAAGCTAGTTAGGGACGTGGCTACCCTATGCTAAAACCGACCCCGTCGCGCAACGCGACAGCCCCTCGCGCCATGCGAGGGAGCTGTTTTTCAGATATAAATAGAGGGGTGTGGGACTTGATTTCCTGCGTTGGAACGACGAACAAATTCATTTTACACTTCGAGATATCACCTGATTACTACCAAACACACACAGCACTAAACGCTGCCACAAAACAGGGTAATAACTCGACCGCTGCTACGATTCAATATCCGATCGATTGAAACTATCCGACAGGATGTTTAAATGCTATACTTTGTCATTAGTCGTGAATCCGACAGGATGTTTGAGTGCCACCCAAACTCGGGGTAGACTCTGTCATTCGTTGCGAATCCGATAGATGTTTAAGTATTGCACTTTGCCATTCGTTGTGAGGGTTTTAATCTCGTGAGTTATCGTAAATGCTGTATTAGTTACTTACCTAGTTCATGTGCACTAGGTTACAAGACTAATCAATAAGCTAAGCTCTGCCCGTATAAATCTGCATGCTTATAATGTGAGTCATTCTCTTTTTATCAAAGTGCTTTATAAATTCTTAAATATTCTCAAAGTTATAATTACAGGGATTAAGTCTTTGTAATCTCCAAATTACAGCCGGTATGTGGGGTTTGTATACATTACTTGATAACCGTCACTATTGGACAACGGGTTAGCCAATGAGTGATATGACCATAGTCACAGACACCATTGGACAATGAGGTTACCGATGGATGGTCGAGTGACAAATACCGTGGGTAGTTGGTTGATATCAGGAAACATTGTAATCGCTCTTAATACTGTAGATTATAACAAACATGTCATTTTAAGCAAAATGAATGAACTCACCAGTATTTCCTGCTGACAAAACCTTTTTAAAACGCGTTTCAGGTAATTACAGTAGATTGGAGTAAGAGATGGATATGGCACCAAAATGCTTCAAGAAGTGGTTTGTTTTATTAATTAAATCAAATTAAGAAATATTGTTTTATGTAATTGGGTTTATCCATTATTAAAGCTACCTTTGTAAAATATGGGTTTATCCCATCTATTTAAAATAAAATCCGGTGTTTTCTAAACTCTGATATTTTTCCTAACTCACGGTCCTGATGAAATTTCCGCTGCAATATTTTTCAAAATAATCACCGGTACCACTTGGCTGTTCACGGCTCTCGATTCCGTCCAGGGTGGGTCGGGGGTCGTGACAGAAGGTGGTATCAGAGCCACTGCTTTAAGCCAATAGGTGTTGTGATAATAATACCTAAGCCTAAATAAAAGAGTTAGGAAATTGCTATTAACTGGTAGCACACATGATAGCATTTAGACTTGAACTTAAGAAAATATGCCTTAGTATCAGCTTTGAGATAAGCTAAATACTTGTGTAAATAAAGTATGATGGATTTTGGTATGCCGTAAGAATGACGATTAGAACATTGCAGGCAATAGCACTCAATTGCTATTAATTCTTGCTTATTGATATTACTTGGTCTAGAATAAGATATGTTACGGGAATACAAATTTCCCTAATTCTGGATAAAAGCCTAATAAAAGAGGCACTTTTAAAAATACTATTTATGGGAAATATAAAATTTTCTCTGATAAGACTGGGTATGGTGTAGCAGACTCTCCAGCTTGTCCGGATATACTGGGGTTACCTCTCCGGCGCGAACCGGATAAGACGAGGTATATAATATGTCAAACAAGTGACAAGTTTTCCCTAAATAGTATCATGACCTGATATCTGACTTGTTTTGGAAATAAGAATCTGTTAAATACATGAACCTTATGAAGGGTATGTATATTACAGCATGTGAAATATATGATTATATAGATATGTATATCTATAAGGAAATCCAAAAACCATAAGGATTGACAATTTGGAATAAAGCACAAGCATATGTGTCTAGATTTCTTTATTAGGAATCTCTTGCGTATATCTATAATTTCGATATCAAACATTATTTTGTTTGATCATCTACCTCGTAACTCGTGCAATGGGAACCCTTTAAGTGGGGACACCATCAAAAGTATAAAAATTTCTAATACGTTACCATAAACTATTAACGCAAGTAAGAACCATGTAAAGTTGTGCTAATGCACAAGAAAACACATGAAACCTAAATTATACGTCCACAGATGTCGGAGTATAACACACACAACTTTCAAGGCAAGACCTTTGGAAAATATGATTGGGCACGACAACAACAATGCTAATCCCGGCAGTGGGAGAACTACCGATCAAAAAGCATCACTTTGCCACTTGATCCTACAAGCGACATGAATCTCGCTGAGGTACGTTGGAACAAGATTTCACAACCATCGGTGCACAGTCTAATCAGAGTTATAATTATTGGCGCTGCAAAAGGAGTCACATACCTTTGCAAATCCCCCATTTCATTTTATTCGACATTCCCTGGTAATGTCACTTCACAACGATTATCACCCAAAATTCCAGATAAAATTCCTAAATTTCTTTTGTTAAAATTCTGACCTCTGTGAATAGACTTTTGCATTGCTACTTCCCCTAATGGTCATCATACCATGAGGATTTCTTTCATAGTAGCAAATATTGATCTATTTCATTTCTTGGTAAATCCACATGTTACACATGTTCTGTTTATTGCACATGTGGTTCGTTTAATTTATGAATACCACTGGAGGGCTTCATTCTAATTTGTCGTTTTATCCAAACTCAAATATCATTTAACTATACTTGATTTTGGCACGGTAAACCGCATTATTGCTAAACGATGACTCTTTGATATCGAGTCAATGAATTTTTGAAAAACTCGATTTTCTTTTAAGTGGCATACATGGGTTTCGTTGTGACCATGTTCGAACTTTCTTATTAAACTTGTTTTGTTTAAATCAAGTTCAATTGTTTAAAATTGCTCGCAGTACATAATCAATTCAAAGTCCCATATGATGAATTAAAGCCATCATATTCGAAATAATCCCAACAATCACTTCATTTCTCTTGAAACATAACATGCTTAATTGGTCTTTGACTTCATTTAATCGTTTCTTTGATCACGATCACCTTGTGGTGACGTTTTCATAAATCTGAAGCTTGCGCTAATCTCGTTTGCACACATCATATACGGATTTAATTATTTATTTATTTATATTGAATCCACTTTGTTGGTTTATTCTATAAAAGCAATCTTAACACAATTATGTGCTAAGATAATGATACACAAATTCATATTTTGGTGTATCTCTTAATAATTCTTACAGCATCAATCAAGTCTTTCGTAATAATTATTGCTTTATCATCTTCAATCGAAAAACATTATATAAATTTAATTGATTATATATGAAAACTTACATAAGTAATTACCTAATTTACAATATAGTATTACTATATTTAAAAATTCTTGTTAAACCATTGAGGTGAAGAATTTATATTTTTATACATATGTATAAAATTATGTTTGAGGTATACTCTCATTTAAGTTTATGTTTAGTTATTTATTATTGGTAATTAATGTTAGTTTTATTATTAGTAATAACATATTAATAGTAGTAGTGTTAATATTATTTTTAAGTACTAGGGTTATTGTCAGGGGCAGGTATTGAGTAGTCTAGCCTTAGTTAGGCATGGACTGATCATCTATGCTTAAACAAGGCAGCACTAACCAATATCCAACCATGATAATGACTAGTTAATATATATAAATTAAGTTATCATACTTAGTTAGTAAATTTTAATTATATGTAAAAATATTTATATATATATATATATAAAATATATATACTTTGTACTGTAAGGAGAAGACATATTTTCATAAAACAATACAAGAATTAGAGGGACGAATAAAATTATATAAATAATTGTCTAAGTATTCATGGACAAGACATTTTATACTTATAAGTAATTGTTCATCTTATATTCCACAACTATTAAATACTTATAGAAGTATTATGTATCAAGATCGACAAAAGAGTTATGCAGATCAAAGACGTAAACCCCTAGAGTTTTCATTAAAAGCTTTCAGTTGATTACACGATGAATTTGTTCGATCACCATAAATTATTGAACTATTTCAATCATTACTACACCTTGCGATATCAGTATAAACTTATAGCTTGAACCAATCACAATCATTCGAATCATTCAAAACCACATCTGTCTTTCAACTCATCATCAAAAAAAAATCATCTTAATGCAATTATGTATTAAGACAATAATACACTAACTCTATTGTCTTTTCGTGTATCCTTGCAATTCACTCATCTCAGCACATTGATTTTCTCATATCATAATTCAATATTTGACAAATTATTTTCATACTTTTATTTCATTTTGAACCTGTCGATTCTAAGTCTTCCTCAGTTGCCAATCAAATTAAGTTTTTTTGACAAAGAATTTTATTGATTCTAAAAGTCCTTCACATTCATTTTAAAAATCTATTGATCATATATCTTCTGGCCTGAACCTAGTCACCTTGGAAATTATATCATTTCAACTCATTCGTTTGTCATCAATTTCTTGAACTAATTCAGTTGAACCATTGAATCCTACTTATTGTACAACTTGTATTCACAAAATTTGATATTTTAATTCGGTGTCATCTACCTTAATATTGTTTTTATTGACTAAAATATGACATAAGTCTAAAAGAAAAATATCGTAACCCAAATCTCGAGGACGAGATTTAAAACAAGGTGGGGAGGATGTAACATTCCTATTTTTATATAAGAATTATAGGTTTGGTTAAATTTATTAACCACTAGTAACTAGTAACTAGTTTATTTTTAATATAATTATTCGACTCAAATAGTTTTAAAAACTATTTTATATATATTTGGTTAAAATATTATATTAATTAAGTGGCCTGTATATGGGTGACCTTTCTAATAAAATAAAAGTATATAAAAACTTATATTATTAGACGGGTAGTCTACGGGTAAGTTGACTATTAGAAATATGAAGTTCCTAGACAGGCCTAGGAACCGTATAATAATTAAATTATAAAAATAAATCGTATTTTGAACCTACTCTATTTTTAATGAAACTTAGACCCAAATGTAGACAAAAATATTCTCATTCTAAAGACATATTTATTATTTTATAAAACGTCATATTTTAGAAGTTATACACGCCAAATAAGTGAAGCACTTGAATTAATTATAATAATAATATAATAATTAAACTTACAATTAAAATTTAATTTCTATCAAATATCTTTCGTAACTGTTACATGTTACTACAAAGTAATTATAATATTTAATTTAATATTTAAATTGTAATAATAACATTTAATTTACAAATTCAATTTAAAGTAAATAGGTGTATATTTGAACATGTGTACGTGGCATTAAAGGAAAAGCATGTAAGCATCTAAATTTAATTTGTGTGTACGTACAATAAAATATTTCATGAGTATGCATCCAAAGTGATATGTGGAATTTGATAAGAGTGGACGTGTCTTCAACATATTTAAGAATATTATGACTAAGGATTCCATGCCATTCATATAAATAGGCAAATCACTTCTGCTATATTTTCGCCTACTCTCTCTCTCAATATATATATATATATATATATATATATATATATTTATTTACACTATAATAATAATAATAAGGCTCTGTCCCGTTTTAAGTGTTTTAACTCCCGATCACCGGTACCCTTTCCGATTGATCTGAAGCCCATAACGCATGTCAGGGCACTGCCCGACTAAGTTTGTTGGGATTCTGTCTCGGGACATCGGGATAAGGTTGAATTAGGGGTACTTTACTTAACACGAGTGCATTATATATATATATTTTAAATAGCTCAGAAGTTATACCCAAAATTCTACCAGGAGGTTTTCTAGTTGAACCCTAAAATTTCAAAGTGGGTCCATTCTCTTTTCTAAACCGTTTTATTCCCTTTTTGTCCCAAACCATAACAACTCTCACCAAAACTATTATTTATTATTATATTTTGTTCACTAGGAAACCTTAGTTAAAACCCCTAAGTGTTCCTACATAAACCCTAAAATTTTCAGAACAATCAGAATCAGGATCAGGGCCCCTAAAACTCAAGGGGGGTATTCCCTATTGACGATTATCCACATAATTTGCTGTCCAATTCAAATTTATCATTTCTGTCAACTCAGCTAAGCTAGTTAGGGACGTGGCTACCCTATGCTAAAACCGACCCCGTCGCGCCACGCGACAACCCCTCGCGCCACGCGAGGGAGCTGTTTTTCAGATATAAATAGAGGGGTGTGGGACTTGATTTCCTGCGTTGGAACGACGAACAAATTCGTTTTACACTTCGAAATATCACCTGATTACTACCAAACACACACAGCACTAAACGCTGCCACAAAACAGGGTAATAACTCGATCGCTGCTACGATTCAATATCCGATCGATTGAAACTATCCGACAGGATGTTTGAATGCTATACTTTGTCATTAGTCGTGAATCCGACAGGATGTTTGAGTGCCACCCAAACTCGGGGTAGACTCTGTCATTCGTTGCGAATCCGATAGATGTTTAAGTATTGCACTTTGTCATTCGTTGTGAGGGTTTTAATCTTGTGAGTTATCGTAAATGTTGTATTAGTTACTTACCTAGTTCATGTGCACTAGGTTACAAGACTAATCAATAAGCTAAGCTCTGCCCGTATAAATCTGCATGCTTATAATGTGAGTCATTCTCTTTTTATCAAAGTGCTTTATAAATTCTTAAATATTTTCAAAGTTATAATTACAGGGATTAAGTCTTTGTAATCTCCAAATTACAGCCGGTATGTGGGGTTTTGTATACATTACTTGATAACTGTCACTATTGGACAACGGGTTAGCCAATGAGTGATATGACCATAGTCACAGACACCATTGGACAATGAGGTTACCGATGGATGGTCGAGTGACAAATACCGTGGGTAGTTGGTTGATATCAGGAAACATTGTAATCGCTCTTAATACTATAGATTATAACAAACGTGTTGTTTTAAGCAAAATGAATGAACTCACCAGTATTTCCTGCTGACAAAACCTTTTTAAAACGCGTTTCAGGTAATTACAGTAGATTGGAGTAAGAGATGGATACGGCACCAAAAGGCTTCAAGAAGTGGCTTATTTTATTAATTAAATCAAATTAAGAAATATTGTTTTATGTAATTGGGTTTATCCATTATTAAAGCTACCTTAGTAAAACATGGGTTTATCCCATCTATTTAAAATAAAATCCGGTGTTTTCTAAACTCTGATATTTTTCCTAACTCACGGTCCTGATGAAATTTCCGCTGCAATATTTTTCAAAATAATCACCGGTACCACTTGGCTGTTCACGGCTCTCAATTCCGTCCAGGGTGAGTCGGGGGTCGTGACACCTGATCTAACAATTCTAATACTAGACTCGATACAAGACGAAGTCGACAGACGTATGCACCAACATATCACATTTTGTTACCTGAAACGCCTTTAAAAACATTTTGTCAGTGGGAAATACTGGTGAGTGAATCCCAGTTTAATCAAGAAGAGTTTTATCCTTTAACAGTATTGAGAGCTATCACATTGTTTATTTCTACACAATTACTCATTCAGTACTGTCAATCCTGACTGGTGGGTCATATTACACATTGGCTAATTCGTTGTCCAATGGTAACGTGTTCCACATTTTGTATACAAAATCCCAACATACCGGCAGTAATTGAAGAACTACAAAGACTCGATCACTGCTTAATCACATTGTAAAACATTTAAGGTTTTGTAAAAACGATTTAAAAAAAGGAGATTACTCACATTGCTGTTTTAGATTTCTTCTAAGGTTTCCTGGTGATTATCTATAATTTACACAATGCACACGTGTTAGTATAATACCACTTTATATTTACATTAGTAATACCCTCCCCGAGACGGCATTCCAACGACTACGTCGGGCAGAACCTCGACAGCCGTTACGGAACCCTGGATCAATCGGGCAGCGTATCTAATACGTAACCGGGGTTATAATACTTACATTAGGGCAGAACTTCGTTAATTAGGGGGGTATTATACCCGAGAATTATGCCTGCTATAAGAAATTCGAGAGAGAAAGTCGAGAAATGAACGATTTGACTGAAGGCCCGATGCCCTCCTTATATAGGGCCTGATTTTTGTTTTCTCACGGCCCGCGTAGGATTTAACCGGGGCTTACGCGGCCCGCGTAGTAGACTGGGTAGGCCCTAGCCTGGCCCAGTCATCGGCTAGCTTTGCCACGATCGTGACACGTGTCGGCTCAGGGCTGCGCCTCGTTGCAGGGCTGTCGCGCCCCGCGTAGACCCAGGTGTGGTCTTACGCGGCCCGCGAGCGACACAAAATCTTGGTTTTTATTTTATTTTTAATTATATAATGTATTTTGGGCTCGGTTTTCACATACGAGGGGTATTTTAAGACATATGGGAATATTTTAATATATATTAGGGATAAAAATTCAGGAGGGTTGTTATAACAGATGCCCCTTGTTCTTGGTTCTGGGGACTTCCCTCTGCATCAGTGGTTACCTTAGTGATCTCACCAGTGGATACCTTGGTAGACACAGCAGTGGTTGCCTTCAAGGGAGTCTGACTGATGAAACTACTGTCCAAATGTAAATCAGTAGATTTGACATTTGTAGTAGCTGCTCCATTTGAAATACCATCAAGAATTTGCTGAAATTCAAGAGGTGTAGCCTCCTCAACTGTTTCTGGGTTAGCTAATTGAACAGGTTCAGACACAGCTATTGTTGAAGTTAAACTCTCAGTAAAGTGTTCGTGGGATGGACTACTATGAGTCTGAATGTCAATAGCTTGAAGCAGTGTTACAAACTTTGGTGGAATAGAAGACGAAGGGATTGTTGTTGAAAGAGACATTGCTCCGGGAGAAGGGCTTTTAAGCATACTCACATATAAGGGTATGACATCATATTGTGGTGTCCCTGTGAATACAACATGTTCCTTTTGTGAGGAATCATGAGGAGTTTGGTTTAAGGGTTGAGATCTTTCCACATGTTGTGAGGAAGTAGCAACAGTGGTTTGTAGTGACATATGTGTTGTCACAGGGTTAACGTCTGGGATCTCATCTTCCAGAGAACCCGTTTTTGTGGTTTCGGGGGGCTTTTTGGATTTTCTTTTGGTCTTTTTGGGTTTTGTTGGTGGGGGTTTCACAGCAGTGGTTGTAGTGCTGTGATCACCAAGAGCAGTGGGCTCAGCAACAGAGGTTTGAGGAGCAGTTATGGACTCATCTAAAATTTCCTCATTCCCCCCTGCTTCAGTTTTGGAAACATCCGACTCTTTAGCCAGAAGGCAAGTAAAAGTTTCAGATGTTAGACTATTCATTTTAAAAGCTTTACCTTTTTCAAAAGCCTTTTGAGAAACATGTTTTTGCAGGTAGTAGCTTAATAGTCTAGTAAACATAAGAAAAGCAGCAGTTTTCCCTTTTTTATTTTTTTTAAATTTGCAACCAAATCAGCAAACAGTGCCTGGGAGTAGTTAAAATCAGTATTTGTCAAAATTGCATATCCCAATGACTGAATTTTCAAAGGTATTTCATTAAAAGAAGTAGCTTTATTTGAGAGACGGGTTAAGAGAGTATGGAACAGGAATTTCATTGGTGGTGGAAAATTACCTTTAAACATAGTTACCTTATTCAACTGTCCATCATATCCCCTCTCAATCAAATCTGTTTGAATCTCATTTTTCGGGAAAGATGTCTTACCTGCCAAGTCGTTTACCCCAAATGTTGTTGATATGGTAGTGGGGGTAATAGCAACCGATTCACCTCCGACTTTTGAAGTTATACTGAATGCCACATTATTTTGTTCTTCAATATTCGCATTTGCCCAGAAATCGCGTAGTGTCTCTTGATAAATGGGTGCGTCGGCGGTAAGAATGCCCTTATATTTTGATGATGTAAGAACATCAATCATTGAATGATAGAGAGTATTGTTCTCAGTTTTCTCAAAAATTGAAAGGTAGTTATGTTGCTTTTTCATTACCAGAGCCATGATCAGAATTGAAACTTGCGAGAGGTAGACGAAAAAGTGTTGAACAAGAAGGTGGAAACCGCTTTGATGAATTTTAAATTCGAGACGACAGTAAAACCTCTGTTTGGGGATGAAACAGGGTTTTGTAAAGTGAAAAAGTGAATGCTGACGTGTCAGAAGTTACAAAGATCTGATGGCTAACATCTGTCCACGTCCGAACCTCTGCTGTGATAATGGATGACAGTTGTTTGGAAACCACTGTTGGGCAACAACAGATGTTAGGCAACAATGGTAAGTTAGCAGTCCTTAGATTAAACAGAACCTATGAGAACAAACAATACCCTTCAGCAGTCTGTTGAATTTTGACTCAAAAATATTTCAGCAGCCATTTAATGCAAAACATTTAAAAAATAAATTTTCATGGGAAAACTATTAAATTAAATATCAAGAAACCGAAAGGACTATTTTTAAACCTCTGACATCCAAAAAATTAAAAAAAAAACCTCTTCATTGAAACACCAACAATACTATACATGGCAAACACAGGCTTTTACCACTTCATCAGACACAAATGTTGTAAACAGTGGTAAACCAACAGTCGCTAGTATAAACAGAACTTATTAAAACAGACAATACCTTTCAGTAGTGGATGAATTTTTATCCAAATAGAAGTTAATTCAAAACATCAACAAATACTATGAAGACACTGATGATTAGTTTTAAATTGATTTTATATATTAAGACTTATGATTATGATGCAATAATAACCTCACAAAAGCATTGTCGGATAGCCTCTCTGGCTGCCACATCAGCTTTTCTTAAGTCACCGTAATTTTTAGAGACGTTTGCCCAACAGTTGTTTTCCACAAACTTTTAAGAGTTTTTAAAAATATTTAAAAATAGCTATTTTTTAAGAATGGAGTTTTGATGTTCTGAAGACATTTTACAAAGATCTGTTGGGTAATAACAGATGTTCATAACTTCTGTTGTGTTAATGGTTGACAATTCTTTGGAAACCGCTGTTGGCAATAACAGATATTGGCAACAGTAACAACTCAACAGTCGTTACATAAAACAGAAATTATGAGAACAGACAATGCCTTTCAACAGACCTTTAAAGATTTTTGTCAATTTTTTTAAAAATAGTTATTTTTTAAGAATAGACTTTTGATGTTCTGAAGACATTATAATGTTTTCATCATCAGCAGACAATGATTTCAAGCAGTTGTTCTCTTTAGGCAAAATTTAACTTTAACAGACCTTTACAATTGAAGATATCAACTCTAACAACTGCCCACCTCAGAACTTGTGTTGTGTTAATGAATGACAGTTCTTTGGAAACCGCTGTTGGAAAATAACAGATGTTGGGAACAGTCATTACCTAAAATAGAACTTATCAGAACAGACATTACCTTTCAGCAGTGGATAAATTTTTAGCCAAACAAATGTTTAAAAAACAGTTGTTTTCAACAGACTTTTAAAGATTTTTGACAATTTTTTTAAAAATAGCTATTTTTTAAGAATGGACTTTAGATGTCCTGAAGACATTATAATGCTTTCATCATCAGCAGCCGATAATTTAAAGCAGTTGTTCTCTTTTGGCAAAATTTAACTTTAACAGACCTTTACAATAGCAGATGTTGGCAACAGTCATTACCTAAAACAGAACTTATGAGAACAGAAAATACCTTTCAGCAGTGGATGAATTTTTAGCCAAACCGACGTTTAAAAAATAGTTGTTTTCAACAGACTTTTAAAGATTTTTAATTTTAACAGACCTTTACAATAGCAGATATCAACTCTAACAACTGTCGATGCTAAAATTAATAAAAATAAAATGTTCCACAAAGATTAATAGAATTAAAATTTATGTATGACATATGACGATAGATCAAGATATACATCGAGTACTGAACAACAAAATTTAATAATCTAACAAAAAAAATTAAGAAATTTTAGCTTTAACTCCATCGAGTACTAAACCTCTCTATGTATATCTTTGAGCATCGCCATGAACTCCAAGTCTCTATCACCGCACTCTATATTACTAACAACCCTAAACACCGAACTCCAAGTTTCTGGACCCTGGTCTCTCGTAATCAGTCCAAGATGCAGTCCATCAAAACAGCTTTTCAGCTCTTGAAGAGTAGCCCTGTCCTCATATACATGATCCTCAACTTGGTTGATTAAACGATACTTTAAATCATCAGAGTCTACAGAAGGGTATGATCACATTTTAACTTGTATATTTCTTCAACTCTGATGTAAAAGAAGGATATTATAGTAGTAAAACGTGATGAAAAACAGGTGAACTGACAATCATATTATATAGTGAAATAGCTATCAGCCCAAAGGCTGATGATTAGACTGATTCAAAACATCAAGAATTGTGTTTTAAAAACCTGTCATCTCTAATAGATAGATTGTTGGGACACAACTGGCCTAATGAAGAACTAATATATAAAATCGACATCATCAGTGATAATAAATACAAGAAAACCTGGAGGACCATCAGATTGCTTCATTCAGTCCTCTAGTCTCCTACATCAGACTTCAAGAACAGTGCAGAAGAATTTCCCACTGCTCGCTCCAAAAAAACAAAGCTGAAATATATCAACACTCTAAAATAAAAATTTTCAACATATATCAACAGTTTAAAAGAATCCACAAACCTAAAATAACCCGCAACTGATTGTTTGAATCTTAAACAACTCTGATTAGGCTGAAAGATAAAGCGAGAATTAGAATAGATCAGTTCAAAACTTAAGATTCAAATTACAGAAAAAAACATACTCTCAACGATGTTGCAACAATGATGTTGGGAAAATTATGTGAAGCACAAAAATCTACAATCGGAGAGTATGGAAATTCTGCATTCTGCAACAATCTATCTATACTTTCTATAAAAAGAGAAAACCAAGTGACATAAGAAAAGCCTTGTTGGACAGTCTCTCTGGCTAACACCTCAGCTTTTCTTATGTCATTGGGTTTTCTCCTTTTATAGAAAGTATAGATAGATAGATAGATATAGATATAGATTTGAAGAAAGGGTTATTGGATTTTAATAATCCTAAGTTTCACCAGTTGGCCGATAATAATCCCAACTTTAAAAATTCCCTTCAATAATCTCAACTTGTAAAAGTTTGGCCGCCATTGATCCTTTTCTAACATAGGTGCATTTAAATCAATTAAGGAGTCTCTAGGTGTAATTGAATCTATTGAGGAGACCAAATTCTTATATGTTTGAAAATGATCAATAGCGGCCAAACTTTTACAAGTTTGGATTATTGGAGAGAATTTTTAAAGTTGTAATTATTATCGGTCAACTGGTGAAACTTAGGATTATTAAAATCCAATAACCCTTGAAGAAATCATCTAGAAAGAAAATGTTTTAATATGACTTACTTAAACTTATCCATATAGACTTTCAAGAATATGAACAAAAGCCCAGTCTACTTCAAATGCATTAAGTCCAACAATAATTAAATAAATAAAAGTGATCCTTTTTTTTTTTATTTTGATAGCAATAATAACGTATGTAATACAATCTCATGAACGTGACGTGATCACACTCAAACATGAACTTTGTAGTTTGTTCATAAAGGTTGACTCTTCCATGCACATCACATTAATAAAACATAAAAATAGAGTAAAATCCCAAAATGGTCCATGTGGTTTGGTCACTTTTGCAACTTTAATTTAAAAATCAAACATTTTGAGTCTGGGTCTCCGTGGTTTCAATTTTGTTGTCATTTTCATCCAAAATCAAAATCTGGTCAGATTTTTCAGTTAACATCCATTTTTTTGTCGTTTTCCTTCCTTTTAATAAAGGGCAAAGTGGTCTTTTAACGTTTTATTAAAACAAATTAAAAAAATCTGACCATTTTACCATTCATTAAAAGGGAGCAGTGGCGGATCTAGGATTCACGCCAAGCCGTAACGTTTTAAAAATAAGCCGTAACGAAATCGAAAAAACATCAAATTTTTCCAAAATTTACACTAAAAACGTCAAATTTTTCCGAGCCAAGCCGTAGCGGAGGTTACCCCCGGTTAAGGCTAGGTCCGCCCCTGAAAGGGAGGGAAAAATAAAAAAATTGGATGTTAACTGAAAAAACTGATCAGATTTTGCTTTTGGATGAAAATGATAACAAAATTGAAATCACAGGGACCAAGATTCAAAAGGTTTAAGTTTTGGACTAAAGTGACCAAAGTGACCAAACCGACCATTTTGGCAGCTTACTCCACAAAAATTAGAGGATTTTTTTACGTTGGATAATTCAGTCGAAAATATATTTGTTCACAATTTTATCGCCGAAAATAGTTATTTTTCTAGTGGTGAATCATATATAGCAAATGATGCGTACAATCATGCAAATACAATACATTATGTAGTTAAACGCTCTTTAGTAAAAAAAAAAAAACCACGCTCTTTATTTTATTCAAACACATGTAAAGTTGTAAAAAATCCCCATATGTAAAAAAACCAGGGGCAGCCCTGGGGTGGGCGGAAAATATCATCGGTCAGGACCCAATATTTCGAATAGCACGTTATTAAAAAAGTCCCGATATGTATATGTAAAAAAATTATTAGGGTATTCTCATACAAACACCAAAATAGACCCACTTACAAAACTATTTTTATGGTTTAGATTAGTCATTAGTCCATTGGCATTAGGTTTAGACCTTTAGTGAGCCAATACGCAATTTCATTAAGGCCTAAGGGCACATTTTTTCGAGCTCGCACAGGGCACACGAATTCTCAGGGTGACCCTATTTAAAACTATAAGAGCGTGTAGACCAATAGTAACAAGGTGTTGAAAATGTATTCATCTCCTAAAGTGGTAATCTGTTCCAAGTTCTACTAAGAGCAAATATAGGGGGCGTTTGTTTTTTTTGAAATGAATATTGGATTCTAATAATCCTAAGTTTCACTTGTTGGCCGATAATAATCCCAACTTTAAAAATTCCCTCCAATAATCCCAACTTGTAAAAGTTTGGCCGCCATTAATCCTTTTCAAACATATAAGAATTTGGTCTCCTCAATAGATTCAATTACACCTAGAGACTACTTAATTGATTTAAGTGCACCTATGTTAGAAAAGGATCAATGGCGGCCAAACTTTTACAAGTTAGGATTATTGTAGGGAATTTTTAAAGTTGGGATTATTATCGGCCAACAGGTGAACTTAGGATTATTAAAATCCAATAACCCTTTGTGAAAAGCACTTCTAAACCTCTTATGTGGTAACGTGTTCCAATGCTCGATGATTTTTTGGGTGTTCCCAAATGCACGGGCAATGTTCCTGTGGATTGATATGGTGAATTTTAAAGAAAATATAAAACTCAATGCCATTTTAAGATCTCAAGACATTTACCTTATTTTTTTAATTTTTTTTCATAACCAGTTTCTTTTGAGAGTTAAATGTATGGTTGGTCCATATGGTTTGCAGATATTGCAGTCTTTGTCCCGAGGCTTCAATAATTACGCATTTGATCCCGGTGATTGTAATTTTGGCACTTAAATGATCCTTATCAATTGATTGTTAGGGTTTGAAAAGATGAGTTCTTGGTATAGTTTAGCTAAGAATTTGATATTTTAACTGTATTTTATATAAGACTGGTAGTCTTGTAAGAGGATAGAGGGTTGAAGGTGATGGTAGGTTTATGGTGGAGGTGACGGCGGAAGTGATGGGTTGAAGGTGCCGATGGTGGTGGTGGTGGTGTGTTTACGGTGGAGATGGAGGCGGTGGATTGAAGGTGATGATGGAGGTGGTGGTGGTGGGTTGAAGGTGGAGGTGGTGGTATGTGAGAGGAAGAAGATGAGGGGTTGACGCATTGTTATTTTAAATATTTTCTAGAGTTAATTACACAAATGGGTCCTGTGGTTTATAGCTTTTTTCGCCTTTGGGTACTAACTTTTTTTTTAACATGTTTAGGTCTCATGGTTTCAATTTTGTAACACCTTTGGGTACTAACACCAAAATTAGTTGATTAATGACCAAAATGCCCTTGCTTTTTTTTTTTAAGATTATCAATGTAACACATTTGGGTACTAACACCTAATTTTATTTAAGATTACAAAATCTATTTTTTTTATTTTCATCTTTTTATTATATCTCTTAATTAACATAAAGTCTATTTATTTTTTTATTTTCATATTTTTATTAAATTTCTTATTTAACATAAAATCTACTAGTTACACCAGTAAAATCTACTAGCAATATAGTTTTATGTAAATTAAATATTTTACTCGTTTTAAATAATGTAAACCTTACTCGTTTTCAATTTTGGATAGATAGGATAGATAATAATAAATAGGGTTAATGGATTTAAACACCCCCAACTATGGCCATTTGGCCGATGGCACGCTCAACTTTCACTTTGGCGCAGACCACTCCCAACTTAACACATCGATTGTCATGGCACCCCTTCGTTAAATATTCACTAACTGGGTTACTAAAATTAGCCTATGTGGCAATTTAATCTGATGTGGCATTCATACGTGTCATACATTAGCTGACGTGTAATGCAAACCTGTAACATCATCTTTAAAACACCTAATACCCCCAAACAAAAAACCATATGAAACCCCAAACAAAAAACCATATGAAACCCTAGATGATTTAAGCAAAGAGAGACAATCACCCACTGCAGCCATTCACCCTACCACCGTAACCCTACACAGCCATTCACCCACTGCGACCACCTACCCTACGCAGCCATTCACCCACTGCGACCACCTACCCCACACCACCAAACACCGCTGAAATCGCCGGTGAAATCAGGTGATGTTGAGGAGGGGAACAGTGGTGCCGTTGAAATCCGCCGTTGATAAGCATTTTCTCACTCGATCGGTTGCGGTTAGGAAACAGAGCACTTGCAGTGTGAAATCGCTGATGAAGATGACGTGTTGTTATGTGCTGATCTGATGATGTTGAGCCCATGATTCAATCAATCCCCCACTTGCAGTGTGAAATCGTTGTTGATTCAATCAGGATCCAAACCATAAAGGTGTGTAGCAAAGTTTGTAGAGCGTTCGATATACAATATAGTATAGATATATCATATATGTGTGTATACAGCTATTTTGATGGTGAAAGATGAAAACGAGAAGGCGATGATGATAATGATTTGTGTACGGATTCATATCCGAGCATCGTAATCAGTCATGGGGTCAACATCGACCCGTATCTTGGCGGGGCAACCCGGATGGTATGTGAGAGCAACAACAAGGGTTTTTCGTTTGCTCTTACGGTGCAACCGTTGTTGCAGCCATGGCGGTGATCGTCCCTCTTGTCTGATCTTCATGTTACAGATCTGAGCCACCTCCTCTTTGCTTAAATCATCGATTGTCTCTCTTTGCTTAAATCATCTAGGGGTTCATATGGTTTTTTGTTTGGGGGTATTAGGTGTTTTAAAGATGATGTTACAGGTTTGCATTACACGTCAGCTAATGTATGACACGTATGAATGCCACATCAGATTAAATTGCCACATAGGCTAATTTTAGTAACCCAGTTAGTGAATATTTAACGAAGGGGTGCCATGACAATCGATGTGTTAAGTTGGGAGTGGTCTGAGCCAAAGTGAAAGTTGAGCGTGCCATCGGCCAAATGGCCATAGTTGGGGGTGTTTAAATCCATTAACCCTAATAAATATATAAACTGTATAAGTTCTAAAATAGTAAAATGTAAATGAACAAAAAAACGAGTTAAAAAAGGCTTAATTTTTTTTTCATGAAAGATATTTATTATTATCAATCATATCTATCCAAAATTGAAAACGAGTAAGGTTTACATTATTTAAAACGACTAAGAAATTTAATTTACATAAAACTATATAGTTAGTAGATTTTCATATTTTTATTAAATAATGTAAACCTTACTTGTTTTCAATTTTGGATAGATATGATTGATAAAAATAAATATCTTTCATGAAAAAAAATTAAGCCTTTTTTTAACTCGTTTTTTTATTCATTTACATTTTACTATTTTAGAACTTATACAGTTTATATATTTATTATTATCTATCCTATCTATCCAAAATTGAAAACGAGTAAGGTTTACATTATTTAAAACGAGTAAAATATTTAATTTACATAAAACTATATTGCTAGTAGATTTTACTGGTGTAACTAGTAGATTTTATGTTAAATAAGAAATTTAATAAAAATACGAAAATAAAAAAATAAATAGACTTTATGTTAATTAAGAGATATAATAAAAAGATGAAAATAAAAAAAAAAATAGATTTTGTAATCTTAAATAAAATTAGGTGTTAGTACCCAAATGTGTTACATTGATAATCTTAAAAAAAAAAAAAAAAGCAAGGGCATTTTGGTCATTAATTAACTAATTTTGGTGTTAGTACCCAAAGGTGTTACAAAATTGAAACCATGAGACCTAAACATGTTAAAAAAAAAAGTTAGTACCCAAAGGCGAAAAAAGCTATAAACCACAGGACCCATTTGTGTAATTAACTCTATTTTCTAAGCGTTTTTGTTTTTTAGTTCAAAAGCAATATGGTCATTTAATGCATATTTAACTGAGATATTTAACATAAGTTAATGATAGGTCATTTTGACGCATATTTAACTGAGATATTTAACATAAGTTAATTATAGGTCATTTAACGCATATTTAACTGAGATATTTAACATAAGTTAATTATAGGTCATTTAACGCATATTTAACTGAGATATTTAACATAAGTTAATGATAGGAATCATCCGAGTGCAAAAATTAAAACCACCAGGATCAAGTGTGTAATAATTGAAGCCTCGATAATATTTTTAAAAAACCACTTCCTGCTTCCCATTTATAGCTTCGGTTCAAGAAGTTTCCAATTAAATTCCACTTCTTCCACAGGATTCACATTCAGCTTGTTATCCGGTGATGTGTTTGAAGAATATAGTCATTGTATCATTAAGCAACATTAAATTTTTTAGCCCATTAGGTTTCCTTAGCCCAATATCCATTTATTTTTAAAAATATAATAATAATAATAATAATAATTATAATAATAATTAAACAATATCCGATATTTCTTTGGGCGGCAATTGGGGCACATTTTTACGAGCTCGGATAGGACACATAAATTCTCAGGGTCGGCACTGAAGTTCGGACCATGGTTGTAAAACAAGGTTTCCAAGTCTGTGTACTCTCCGAGTAATCGCTCCAAGGTAAGTTGTCGACGCTGCTTTCTTCAACTCCGCATATTTACTCGGAATCGATCAAATACGGTCAACCTCTGCCAAATATTTAATTTCTAAAAGCTAATTTCTTTATAATTTAGCATGTCCGACTACTCTTTGTCTAGGCTGAGTACTCTTAACTCCCCGCTCGACCGACTAGGGAGCACCTAGCGACTTTTGCAACCATGATTCAGACATATGAAATTGGAACATTTAAAAAAGTAAACGCCTTGGAAAAAAAATTCTAACTGGATTTTGCTATTGTAAAAAAAATTCTAACTGGATTTTGCTATTGTTGATTGAAGAGTGTCTAGGTCAAAAAATCACCCCAAGAATGAAAAGTGAAGAAATAAAGTGATATTCTAGAAAATCTTTCATCCCACACTCATAAGAGAAGAAACTAAGTGATATTGAAGAAAATGTCTACCTCTTTTATATTGTTGAAACATTTTCAAATTTAAAATGTCATGCGTGACTAAATGAAGCAATCTATTGAGAATGAACTACTTGAATTATTTATTAATCATGTTTATCACTTAATGGCATGGATCTATGCCACTACTAACATGGTAAATAACATCCAATCAAGCTAAAATAATTGCCAGTATACAGCTAAATAAAACTACCATATCGAGACACTACTGCTATAAAATAATATAGCACGTTACATAAAATAATATATTTACGATGATGCTGCATTATTATCACTAGCTGCTATAATCTTTTTATTTTAATAATCATGGTTGAATTTGTTGATCAAGTCAGTCATGTCCATTGATAGGACCATAACCTATTCAAGGACTTAACACTATACAGGTGAACTAAATAAATAACCTAGCTAGACTGCACTATAATTATAATTATTAAATTATCATGCAAGCTATTATAAACTATTATATGACATAGACTTTTTCAAAGTTGACCAGGTTTATTCATCTGGTCATGGCTTCTTCAGTACCTTTACTTACCATATATAAACATGCTCCCTCCCTAGATTTGCAAACATCAAACATCAAGCGAATCAAATATCAATAAACAAACTCCGCCGCCACCATGACCACCACCGTTTCCGCCACAAAGTTGCAAGGACTGCAGGGTCCAAAACCCTCACCTCTGATGATAAATAACAACTCCTCAAAAGTTTTCAAGAAAAGTAACATCAATGATCGAGATTATAAGCAAGTAAATAGAAGTGAAGGCTATAGACCTCCGGTGATTGTTTATCTGAAGTCACCGAAAGTTGTTCATGTGCATCCACATGAGTTCATGACCACGGTTCAGCGACTCACTGGAAAACTGACCACTCCGCCTTCGCATGGCTCAAATGGTACCATTGAGTATAGCGTTGACGTGGGTATGTAATGGGAATCAAGGTTAAATGAGCATAGAGAGATGTCGTTGAAACTTAGTAGGTTTTTTTTATGTAAACAGAAAACATTAATATTGTTCTTTTAATATATGTATGAAAAGTTAGTAGATAGAAATAGAATAGAAACAAAACGCTAATAAAAAACACAAAAAATGCATCGATTTAGTCTTGTCTCTATCAAGTAACTTATGATTATGATGATTTATTTATTGAGTGAACATTTTTTATTTATTTTTACATGGTACAAACATACTTCTTGTGAATGACTTGGATGTTGTAGATAATATTCAAAAAAATAAAAGTTATGTGACCATATGACTACAAAGAGTTATTATAATGGTTCTGGGTTACCTGCAGTGGCGGAATTAGCCCATTAAATCAAGGGTATCCCGAATTTTTTTATTGTGCAATCATATAACATTAAAAAAACGATAGCGGCGGCATTAAATAAAGTTTAATCTGGAAATCCATCTCCGACGAACTTTCAGGAAAACTCACCGGCATAACCAATAGCGGCGACATGCGTATTAACGACGACATTTTGTTCATTAGTGACGGCCTCATTACCGGCAAACATGTCGCCGCTAATGATTGTTGATTTTTTATCGAACCGATGTTATTGGCAGCAGCAAAACAGGAGACCAGTGCATAAAGGATGACCAGCGATGTTTGGTTTTCTTCTAGATCCTGAGCGACGATCAGAAATAATACCGTCATAAGTATTTTGTGATTTTTTTTGGGCTAATCTGATCAGCTGGGCTTATCTAATCAATTGGGTCATTGTTTCGATCGGACTCCCTTATTTTACAAGTTTAGGTTGGTTAGGGGTATCCTTGTATTATTTTAGGGGTATCCTTGTATTATTTTAGGGGTATCCTTTGTATAAAACCGAAAAAAAACACTAAGCATACGGACTTCAACCGTAGCCCGTGCTACAGCTCACATAATAGTAGTTCCGGCCCTGGTTACCTGTCCCATCTTGTATGTGCTTATTAACAGGACCGGTCTTGAGAATTCAGGTGTTTTGTTCGAGTCTGAAAACACGTGTCCCTTAGGCCTTAACGAAATAAATAATGTAAACTTTTTTTAAACAATGATTAAAGTTATAGGAATAAACATCGCAACTCCCAGAATGACAAAATCATAGAATTCGAATGAGTGAATAATATACCGTAACATGATAATAGCTAACCGATAATTCGATAATCTCTCTTTAAAAAAATTAATTTACTCCTCATAAACTACTGATTTGGATCCCTAAGCAGTACTCAATTTTGTAGTTGCCCAATAAAATAAGGGAAATTTGTTTGTAATAATCCATATAGTAGACGTCATTGGTCATTGACAGTCCTTATTTTGAATATTCTCTCCGCCAGTCCAACCTTTCACATATTTTTCCTTCACTGGTCCCTCGTTAAAAAAAAAAAAAAAACTTAACAAAGTTAAGTTTTTTTTTTTGAATTACAAATATATGTTTTAGGGCTTTTGATCAGAACGCCGATACGAGCCCATTGATGTAAAACTTACCTCGAAACGGTGCTCTAAACGACGAAAATGGTGCTTCAATTCGGGTGTTTAAACTTACAATTAGCAAAAATCAAGTCGTTTGGAGCACCGTTTCGAGGTAAGTTTTACATCAATGGACTCGTATCGTCGTTCTGATCAAAAGCCCTAAAACATATGTTTGTATTTAGAAGAAAAAACTTAACTCCGTTAAGTTTCTTTAACGGGGGATCGGTGGAGAAAAAAATGGTGAAAAGTATGAATGATAGGGGAAATATTCAAAAGTGGGACTGCCAAAGTATCAATGACGTCTACTAAGAATTATAGAATTATTACAGAACAATTTTCCATAAAATAATTAAGATAATGAAAAGTATATATCCAAAACAAACATTGCGACCCAATAAAAACTTCAAAAAAACTACAACCAGAAAATATCTAAAAGTTTTAGGGGGAATTAAGAATCTTTTTTTGGGGCACAATATGTTTTTGGCTAAATATGAGTTCATTAAATATAAAAATTCCTCATTTTTATAGTTGTTTTATGTGTTTTCATCTTTTAAAATACCCGTTTACACCAGTACTTCAGTAGTAACATGAGATGTTAACCGAGTCTTCATATAACCCGTACTTTTTAGAGCCTTTTTTAATTTAATTTAGATATCGAGTCTTCATATTTTCAAAAAAAAAAAAAAAAAATCGAGTCTTCATATAACCCGTACTTTTTAGAGCTTTTTCAAATTTAATGTATATGTCCATGACTCAATTAAGCAATATGTTTTATCTTAACTCTTTTCTTTTATAACGTTGAACACTTGAATAAGGGGAAAAATCCGTTAAAAAGTGAGTTTTGCCTAATTAGTCTAAGAAGAATTGCAATGATGACACGTAGGGGTGTGCAAAAAACCGAATTAACATACAAAATCGAACCGAAAAAACCGAACAAAATCAAAAACCGGTGGGTCGGTTAATGGTTTTTTCGAAAACCGAAAGTAGCGGGTCGGTTATGGTTATCAATGTTTCCATACCCACCATAACCGAACCGAACCGACATGTAATAAATCTTTGTAGGATTTAGGACTTTTCACCATATTTTTAATATTTGATGTTTTTACTAAAGATTTTTAGTATTTATAGGTTTTTCATATCGTTTTGTGGTTTTGGTTAAATGTTTATTTGAATTTATGGAATATATTATATCACTATATTTGAATATTTGATAATAATTAGTATTAATATTATAGATTATATGTATTTTTCAATACTATAGGCAATAACAATTTATTCTATGTTAAAAAAAATTAAGCTATTTTAGCTAAGCTAAATACACGGTTAACCACCCACAACCGACCCGTTATAACCATCAAAACCGATTAACCATAACCACCATAACCGATCGGTTATGGTTATGGTTTTCCATTAACCGACATCGCGGTTATGGTTATGGTTTTAGGCCAAAACCGACCTAAACCGACCCATGCACACCCCTAAGTAGGAGACTAGGAGTGTGAAAGTGACATGTGACATCACTTTTGTTTTCTCAAAAATACAACACAAGAAATCCAGTACAAAAAAATCTAGTACAAAAAATCTAATATAAAAAAATATAGCACAAAAAATCCAATAGAAAAAAAATTTAGTACAAAAAAACTGGAACAAAAACTTTAGCACAAAAAATTTAGCAAAAAAAAAATTAAGACAAAAAAATTCAGCTCAAAAATGTTGTACAAAAATACAACATAAAAAAATGTTATACAACATAGAAATAAAACACAATTTTTGGATTTTTTTTTAATTGTCATGTTTTATATAGCAATATAGTACTCAAATTAAAGATAAAATGACGCTCGATTTTATGGTGAAAATTTTATAAAAATACAATGTCGTATAAAAAATATGAACGTTTAAAAAATGAAGGTGGAATATACATGTGAAGATAGAAAGTCAATAAATATGATTTTCTAAAGATATCCACTCATTTTTTTTTTCAACATTTATATCTTAACCATTAATTTGAAAAATTAAAGGTTAAAATTCATTCTCATTCTACTTGGGCAAAATAAACTTTCTATTTGATTTTACCCATCCATTCAAGCCAAAATAAGTGGAAATATATTGCTAAAAACTACCATATCGTAACACTTTTTATACGTATAATAATCAACAATACAGTACACAAAACAAGATATTTACGATGCTACATTATTATTACTAGCCATTAACATTTTTCTAAAAAAATAATTACCGTTATACCGCAAGGTTGAATTTGTTGATCAAGTCATAGTCATAACCATAACCTTTTCAAGTAAATAACTTTAGTTATCATGCAAACTATAATTTATAATTTATTTATAAATTATTAATAAATAAAAACATAAATACTTTTTCAAGTTGACCAGGTTAAACCTGGTCTAGCTCCTTCAATACCTTTACTCCCACAAGTACCATACATATATAAGCACAAGTTCGCTAAATTCGCAAATATCAAACATCAAGCGAATCATATCGATAAACATCAAACATGACCACCACCCACTACTACAAAACTGAGCTTTAGACGGGGTGAAATAGGTTTTAAGACGGTGTTGAAAACACCGTCTTAAACCACACTGGTTTAAAATCAACTCTTATTAGACGGTGTTCTATTTGAACACCGGCTTAAAATCAACTCTTATTAGACGGTGTTCTGTTTGAACACCGGCTTAAAATCAACTCTTATTAGACGGTGTTCTATTTGAACACCGGCTTAAACTTTGTGAACCCCGTCTTTTAATATCAAAACATTTATAGGTGAACCCCGTCTTTTAATACCATTTTAACACCGTCTTATAATGTGCTGAAAAAAAATACATTTACTGAATACGTATTTTCCAAAAATACATTTGCTGGAAAAAAAATACATCAACCTTATATACACCAATCGAACATTTTCAAATCAAACCAAAACAATACACATTCAAATCCAAAATAAACCCATAGACATCCAATTCGGAAATAAACACGTCAAATTACAATCATTTGTGAATACACAACAAATTACACATAAGCTAAACTAACGAAATACCTAACTCGCTAAAAAACTTCGGCATCAACGTCATCAACAAAACATCTATTTCATTATCCGTAGCCTCTCTCGTGTCGTGCCACATCTAAAATAAAATTAGATAGAAAGAGTTATTATAAATATTATAGAATAAATCTAAAGGCAAAGAGAAAAATCGATAACATCGGCAATAAAGCTATGTATATATTTACATGTTATATACATCTAAACCTTCTTAAGTTTTAAAAAAAAATAAACAGTTAAGTAATAAATTGATAAACAAGTATATTTTACTTACTTCATCGGGAAATTGGTTTTGATACAAATTGACAAAGTCAAACATATGTTGGAGAACCATGTAGCCGCATTCCCATCCACCCTTTTGTTGCTTACACTGTAATAAATTAACAAATTATTATTTAAAAGTAACGAAATTCAAACAATTTAGAAATAGCAAACACACATACATCGACCATTGTGTAGTTGAACTCGGATCCTAAGGCGGTAGGAATTAGGCTTGAAAGACGATAATTAGATCCATTGCCGAAATATATATATACCTTCCCAGTTAGTAACTCCCATAACACAACCCCAAAACTGAAAACATCAGCCTTATGATCATAGGGTTTGTGTTCAATAACCTTCAAAAAAAAAAGTAGTAAGTTATTAAAATAAAATCAAAGACAAAAGACAAACATTGATTTAAAAAATGGAACGTCATAATACAATCAGTTTTGTTAAACGGTTGGTCGGCAGCAATTTGATCCAATTACTCTCTTGCAGGTAAAATGGGTCAAACAGGCATACATGCCCGTATCATAATTTTAGTACAACTATTACTTTTTTCTGGATTTTTTATATAAAAGAGGTACCTTAGGAGCCATCCATCGATATGTCCCCGTTTCGGCTGTCATGACACCAGTCTAAGCCTTTACTCTCGCAACACCAAAATCAGCTACCTTAACAACCTGAAACCAAAGTGCCATGTAAGGTTTTTTTAAATAAAAGAGGTACCTTAGGGACAAGGTGAAAAATGGGCAAACCACAGGGACTATCCGGACATTTTTCTCTCTAAAAGGAACATTTACTTGATTTACTTTAGTTTTTATAAATTTTACGAGACTAATTAGAAGAGTAGTTAATAAGATTCATAAGACTAGTGATAACTAGATATACTTATATGATAATTAGAGGAAACATATGGATGTATGAGGGCATATATGTCTGAATGTATTCCTTTTATCAATCAATCAATCGTTTTTTAAAATCAAAGTATTTCTAATCATTTATTCAAAGTTCATAAGTCTAATATAATTGGCTTGCAGAACACGGTTTCAGTTTCTTATTTTAGGCTATGCGGTATGGTGATGGTCCTCCCTTGGAGGATGATCCGCCACGTAGACGCCACGTCATTGTCTCTTGGAGGATGATCCGCCATGGTAGAAGCCATGGTAGAAACACTGGAAATGGAGGATGATCCTACCCCACCAAGTTTACTTATTTATTTTTTTAATTCATCTAATTTTTTTAACATTTATTAAATCAGATAGAAAAATAAATTCATTAATATTAAGAAAAAAAATATTACATAAGTTAAAAAAAGTTACCTTAAAAAAAGTGTCTTCTTGTGCTTTCTTGAGAGCATGAGGATTATTCAATAATAAAGAGAGAGTCCATGTTAACATCACAGTGGTTGTATCTGCACTGCTTGCAATAGAACCTGTAAAATTTCTTATCACCGTCATGAGCTAGTCACTTGTAATTTTTTTTTTAAATTTCTAGGAAAATCATAAGTGTTTTTAAAAGGTTTTTGAACGTGTTCTGGTTTATAGGGACTCCGGCTCTGCATGTGGAGCATACTCAGTTGGAGTCCGCTAATCAACAAATCCGACTTATTTTTTATAGTTTTGTCACAGCATCGTATTAGGTATTAGATTCGTGGAGTTCGCTTACCATTTGAATATATGGTGTCAATTTTTTTTTGTCCACTACCCTAGGTAGCAAACATGCTACAAAGCAAAACACACTTACTAGAAACGCTTATTATTTTGCTAATATGTTCTTCACTGTATCATAAAATCTAACTTACAAAAGAGTTCTAAGAAAAAATATGTGCAACTTACCATGACTGTTGACTATAGTATCAGAATCATATTACTTCAGGCCTTCTGTTTCTACTGCTGATATCATCACATCAATGAAATCTTTATCCTCAACAGCTTCTTCAGAGTTCCTCTTGATACGGTGTTCTTCTAACCATTTTCCCGTCATAATATCAATTTCCTTTGCAACTCTTTTCATGGCCATCTCATGGCCACCCAAATCCACCCGAAATGGTGCGGAATATCGTTCACCCGAGGCTGAACCAAACCATTTGATATTGACTGAAGCTGCCTATTTGCTGACCACGAATTAGACATGCTCCAGGAAAGGGGTCTCGAGTGTCCTGGCTTTCGTTGCTGGTTTACATCTTTTCCTTTGTTTGTACGCCTGAACGATCGGTTTCTATGCGAAGAAACAGATCCGGAGTCCTTATGATCATCGAGCATAAGTATAGCTAAATCATTTAACGCCTTTCTCGCCCTCCTAAACTGCCACTCACTGGTAGTAAGATTCAGAAAACAAATAGAATTCACAAGTTTTTCAAATATTCGTCGTATGAACTAGCTTTATTATGCTTCTAGAGTTCCGGTATAACATTAATACAGGTAGATGAATCAGGAGCTACATATCATAATTCACAAAGCACATGATGTGTTCGAGTGTAACGAATTGATATAATGCAGAAGTTATCATCATAGTTACAAAACCAGAAAACCCTAATTTTAGAACCACATGGTAATGATTACACAAAATTAAAAAGTCCAAATCAAAATTTTGATTTACCTGGTTCTATCTTGAATCAGACTGCAGCCAGAGAAAGGAGTCAACTCGATTTGGCGCCAAAGAGGGTCGTTTTGTCTTCAATCAGGTTAGCCTGTTCATTCAAGCACCTATGTAGAAGCAGAACTGTAATGGGAGAATTGGCGGGGCACTGGAGATATACCCGCGATCTTGAGGGTAAATACGGAATTCTTTATATACATGTGATGTTATCAGTTTCATTCTCTCCCAATCCCTCCAATTTGGAAGGAAACATATGAGACTTAAAATCCCCCAAAATCCCCTTCTCTTCTTTCCATTTCCCCAGCTAAAAAAAACTCGGGAACACCAATTCCATCCGAATCCTTTCCCTTCCCTTCCTTTCTCTCTATAACTAAGACTCGGGAACAGAGCGTAAACGATTTACTAGAACTACTAGTAGAAGTCATTTCACTCCTACAACACTAAACCTCCACCAACTGTTCGAAGAAATTCCTGAAAGAATCCAATCAAAACAAATCAATTATACAAAACCCTAGCTAAACAATTCACAAGTTAATAACTAAATTCACACAATCAATCACATGGGTCTTGCAACAAAACAGCATATTCAAGCAAGCTTAACAAGAAATTAACAATTTTGTTTCATGTATATCAACAACTTTGATCACACATTCACTTTCAATTACCAAACAACAACACAAATTACTTGCTTCTCTGCTTCAGACAAAAACCCACCACCCAATTCAACAAATTGAACAGAAAGGAAGAATCAAAACCTGCAAGAACTGTGCTTCTCTGCTTCAGACAAAAACCCACCACCCTCCAGCGACCAGATTCTGGCGACTTCTTCTCTAACCCTAGATGCGAATCGAGCAGATTTGGGGGTTTAGTTGTGGGTGCCTAGTGCTCCGGTGGTGGTGCCCATCTTAGGTAGTTGGGGTCGTCTCAAACGCAGGCAACGGTGTTGGTCTTCTGAGGCTTGTGCGATTTGGGGGTAAAGTGGGAAGCAATTTGGGGGGAAAGTGGGAAGCAAAGGCCGCTTAAGGGTTTTGTTGATGATAGGGGGGATATATCAAAATATAACACCAACAGTTGGATCATTTTGTTGATCAAGGGCCAGACTCTACAAGTGTCGCCCCTAATATTGATATTTCTTGTTTATAAGTAGTTGGGGTCGTCTCAAACGCAGGCAACGGTGCTGGTCTTCTGAGGCTTGTGCGATTTGGGGGTAAAGTGGGAAGCAATTTGGGGGGAAAGTGGGAAGCAAAGGCCGCTTAAGGGTTTTGTTGATGATAGGGGGGATATATCAAAATATAACACCAACAGTTGGATCATTTTGTTGATCAAGGGCCAGACTCTACAAGTGTCGCCCCTAATATTGATATTTCTTGTTTATAAGACGGTGTTCAAGACAACACCGTCTAAAGGTTGCATAACATAGTATAAGACGGTGTTTAAACATTAGACGGGGTTTTTTTTAATTTTCTTGAATATTTTAATCAAAACAGCACAATGGTCATATGGATATTGATTTTAAGACGGTGTTATTGCTTTAACCCCGTCTAAAAAAAACTTCAACACCGTCTAATACTCCATTTTGTAGTAGTGACCACTACCATCACAACCACCATCGTTTGCGCCACAAAGTTGCATGGACTGCAAGCTCCAAAACCCTCATCTTTGATGATAAACAAGAACTCCTTAAAAGTTTTCAAAAACCCTCATGATCACGGTTCAACGACTCATTGGAAAACTGACCACTCGGTCTGGTACTGTCGACAGGGCCGGCCCTAAGAATTCTTGTACCATGTTCGAGCTCGAAAAACGTGCCCTTAGGCCTTAATGAAATTCAGTATTGGGCTCACTAAAGGTCTAAACCTAATGTCAATAGGCTAATAACTAATCTAAACCATAAAAATAGTTTTGTAAGTAAGCCTATGTTGGTATCTATATGGGCATGCCCTATTCATTTATTTATTTTTACATATACATATCGGAGTTTTTTAAAAAGTAACATGCCCTTCGAAATATCGTGCCCTATCTGGTGGTCCTCTCCGCCCACCTTCAGGGCCTGCCATGACTGTCGAGTATAACATTGACATGGGTATGTGATGGAAATCATGGTTAAATGATCATAGGTAGATGTTGTCGTTTAAACTTGAACATTGAAGTCAAACGTTCAACAAAAGTAGTTTTATCTGTAAACAGTAAAACATGTTTTTTTTTTTTAATATTTGTGTGAAAACTTGGTAGATAGAACATAAACAAAACACTAATCAAATATACAAAAAGATGCATTGGTTTAGTCTTGTCGCTATCAAGTAACTTGTGAATATGATGATTTATTTATTGAATGTACCATTTTTTTAGTTTAATTTCTTTAGATGTTACAAAATTAAAATACTTCTTGTGAATGACTTGAAGATTGATAAATAATATTAAAAGTTATGTCACCATATAACTACATATATTTATAATGGTTCTGTGCATGTTACTTATCGCATCTTGTATGTACTTTCTCATTCTCCAATTGAGAATTTCTTAAACTATCCTTTATGTAACTTAATAGAGATCACCATCTATATTTCTTTATAGTATATATAGGAACCGTTCGAGTAATTTAAATAAAAATAAAACAAATTTTATTAAATGATTACAATACAGAAATAAGAAAGTTGGAAATAACTTGTACAATTACAACTAAAATAAATAAAATACCAGAAATGGAGATGAAGCAGAAAAAAAAAACGAAGGCTGAGGCACGTGTTCAACACGCTTCTCTTAAAACAAATTCCGAGTCTCCCAGGAGCACTCGTTTTGTTTCCCAGGGTACAACAGCCGAAGCAGAAGTACTGTCGGAACTGGCACAGGAACCCGAAGTCTACCTTGAAAGCTGCAAGAAAAAGATCAGGAGAAAGTAGAGAATTGTTTGCATATGCAGTAAGTTGCTGGTGTCCTTCTGCAGTGACTATGAGGCTGTATTTATACAGCCTCTGATTCGAAACAGTCAAAAGGAATTAAAGGAGAGGTTTAAATTGCATTAAACGTCTTCAATGCAATTTAATACGTCATTTAATTCGCAGTTAAAACAGTTGAATCGTCAGTTTCGAATGCTGAACGGAAAATGCTTCGTCATTAAATACTGGAAGCTTCTGCGCGCGTGCGCCACGTCACCTGTGAGCCTATACGAGCACGCCGCACAGTCGCGCCATATTGGCTCACTCTGGTGCGTTGCGCACGTCACATCAGGGCCCATGCTCCATGCGCGCAACCGCACGCCTTCATGCCACGTGTACTCGCGCGCGGACTGCCACGTCACGCGCCTCGAACACGCATGCCACTTCAACCACTTGGTCCTTGCAGCCCCTGTGATCCACCACGCGCACGTGATCAAAAATACAAAGGCGGCTCTCTCGCGGCGATGCGAGCGTGCGAAGTGCGCCCCATCGCCCACGCCACGCCACACGCGTGTGTGCGAGTGCAAGTTAGGGTGCTTAGGGTGCGGAGCACCCTTCGCGAGTACACTTAGTGTGTGCTTCCATAAAACAATAAGGATGGAGAGTTCTCACTTAAATACCCCTTTAAGTTTCATCTCTCCTCCTATGTGGGATAAGGTGCCACTTTCCCTTTTGTTTCAGCATTCAATGTTTCAAACACCAAACTTTGAGCATCGATATCTCATTCATCTTAGCTCCATTTTGGACGTTGTTTAGTTCGTTGCGAAGCTCTTCCAACATAGAACACAAACCCACAAATAAATATATAAAGAAACCTCTGTTTCTTATATTTATTTCTAGTTCAAAATAGGAAAAAATCATTTTCCTTTATTTGTGAAAAATGCCTATTTTCACCAAATTTCCAACACTATCCGAGAGAGTGTGCGCATATTGGTGGTAAACATTCCATGCCCAAGGTTTGCATGGGAGAGTTGACGCCATAACTGCTCTCAACCATAGAAAATATTATCTTGTTCTTCATTTAATGTTATTGAAACACGAACTTGGTGTCAAAATGATAGTGTTTTTAAAGTATATGCCTCTATAGTATTCAAGAAAATACGTATATCAATTACGAACCTTTTTCATGTTATTGAAACACGAACTTGGTGTCAGAATGATAGTGTTTTTAAAGTATTATCTTGTTCTTCATTTAAGGGTTATTGGATTTTATCACCCCCAACTATCGGCCTTTGGCCGTTGCCACCCGCAACTAACACTTTGACATCCAGCACCCCCAACTTGATTTTTTGTTTGTGCTGGCACCACCCAGTTAAATCTTAACTAACTGGGTTTGTTTTTTATCCGACGTGGCACAAATTTGAGGAGTTGGAGCTGATTTTGTGGCGATGATGTGTCACTATATCCCATGTGGCATGATGATGTGGAAATGGATCTCTTATAAATTTAGGGTTATTATAAGGTGTACAAACAAGATGCACAAACAAAACACAATCTACACAAATAATTTGGATTTGTGGTTTTTATAACGGATCCTATTTCACTTCTGTTCTCACAATCAAACCTCACAAGCAAACAGAATCTGCATAAACAAGATGCAGAACTGAACGATCAAACGCAATCTTCACAAACAAGATGCAGATCTGAAAATCCCATTTCATTTCTGCTCTCACTATCAAAGCTCACAATAAACGCAATCTACATGCAGATCTCAACGAATTGTTAACGGATCGTTGCTCGATCCTATACTTACAGCATTTAATCAGTCACTCTCTGGTTCCTCTTGCACATCGATCCTATACTTACAGCGTTTAAGCAGTCACATTTTCGAATCTTCAAGCGTTGTATTGGTTCTATGTTCTTCGGTTAGGGTTCCGGTGGCCGGTGGTTCGACGGCGCCCCAATCGGCGCCGTAGAGGATGGAGGTAGGGCGGTCGTGGCCGGTGGTTCGACGGCGATGGCGATTTTCCTGTGAGTTCCGGCGGTTAATGCGGTGGATTTTGGGAATCGAGGGGAGGCGGGTTGGACGGTGATTGCTGGTGGTGGAGTTTCGGGTGACGTCATTGAAGATGAGGTTGTGTGGTGATTTATGGAAAGTGTTGAAGATTGTAGAGTTGCAGGAGGTCTGTAATGGAGGTTTTTGTTTAGAGTCTAGAAGGTTGAAGAAGAAAGTGGAGACATGATTCGGTGGTGATGGTGCTTGATATAAGCAAGTTGCCACGTAATAATGTCCAAGTAAGCAAGATGGTGACACGTAGGATTAAAAACTAAGAGAGTTAGTGAAGATTTGACTGAGTGGTGCCAGCACAAACAAAAAGTCAAGTTGGGGGTGCCAGGTGTTAAAATGTTAGTTGCGGGTGGCAACGGCCAAAGGCCGATAGTTGGAGGTGATAAAATCCAATAACCCTTCATTTAATGTCATGGGTTTATCCTTTTACTATTGTAGATTGAGGAGCCTCTAGGTCAAAAATCACCCCAAAAGAAAAGGATTTGAGGAGTATCTACAAATAACATAGGGTATAACACAAAAGATATAGACAATTAACATATAGAGTAACGATAATATGCAAAGGTCACCTGTATAAATTGAAAGCTAAGCTACTAAAAAAGCTCAGAACAACACCTAACCATTCACCTAAAAATCCTTGACCTTAATCCTTCGTTTTCACTAACTCCTATCCTCGATCATGTCATAAGAGAGATACAATTCTGGTAAATCATGCCTAATTCGTTCATCCCAAGTAAGTTTAGGTTTGTTTCTACTCCTTCTCCCTTCCACGTTGAGAGTTTCTACAGCGGTAGCAGTTGCTAGCCTCATCCTGACATGCCCAACCATCTCAACCTCTCATCTCTTATCTTATCTGATATACTAGCCACCCAAGTCTTTCCCTAAAAACCTCATTTCTTATCTTGTCTACCCTAGTATGCCCACATATCCACCTCATCTATGCTATTTCTAACTTATGCACCCAACAATCTGTTCCGTATTAACATAGCAGATCTAAGGTGGTGTTTGTTTTTTTTCAAAAAGAGCTTCCTGCCTCTTCTGTCTGCACCGTGCAGACGCGGGAAGATGTTTAGCCTCAAAAGAGTGTTTGTTTTTTTTTTTGAGAAGTGCTTCCTGTCTCTCCCCAGCCTCTTCATGAGGAAGTGATAAAACCAAAGCTTCTCCAAGAAGAGCTTTACCTCTTCTTGGCACCACCTCCACCTCCACCCATGCTCCGCCCCTGCTCCGCCACCACCACCACTGCTCCGCCACCATCATCATCATCATCACCACCCCTGCTCCGCCACCACCACCTCCACTCCGCCACCACCTCCGCTGCTCCGCCATCATCATCATCATCACCACCTCCGCTGCTCCAGCCTCCACTCCGCCATCACCTCTGCTCCACCTCCACTCCGCCACCACCTCCGACATCATCATCAACATCACAAACAAAACCCCCAAATCAAAACCCCCAAAACGAAAACCCTAAAATCGAAAACCCTAAATCGATCGGAAACGAACACCCCAAATCGATCAAAGTTCAGCGAGTCCGGTCGACCTCATGTTCAGCGACTCCGGCCAGGTGTGAAGGCGGAGGTGGTGACGGTCGTTTTGTTCGATTCGTTGCAGGCTCGGTGGTTGTGATGATGGCGGTGGAGGTGGTGACGGTGGTTGTGATGATGGCGGTGGTGAAGTGGTGGCGGTGGTGATGATGGCGGTGGTGCAGATTGTAGAGAGAGAGTAGAGAGAGAGTGGAGGTGCAGATTGTCTGTGTGGTGTGTGTTAAACCTAGAAGAAGAAGAGGTTTTATATAAAAGAAAAAACAAACCCTCTTCTCCTTGCAGACTGAAGACATTTGGTCCACCTCTTCTCCTGCAGATGCCTGCAGATGTGGCCTGCAGCAGAAGAGGTTTTCAAGAAGAAAAAACAAACAGCACCTAACTTTAACCCTATAAAACATGTATTGTAAATAGGGGTGCCGTAGAATGTTGTATCAACTTTGGTCTCGTCACCCTTTCCTGTTATTGTTTTTCTTTTCTCCTTGTTTATGTATTCTACAAATATCACTACACGTTAAATAACATCCAATCAAGCTAAAAAAAAGTTAAAAATATAGCTAAAAAACTACCAGATTGCAACACTTTTTATACGAATAATGACTCGAAAATACATTACATAAAACCGTATATGTATGGTTTATATTTTTAGAGGCCGGTATTTAAAACCATATATGTATGGTTTATATTTTTAGAGGCCGGTATTGTACAAAATGTCTTAACGTGTACGAGATTCAGTATCAACATACGAAATTTGGTTTATAACATGCAATTTTCATTTTTTTACATGCGATTTCACTTTTTTATGTACATGCGATTTTGAATTTTTTTTGGAACATGCGATTTCCCTTTTTTTTGTACCATAATGTGCGATTTTGCCATCACGTACGTTAAGACAGATTGTACGATACACTTTTTCTAGATTTTTATTGCTAGTCATTACCTTTTCTTTAAAAAAAATAATCACAATTTTACTGCAAGGTTGAATTTGTTGATCAAGTCATATCCATAACCTTTTCAAGAAGCTTAATAACACGATATGGTCCTAGCCATTATTTTATTTTAATTATCATGCAAACTATATATTATAAACTAATAATAAATAAAGACCTTTTCAAGTTGACCAGGCTTACTGGTCTTGCTTCTTCAATACACCTTTACTCCCATAAGTACCATATATAAACACAAGTTCGCTAAATTTGCAAATATCAAGCTTAACAAACATCGATAAACAACGAAGAACATGACCACCTCCGCCGCCACCACGAGCACCATCGTTGCCGCCACAAAGTTGCAAGGACTGCAGGGTCCAAAACCAATACCTTTGATGATAAACAAGAACTCCTCAAAAGTTTTCAAGAAAAGTAACATGAATAATCGAAACCATAAGAATATAAATAGAGGTGAAGGCTATAAACCTCCGGTGATTATTTATCTGGAGTCACCGAAGGTTGTTCATGTGCACCCTCATGAGTTCATGGCCACGGTTCAACGACTCACTGGAAAACCGACCGCTTCGTCTTCGCATGGTACAATGGAGTATAACATTGACATGGGTATTTGATGGAAGTCAAGGAAATAATATTCTTTCTATTATTTGCATTTTGCATGTACTTCCCGATTCCTCAGTAGTTATTCAGGAAATAGGTCCCAACTCTTTTAAAAGTTTTGTGTTGATGATAAATAATAAACTAATTTTCAGTGGTCCGTTAGTGATACAAAATTATCGTTAAAAAAAATAATAATAAACCGATATGAAATAAAAAAGGAAAGTGAATATAGACTTGTGGCATTAACTTTACAACATAAATTTGAAGAAACTATCTAGAAAGAAAATGTTTTAATATGATTTAATTAAACTTATCCAGATAGACTTTCAAGAATATGAACAAAAGCCTAGTCTACTTCAAATGCATTAAGTCCAACAATAATTAAATAAATAATAGTGATCCTTTTTAAGTTTGATAGCAATGACGTATGTACCTCTTTTACAATCTCATGAACGTGACGTGCTCACACTCAAACATGAACTTTGTAGTTTGTTCATTGATGACGGGTAGCTCAAACCTTAATAAACTGATTAGAGACACAACAGTTTAAAATGTTAAAAGGTTAAAATGTTCAGAAATCGTCAGTTGTCGTGAACAATAAAAAGGACAAGTCAGAGCCTTGTCACATCACCCTTTGCGTGTGAAACCTCATGCCCAGCCGCAACCAGAACATGTGGGAGAGCACACCCTTTTGTCCGCAGGTCCAAACCCTTCAACCCCTAAAAGGGTAAGTCCCCCACTGCAAGCCAAGTTCACTAGTCAAAGGTTTCCCCTTTGAGAAACCTCTTTCCTTATAAGAAGCAGACCATGGCAAACATGAGGACGACTCTAGGATCAGCAGAGATCATTCCAACTCTCTGATTCTTTCTCTCTCTCTCTCTAGAACTAGCTTCATGCTTGCTTCTCTTCTGCACACTAAATAATTCATCTTCTCCAACGATTGCCTTCTGGGCTGATTTCTAATCAATTCAGGTTCTAAGGAGAATAACTATGCCTGTAAACGAACCGAACGTTCATGAACTGTTCATGAACTTGTTCGGCGGGAAGTTCGTTTATGTTCGTTTATTTAATAAATGAACGAACACGAACATAAAAGTTTGTTCGTTTAATTAAATGAACGAACATGAACACACCTTGTGTTCGTTCATTTATGTTCATGAACATTCGTTCATTTATGTTCGTGAACATTCGCTTATTTACGTTTGTTTATGTTCGTTTAATTTTTAGTCAATACATAAATAGTTATATTTATATAAATATTAGGTTTTCTAACTACTTATATAACTCATTAGTATATCTATGAACCCTAATTTAGATGTGTTTCCGGATGAATTGTAATATGTTAGACTTGTTGTTCAATCTTGCTAATTTATATTTGTTTCTTTTTATTCAAATACATTCACTTAAATTTTTTTGTTTATGTTCGTTTGTGTTCGTTAATGTTCGTGAATTGTTCGTTTAGGCTTTAAACGAACAAACATAAACGAACACGAACATGCTCGATTTCTTAATGAACGAACACGAACATGCATGTGTTCGTGTTCGTTCGGTTCGTTTACAGGCCTAAGAATAACAACAATACCAGTGAACCTCTCTCCACGTCTTGCAAACGTGGGGGGACCCAACGACCTGCGTTAGGCTAACTGAAACCTTGAACCCTTTTACCCGGAGATATCGCTACAGGCCTTGGTCTTGTATTTGTTGTAACAACAAGTTGGCGCCCACCGTGGGGCTACGCCGCTTACTTTATCTTAAAGACCAGTTGTGTAGCTCCATTTTCTCTTTACATCATGTCTGAAAGCAAATCTCCCGGCAAGGTAAATCAGGTGCCTAACAACACCGATTTAACACCAAATTCCGGTCGGATCTCACCGATCAGATCTACACCTCTTTCTACTCCCGGAAGTACTCCAACGGGAACTATGTTCCCGGATTTCACTTCTTTTCAAACACCAACCCCATCTCGATCAGGGGTTGCATCTCCTCAAATCGGTGCAATGCGTACATCGAAACGCATGGATCTAACACCCGAGGGAGTAGCTAGACATTTCTTACAACTGAGATTTTTTCTCAACTAGCATGTGAGCCTAGAAAGGGAAAAATAGGTGAGAATAATACTAAATTATGAGGATTCTGAACCCTCATTATCACCTGGCCCTCCATATCTTCCTTTTAGCAGCTCACGTTCAGCCACATCTTACCTTGAAGCTGGTCTTAGTGTGACAGACCAACCACTCAAGCCCTTGAGCTTTTAGGAGGCCAAGTCCAACGCTTTTCCCTTATTTACCTCCTAACCTGTTACAACCGGTGCACCTATTGGGCATAAAACCACTCTTGATCAATTATAGCAGTCACCAGCTTCAAGTGTTCCCCCTCCCGTTGCTACTTCGTGGGAACAAGCCATGGCCACCCAGCCTTATACAGTACCATCAGAAAGCCTTCAAGGCTTTAACCTTGTGCCCCAGCTGATGACACAGATGATGGCATCTTTTATTAATACCATCACAAAGCCTTTAAGCCTTTAACCTTGTGCCCTAGCTGATAACACGGATGATGGCACAATTTCCTTTGAAGCACTTCATCAAGCAAGTGCCAATCACTCACCAGGGTACCTCAAGCGGTAACCCAGCTTCAAGGGTAGTAGAAGACCTCTCAAAACCCTACAAGGCCAAAAACTTGTTGTAACAACCCTCAAAAATACTCCCAATGACAACATGTGATCAAAACCAGAAGTGCTCGCGATGGAACTTGTATATTCAATTTGGCGGTTAAGGAATCTTGGCGTTCGACGAACTAAATCACATAAAAATAGTCATATTAGATTCGCAATTAAAAACGAATCATGTAAGATCAAGATCCAAACATACGCGATAAGTATCGGCACGAAAATCGAGGAAAAATGCATGATTGGACGAAAAAGCGGCCGAGGACACGCGTCACGCGAAGGTGACACATGTCAGGCCTACGTGGGACACGTGGCGACCAAAGCCAGATCAACTATCCCCGCGCCACGCGAGGGGATCGACCCAAAATTCAGGTATATAAGGGCAGCAGTGGGACTTGAATTCCTGCACCAGTTCAATCGAATTTTGACGAACTTACTCTCTCGTATCTCCGTTTCTTTTCACAACACCCCTAAACCCTAAAACTCTGCTCGTAATCAGAGTACTAACTCGAATCACTGATACGATACCCTATCCGATCGATTGAAACTGATCCACGGATGTTTAAGTGCTGTCTGTATACGACTATACTTTGTCATTCGTTGTGAGTTTTGATCTCGTGATTATCGTTAAAGTTGAATTGGGTTAATACGCTAATACGAGTTCCATTGTATCTAGAAATTAGAACTCATAAAGTTGTTAAGATAGAATACTTAACAGGAAAGTAAACTTAGCAATTAAGAAAACTCAATAGCTAAGAAAACTTAACAGTTAAGCAAGCTGAGTAGGGTGATTAATCTGCTAATTATGCTAAGTAATCGACTAAGCAAATTATAAAAGTTAAGATAAATTAATCAGTTAAGTAGTTAAGTCAGTTAATTAATTAATCCGTTAAGTAAGATTAATTAAGCTAAGCAGTATTAATTAAGCTAAGCAGGATTAATTAAGTTAAGCAGGATTAATTAAGCTAAGCAGGATTAATTAAGCTAAGCAGGATTAATTAAGCTAAGCAGGATTAATTAAGCTAAGCAGGATTAATTAAGCTAATCAAGATTAATTAAGCTAAGCAAGATTAATTAAGCTAAGTAAGTTATTTAGTTAAATGGTTAAGTAAACTTAATGGTTACTTAATAGTTAAGAAAACTTAATAGTTAAGAGAAAACTAAATAAATAAAAGAAAACTTAATAATTAAGAAAACTTCCTAGCTAAGAAAGGAACCTACCTTACCTATAAATAGGAGCCTAGGATTTCATTCTTCCTTGCTCATTTCTTCTATTCTTCTCTTTATACATTGGTGTTCTAACCAATAATCACCAATGCGATGTTCTGTCCGATCGATTCGGGAACCAACTAACGAATGCCAAAGTGCTGTACTTTGTGAATTTCGTTAAACGAATGCCAAAGTGCTATCTAAACAAGACTATACTTTGTGAATTTCGTTAAACGAATGCCAAAGTGTTGTCTAAACAAGACTATACTTTGTGAATTTCATTAAGGTTCTGATCTCGTGACCATCGTTAGGTTTGATTTGGTATAACACTAAAACGTATTCCACTCTGTTAAACTATATGTTTAACTATCAGAAAACTCCAAACTATACACTTACTACCAAACAAAATATTTAATCATCAGAAGATTCAGAACTCTAAAAGAAAGTAGATGCTTAGTTATCAAGAGGCATAGAATCAGAAGGCTTGTTAATCAAGACTGTATGCTAACAAGGTGAGTCATTCTCTTTTTACCAAATTGTTTCCAAAACCCTATTTATTGTTAAAGTTATAATTACAGGGATTAAGTCTTTGTAGTCTTCAATTACTGCCGATATGTGGGGTTTTGTATACATTACTTGATACCCGTCACCGTTGGACAACGGGTTAGCCAATGGGTGATCTGACCATAGTCACAGAAACGAGTCGAGTGACAAATACCGATTTGGGGTAATTGGTTGATATAAACATTGTAATCACCCTTAATACTGTAATTTATAACTATGCATCCTTTTGTATAAAAATGAATGAACTCACTAGTATTTCCTGCTGACCAAACCTTTTTAAAACACGTTTCAGGTAATGACAGTAGATTGGAATAAGAGTGATGATACGGCACCGAAGGGCTTAAAGAAATGGTTTATTTTATTAATTAAAGGGAAATTAGCCTGTAATAATCCCACCTAGACCTTATTGGCCATTAATAATCCCACCTTAGAATATTCCCCCCGCCAGTCCCACCTTTCACCTATTTTTCCTACAATGGTCCCCCGTTAAAAAAACCTTAACGGAGTTAAGCTTTTTTCCAAATTACAAACATATATTTTAGGGTTTTTTATTAGAACGACGACACGAGTCCATTGATGTAAAACTTGCCTCGAAACGGTGCTCCAAACGATGAAAACGACGCTTCAATTCGGGTGTTTAAATTTCCAATTAACCAAAATCAAGTCACTTGGAGCACCGTTTCGAGGAAAGTTTTACATCGGTGGACTCGTATCGTCGTTCTGATCAAAAGCCCTAAAAAATTGTTTGTAATTTGGAAAAAAGTTTAAGTCCGTTAAGTTTTTTTTAACCGAGGACCGTTGTAGAAAAATAGGTGAAGGTGGGGGGAATATTCTGAGGTGGGATTATTAATGGCCAATAAGGTCTAGGTGGGATTATTACAGGCCAATTCCCCTTAATTAAATTAAATTAAGAAAACATGGTTTCATATATTCGGGTTTATCCCTTATTAAAGCTACCTCTGTAAAACATGGGTTTTATCCCATCTATTTAATAAATAAAATCTGGTGTTTTCTAAGCTCTGATATTTTTCCTAACTCATGGTCCTGATGAATATTTCCGCTGCAATGTTTTTAAAATAACCACCGGTACCACTTGACTGCTCGCGGCTCCCGTCCAGGGCATGGTCGGGGGTCGTGACAGAAGGTGGTATCAGAGCCACTCGTTTAAGCAATTAGGTGTTGTAATAATAATACCTAAGCTTAAACGAAAGAGAGTTAGGAAATTACTATTTGGTAGCACACGTGATAGTATTTAGACTTGAACCTAAGAAAAATGCCTTAGTATTAGCTCGAGATAAGCTAATTACATGCGTAGATAAAATGTGATGGATGTTGGTATGTCGTGAGGATGATGACTAGAATGTTGCAAGTATGGTAAATAAGCGATAACACTTGGCCACTGTTATTTCTTATTTATTGGTACTACTTGGTTCTGGAATATGATCCGTCATGAGAATACTAATTTCCTTGTTCCTTGATGAAAGCTCTAATAAAAGGTTCATTTTTAAATCATGATTTAAGAAAGATTTATTTATGGGAAATACCAATTACCTCTCCGGCAGGACTGGGTATGGTGTAGCAGACTCTCCAGTTTGTCCGGGTAAGATGGGGTTACCTCTCCGGCGAGAACCGGGTAAGATGGGGTATATGATATGTCAAACAAGTGACAGAATTCCCTAAATAGTATCATGACCTGATGTCTGACTTGTTTGGAAACATGAATCTGTTAAATACATTGACCTTATGAATGGTATGTATATTACAGTATGTGAAATATATGATTATATAGATATGTATATCTATAAGGAAATCCAAAAACCATAAGGATTAACAATTTAGAATAAAACACAAGCATGTGTGTCAATGATAATTCCAAATTTCTTTATTAGGAATCTCTTGTATACATCTATAATTCCGATATCTAACATTATTTCGTTTGATCATCTATCTCTTAACTCGTGCGACAAGGAGTATATGAACCCTTTATGTTGGGATGCCATCGAAAATATAAAAATTCCCTTTGCGTTACCTTAGATTATTAACGCATTAGGAAACCTGTAGCTAAAGTTGTGCTAGACACTAAACGTCTCAAAACCTACGCTAATGAGAATAATTCTACTTTCTTTAAGAACTCTTGCGAAGATAATAGTGACCACGACTAGCTGTACTTACAAAGACTCTTCACCTATAATCCTACTAAGATTACCAGTAACAAAAGAATTGCTGCAACAATACATGGGCTTAAAGGACTGAAGTGTCATAACCATTAGTATATATGTTAAGAAAAATGAAGTAATGTATGCTTCAAAATTTAGACACTTAGATAGTGAGACCCGAGCTTCAAAACACATGGTCAAGACATATGCCATGAAATGAAGAGAACTGACAGAAAGGAAATTTTGTCTGCTTCATAAAAAGGAACAAATGGAAACGATGACTCCTGGGAGTTTGCAAGCCAACCGGAGAAGTGACCACAAGGAGGCAAGACAGACCAGCCGACAAAGTTCGTCTCTGTGAGGAAAGCTGCGAGTTATGCACAGAAATAAGACATAGCGTATATGGTCTCGGAGTTCATTAACACTAGAGGCATGGAACTGAAAGAAATTCCGAACGACGTTTCCCAGAGGATCTACTTAGACTATCACCCGATCGTGAGAAGAAACTTAGAATTCATCCGAGACTAGGAACAACACTGATTGTTATATCCCAAAGTTAAGACTAATATAGTAGTTAATGCTTTAAGTCATAAGTTTCATAGAAAGTCAAATCAAGTACGTGCTCTTAGATTAAATTGCGGATAGATTTAATGAAATAATTAAAGAGTACCCAAGAAACAGCAATCAAGGATGATGCTTAAGGATTATAAAGGAATCAGAAAAAGGAACTAATGGAAATTAGGGATTCCATAAAGAATTCGGGTACCAATTCAAGGAAAACTGCAAGAAAGGATTCCCGAAGAAGCCCATAGAACTAAGTATTTGATACATCATGTAAGTAATATGAGGTATCGAGGTTTGAATTACTGATAAATAAAAATGAAAAAGGATGTAGCAAGTTATGTCTCTAAGTATTTAATCGATTAGCAAGTTAAAACTAAACATTAGAACCTTTTAGGTTACCTCAACAATAAAAATTTCAGTATGGAAATGAGATTTATAACAATGGACATTGTTACCAAAACAAGAAACGACACAATCTGGGTGATTGTGGGTCGACTAACCAAGTCTGCTCAATCCCTACCAATGAAGGAAACCCTTTAGTATAAGACACTTAGTTAAGTTGTGTGGAGACAAAATAGTCTCATTCATTTCTAGAAAAATTTTAACCCGACTTATTTTGAGCAGTATGAAGGAACACTACAAACATAGAAAAACATGCTTAGTACATGTGTGATAAATATTGGTGCAAGTAGAACTATCACTTATCACTCATAAGACTCTCCCATAATTAGGGTTGCCATTTGAAGCACCTTATGGATAAAGGTACCATCCATTATGTCGAGCAAAAATATGAGAAAAGCAACTATCGGGCCATAAGATCGGCAAACCATTAGAATTTCAAATAAGAGAAAGAATAATACAAAAGGTCTCTCCGTGAAAAGGGAATAGTCCGATACGGCAAGAAAGAAAAGTTAAGTCTAAAATTTGTTGAACCATTCGGAATCCTTAAATAAATTGGATCAGTAGCTTATCAGCTAGAGTTATCAGAAGAAATAACATGAATACATGATATGTTTCATGTATACCCCTTAAGGAATGCCTAGCTGATAAATCTTTAGTTATACCTCTTCAAGCTATAAAGGTAAATGGAAATTTTAGATCCATTGAAAGCCCATATAAGTCAAAAATAAGAATCACAAGGCAAGAGCTTAGTTCTGGTCAAAGTAAAATGAAGAACCTGAATATACATGAGAGTTAGAATCAGAGATGAAAAGAAAATATATTTACTTGTTCCAGCAAATCTCGAGGACGAGATTTAAAACAAGGTGGGGAGGATGTAACAACCCTCAAAAATACTCCCAACGACAACATGTGATCAAAACCAGAAGTGCTCGCGATGGAACTTGTATATTCAATTTGGCGGTTAAGGAATCTTGGCGTTCGACGAACTAAATCACATAAAAATAGTCTTATTGGATTCGCAATTAAAAACGAATCATGTAAGATCAAGATCCAAACATACGCGATAAGTATCAGCACGAAAATCGAGGAAAAATGCATGATTGGACGAAAAAGCGGCCAAGGACACGCGTCATGCGAAGGTGACACATGTCAGGCCTACGTGGGACACGTGGCGACCAAAGCCATATCAACTATCCCCGTGCCACGCGACAGCCTATCGCGCCACGCGAGGGGACCCAAAATTCAGGTATATAAGGGCAGCAGTGGGACTTGAATTCCTGCACCAGTTCGATCGAATTTTGACGAACTTACTCTCTCGTATCTCCGTTTCTTTTCACAACACCCCTAAACCCTAAAACTCTGCTCGTAATCATAGTACTAACTCGAATCACTGATACGATACCCTATCCGATCGATTGAAACTGATCCACGGATGTTTAAGTGCTGCCTGTATACGGCTATACTTTGTCATTCGCTGTGAGTTTTGATCTCGTGATTATCGTTAAAGTTGAATTGGGATAATACGCTAATACGAGTTCCATTGTATCTAGAAATTAGAACTCATAAAGTTGTTAAGATAGAATACTTAACAGGAAAGTAAACTTAGCAATTAAGAAAACTCAATAGCTAAGAAAACTTAACAGTTAAGCAAGCTGAGTAGGGTGATTAATCTGCTAATTAAGCTAAGTAATCGACTATGCAAATTATAAAAGTTAAGATAAATTAATCAGTTAAGTAGTTAAGTCAGTTAATTAATTAATCCGTTAAGTAAGATTAATTAAGCTAAGAAGGATTAATTAAGCTAAGCAGGATTAATTAAGCTAAGCAGGATTAATTAAGCTAATCAAGATTAATTAAGCTCAGTAAGTTATTTAGTTAAATGGTTAAGTAAACTTAATGGTTAAGTAAAACTTAATAGTTAAGAAGACTTAATAGTTAAGAAAAAACTAAATAAATAAAAGAAAATTTAATAATTAAGAAAACTTCCTAGCTAAGAAAGGAACCTACCTTACCTATAAAGAGGAGCCTAGGATTTCATTCTTCCTTGCTCATTTCTTCTATTCTTCTCTCTATACGTTGGTGTTCTAACCAATAATCACCAATGCGATGTTCTGTCCGATCGATTCGGGAACCAACTAACGAATGCCAAAGCGCTGTACTTTGTGAATTTCGTTAAACGATGCCAAAGTGCTGTCTAAACAAGACTATACTTTGTGAATTTCGTTAAACGAATGCCAAAGTGCTGTCTAAACAAGACTATACTTTGTGAATTTCGTTAAGGTTCTGATTTCGTGACCATCGTTAGGTTTGATTTGGTATAACACTAAAACGTATTCCACTATGTTAAACTATATGTTTAACTATCAGAAAACTCCAAACTATACACTTACTACCAAACAAAATATTTAATCATCAGAAGATTCAGAACTCTAAAAGAAAGTAGATGCTTAGTTATCAAGAGGCATAGAATCAGAAGGCTTGTTAATCAAGACTGTATGCTAACAAGGTGAGTCATTCTCTTTTTACCAAATTGTTTCCAAAACCCTATTTATTTTTAAAGTTATAATTACAGGGATTAAGTCTTTGTAGTCTTCAATTACTGCCGGTATGTGGGGTTTTGTATACATTACTTGATACCCGTCACCATTGGACAACGGGTTAGCCAATGGGTGATCTGACCATAGTCACAGAAACGAGTCGAATGACAAATACCGATTTGGGGTAATTGGTTGATATAAACATTGTAATCACCCTTAATACTGTAATTTATAACTATGCATCGTTTTGTACAAAAATGAATGAACTCACCAGTATTTCCTGCTGACCAAACCTTTTTAAAACACGTTTCAGGTAATGACAGTAGATTGGAATAAGAGTGATGATACGACACCGAAGGTCTTAAAGAAGTGGCTTATTTTATTAATTGAATTAAATTAAGAAAACATGGTTTCATATATTCGGGTTTGTCCCTTATTAAAGCTACCTCTGTAAAACATGGGTTTTATCCCATCTATTTAATAAATAAAATTCGGTGTTTTCTAAGCTCTGATATTTTTCCTAACTCACGGTCCTGATGAATATTTCCGCTGCAATGTTTTTAAAATAACCACCGGTACCACTTGACTGCTCGCGGCTCCCGTCCAGGGCATGGTCGGGGGTCATGACACTTGTCTTGCTTCTCCCAACAAATTGTTGATTACGAGTTTCAAACCCAGATAAAGATGCCATCACGGTACTGAAGATCACCTTCAAATCTTCGCCGGGGCTGCAAGAATTGAAAAATGGGCCGACCACGGATGTTGTCTCATGTTCATGCGAACCCTTGAAGGGTCTTCACGCATATGGTTCAATGACCTTCCTTAATGAAGCATTCAGACCTTTGATGATCTTAGTAAAGGTTTCCCATAACAACGTGATGATGAAAGTCTCAGAGGCTTCACCGAAATGTACAAGAAGGAAGGTTTAACTTACGCCCATGAAAAGATTAGGGTTGCAGGGTTCATGAATGCTAAATTCCAAATGTCTCACAAGAGACTTCAATAAATGCCTGCCCAAAACCCTTGAAGAAGCACTCAAAAGGGCTGAAGCCCACATCCGAGGAGAATAAGCTGTAGACATCAAAGAACAAAAAAAAAGCCGGTTCAAAGGTTCGGATTCCAGAAGGCCTGAAGGCCGGAACCCTCCAAGCCGAGAAAAAACCATAAACTTTACGGCCTTAACCAAGATTCCGCAAGAGATCTTGGCGACCGAAGAGGTAAAACACAGCTTCCGCCCTTCTCAACCTTTGCCAAAAAACAAAAGATTGGAAAAATCAAGCGAGTATTGTGAGTTTCACAAATAGAAAGGTCACCATACCAATAATTGCTTCCAACCCAAAAAGAGGATCGAAGCAGCGTCAAGTCCAAACTGGCTCACTTGGTTAAAGGGGTCAAGGACAAGATGGTTGAAGAAAAAACAAAGTAGGAAGTGAACATGGTCGACCTTGAAAACAAAGCTTCCCACAAACGCCATCATTACAAGGCATGGGAACGTCAATATGTTTGCTTCCCACCACCGGAAGGAGAGTTGCTTTCAAATCCTTTGGTGATGAAATCCAACATAGAAACCATCAAGACACAAAAGGCTTACATTGACACCAGTACAACCACCAAAATTATGTTTGAGAAATGCTTTCTCCTTCTCAGCGTAGCCCTCAGCTTCTTTCAAAGCAACCATTGAAGTTTTCATCTCATCCCTCTTCTTTGAAAAAACTTCATATTCTTGCATCCTTTTGCGAAATCGGGATACACCCTCTAGAAGCAAGGCAGCAAGGTTGCAAGCACCCATCATCATTTTCGAAATCATCAGTTCATCGTCCATAGATGAGCAAGAACCTCGAACAGTAGGAGGATCAAAATGGGTAAGAACATCCTCACAAACGGATGAAGACTTGAAGCTGTGACCAACTGTGACCTTCCAATTCGGCACATAAACCTCTTCGGGATTAACACTGGTGGAACCTTCACCACCTTTCCCGAAACCCTTCAAACTCACAACCTTCTTACCCGCTGCTTTACTCTCCTTACCAATCACCAAGGGCAACTCCTTGTCTTTTTTTATTTTCCCCCAACCCCAACTTCCAAGTCGTCCGAAGCCTCTATGGCATCGCTCAGTTCCACTGGCTCAGAAGCCGATGGTTGGTCGGTAGCCTTTATCAAACGACGGTTTGAACGGCGAATAGAGACTTTGGAAGCAGTAACCTTGGTAAAACCCTTGACGTTTGGGAAATTCACGTAGCCTGAACCCTCGAACCTATGTTCAGTGTTCCTGGCAACAACATTTTCACCGGGCGTGGCCTCAGCATCCCCAAACACAACATCAGAGGTACCATCACTCTTGATAAAGCAAAACATCATACCCTGATCATCCCTCATGAGCACAGGGTCACGATCTGGCTTGTCCCACAAGGTGCTCACACCCATCAACACTAAAAGGTGTTCAGGAAAGGGACAAAGCCTCGAAGGACATTTCCTAATAGCTTTTAACAAAAAAACTATCTAGTTCAAACTCAAATTGCTTAAGCTTGTTTAACACAGCATCAGGGTGCCTCCAAACAAGCTTGAAGGGAACAATGGACTCAGAAATCCAGAAAAATCGGTCCTTCCAAGAACCAAAGGTAGTAACCATTGAGGAAATCAAATAAACATCAACTTAGGATGTCTCAAACGTGTCCCAATCGCCGTTCTTGGTCAACTGGAAGAAACACCGGAACAACAACGATGGGTCATACCATATCACAAAACCTCAAAGTGTAAAATCCCAGCAAGACCTTGAGGACGCAACTGACCAAACGACACATGATAATACTCTAAAAACAAAGACCGAAAACGGATGACACAAGTTGTAAAACTCGAAATGACAACAATAAAGAGCAATCGAACCAGCGGGACACTGATCGATCGGTTTATCTAAAACCCAGAGCCACCCGATTAAATTTTAGATCGATCCCCCATTCTTTACAAAAAGCCTCAACTTCCTCTCGAGTGAGACAAGAATAACTCACATACAGATCTTTGCTAGCACTCAGGAGAGACGATCGAAAGAAAAAAGAAAGTGAAGTCTAGGCAGTTATTATTACGCAAAAGACAAAAAACTGCCATCTATCACATTAACTGTCATTTCAAAATTCAAATCCAAAAAACTTAGACGCCTGATAACCGTTCAAGCCTTGAAGCCTTTAAGCAATAAAAATCGTGTACAAAAGTCAGAAGCATTTGAGCTTACAACTTGGGGGCTGATGACGGGGGTAGCTCAAACCTTAATAAACTGATTAGAGACACAACAGCTTAAAAGGTTAAAAGGTTCAGAAATCGTCAGCTGTCGTGAACAGTAAAAAGGACAAGTCAGAGCCTTGTCACATCACCCTTTGCGTGTGAAACCTCCTGCCCAGCCGCAACCAGAACATGTGGGAGAGCACACCCTTTTGTCCGCAGGTCCAAACCCTTCAACCCCTAAAAGGGTAAGTCCCCCACTACAAGCCAAGCCAAGTTCACTAGTCAAAGGTTTCCCCTTTGAGAAACCTCTTTCCTTATAAGAAGCAGACCATGGCAAACCTGAGGACGACTCCAGGATCAGCAGAGATCATTCCAACTCTCTGATTCTTCCCCTCTCTCTCGAGAACTAGCTTCATGCTTGCTTCTCTTCTGCACACTAAATAATTCATCTTCTCCAACGATTGCCTTCTGGGCTGATTTCTAATCAATTCAGGATCTAAGGAGAATAACAACAATACCAGTGAACCTCTCTCTACGTCTTGCAAACGTGGGGGAACCCCACGACCTGCGTTAGGCTAACTGAAACCTTGAACCCTTTTACCCGGAGATATCGCTACAAGCCTTGGTCTTGTATTTGTCGTAACAATATTCATAAAGGTTGACTCTTCCATGCACATCACATTAATAAAACACAAAAATAAGAGGATTTTTTTACGTTGGATAATTCCATTTTTCTAGTGGTGAATCATATATAGCAAATGATGCGTACAATCATGCAAATACATCTATATTTATATTTATATTTAAATTTAATTTAAATATAGTATAATTTGTAACATAGTTAGGCTATATGTAGTTGTACTTTAAGCTTAAGTTGTGTTATGTGCAGTTTGGTATTGTATGATATGTTAGGTTGATTGTAACTATTGTCCATTTACATACTCATTTAATTTAATCCCAAACAAACACGCACATATGTGTGATTTATCTAGTTAATACTAAACGCTCTTTATTTTATTCAAACACATGTAAAGTTGTAATTAGGGAGGGAGGGGTGGTGATCACTCATCATTCACAACATCCAATCAAATTATGCCATGTCATCAACCATTATTCCATTACTCACAACCTTTTTTAGTGGAAATGTCATCACTCACAACACCCAACAATAAACCCTCACACCCCTCACATCCTTCCTTTCATTCCTTCCATCACGCGTGAATTTTATCACGCCAAACCAATTCAACGCGTGAAACTTGATGGGTGGCGGTGGAAAAATTGAAACTTCCACGCGTGAACTATGAACATCACGGAGAAAAAGTTCTCCACCCCGCCTCCCCTTAAAGGATGATTGGCGACTGAACCTCTTGGCATTTTGATTTAAAACCAGGGGAGGCCTTGGGGGTAGACGGGAAGTACTATCGGCCATGGTCCGATATTTCGAAGGGCACGCTATTAAAAAATCCCGATATGTATATGTAAAAAAAATTAATAGGGTATTCATATACAAACACCAACATAGACCCACTTACAAAACTATTCTTATGATTTAGATTAGTCATTAGCCCATTGGCATTAGGTTTAAACCTTTAGTGAGTCAATACCCAATTTCGTTAAGGCCTAAGGGCACGTTTTTTTGAGCTCGAACAGGGTACACGAATTCTCAGGGTCGGCCCTATTTAAAACTATAAGAGCGTGTAGACCAATAGTAACAAGGTGTTGAAAATGTATTCAATCTCCTAAAGTGGTAATGTGTTCAAGTTCTATTAAGAGCAAATAGTCTAATTTAGGCGTAGTTGATGAGGTATGTGAGGGTTTAAACAAAGAAATAAATGAAAGATCGAGTGGTTGAATATTCTACTTTAGCCGTTTAGGCAAATATTGCTTGCAAGTAGCATTGTCTTATTTTGAAAATTCTTCAATATTAATTGCACTAGCCACTAGTACATGAAAACATAGTTTATCCACCAAGACCTCACCACCATAAAGTGTGTTTCTCAAGCTGGGTCAGGTTAACACTTAATAGTTCGTGGATCCTTAGGCTTTGACGAAGCAATGTGGATTCATGCAAATAATAGTAATTAATCAAGATGTTAACACTAATGCCCTCAAACAATCATTAATCTTATCCTTGCGTTGTGAGTAACTTACCAATAGATAAAGTTCAAATAAGTTACTATTTAGAGTAAACGAGTTTAGTTCATACACAGACATACACATTAATCGCATGATTAAAAATATGTCTAGACGGGTCCAATCTACTTAACATGTTAACGACATGCATAGCATGTTTAGTTTATCATGTTAAATAAGTTATTAGGTCAACATAACCTGCTTGTCAAACGACGCAATTTTGTATATAATTAAGTATAGATAGATTGTAATATTTTTGTGACTTTTATTATATGGTGTAAATTGTGGCTTATTATTTCTTAACCTTATTTAGTGAGTCAAGTCAATAATCATGCTAAACGTGTTGTATCATTCATGTTATTGATATGGATATGTTTAGTTGTGTTAAACGTGTCGTGTCATTTGTGTTATTGAAATGGTTACATATCATCGCGTTAAATGTGTCATATTGTGTAACCTGTTTATTTACATATATATGTATGTGTTTAAGAAAGTGATACATTAAATTAAATGTGTCTGCCCAGTTCAATACTCGTGTTAATGTGTCATGCTAAATAAATGTAACGCATTTAACACAGTATAACTTGCTTTGACAATTCTATAGTATATTGATCACCATTTTGCTATTGTGACTCAAGATGACCATATGATGGAACACACGATGTATCATGTCGCCTCGCTAGTCTACTTACGTGACAATACAACTTTATTATGTTACACCCCAACTCTAACACAACCCATTCATAAAAGATATACTATTACAACATCAGGGCCGTCTCCGAGAACGTTAAAAATTTTTTTGGCCTTTTGCAAGATAAAAAAACCGGGCCCTACCCATCAATTGCCATGTAATATAAACTCATCAATCAGTCATTCACATATATAAAAGCTAAAAACCATAATACAAAGTAAAAACTTTGAACCACATATTCATGTGTTGCCTCGGATTCGTTACATGAGGAATTCAGTTGTTGTCGACTCGGCTCGTTACATTATTGTTGTGATAGGGAACTCGATATAGCAACACAAAAAGGAAACAAAAAACAAAAGTGAATCATTACTATCACTATTATATTTGCAATTGTTATTTATAGAATGACAATTTATTTATTCATAATAAACAAACAAAATACTAGTGGTAAGCTAGGCATTTTATTATCCATAAATATGTGTTTTAAGTTTGTTTAATGAAAGTTTATAAAAGAATAAGAAATTCATAATAACAAACAAACAAAATCCCACACGTATTCTATAAAATATATATCTACAATGTAAATTAAACAATATATTGAACAGAAGCTATTAAATAAAATAATAATATCATGATCTCAAGCTATGGATTTTGGCATCGCAATGTAAATTAATTTAAAAAGAACTCTCAGCAAAGAAAAAAATTAAGAAAAAGTGTATTACAGGATAGAACCTGTGGTTATTATTATCTAATGAAATTGTGAAAGAAAGTTCCCAACCACTGTAACACACTTGGTTTATTTATTAAAATTGAACTGTATTTTATGTATATACTTATTATAAATACATATAGATAAATTTTAAAAATCACGGGCCCTTTGCGGGTTTGGGCCCTGAGCGGCGGCCCATCCCGCACACCCTCAGGGCCGGCCCTGTACAACATTAATTTAAGAAATTACAACCGATTATGTTATGAACCGATCCAGGTGGTTAATAAGGTTAGCAATAGGATTGTTTTGTTTGTGCATTTGAGATTATAGGTTTTCAGAGCATTTGGCCAAGGCCCCGGTGGCTTTTATCCTAGCGGCGAAGTGAGAATTGGTTTGCGTTGTGGAAGCAATGTTGACAGTGATTAGTTATTCCAATTTCTCGCTCAAAGACTACATCAGATCATCCATGGAGGTTAATCCTAATCAGGGGCGATGCTTTGAAGGGGCCGGGAGGGGCGCCCGACCCCCCGAACTTTTTGGCCAGTAGTGTTATATATGTAGTTTTCGTATAGAAATTTTTGGGTATATATGTTTTCGACCCCCCGGTTCTATAAAATTTTTTGGGTATATAACATTTTCGACCTCCCCGTAAAAAATTTCAAGCTTCGCCTCTGATCCTAATGGGGCGACACTGGGACTAAAATGAGAGCACCAAGTTGATAAAGCCTTTAAACGAGTTAGACTCCAAAGAATTAAAAAAAAATAGGAAATGATTATGATATTTTGTTATTTCTCTTCTCCTTTCATTCAACTCCAAAATGGCTTAACATGTATGCTAACTAATTAACCATTGAGATTTGAGAACATGTAACGTGGGCAAATGAAATTGAGAAACATATGCATGCTAGCTAACATAATGGACGTGGGTATGTGATCCATAATCATATAGTATGGGTCGAGTTGCATGGGCCTGAGGTGGGTTTAGATTCCATCCTTTCAAGCCACCAACAATTATCTCTCTTTTTTTTTTTTTCTGTATAACTTCAACAATCAAAGCTCATAATCTCTTCAACATAAAAATATTCCCATAAGGAGTTTTTCTCAGATTTATTGGGTTTCCTCCTAAATTAATGCATGACATTATTACCTAGTGAAGATGGATCAGGGCGGAACTGTCACACCCCAACCGATGGCGGAATCATCGGGGCGCGGCACTAGGCGACTCAGATTGCTCAAGAGAATCCATAACAACTATATTGCGATAATATTTAATACATTCGTTATCCCACACTAACAAATAATACAATCACATGAGTTATCACAGATTTCTTGTCCTCTCGAACAATACAAATCCGACAACCTAGATTTTAGTTGAGTTTCTAGACCTCCTAGCTTGATTTGATAAAGTCTGCGATCTAACCTGCAACATACGTTAAAATATTTGTCAATACAAAAGTATTGGCGAGTATACAGGTTTGATATGTAGCGTAGTAGATTAAAAGTGTAGCGAACTTCCACATGCATAAACGTAACACACGACATATATACTCACAAAGCTGATACTACCAACTAAGTCCTCGATGCTCGAATATGCGATGGCAAACTAGACCCCGTCGGGCGCAATAGTACTATACTAGTCATGGTGGGACGTCGCGAGTATAAGCCCTAGCACATATGCAACTAGCATCACGTATATCTATGCATAGCAGTTATTCGCAAGTGATAATTCGATTGACTGAATAATTCGTTTGATAAGTTCGATTTGTTATAAACGTATGTTACACCCAAAACGCGATTAAAAAGTGTTCAAGTATACTCACAGTGCGTATGTAGCGGAACACAACTTGATTGGGTCGGTTGCGAGTATGTCTGCGTTAATTCATTGAAGGATATAGTAAACGATGCACGGTTAAGCGAGAATGGTGTCGAAAAGTCAGTTATCCGGTCGGATGGTGCTCATCCGTTCGGATGGGCTCATCCGATCGGATGACATATGGATCTGGGTCGGATGGCTGTCATCCGGTCGGATGACAGGCTATCCGATCGGATGACCTGAGCTTGGATCGGATGACATGTACCTTGGATCGGATGATATGTGTCCGGATCGGAGGACATGCTGTCCGATCGGATGGCATGCTGTCCGATCGGATGGCATGCTGTCCGATCGGATGGCATGTGGTCCGTTCGGATGGCATGTTATCTGGTCGGATAACACGTCTGTTTTAGCGTTCCAATTGACGTTTTTCGAGTGTTTTCGGAAGAAGTACATGTGGTTTCACTGGGACAGTGTAATTTCGTATTAACAATCGAAATTTCATCAGTTCCGACCCGTTCTAACGGCCGGGAATCACCCCGTTCCATCATATCTGGCCGTTCTTGCTGGTTTCTCATGGTTAACTCGAAATCGCACGGTTCCTTGGTTAAATACATAGATTTAGGTGAGATCTGTTATCAAAACATGTGGAAATCACCCAGATCTGAGTCGTTTATGGTGGGATGAGGTCACAACTTGAAGTTCATATGAACTCTTGGTGACATCACCTTAAAACACCTCAAATCAGTAGATTTCGCAGTTAGAAATTGAGTTTTAAAAGATAGAATGATGTAGAATTGAGTGTAGATCATAGAAGTACAAGTTTTTAGGTTAAAATCTTACCGGAATCGCGAGAAATCGAGAGAAAAGGGTCCAAGAGCGTGTTTGGTCAAGTGGGAGCTGTCACATCACTTGAACAGTGATGTGATAGGCTATTTATAGGCAAAAAGGCAAGCTGAAGTGGTTTCGGGTCGGATGGCCCATCCGTTCGGATGGCTATCCGTTCGGATGAGGCTGTCCATCCGGATGGCCACTCCGGCGCGATGGTTTTCTTCGTTTTTGATCGTTTCGATAGATTTTGAAGTGCGCGCTTTCCATAATTAGTTTATATTGTTATTATATATGTATATATATCACTAGGGGTCGTATTTACGCATCCATAATTCAAAGTTTCGATAATTAACAATCTGTTTTCGTTTCGAGTATGCGATTATTAGCGACGTTTCACGGCCATCAAGGAGGGTAGTATAGGTCCTTTCTCGATGTTATCGTGAACGTTATTGCGTGTTGTGCCACAAAGACTGACGGGGTACCATTCACTCGTATTGTCATCATCGTCACGACGACTGGAGCTATAGCACTCACCCGAGAGTCTTTGTTAGCGTTAATTGTCTGCGTTTCGACACATCACGGCCACTGAGGAGGGTAGTATAGGTCCTCACCCAATGTCATCGTGAGTGTTAGTGCTTGTGATTGGTGTAGTATAGTGATATTGTATTTCGAAAATATGCGATTATCCTTCGAATAGCATGTATGCGATATAGTTACATTATGATCCGAATCTCTGGTGCTAGGTGTAACGAGTATATCGAGTAGTAACAACGCACGGAAGTGCGGGTTGTTACAGTCTCCCCTACTTTAGGAAATTTCGTCCCGAAATTAATCCAATAGGTAGACTTCTAAGAGTTGATCTTTCGCAGGTAGCGATACAGCGAGTGATTTTACCGCGAGTTGACGAACGAGAGTGCTTCGAATGAGAGAGATCGATTGCATTAGCAAGAAGGCGACGTAAAAGACATAATTAATATCCCACGAGTTGTCGTTCCAAAGTACCTCGTGTCGCGAAGAATTCGTTAGTTCGATGCGATTGCAATTTTAAAGGACTTGAAAAGGTTTCTCATGACGTAGAATTAACTGAGTCGATCGTTAACCAACGTTACAAGAAGCGTTCGTTTTTGGTATTCAAAAGGGATTTTGGATGGAAATCTCGAACATTTATATATAGGAAGTACCAGCGGCGTATCCACCATGTTTCTCCCATATTACTTCCGTTTCGTGAGGCGGTGTCATGTGCGCCGATACGACACGGATAGAATTGCGCTCACTTGGTCCAATCGATAGAAAGTAAGACCGAGTATAAGATAGAATTGAATAGGTTAAGCCGGCGAGTTGAGTTGCGAACGTAGCTACAACAGCGTGCGCGAGTAGCCTGATGACACGAAACGCTTGTGTGTCGTGTCTGGATAGGCGTCGAGCGGTAGACGATAGGCGATTAGCGCGATGTCGATTAGATTCCATGTTGAACCCGCATGGCATGTTTCCACGAGAGTTTGCTAACATGGTGAAACACAACATTTAACCAGGTTAGTTTTGCCTCGTGAAGCGATGTCACGCGTACTAATACCACACAGACTGCAATGATCACCAAACGAGCAAATAAGCGGTAGACTATACACGATAAGCGATAAGTGATTAGGCGATTAAACGAATAACACGAACACAACACTAGTAATGACGGTGACGATAATCGGATTACGATAAGCGGCAGTTGTTGCGTTGCAAGCGATGGAGGTATGCGCGATCTATGCGGTTCGATTTGATTGATTAACACCACAGAGTTTACTAACATCTGGCCCCGCATGGCCTTTTTCCACGAAAGTCCGCTGATATGACTAAAACACCTTGCTTTAGCTATATGAGCTTCATCTCGTGAAGCGAGGTCATGCGTGCTAACTTAACACAAATATCACAGATAGCGGTATAGCGATATATTGATACACAGCAAACGATGTAGATTCACATGATAAGCGATAGAGATTAGCCGGGTCTTGTTTCGAATAAGCTTAACGTTACGTTGCGACGCATCACGATTATCGAGTAGGGTAGAATAGGTCCTCACTCAAACAACATCGTGAGTGTTAATGTACTTGATGAGATTGGTTGCTACAGACTTGCGACCAGTCTTGCGTTGATGCAATTGTCCTGCGAGGTAGACTCTCCAGAGTCCATCGATGAGGCGATTGCATTGCGTTTGTAGACTTACGACAAGTCTCGCGATGATATGGTTTGTTACGCCTTGCGATTTAGTGTAGTGTGTTGAAAATAATCACAATAGTATAATAGGTCTAATAACGTTCAACTCCACGTGGCACTTTCTTCACGGAACTTCGGTAGTATGATAAAGCACACCTTGCTTAACCCCTACTACTTAGATCCCGTGGTTTGGTGTCATACTTCATCGTAACGCTTATGGCACCTTAGAATTTACTACGATCTCCATGCACTGACCCAAATAATCCCGTGTGCACCCGTGATTAATCGTTCCTTGCACGTTTATCGTACCTCGTTCTAAGAGTGTAGTGAGGGCAAAACACATTATTTCGTGATATAGTATATAGTACGTGTGTGACTCTAGTCTAAGTGCGACGGCTTGAGTGCGAAAGAGAACACGAAACGAGAGTTAATGCTACGCATAGCGACAACATCGAGTAATAGAGTAGGTTCAAAACTTAGAAATTAACGTCGAAAATCATAGCATTACAACTTTATCCTATGCTTGCTAGATACTTGATGTTGAAGACTTTTGCTGGAGCTGCTGTTGTTGTACTCAAGTTCACGGTTCGATGCGGCAGTTGCGGGTGAAGTGACCGTAACGATTGCAGTTATTGCAATAGCGGCAGTCAGCCCCAACTGGATGATGATAGGTACACGAGTAACACTAAGGATGAGCTCCAGTGTAGGCTCGTTTTGGAAACATCGGGACTGCTCGAAGAGGTTTTGGTTGCAGCAGTTCGGTTGTTGATGAGCTCGGGCTTGAGATCTTTCGTTTGCGGCTAGGCTTGTCGGCGTCTTGCGAAGAGGTGTCGTCGTTGGAGGATTCGTCTGAGGACTCATTTGCAGAATCTTTGGTCGAGTTATCGGAAGATCCGTCGGCAGATTTGTTAGAAGAATCGGCAGCAGATTCGTCAGAAGAATCGTTAGCTGATCCGTCAGAAGAATCATTAGCAGATTCGTCAGAAGAATCGTCAGCAGATTCGTCAGAAGAATCGTCGGCAGATTCGTCAAGTGAATCGTCAACAGGATCGCCTGAAGAATTAGTGGCGATCGCTTGATAAGCTTGATTGACAGGATTCTTTGAGAAGAACCCTTCCATGAGTCGTTTGTTGTTGATTTCTGCGGCTAAGCGGTAGGTTTCTTCGATGGTAGCAGGTCTTGCAACTTCGACAAAATCACCCACACACTTAGGCAAGCCGCGAATGTACTTTGAAATGGCTTTTTCTGAAGTGTTGACTTGACTTGGGCAGATTATGCTAAGTTGTTTGAACCTTGCGGTGTAGCCAGTGTTGTCACTTTCGAATTGCTTGATTTTCCAGAATTCGTCTTCTAGCTTCTGAACTTCGTGAGGGGGACAATACTCTTTCTTCATGAGCTCTTTCAGCTCATCCCAAGAGAGAGCGTAAGCTGCGGAGATTCCACGTTTGTTACGTTCGGCGGTCCACCAGTCGAGTGCTCGTGATTAAAATACTCCGGTAGCGCAAGTAGTACGGAAACTATCGGGACACCCACTTTGACGAAGGGTAACTTCGATAGAATCGAACCACTGGAGTAGTTGTGTCACACCTCCTTCACCCATGAATTCCATCGGGTCACAGGCTTTGAAGTGTTTGTAAAGAAAAGCAGATTGCGGCGCTTCCGTCTTGGAGTCTTCCGAGGCTCGAGAGTTGCTGAGAGAATGCACTCGAGCGGCAATTTGAGGAATGAGCTTGACCACTTCCTTGGTTACAAGTGATGCAATCCTCTTATCAGCGCTTCGTTTGGCTCTTCTCCTAGCCATTCGTCTTGAGGTAGAGTCGTTGGAAGGCATATAGACAGGAAGAGACTTGGAATGAGATTCGATCATAATGATTTTTGAGTTTTGCGATGCGATTGAGCGAGTTCAAAACTTGATGCGATAGTATGATAGTAACGCGAATCACATAGGAGCCATATAGGAGACACGAAATCCCTAAGTTCTCACACATTGACTCGTTGTTTATACGTATATATATACTTATATAAATGTGGTTTGTAATCATACACATGCAGGTTGATTTAGAATAAGCGAGGACGCGTTGAGGTGAGAAAACGAGAGCGAAGGAGATAGATTATGTATTAGTTTTGTTGCGAACATTCGGGTTTCGTTTTAGATTGCGATGGCTGTGCGAGTTGTGCGTTTATAAAGCAGGGAGTGAAAATCGTTAAATCGAGAAATCGATAAAGCGTAAAGTTTCAAAATGTAAATAAGTTCCGTCCACTTGTAAAATCGACGGTTCGTATGATAGAGTGCCTTGGGTGTTTAGGTGTCGACTACCCAAGGTAACCCAACTATGTTCAACAAGTTCGTGCACGCGCGTTGACCTAGAAGACTCCATGCTTCCACTGGGATGCAGCTCATGGCATTCGTCTTTCTAGTCATCGCGTGGCTCGAGTTATCGTGATAGTCGAGTCCCTGGTGAGAGCTTTTTGAAACCAGTTTAGGGAGTGGAACGGCTCATTAAGGTACGGGTTTCACCCCTGACTTAACAGCTTCGTTCCTAATTGTGGTTATGCTCTTCGAATAAATTCGTGAGTTCCACTAGATTTCGAAATGTAGACTTTCGTCGAGATGTGGATGTCACTCCTAACTCGATGAAAGGTTCTCGTGCTAGAAAAATGCGCTGAGTGAGCAATCCTATCGAGAGTTCTTGGTTTTCACACCTGATCTCGACTGGATCGCTCGGTTTCGTTATGCGAGTATTTTCGAAAACATGTGTATTGTGTCAGCCTTAGGAAAGGATAAGTAGTATTCCGGCCTTAGGAAAGGCTCTTTCGTGTGAAGCTGTAGTACGCGGTGTTCACACAAAGTTGTAGCTTTTAGCAATTTCGATTGAGAGTATCAAGTAAGCCCGATACAACCCTACTGGGTTCGTACGAGTCGGCCTGTTGGTACTTAGACTATAGACTAGGTCAATTTCTAAGACGTCGACCCGGACTAGGTCGAGTCTTGCCTAATTCCCTATAGTTATGGCTCTGATACCAATCTGTCACACCCCAACCAATGGCGGAATCATCGGGGCGCGGCACTAGGCGAATCAGATTGCTCAAGAGAATCCATAACAACTATATTGCGATAATATTTAATACATTCGTTATCCCATACTAACAAATAATACAATCACATGAGTTATCACAGATTTCTTGTCCTCTCGAACAATACAAATCCGACAACCTGGATTTTAGTTGAGTTTCTAGACCTCCTAGCTTAATTTGATATAGTCTGCGATCTAACCTGCAACATACGTTAAAATATTTGTCAATACAAAAGTATTGGCGAGTATACAGGTTTGATATGTAGCGTAGTAGATTAAAAGTGTAGCGAACTTCCACATGCATAAACGTAACACACGACATATATACTCACAAAGCTGATACTACCAACTAAGTCCTCGATGCTCGAATATGCGATGGCAAACTAGACCCCGTCGGGCGCAATAGTACTATACTAGTCATGGTGGGACGTCGCGAGTATAAGCCCTAGCACATATGCAACTAGCATCACGTATATCTATGCATAGCAGTTATTAGCAAGTGATAATTCGATTGACTGAATAATTCGTTTGATAAGTTCGATTTGTTATAAACGTATGTTACACCCAAAACGCGATTAAAAAGGGTTCAAGTATACTCACAGTGCGTATGTAGCGGAACACAACTTGATTGGGTCGGTTGCGAGTATGTCTGCGTTAATTCATTGAAGGATATAGTAAACGATGCACGGTTAAGCGAGAATGGTGTCGAAAACACGTCTGTTTTAGCGTTCCAATTGACGTTTTTCGAGTGTTTTCGGAAGAAGTACATGTGGTTTCACCGGGACAGTGTAATTTCGTATTAACAATCGAAATTTCATCAGTTCCGACCCGTTCTAACGGCCGGGAATCACCCCGTTCCATCAGATCTGGCCGTTCTTGCTGGTTTCTCATGGTTAACTCGAAATCGCACGGTTCCTTGGTTAAATACATAGATTTAGGTGAGATTTGTTATAAAAACATGTGGAAATCACCCAGATCTGAGTCGTTTATGGTGGGATGAGGCCACAACTTGAAGTTCATATGAACTCTTGGTGACATCACCTTAAAACACCTCAAATCAGTAGATTTCGCGGTTAGAATTTGAGTTTTAAAAGATAGAATGATGTAGAATTGAGTGTAGATCATAGAAGTACAAATTTTTAGGTTGAAATCTTACCGGAATCGCGAGAAATCGAGAGAAAAGGGTCCAAGAGCGTGTTTGGTCGAGTGGGAGCTGTCACATCACTTGAACAGTGATGTGATAGGCTATTTATAGGCAAAAAGGCAAGCTGAAGTGGTTTTGGGTCGGATGGCCCATCCGTTCGGATGAGGCTGTCCATCCGGATGGCCACTCCGGCGCGATGGTTTTCTTCGTTTTTGATCGTTTCGATAGATTTTGAAGTGCGCGCTTTCCATAATTAGTTTATATTGTTATTATATATGTATATATATCACTAGGGGTCGTATTTACGCATCCATAATTCAAAGTTTCGATAATTAACAATCGGTTTTCGTTTCGAGTATGTGATTATTAGCGACGTTTCACGGCCATCAAGGAGGGTAGTATAGGTCCTTTCTCGATGTTATCGTGAACGTTATTGCGTGTTGTGCCACAAAGACTGACGGGGTACCATTCACTCGTATTGTCATCATCGTCACGACGACTGGAGCTATAGCACTCACCCGAGAGTCTTTGTTAGCGTTAATTGTCTGCGTTTCGACACATCACGACCACTGAGGAGGGTAGAATAGGTCCTCACCCAATGTCATCGTGAGTGTTATTGCTTGTGATTGGTGTAGTATAGTGATATTGTATTTCGAAAATATGCGATTATCCTTCGAATAGCGATATATGCGACATAGTTACATTATGATCCGAATCTCTGGTGCTAGGCGTAACGAGTATATCGAGTAGTAACAACGCACGGAAGTGCGGGTTGTTACAGGAACCATAATGTAACGAGCCGTAGCACGGGCTACGGCTCAACCCCGTATTCGTAGTGTTTTTTTTTTATACAAAGGATAACCCAAAAAAAAAAAACGAGAATACCCTTAACCATAAAATAGGATACTTGATATTACTAAAATCCCATTTTTTTATAAGGCCAAACATTTTACAAACCAAAAACTTATAGAATAATTAAGTCCGAATGATAAAATAAGCCCAAATTAACAATAATAGAATTGAAAGGAGACCCTAAATATAATTGATAAAGTTAGCCCAAGACCCAAAACAATATTATAATTGAATAAGTGATATTGCTCGTCTTATGGTGGAAACCGGAACACAAAATTGTTGTCCTTTGGTTTATCAGGTAGTGAAGCTGGCTTTGATTTTACCGGTTGCAATCGCAACCGTTGAAAGATGTTTTTCTAAATTGAATGAGCCCGGAATATTTGAACAATGTTATGGTTTGTGAGGTCAAAAAAAAACTTTTGATAAAGTAAAAGACGATGATGTGATGGAACGATTTCAATCTTTGAAAAAGAAGAGAATAAATCTATTAGATATTTGTTTACTTTATTTATTATCGCTTTTTTATTATTGTATGATTGCATGGTAAAAAAAAATCGGGATACCCCTAAATTAATGGGCTAGCTCCGTCACTGAAATGAATATGATCGGATAGTTCCGCTGGTGACACGACAATACTCCAATGACCCGTTAGTGATAAAAAAAAAATGTTTTTTAAGCTTGCTAGAGCAGAACTCGCACTCAACTTTTATACATCTATCCAAGATCTTTCTCAATGTCAATTTAATACCTTTTATCTTCCATGATTCCTTCAATGCTCTTCGACATCTATCTTTATCGTTCACGATCATTCCACACCTACAAACCTACAAAAATAATAAAAACAAACTAAAGTAGACTTCATCCTACCAAAACATATATTTTTCAAAATGATGTAATATGCCTCGTCTAGATGTATAAAATGCAAGAAAATGGATCCTAGGATTAAGCATTCCTAAAATTGCAACTAACATAAAAATAAAGAAACTATTTTTTATTTATTATTTAATTATTAGAATTACTTTTGAGCATATTTTGTTTTTGTTTATAACTTTTAAGATATAATGTTTTATAAAATTTCGAGTATAGCAGTCACACCCTGACCACGTTAAAACAACAAACCGTGGCGGAAACGTCCGGGAGTGTCGTGGCAGAATTATTGTTTCACAACCATGGAAACAAAAAGTTTCGTTTTATTGATTCATTAAGTAATTCACATTGTTTTAACACGAAACAACAAGTTACATATTGACTATCATTATTATTATGTCACTAAGGCCTCGTCCAGATCCTATGTGACTCATGCATCCTAGCAATCAACATCAAGCATCAACACCTGAAACATATGTAAAAACAAAGTCAGCAAAGAAATGCTGGCGAGCACATAGGTTTTATAAGAGTGTCGGATTCATGGTTAGTTTACATGTTGCAATACTTTATTAAAAACCTTGTTTTGAAAAGAGTATAATATTGCAACGAAATTAACCAACTCAAGTCAAGCGGGTTATAATTTATAAAGCCTCGTAGCCATAATTCTTAACCCAAAAACATTTGTTTTAGTAAACCAAATTGTAAAACATTTCGTATTAACTCGTTTAATAAATCTCGTATGGTTATATCCTTTTTAAAACATCGTTATGTGACATCGTTTCAAAATCGTTTACCCAAGTGAACTAAATAATGCCACGATATGTAATATGTTGAAAACACTTATATATAAGAAGTACCAGCGGCGTATCTACCATGTTTTCACCATATTACACCCGTCCCGTTATCTAAACACTTAATCCAAAAACCAATCGTTTATCCAACTCGTTTAATCTTGTTCAAATCGTTAACTCGTTTAAATCGTTTAAATCATCCTCGTTTTAATTGTGAAAACTATTTATGGTCGTCTCGTTAATAACATTCAAACCTTCGTGATTCGACTATCTCGCTTCTCGCATTAACAAACCAGCAAAGGGTAAATTAACAATCACAGATTCAGTCGTTACCCACCTAACCCACACATAACCATGGGTGTAGTCTGATAACGGGATTTGTCAGATCCTATGGTACCATAACCTAATACTGGTCGGTTCGGCCAAAATTAATGAATGTCATTTGTTATGTAACTACAACCAACAAGTTCGTTCACATTATTGAAATCGTTATTAGTTAAGTATAAACCATCTTAATCGTTTTTGAAACCATTGTTAAAACATCGAAATCGTTTTGATACATATGAATCACCCCAAAACAATTGAAAACAGTAAAATAGGGGAACTATGTACTCACATGAAGTGCAAAGTATCCTCAATCAATAGAACTTCAACAAACTCAAGTAAACCAGAGAAATCAAGCAGCACCTAGTAATCGAACCACTGGTCAAACAATCGACACCTCAATCGGAAGATCGGATAGAATGAGATCTTGTAAACCAAATGAGTGTTGGAACTCATGTGATATGGTTTAACAAAGTCTAGACTCAAGATTGGAACCTAACCTAAGTGCTTTCGACCCGTTATGACCCATTAAGATAGCTTATGCTACGTTAATGCGTCGTGCGCGCATAAGCGCGTTCGAGACGTCTAACTAGTCCTATGACAAGTATTATATGCCTAAACATGTTTAAATATGTTGCATAATCAGTTACGTGACAAAAGTTTATGTTACATATGCTTAATTACCAATTATGCATGAAAAGGGCATTTTAGTCATTTACCTAAGGCATATAAACTACCTATCATACAACTAATTAAACCTAAGTGACCATAAGGTATAACCTCGAAAGGTTATTCCCTATGCAACTATGGTCACTAATCATGTTTGGTCGGATCCTAATGATCGACCAAACGGGTCGAGTTCGAAAGTCTAAGCGGGTGTTTAGTCCGCTTGACTTACGACTCTACACAAGCACTAAACTAAAAGTGACGAGCTAAACATGTTAAGACATGTTTAGTTAAGTTAGAAAACAGGTTTTGGTATCAAAACAAACGGTTTTGATACCCAAGAGTAGTTTGGTTACAAAATACGCATAAATACGCATTTTGGCCGAAACTACGACTCATCACTACGCCTAGACAACGTGGTAATCAGTAGGTATAGTCACAAGGGACTATAACCATCGTGATTACGCTCACGTTACAAAGTTCAACGGAACTTTGTGTTGACCATTGACTGGTCAAAGCTGAAAGTCAAACTTTGTTTGACTTTCATGCTTGAAATACAAGAACAAGCAAGAAGAGGACTTAAAAAGGGTCCAAGAAGGTGTTTTGATTCAAAATTACTCAGGTATGAGGTGTTAAAACCTCAACTTAGAGCAGAGATTGAATCAATGTGTGAAAAACCCAAATGAGGAAGCTTGCTATTTATAGGAAGTTAGGATCAATAGGATGATTCCAAGTGTTTTGAGGGTGTAATCTTGGCCATACATGTGGGTACATGGTATTAGAATACAATGGGGGTCGAAAACCAGCTCAAGGTATTGCAAAAGTTGCATTAAAACCCCTGAATTCAACCCAGATTGCTGAATCTGAACTTTCTGTCAGATGGTGTCATGCGGCCCATGTAAATATACATTAAACCTTACGCGGCTCGTCTAAGGAAGTTTGGCAGATTGTCAAAACAGGTCCCTGCACATCAGAAACTTGCATTTCGGCTCATTTTTGACACGTTTAAGCCGCGTAAACCTCATTTCAAGGCTCTAAAATGAAGTTAAAGTATAGGGAACTTAAAACATGCTCAAAAATACCTCGGATGTTGGCTCGTTTGGTCGTACGATTGCGTTGTTCGGTTAATTACGACGGAAGTCGTAACGAACGCAAAAACGATCCAAATTAAGCGACGAATGGAATTTTATCAAGCCAATCACTAAAATCAAATATTTTAATGATTACATAAATTTTTGGATGTCCGGATATATTCAGAACGTAAGATATGCGCGAAAATGCAAACTTGTGCATTTTTTGACGCTTTTAGTCCCTATTGATCAATAAAGTTTATTTTAGCATACCGAACCCCTCAAAGCCTATTTCTAAGCTATGTAAAGGATATTTAGGGTATGTTTAACTTATTATCAAGTTCCAGAATGTTTGTTACTATACAAATCGATATAGTTTCTCAATTTGACACAATTAGTCCCTGCGATCGAACAAACTTGATTTCAACACACCAAACCATCCAAAGCTTATTTCTAAGTGATGTGGAGGTTATTTAAGGTATGTTAAGCCTATGTCACTATTCCGGAGTGTTTGTCGCATTATACTGACTGCGTTTACGCACCAGTTTGCGTATAACCTTCCAGAAAACGATTTAAAGCTTGAAATTGGAATCGAATCAAATTGTAAAATTATCAAACACAATCACACACATAATAACACCAAAACACATATAATAACACCAAAGCACATTGTTTTATTGATAACCAACATTGTTTTACATTGTACATCGATTACAGAACACAGTTGTCACAATAGCATTGCGAGGTATGTATTTTTTATACGCCTGGATATAAATTCTACTCAAAACCAACTGGTGGATAGCAAAGTAGAAGTGATCGAAAGACAAACGTACATGTTACCAAAACTTACATTTTTCATTTGTATGGTAATATAATAAAACGTTTTGTAAAATTGTGAATACACGGTTGCAACGTGCTTATTATTATCTACGATTCGTCAAAATTTTATTTAAACGGGTCAAATATTGTAAATTTTTTTTTACCGTGAGGAACCGAACCGATGCCGTTTGAACACTGGTAGCGTATTCGTTTTTATGATTTTCTCAATGTGGCAGATTGAATTTCGTTAAAAACAGAGTTGCATTTGAAATATGCTATTTATTGTTTCATAAGCTACATCGAGTGTCGGTACGATGACACTGCTATAAGTTTGTTACAAACCAAACTGATACAATTCGAACAATATCGGTACCGCTAACGTATTCGTTTATATGATATTTGTAAAACACGTGTCGATATCCTGTTGGGCATTCTTTCGGTTAGACTACACCTTGTGGCTCAAGCTAACACTCGGGTTCATCCTGTAATATTGCTCCACCTGGCGCTGACTGGACGTTGATTGCGCACTTGATAAAGCCCCTGCCGAAGCCACCTGACCCTGTTGTGGTCCAGGTGAGAGCAGAGGCTTCAATGAATTTTCATTTTTTTATTTATTTTATGTTTATTCTTTCTAAATTTGTAAACTAATATAATTAGAAAATTAATTTTTATAAAATATCACATTAAAATAAAAAGACTACAAACAACAGATAATACTAGTCTAATACAAGATCATCGGGTCGTCTGGCCCACAAATGCTCGACCAACTCATGGCGAAGGTTTCCATATATCTCACGGTTCTTGATATTCTGCATATTTTGGAGTTTTTGTTCATTAGTGATTGTTGATTCACCCCGTGGGACATCACTTTGGTATTTTTGACAAATTGGTCCTCTAGAATCATGTTATGTAGAATTAGAAAAATGTAGACAATGTCCATCATTTTCTCTTGTGTCATAAACCGTATTGGGTTAACAATCAAATGAAATCTTTTCTTTAGAACTCCAAACGCTCTTTCAATGTTTTTTCTTGTTGACCCTTGCTGCTTTGTAAAGTACTTTCGTTTGTCAACAATTGAAGGTTAAAAAGCTTGAACAAGTGTTGACCACTCATTGTAAATACCATCAACCAGGTAGTAATCGTACTTGAAATGTTCCCCAATTGCATAAAACGATTGTGCAGGCTCAATCTCGTCGATAATGTCATCGAATATTAGGGATTGACCGATAACATTTAGGTCGTTATTTGATCCAACAACTTCGTAAAAACGAATGCCAAAACCAAAGATTGTCACACTCCAACCGATGGCGGAAACATCGGGGCGCGGCATTGAGCGAAACAGATTGTCCAGGAGAATCCATAACAACTATAGTTACCAAATATTTAACGTCATGTCCCATACCATAACATATTAAGTAGAATAGTTATTACAGTGTAAGGACCTTCAAAATTATCCATAAATGACCCGTAAGTGAAAACCCGGACCCCTGAAACCCTAATGTGCATGAAAAACTAAGAAAAACAAGATTTTTGGGTTTCACGCGGGCCGCGACAACTCATAAAATCTCCGGATCAGAATGCTAGGCCACGTGGCAGCCACATGGCAGACCTAGGTGTGACACGCTAGCCCTAGTCTACAAATAGGTGGCTCTCGCGGGCCGCGTAAAAGCCTGTTAAGGCTTACGCGGGCCGCGTAAGACTCAAAATCAGGCTATAAGTAGCCTGTGCATGGGGCATTCATCTGCACTCGAAATTTTCACTTCAAAACGACCAAATTCTGCAGAAAACAAGTTTTAAGGTATCAAGGCACTGCTACGATACAGGGTATTAACTCGATCGCTGCTACGATTCAATGTCCGATCTATTGAAACCAATCCAATGGATGTTTAAGTGCTGCCCACATTAGGGCTATACTTTGTCATTCGTCATGAATTCGATGGATGTTTAAGTATTGCACTTTGTCATTCGTTGTGAGGGTTTCGATCTCGTGAGTTATCGTAAATGTTGTATTAAGTTACTAACCTAGTTCGTATGCATTGTTATTTAATCTAGGTTACAAGGCTTATCAATAGGCTAAAACTCTGCCCGTAAAACTTGCAAAGTGAGTCATTCTCTTTTTATCAATAATGTTTTACAATACTCCAATCATTTTCAAAAGTTATAATTACAGGGATTATGTCGTGGTTATCTTGAATCACTGGCTAGTGGGGTATTGTGCACATTACTAATTTCTCACGGTTAGGTTCATTAACCTAACAGTGATAATCATCACTACTTGGGTGAAAGGACCCAATAGTGGTATGACCATCGTCACCGAGAGGTGACACGGCGCCAGATAAAAATAAGATAAAAGCCATTGTAATCGCTCTTATGCTGTAATTTATAACTAAGTGTCATTTTATCAAATCTGAGTGACTCGCCAGTATTTCCCCGCTGACAAATTATTTTTAAAACATGTTTCAGGCGACCTGCCGTGAATCAAGGAAAAGTGCTACGGAGCACTAATAAAGCTTGAAGAGGTGGCTCAATTAAATAAATAAACATGTTTTGTAAATCAGGGAATTTCCTCGTGAAATTCCTCTATTGTAAATTACGGGGTTTATCCCAAGTTATGGAAATAAAATAATCGGGCATTTTCAAGTTTAAAAGATACTGTAAATCTTCCGCTGTCAACTCAATTAATAAATACCACGGGTTTCTGTCCCGCGACTCCTGGACCGGGTAAAACCGGGACGGGGGCCGTGACAGAAAAAAGGTGGTATCAGAGCCACTGATTTAAGCCAATTAAGTATTTAGAAATACTTAATTTTTCTAATTGCCATTCTGTGATTCTGTGAAAATTTAAATTACAAAATTTTAACTTAGAATTTTGTGTGTTTCTTCATGTATGCTAAACAACATGAATGAACTATCCGAAGCACTTCAAAACTTTTCTATCCATAGCTCAAATATGGATACCACCAGTACCTTCACTGGTTAGCAGGCTGACACGGAAGAGCCAATGGTATTCCAAGCCCAACCTCAGGAAAAACCTAAACCGAAGAAGAGAAGAAGACTTGTAGGCTGGAGGCGTGTGCGTAGGAAGAGGCCAGCAACACAAAAAGTTATGAAGACTGAGGATCCCAAAGATAAAGGCAAAGGAATAAAGATTGGGGAGAATTCAGGGCAAGCTCAAGAGATGGCACCCTGGGAGGAACTGGACCGCCAATTGGCAAATAGCGACCTCATCGGACCTGCCGATGAGAATCTTTTCAATTACCCAGCGGAAACACAACTTCCAGTCAATCTGGAACTTGCTATTCCCGATCCCCTTGTTAACCCCCGACCTCTAGGAGAGCTGGAAGAATGGTGGACCACTAACTGGCAGTTTCAGAACCTTCTGAATAACCCTAATACCTTTTTCCCTCAATTCGACCCCGAGCCTCCACTACATCCACCTATGAGCTCAGAAAACTTGGCTGAACTCCACCACTATGGCGAGGAGCTGGTGGACGCCGGGAATAGAATCCGAGAAGTGGGAGAGAGGATATCATGGAAATACGACGAGAGAGAACGTCGTTTCTGAGATGCCAGCTGACGGGGATGGTGTGACTGTGTGGTTGTGGTTGTATAATAACAAAATAATAAAAATATAATCATGTAAAATAACAAAAAATAAAACTCTTGTAATATATCTGGTAATGTACGGATGCCTATTATAATATATAAAATATCAAACATCGAAAAATCGACAATTTTGGCTATACGTGTTGGTGTGATTATGTGTTATTTGACTAATTGTTAGTTTACAGTATGGGTAAGCAAAGACTTTCGGGCATCTATCGACGATTAGATAGTTCACCAGAAGATAAGGGAACCTCAGTTCAATCAAATTCCTCAAAATACTCAGCAGATACGGAGGAAGGAATATTTGTTCGTAAGGCACAGTTTGAGAAACCACTTACCACTAAGAAAAGAAGTTGGATTATTAGAAAAAGTCAAGAGAAAATAAAGAAGCCACAACCAAAATGAGTGATGATTAATAAGGAAACTCAGGAAATAGGCAATAACCCACCATGGGAAAATGAATTAGATGAACAATGGGCAAATCTCTATATGTTAGCCACTACAGCAGTAAATGTTAACTTTTAATTAAGTTAAACCCGGACCAACCAATGAAATTAGATCTCAACCAGAAAAGTTTATAAATTATCTTATATCTCAACACCCTGACCCAGTACTAGCACCCATATCATCTATAAGCCAGAAACTTTAAAGGAACTTGCCCATTAAATAAACAACTTGGTAAGAGAAGATAGACAAACCTTATATAAAGGCACATAATATTCCTAGATAGACTAAAATAAATTATGAAGGCACAACCCCTAGTATATTGTGAATTTCGGTTGTAATTTGTAATAGATATATATATAGAGGAGATCATGCGAGAACCACCCTTATTGCGAGAACCGTGAGAACCAATGTGAACACAACCTAAAATAGCTAAAAAAACCTAAAAAAACCCTAACCCCCACCCCCCCCCCCCCAAGCTAAATGCTAAAAACTAAAACCCCCAAAAAACCTAACCCCCCCCCCCCAAGCTAAAATGCTAAAAACTAAACCCCCAAAAAACCTAAAAAAATCTAAAAAAAATCTAAATTTTTTTTTAATATTTTTTATGCTCAAATCGCTACTTTTAGTGGCAAAAAAAAATTAATTTTTTTTTTGGCTTCGAAAAGTAGCGATTTTTATATTAAAAATATTAAAAAAAAAATTTGTGTGATTTTTAGCTATTTTTAGGCATTTTTGGTTATGTTCACATTGGTTCTCGCGGTTCTCGCAATAAGAGGTGGTTCTCGCATGATCTTCTCCCTATATATATATATATATATATATATATATATAAAAGTCGCAATGTTTGCCATTTTTCTGTTTGTACAGTGATACTTAAATGGTTATACTAAATATTAGCATGTGATAATTAATAATTGATAAATATCCATATGGAACACGCTGGTAATGAACCCGTTAACGAAGTTAACCAATCTGAACAAAACCATGAAGATCAATTTCTGAATAGGCAAGATATCGAGAATATCGTTGCTCAGGGAATAGCTAATGCTATTCCAGCAATCCTTGCTGCTGCCCGAAATTCCGTTGAACCTCAACAAATTATTCCTAGCAAACGTACTCATGAAGACAACTTCAGTAATAGCGTAAATGGAGGCGGCAACATTAATAATAACGATAATGATGGGATGCAAGCCCCACTCCTTAAGAAAATGAAAGCTGCAACACCTGGTTGCACTTATAAGGAATTTCTTGCCTGTAAACCGGTTGAATTTGCAGGCAACGAAGGGGAAAATGCTGCACTGCGTTGGTTAGAGAAAACTGAGGCAGTAATTAAAATAAGTAAATGTGCCGAGGACGACAAGGTTATGTACGCGTCGCATCTTTTTAAAGAAGGGGCGCTAGAATGGTGGAATACGGTACTTCAAGCCAAGGGAAGTGATATGGCCATGCCATGAGTTGGGAAGAATTTAAACGGCTAGTGGAAAGAAAATTTTGTCCCGAATATGAAAAGGAACAAATGGTGAATAAATTTCTGAACCACCGGATGGTGGATGTTGATTGTCGAGGGTATACTTCGACATTCTTCGAGTATGCTAGAGTGGTACCAACCCTGGCTTCGCCAGAACCGGTACATATTTCCCGCTATATTTGGGGATTGATTGGCGAAATCCGTGATATCGTTAAAGCTGCGAGACCTCACACAATTGACGATGCGGTGGAATTAGCCAACACTTTGACCGACGGACTGGTACGTACCAGAGAAGAGAACAAGAAGAAGGAAGTGGCCCAAAAGATTACCCAAGGATTCCGTGTGGGTAATCGTAGCAACTTCAAGAAAAAGGGGACCGGGCCATCTCCCACTGATCCATTATGCAATACCTGCAAAAGAAAGCATTTTGGAAGATGCAAAGGGTATTGCAATTTCTGCAAAATTCCGGGGCATCAAGAAGAAGATTGCAGGAGGAAGAAATCAACAATCTGCTACAACTGTGGAGAAGCTGGACATTTTAGGCCAGACTGCCCAAGATTGGTCAAACTAGCTGATAACAAAGCCAAACCTTGAGAAGGAACTACCAAGAAAAACGCAAGAGCCTTCCAGTTGACTACTCAGGAAGCAGAGCTAATCCCTGACGTGATAACTGGTACGTTCCTAGTTCATGACGTTTATGCAAAAGTATTATTTAACACTGGTGCAAACCAAAGGTTTATAAATACTTCATTCTGCCAAGCTCTTAATCTACCCTTAACCAACCTTAGACAAATTTTTATGGTAGAAACGGCAGATGGGAATGCTGTTAACATAAATAAGGTTTTGCAAAAAGGAAAGATAGAACTATTAGGCCATAAATTTTCTGCAAACCTGTTACCTATGAATTTAGCTGGATTTGATGTTGTGTTAGGAATGGATTGGTTAGTAGCCAACCATGCTCGAATCCTCAGTGATAAGAATTCCATAGAAATTAATACACCTACAGGAGAAATAGTGATGATTACAGGAGATAAGCCACGTAAGCCAATGAAATTCATTTCAGTCATGAAAGTGGCCAGTTATTCAAGAAAACAAGGAATAGTGTATATGATTTTGGTAATCATTAACACTAAAGGTAAGGAACTTAAAGAAATTCCAGTAGTATCAGAATACCCAGATATATTCCCAGAAGAACTACCTGGATTACCAACCGATAGGGAAGTAGAATTTAGAATTCATCTAATTCCTGGAACTACACCGATAGCCAAGGCACCTTATCGATTAGCACCCACCAAAATGTTAGAACTGAAAAACCAGTTAGATGAATTACTGAGCAAAGGATTCATACAACCTAGTTCATCCCCGTGGGGAGCACCTGTGTTGTTTGTGAAAAAGAAAGATGGTTCGATGCGAATGTGTATCGATTATAGAGGATTAAATAAGATTACAATTAAGAATCGATACCCATTACCTAGGATTGATGATCTTTTTGATCAACTCCAAGGAGCTAAATATTTTTCTAAGATAGATTTACGCTCCGGATACCATCAGTTGAAAGTACAAGAAGAAGACATACCTAAAACTGCTTTTAGAACTAGGTATGGTCATTACGAGTTTACAATCATGCCCTTTGGGTTAACAAATGCTCCTGCAGCATTTATGGACATGATGAATAAGATATGTAAACCGTGCTTGGATAAATTTGTAATTGTTTTCATCGACGATATACTTATTTATTCCAAAAGCCAGGAGGAACATTGTGAGCACCTGCATGTACTCTTAACTTTGTTAAGAAAAGAGAAGCTTTACGCCAAATTCTCGAAGTGTGAATTTTGGCTACAAGAGGTACAATTTTTAGGACACATGGTGAATCACGAAGGTATTCACGTAGATCCCTCTAAAATAGAAGCGATCACCAAATGGAAGGTCCCGCAATCAGCTATGGAAGTTAGAAGTTTTCTAGGGTTAGCCGAATACTATAGACGGTTTATTAAGGATTTTTCCAAAATAGCTGTACCATTAACTAAGCTAACCTGTAAAGCAGTTAAGTTTGAATGGGGACCCAGGCAGGAAGAGGCTTTTAAGATTCTGAAACAAAGGTTAACAAATGCCCCAATTCTTGCCTTACCAGAAGGAACAGAAGATTTTGAAGTATATTGTGATGCTTCTAAGTTAGGATTAGGATGCGTGTTAATGCAACGCAAGAAGGTAATTGCGTATGCCTCAAGGCAATTGAAGAAGCACGAGGAAAACTATACGACTCATGACTTAGAATTAGGAGCCATAATTTTTGCCCTTAAGATTTGGAGGCACTATCTGTATGTAAGTAAATTTACTGTTTATACAGATCATAAGAGTTTAAGATACATATTTGGGCAAAAAGAATTAAACATGAGGCAAAGAAGATGGATGGAAATTCTAAGTGACTACGACTGTGATATTCAATATCATGAAGGATAAGCAAACGTAGTTGCAGATGCCTTAAGTCGTAAGTATCATGAAAAGCAAAAGCGAGTTCGTGCTCTTAGATTAAGTTTAAAATTAGATCTAATGGAACAACTGATGAATGTTCAAGAAACAGCAATCAAAGATGATGCTGAAGGGATGAAAGGAAGAATAAAGGAACTAGAGCAAGGAGCTGATGGAATTTGGAGATTCCACAAGAAAAGAATTTGGGTACCTAAACAGGGAGAGCTAAGAAATAAGATTTTAGAGGAAGCCCATAAATCTAGGTATACCATGCATCCTGGTAATAATAAGATGTACCAAGATTTAAGAAATAATTTCTGGTGGATATGAATGAAAAAGGATATAGCTAGATATGTTTCTAAATGTCTAACTTGTTCACAAGTTAAGGCGGAACACCAGAAACCTTCAGGGTTACTCCAACAATTAGAAATGCCTGTTTGGAAATGGGAGCTAATTACCATGGACTTTGTTACTAAGTTACCCAAAACCAGAAAAAGTAATGACGCGATTTGGGTAATTGTGGATCGATTAACCAAATCAGCTCATTTTCTACCCATGAAAGAAACCTTTAGCATGGAAAGGCTAGCAAAGTTGTACGTAGACGAGGTAGTATCCTTACATGGGGTCCCACTCTCCATTGTATCGGATAGAGATAGTCGTTTCACTTCCCACTTCTGGACAAGTTTCCAGGAAGCAATGGGAACCCGACTAAATTTAAGCACTGCATACCATCCTCAAACAGATGGACAAAGTGAAAGGACGATCCAAACCCTGGAAGACATGCTTAGGGCATGTGTGATAGATTTTGGTGGAAACTGGGATGACCACCTACCCTTAATCGAATTCTCCTATAATAGTAGTTACCATTCAAGCATTGAAGTTGCCCCATTCGAAGCACTGTATGGACGAAAATGCAGAACTCTAGTTTGCTGGGCAGAAATAGGAGAAAGCCAATTATCAGGTCCTGAAATCGTGCAAGAAACCACCGACAAGATCACTCAAATCAAGGAAAGACTGAAAACGACTCGAGATCGCCAGAAGAGTTATGCAGACAATCGACGCAAACCATTGGAATTTCAAGTCAGAGATAAGGTACTCTTGAAAGTTTCTCCTTGGAAAGGAGTAGTTCGGTTCGGAAAAAGAGGAAAGTTGAGTCCACGATACATAGGACCCTTTCTAGTAATCCAAAGCATAGGACCAGTCGCCTATCTTCTATAATTACCAGAGGAATTACCCGGGGTACATGACGTATTTCATGTATCCAACCTCAAGAAATGTTTATCGGACGAATCCTTGGTAGTACCTCTTCAAGACATAGAGGTAAATGAAAAGTTGAAGTTCATGGAGAAACCACTCCAAATAGAAGACATAAAAATTAAGTTTCTCAAAAATAAACGACTAGTACTTGTCAAAGTTAAGTGGGATTCAAAAAGAGGACCGGAGTACACTTGGGAGCTGGGATCGGAGATGAAGCAAAAGTATCCTCACTTATTTCAGTAAATCTCGAGGACGAGATTTTAAATAAGGTGGGGAGGATGTAAGGACCTTCAAAATTATCCATAAATGACCCGTAAGTGAAAACCCGGACCCCTGAAACCCTAACGTGCATGAAAAACTAAGAAAACAAGATTTTTAGGTTTCACGCGGGCCGCGTAAGAGTAAGCCTAGGCTTACGCGGGCCGCGACAACTCATAAAATCTCCGGATCAGAATGCTAGGCCACGTGGCAGACCTAGGTGTGACACGCTAGCCCTAGTCTACGAATAGGTGGCTCTCGCGGGCCGCGTAAAAGCCTGTTAAGGCTTACGCGGGCCGCGTAAGACTCAAAATCAGGCTATAAGTAGCCTGTGCATGGGGCATTCATCTGCACTCGAAATTTTCACTTCAAAACGACCAAATTCTGCAGAAAACAAGTTTTAAGGTATCAAGGCACTGCTACGATACAGGGTATTAACTCGATCGCTGCTACGATTCAATGTCCGATCGATTGAAACCAATCCAATGGATGTTTAAGTGCTGCCCACATTAGGGCTATACTTTGTCATTCGTCATGAATTCGATGGATGTTTAAGTATTGCACTTTGTCATTCGTTGTGAGGGTTTCGATCTCGTGAGTTATCGTAAATGTTGTATTAAGTTACTAACCTAGTTCGTATGCATTGTTATTTAATCTAGGTTACAAGGCTTATCAGTAGGCTAAAACTCTGCCCGTAAAACTTGCAAAGTGAGTCATTCTCTTTTTATCAATAATGTTTTACAATACTCCAATCATTTTCAAAAGTTATAATTACAGGGATTAAGTCATGGTTATCTTGAATCACTGGCTAGTGGGGTATTGTGCACATTACTAATTTCTCACGGTTAGGTTCATTAACCTAACAGTGATAATCATCACTACTTGGGTGAAAGGACCCAATAGTGGTATGACCATCGTCACCAGGAGGTGACACGGCGCCAGATAAAAATAAGATAGAAGCCATTGTAATCGCTCTTATGCTGTAATTTATAACTAAGTGTCATTTTATCAAATCTGAGTGACTCGCCAGTATTTCCCCGCTGACAAATTATTTTTAAAACATGTTTCAGGCGACCTGCTGTGAATCAAGGAAAAGTGCTATGGAGCACTAATAAAGCTTGAAGAGGTGGCTCAATTAAATAAATAAACATGTTTTGTAAATCAGGGAATTTCCTCGTGAAATTCCTCTATTGTAAATTACGGGGTTTATCCCAAGTTATGGAAATAAAATAATCGGGCATTTTCAAGTTTAAAAGATCCTGTAAATCTTCCGCTGTCAACTCAATTAATAAATACCACGGGTTTCTGTCCCGCGACTCCTGGACCGGGTAAAACCGGGACGGGGGCCGTGACATACAGACATTGTTCTCAAAGACAAATAAATGTTCCGACAACTCAGATTTTATTTAGTTTATTTCTAGACTCCCCTAACTTGATTCCACAAAAGCAGAGCATAGCATAGCATCCTAAACACCTGTCATATACGTAAAAATAAGGTCAATGCACATAGTGTAAAGGTGAGCATACAAGTTTAATAGCATATAGTATAGCGAAAGCGTTTATGTTTAACCATCATGTATCACGTGGGGTGAGAATCTAGTAAGTTATCGACAATGATACTATCAATACCTATGATTGCGAGTTGTAAAGTGCGCAACACATGTTCACCACTGCGAACACGTGAAGTAGTAACCTTAACAAACCCCCTATAAACATGTGCTGAGTCCAAACTATAGTACTATCATTGCAAAGGCAGGCAGACAGCAATCAATGTGTAAAAATAACATACAAGCATTCATCGAGTCACGTATAACATGCGAGAGTGGTTAGCGTATAAAAATGTTGCGTTGTGTGTTGATGTGATTTGATATAGGTAACGTATATAACACCCAAAAGTGCGTTAAATCAAAAAGGGATCGAGTATACTCACAGATCGTGTTTAAATAAATAAACACAGTCTTGGATTGAAGGGAGCGCTTGAGAGATTAGCCTGATAAGAGAACGATAGTGTAAGCGTTGAACAGTGCGTAAAACAGTGCGTCGAGTGACGAACAGTGATTTGATCGGATGATCGTCCGGATGGATGACCATTCGGTCGGTGGGTTATTCGATGGATTGAGTGTGTTTGAACTTTGAAGTTTTCGTTGTACCATTTAAAAAAATGTGAAGTGTTTCTATATATCAGGTCATCCAGTCGGATGGTCATCCGGACGGATGGCCGTTCAGTCGGATGATGATTCGTTGGAAAGCTGATGCTCTTTGAAGTTTTATAAATTTTTTTAAGTGTTGAATGTTACAATCACCTGGTCGAATAGCCGTTTGATCAGAGGGAGATCCGATCGGATGGCTGTTTGGGTTGAAAACTTTGTAAAATCAGTTAAGTTGAAAAGTTTTGCGGTTAACCTGAGACGATATGATGATGTGTCAAACAACGGAGATCACATCAAGTTCAAATCATCCGATCGGACGGGAATCACCTCGTTCGACCAGACTCTGCTGTTCTTGACGGAGTTTCATGTTCAACCCGTGAATCGGTCGTCTGTTCGGTTGAAATCAGTTCTCAGCCCGGGTCTCCACTAGAGGATGAGTAGTGAAACCCGAATGAGTGCAGATTCTAACGGTCTTGGGTGAAAAGCGAAGCAAGTTTGAAGAAAAGTTTGAAACAGTTTGAATATGCTTAGATTTAGTTGAAATCAGTGAGAAATTCATGTGGAAATCTGTTAGATCCGAACCGTTCTTAATGAGATGAGGTCATACTTTGGTGTTCATGAGAACCCATGGTGACGTCACCCTAGAACAGCCCCAAATCGGATGATTTCATGGTGAAAATGTAAGATTTGATGGAGAAGATGATGAGAAAATGTGTAATGAATGTGAATGTACAAGATTTAGAGTGAAAACTTACAAGAATCGCGAGAAAAGGGCTTGAGAGTGCGTTGGTCGAACGGAGTTGTCACATCAATGAACAGTTGATGTGACAGGAGGGGTATTTATAGGCAAGAGGGTAAAAGGCGGTGGAGTGGGTCAGATAGCCGTTCGATCGGACGGCCATCCGGTCGGATGGCCATTCGTCCGGTTGGTCGTTCGATCGGATGGCTTGCGCGGGTATGTTTTCCAACTTCCATTTCATGCGTTATGCGTTGCGTCGCGTTTAAGCGAGTTGCGAGTAAGCGATGCGGTAGTATTACACGTTAGTTACACAAATAACATAACTCCTAAAAATGCATAAAAATAACCTTGCGTTTTGAGTTGCGATGCGATAGATTGGCGATTGTGTTTGCGAATAACATCCAAAACATATATTAAGCACACACAAGTAAGGCACATAGTAACACTCAATAACAGTCATAAACCAAGCATATCCATTCTGTGTTTTGCATTGCGATAGCGATGTGATAGCGTTTAGTAGAATAGCGTTTAGTTATGTTTATCGCATTGTTACTTCACATATTAATAAATTGTAGTTTAAAACAGCGTTAATTAACACATATCGATTATCGAGTCTGCGAGTACAAGCAATAATAAAGCAAGAAATGTCAGATCTGAACGTAAACCTGACGTTAACTTTGACTTTGACTTGTACCTTGACTTTGACTTTGAAAAGTCGGGTTGTTACAGCCTCCCCTACTTTAGGGAATTTCGTCCCGAAATTAAGGCGCAGGCGTAATAAATAGTTATGGGTATTTAGCCTTCATATCACTCTCGAGTTCCCAGGTGAACTCGGCACCGCGTTTGCCTTCCCAGCAAACCTTCACTATAGGAATGCGTGAGCGTCGGAGTTTCTTGGTCTCTCGGTCCATGATCTCGACTGGCTTTTCCACGAAGTGTAATGTTTCGTCCACTTGTAAATCCTCAAGAGGTACATGTAAATTCTGGTCGGTTAGACACTTTTTGAGGTTCGAAACGTGGAAAGTCGGATGTACGTTGCTGAGTTCCTCTGGTAATTCAAGTCTGTAGGCCACTTTGCCAATTCTTTCCAGAACCTTAAAGGGTCCAACGTATCGAGGCGCTAGCTTTCCTTTCTTGCCGAATCGGGCCACCCCCCTCCAAGGTGCAACCTTTAAGAGTACGTGATCACCAACGTTAAATTCAAGGGGCTTGCGGTGTTTATCGGCGTAACTCTTTTGACGACTCCGAGCTTTCAGGAGATTGTCTCGTATTTGGAGGATCTTGTTAGTCGTTTCTTGCAATAACTCAGGACCGGTAATTTGCGCATCTCCGATCTCGTGCCATACAATAGGCGATCGACATTTTCTTATAATGCCTCAGATGGTGCCATTTGAATGCTAGAGTGATAATTGTTGTTGTACGAGAATTCGACTAAAGGTAAATGCGAATCCCAATTACCAGCAAAATCTATAACGCACAAGCGAAGCATGTCTTCATGGGTGCGAATCGTGTGCTCAGTCTGACCGTCGGTCTGGGGATGGAAAGCGGTACTGAGATTAAGAGTAGTACCGAGAGCGGATTGAAAAGTTTCCAAGAGGCACGAAGTGAATCGACCATCGTGGTTAGAGATGATGTCACGAGGTGTCCCATGTCGACAAATGACTTCGTCGGTATAGATTCATGCTAATCATTCAACCTTAAAGTCTTCTCGTATCGGCAGAAAGTGGGCAGACTTCGTAAGACGATCAACGATAACCCAAATGCTATCGTGACCTGATGGCATGCGCGGGAGTTTCGTAATGAAATCCATGGCTATACTTTCCCATTTCCACATCGGAATCTCGGGTTGCTCGAGTAACCCCGAGGGTCTTTGATGTTCAGCCTTGACCTTCGAGCAGGTTAGGCATTTAGAAACATACACCGCGATATCCTTCTTCATTCCAGGCCACCAATACCTGGATCGAAGGTCCTGGTACATCTTGTCGGCACCCGGATGAATCGAATATCGGGACTTGTGAGCTTTGGCAATCAAAATATCCCTAAGGTTGTTGCGATTGGGAATCCAAATACGGTCGTGATAGTGAAATATGTCGTTGGATTTGCTTTCCAACTGGTTTTCGGAACCGAGTATTCTTTCCTCCGTCGTGGTATTTTCAAGAAAGACAGCGTGTTTCGCGTCGCGAATGAGAGCTTCGAGGTCGTGTTGGGCTTGAACATTTCGAACGCTATGAAAATAGCTTCATCGGCTGAGAGCGTCAGCAACAACATTTGCTTTGCCAGTGTGGTAACGAATCTCACAGTCATAATCGTTGAGAAGTTAAACCCATCTGCGTTGGCGCATATTCAGTTCTTTCTGGTTTAGGATGTGTTGTAGGCTCTTATGGTCGGTGAAGACCGTACACTTTGTACCATAAAGGTAGTGTCGCCAAATCTTTAACGCAAAAACGAGCTCGAGATCGTGGGTTGTATAGTTCTTCTCGTGGATTTTGAGCTGACGAGAGGCGTACGTGATAACCCTATCCCGTTGCATCAGAACACAACCGAGACCGAGGTTAGAGGCATCGCAGTAGACTACAAAGTTGTCCTTTCCATCGGGTAGCCCGAGTACGGGAGCGTTGCAAAGCATATACTTTAGAGTTTGAATGGCTTCCTCTTGTTCGGTTCCCCAAACAAAAGGCTTGTCTTTATGCGTAAGAGAGGTAAGTGGTACGGCGATTTTATAGAAACCTTCGATAAATCGGTGGTAATAACCAGCCAGTCCGAGAAAAGAACGGGCTTCGGACTGGTTCTTTGGTATAATCCAACTCTTAACTGCTTTAATCTTCGCGGGGTTGACGTGAATACCTTGACTATTAACAATATGACCGAGGAATTGAACCTCCTCAAGCCAAAATTCACATTTGGAGAACTTGCGGTAGAGGCGATTTCCTTGGAGTAGTTCGAGTACCAAACGAAGATGTTGCGCATGTTCGGCTTTTGTCTTAGAATAGATAAGGATATCATCGATAAACACGATTACGAAGCGGTCGAAAAAGGGCTTACAGAAGCGATTCATCAGATCCATGAAAACCGCGGGTGCGTTGGTAAGTCCAAAGGGCATAACGACAAATTCGTAGTAACCGTATCGGGTTTGAAAAGTGGTTTTTGGGATATCTTCCTCTTGGATTCTAACTGATGATAGCCTGAGCGTAGATCGATCTTGGAGAAACACGTAGCACCTTGCAATTGATCAAACAAATCATCGATTCGAGGTTAGGGATAGCGATTCTTGATAGTCAGCTTATTGAGTTCCCTGTAATCGATGCACATCCGGAATGATCCGTTCTTCTTTTTAACAAAAAGGACAGGTGCGCCCCAAGGAAAGGTGCTAGGGCGAATGAAGCCTTTATCAAGCAATTCCTGGAGTTGACTCGAAAGTTCGTGCATTTCGGATGAAGCGAGTCGATAAGGAGCTTTAGCAACAGGGTTAGCTCCAGGAATAAGGTCGATTCGAAAATCAATATCACGAGACGGCGGTAAACCAGGTAAATCGTCTGGAAAGACAACAGGAAAATCACGAACTACAGGCACCTTTTCCATTGTCTTCTCTTTCTTTTCCTTCTCCACTACTACGATGTGTGCCAAGAAAGCTTTGTATTCCTTTCGGACATACTTGCTTGCTTGAATGCACGACATGAGTTTGAGCTCCTTCGATGACACTTCGCCATATACACAAAGTTGGTCACCGTTAGCAAGAGAGAAACAAATCATCTTATCGAAACAAATGACTTCAGCATGATTTTCATGAAGAAAATCAATGCCTACTATGATATCGAAGCTACCAAGCTACATCGGAATAAGATCAATCAGGAAGATGTGATTGTTGAGTTCAATAGTACAATCACGAAGAACAGAACCAATGGTGACGGTTCTTCTAGTGGCAATTTCTACATAGAACTTCGTTGGGAGATTTGCACGTTTACGGTTTGAGGAGCTTCTCGAATTCAAACGACACAAAACAGTTATCAGCTACAGTATCAAATAAACACAAAGCATAAATACCGTTGACAATAAATGTACCATTGACAACATTGTTGTCAACTTGAGCCTGGCGGACATTGATGTTGAAAGTTCAGCCGCGGGCTGCTTGTTGCTGTGGCTGTTGCTGCTGAGGCTGCTGCTGTTGATGTTGTTGTTATGCTGGTTGCTGTTGCGGCTCTTGCTTTACCACTCTATTCGGGCAGACATTTGCAAAGTGGTTAGGATCACCACATGCATAGCAGGCTCTTGCGTGAGCAGCGGGAGCAGGAGCTGCTTGAGTACCCTGAGGAGCGGGAAGAGGAGCTGGTAGTGCATGAGGAGCTTGAACTTGAGCTTGACGAGGACCAGTGCAACAGTTCGCAGTAAAGTGTCCGTAGATGTTGCAGTGGACACAAAAACGGCAAGCAATCCCAACTGGGTGATGATAAGTACAAGTAGGGCATAGAGGGTAAGGACCAGTGTACGCACGCTTTGCAAGCGGTGCGTTGGTCACGGGTGTGGCTACTTGGCAGTTCTGGTTTTGAGGTGGGACAGGAACAGCATTGAGAGGAGTGGCGGTGACAACACAATTCTTGTTGTTGTTGTTGTTGTTCTTGCGCTTGCGGCATGTAGACTTCGAGCCTTGAGGTGCGGCAGTTTCAGGAGTGGGAGTAGCGGTAACTTGGTGGAGATTCTTGGTGGTGTTCTTGAAGTAACCAGCCAAAACTCGCTTATCATTGATTTCAGCAGCGAGTTGATAAATCTCTTCGATGGTAGTAGTCTTAGCGGCTTGCACGAAATCATCAACACAATCAGGTAAAACGTGGATGTATTTCTTGATTGTGATGTCAGGAGTTGAGACTTGGCCAGGGCAGATGATGCTGAGCTGCTTAAAGCGAGCAGGAAGACCAGCATTGTCGCCACCTTCTTGCTTGATATTACAAAACTCGTTCTCCAGCTTCTGGAGTTCATGCGGAGGACAGAATTCTTTCATCATGATTTCCTTCAATTCCTCCCAGGAAAGTCCATAGGCTGTGTCGTTACCTTGCCTGTTTCTTTCGGCAGTCCACCAATCCAGAGCCCTGGACTGAAAAATGCCAATCGCGTTAATAGTGCGGAGGTTGTCTGAACATCCGCTTTGACGAAAAGTGACTTCAATTGAGTCGAACCACTGAAACACGGCGCTGGGCCCGTCTTCACCAGTGAAGTCCTTAGGGCCACAGGCTTTGAATTGCTTGAAGCTAAAAGAAGCTTTTGGGGAGTCACACTTAGATTCCTCAGAGGACTTGCTGGCGACTTCATTGATTTCGCTGACGATTTGCGGAATGACCTTAGCCATTTCCTTGGCGACTAGCGATGGAATGCGTTTGTCAGCGTGGTTGCGGGGAGTAGCTGATTGGAGTGTCGCGCTCCGGTCAAAGATAAGATTTATATACCCAAATTACCCTTAACAAATAGCTAGTGGTAGTAAGGGGTCGAACCACGAAGAGTATGTGGTTTGCGAATGGACTTGATTGATTATAAATGGTTGTCACAATTTATGAAGCTTGCTAAATTATTTTTTTTGGTTTTTATTTGTTTGAAAAGATGTTGAATGAAATTAACAAAGTCTATTGGATTGATTAACTAATAGAAATTAAACAATTGCAAGAAAACTTGATTATAAAATAGGATGGAATAACAAGGTTGACACCCGGTTCGGTAATTGAAGTCTTAGGGTTTCTACACGTTTTAGATTCAATTCAGTTACAAAAGTGATTAACGAATTTAGTGTTACAAGGCTTAGGTGCCAAGAGCTATCAACGTCGCGAATGACGGACCGCAATGCACTTCGTCACCAAGAACATGTAAACTCTAACCTAGACAAGGCATAATTGCACATAAACATTTTACAAAGTCAAATTTAATCTTCACTCAACAATTCACAAATACAATACAAATGCAAGACAATTGTCATGAGTTTCAAAATCAAATCACAACTTATCAAAAATCAAATCTCAACACAATGTTCAAACCCTAAGAACTTACAAAAACCTACACCGGGGTGAAACCCACGAGAACTAGCCGCTCATGGTGAACGGAACTTGATCAATGGTTGAGGAGAGCTTGAACATCATCATCTTGAAGCCTTGAAGTGGTGGAAATGGTGATTAGGGTTTAGAATGATTGATGGTGATGAATGGATGGAAAGGTGAATATTGATTAGGGTTGTGGAAGTGCGGATGATGATCGAATCGAATGATTATCAATCGAATGGATGGATTCGAGGATGAATTGGTGATGTATCTTGGCTCCAAGAGGTGTTTCTCACTTCAAAATAGAGTGTAACCCCAGAAAACTTGGTCAAAGATGGTTTTAACTCGTCCCAACAACCAAGAAACTCAAATTTCGTGAGAGCAGAAACTAGGGGGCGTCGCCGACACCATTTAGGGCGTCCCCGATGGCCCCTGGATGTTCCAAGTTTGTCCGACACGCTAATCCACTGCCTACGAACATTTTTTGCCAACAGAGGGTTCTGGAGGGCGTCGCCGACGCCCCCCCATGCGTCGCCGACGCCTCCTGGTTTTGCTGGTTTCCTGCGAAAACTGTTTTCTTCATAACTTCTTCGTTATAGCTCCGTTTTACTCACCGTTTTCGCCCACGTACTCGTAATTCAGCCCTCTATCATGCCATCTTCCAATATCTTCATTAAATCCATTAACATCCCCCAAAACACATCCAATCTTTGTGGTTAACCTGGTTTTGTTCATTTCACATCCCCGGTTGATCCCGTTCGCTCCCGGTGCTCCGTAAAGCTCCCGATTAGCTCCTTAAACTCCGTAAGACCTGCAAAACACAAATCCTATTAAAAGTAGGCTATCTGAGATTAAAAGTGATGTAAAAACATCAACTTAAACATAATAAATCACCGGGTTTCGACCACGTATCACATCCCCACACTTGTCGTTTGCTTGCCCTCAAGCAAATCTGTTTTTCACTTTCACATCGGTCGAACGAGAACACACTTACCATCCTTGAGACGTAAGCTAAGGTCTAATGTCATACCCGGTTCAAGAGTTTTACAATTTTCAACATATTTAACAATAAATGATTAATCAAATAAAAATGGTTATCCAAGATTAACCCGCCCTTGAAACTCACAAGTTATACATACCCCTCACAATGTTCTCTCCCCTTGGTTTACAAATTGGCTAATTTAATGGTGTATTAGCACTTTTAAAGTGATCACTCAAAACCGAATAGAACACGTACCCGCATAGGCTTATAACTCAATCATTCTCCACCGCCGAACACAAATACTAAGCACAAGTCAAAAGGTCTTTAAAAGGGTTGTAACGGGGCTCGGTTAATGGTGGGAAATAGGATATTTTAAAGTGGCTAAGGTGATGAAAATTAGATTTTTATTACAAACTATTATACTAAACAAAACTAACTATAAACATCAACTACGAGGCAACAACTTTTGCCTTTTATTCAACAAACTACTAACACATCTTTTTGTGCTTTTCTCAATGTTTTTTTCCATTCTTTTTCGCAACATTTTCTGAATTTTTTTTTCACAAAGTCAAATCACAACTATACAAACATATACTCCTATAATCGAACTTTCATCACACGGGTTTAAAAAGAAAAGGCTTATGGTTATGGGCTAAGTGGGTTGTCAAACGAAAGGTTTAGGCTCAAATTGGGCGACTAAGGGATTTGTTTGGGTATGGATAGATAAATGGTTTTAAAGGAAAAGGTTTACCTAATGCCTTAATCATTCTCATGCTTGTATTCGGTCTATGGTCTCAAACGTATCAAAAGATGCAAGTTCTACAATACATGACTAATGGTCCACTCAAACAAAGAAATATGTGTATATATAATGTATACAAGTGGCTCAAAATCTCACATATAAGGGTATGGAATATGATATGCATGAATTGCAAGTTTCTTAGGCAGATTATTCCCAAATAACCACCCGCCAAATACCCGTCATGCCATTAATTCGAACTTGACCATGACAAAAGACCAAATGGATTGTGTCATCCCCCGTTAACTTAGTTACTTGTGCTTTTAAGATTGCTTCAAACAACGACATTTTGAAAAAAAATTGAAATTTCTCCCCCATCCCCACACTTGAGGTAAACATTGTCCTCAATATGTGGTGTTTAAAAGAACGGGTCAAAAATCTAATACTTTTACTCCCCCATCCCCACACTTGAGGTAAACATTGTCCTCAATGTGTAAGAACTAGAGTTTCTTAAAACGCACAAGGGATGTGACACGGCTAACTTCCCCAAGATTTCACCCCGGAAACTAAAATACAATTACATTTTGACGTGACTGTGTCGTCCCGATCAGTCAAAAACCCAATTAAACCTAGGTAGCTAGGGTAAGTCGAGTATCATATCCACGAAGAGCATGTGATCAGTATCGCACGACCTGTTCGATTAGTTAGACTATTTACAAAAATGTACAAAGTGATTATGAAGCTTGCTAATATTCTTTGTTTGTTTGGTTGGTTGAAAAAGGTGTCGAAGTGAACCGACAAATTGCTATTATCTAAGACAATGGTTTATTAACTAGGATTTCAAAACTGAACTAAGTGGTTGAAAACAATATTTTAGAAACAAGTTCCACACCCGGATCGATAATTGCAAGACCTAGGGTTCCTACATGTTTTAACTTGATTCAGTTGCATATAGTGATTAACGAATTTAGTGTCACGTGGCTTAGGTGCCAAAAGCTATCAACGTTACAGGAACGGACCGCAGTGCACTTCTTTACCAAGAACATGTAAATCCTAACCTAAGATAAGGCATAATTGCACATAACCATTTCGCAAAGTCAAATTTTATCATCACTTGACAATTTACGAATTCGAAACAAATGCAAGACAATTATCAAAGGTTTCAAATACTAAACAACTTGTCATGAAATCAAAGCAAATAAAAATGTTTAAACCCTAGAAAATCTTACAAAGTCTACACCGGGGTGAAACTCTAGAAGATTAGCCACTCATGGTGTTGGAGGATTGGAATCCGGATCTTGAGGATGAAGAACTAGCAATAGAAATCTTGGTTCTTGGATGATCATCATGATTGGGAATCATTAGAGAGTGTTTTCCTTTTCCTTTTTTTTTCTCAAATGAATGGGAGTTAGAGGAATAATAACGTGTAACCCCCCTTTTCCAAAATTGACTTTTTCTCTCAAAAAATCCCGTTTTTACTAATTAGCCGGTGTGCAGAAGATAATGCGTCAATTTCTGGCCTTTAAAAACCCTATATTTTGATTCGTCTCATCGAGCTACCCCAAATGCATATATTATAAGCCCCGAAACTCATTTTCTAGCTCAAGATAAGCCATAATGAAGTTTGGACTGTTTCTGGCGCAGAGTTCAGCTCAGTTTTGTCTCTTTTTGAATTTTCTTCAATTATGTTCTCTCTAGCATCTGCCAAAAGCTTCAGTAAATCTCCAAAATGCACCTTAAACCCGTCAATGCCTGCAAAACACAAACCATATCAAAGTAGTGTATTCTAGAAAGTAACTTTGTGTAATCAACCGAAATTAAAACCATTAAGCTATGGAATTTTACCAACCCATCAGTAGCACGAGAAGTGTGAGAACCAAATGATGACATTGTCTGCAGCAGACATCGTCACATGGCTTAAACGAGGCTCGACTATATAGTTTAGCGTATCACCCAGCGCTACTTTATGTAAAGCACAGGAACACGTTCACACATAGGCACATAAACACATAGGCACATAATCCACATAAGCACGTAGTCCACGCAAGCACGTATTTTGCACGTATTCACCTTCCTATTTTGCACGTATTAACCTGCATATTTTACACGTATTCACCTATCTTTCATAGTTGCGTAAAGCAATCGAGAGTTGCGAGCGCGAGTATCACGGCGTATGGTTCACACACCTCCGTAAATGCGATAAGAGACGGCGAGTAGCATAGCATTTTGTGATTTGTTAGCATTTTGAGGTATAAATAGTTGTGCGGGTTGTGCGTGTTTAATAAAAGCGAATAAATCTCCAAAAATCGAAACAAATAAACATTAAACACATAAAAATTGTAGCATCAGCGGTTGCGAGCTCAGGATCAAAACAGATCGTCTAGGTGTAAGACATTGACTGCCCAAAGTGATTTGACTATTCTCAATCGACTTCGAGTACACGTTTTGACCTAAGAGACTGTGCTCGCGCCTCAATCCGGGCGAACGGCACGCATCTGTGACATCTGTGCTTGTGTAATCATTGTATAAACTCTGAACAGTTCAATTATCAATAAAACAATGTGATTTGATCCCAATGTTTATTTATTTATGTTGACATTTTACACGTTATGATTTTTGTTCGATTTCAAACTCTATATCGCTTTCTGGAAAGTTATACGCCAACTGATGTGTAAACATAATCAGTTTAACGCAAAAAACACCCCGGAACATCAACATATGCTTAACATACCTTAAATAACCTTTACATAGCTTAGAAATAAGTTTTAAAGGGTTTGGTATGGCAAAAACAAGTTTATTCGCTTACAGGGACTATTTGTGTCAAACTACGAAATTCTGCCTATTCGTATAGTAACGTACACTCCGGAACATGATCATAAGTTAAACATACCATAAATAACCTTTACATAGCTTAGAAATAAGCTTTGAGGGGTTCAGTATGCGAAAATAAACTTATTTGATCAAACAGGGACTAAAAGCGTCAAAAAGTGCATAAGTTTGCATTTACGTGCATATCTTACGTTCTGAACATATCCGGACATCCAAAAAATTTTGTAATCATTAAAATATTTTATTTTAGTGATTGGAATGCTAAAACTTCATTCGTCGTGCAATTTGGATCGTTTTTCGCGTCCGTTCGTGTTTCATCGTAATTAACCGAACAACGAGATCGTACGACCAAACCAACCGACATCCATGATATTTTCAACCATATTTCATGCCCCCTATACTTTAACATCCTTTTAGAGTCTTGAAATTTGGTTAACGGGGCTTAAACGCGTCGAAAGTCAAGTTTTGAGCTTTAGGGGCCTGTTCTGCCAACAATTGAAAGTTTCTGTTTGATATCCTTGTCGGGGCGCGAAGCCTGAGGGCTTTGCCTTCACGGACCGCGACAGCTGGGCTGGGCAGAATCCTGTTTTCTTCATTCAGCAGCTGTTCCTTGGGTTTTAATCATGGTTTTTCAATACTATAAGCTGGTTTTTGGACTCACATGGTATTCTAAACAGTGGGTAACAAATGTAAGGCCAAGATCAATTCTCTAAACACTTGGAATGATCTCAATTCTTCTTGATTTCCTATATAAACCCACCATTTCTTTAATTTCAACTTGCTCACTTTTGAATTTCTTCTCTAATCTGCTTATTAGGAGCTATCCCTTCTGGTTGAAGGCTCCTTTCTTCTAGTTTTCTTGTTCTTGATCCAAGCTTGGACCCTTTGTAAGTCTCCTTCATGCTTGGTTATGCATTTCAAGCATGAAAGTCAAACAATGTTTGACTTTCTTCTTTGACCTTGATTTGGTCAACACAAAGTTCGTTTGAACTTTGCAACGTGAGCGTAATCACGATGGTTATAGCCCCTTGTGACTATACCTACTGATTACCACGTTGATTAAGCGTACTGACGAGTCAAAGTTTCGGTCAAAATACGTATTTATGCGTATTTTGCAACGAAGCTACTTTCGGGTATCAAAACACTTTGTTTTGATATCAAACCTGTTTTCTAACTTAGTTAAACATGTTTTAACATGTTTAACTCGTCACTTTTAGTCTAGTGCTTATATAGGGTCGTAAGTTAAGCGGTCTAAACAACCGCTTAGACTTTCGAACCTGACCCATTTGGTCGATCATTAGGATCCGACCAAACACATTTTGTGACCATAGTTGTATAGGGAATAACCTTCCAAGGTTATACCTTATGGTCACTTTTTCTAGTTAGTTGTATGATAGGTAGTTCATATGCCTTAGGAAAATGACCAAAATGCCCTTTTTGCGCATAAATTCATTTTAAGCATATGTAACCTAAATTTTGACATCTAAACTGATTATGCAATATTATTAGACATGTTAAGGCATATAATACTTGTCATATGACTAGTTAGGCGGTCCAAATGCGCATTTGCGCGAACAACACGTTAAAGTAGTATAGACTACCTTAACGAGTCGTAACGGGTCGTAAGTACTTAGGATAGGTTCCGTTTTAGAATGTAGGCTTTGTTAAACCATATCATATAAGTTCCAACACTCATTTGGTTTACGAGACCTCATTTTATCCGATCTTCCAATTTAGGTCCGATTTATTAACATAGTTACTTATATTAGGTGCCGATTGATTCTGTGACCCGTCAAGCGTTATTTGGTTGTTATTTCAAGACTTTTAAGCAATATCAATTGAGTACATAGTCCCCTCTTTTACCGTTTTCAAATATTTTGGGGTGATACACATGTGCCTACTTGTTACTTTCGTGCTTTTCATGCTTTTATGACATATACTTGTTATGTTCATTAGTACGCATATAGTACATGATTTCAATTGCCATTTGCTATGTATGTTGACTGAGCATCCTAGCACATTGATTTCATACATTACATTTTTGCTGCATATGTTTACTCAGCATATGGGCACAATTGATTTACATTACATTTCTGCTGCATATGTTTACTCAGCATATGGGCACAAGTGATTTACATTACATTTCTGTTGCATATGTTTACTCAACATATGGACACATCGATTTACATGACATTTCTGCTTTGTATGTTTACTTAGCATACATAGTACATGGTTTTTACATAACATGCTTACATTTTGGTATGACATTTGGTTTGTTTAACGAAACTAAAATACGTTCATTAACATTGATCACGCCGCTCGGTAGTATGTAGTGGTACCATAGGAATTGACAACTCCCATTCCTGGAATCTGATGTGTGTAAAATGCAACATATAAATTACATCAAATGAGGCATAAACTAACCCTTTTTTAGTACTAATGTTGGAAAAAGTGTGCTTTTGTCTTCCTTTTGTATTTTCAGGATTAAATGAGCTCAAATTAACAAAAGAAGCAAATATGCAGCTAAATCTAACAACAATACAAGAAAAGGAATAAACGTGGCATGACCGACCCCTCGACAGCATCTTCTCAAGCAAAAACAAGAGAACAGAAGGATGAACACGTGTGCCCAAGTGTCTGCAGAAAAGACAAAGTTGTAGAAGCTTCTATCACCCAACACGGGGGCGTGGCCAGCGGGCACGGGGACGTGGTCAACGCAAAGATTCGCAGAATCTAAGTAAATCCTGATAGTACAGATACACTTCTGCACACGGGGCCGTGCCCAGTGGACACGGGGGCGTGGTCAACTAATACAGACAAATTGCATTAAATGAAGAAAGAGAAGAAGGGTGGACACGGGGCCGTGCCCATCGGGCACGGGGCCGTGTCCGGGCTTCTGTGCAGGCTATAAATAGGGGTGCTTGGCTCACTTGCAAATCATCCCTTGGCAAACCACCTCTCTCACACTTCACCCACCCACCATCACCATCACAACCCACATCCACCACCATCATCCATCATCCATCATAGAGTGTGTATAGTAGTCTCGGGATCCAAGATTGATCGTAAGAGTTCTTGACAATCAAGGCCATGTTTGCCTAAGTCTCTTACATCACTTGGTGAAGACAAGCATTTAGTGTAATACTTTTTATTTTTAATATTTTCGCACTTTTTATTTGGTTATGTATTAATGACTTTAATAACTAGTTTCTTATGTTGAAGGTGAATCTTCCATATCATTTGTCCGTGGTGTCTTGGCGCTATTTTACTGTCTATATAAAATAAAATATTTTCACCATTCATATCTCCACGGTCTATATGGAGATATGTTGGCTACCTGGTCAGGGGTTAAGGGAATGGTTTGGTAAGAGTCTTGCCTTGTTTAGTGTATAGATCCTGCAAGGACCTGGGTCAAGCTTAGTAGGACCTCCTTCAATACCCACTGGTATTGGATGGCGGGGGTTCGAATTTCTTGATCCCCTCATATGTAAACTACTATTAAAACTTTAACCCGGCTACTTAGGATTGTATCCCTGCTGACTCAAACTACTTAGCCGAGGGTAACGTCACCTTTAAAAGAGGGGCCTACCACATTACGCATTAATAACTTAATTAATTATCTTTCAATAATCCAACCCTTTAGGATTGTATCCTTGCTGACTCAAACTACTGGGTTGAGGGTAACGTCACCTTCAAAAGAGGGGCCTACTACTATAACTAAGATAATCTCTTAAAAAGTGCAAAAGTGCGGAAATAATCAAAGGTTACACTAAAGGCGAGTCGGATCCAAGTGATTCATCTTGTCTATCTGTTTTTATTTTATTTTTATTTTCAGCATTTTTAGTTTTTATTTTCTAGTTTAAAATCTTTTTCTAAAATTTTGATTTGATCAGACGTTGAGGATAAACCGGTACTAAAAGCTCTTGCGTCCTTGGACAACCTCGGTATCTTACCAACACTATACTACGCTCGCGATGGGTGCACTTGCCCATATGTGTGTTTGGTGTTAGTAAAATATCGTGTTTTATAAATTTAAAACTTGAGTAAAGTGTTAAAAAAGGGCTAAAAATATACATAAAAACTTATAACACCGCACGCACATCAAGTTTTTGGCGTCGTTGCCGGGGACACAAGGATTTTAAGAAAGTTAGGAATCAACGGCCTAATCGTTTATTATCATTTTTCTGTTTTTTTAGGATTTTTCATAAATTTTCAGCTTCTGCAGAACTCAGCACGGGCCGTGCCCGCTGAACACGCCCCGTGCCCAATCTTTGGTACGGGCAATCCTGTTTTAAGTCAGACAGTAGCTGAACACGGGGCCGTGCCCAACCAACACGCCCCGTGCCCAAGTTTCAGATACTAAAAACAGAACCGTAAGATCCCGACGGTTGGTAATTTCTGACACAAACATGAGCGATACTGATTTTTTTTACTATCGGCCCTCTTATGGTACGTGGTGTCAAATATGTGGTGGCGCGCATGAAGATTTAAAATGTTATTTTTTAAACTACAAACCCCACTATATAGACCCATTGTTTTCCTGTAGCCTTAAGAGGGGCGAAAGTAAAAATAATCCTTATCTCTCCCTCGAATGCTCTCAATCATCCCTTCTAGGAGAAATGCTTCTTGATGAATTATTTCAAAAGGAAGATCTAATTCTGAAATGGGTAAAAGAACTTGAGATGGATATCATTAATTCATCTCAAGACGATACCCAAGAAGAATTATTGAGATCGCATTCGAATAAAAACAACTTCGTTGTTCCCGAAATCACCTCTAACTCTTGCGAAGACTTGAGCGATAGTCGTCCCTGTGTCGATTGTGCCGTGAAGGACTCTCCATCGACTTCCTTCGATGCATATATAGACCTGAGCGATTCGACATACGCCTTCTTTAACGAGAGCCCAGGAAAGGGTTGGACTTGTCCACCTACATTTAGCATAGGAATCACCCTCACCGATAACCTCTTGCGTTCTTGTCTAAATCTAGAGCAATTAAGGTATCTCAGGCACTTCGGTGTTGTTCCGTCCAGTAAGGAACCACCCGATCCGGATAAATTCCTTAAAAATAGACGAAACTTCATAAACAGCCTCTAGGCACGGGGCCGTGTCCATGTCAGCACGCCCCCGTGTCCACCAAAAGATTCCCGTCTGACTTTTTGTCAGAATACGGACAAAATGTGTCAGGATTCTGTCTGCACATGGGGCCGTGTCCAGCCGACACGGGGCCGTGTGCAGCTTGCTGTCGTTTTCTATAAATGCAGCCAAGATTCCTGCACATTTGGACCACTCCAAAAGACAAAGATTTTGTGGATCTTCACACATACCATCCTAGGTATATTCTAAAGAAGGTTCCCAACAACCATCTTGTCTTTTCTACTTTTGTCCATTACCTTCTTCTTCAATTTCTCCTTCCACACCTCCATGAGAGCTTGAAATCACCATGGTTCCAAGCTTTATCATAATGTTTGTTAGATTTTTATTCAAGGAATCTTGCTAAAAATAAGTTCTGCAACAATGTTTTAAGTTATTTCTGTTTAAAAATGCTTTAAAAATCAGGAAAATAATTTGAAACTCCAAGATTCTTTGTTCCAAAAATCTGCAGACAGGTGAACACGGGGCCGTGCTCATTGAGCACGGGGCACGGGGCCGTGTCCGAGATTACTGTTTCATTAAATAAACTCTTTTCAGTTTATTTTCGTAGAATGTCAAGCCAAAACAGTGGAACTTCCTCAGCACATTCCAGGAACAGTCGAAGAGAACGGAGGCCTTCCATCGAAGCAACTCTCGTACGCTACGTGATGGTATTACGTGAAGCTCTCGATGAGATGACATCGGTAGAGGAGGTCCTGATAGACCGTATAAATTATCTTACGGTGGGGCTGAAGAATAGTTTTCAAGAAATCAACCTCTTGCACCAGAGGTTGAACATTCTTGTGACACCTCCCATGGAACCAATCCTCCCTCAAGAGGATTGGAACCTAGCACTTGGAGTCAATAATCCCACCGGGTGAGATGACATCCCTGCGGAACCCTCTCTTGACAACTTGCAAGAAGTCCCGGTGGAAGTTACACCCCCTCAAAATGACGATGCCAATGAGCCCACCTTTCTTCTCCCTAGGGAAATAGAAGAATGGCTTGCCGGCGTGTGAGGGACCCATATCCGGAGGAAGAAGTTCTTCATGCCGCATCCAACCGAGAGAATTATCTTTTCGGAAATTTTGCTATTAGAATAAACTATAGGCTAGAACTTCTTTAGACTTCTTGTGTTTTCTGACCTATTTATCTAAAATGTTTTAATTTAGTAGGAACACTATGTAACTCTCTCTACTTAATGAATGATGGTTTTAATTAAATTGGTGTTTGGATGAGGTTGTAATGGGTAAAACACACTCGGAATTGTGAAGGATACTAAGGGAGACTTGAACCAACACCCCATGCACAAAAACAGAGCCTCCCGACAGTTTTTCTTCATTACAGCAAGTTCGGCACGGGCTGTGCCCAGCCAACACGGCCCCGTGCTGGAAAGTCTGCAGAAAATCGCCCAGTTCAAGTAACTGGACATGGGGCGTGTTCGCTGAACACGCCCTCGTGCCCAGCCTTCTGTTACTTTTTAATGATTTTTGTTACTGGCAACCTGAACACGGGGCCGTGCTCGGACACCACGGGCCCGTGTCCAGATGCCCAGAAACACAAAATTTTGTTTTTAACACACCTTTTACACATTCAATCAACCTAAAAACTTATTATTGGGACACATTGAGGACAATGTGTAATTTAAGTGTGGGGGGGTTGCTAAAACCTTGAATTTTGCAAGTCCTAATTACAAGCCTTACACAAAACTCTATTGGAACCACTAAACACCCCAATTTTTTTCAAAAACTTTTCATTTTTTACTTGTCTTGGTTTAATTTGGGAATTACAAGTTTTAAAAAGGTAATATTTTTACAAATTTACAACCGATAACGTCATGATAAAAAGAACCAACATAAGAAAATTATGAAACAGCATGACAAATCTAGTTAAAATTTGATTATATATACTTGATCACATAAAAACCCATTCCCACAAAAAGTGAGTTTTGAGCCTTTATTGAGCATACAAATACACATCTTTAAACTAAATGCTCATTTTTCATTTCTTGTGTGAATTGCCGCTTGGTTTCTTACGACTCTAGAACTTGCCATGACGATACATTCCCGGACCTTACCAACTTAAACCCAAGTAAGTAAATGATGGAGGCATTAGGACTAACCCTTTTTTCTTTCAACACCATTATTTTTCTTTTTTTTTTTACCACCTACCCAAAATCTCCCTAGTTAACCCCTTTGAGCCTAAACCTTTTCATTTCTCAACCCACAAAACAAACACCCTTTACCCACCAAAACCCTTTTTCATTTTAAACCCTTTATTTTAGTAAAAAGCTCGGTTTTTCATGTGACATTCCTTATAAAAAAAATGATGATGAAGTCAAAAAAAATAAACAAACAAGTTCATCAAAAAGAAATTTGTTTGAAGAATTGCTTCATTGGAATAAAAAAAGTCAAAAAAAATAAAAAGTCTTACGAAAATCGATGCTTTTTACGCCTTTCGCCCTTTTTACTAACCACTAACCCAACCACCTACCTTTAACCCAAGCTTAACCCTTCCCAAAGTCCTCTTGATATTTACAAAGGTGTATAGTTAAAAAGGAGGAGGATTGATTGCTTGGCAAGCATTTGGTAGAAGTAAGTTCCATGCCGGTCCCGAGTGTTTCACAAAAATACGTCTTCGGCCGAGTGTTGAGTGATCTCCCGTGAGTTATGTGAACTTGTATATAAATGGAATTTTAAAAAGGCATGTATAACAACCCTCGAAATTTTTCCGACACCCTAATATATTTTTAAAATACCCTAATAGGTCCTAAAATATACCCCATACGCTAAAACAGACCCCGAATACCTAAATTTTATCAAAAATCAAATAAAATAAACAAATATATGGCCTCGCGGCCCGCGATGGAAAAGGTACAAGGCCTACGTGGGGCGCGACAGCCTTGCTACGCAGCCTCATCCTAAGCTGCCACGTGGCAGCTTCGTGTCAAGTCTTGGTGGATGACCGGACCACCTGTTGGGATTGAACCCTATCAGAGGAACAGATAATTAAATCCAAAACTGGATCAGAGCAGTGGATCCAAAATAAGCAGATGTTTACATACAAATCTCTCCCCTTGAAAGTGTTTTCACATCTGCTGACCTCCTATCTGCTGATCTTACTAAATGCTGATCTGCAACTGCTGCCTTGCATCTACTGCCAGATGTCAAAGACTGATGGAAGACCAAAGCTCTGCTGATTCAATCTACTGCCTTGAGTCTAGTACTGCTGATCCGGACAAGCACTGCTGGGTTCACAGCAGTGGAAGGATGCAGCAGCTGTTTAAGTGTCTTTTATGTAATGAATTGTAATAGCAGTAGTTAGTACGTCAGTGTTTGTGTAGATCAGAGGTTAGAGTTTGTTAGGAGGTTAGATGTCACTTTCATGGTGACATCAGCAAAGATGCTCAGTAGTTTGCAAGTGCCTATAAATAGTTCAGTACTTGTACTGTTCTATTAGCTCTTTGATAACATTGTCTTCTTTGCACGAACAAACTACTGAGCTCCGGCTGAGGGGGAGTTTGCATTCATTCATCAATCATTGTAATCGTTGTTGAAACAAATTCAATCTTTCGATTCATTGTGTAAAGATGTTTGATTAAAGTATTACTCTCATTTGATTGTATGCAAAGTTTGTTTTCATCTTAATTCCGCTGCACAACTCTCTCATTTCCATCTTAATTTCAAACGAAAATACAATCAGAAACAAACTCAGATCCAACAATTGGTATCAGAGCTTGGATAGTCAAATTTGATTTAACAATCATTTTGACGCAAATAGTTCAGCTCATAACAGTTGATACTGATCGTTTGTTCGTCCGTTGAAAAACAGAGCAAGGATTAATCACCATTAAAGTTGATTTCTCAGTGTCTGTAAAACAACAAGAATGACGTCACAATCTCAGGATGACAAAAACAACATCGGCTCGCTTTTTAAACCACCTATGCTAAAAAGAAATGAGTACAACATCTGGCAGAGAAGGATGGGTCACATCCTTGCTCAACAAAGCACAGGTTGTTGGAGGTCTGTCACCTTTGGTCCCCATGTTCCTTCAGTGCCAAGCGCTGAAGATGCTAAAAAGTTCGTTCCAAAACCAGTTGAAAATTATACCGAAACCGACTTTCAAAAGATCGAACTAGATGCTAAAGCGTTTAGCATCATAGCATCAGCGCTGCCCAATGAGATATATGCTGGACTGTTACACTGTAACAGTGCCAAAGAGTTATGGGACCCACTTAAGGAACAGTTTGGGGGAACCGAGGAAGTCATAGAAAACAATAGGGAAATCCTGAACCAACAGTATGAAACATTTTGCTACGTTAAAGGTGAATCACTAACGCAACAATTTGAGCGTTTCAGTTGTCTCATCAGTGAACTGAGGCTTGTTAACACTACTTTTACAAACTCAACTCAAAATAGCAGGTTCCTCAGGTCACTGCCAGAAAAATGGGACACAATAGCTTTTGTCACCCGAAACTCACCTGAGTTCAAGGATCTGACCTTGACCCAACTCCACGGTCGACTCCTGACCTACGAAAGGGAGTTGAACCAGAAAAGGAGGTTACAAGAGTCAGGAAAAGTTACTGATGATTACACTTTCGGTAATACTGCTCTTCTGGGTCAAGAAGAATCTGGGAACAGTGGTAAGGAACAGGGTTATGATCACTTCATTGACATAACTGCTGGTGCAAATTTTAACAACCCTGATCCTCACTCTGCAAGTTTTGCATTCACTGCAAATGAAAACCAGATGTCAGATAATCTAAGCTTTGAACTCAATGATTTACAACATTTTGATCCCACTGACTTAGAAGAGATGGATATTCTGCACCAATTGGCTTTGCTAAGTGTTAGGACTAGCAAATTCTATAAAAGAACAGGGAGAAAATTCCCAGGACTTCATGGGAATTTGAGGGTTGGGTTGGATAAATCGAAAATCAAGTGTTACAAGTGTAATAGGTTAGGGCACTTTGCTAGGGAATGCAGAAGTCAAAAAAATGGACCAATAGTTACTCATCCCAGCTCTAACCCTAGACCACAAAGTCAAAACACTGTGCACTATACCCAATATACCCCTGCAGCTCAAGTGAACACTGCTCACTATGCTGCTGCTCCTGTGCCAGTGCATTATGTCCAAACTACTGTTCCACAGATCCAATATGTTCAAACCCCTGCTCCACAGGTACAAGTGCAACCTGTTGCACCTCAAACCACTGCTCCAGCAGCAGTACAACCAGATCAACAAAGCTTTTTCACTCAAGGGTTTGTTGACTGGAGCAGTATGCCTGAAGACCTTAGTGATGAAAATTTTGCACTCTATGCCTCTAATGATTCTTCTCATGATGAGTTTTGTTTAATGGCATTAGAGTCAATACAGGAGGGGGTTGAAACTGAGGAGGAACAGCTGAGTGTTGAAACAGTGGATGAGGTGACTGAAGCAGTGATTACTGCTGTGGCTGGTGAACTACTGATTGGAGAAAGTTCAGGTACCCTGATTGAACCAATGACAGATCCATGGTCTGTAGAGGACAAAGAAGAAGAGAAAGAAGAAAAGGCTGGTGAAAAGAAGGTGAAAGCTGATGATGAAGAAGATCATCAATGTGATTGTGCAATGATGGCAGCTACCAAGGTATCTCCTCAAGTTCTTGAAAAACTGTGTTCTGACAATTGCATAATTGCTTTTGCTAACATCAAAGAGGTGAATGAAAACCTTCGGGATAAAATCTTGACTGATGAGGTTAAATTTGAAAAGTCTTTAAAAGAACTTAAAAACAAATTGACTGAAAAGGAAAAAGAAATCAGCTGTCTAAAAGAAGAGCAAAGCATCACCAAAACCCAACTTCAAACTATGGTAGAAAAATACCAAGTTTGCAAAAAGGAGTTGGAATCCACCCAGATTACTTGTGAAAGATGGGTGGAATCCTGCAGAGGATATGAGGTGATGCTAGCTAAACAGATTGAAAGCAATGTGAAATTTGGGGTTGGTTATAGAAAATATGATGATGAACATATTGCTTTTGAAAAATCTGTCCAAACCACTGATGAAGCTACTGAGCTCATCCCCACAAACAAGAATGACCAAGAAGTGAAAATCACTGACAAACTTGGTAACAAAATCACACTTACCAGACCAATGGGATCCTCCACTTTCAAGGAGCTTGAAGATCATCAGTTTAAACCAAAATGGTCTGATGAGTGTGATATTCTTGAAAATTTCAAGCCAATGGACTTTACATCAACTGATGGTGCTAAAGCTCCAAAAGCTAAAGTCATACCTCTCAAGGACATCCCAGCAGTGGTTAAAACCTATGCTGCAAAGGAGTCTGAAAAGAGAAAGAAGAAAGAAAAAATTGATAACTTGTTTTGTGAATTCTGTGAGAAAAGGAATCATCTAACAAAAGATTGTTTCCACTTGAAAGCTTATGATTTAAACAGAACAAGTGTCATTGTTTCAGCTGAAAGTTGCATTGTTTGTGGTAAAACAAACCACAAAACTCAAGCATGTGTGTATCTCAAAAACTTTGATGTGAAAAAGAATGAGTACATTGCTAAAACATCCTTGAGTCCATCATCATCATCAACATCTGTCAAATTCACCAAGAAACAACCACTGTTTGTGCCAGTTGAAACAGCTGTCACAAAACAACTGAACCAAACATCTGTCAAAAGAGATGTTCAGGTTACTGATGCACCCACTGCCAATCAGTTCAGAAAAGGCAAAGAAAAACAGTCTTACCAAAGGATTCCACATGTTTATGAGGCCTACAAAAGGCCCTCTAAACCCAAAGTGAACAGGCATCCTTTTGGTTACCAGCAGATGATTGGTCAGGACCCACAATAGTGGTTAGAGAAACACTGTCCTAAAACAGTCCAAACCCCTGACCTAACCACTGTCCATCATTCTGCATCCATCCCAGACACTGTTGAGACCCCATCCAAAGCCTTGTTGGCTTTGGAGACCTTAATGAACTAATCCTTTTACTTCATGTGCAGGGAGCTTCTGCATGCTTTGATAGTCTTTGGTATGTTGATAGTGGAGGCTCTAGGCACATGACAGGATGTAAAGCCCTCCTCAAAGACTTTAAAATCCATGGAGGGGGTGATATATCCTTTGGGAATAATAGTAAAGGGAAAGTTCTGGGGTCTGGTACAGTGCAGTCTGGAAAAGTAAAATTTGAAAATGTCAATCTAATAGACAATCTAAAATTCAACCTTCTGAATGTGTCCCAAATGAGTGACAAGGGATTTGGTTCATTCTTCACAAAAGACTGTTGTAGGATTGTTGGACCAGAAATGGTCAAAAAGATTGAAGCAATAATCAAAACTGGTCAAACTAAACTTGTTGCTCAAAGAAGTGGCAATGTTTATGTTGTTGACATGTCAAAAGAGTGTCCCAGAGCTGATGCCTGTCTGTTCTCAGCTGCCTCTAACAAAGAGACAGAACTTTGGCACAGAAGGCTGGGGCACACAAATCTTAAGACAATCACAGAAATTTCAAAAAATGGTTTGGTGAGAGGCCTGCCACAAAAATTGTTTTCATGTTCTGAACATTGCATTTCCTGTTTAAAAGGAAAGCAGCATAAAAGTTCTTACAAGTCCATTGAAGAGTCCAAAACAACCCAGTGTTTGCAAATGCTACACATGGATTTGTTTGGCCCAGTTCAAGTCATGAGCCTCAAAAAGAAAAGATATTGTTTGGTTATTGTTGATGACTTTTCTAGGTTTACATGGACTTTCTTTTTACACTCAAAAGATGAGACTGCAGGCATCTTGCAAGACTTTGTGACACAGGTTGAAAAGCAATTTGACCTTTCAGTGAAAAGCTTTAGGAGTGACAATGGCACAGAATTCAAAAATAGGGAGTTGGATGCCTTCTGTGTGAAGAAAGGGATTGTAAGGCAGTACAGCATCCCTAGAACACCAGAGCAAAATGGGGTAGTAGAAAGGAAGAACAGAACTTTGATTGAGGCTGCCAGAACCATGCTTGCAGATTCAGGTTTGCCATTAACTTTCTGGGCAGAGGCAGTAAACACTGCTTGCTATGTTCAGAACAGAGTTTTAATAAACCCCAGGCACAAAAAGACTGCCTATGAAATTTTGTATAAAATTAAACCACTGATCTCATATTTCAAAGTGTTTGGCTGCCCATGCTTTATTTTGAACTTAAAAGATTCCATTTCAAAATTTGCAGCCAAAATTGATTGTGGTTATCATCTGGGATACTCAACCACTGCCAAGGCCTACAAAGTGTTTAATACACGGACCAAGGCAGTGGAGGAGACTTTGAATGTTAAGTTCAATGAACTTTCATCAATGAAAATCCCAGCAAATCCTGCAGATCTGTTTGATCTTGAAAAATTTACTTTTGAAAATACTGCTGTCAAGACTAACAGTGCAGGTCCATCAGAGGATACAACACCAGACTATGGGTATGAAATCATCATCCCTCAAAGGTCTGCCACAAAGGGAAAAGCACCTGCTGTTCAAAACAGTTGTCAAAGCTCAACCACTGCTACCTCAACAGTTGTTGACCAAAGTAGCCCATCAACCACTGCTTCCACATCCTCAAATACTGCTGACAAAAGTCCTCAAACAGTGGATAAAAGTCAGCAGTTTTCCACTTCATTACCTCCTATTCCACCACCTTTTGAAGCCACTGCTGGATCATCAAAGTCCCCAGCAGTGGTTAGCTCAGATGATACACATTTGCTGCCTTCACCAACAAATGCCATCATACCATACCAAGGAGATTTAATCTTCTTGAGATCTCATCCACCTGATTAAATCATTGGCAACATAAATGAAGGGGTGCTCACAAGAAGCCAAACCCAAAACATTTGTCTTTTTGCTGGTTTTCTATCACTCCATCAGCCAGTCAAGTACCAAGAGGCACTGAAAGACAACAGCTGGGTAGAAGCCATGCAAGAGGAGCTCCAACAGTTTAAAAGACAACAAGTATGGGAGCTTGTACCACTGCCAGAAGAGGTTAGTCCCATTGGCACAAAGTGGGTCTTCAAGAACAAAACTGATGAAAGGGGCATTGTTGTCAAGAATAAAGCCAGGCTTGTGGTTCAAGGTTACAGACAGGAAGAGGGGATTGATTATGATGAAACATTTGCCCCTGTTGCAAGATTGGAAGCAATTAGACTGTTCCTGGCCTTTGCTGTCAACCACAATATGAAGGTGTTTCAAATGGATATCAAAAGTGCTTTCCTCTATGGTACAATTCAAGAAGAGGTGTATGTTTGTCAACCTCCAGGTTTTGAGGATCCATTTTATCCAGATCATGTCTACAGGCTAAACAAAGCCTTGTATGGCTTGAAACAAGCACCAAGGGCCTGGTATGAAACTCTTTCCAACTTCCTACTCTCAAATGGTTTCAAAAGAGGTACCATTGATAAAACACTGTTTTTAAAATGGAGAGGGAAGGATTTAATGATTGTCCAAATTTATGTGGATGACATTATTTTTGGAAGCACATCTAACTCAATGTGTGAAGAGTTTAGAGAACTCATGACAGCTGAGTTTGAAATGAGTGCAATGGGTGAGCTGCAATGCTTTCTTGGTCTCCAAGTACAGCAAATGCAAAATGGAACTTTCATTCATCAAAGCAAATATGCTAAAGAACTTTTAACCAAATTTGATATGAATGATTGTAAACCATGCAGCACACCTATGGCAACAAATAAGCTAGTCATGTCTGATGAAAAGGATGAGCTGATTGACCAAACACTTTATAGAAGCATGATTGGGTCTTTACTGTACCTAACTGCATCTAGACCAGACATCATGTTTGCAACATGTGTCTGTGCAAGAAGTCAATCAGCTACCAGAAAATCAAATCTCATTGCTGTAAAAAGGATCTTCAGATACATAAAAGGTGCTCCCACACTTGGTATCTGGTATCCAGCTAATGGGAATATCAAGCTTTCAGGCTTTTCAGACAGTGACTTTGCTGGATGTAACACTACAAGGAAGTCCACATCAGGAGGGTGCCAGTTTCTAGGTGATTGCTTAGTTTCATGGCAAAGCAAAAAGCAAGCAGCTGTTTCAACATCCACTGCTGAAGCTGAATACATTGCTGCTGCAAGCTGTACAGCCCAACTCCTGTGGCTTCAAAATCAGTTACTGGATTTTGGTATCACTGCCTTAAAGACACCACTCATGTTGGATAGCCAGGCAGCAGAAAATATCATCAAAAATCCAGTTTCCCATTCAACTACCAAACACATCGACATCAGACATCACTTTGTGAGGGATTGCTATGAAAAAGGTTTGATTTCTCTGCATCATGTCCCAACTAAAGACCAGCTGGCAGATGTGCTCACAAAAGCACTTGATACAGCCACTTTTGAAAGCTTGGTCTCTAGAATTGGGATGCTGAACATGGAATAACAAGCAACATCTTGTTTTTCTATGAATAAAAGCAACAAAATGTTTTCAGAAAATCAAAAATCCATCCTTAAAAATAGCTAAAAATGAAATTTTTCATTAAAATCCTTAAAAGTCTGCCATTAACCACTGATTGTTCAAAAGTCTGCTCTACTTCAAAAGTCTGTCCACTGCTGAAAGTCAACCCCTGTTCTCTCATTCCTTTGATAAACTCTGTTGTTCAAAAGCAGTATTTTATCCACTGATATGCTATCCACTGATAGTAAAATCATCCACTACTTTCATACCACTGCCTTCATTAGTCACTTTCATAAAAGTACTGTCCTTCACTTTCACCAGGGGTTGTCACGTGGACAGTACATAGTGGTCAGACCTTTTGTAACGGCTGCCACGTCAGCATTCACTTCCTTCCCTATAAAATCCCCCACTCACCACCAAAACAGGGTTTTACTGTCGAATTGAATTCTTAAAAATTCTCTTCTCAAAACAGTTTTTCATCTCATCTTCTACAAATTTCTTCGATCATTCATCTTCAAAATGACAAAATCAAAGTCATCTTCAAAACCCTCATCCAAATCCTCATCGAAAACAGCCTCTCAAAAGGCAAATTCCACTGAAATTCCATATAAACCTTCCCACAATCTCCTGGGTCTTCTCACAAAACCAGGAACCACCAAAGTTTTCGATTCCATCATTGACATCATGGCAAAATCAAAGTACAAAACTTTGTTCACCGCCGATGCACCAATCTATTTGGCGACCCAAAGGGAGTTCTGGAAGAATGTAACCCTTGAAAAACAAGGCGACACTGCAACCACCATAAACTCTTCTATAAAGGGTAAAGCTGTCCAAATCACGCCACAATCCATTTCAGAGGTCTTTCAACTCGGTGATCAGGAAGGTAAAACTTCTTTCACTAAAAACGAGTTACAAACTGAATTCATTGAGAGAGGGTATGAAGCCACAATGATGAAGAAAATTACCTTAGAAAAAGGTTATTTTCCTTCTGTAACCAGATTCTTATTTCATACCCTCCTACTATGTGTTTCAAATAAAACCACTTCTTTTAATGAAATCCCTTTAAAGATTCAAAATCTGGGATATGCAATTCTTCAAGAAGAAAATTTTAACTATTCTCGGGAAATCTTTAAAGATTTGGTTAATAATGTTGAAACAAAATCATTCTTACTGTTTCCAAGGTTTTTAAGTTATTATTTTGAAAAGAAATTCAGTACGGATGATTTAGCTTCAATAAACCAAGGTGATCCTACTCACATAAACAGTTTAACTACTGAAACTTTTTCAAGGATGTTAGCACCTTGCAAAACACAAGCAGGGGTGCCTGAGCAGATTTTAGCAGTTACAACTGCTCCTCAGGTATCTGCTGCTGAGCCCACTGCTCAAGGTGATCAAAGCAGCAGAACAACTGTTTTGAAACCCACACCTAAAATCACCAAAAAGCCAACAAAAAGAAAAACACAAAAACCCCCCCAAAACCATCAAAAAGGCATCTCTGGAGGATGAGATACCAGAGCTCCTGCCAGTGACAACACAAAAGTCACAAGAAACCACTGCTGCTACTTCCTCACAGCAGTTGGTACAAATATCTCAACCCATAACCGAAACTCCTCCTGCTTCTTCACAAAAAGAACAGGTTGTACAAATAGGGTCTCCACATCATGATGCTCTGGAAACACTCGTTTCTATCATCCACAGCTCAATACCCGGGGCAATTCCACTTTCTACGCCACCCTTCACATCCACAATTCCCACACCAACTAAACTGCTGTTGGATGCAATTGATTTGAACCAGGCATTAACCAGTCCTTCTCAATCACCTATCAATGAGAATATGCCTCAACAACTGACTGGGTCTGATGTATCAATCTTTGCTAACCCACCAACACAACCTGAGGAGGTTAGACCCCTTGAGTTACAAGTAACTCTTGGTGGTAATCCAAGTGAAGCAGCCACTACAACTGTTACACCCACTGGGTTACATTTGGACAGTGGTTACATTAATAAGACTTCCTTGGAGGCAATTCCTTTTTTAGCACCTCTGCCAACCACCAGTGGATTTATTTATCCTACTGGCAACATCAAAAGGTTGTCAAGTGTTGAAGGAAGAAGACCCCAGTACCAAGACAAAGGGGCATCAGTGGTTAATGTTTGGAGTATACTCCCTACATCTACCACTGATAAAACCACTGCTAGTGGGAAATCAGATGATCCCATTAAATTGGGTGATGATTTAAAGTACCAGAAATTGACGGATCGCATTGAAAAGCTTGATAACTCTGTTGCCGAACTCAAAGATATGCTACAACAGGTGTTACAAGTACAAAAGGTACAATCAACTGCTGTTCCACCTCAAGCACCTGCTCCACAAAGGGCACCTGCTACAAATGAGCTCTGGAATTTATTTCAACCTTTTCTCCATCAACAAGCAAAATTAGCAGATCAGCATCATGAAAAACATGTCCAACAGCTGAGAAATGCAATGGAGTCAAGGTTCAAGAACACTCAGGCTGATCTGAAGGCTCTCAAAACTCAGATCTTGCAAACCACTGGCACTGCTCCTCCAACAGTACTTTTCATTGATCACCTCCCAGAAGATAATGCCAAAAAGGGGGAGAAAATTCAGGAGTGGAAGAAGAAAGGAATAGATGATGGTCTTTACATTGAACCTGAAAGGGATGCTATGACTAGAAAAATTCCTGTGCCAGATGGGAGTAAAAAGGTTGATGCAACTCAAGAAGCACTTGATGAAGGAGTAGCAAGTGTTAAAAGAGATAGAATGGCAAAGGATATCTCAAGATGGAATGAGGAGAAAAGAGCTTTCATGGAACTGTATGAGCAAGGTTGTTCTGGATCAAAGGATTCCAAAAATCCAAAGACAAAAAGGAAACCTAAGTCCATCCCATCCAGATTTCCAAAGCCTCCAAAACCACCATCCAAAAGCCATCAGTATCAAACCTCCACCCAAACAGCTGTTGTAACTCCTGCTGTATCAACTACTGCTGGTACCTCAGTTGTTTCAACATCTGTTCTCACTTCAACACACACCACCTCAACACACACCACTACTTCATCACCACCACTGTCACCATCAGAAACAATCCAACCACCACTTTCACCTGCTGATAAACAGCAGAAGACAACAGATGCTATAACATCTGTTGTAATGACAACATTGGTTGAAACACCAGTTGTTTCAACAACTGTTAGTCAATCACAAACCACTGTCGCTGCATCCACCACCACTGTTCCATCCAAAACATCATCAGCCCCTCCTCAAACAAAGAGGAGAAGGCTAATTCTCAAAGATGATGACACTTCACCACCACCATCTTCAAAATCCCTGTCACTTGTCACTATTCCAAAACCCATACCTCTCTCTTCAGCTCAAATTACACAATCACTACCTCCTGCTGGTGTCTCATTTCCTCTAGAACTCATTGCAGTTAGGGAAGAAATCAAATCCTTTTATTATGAGGATGACCCAGCCAAAAGGAGTTTGCCATCAATTGCAGGATATCCCAGGCCTAACAATATTGAAGAATATTTGAAACTCAAGGCCAAACAAGCAGAGGATATTGCAATAAAAAACAGAAAAGGGAAATCTGATAGAGAATTTCAACAAAACTATCAGTTTTTACTCTCACAGGTCAATGCTATGGAGCGGTTTGCTAAAAATGTATGTCAGCAAATTTCAGAAAGGGCAGATGAGTCCTTGAGAAAAGACTACATTGAGAACATCATGACCTACAAGAAATACAAGGGGGAGAAACACATGTACAACAACTGGACCATTCCTGAGCTTGAAAAAGAAGCAGCCAGGATTCAAGGAATGATTAAAAATAAGGTCAAGCAGACTCCTCCTGAAAAGTTTAAACAACTTGAAACTGAAAAGATGTTAGAGTTGAGGAGAATGAAAGAGGAGCTGATTGCAGCTGATTATGGGTCAAAGAATTCAGTGTCAAAGTGGGGAGAAGATAGAGTCGGGGCAACCTATAAAAGCTTAGAGGAACTTAGAAAGAAAGATCTAAGAGTTCCACAAAAGCCTGACTACTCCAAAGCAGAGGTCTCAAAAAGACCACCAAAGCTGCAAATCAAAAGAACCACTGCTCCAGCTGGGGCTGCCATCTACAAAAGAAGGAGCAAAAACCAGTTGAGTATTGAAACAATTCAAGATCTATTAGCTGGAGATGCCATTGTAAAAGCAGGCACGAAAGTAATGATAAAAGAAGATCTTGAATTGGAACAATCTGCAAGTGCTGCTCAGCCAGCTATGAATAGGCCAGCCTCACCAAATACTTCTGCAAATAAACATCTCCCAAGAAACCCACCAGACTCAAAAATACTAAAGTGGGAAACTGACAAACAGACCTGCGTATTGACTTTGCTCAGGTCTGGTGGAGGAGTGGAGAAAATATCAAGGGAACAAGCTCTTGGCCTGAGTCTTGAAGATTTGCAGGATCTCCTTGATCTTCCACTTAGCAGGGATGATGAAGACACAGATGCCCTAGACTTTGAACTGCAATTCAAAGGTCAGATAAGGGAACTGTTAATGAGGCAATAAAAGATTTCCACAAATAATGAAGAGTTTTGGCATTATCTGTTCCAGGGGGAGATTGTTGGGATTGAACCCTATCATAGGAACAGATAATTAAAGCCAAAACTGGATCAGAGCAGTGGATCCAGAATAAGCAGATGTTTACATACAAATCTCTCCCCTTGAAAGTGTTTTCACATCTGCTGACCTCCTATCTGCTGATCTTACTAAATGCTGATCTGCAACTGCTGCCTTGCATCTACTGCCAGATGTCAAAGACTGATGGAAAACCAAAGCTCTGCTGATTCAATCTACTGCCTTGAGTCTAGTACTGCCGATCCAGACAAGCACTGCTGGGTTCACAGCAGTGGAAGGATGCAGCAGCTGTTTAAGTGTCTTTTATGTAATGAATTGTAATAGCAGTAGTTAGTACGTCAGTGTTTGTGTAGATCAGAGGTTAGAGTTTGTTAGGAGGTTAGATGTCACTTTCATGGTGACGTCAGCAAAGATGCTCAGTAGTTTGCAAGTGCCTATAAATAGTTCAGTACTTGTACTGTTCTATTAGCTCTTTGATAACATTGTCTTCTTTGCACGAACAAACTACTGAGCTCTGGCTGAGGGGGAGTTTGCATTCATTCATCAATCATTGTAATCGTTATTGAAACAAATTCAATCTTTCGATTCATTGTGTAAAGATGTTTGATTAAAGTATTACTCTCATTTGATTGTATGCAAAGTTTGTTTTCATCTTAATTCCGCTGCACAACTCTCTCATTTCCATCTTAATTTCAAACGAAAATACAATCAGAAACAAACTCAGATCCAACAATTGGTATCAGAGCTTGGACAGTCAAATTTGATTTAACAATCATTTTGACGCAAATAGTTCAGCTCATAACAGTTGATACTGATCGTTTGTTCGTCCGTTGAAAAACAGAGCAAGGATTAATCACCATTAAAGTTGATTTCTCAGTGTCTGTAAAACAACAAGAATGACGTCACAATCTCAGGATGACAAAAACAACATCGGCTCGCTTTTTAAACCACCTATGCTAAAAAGAAATGAGTACAACATCTGGCAGAGAAGGATGGGTCACATCCTTGCTCAACAAAGCACAGGTTGTTGGAGGTCTGTCACCTTTGGTCCCCATGTTCCTTCAGTGCCAAGCGCTGAAGATGCTAAAAAGTTCGTTCCAAAACCAGTTGAAAATTATACCGAAACCGACTTTCAAAAGATCGAACTAGATGCTAAAGCGTTTTGCATCATAGCATCAGTGCTGCCCAATGAGATATATGCTGGACTGTTACACTGTAACAGTGCCAAAGAGTTATGGGACGCACTTAAGGAACAGTTTGGGGGAACCGAGGAAGTCATAGAAAACAATAGGGAAATCCTGAACCAACAGTATGAAACATTTTGCTACGTTAAAGGTGAATCACTAACGCAACAATTTGAGCGTTTCAGTTGTCTCATCAGTGAACTGAGGCTTGTTAACACTACTTTTACAAACTCAACTCAAAATAGCAGGTTCCTCAGGTCACTGCCAGAAAAATGGGACACAATAGCTTTTGTCACCCGAAACTCACCTGAGTTCAAGGATCTGACCTTGACCCAACTCCACGGTCGACTCCTGACCTACGAAAGGGAGTTGAACCAGAAAAGGAGGTTACAAGAGTCAGGAAAAGTTACTGATGATTACACTTTCGGTAATACTGCTCTTCTGGGTCAAGAAGAATCTGGGAACAGTGGTAAGGAACAGGGTTATGATCACTTCATTGACATAACTGCTGGTGCAAATTTTAACAACCCTGATCCTCACTCTGCAAGTTTTGCATACGTGCATATCTGTATTTTTTTATTATGTGTTATTTGACTATTTGTTAGTACAGTATGAGCGACCAAGGACCATCTGACGCGTACCGTCAATTATCTGGTTCGCCTAGAAGCGAAGGTGCCTCTTCTCAGCCTGCCCTCTCAGGGTACTCTGCTGATACTGAAGAAGGAATATTCGTGTTTAAGGCTCAATCTGAAGAGCCATTCCCTCAGAAAAAGAGAGGATGGTTCAGTAAGGGAGCACATGAGCGTAGGAAACGTATGAAAATTTTACAAGACCAGAGAGCACTAGCAGCCGCCAAAAGAGAGACAGATGCCCATGCCCAGGACATGATTAATAGGGGTTTAGCTAATTTCCATATCCTAGCAACCACTGCAGCCGACCCTAATCTGGAACAAATGATAGCACCCCAACCACAACCACCATTTCCTGACCAACCAATGGAAATAGAGAACCCTGAAAATCAAGTAGAAATGCATGATTTTAACCTGGAGGAGATACCTAGGGTACCAGTACCAAATCCCTTAGACCCAAATTACGACCCATGGTGGGATGACAATAGGGACTATGTGCAACGTTACCCGATACACGAAGACATGCCCATGCCGAATCTAGGAGCCTACCCAGGTTTGGACCCTCTAGATCCCTATTACAATAACGATGTATACATTAGGGAGATCTTAGAGAATCCTTACCCATTCCAGGCACCTACACCCCCATACCAGGACCCGCACCCTAGATTCCGAACCCAGTCCTAGAACCTGCACCCCCAATGAGTGCAGAAAATGTACAAGAACTCAGGACATTTGGTGAGGAAATCTTAGAGAGTAGTGAAAGGATGAGACAGGTGGGAGAGCGACTCGTCTGGAAATACGACGAGCGCAATATGGATTTCTGGATGAATCCATATCCATGAATGTGATGGTAGAGATGGTAATAATAATATAATAATATATAATATGCGTGTATGAAAAAAAAAAACTACGGATGCCTACTACTAGTAGTGTAGTTTTAATTCCAGCTGTATTGTAATTTTAATTTTCAAGGTTGGTTTGTACTAGATGCATATTATATAAAAATAGAGTAAGTCGCAATGATCGACGCTTTTGACCAAAATGTGTGTCATGTGATTGGCTATATTAAATATTATTTTGTGATATTAATATGTGGTAAATGTTTAAAAATTCAGATGGACAACGAAGTGAATCAGGAAAACCAGAATGATAACAACCCGAATAACGATAATCTGGATAATGAGAATCCGAACAACAATAACAATGGAAATCAAGTGGATAATAGTGCCATCCAACACATTGTGGCACAAGGAATCATAGATGCAATGTCATTTATTATCCAAACTGTTAAAGAAGCTGATAATAAAAGTAAGCATAGCAGTAAGCGACCAACTGAACCGGAAAACAGCGTGAACAATGGACCTGTACTTCAAACGCCCATTCCCAAAAGAAGAAGAACCATGCCTTATGGTTGTTCTTACAAAGAATTCTGGTCCTGCAAACCGATAGAATTCTTGGGCAATGAAGAACCCATTGCAGCTCTACGCTGGATAGAAAAGACTGAGGCAGTCTTAAAAATAAGCAAATGTGCGAAAGAGGACAAGATAATGTTTGCTTCTAATATGTTTAAGAATTCAGCCTTAGAATGGTGGAACACTATCCTCTAGTCTAGGGGAAGTGATAAGGTTTATAATATGGAATGGGAAGAATTTAAGAATATGGTAGAAAGGAAATTCTGCCCTCCCAATGAAAAGGAACAGATAGCAAATAAATTCCTGAACCTTAGGATGACTGGAGTGGATAGTAAGGGATACACTACATTATTCTTTGAATATGCTAGAATAGTACCAACCCTTGCATCACCTGAACCAGTATTGATCTCCCGTTATATCTGGGGATTAATTGGAGAGATTAGGCATGTAGTCAAGGCAGCTAGACCTCAAACCATAGAAGAAGCTGTAGAACTAGCAAATACCTTAACAGATGAGTTAGTGCGTACACGGGAAGAAGACCAAAGGAGGAACCTAGCTCATAGGCTTACCTAGGAATTCCGTTCTGGAAATTCCAACCGTGGGAAAAATGTAGGTTCCACATCTGCAACTTATTACAGGTATTGCAAAAGGAAGCATTCTGGAAGATGCTCCATATATTGCAATTTCTGCAAAATATCTTGACACAAGGAAGAAGACTGCAGGAAGAAAGCTAACAACAGGATATGCTACAACTGTGGAGAACAAGGCCACATTAAGCCAAACTGTCCAAAATTGGCTCCAGCCGCGAACAACAAGAACACTAAAAATGCTAGAGCATTTGTTCTGACTGCAGATGAAGCCAAGATGATTCCGGATGTGATAGCCGGTACGTTTTTAGTTAATGATGTTTTTGCTAAAGTATTATTTGACTCCGGTGCGAACCAAAGTTTTATTAATACTTCATTTTACAAACTTCTTAATCAATCATTAACTAAACTCTCACAAGAATGTCTAGTAGAGACAGCCAATGGGGAAACCGTTAAGATTTCTGAAATCTTGCAGGGAGTAAGAATAGAAATTTTAAACCGAAAATTTATTGCAAACCTTTACCCAATGAATCTGGCAGGATTTGATGTTGTATTAGGAATGGACTGGTTAATAGCCAATAAAGCCAGTATTTTATGTGATCAAAACTCAATTCAAGTAAATTCACCAAGGGGTGAAAATATCACAATTAAAGGAGATAAGCCATCTAGATCCACTAAATTCATCTCTGTGATGAAAACTGCAAGTTGTATAAGAAAAGGATCTATAGTGTATTTGATTTCTATAATCACTAACACTAAAGGAAAAGAACTAAAAGTCATTCCAGTAGTATCTCAATTTTCAGACATATTCCCAGAAAAATTACCAGGACTACCGCCAGACAGAGAAGTTGAATTCAGAATTCACCTGCTACCAGGAATGGCACCGATTGCCAAAGCACCTTACCGTTTAGCACCCGCAGAAATGCAGGAACTGAAGAAACAATTGGACGAATTACTGGAGAAAGGATTCATACAGCCAAGTTCATCGCCATGGGGAGCACCGATTTTATTCGTTAAAAAGAAGGACGGATCGATGCGTATGTGCATTGACTACCGTGAATTGAATAAGATCATGATTAAGAATCGGTATCCATTACCAAGAATCGATGATCTGTTCGATCAATTGCAAGGAGCTCGATTTTTCTCTAAAATCGATTTAAGGTCAGGATATCATCAATTAAAGGTACAGGAAGATGACATTCCTAAGACCGCTTTCAGAATAAGGTATGGCCATTATGAATTTACCGTAATGCCATTTGGTTTAACCAATGCCCCAGCTGCATTTATGGACATGATGAACCGAATATGTAAGCCATATTTGGATAAATTCATAATTGTTTTCATAGATGATATTCTCATTTACTCTAAGAGTAAGGAAGAACATACAAAGCATTTGCACGCACTTCTAAGTTTACTAAGGAAAGAAAAACTTTATGCTAAGTTTTCAAAGTGCGAATTTTGGTTAGAACAGGTATAGTTTCTTGGACACTTAGTCGACCATGAAGGAATTCATGTGGATCCCACCAAGATCGAGGCAATTACGAAATGGAAAACCCCTGAATCACCAACCGATGTTAGAAGTTTCTTAGGATTGGCCGGTTATTATAGAAGATTTATTCGAGAGTTTTCTAGAATAGTCATTCCCTTAACTAAGTTAACCTGTAAATCCATTAAGTTTGAATGGGGACCAAAGCAAGAAGAAGCCTTTAGAATTCTTAAGCAAAGATTAACCCATGCACCCATACTAGCGTTACCAGAAGGAACTAAAGACTTTGTAGTCTATTGTGACGCTTCTAAATTAGGTTATGGATGTGTGTTAATGCAACGTCAAAAGGTTATAGCTTACGCCTCTAGACAACTTAAGAATCATGAAGAGAATTATTCAACCCATGATCTAGAATTAGGAGCCATAATTTTTGCCCTCAAGATTTGGAGACATTACCTTTATGGCAGTCAGTTTACTATTTTCACTAATCATAAGAGTTTAAGGTATGTTTTCGGGCAAAAAGAGCTGAATATGAGACAGAGACGCTGGATGGAGATTCTTAGTGATTTCGATTGTAATATCCAGTATCATGCAGGAAAAGCCAATGTAGTGGCTGATGCTTTAAGCCGAAAGTATCACGAAAAGCGAAAAAGGGTACATTCTCTTAAGTTAAATCTACAAGTAGATTTAAATGAACAAATTAAAAAGGCACAAGAATCAATAATCAAGGATGATACTGAAAAGCTAAAGGGTGTGATTAAGGAATTAGAACAAGGAACAGATGGAATTTGGAGATTCCATAAGAAAAGAATGTGGATACCTAAATTAGGAAATCTGCGTCATCGTATATTAGAAGAAGCCCATAAGTCTAAGTATACGATGCATCCAGGAAGCGATAAAATGTACCAGGATTTAAGAAAGAATTTTTGGTTGATAGGAATGAAAAAGGACATAGCAGCCTATGTTTCTAAATGTTTAACCTGTTCACAAGTCAAAGCTGAACATCAGAAACCCTCAGGATTGCTGCAACAGTTAGAAATGCCTGTATGGAAATGGGAATTGATAACATTGGATTTTGTTACTAAATTACCCAAAACAAAGAAAGGTAATGATACAATCTGGGTGATTGTAGATAGGCTAAGTAAGTCGGCCCATTTCCTACCAATGAAGGAAACTTTCAGTATGGAACAATTAGCCAAGTTATATGTAAATAAAATAATTTCATTACATGGAATTCCTTTATCAATTGTTTCTGACATAGATAACCATTTTACCTCTCATTTTTGGACAAATTTCCAAAAGGCATTGGGAACCAAGCTAAATCTAAGCACAACTTATCATCCTCAAACGGACGGACAAAGCGAAAGGACAATTCAGACGATGGAAGACATGCTTAGAGCTTGTGTAATTGATTTCGGAGGTAATTGGGACGACCACTTACCATTAATAGAATTTTCTTACAATAACAGTTATCACACCAGTATCAATGATGCACCATTCGAAGCACTTTATGGACGAAAGTGCCGAACCCCAGTCTGTTGGGCAGAAATTGGGGAAATGCAACTATCTGGACCTGAGATAGTGCAGGAGACAACCAACAAGATTATTCAAGTCAAGGAACGGCTGAAAGCAGCACGTGATCGACAGAAAAGCTATGCTGACAACAGGCGGAAGCCGTTAGAATTTCAAGTAGGAGATAAGGTATTATTAAAAGTCTCTCCTTGGAAAGGAGTGGTAAGATTCATAAAAAGGGGAAAGCTAAGTCCCAGGTATGTTGGACCTTTTGAGATTATTAGAAGAATAGGACCTGTAGCCTATCAGCTACAACTGCCAGAGGAAATGGCAGGAATACATGATGTATTTCATGTATCTAATCTCAAGAAATGCTTAGCTGATGAATCACTAGTAGTGCCTCTTAAGGACATAGAGGTAAATGAACAACTCAAGTTTGTAGAAAGGCCTCTACAGATTGAAGACATGAAAGTTAAGATCCTCAAGCAGAAGAGACTAGTTCTGGTCAAAGTGAAATGGGACTCCAAAAGAGGACCAGATTACACATGTGAGCTTGAATCAGAAATGCAAAGGAAATATCCACACTTGTTCCAGTAGACCTCGAGGACGAGCTCTAAAACAAGGTGGGGAGGATATAACAACCCTCGAAATTTTTCCGACACCCTAATATATTTTTAAAATACCCTAACAGGTCCTAAAATATACTCCATACGCTAAAACGGACCCCGAATACCTAAATTTTATCAAAAATCAAATAAAATAAACAAATATATGGCCTTGCGGCCCGCAACGGAAAAGGCACAAGGCCTACGCGGGGCGCGAAAGCCTTGCTACACATGTTGGTGCATACGTCTGTCGACTTCGTCTTGTATCGAGTCTAGTTTTAGAATTGTTAAATCAGGGCGCGTTGTACGAGAAAATAGGAGGTTTTAGGTTGTATTAAAGGTGATTTCGCTTGAAGTAAGTGATTTCGCTTGAAAGAGATTTTGACAGTTTCAAGCGAAATTAACTATGTTGATTTCGCTTGAACTGTTCCCTGCCTCTTTCAAGCGAAATCAGGACTTCTATAATTACCTTCCGAGCGAAATCATTTGTAACGATCATCATTCCGGTACCGAAGTGCTGCCGATGCGTCGTTTGATCTGTAAAGCTTTGATTATCAATAAACAAGACGATTAATAGTGAAACAAGCTGTTTTCCACGTCTATTTCTTAGTTTCCGCCTCTAAAACAGACTAGAGCTCTTCTGATTGACTCGTTTGGGTCACATCTCGATCCTACAAGTGGTATCAGAGCTCAGGAAGAAGAGTTCTTGCCAAAACAGCCATATTTTCTGACTTCTACACCTTCTTTTTGAAATTGAACTTGTTTTCACGGTCAAAAAGTTCTGAATTTCACATATTAAGTGCGAAAATGTGTTTTAACTAATCCTTGAAAAAATTAGACCTTAATTCGGCTTAAAACTGGTAAAAATACTTAGTTCCGCTTGAAAACAGATCGAATTGATGATGTCAGCAACATTTCAGGCGAAATCAGCAGGTTAATTTCGCTTGAAATCCTTATTTCGCTTGAAATTTTCATCAGATTCCGCTTGAATTCGTGATTTCGCTTGGAAAGCCATTTGATTTCGCTTGGAAATACCTTATTTCGCTTCAGTGGGTGATTTCGCTTGAACTGTTTCAAGCGAAATTAGGTGTTTTAGCTTCAAAGAGGTGATTTCGCTTCAGATAGTTATTTCGCTTGGATCAGTATTCCGCTTGAACTTGTATTTTGTGAAAAAAAATTCTGAAACATGGACGAGGAATTCTACAATGCGTTCGCGACACCAGTTGCACCTGTTACTGCTGCTGAAACATTGTACAGTGAGAATGAAACGGGAACTCACCAGAAACCACCAAAACTTATGTACATTGAAGATTTTAAAGGGTGGCAGAATCGCTTTGAGAACTGGGTGCAAGCTTACAAATTTGATGCATGGTGTGCGTTGGAGAAAGATTACGAAAAACCGAAAAATGAACGTGGGCTTGAAAAGGGTTTTAGTGACTTTACAGAGATTGATAAGTTGAAATATACAAGTGAGAAAATGATGATCAGTATTCTTCAACAGGCAATTAAAGAAGACATTTTTGTTTTACTTCAGCATGAGGGTACTGCTAGATCGATTTAGAATGCATTGATTCAAAAGTTCAAAGGAAGTGCAGATATGATTAAAAACAGAAAGGCGTTGCTGAAGAAATCTTTTGATATGTTTGTAGCTTTTGATCATGAAACAACGAAACAGACCATTGACAGATATTGTCATCTTATTTTAGAAATAGGGAGATTGGATATAAAGAAAGATGATAAGGAATGGGTAGATAAACTTGCTGATGCGTTACCACAGCAGAAATGGGGAACTTATTTGATGATTGTGAAACATATGAGGAAGTCTGAGAATATGAATCTGGCTCAGTTTATTCAGAAAATTGAAGAGCACGAGTTAGATATTCAGAAAACAGTTATCATGACGAATCCAAATGCCAAACAAGATGTCAGTTTATATTATAGAGGAAACAAGTTTGAGGCTACCCCCAACCCTAGTCCAAAGATTCAAACTGGTTTTATTGCTGACAGTTCATCTGGAACAAAGAGTAGTAATGTGACACAGAGTGGTAGTTCTTCATCATTTTCAAGTTTTGATCCAAACAGCACAACATCAAGTCCTCAACGACAAAATTCAACAAATCTTCAATGTAACGTCACTTTGAACATTCAAAATGGTCAAGATCTGTCTCCGGAAATAGCAAAGCAACACATGGCATCACTCGTTGCTATGTTGGAATCATATGAAAGCTTGATTGGTGGCAGAATTGGAAATCCGATGCTTACAAAGGAAGATTATGACCAAATTGATGCAGAGGAACTTGAGTTGATGGATGTGAAATGGTGTTTGGCTAGTGCTTGGAGGAGGGCAGAAAAGTTTCAACAAATCACTGGTAGAGATGAGTTTCGAGGAATGGCTACTTCTCCGTTAGGATTTGATAAGTCAAAAGTTACTTGTTTTCGTTGCAAAGGAAAAGGTCATTTTAAACGAGAATGCAAAAACCAAGAAGCAACCGGGAATCAAGAAAAGAATAATTATTATCAGAAATCAATTTTTCATCAGATTACTCAACAAAAGGAACCACAAACTGCACATGCTCGGCCAATTATGGATGACAAAAGGAAAATGATCGAAGATGCAAATAAAAAAGCTTATTTTGGTATCATTGATCAAGATGATGAATTTGTTGCTGAAGGATTTAGCTGGGATAAATACATTCCATCTGGTTCAGGTTTTGTTGCTAGAATTCAGGGTGAAGATGAGACTAATCAGAAAAGAATCCTGATTTTTCCAGATCTTGGAAGTGATGTGGATACCGATGATGAAGAAGAACATCTCAACAAAGCTAGAAAAGGCATAGATCCTACTAGTTTTAATTTGTTTTTTGCAGATAAAATGGAGATGCTGAATCAGAAAAAGATTGCCAGATTGAAGAAAGAGCTGGAAGCAGCAAGAAGACTAGCTGATGAAAAGGCAAAGACAGAAGCTGGAGAAGCTAATGTTGAACCAGCAACTGAGAAAGTAGTAGAGAAAATCGTTGAAGTGGAGAAAGTGGTGGAGAAGATTGTTGAGGTTGAAAAAGTAGTTGAAGTTGAAAAACTGGTCGAAGTTGAGAAAATCGTTGAGGTAGAGAAGATTGTTGAAGTAGATAAAGTTGTTGAAGTCGAAAAGATAGTTGAGGTCGTTAAACCGTGTTTGAAATGTGAGGAATCGTGCAAACAGTGTGAAGTGAAAGACAAGAAGATTCTTGATCTGGAAGAGATGAAAGAGAATTTGCTGTCTGATGTGAAGTATGTGAAGGAGTCATATGATGTTCTGAACAGAACTGTTGATAGTCTGAAAAAGACAAATTTAGAAGTTGAAACTGCTCAGATGAAGATGAATGCAACCTTAATGACAAAACAAAAGGTCATCAATGAGTATATTGAAGATTGTGCTAAGCTGAAACAGGAGTTGGAACTTGAAAAGATTGAGAGTGAAAGGATTAAACGATTATTGTTGAGTTATACTACTTGTGACTATTTGATTGATCGTGTTTATTCTACTGTTGCAGGTCTTGAGGCATTCAGAGAGGAAAAGACTGAAGATACTGATACTGGTAAGAAACAAGGTGTCAAGTTTAACAGATGTCCGCCCCCGATCCATGAAAGTTATTGTCCCGGGAATCCTAACGAGGAGCGTCTAAATAAGGCAGTCAACATCAAGTTAAAGTCTGAAATCATTGATGAATTACCATACAATATTGATGTTACATTCACAGCGTCTGACACTGATCATGAGTCTGAGTTATTAAAAAGAGTGGTCGATCAGGTGTTGGATACGGATGAAGAGTCAAAACCGGAGTCTAAGTCTGAAAGTTCGAGCTCGTCAGAAAAGAGTTCGAGTTCACCGGTTAAAAGGGTTTACAATAAAGAATTCTTATTATCAAAATCTAATTTGAATGATGGATTGATCAAAGTGGTATATACTTTGAATGATTCAGACAAACTATATTCTGATAAGGAATTTCCAATAAGAAGTGTAAAAACTGAAATGATCAAACAGGTTTTCAAATTAACAGAAATTAATATTTCTGAAATAAAAGATTTAAATCTTCATGAAAAACCTAAAAAGTACACTTCAAGAGTTCAACAGAGATTGAACAAGAAAAAGGGTTACAGTTCTGGTTCAGGTTATCGAAAGAAACCAAACCACAACGGTAATTTCAAAAAACAAGGTCTTGGTTTTATAATCCCAGAAAATTATAAAAATGAGAAAAATTTTAAACCAAAAACAAAATTTGTTGCAGGTGGAAGTTGTGATGAAGAACAGAAGAAACTTTTCTGGAAACAGTCCAATCAAGAGTTTCTTGCTGAAATAAAGAAGAATGTGAAGAAATTTGCTACAAGAGTTGACAGAAGAACTTGTTTCAAATGCCAAAAAGTTGGACATATTGCTTGGAATTGCCAACAGTTCAACAACACAAAACAGGAAGTTACTTCTAACTCAAAACTGAAAGAAAAACTTGTCTTTGAGAAGAAACAATCAACTGAGAAATCGAAAGTGTTTGAAAATTCAACTTCCGAAGAAGGTGAAATTTCAAAACGGTTTTACAAAAGACAAGTCAATTTAAACAAACAAAAATGGGTTGTAAAATCTGAAAGAAGTTCTGACAGTGAATCTGATTCCATAAAATCAGAGGAGTCATTTGTTGAGAAAAAGGTTGATAATTCCGTTCCAGAGATGAACGAAGAAAATTTTCCGCCATTGTCAAAGGAAAATTTGAAGTCAAAAGGTAGGTTTGAGATTTCAGATCAATTCTTTGTTGGTAAGAAAGAGTTTGATGCTGAAAAGGCTTTCAGTGGGAAAGTCAAATACATATTTGGAAAAATGGTTGATGGAAAAGTGAAGGGTGCAAAAGAATTTTATAAATCAAAATGTTGGTGGGATAGATGTGTACCAGAATCTCCCAAGGCTGGTCAAGCTTGGGGGAAAGTATTTCCTAACTGAAATCCTGACTTACCGGAGCTCCCAGGTTGGTAAGAGTGGAGCAGGAATCGGCATCTTTCTTGAAATGTTTGTTTGGTAAATTTACAGGTGATATCTTTATTTTGTTATATTTTGATTTACAAATGGGATGGTTGGTGAGTGAACCTGCAAGTGTTTGAAGAAGGTTTTCATTTTCAAATGGTTAATCAAGGTCATTAAGTTGAACTTGATTGGACCATATTTACAAGTGGTATTTTGGAGAACAATATGATGAGTTTATCCCCAATTTTACAAGTGGTAAAATCAACAAAACTTATTTTCCGGATAAACCATTTGATTAAAACAAACTTAAGTGTTTTGAAATCACAATGGGAAAATAGTTTGTTGTTAGGGGGAGTTCTGATTGTTTTTGCCAAGTAGATGCCGATCTGAAGTGATTTGATATCAGTTGTCACTTTATTGTACAGTTTGTTTTCAAATTTCCTAAAATGTGTTTGCATTTTAGGGGGAGTAAAATTTCAGAAAATCCAAAAACATTTGAAAATTTGAAAAAGACAAAAACATGATAAAATCAAAAATGAGTTTTGTTGTAAAAAAGAGGAAATGGTTGTAGATCAGTTGGACTATCACAGCATGCTAAAGAAATGGAAAGTTAAAATGTGATAAACGGTCTCACTGATGATGTGCCAGTAGGTTTTTACACATTTAGTAGATTGTGACGAGATATAAACCTAAAATTCAAACTTGCTTAATTCGTGGGTAACATCTCTCGGATATATGGGTAACCCCCGAAATCTTGTTTGAAGGACCTCTCTTTCTGAGATACTAGGTCTTTATGCTTAGTGATATCTGGGGTATTATCCCGGGACTTCTGATTTTGCGGAAGCAATGGCCTAGTCCCCGGAGAATACTTTACGCTTGCTTGAGATATAGCCTACCCTCAGCATAAAAAATGATGAAACATTGAAAAAATGCAAATCATGTGCTGTTGTAAAAAAGATCCTCTAAAGGGGACTCACCTAAAGTCGAGCCGTCATCTCTCTGCTGAACGGAAGTTCTGACCTGAGCTCTCACGGCCCTCGCAATTTAACCCCTTACAGATATCATCTAGGTATACTCACCTGTAACACTGAATATTGGGATCTGGATACGGGAGTATATTCAAGTGGTGGGACACTCGAATAAGTTTAAGTGCTTAAGATATTAATCTCGTATCTCGAAATAGTTGAACTTTGTGTGAAAATTTAAGTGGATCGGTATACTGACAATCTAAGTGAATCGTTTAGAACGTAAAATGTTTAAAACTTAACGGTGTTGGTGATTTGTCTCAAAAACTGATATGATCCTCTTACACAAACTCACAAAAATATTGTGTGTAAATATTTCTTTACTGCATTTCATTTCTGTTATATAAAAAATCCAAAAAGATTTTCGGCGTGTTTTAGCATAAATTTTTGAAAATACAAAAAGATTTTAGACAACTGATGTTAGAAAGCTGATTTTCAAAATTCCGAGTGCTGAACATGACGAACAGGTTTGGGAATGTGTGTGGTGCTGAAAAATGATTTTCATACAAGTGGTTCATTAGAGATTAACATGATAAATCTTTATGTTTGTTATTTGAAAATGATATGTTCAGTTTATGTTTACTAGTGATTAGCAGAGTTTCTAAATTTGTTTTATCTTAGCTGTTATGAAACTTATGTTTTGAGTAGAGTTTATCCAGGAATGAAGTTTGGAAAGAGCCAGGTTCCGATACCTGAGGATTTTCCGCAAAAGCCAGACTGCGATCCCAGCACAAGTTGAGGGGAGTCTGTTAGAGAAAGAGAGTCTGAAGTTGATAGAGCTAGGAGTTTGATCCTGAAGAATGAATTGGATTGAGACAAGAGCTAGATAGATATTCTGGAAGCCCAAAGACTGAAGACATTGAAGACTCGACACTTAAGACTTGTCAACATCCGAGGGGGAGTCTGTTGGTGCATACGTCTGTCGACTTCGTCTTGTATCGAGTCTAGTTTTAGAATTGTTAAATCAAGGCGCGTTGTACGAGAAAATAGGAGGTTTTAGGTTGTATTAAAGGTGATTTCGCTTGAAGTAAGTGATTTCGTTTGAAAGAGATTTTGACAGTTTCAAGCGAAATAAACTATGTTGATTTCGCTTGAACTATTCCCTGCCTCTTTCAAGCGAAATCAGGACTTCTATAAATACCTTCCGAGCGAAATCATTTGTAACGATCATCATTCTGGTACCGAAGTGCTGCCGACGCGTTGTTTGATCTGTAAAGCTTTGATTATCAATAAACAAGACGATTAATAGTGAAACAAGCTGTTTTCCACGTCTGTTTCTTAGTTTCTTCCTCTAAAACAGACTAGAGCTCTTCTGATTGACTCGTTTGGGTCACATCTCGATCCTACAACGCAGCCTCACCCTAAGCTGCCACGTGGCAGCTTCGTGTCAAGTCTAGGTGGATGACCGGACCACCCTACGCCCTAGGTTCCCTATGTCACGGCCCGTGAAGGCTAGAGCCTTGGGGCGTCGCGGGGCGCGACGGGATGTATGATCAGCCCCATAAATTGGGCGATCGAGCTCAGTTTTGATTGTTCAGTTTTCTTTTCTCTCTCTCAACATATAAGCTAATAATTCTCGGGTATAATATCCCCCTAATTAACGAAGTTCTGCTCTGTTGTAAGTATCATAACCCTTGGATACGTATTAGATACGCTGCCCGATTGATCTAGGGTTCCGTAATGGCTGTCGTGGTTCTGCCCGACGTAGTCGTTGGAATGCCGTCTCGGGGAGAGTATTACTAATGTTAAGATGGGTTATTATACTAACACATGTGCATTTGTGTAAATTATAGATAATCCTCAGGAAATCCTTACAGAAAACCTAAAACAACAATGTGAGTAATCTCCTTTTTGTAAACTGTTTTTACAAAACCTTAAATGTTTTACAATGTAATTAAGCAGTGATTGAGTCTTTGTAATTCTACAATTACTGCCGGTATGTTGGGGTTTTGTATACAAAATGTGAGACACGTTACCATTGGACAAAGAGTTAGCCAATGTGTAATATAACCCACCAGTCAGGATTGACAGTACTGAATGAGTAATTGGGTAGATGTAAACATTGTAATCACTCTCAATACTATTTAAATTAATAAAACTTTTCTTGATTGAACTGGGATTCACTCACCAGTATTTCCCACTGACAAAATGTTTTTAAACGCGTTTCAGGTAACACAATGTGAAAGCCAATTAAAAGCCAGCTGGACAGCACTGAAGGCTTGGAAAAGTGGCTATAAAAGTTACCTAAATAATGAAGGCGTTTTATTTCAATAAAATGGGATTTATCCCTATAAATCTGTTCGTAATGAAAACTTAGGTTTTGTCCCAATATATTTGTTATATAAAAGATGGTGTTTTACTCTAATAAAATATTTCCTAACTACGATTCTGATGTAAATTCCGCTGCCAAATTGAATAAACACCAGATACCACCGAAACTGGATCGCGGCCACCCGTTCCCGGGACAGATAGGGGACGGGGGTTGCGACAGCATGTTATGCCCAAATAAGTAATTTCTCTTATGTAATGTTCTAAATAAATCATAATGAATAGGATTGTAAATAAAATAAAAATAAAACCTAATAAAAATCTTGGATTCCCGACACTCAAGATAAGCCCAAAAACCTTCTCTTCTACCCATTCCATTTGGGCGTGTAAGCTACATTATAAAGAGTTTTGCTTGAGGACAAGCAAAGATTCAAGTGTGGGGGTATTTGATGTGTGTAAAATGCAACACATAAATTACATCAAATGAGGCATAAAACTAACCCTTTTAGTACTAATGTTGGAAAAAGTGTGCTTTTGTCTTCCTTTTGTATTTTCAGGATTAAATGAGCTCAAATGAACAAAAGAAGCAAAAATGCAGCTAAATCCAACAATAATACAAGAAAAGGAATAAACGTGGCATGCCCGACCCCTCGACAGCATCTTCCCAAGCAAAAACAAGATAACAGAAGGATGAACACGCCCCGTGCTCAATGAGCACAGGGGCGTGCCCAAGTGTCTGCAGAAAAGACAAAGTAGTAGAAGCTTCTATCACCCAACACGGGGGCGTGCCCAGCGGGCACGGGGCCGTGGTCAACGCAAAGATTCCCAGAATCTGAGCAAATCTTGATAGGACAGATACGCTTCTGCACACGGGGCCGTGCCCAGCGGACACGGGGGCGTGGTCAACTAATACAGCCAAACTGCATTAAATGAAGAAAGAGAAGAAGGGTGGACACGGGGCCGTGCCCAGCGGGCACGAGGTCGTGTCCGGGCTTCTGTGCATGCTATAAATAGCGGTGCCTGGCTCACTTGTAAATCATCCCTTGGCAAACCACCTCTCTCACACTTCACCCACCCACCACCACCATCACAACCCACATCCACCACCATCATCCATCATCCATCATAGAGTGTGTGTAGTAGTCTCGGGATCCAAGATTGATCGTAAGAGTTCTTGATAATCAAAGGCCATGTTTGCCTAAGTCTCTTACATCACTTGGTGAAGACAAGCATTTAGTGTAATACTTTTTATTTTTAATCTTTTCGCACTTTTTTTTGGTTATGTATTAATGACTTTAATAACTAGTTTCTTATGTTGAAGGTGAATCTTCCTTATCATTTGTCCGTGGTGTCTTGGCGTTATTTTACTGTCTATATAAAATAAAATATTTTCACCATTCATATCTCCACGGTCTATATGGAGATATGTTGGCTACCTGGTCGGGGGTTAAGGGAATGGTTTGGTAAGAGTCTTGCCTTGTTCAGTGTATATATCCTGCAAGGACCTGGGTCAAGCTTAGTAGGACCTCCTTCAATACCCACTGGTATTGGATGGTGGGGGTTCGAATTTCTTGATCCCCTCATATGTAAACTACTATTAAAACTTTAACCCGGCTACTTAGGATTGTATCCCTGCTGACTCAAACTACTTAGCCGAGGGTAACGTCACCTTCAAAAGAGGGGCCTACCACATTACGCATTAATAACTTAATTAATTATCTTTCAATAATCCAACCCTTTTGGATTGTATCCTTGCTGACTCAAACTACTGGGTTGAGGGTAACGTCACCTTCAAAAGAGGGGCCTACTACTATAACTAAGATAATCTCTTAAAAAGTACAAAAGTGCGGAAATAATCAAAGGTTACACTAAATGCGAGTCGGATCCAAGTGATTCATCTTGTTTATCTGTTTTTATTTTATTTTTATTTTCAGCATTTTTAGTTTTTATTCTCTAGTTTAAAATCTTTTTCTAAAATTTTGATTTGATTAGACGTTGAGGATAAACCGATACTAAAAGCTCTTGTGTCCTTGGACAACCTCGGTATCTTACCAACACTATACTATGCTCACGATGGATGCACTTGCCCATATGTGTGTTTGGTGTTAGTAAAATATCGTGTTTTATAAATTTAAAACTTGAGTAAAGTGTTAAAAAAGGGCCAAAAATATACATAAAAACTTATCACACCTCACGCACATCAGAATCCTAGGTTTGTTTGGACGTAAGGAATGACAGAATCCGAAAACATTTTTGATAAACCTTTGATTTGTTTAAGGGTTTATCCGACAGTCTAAAGGCTTGAATGTATACGATAAACAATACCACATAAATGTTTGTATCAGTAAAGCATTGATTTTGCAAAACATAACTTTTTGACTTAAACTATGATTTATTCAAATACATTGTTTTGCACATTTTACCTATGGGATTGAGTAAATACTTTTTATTCACCATACATACATTTGATTACACATTGACATTATTCATATGGTTTGAGTAGATACTTTTTACTTGCCATACATAACAATTGATTATACAAGATATGATTTGCATTTGACATTAGACATTAGACATTTTTTACACATAAACATTTTGACATTGGTTTAAACAAGACATTTTGATGGTTATTTGGTAAGTGATTTATATAACGAGGCATGTGTAATATGATAAAAGCATGGTGGATACGCCGCTGGTACTTCCTATATATAAGTGCTTTTATGATATTACACATCGTAGCGTTATCTACACCACTTCAATTTATACAAAGACATGATACATTACTTACAAGACATTGTTTTACAAAAGACATATTCTATACAGATCTGTTTTTACTTGGTTATTTATTTAACCATGCAATATTCTTTTATATCATCTGATTTTCTTATCAATTTTCGTATGATGTATAAAAGAAAACATTTTTCATAAGGTTCATGACTACTTTTTGATAAACATTTCTTTCAACTTACGAGTCATGAATCCTGCAACAACAAAACCTATGTATCTCACAGGCATTTTTATGCTGACGTACCTATTTTCACATATGTTTCAGGAGCTAATGCATAAGGTTGATCAGGATACACTTAGGCGGACTCGGGCCTTAGTGACATAAAAGATGCAAGAGTAGTCTAACTTATGTTGTATTTCCTTTAATTCTCAAGACAATGTAATCATGTTTAATAAATAAAACTTAACTTTAAATACCATGGTTGTGAAACAATAATTCTGTCGCTCCACTCCCCGACGTTTCCGTCGCGGTTTGTTGTTTTACGCGGTCGGGGTGTGACAGAAGAGTTGGTATCAGAGCTCATGGTTATAGGGAATTAGGTTATTAGTAATGCTTTGACCTAGACTATAACCTTTCTAGGACCCTAACACAAGTTATCTTGTGTTTAGTCTTAAAACAATACCGTCACCTATTATTAGGTGATAACCACAACAAGAACACAAATTACAAATCCGTTTTGAAAATCAATCATCTATTCATAGATGATTTGTTATAAGGTTTTAAACCCTCTAAGTTTTCAAAATCTCGTCAAAGTTTGGGTCTAAATAATGTGAACACGTGCAATCTGGAAGGGTGCATGCCTGTATCTCGAGTTTTCTGTCTAGGCTAGAGTGTTCGTACAAATCCACATAATCGGACCAGTCACTCTTACCTGGGAACACTTGGGGTGAGTGTCCACTTATTGGCTAAAGCATGTCTTCGCGATACATTATTATGACCCATTTACTTTGATTAGTCACTGTGTGTCGTTTGTTTGCTTTGTGGTAATGAACGAATGACCACCATCCTTACTTTTTTGTCAATATTTGCAACAACTCATTTTTCATCATATCATCTCACTCGTTTTCTCTCATGTTTTCCTCTTTTAGAATGCCTCCTCGACGTGATGCACAACCACAACCTAACGCCGAACTGGCAGCTATCATTGCGCAACAAATGGCTGCTACACTCCCAAATCTTATCGCTCAAATTAACCAAGCCAACAACAACAATAATGCACCTACTCCGTGCAACTTTAAAAGTTTTAATTCGGCTAAACCTCTCAAGTTCAGTGGTTCTGAAGGAGCAACTGGGCTCCTACAGTGGTTTGAGAGTATCGAGAGTACTTTCCGTCATGTTTAGTGTCCTGATAACCGTAAAGTCGAGTTCGCTTCTAGTGTATTTCAAAAGAGGGCTCTTACTTGGTGGAATGGAGTAATGAGAGATCGTGGTGCTGATATTGCTTTAGCACAGACCTGGGCAGAGCTTAGGGCTTTAATGATGAGGGAATTCTGTCCTCGTCACGAACTCAGGGCTTTAGAAAGGGAGTTTGATGATTTGAAACAAGACAGTGGTGAACACCATGCTTATACCGACATATTTGAGGAATTGAGTTTACTTTGTCCCACAATGGTTACCCCGCTTGAGAAAGCCATTGAAAGGTATGTCGATGGTCTGCCTGACCCTGTACAAGATATTGTTACTGGTAGCAATCCTACCACCATTCTTCAGGCCATTGAGCAAGCCGCAACCCTTGTAGGATCGAGATACGACCTAAACGAGTCGTTCAGAAGAGTTCTAGATCAGATCAGAGGCGGAATTTAGTGATTTGATCTTCATTTCAGCTTGATTTGCATGAAGAAGTAGTTTAAATATCTTTTGTATTGATTTGACAAGGTTACAGATCGTTCTGACACTTCAGCAGAGCTTCGCTACTGGAATTGCAAAGTTACAAATGACAACCAAGACTCAGCTATTTATAGGAGATCCAGTCCTCACGAACCAGCACTATCCACTTCGTGCGAAGTGGTCTGTTCATGCGAACTGCCTCTGCTAGTTCGTGCGAACTGGACTGTTTACTCTAAAAACCTATTTTCTTGACTGCTAAGCTTCGGTTTATCCAATCTAGATACATGACTCGATACAAGACGAAGTCAACAGACATATGCACCAACAAACTCTCCCTTGGATGATGACGAGTCTTCAGTATATCGATTCTTCAGTCTTGATCAGTCTTCTTGCTCTTTCCAAAGTATCTTTCTCTGTAAGCATCTGTCAATCTCTCTCTTACTCTTCCAGAATCTCTACCTGCTATCCCAAGATCTGAATCTGAATCTGGCTCTTACGTCTTCAGACTCCCCCTTTCGATCAGCTGGGACCGCAGTCTGGAATTCTCTATCTACAGGCTTTGGATCTGAAACCTGGCTCTATTACTTTCACAGGTTCTAAGATCGTAACCTGGCTCAAACTCTGCTTACCTGCACATACTCTACCCAAAAGTAAATTTTTATTTATAACAATTTTAATCACTGCTTACCACTTGATAGATCAATCTCAAAACATCACTTGTTAGATTATGACATTTCTCAAATTTGAAACCATTTAATCACTTCAAAATCATTTCAAAACAAACTCTCCCAACCCTGTTGTCATCATGTTTAGCACTTGGAATTTTGAAAATCAGCTTTTCAACATCAGTTGTCAAAAATAAGATGAAATAAAATCTTTTTGAATTTTCAAAATTTTATGCTAAAACACACTAATGAAAAGCAGTAAAAAAATATTTACAGACAATATTTTTGTGAGTTTCTGTAAGAGGATCATATCAGTTTATGACAAATCACTAGCACCGTTGAGCTTTAAACACTTTAAGTTCTAAACGATTCACTTAGATTGTCAGTATACTGATCCACTTAAATTTTCACACAAAGTTCAACTGTTTCGAGATACGAATTTAGTATTTTAATGGTCTTAACTCATTCGCGTGTCCCACCTCAGAATATACTCCCGTATCCAGACTCCTATATTCAGTCTTACAGGTGAATGTACACTAATGATATCTGTAAGGGTGAATGCGAGACCATGAGAGCTCAGGCTATTGCTTCCGCAAAATCAGAGAGATGATGGCTCGACTTTAGGTGTGTTCCCTTTAGAGAATCTTTTCTTCAACATCATATGATTAGCATTTTTCAATGTTTCATCATTTTTTATGCTGAGGGTGGGCTTTATGATTAAAGCAGTGCATAGCATTATACGAGGTCTAGGCTATTGCTCCCGCAAAATCAGAAGTCCTGGTATAATACCCCAGATATCATCACGCACAAAGACCTAGTATGTCAGAAACAAAAAGCCCTTCAAACAAGATTTCAGGGGTTACCTATATATCCGAGAGATGTTCCCCACGAAATAAGTAAGTGTTTGATTTAGGTTTATATCTCGAACACAATCTACTGAGCGTGTAAAAACCTACTGGCATATCATCAGTGAGACCGTTTATCACATTTGACTTTCCAATTCTTTAGCATACTGTGATTGTCTACTGATGTACTATCATTTCCTCTTTTTCACAACAAACCACATTTTTTATTTTTCGATGTTTTTGGATTTTCGATTTTATCATGTTTTTGGATTTTTCAAATTTTCAAAATTTCTCAATTTTTTACTCCCCCTAAAATCAAAAAATATGTTTCAATTTTTGATTTTCCGAGAAAATTTGAAAGTAAAAGCAATAAACTGTACAAATAAACTGACAAACTGATGTGAATTGCTTCAATTTGCCATCCACTTGTCATAAACAATCAGAACTCCCCATGTCAACAAACTATTTTCCCATTATGATTTCAAAACACTTAAGTTTGTTTTAATCAAAAATGGTTTTTCCGGAAAATTAGTTTGTTTGTCATTTTCACAAACATGGGGTTTCATCACATTGTTTTTCAAATACTTGTAAAAACACTTTTCCTTTTCTATATCCACTTGTTTTAAAGTTAACTCAAGTTCAACTTAATGACCTTTATTAACCACTTGTAGGTTCTAATCAACAATACCACTTGTAAATTGAAATATAACAATTTGAATTTCTCAAGAAAGATGCCGATTCATGCTCCACGATTACCAACTTGGGAGCTCCGGCAAGTCAGGTTTTTCAGTTAAAGAGATTCTCCCAAGCCTGACGGTCCTTGGGAGATTCCAAGTCATCATTACTCGGTTTCTTTCCTTTCTTCTTCTTTTCATAGAATTCCTTTACCCCTTTGACCTTCCCGTCAACCATTTTCCCAAAAATATTTAGAACTCTAGGGTTAAAGGCTTTTTCGACATCAAATTCTTTCTTTTCAGAATAGAATTGATTCGAAATCTCTATTTCTCCAACTTTTTGTTTAAAATTTTCAGTCCGCAATGGTGGAAAGTTTGCGTCATCCAATGGCAAAACATAATTTTCACTTTTTAACTCAACTTGTGGCTCCTCCGACTTTGACGAATCAGATTCATCGCCAGAACTAACATCTGATTTCTTAACAACCCACTGTTGGTTGTTAAGATTCACTTTTCTTTTGTAAAATCTTTTTGAACACTCACCAACTTCATACGTTGAATTTTTAAACATTTTAATTTTTTCAGTTGGTGGTTCATTATCAACCATCTTTTCTTTCAATTTTTCAGAGATTCCCTGTTTTGTGTTGGTTACCTTTGGACAGTTCAAGGCAATGTGACCAACTACTTTGCATTGATAACAGGTTCTCGTCTCCTTCTTCTGAGCAACATCATTCTTCATTCCTTCTTGCTTCTTAGCAAGGAATTCTTTGTTCGATTGCTTCCAAAATGAGCTCTTTTCTTCTTCTTCAGAACTTGCCCCTGAAACAAAAACAACTTTTGATTTAAAATCTTTAACATATTTTTCATTTTCTTTTGGAATAAAACCTAATCCCTTCTTTTTGAAATTACTGTTATGGTTTGGTTTCTTTCGATAACCCGAACCAGAACTGTAACCCTTTTTCTTTTTTAATCTTTGTTGAACTCTTGAGGTGTACTTTTTAGGTTTTTCAGTAAGATTTACATCTTTTATTTCAGAAATATTAATTTCTGTTAATTTGAAAACCTTGTTAATCATTTCAGTTTTAACACCTCTTATTGGAAATTCTTCATCAGAATATAATTTGTCAGAATCATTCAAAGTATATGCTACTTTGAATGTTTCATCATTCAAATTATTTTGTGCCATTAGAAAATCTTTATTGTAAACCCGTTTGTCCTTTTCGACTGTTAGACTTGAAGTTTCAGACTTTGACTTTGACTTTGAACTCTTAGATTCAGACTTTGACTCTGACTCCTCATCCTTATCCAACACCTGATCGACCACCTTCTTTATTAACTCAGACTCATGATCAGTGTCAGACAATGTGAATGTGACATCAATATTATCTGGCAATCCATCTGAAGGTTCAGATTCCCACTTTAAATTGGTTGCCTTTTTAACTCTTTCTGAATTAGGATTTCGTGGAGAATATCCTTCTTCAAGTGGAGGTGGACACTTGGTATAATTGGTACTATGTTTCTTACCAGTATCCTTTACTTCAATTTTCTCCTCTTCAAACGCTTTCATGCCTTCGACTGTAGGATAAATCATGTTAATCACATAAGAAGCACATGAGTAACTTCTGAATAACCTATTTACCCTCTCAGTTTCTATCCTCTGGGTTTCCAATTTTTGTTCAAGTTCAGCACATTTTTCAATGTACTTATTGATGATTTTCTGCTTTGTCATGAACGCTCCATTGAGTGTCTTCATAGCTATCGCTTGTTCACTGCTTGATTTGTTATATTGATTTATAGCTTTGTTTAAAACATCATAAGATTCTTTCAGTCTGTTCATGTTATGAATCAATTTGTTGTTGTGCCTTCTCAAAGTATCACAATTTTCACACTTTTCAGGCATCTTTTCTGCATCAGCTTCCTTCTCATTCTTGAAAGCTGGAATTTCTTTAACCTACTTCTTTATCACTCGAACATTTTCATCGTCACTGTCATCAGTTTCTGCATTATGATTCTTCTTTTTCGCAGCTTGTCTTTCTTTGATCTCTTCCTTTTTACCTGCAAAATACAAATTATCATCATCACTATCAGATGAAATTTTTCTTTTGTAATATTCAAGTTTTCGAATTTCTTCACTATCATCATCACTCTCTTCTTCTGATGAGTGATCAAAAATTGGTGCTTTTACTGAAGCCTTTCTTGTTGAAACTGATTCTTCTTCTTTCTTTTTCGGACTGTATTGCTGAGATTCGTAATAAACATACACCATTTCTTCTTCAGCAGTTGAATCTTCATAAATTTGAGCAACAAATGCTTTAGAAACTGAAGGTCTGTTAGGATCGTAATTGTCCCAACTAAAACCTTCTGGAAGTCTTTCATCATCTTGATCTATCAGACCATAACAAGCTCTCTTTGATGGTTCTCCGATCTCCTTCTTAGCATGTGCAGTTTGTGGTGCTTGTTGTTGATGTGGAGCAACTTGATGATGAATCGCCTTTCGATGATAATCATTGTTGCTGAATGGATTTTGAGCTCCACTTGCTTCGCGATTTGTGCATTCTCGCTTGAAATGCTCATTTTCCCTGCAACGAAAACAAGTAACTTTAGATTTATCAAAACCTAAAGGTGAAGTTCCAGCATCACGGAAATCATCTCTTCCAGTGATCTGTTTAAACTTCTCAGCTCTTCTCAACACGCTAGCCATACACCACTTTATATCCATAAGTTCCATCTCTTCAGCATCTATCTGATCATAATCCTCTTTAGTCAACATTGGATTTTTGATTCTTCCGGCAACCAAACTTTCATAAGATTCTAACACAGTCACCAACAAAGACATATGACCTTTAGCAACCTCTTCTGAGTAATTTTGACCATTCTCAAGATTTAACGCAATGTTGCATTGTAGTACTTTCCCATTCTTGGTTGCTGAAAAATTTGGATCAAATGATGGATATGAAGAGAATCCTTTATTGTTGTTTGATCCTTGAGATGACCCTCCAGAAGAACTATTTGCGTTAAATGCAGTTTCGATCTTTGGTGCAATGTTGGTCTTATCAATTGTACTTCCTTTGTAGTATAGACCAATGTCTTGTTCACCATTAAAGTCCTTCATTTTCACCATCTTCCGTTGTTCCATCTCTTGAACTTCGAGTTTTTCAATAAACTTACTCAACGATAGATCTGCAAAAATCATCATTATTCTTCAACATCATAAGATATGTGCCCCAAACATCTTGTGGCAATGCATCGGCCAATTTTTCAACCCATTCTTCTCTATCTTTCTTGATATCCAATCGCTTCATGTTAACCACCAAATTGCAATATCTTTCTATAATCTGCTTGGTGTTTTCAGTTTTTAATCCACGAAATAGATCAAATTCTTTCTTCAAGATCGGTTTTTTGTTCTTGATCATGTCTTGACTTCCAACAAACTTTGTTTTTAGTGCTTTCCACATTGAGTGTGCACTTCCATTGTGTTGTAGTAAAATCAAGATATTTTCTTTAATAGCTTGTTACAATATACTAATCATCATCTTTTCACTTTTGTATTTCTTTTTCTCATCATCACTTAAATCTTTAATAGCAACAATCTCTCTGTCATCATCAATTGGTCTAACATATCGTTGTTCAACACATTCCCATTCATCTGAGTGATTTGCTTGAACCCAATTTTCAAAACGTTCTTCCCAACTGTTATATTCCTCGATATTCATGAGCTTAGGCGGTTTTTGCATGGTTCCCATTTCATTTTCGAGGTTTACGTTCTGAGCCATCGTGATCGGGGTAGCAAATGCGTTGTAGAATTCGTTTTCCATGTTTCGGTATCAACAATTCACAAACTTAAACTTTTCAAACGAACTGGAGTGTTTTCAAACGAACTGAAGTTGATGCGAACTAAAAGTTAACTTGGTGCGAACTGATCAAAAATCTAAACCCGTGCGAAGTGGAACCAATTCGTGCGAACTGGTGTTTCCAAGTCAAACCGTGCGAACTGCAAGTCTTGATTTCGTGCGAAGTGAATATTACGTGCGAACTGGTATTACTTTGTGCGACCTGGAACTGACTTTGTGCGAAGTGGATGGATTTGGTGCGAAATGGAAGTCAATCAAGTTGACTTCGTGCGAACTAACTCTATTTCGTGCAAACTGATGTAGCACAAACTCAACCCATACGAAGTGATGATATTTGGTGCGAAGTGAAGATCCTTGTTGCGACCTGATTTCAAACCGTGCGAAGTGGAGGTCCACTTCGTGCGAAGTGATGATATTGTCGACCGATCGGACGGAATTTTGTCAAATTGATCAAGTTTTAAGCTGAATTAGGGTCTAATATGTTCAAGGATTGATTAAAACATTGTTTCGTGTGTAATATGTGAAAATCAGTTCATTTTAACCGTAAAATCTTGATTAATTTTGAAAAAAATGTGAAGAAAGTGAGTAGAAGTGAGATTTTCGGATGAAAACAAGCTGAATCGGTAAGAACTCTTCCTCCTGAGCTCTGATACCACTTGTAGGATTGAGACACGACCTAAACGAGTCGTTCAGAAGAGTTCTAGATCAGATCAGAGGCAGAATTCAGTGATTTGATCTTCATTTCAGCTTGATTTGCATGAAGAAGTAGTTTAAATGTCTTTTGTATTGATTTGACAAGGTTACAGATCGTTCCGACACTTCAGCAGAGCTTCGCTACTGGAATTGCAAAGTTACAAATGACAACCAAGACTGGGCTACTTATAGGAGATCCAGTCCTCACGAACCAGCACTATCCACTTCGTGCGAAGTGGTCTGTTCATGCGAACTGGCTCTGCCAATTCATGCGAACTGGACTGTTTACTCTAAAAACCTATTTTCTTGACTGCTAAGCTTCGGTTTATCCAATCTAGATACATGACTCGATACAAGACGAAGTCAACAGACATATGCACCAACAACCCTAACTGAGTCCCAGATCAGAAAGGGTAAACTCCACAAGAAGGGTGACAAGAAACCGTCTGACAAAACCGAGAAAGAAAAGGGTAAGAAAACCGAGTCTTCAAGGAGGTCTAAGAAGCGAAAGGCATCCAAGAACTTTGCTGTTACAGCGTAGGCAAACCAAGCAGCTCCAAATCAGCCCGCGCAACCACCTGCCAAGAAACAGTATATTGGCAATGCACCTTTGTGCAACCGGTGTAACAGTCACCATCAACCGCACGTTCAATGTCGTTATTGTACCAACTGTGGGAGACCTGGTCATCTCGCCAACACATGTCGTCTTCCTCCTAACAAGAATCAAGCTGCACAAAACCCTGCTCTACAACCTGCACAATAGCCTGCTCAACAACCAGCACAAGCTCCACGACCTCACTATCTGCCCGGATCTTGCTACAATTGTGGGGATCTTACCCACTACAGAAACTGATGTGTGTAAAATGCAACATATAAATTACATCAAATGAGGCATAAAACTAACCCTTTATTAGTACTAATGTTGGAAAAAGTGTGCTTTTGTCTTCCTTTTGTATTTTCAGGATTAAATGAGCTCAAATGAACAAATGAAGCAAAAATGCAGCTAAATCTAACAATAATACAAGAAAAGGAATAAACGTGGCATGCCCGACCCCTCGACAGCATCTTCCCAAGCAAAAACAAGAGAACAGAAGGCTGAACACGCCCCGTGCTCAATGAGCATGGGGGCGTGCCCAAGTGTCTGCAGAAAAGACAGTAGTAGAAGCTTCTATCACCCAACACGGGGGGCATGCCCAGCGGGCACGGGGCCGTGGTCAACGCAAAGATTCGCAGAATCTGAGCAAATCTTGAAAGTACAGATACGCTTCTGCACACGGGGCCGTGCCCAGCGGACACGGGGGCGTGGTCAACTAATACAGACAAACTGCATTAAATGAAGAAAGAGAAGAAGGGTGGACACGGGGCCGTGTCCAGGCTTCTGTGCAGGCTATAAATAGGGGTGTTTGGCTCACTTGCAAATCATCCCTTGGCAAACCACCTCTCTCACACTTCACCCACCCACCACCACCATCACAACCCACATCCACCACCATCATCCATCATCCATCATAGAGTGTGTGTAGTAGTCTCGGGATCCAAGATTGATCGTAAGAGTTCTTAACAATCAAAGGCCATGTTTGCCTAAGTCTCTTACATCACTTGGTAAAGACAAGCATTTAGTGTAATACTTTTTATTTTTAATCTTTTCGCACTTTTTATTTGGTTATGTATTAATGACTTTAATAACTAGTTTCTTACGTTGAAGGTGAATCTTCCTTATCATTTGTCCGTGGTGTCTTGGCGTTATTTTACTGTCTATATAAAATAAAAGATTTACACCATTCATATCTCCACGATCTAAATGGAGATATGTTGGCTACCTGGTCGGGGGTTAAGGGAATGGTTTGGTAAGAGTCTTGCCTTGTTTAGTGTATAGATCCTGCAAGGACCTGGGTCAAGCTTAGTAGGACCTCCTTCAATACCCACTGGTATTGGATGGCGGGGGTTCGAATTTCTTGATCCCCTCATATGTAAACTACTATTAAAACTTTAACCCGGCTACTTAGGATTGTATCCCTGCTGACTCAAACTACTTAGCCGAGGGTAACGTCACCTTCAAAAGAGGGGCCTACCACATTACGCATTAATAACTTAATTAATTATCTTTCAATAATCCAACCCTTTAGGATTGTATCTTTGCTGACTCAAACTACTGGGTTGAGGGTAACGTCACCTTCAAAAGAGGGGCCTACTACTATAACTAAGATAATCTCTTAAAAAGTGCAAAAGTGTGGAAATAATCAAAGGTTACACTAAAGGCGAGTCGGATCCAAGTGATTCATCTTGTCTATCTGTTTTTCTTTTATTTTTATTTTCAGCATTTTTAGTTTTTATTTTCTAGTTTAAAATCTTTTTCTAAAATTTTGATTTGATTAGACGTTGAGGATAAATCGGTACTAAAAGCTCTTGTGTCCTTGGACGGCCTCGGTATCTTACCAACGCTATACTACGCTCACGATGGGTGCACTTGCCCATATGTGTGTTTGGTGTTAGTAAAATATCGTGTTTTATAAATTTAAAACTTGAGTAAAGTGTTAAAAAGGGCTAAAAATATACATAAAAACTTATCACACCGCACGCACATCAGAAACCAATGCCCGAGGTTGGCAAATGTGAATCAGGAGGATTGTAGTCGAGTCTTTAATATGAATACAAACGAGGCGCGTGCAGACAACGAGGTGGTCAATGGTACGTTCTTTGTTAACAATCAGCCTGCTTCTGTTCTTTTTGATTTGGGTGCCGATAAGAGTTTTGTGTCATTATCTTTTGAACCTTTGCTTCGCATGACTAGAACAAGACTAGGAAACCCTTTGACAGTAGAGGTAGCTAGTGGTGAACCCGTTGTAGTCGATTCTATTCTTTGAAATTGCCAGTTGAACCTTAATAACCATCTTTTTCCTATCAACCTCATACCTATGCAGCTTGGAAGTTTCGACATTATAGTGGGAATGGATTGGTTAGCCAAATACCATGCAGAGGTGGTTTGTTTTGAGAAGATTGTTCGTATACCGCTTTCGACTGGTAAGATCTTAGAGGTTCGTGGTGAGAAACCTGCTAGTGGTCTCAAACTCATGACGTGTATTCAAGCTCAAAAGTACCTACGAAAGTAATATGTTGCCTTTTTGGCACATGTTATAAAGGAGAAAGGTAAAGGTAAGACTATTCAAGACATCCCAGTTGTTCAGGATTATCCTGAAGTATTTCCTGAAGAATTACCTGGTTTACCCCCAGCACGTCAAGTTGAGTTTCGTATTGATCTTATACTTGGTGCTAATCCTATTGCTAGATCTCCTTATCGTCTTGCACCGTCTGAGATGCAGGAATTGTCTAAACAACTTCAGGAGCTTTCTGACAAAGGTTTTATTCGTCCGAGCTTTTCACCATGGGGTGCTCCCGTTCTTTTTGTTAAGAAGAAAGATGGATCTTTCAAGATGTGTATCGATTATCGTGAGCTTAACAAGCTTACCATCAAAAATCGATATCCCCTACCTCGCATTGATGATCTCTTTGATCAGTTACAGGGTGCTACTTGTTTTTCAAAGATTGATCTACGTTCTGGGTATCATCAGCTACGAGTACTCGAAGAAGATATTCCCAAGACAGCTTTTCGCACAAGATATGGTCATTATGAGTTCACTGTTATGCCCTTCGGTTTGACTAATGCTCCTATTGTTTTCATGGAATTGATGAATAGGGTTTGTAAGACTTATTTGGACAAGTTCATCATCGTTTTCATTGATGACATTCTTATTTATTCTAAGACACGAGCCGATCATAAACAACATCTCTGTCTTACTATGAAACTCTTAAAGAAAGAACAACTTTTCGCCAAGTTCTCCAAGTGTGAATTCTGGCTTAAAGAAGTTTAATTTTTGGGACATATTGTCAACGAACAAGGTATTCATGTAGATCCCGCCAAAATCAGTGCGATTAAGGATTGGGATACACCTACTACTCCTACTGAGGTTCGTTCATTTCTGGGTCTCGCGGGTTATTACCGCCGTTTTATTGAAAACTTCTCCAAGATTGCAGTTCTTCTCACTGCTTTAACTCAGAAGAATAAACCTTTCGAGTGGGGATCTAAACAGGAAGAAGCCCTTCAGACCTTGAAACGGAAACTCTGTGATGCACTAATTCTATCTTTACCCGAGGGCAACGATGACTTTGTCGTATATTGTGATGCATCTAACTTAGGCCCTGGCTGTGTTCTCATGCAAAGGAGCAAAGTCATAGCCTACGCATCAAGGCAGTTGAAGATTCACGAGAAGAACTACACGACTCGTGATGTTGAGTTAGGTGCAGTAGTTTTTGCTCTCAAAATCTGGAGACACTATCTGTATGGTATTAAATGTGTGGTTTTCACTGACCACAAAAGTCTTCAGCATATTTTCAATCAGAAAGAACTTAATATGAGGCAACGACGTTGGGTTGAACTTCTAAACGACTACGATTGTGAAATTCGCTACCATCCAGGTAAGGCGAATGTTGTGGCTGATGCATTAAGTTGTAAAGAACAAGTCAAGCTTCACTGTATTCAGCTTCAATCTGATATTCAAACCCGCATTTCTCAGGCTCAACATACTTGTGTTTCACAAGATTTGATAGGTAAGGAATTACCATATCATATTAAGCCTGATCTTAAACTGAAAGACAATGGATTGTATTATTTCATGGATCGTTTGTGGGTCCCAAGTCAAGACAATCTTCGCACTTTGTTAATGGATGAAGCTCATAAGTCTCGTTATTCAATTTATCCTGGTGCAGACAAAATGTATAAGGATCTTCGAACCCAGTACTGGTGGCCGGGTATGAAGAAAGACATTGCCTTGTACGTATCCAAATGCCTTACTTGTCTTAAGGTTAAGGCTGAACATCAACATCCATCTGGATTATTGGAGCAACCAGAGATACCGGTTTGGAAATGGGAAAACATTGTTATGGATCTCATTACCAAGTTGCCACGTACTAAGAAGGGTCATGATGCCATTTGGGTAGTTGTTGATCGTCTTACAAAGTCAGCACATTTCTTGTCAATTCGTGAGGATCTATCTGCTGACAAGCTTGCTAAATCTATGTGGATGAGATTGTATCCCGACATGGTGTTCCTTTGAACATTATTTCTGACAGAGATGCTCGATTCTCGTCTCGCTTTTGGAGAACCATGCAATCTGCTATGGGAACCCAACTTAATTTGAGCACAGCTTATCATCCACAAACGGATGGTCAATCTGAAAGAATAATCCAGATACTAGAGGGTATGCTTAGAGCTTGTGTGATCGATTTTGGTGGTAGTTGGGATTTGTATCTACCGCTGATTGAATTCTCCTACAACAATAGTTATCACTCCAGCATCAACATGGCTCCTTTCGAAGCTTTATACGGTCGAAAATGTCATTCACCAGTCTGCTGGAATGAGATCGGTGAAGCTCAGCTTACTGGACCTGAGCTCATTCTAGAGACTACAGATAAAGTCAAGAAAGTTCGCGATAACCTTCAGACAGCTAGAAGCCTTCAAAAGAGTTACGCGGATAGACGACGCAAACCCTTAGAATTTCAAGTGGGTGATCGCGTCTTACTCAAGGTTTCACCTTGGAAAGGTGTGATTAGATTTGGAAAGACAGGAAAACTTGCACCTAGATATGTTGGACCATTCAAGATCGTCGAAAGAATCGGAAAAGTGGCATACAGACTTTAGTTACCTCCTGAACTTGGAAATGTTCATCCAACCTTCCACGTGTCCAATCTCAAAAAGTGTTTGGCTGATGAAAACCTCCACATACCACTTGATGAAATTCGTGTTGATGACACGATGCACTTTGTCGAGAAGCTTGTGGAAATCATGGAACGTGAAGTCAAGTGGCTCAAACGCAAACGCATACCAATTGTCAAAGTTTGCTGGGAATCTAAACGTGGACTAGAATTTACTTGGGAACGTGAAGATCAAATGAAGGCGAAATATCCACATCTATTCTCACAAGTTTCCTCTAAATTAATTTTGGGACGAAATTTCCTAAAGTAGGGGAGACTGTGACATCTGTGCTTGTGTAATCATTGTATAAACTCTGAATAGTTCAATTATCAATAAAACAATGTGATTTGATCACAAAGTTTGTTTATTTATGTTGACATTTTTCACGTTATGATTTTTGTTCGATTTCAAACTCTATATCGCTTTCTGGAAAGTTATACGCAAACTGATGCGTAAACGTAATCAGTTTAACGCAAAAAACACTCCAGAACATCAACAGATGCTTAACATACCTTAAATAACCTTTACATATCTTAGAAATAAGTTTTAAAGGGTTTGGTATGGCAAAAACAAGTTTATTCGCTTACACGGACTATTTGTGTCAAATTGTGAAAGTCTGCCGATTCGTATAGTAACGTACACTTTGGAACATGATCATAAGTTAAACATACCATAAACATCCTTTACATAGCTTAGAAATAAGCTTTGTGGGGTTCGGTATGCGAAAATAAACTTATTTGATCCAACAGGGACTAAAAGTGTTAAAAAGTGCATAAGTTTCCATTTACGCGCATATCTTACGTTCTGACCATATCCGGACATCCAAAAATTTTCGTAATCATTAAAATATTTTATTTTAGTGATTGGAATGCTAAAAATTCATTCGTCGTGCAATTTGGATCGTTTTTCGCGTCCTTTCGTGTTTCGTCGTAATTAACCGAACAACGAGATCGTACGACCAAACGAACCGACATCCATGATATTTCCAAGCATATTTCATGCCCCCTATACTTTAACATCCTTGTAGAGTCTTGAAATTTGGTTAATGGGGCTTAAACGCGTCGAAAATCAAGTTTTGAGCTTCAGGGGCATGTTCTGCCAACAATTGAATGTTTCTGTCTGATATCCCTGGCGGGGCGCGAAGCCTGAGGGCTTTTTTTCGCGGCCCGCGACAACTGGAGCTGGGCCGAATCCTGTTTTCTTCATTCAGAAGTTGTTCCTTGGGTTTTAATCATGGTTTTTCAATACTATAAGCTGGTTTTTGGACTCCCATGGTATTCTAAACAGTGGGTAACAAATGTAGGGCCAAGATCAATTCTCTAAACACTTGGAATGATCTCAATGGTTCTTGATTCCCTATATAAACCCACCATTTCTTCAATTTCAACTTGCTCACTTCTGAATTTCTTCTCTAATCTGCTTATTAGGAGCTATCCCTTTTGGTTGAAGGCTCGTTTCTTCTAGTTTTCTTGTTCTTGATCCAAGCTTGGACCCTTTGTAAGTCTCCTTCATGCTTGGTTATGCATTTCAAGCATGAAAGTCAAACAATGTTTGACTTTCTGCTTTGACCTTGATTTGGTCAACACAAAGTTCGTTTGAACTTTGCAACGTGAGCGTAATCACGATGGTTATAGCCCCTTGTGACTATACCTACTGATTACAACGTTGATTAAGCATAGTGATGAGTCAAAGTTTCGGTCAAAATACGTATTTATGCGTATTTTGCAACGAAGCTATTTTCGGGTATCAAAACACTTTGTTTTGATATCAAACCTGTTTTCTAACTTAGTTAAACATGTTTTAACATGTTTAACTCGTCACTTTTAGTCTAGTGCTTATATAGGGTCGTAAGTTAAGCGGTCTAAACAACCGCTTAGACTTTCGAACCCAACCCGTTTGGTCGATCATTAGGATCCGACCAAACACATTTTGTGACCATAGTTGTATAGGGAATAACCTTCCGAGTTTATACCTTATGGTCACTTTGTCTAGTTAGTTGTATGATAGGTAGTTCATATGCCTTAGGAAAATGACCAAAATGCCTTTTTTGCGCATAAATTCATGTTAAGCATATGTAACCTAAATTTTGACATCTTGATGTGTGTAAAATGCAACATATAAATTACATCAAATGAGGCATAAAACTAACCCTTTTTTAGTACTAGTGTTGGAAAAAGTATGCTTTTGTCTTCCTTTTGTATTTTCAGGATTAAAAGAGCTTAAATGGAAAAAAGAAGAAAAAATGCAGCTAAATCTAACAATAATACAAGAACAGGAATTAACATGGCATGCCCGACCCCTCGACAGCATCTCGCCAAGCAAAGACAAGAGAACAGAAGGCTGAACACGCCCCGTGCTCAATGAGCACGGGGGCGTGCCCAAGTGTCTGCAGAAAAGACAAAGTTGTAGAAGCTTCTATCACCCACCACGGGGGTGTGCCCAGCGGACACGGGGCCGTAGTCAACTCTAAGATTCGCAGAATCTAGGCAAATCTTGATAGTACAGATACGCTTCTGCACACGGGGTCGTGCCCAACGGACATGGGGGTGTGGTCAACTAATGCAGACAAACTGCAATTAATGAAGAAAGAGAAGATGGGTGGACACGGGGCCGTGTCCGGGCTTCTGTACAGGCTATAAATAGGGGTGCTTGGCTCACTTGAAACTCATCCCTTGACAAACCACCTCTCTCACACTTCACCCACCCACCACCACCATCACAACCCACATCCACCACCATCATCCATCATCCATCATAGAGTGTGTGTAGTAGTCTCGGGATCCAAGATTGATAGTAAGAGTTCTTGACAATCAAATGCCATGTTTGCCTAAGTCTCTTACATCACTTGGTGAAGACAAGCATTTAGTGTAATACTTTTTATTTTTAATATTTTCGCACTTTTTATTTGGTTATGTCTTAATGACTTTAATAACTAGTTTCTTATGTTGAAGGTGAGTCTTCCTTATCATTTGTCCGTGGTGTCTTGGCGTTATTTTACTGTCTATATAAAATAAAAGATTTACACCATTCATATCTCCATGGTCTATATGGAGATATGTTGGCTACCTGGTCGGGGGTTAAGGGAATGGTTTGGTAAGAGTCTTGCCTTGTTCAGTGTATAGAACCTGCAAGGACCTGGGTCAAGCTTAATAGGACCTCCTTAAATACCCACTGGTATTGGATCGCGGGGGTTCGAATTTCTTGATCCCCTCATATGTAAACTACTATTAAAACATTAACCCGGCTATTTAGGATTGTATCCCTGCTGACTCAAACTACTTAGCCGAGGGTAACGTCACCTTGAAAAGAGGGGCCTACCATATTACGCATTAATAACTTAATTAATTATCTTTCAATAATCCAACCCTTTAGGATTATATCATTGCTGACTCAAACTACTGGGTTGAGGGTAACGTCACCTTCAAAAGAGGGGCCTACTACTATAACTAAGATAATCTCTTAAAAAGTGCAAAAGTGCGGAAATAATCAAAGGTTACACTAAAGGCGAGTCGGATCCAAGTGATTCATCTTGTCTATCTGTTTTTATTTTATTTTTATTTTCAGCATTTTTAGTTTTTATTTTCTAGTTTAAAACCTTTTTCTAAACTTTTGATTTGATTAGACATTGAGGATAAACCGGTATTAAAAGCTCTTGTGTCCTTGGACGACCTCGGTATCTTACCAACACTATACTACGCTCACGATGGGTGCACTTGCCCATATATGTGTTTGGTGTTAGTAAATATCGTGTTTTATAAATTTAAAACTTGACTAAAGTGGTTAAAAAGGGCTAAAAATATACTTAAAAATATATAACACCCCACACGCATTAAGTTTTTAGCGCCGTTTCCGGGGACACAAGGATTTTAAGAAAGCTTAAAATCGACGGCCTAATCAGCTTTTCAAAACCTTTAAAAAAACACACGCGCATTTTTCTGCATTTTAGTTAGTTTTGTATTTACAGTAGCCTATACACGGGGCCGTGCTGCACATTTTTATTAAAACACCCAGATACAGAGTCTGAACACGGGGTCGTGCTCACTGAACACGGGGTCGTGTCCAGCCTCTGTTTTTGTTTTTATTTTTATTTTCTGGTCTCGAGACTCTGTTGTGGTCTGCTGAGTGATTCTTATGGATCAATACTCAGGAGGTTACAACTACACCTATGAGGAGGATGATTATAGGGAAGACTATTGTACCATTTCTGGTGACCCACACTCGGTACAATATTGTGACTTATTTCAACCATCCACTTCATACACCTACTATGAGGAGCCCAGGTACGAGCCACCAACTTCATACACATCCTATGAAGACCAAAGGTATGAACCTTCTCCCTCATACTCATATTTTGATGAACCAATGTATGAGCCTTCATACTCATACTTTGAGGAACCAAGATATGAGCCTCCACCTTCATATGCTTATTATGAGGAACCATGGCATGAACAATCCACCTCATATGAGTGTTATGAAGAACAAAATTTCAACCCTTATCCATCATATGCTTACAATGAAGAACAATGGTGTGAACCATCTACTTCCTATGAGTATTATGAGGAACAAAGGATCGAACATCCGGATTCGAGCTTTGAAGATCCTGATCCTTACTCTATCACCGACATAGCCGATAGGATAATAGAAAAATTAAAACTATCGAACGATGCATAAAAGAATCTCGCGCAAGGGAAGAGGAGTCCCGCGCAAGAGAAGAATTAACTTGTAATAAAGAAGAGATAGTTGAAAATGTAAAAATGGAAGAACAAATAAGTGAAAAACCGACACATGAGTTAAACAACGAAAAAGGTGAGTCTGATAACGTCACAATTCAAGAAGAGTCTAATTTTCAAGAAATTAATCTCTTGTCACCTTCTTTCAAAAATCATTGTTTAGTACCCACTCATGCTAAGTTTTTAAAAGAGTTAAACACTAACATTAAAATTGACGAAACGATAAGCATTAAGTTAACGAATGATCAAACTTCGCTAATAAAAGAAGACCCTTTTGAAATCAACATTACATCGGCTCCATGTTTTTATTCAAAACTCCTTTATTAGTAATGTCACAATTGATAAAGATCTTTGTGTTAATATAATGCCGAACTACATTTTCGAAAAATTAAGTATTAGTGATTTTTCTCCACTTCAAATATCCATTTTCCTATCCAATCGGAAAGTAATAAAATCAATCGGTGTAGTTGAGGATGTCTTGATCCAAACAAATCAATTGGTAATCCCAACCGACTTTGTCATCCTTGATGACGCTCCTCTAGTGTTGGGATGACCTTTTGAAAAAACTCACGAAGCTTTGAAAAACCGGAAGTACAACAATCTATCTATTCAATTAGGGGCATTTAAATGAAGTGTCGATCTTGAGAGTTCAATGAAATATCCATTCGGCAATAATGACCCCCTAATTGAAGATGAAGATGAACCACCCGATACAAGAAAAGAAATTGACCACTTTCTTGAAGAGGAGGTCGCCATAGAACAAACTTTTGTGGTTCTTGATCGAAATGAGCAACCAAATAAGGAGTCTCCTAAAGACCCACCTCTTAAGCTCAAAGAACTCACAAAAGGTTTGGAATATGCTTTTCTAGACAAAGATGGTAAATCACCTGTAATTATTTCGTCAAAATTAAGTAGTTTAGAAAAAGAAAAACTAATTACACTTTTGAAAAAACGCAAAAATGCGATTGCTGATTCCAGGATCCGGTGAGTTCGACGGAGCTTCGGTCCCAAAACGACGTGTTCGGTGCGATTATTACGACTAAGAAAGGAGTAGAAGATAGATAGATGTAACACCTCATAAAATCACGTCCAATGATGTGTTGACACGTGTACTAAACCCTAATAAAGTCAAACACTGACTATGAGGAACTAAAATTGTGAAAGATCAAAAACTTTGATTATGGAAAGACTGGAAGTATTAACATTCTTAGACTAAGTCTCTGAATAACCTCGCACAACATTCATATTCTCATATTAGGCCACTTGTTGGATTATCAAAACCGTTTGCATAATAAATCGAAGGATTTGCACGGTAAAGGGTTAGAAGCGTCAACATGTTTAATAATACCTCTGAATGACCTTTTAATGGACCCAAAACATTATTATATCTAATCATACTCTTAAGAATGCAAAACATTGGCCAATTAGGGCTTTAACGTCAATAAGTATCAATACGCGCAAGTATGTGCGTTAAAAAGGGTTAAAAGTGTCAACATGTTAATTCTTACCTCTGAGTGACCTTTTAACAAACCGAAGGATCGAGTAACCTCTATTCCCTATTTTCTGACAAACCCGAAAGTGCGGAATCCAAACAGGTAAGTTAAACCAAGTGACGAACACGTAAGACACAACGATTCAACGATTAACACTCCATTGTATTAATCTAGAAAACGGTTACAATACAATGTTTATAAGATGCTCTCATAAACTCTCAGTGTGTGTGTGTTTATAGTGTTCTCTCTCAAATCTATTCAGACTTGTCTAACTGTGTTCTGTCTGTTATCTGTGTATATATACTGAACCATGACGATGAAACACTTGAGAGTCGACGAAACAACTGTTTCGTCGACGAAACACATTTAACATATATCAAAGTCGACGAAACACACTTGTTTCGTCGACCTACATGTTGTACCGGTCCAAATCAAACAAATGGCCCAAGTGAAGGAGGTTTCGGCCCATTGAAAGTAGATTGGCCCAATCACAAAGCACATGCACGTCCATGTTCTCTGTATTCATCAAATTGTAAGATTAGCCAACTTATGACATCATCATGATGATGTCATGATGATGTGGCAGCGTGAACCGGCTCGCGGCGCGTCGTGCTTCGCGTGTCGAACTCTGGAGCGCACGATGGAGGAATGTCGTGATGTCGGGCTTGAGCCGAACCTAACCGGGTCAAACCGAACCAAGCTGAGTCGAACCGAACCGAGTCGTGTCCACTCAATATGTATCAACAAACTCCCCCTTGGACGCTACTCGTGAGGTTCGTCTTCCATATCTTCCATGTCGGAGGATCTTCAAAGTCTTCACATGTCGTAAGTAGAAAGTGTATCAACAAACTCCCGCTTGTATTTAGGAAGTGTATCAATAAACTCCCCCTTTGATTATGCTTGTGAATCTTTTGACTTCAATGCTTGAGATCCTTGTGGTGTTGGTGATTGATCAGCGGCAACTCGATCATCTTTATCATTTGAGTGCCTTCACGTCATGTCTTCATTCCGAAGCTTGTCAACGAACATGTTCTCTTCGCCTTAAGCATCTGCACATACAAGAAATCTAAACGCGTAATGAGAACAACTGCTTGGAATATAGTTAACATTAAACAAATGACACACATGTGACCAATCCTTATTCAACTACCGTCCGACAGTTTAGTTTGAAAAGTTAACAGATTTTTCAATTTTGATTATTAACTTTCAAAACTTGCAAACTCTGACCATTTATGAAGATCAGTCGTTTTGGTTTTCATCAGATTTCAGGTAACGAAGACTTGAGTTCCAACATCGGTTAATCAAAACTAAAGCAGAAATAAAATCTTTTTGGCTTTTATAAAGTTTATATTAAAACACACCTAAAATCTTTTTGGTATTTTGAATATTTCAAATGAAGACTGAAAGCAATAAATAAAAATATACAGAGTTGCAGAAACTAAGAAAAGAAAATATATACAAACATTCTTTTTGCGAGTTTCGAGGGTAAGAGAATCATATCAGTGTACGGTCATGTCAAAACGCTCTTGTTGTTCTTTTTGTTAACAATTAGATAAACATCCTATAATGATTATCGGTATTGTTATCCACATAAGCTCAACTTATCATATGTAATCATGGCGAGGGGATACGTTAATGTATGATTTATACTTACCGACCGGTGTTCATCCACATCACGACACATTCCCGTATCAAGGTATGCACGAGGATTCATCTTACTGGTGAGTATACCATTTATCATCTGTTTTGACGTATATGAAAATGTGAGAAACTCACTTATTTTGATGAAAACAAGCCCTATGTGATAGAATCACTTATTGATGAGGAACTTGATTTTCAGATGCATGAAGGGCACAAGAGCAAGTCCATGAACAGGTCAGTACTTTCGTACAGCAAAGAGATGAACTTGACTCCCGGATAAATGTGATATATTATCACTTGTTTTATGGACATGTGATTGTTGATCACTTATTGAGATCGTATGCAGTATGTACACGTATGTATGGTATCATGGAAGATCTAGACTTCGTCTCCGTAATTTTTACGGTTTGATACAACCATGATACCCAGATGATAAGACAGCATAAAGACCGAATATCTCAGAACCTCGGCAATCTCTCAAACGAAATTTCGGTACTAAGACCATAAGCCAATGTGTGGTTCCCACCTGGTCTTCAGTCGATTTAGGATTTATATCACCCTGCACACTTTAATATGATTGTGAGCCTACCGATACATCTTATATAGAGCTACTTAACATTTTTCATTTTGCATTTCAGTTTAAAGAGGTTTCAACAGACCACTGATGTACTATCATTTTCTCTTTTTCTCACCAGGAAACTCATTTTTGTTTTTCCAATGTTTTTGGGTTTTGAAATTTTTTGATGTTTTTGAATTTTTCAAATTTGGATTTACTCCCCCTAAAATCAATAAACTTACAATAATTTAAAAAACACAAAGATATTTACAAAAACGATTTTCCGATGTGGATTACTCTTGCTTGACCTTAATGCCGTTTACCAATAATAAAAAGTCAAATCTTGATTTATCAAATGCTTTGGTGAAAAGGTCGGCACTTTGGTCATCGGTGTGGACCATGACAACATTGATGAGTTTCATATTGAAACAATCACGTGTGAAGTGATATTCGAGTTCAACGTGTCAGGTCAAAGAGTGCTGTACAAGATGATAATAATTCATAAAGCAGCTTAAATATCGACAAGTATAGGAGAGATAAGAAATTTAAAACCGTATCCTGCAACTGCTTCGTGCATTGCAAGGAATCTGAGTGCTCTCCCAAACTGGATATCCACCCGTTGTGGATTTCAAAGTCGATTTTGTAACTACTGTGAAATCTCTTCACAACAACAAGATCATAGACCTCTGGGTCCGGCTGGTCTTCCACATTGCACCAGCGAAGGTCTTTGTCTTTCTCTTTGAGAAGTAGTGTGCGGTTGTTCAATCCATGCCAAGGCATCCGCACACCCGGTTGGTTTGTTCAACAAACACATTTTCTTCAATCACACCGCGAAGAAATGTACACTGCACGTTCATCTTGTTCATTTTGAACTTCAGACGTGCTGCATGTGCGTACATTTTGTTGGAATCTATCCTGAGAACCCGATAAAAAACCATAACAACCAAATTTTGGCACATTTTTCATCTGGTCGAATTTTTCAACTTCATTCAACCACATTCTTTCACCATCATTCCTTCATCGGAATTTTGGTCTTCTTTACTTTTTCCTTTCTCTCCATAAATGGCAACAATATTCTCCTAGATGTAACAATGTTTTAGAGCCTTATGTCGCCGATCTTGTGCATGGATGCTCCACTATCAACAATCCTAAGACTATCAATAGTTCCTCCTGGAACATCCTGCACACTCATTCAGAGATTAGTTGGAGAGGGGGACCCAAGCCTTCACAGACTTGGGTCGTCTGTCATCATCGAGAATTGTGACATCCATTTCCCTATGATTCGGAATTGATGTAGCTCCCCCTGAAACAATTTCGGATTTTGGTTTCCAAATCTGTTTTTGTTTTTCATTTTTAACTTCTAACTTAACAGACTGTGTTTGGATAACCTCTGGTTTTAAAACCTTTTCAACTTCTTGTCGTTGTTTCTTTTTCTGTTTCATTTCCCGTTGTTTAACAAGACGAGGGTCCTGTTTTGGTGAAACAGATCTTTTATGGTAACTGTTACCATGGGGGGGCATCAACCTTTGCCTTTCCTTTCGTGAGATATGGACAATTTCTGACAATGTGCCCATACTCACCGCATTCAAAACATGATCTCCGCTCAACAAACCTCGGAGTATCATAACTGTAGGAGCTTGATGATGAACTTCGTGATCTTGAGGTACTTAGTCCTACATCACAACCGTTTGTATGTTGTGTGTAATTGTTTTGACTGTTTCTTTTCAAAATTTTACTTTGTTTAACAAAATCCGTGTTGGATTTGTTTTCAAAAGTTTCAATTTTATCAGTCCCTCTTGATTTCACGAAGTTTATCTTTTGAAACTTCTTTTTGTTTTGGCTTTGTTTGCCTTTTCCCTTTCCTTGGTAAGCGTGACTTTGCTTTCGTTGATTGTTTTGAGATTGCAATTTTTTATTCCCGTATTGCTTCCTAACTACGGATTTTGGGATAGGAGCACAATGAGTTACTACAACTCTTGGGCTCGACTTTCCCAAAAACTTACTAGTAGAATCTTCAAAAACTTTATCAATCAAGGATTGATTGACATTTTTGATTGGGAAATCTTTATCTGAATATATTTTATTAGATCCAATCAATGTGTAAAGCAAGTTCACGCCTTCACAACTTGCAGATGAGGATTCAACAGACTTGGCGGTTGAAGTCACAAACGGTTTTGCAGGTGGATCACAAAGAATGTAATTTTCGAGAGGGATGTTTTCCTCTTTTGTTACCGTTTCTGACTGTTCAGAGTTAGTATCCTCGGATTCATCATCTGACGAATCAGCATCCTCAACAATGACTGGAGGATCCTGATTTCGTTCAGTTGTTGACCATTTCGTATCGGCTGATTCATTCGAATCTGAGGATACTTCCTTTTTGTAACCAATCCCAGCTGTGAATTCCTCAAGGTTCAAAGAAACTGAGGGCTCAAAATGAGGTTTATTTTCCTCATCAGGCATCGAAGAATAATCGTGTTTAATAGGTGGTGGACATTTCTTATAACCTATGCATGTGACATCCTTTTTCTTTTTCTGTATGTCAATGATGTGATCCAGCACATACCTAGAGTTTGAATAACTATTCAGCTTAAGCTGGATCGCCTCACTTTCACACTTAGCACAGGCTAACTCTTTTTGCATGATCTCAAGACGATTGATGTAAAGGTTTATTTCAGTTTGTTTTCTTGAAACCATTTTCGTTAGCTCGGTCTTATCTGCTTTTAATGTTTCAATTATCTTTTTAAACTCCTTTTCATAATTTTCACGAAACATGTTGGCCTCTGTGCATTTCGAAAGATCCATGATCAAATGTTGATTGTGGATAAATGTCACATCATATTTGCTTTTCAAATCGTCATATTTGCTTTGCAAATCAGACAATTTAACATTTAATCCAACACATATATCACACCTATCACAACTATCAGATTTTGATTCATCGACACGTACCTGACTGGAATCACTCTCAGATGTTGACCTATCTGCATCAGAATCAACAACCTCCCTTGATGATTCACATTCAGATCCATCCTCGCTTGAACTTGAAGTTGTAACATCTTCAACTGAAGTTGAAACGTCTTCAACTGAACTACTGTCATGTTCAGAACTGTCATCGTTTCGCGATGATTCACCATTGCTGGCCTCTTTGACAATTTTAGCATAAAACGCCGTTTTTGTTTGACTACAGTTCCTTGTATCAAGAGATGATGGTGCTACAGTAGAACGTTGGCGCTGTGAGGCAACTGGTGGTAATGGATTTCCATACAAGTCTGTGGTTGGAGCTGGCTTTACAGGAACTTGTATCGGATTGCCATACAAATCTGTTGTCATTTTCGGTTCACTTTGCTTTTGATTAGTAACCGATGCCCACATTTCTGCCGTAATAGAACTCGCTTTGGATGAAGACGAGGAAGTGGGAGATTCGGCCCATGATGGCGATAAACGCGTGTTTATATACTTGCTCTCTGCAGTTGACGGAGTACCCGACCAAGCCGGATTCATTTTGAATGTATAATGACGAATACCTGCTCAAAACACTCAAATCAAACAGTTAAATATGATTTAAAAAGCTTCTGTTAACAATATGAAAAGATATGTGACGAAAATAGGGGTTTTCGTTGCTGATATGTTTGATTTTGTCGCTGAAAGGGTGATTTCGTCGCTGAAAGGGTGATTTCGTCACTGAAAGGGTGATTTCGTCGCCGAAAGAGTGATTTCGTCGCTGAAAGGGTGATTTCATCGCTGAAAGAGTGATTTCGTCGCTGAAAGGGTGATTTCGTTGCTGAAAGGGTGATTTCGTCGCTATGTGCCTTTTATGACGAAATCAGGGGCTGTTTTCGTCGCTAATGTGCCTTTGACGAAAATGAAAGGGTTTTCGTTGCTGAAGGGTTTTCGTTGCTGGGGGGATTTCGTCCAGCTCAAATCAAGTTGTTGAAAATGGGTGTTTTCGTTGCTGGGGGGATTTCGTCCAACTCAAATCAAGTTGTTGAAAAATGGGTGTTTTCGTCCAATTGTATGATGAAGATGGCTGATTTCGTTGACTAAGGTGAAGATATTTTTCAACAAAATTAGATCTTTTCTTATCCTGACACAAATGTCCAATTTTCAAACACTATCTTATCTTGTGTACCTGTTATTCAACTTGTCATCATTTCAATAGTCAAGTTTGTCAAACAATAATAAACAAACAATATCAACAATAATTTAGCAAACTCAAATCTTCAAACATTCAAATAAGAAACCCAGAAGATGAAGAACAACATGAACATTTTGAAGATGCCAAAGAACTGTATAAGTTTTTCAGCCACCGGAAAATTTTTCGAATGCAATTTTTGTGTAAATGATCAATAAAAATCCTTTCTTAACATGTATAAATGAAACATAACAAGATTTTTATAAACACAATCAGCAAAAACACAAGATTTTCAAAGATTTAAACCTGATTTTTCTGAAAATATAAAATTTTTGTTCCCGAAATCTGTAGGTCCCGAAATATGAGGATCGATAACGAAAACCTATCCTTGTTTATAACAAACAATGTCATGGGTGCGGAATCCCCGTAACGATGCCAAATCAAACACAGTAAAATAACACACGCGGAATAATCAACGAAACGCAATCGATTGATTAAAATGGGATGAGAACCAAGAACAACTGATACACACACAGTTTGACAGAATAACTTTAAGGGTATGCTCTCATCTAGTTTCTGAGAGAAACTAGAAAGTGTTTATATAGTAGCCTGGGCCTTAGTCTCGATGAAACACAAGGTGGGTCGACGAAACAAACATTGGGCCAGGTACTGGGCCTGAAGCAGCCCAACAGTCGACGAAACAAGAGTTGTTTCGTCGCTGATGTCGACGAAACAGAATCAATTGACACAAGTGTGTTTCGTCGAGAGGTGTTCGACGAAACAAGTCTGTTTCGTCGAAGGCTGCCAAAGATGATCTGTTTGCTGCAAACAGACAGTTGCAGCAAACTGATACAAACACAAATATAATGACCATAATACCCTTATATGCAACATGCATTGTTCGTTATACATTACATATCAAATAGAGACAAAATAAGTCGGACACAAGTGGATAGGAGGATATCCGACTTGGTCGACGGCAAATACAGACTCGATAAACGTTAAAAGACCGTACAAAATACAACGGTAAATAAGACTAGTTACAGACACAAAAAGGTGCACCAACAAACTCCCCCTTGTCTGTTACTCGTCTTCGGTCTTCAATCTTCTTTCTTCAGTGTTGTTCGGACCACGAACTGCCCGCATGAATTCCCCGGTAATAGCAAAAACAAGCGACACGCTGAAATTTCAAAGCTTGATGTGCGTCCTGATCTTCATAGAAAATGTCGTGACGATATAATCTGTTGATGTCAGCCTCGGACATGTTAACGATCCACATTGGATCCAACATCCGGTAATTTGCACGATCACCTCTAAACACGATCACGGCTTCATGAGTGTCTGAGTCGTAGCACCATAATGCCATATCTTTGAGAAAATCCTGCTGCATCGGCATTAATGGGATTTTATCTACGACTTTCGCTGGCTGATACACAAGCTTGTATCTGCCAGTGTTAGTTGCCGGATCGAGAGTAAACTTGATTTGTTGATAAATAGGGAATTGAGGCTTGTATGACTTGTCTTTCCAGCCAGACTTCTTGTTCATCTTTATCAGCCGTTCAAATAAAGTTGCTCCTTCAAAGTTTGAGCGATTTATGAGATCAATCTTCGTCAATGCTGCCACATCATAAAAAGGCAAAGATAGAATGCTCAGCATCTGTGGCATTTTCAGATGTATCACGGTTCTTTAAATGCTCATCATTTCATCCACATTCTCCTGAAACCTACTTCATAAAACGTCCTTGCATTTGAAAAATCAATCAAAATGGAAATCTGTTCAATTAAACAAAATCTGTTCAGTGTACAAAATTTTCATGCCTTGGTGTTTTTGAAAATTGATGTCGACGAAACAGAGTATGGTCAACGAAACAAGATATTATCGACGAAACACACATGGTCAAAGTCAAAGATGTCAACTTGGTCAACCTGGTCAAACTTGTTTTAGTAGACGACGAAACAAGTCCGTTTCATCGAAGCTACGACGAAACGCAACAGCCCATTTCCATTTCGTCGTGGGCTAACTTTTTAAGGCCCAAGTCCAGCCCAACTTGTCCGTTTCGTCGAGCCCAAAGCCGTTTCATCGAATTTTCCGTTTCGTCGTAATGAGGCGGTGTATATAAGGGGTCCCAGTGTTCAACTTTTTCAAAACCCAAACTGTTTGGCTTCTTCTTCACTCAAAACCCCATACCCTCTGTAACCGACCCCAAATCTCTCAAAAACCCTCTTTTTTTCTTGAAATCTAACAAACTCAAAGGTGCAAAAATGTTACTGATTGTGTTTCTAACATTATGAACCGTTTGTTTTTGTCCGAAACCCTCGGAGACTCGTGTTTTCTTGTGATTTCATGTTTCTATCTTGTATCTTGTTTGATTGCTTGTGAAATATGATAGATTTAGGGTTTGTGTAAATTTTTATGCTTTGATTTGGGCTATGGTTTGATATACAAAAACAGGGGATGTTTGGTTGTTTATTGGTTGATTTGATTTGGTGGGTTTTGGTTAAAACTGGTGTCGATCGTGTAAACTAAGATTGGGTGTCTGCTTGTTTTGGGTAAAACATGCTTCAAAAGGATGGATTGTGTGTTTCTTGTTCATCGGATTAGATCCCATACGGCGAAACAGAGAAACCCCCAAAATCGACGAAACGGATAAACCCTAACTGTTCACAAACCCCCTTTTCGACGAAACAGACATGACGAATCAAACACGACGAAACAAACATGATGAATCAAACCAACGGTGAAACGGATCCGTTTCATCGAGATAATGTCGACAAAACAAACTGGTCAATGGTCAACTCCGTTTCATCGCATATCTTTCTGTTTCGTCGAAGACCTTCTGTTTCGTCGTCCATGCCTTAGCAATTTTTTCAGTTTAGATGCCTGTTAACAGAATGTTTGTATCAATGTGTTATATGTCCTTTTGATATTCAAGCATAATTATATATAAGTCTAATACACTTAGTGTGACATTATGACTTATTGTGGACATTTTCATGTACAGATGGCACCGAAAGGAGAACGTAAGAAACCGACTAAGAAAGAGAATAAGTCTGAATGTCTGAGACGCGTCATAACCAAATCGCTTATCTGGATCCAGATGACAAGCTCGTTGAACTGAAAGATATCACGAAGTGGATCAGGGAGTCGCGGATCAATCATGCTGTTACATTCTCGACGCCCGTTTACAAATCCCTTATCAAGGCTTTCTGGAATTCTGCAAGCGTTGTACAATTGGATGGAAAAGAAGTTATTAGGGGTCATGTGAATGATTTGGATGTCATAGTCTCTCCGGATATTCTGAACGAGGTTCTACAGTTACAAGACCATCCTGATGCTCCAGATTCTATTCCTATCATGTGTACGCGAGGCTGCTTGTCAATGATTATGAATGTTCAACATCCTGGTCTTCCTAAAGCCGACAATGACCTTCTGAAGATAGAAGCAATGAACTTCAATTCATTAAGGATAATCAAGAACCTTGCAGCCAAAAGATACAAAGAAAGCGTGCCTCCAAGGAAGTTGTTTGGTGCGCTAGGAAATCCTGATTATATTGCTCCAGCTAATGATAAATGGCGTCATGATGACAGCCAATCTGATAACGAAGAGCCGGAGTTGGAGAGAAAAAGGATTGAAAATTTTGGTCCAGATCCGGTTGATTCTGATATGTCAGAGAGTGATAAGATTAGCCAACTTATGACATCATCATGACATCATCAAGATGATGTGGCAGCGTGAACCGGCTCGCGGCGCATCGTGCTTCGCGTGTCGAACTCTGGAGCACACGACGGAGGAATGTCGTGACGTCGGGCTTGAGCCGAACCTAACCGGGTCGAACCGAACCAAGCTGAGTCGAACCGAACCGAGTCGTGTCCACTCAATATGTATCAACAACTTTCAGTTCTGACCCAAATTAGCTTAGTTTAATTATGCCTTAGGGTTTCTTTGTGACCATATTATATGTTAGTATAACCCCCTGAAGTTATACTACATGATCCTTTAGAATTAGAGTTCATATGCATGTTTCCGTTATTTGCTTAAAAGTTGACCATTATGCCCTTTTGATATTAAAACGAGATTTTAAAAATGTGAGAGGACAAAAACCTTTATTATTGATTTATAAACATGTCCTAAAAATTTGACATCAGTTTGAGGTCTAAATCAGGAGATATGCACGATATCGTAAATTAAAGACTATTTATTAATTAAACGGCATTTTTGGCATAAAGCCTATTTAAACCCAAATTTTGACACCAAACCTTTTGCCCACTGATGTAATATAATATTTAGGGATTTTTGAAGATTTTTTTTGAATTTTAAACTGATCATAACATAGGGTTCTTGCATTGACTCGGTAATTGACGGTTATGCTTTTTTTGCTAATAATATGAGTTTTACACATCCTTTACATATCAAACCTTTTTCTACTGATTTTATATATTAAATAAATTATTCTAAATAGTAAAGGCTGTTCAAAATCTCAGATTTACTTATTTAACCCGAATACCGTCAAATACCGGCTTTTATGCGATTTAGGCGCATAGTATGGTTTAAAACCATATTAGGCACCTAAAGCTTGATACCTACTGATGTTATGAATAAATTTTTATACTTTAACAATAAATAAAAATTTTGAACTCAGATTTCCAAAATAAACCCTTAAAGCATATGTGAAATGACTAAAATGCCCCTACGGTGCATAGTTTGGCCATAAATGATAAATTTCACATGTGTGAGATATCTTACTGATATAACTTGATAAAATAAATATTTTTACTGATCATTTCAGACCAGAACCTCAGATTGTCATTTAACCTCTTTTATAATATTTTAAAATGACCAAAATACCCCTACGGGGCTTAAATTGATATTAAATTCGTTTTGGGCATAATGGAAGGTATCCTACTGATATCACAACATATTTAATGCATATTAACTTGTGAAACATGTTCATGACTCATTTGGTTGCCCGTATGCATTTTTTCGCATTCGGTACAGTTTATGTAACTAGTTTGCATAAATTAACCGAAACGGGTCAAACCTTATCATTTTCACTTCAAAATTCAGAATGTGTTTAGTTTACCCATATTATACAAGTCTCCATACTTGTCGGGTCTAAATCACATTCAAATCTGGTCTTCGCTTAATCTTGCGTTTTGAACCGTAAACATTTCCTTAAAACTAACCGGTCTAAATTTCAACTTAAATAAGACCCGTTAGGAATCTAATAGGTTAATAAAACCTTCATTCCAGATTAAGAGCCCCAGTAGAGGTACTTGTGCTTGCTGATTTGAATATACGGCTGAGAATAAATTACATTTTAGCTCAGGTAAATACTTTTAACTTATTTTCCGTTATACGGGCTTGGGATACGGTATTATAATGATACCGCTTGGTCGGGTGTGTATTTATTTAAATCGGATTGGGATTAACATATTTACATAACCCATTTTAATCTGTCTTGTTTGGTATATGGCCTTTGGGGGGTTAATGACCATGTCCTAGATATCCTCGGCTCATTCATTGAAATGACCACGACTTAAGCACGGGGTGTAGGCATACACCTGACAGTTGCGTATGTATAAATGGTAATCCACAATAAGGAATTCTCCTTGTGGGCATTATACCTGTGGTGTGTCAGTTAATCTTGTCCAGCTCTTCTAACCGGCCCTGACGGACGGCAAACATATAAATCTGTATACAAGATTAGTTTTAAAATAATCGTCCCAAGTTATCAAAAGATATGTTGTGCCTTGTGTATCCAAATCAATTTTCTTAAACATTTTCAAAATGAGTCAGTTAATTGTATTTACCAGTGTAAACTGACATATTTTCCAAAAAGATTAAGTGACAGGTACTGTACGTAATTGGCTGGGAGCTCAGGGCGTTAATAGGGAATCTTGCAAGTTCTAGACGTCTAAAGTTTGTTGAACAGTGTTTATCCTTCTGTTTTAAGATCCGCCTGTGGATCCATCTTACGATCCGTTTGTAATATTGATGTTACTTTTGAATCGGTTTGTAATATATTTACTTTAGACTTCCGCTGTGCATTGAACTGTGATTATTTGACTATGATGATATCAACTACGTCACGATACTCCTCACCGGGCCCACCGGCAATACGTGGAAATATATGGGTGTGACAGGTTGGTATCAGAGCCAACGTTTGAGTGAATTAAACACTAGCCCTTAGTGTTTCAACTCAAATGACACAGTAGCACATTCCTTAGACCTTCTGAGTCTAGACTTAACATAGGAATACTCTCATCCCTATTCAGTAAAATATTGTTTTTCGATTTTATGTATTTTGAATATGTAGCCAAGCAAAGAAGCTGTAATGGAAATTCTCCACATCCGAAGCCTAGAAATGTCGAGCTTCGTACCACAGCTAGAGTAGACATGCAACCAAGGAGAAAACATTCAGAAATAAAGTGAAGAAGGAACTCCTTTTACTGAATTTCGTTTCCTTAGTAGTCCTTATAAGGACATATTTATCTTTTAGTCCCGTTTAGGGCAATTATGTACCCCTTTTAAAATTATTGGAATGTTTTATCTAAATTTCAATTTATCATTATATATGAATATAATATATGAAATAAATCAAAATATCATTCCTTTTTGTAATTGAACTGCCAGTATGTATTAAAAAGAGTCTTAAAAGGTATAACCTAGCTTATATGTCATTAAAGACCAAGCTATAATGGTAAAACCTGTTTAAAAGAGATTCAGATCCTTGTTAACATTTGAAAACATGTTAACACTCCTGGCAATAGTGATACGATAAAATCACACTTGTCATCTTTATATCGGGAATTTCCAATCCCTTATTTAGCCTAATGATCTAGAATCATGGGTTCATATCATCAATTAAGATGATCATATATTAAACATCCATTTGTGATGAAGTGCCTACAGGCCATGATTATTGTCCTCTGAGACAAGAAGACAGTAGTAGTCTACGACTCTCTGTCAAGAGAAGGTAATGAACTATGTTCAAGCCTTAATGCCTTGGTTCCATAAAATCATGGCTTATGAATTAAAATTGTCCTTGTGACTAGGCCTTTGTATGCCACCCTATTATCCTTAATAGTTTATAACTGGGATAAAATATAATAAAAAATTAAATAAATCAAATTAACCAATATGGCTTAAGTTACCATGGTTAATGAATTGCCATAAAAGACAATTCCATAAAAAACCTCTGAATAAATCATTGTCAATATTTATGTAGCAATCAAGCTACATGGCTGGATCAGATGAGGTTAACAGCCACCCGAGGGAGAATAATGATACTACCAGAGTTAATATAGCTGGTGCAGAACTGCAGGCATTAATAGATAATGTCGTTACTCGAGCTCTTGACATACAGTATAATGAATCAAGTGGTACACGCACCAAGACCCAGTCTGTGCCTCATACAAAACCACCTTCCCAAACGCATGTATCTCATAAGGACGATTCTCATCACTCATCAAATCAGAGGAGTGTTCCGCCTAGACAGGTTGTGCTTAATCAAGAGCCACGTGTTAAAACCTGTTCATATAAATATTTTATCTCCTGCAAGCCTAGAGACTTCACAGGAGAAAAGGGAGCCATAGATTGCATGATGTGGCTCGATGAGATGGATGCAGTGGTTGATATTAGTGGTTGTGCAGAACAGGACATTATGAAATTTGTGTCACAATCGTTTAAGGGTAAGGCGTTAGCTTGGGGGAGGTCCCTAATCCAAGCTATAGGGAAGATCCCGTTATACAACTTGACTTGGGATCAGTTTGTTGCTCTTATCAAAGAAAATTATTGTCCTCAACATGAAGTTGAGAAAATTGAGACTGACTTCTTGACCTTGGTCATGAAGAACTTATGTAGCACCTGGGAAAAATCCACAGTCATCCTGATTTGACACTTCGCCGTTTTCGGAGTACTTATCAAATTTCGGGACGAAATTTCTTTCAAGTTGGGGATGATGTGATAACCCGAATTTCCATGACTTTTCCTTGACACGTTACTTGTATTTTTTTTTTCATGATTCATTGCGTTGTATTAGAGGTACCTTTGTTATTTAATGGAATGTTATATTGTATGGGAAACCTGTTAACTAATTAAGATTTGTAAACATAACACCTTATCCTCACACTAATCGAAAGATTTGTGCTATCAACTTACCCGACGAAACTTGATGTTTTTCATGTTGCATGGAAAATTGTCAGTAGCATGTGATTGTTTATATGGGAATTGTCAGTAGCATGTGATTGTGTATATGGGAATTGATAAGGTTATGATTGCATGTATATTTAAGATTAGATATAATATGCTAAGTGCTCTCGTTAATCAATGAATAGGGTTTCAATGCAAAACTGAAATATAACTGGATGTAACATGTGAGATCTAATAGGGTTGGTAATCGTATAAAGTTGTTAACTTTGAATTAGAATGGCGGCCCATGTGAGATCTAATCATGCAAAGTAGTTATTTTAATAAGTTGTCAGTAGGCATAGCATGAATAATTAATGATGAGATGATACTTTGTGTGTGTGATTGAAATCTGTGAAAGTGGCGACTCTAATCTTAGTATGCATAATATAATTTTAGTACACAAAGAATAAGAATGATAATGATGGATGAACAATGGAAACCGTGAACAATAGGGTTTGATGAAGTGTTGTAACTGCTAAGAGTAGCCGACGAAACCTCTAGTGATTCGTCACCCTCTTACATCGACGAAACCTCAAGTGTTCCGGCACTCATAGTATCGACGAAACCCCCTAGAGTTTCGTCACCTGTCATGACGACGAAACACTCCAATGTTTCGGCAGATTGAGGTTTCGTCGTCCAGGATATAGATCAAACTGTGGTTAGTACTTGAATGATAGGAAGGACTTTTGACGAAACCCTTCTATTCTTTGCTAATAATATAAACATTGACTGTTTGTTAACGACATAAACATCGACTGAGGAAACATGGTCTAGTTGGTATGAGTAGTACATGTAACTGTTAGCATTGTTGTGAAACACACATGAGAATTGTGGAATCGTATGACTTGAATAACTGTTGGGTTGTTTGAATGCATACTATGACTGTGAATTATACGTAAATCATGCGAATGAAAACTAATTTCGTAAACATGAATACAATAGGCTGTGATTGTTTAAGTGTGCACAAGTAGCTTATCATACCGAGCAAACCAAGGTGAGTTCACTGCCCTTTTTCCAAGCATGCATCCCGGGGAGGGATATCTGGTAATTGTTCCGGGGAGGAACGTCTAGTTAATGGGATGTTTGTTATTACTCATTTTCTATCATATAAGACCCCTTACATCTACCGATAGTTGCCGGGGAGGCAACGAGGTTATTAGTTGATAGCGCTATTAGGATTGGCACCTTCACACCGTACCGGGGAGGACGAGCGTGAACTAATTACCTTGACCACTTGACCAATGCTTGATAGAGGCATTGGGGTTGGGCAAATACATCTTGTAGCCATTTGCGGTAATCGAGTTAATAACATCATCAAATCAAATCATTGAACTGGTTTATACACTTATCTGGTAACTAAACGCGTAAACAAAACTTTGAACTCACCAGCGTCGCCTGACACACTTGTCTGCATGCTTGCAGGTCGTTAGATTCTTGTTATGGACTTGCTATCTGGGAGTGCTAGAGTGGTCATGGATCGAGACTCTTGGTTATTTGATGCATTGGTTCTGAACACTTATTTAGAAACAGTTGTTTAACAATTTTTCCTTATGCTTCCGCTGAATGTTTTCTCTTGTTTTAACTCATGACTTGGGTTTATCTTATGCAATGAAACGAATGTTTTATTTAAATATTTACTATTGGTTCAATATGATTGGTGGCTTGGATCCTGGTACGTCATACGTCCCGCAGTGTTTCCGCACGTGGTATTTTGGGGGTGTGACAGTTTGGTATCAGATCCACTGGTTATAGTGAACTACGTTTTAAAACGTTTTTATAAAACCAGACTATAACCGAACAACTTCGAAAATCGACCATGACACTCAGCTCCAGATTGCAAGGTTCGTCTTCTGTCTACTTTATGCATTACTTGTTTAGTAGTCACACACTCACAGCTTGCATGAAACAACATACTAGATACTATGGTGACTTGATAGTGAGACACTACTTTTCGACTTTTGTGAATCGTAAATCCAGTGATAACTTCTGCTTTGCTACTTGAATGCGGGGGAAACTTTTAGCGCAAGTTAAGAGGCACTGAGATGAGCATGCAAATTGCCTTATTATTATGGGTGCACACATAATAATAACGTGAGGTGCATGTAATTCCCAGTGAGGCTTAATGAGTGTGAGAAGGGTTCTGCCCTATTGTGTGTAAACTTGGTAGTTGTAGATTTCAACGTGAGACTTGACTCTTACCTCATCTCGACTCCTAAATTTGTTCTCTTTCCTTATATAGAATCATGAGTGGATGAGGTCATGGACATGGTCACATCGCGATGACCCAAGCTGAGCTGACAAACTTAATCAACACATGTGTGGTTGAGGCTCTGGCAGCCTACCAAGCTGGTACGAAATGTACCAAATACTTTTAATCTTGTATCGCGTACACAACTCTTACTCCTGTGTTATATTTTCTTTCGTTCAGCGCATCCGAACAACCAGCCTGCTTACACGTTTAAAACATTCATGGATTGTAAGCCACAGACCTTCAGTGGGACTGAAGGGTCGGTAGGACTCCTTCGATGGTTTGAGAAGGCAGAATCGGTATTTGCAATGTGTAACTGTCCTGCTGGGGACAGAGTGAAGTATGCTACGGGCATGCTCGAGGATGGTGCCCTGACATGGTGGAATGCCCAGGTTCAGATGTTGGGCATCGAGGCGGCAAATGCCACTACTTGGGATGATTTTAAGGAATTGATAAGGGAGGAGTATTGCCCTCGGGATGAGATTCAGAAGCTAGAGAATGAGTATTATGATCTGAAGATGGTGGGATCAGAAATTGAGGCATACGTGAAACGGTCTCATGAGTTGGCTATCATGTGCCCGAACTTGTCCCGACCTCCGCACCGAAGAATAGAACTGTTCATCAAAGGATTAGCTCCACGAGTGAAGGGTTTGGTTACTGCAGCAAACCTCAACAACTTGCCTCAGATTGTCCGTTTGGCTCACAAGATCACTGATCAGGAGGTGGAGAGTGGTTCTCTACCACCGCGTGTTTCTGCCACTACTGCTGCTGCAACCACAGCTACTACGCCTGCTAGTGATAACAAGCGCAAGTGGAACGATACTGACAAAGCAACTAGTTTGAGTCAATCTCAGAAAAGGCCTGACAACAGCAACAACCGCAGTTTCAGTCAGTCATCCTCAGTTAACCAAAGCCACGGCAGCAATCAGAATCAGGGCTCCTATGTTGGGAAGAAGCCACAGTGCAACAAGTGTGGCTATCATCACTATGGGCAGTGTGTCCGGGCTTACCGTAGGTGTGAGAAAGTGGGCCATGAGGCCAAAGACTGTAGAGCCCCGCAGCCAAAGCAGCAGCAGCAGCGAAATCAGCAGTATCAGCGACAGCAAAGACAACCACCCCAGCAGAACCAGGGCTTTAAGAAGGGGTTTTCCAGTGTGGGGATGAGGGCCACTTTAAGCGGGATTGCCCTCAATTGAATCAGAATGTTAACGATAATAACAACCGCTAGAACAACAACAACAATGCTGGAAACAACAACAACAACGGCAACAATTGGGGCAATGGTGCTTGTGGAAGGGTATTCACGATCGGTGCTGGTGATGCTAGGAACGACGGCAATGTCGTGACTGGTACGTTTTCTGTGAACAATCTTATTACTTCTGTGTTATTTGATTCCGGTGCCGATTGGAGTTATGTGTCTCTAGAGTTTAGTCAGCAGTTAGGGTTAACTCCAACACCTTTAGAGGTTAAGCATGTAGTAGAATTAGCCGATGGTAAAATGATAGAAGCTTCGCATGTTCTTTTTGGGTGTAAACTAGATCTCGTGGGTCAAGTATTTGATATTGATCTCCTTCCTGTTACCCACGGTAGTTTTGATATAGTGGTTGGTATGGATTGGTTGTCTAAACACCAAGCTGAGATTTTGTGTAAGGAGAAGATTGTACGTATTCCTCTCCCTGGTGGAGAGTCATTATCGGTTCAAGGGCATCGTAGTGGGATGATGGTTGGTATTATCTCGGCTATGCAAGCGCAGAATTGTCTACGAAAGGGGTATCCTGCAGTTCTAGCACTAGTTACTGATACCCCATATGAAGAAAGAAAGATCGAGGATCTGCCAGTTGTACGTGAATTCGCCGATGTATTTCCTGAGGAACTTCCTGGTTTACCTCCTCACCGTCAAGTGGAATTTCATATTGATCTTGCGCCAGGAGCAGCCCCGATTGCTCGTGCTCCTTATCGTTTAGCACCTGGAGAGTTGCAAGAGTTGTCTAATCAACTGCAAGAGTTACTGGATAGGGGCTTTATTCGACCCAGCTCTTCGCCTTGGGGAGCCCCAGTTTTCTTTGTAAGGAAGAAAGACGGGTCCTTTCGCATGTGTATTGATTATCGGGAACTCAACAAAGTGACTATCAAGAACCGTTATCCATTGCCACGCATCGACGACTTGTTTGACCAGTTGCAAGGGTCAAGTTTTTATTCGAAGATCGACTTAAGATCGGGCTATCATCAGGTGAGAGTCAGAGAGGAGGATGTTCCTCAAACGGATTTTCGAACGCGTTATGGACACTATGAGTTTTTAGTTATGCCGTTCGGGTTGACTAACGCGCCAGCGGTCTTCATGGATCTCATGAACCGTGTATGCAAACCGTATCTCGACGATTTCGTTATAGTACGACGACATTTTCATCTACTCGAAGAGCAAGGAAGATCACGAGCAACATCTACGTCTTTGGAACTCCAGAGGAAGGAGCAACTCTATGCAAAGTTTTCTAAGTGTGACTTCTGGATTCGGGAGGTACATTTTCTTGGGCACATTGTTAATGAATTGGGGATACACGTGGATCCTACAAAGGTTGATGTTGTTAGGAATTGGGCGGCACCAAAGAATCCTTCGGAGGTGCGACAATTTCTTGGTCTCGCTGGATATTATCGAAGATTTATTAAAGACTTTTCGAAGATCGCTCAACCTCTTACCTCGTTGACACAGAAAGGTGTTGTGTATTCTTGGGGAACGAAGCAAGAGGATGCTTTCCAATTGCTGAAACAGAAACTCTGTTGTGCGCCGATTTTGTCTCTACCTGAAGGTACCGAAGATTTCGCGGTATACTGTGATGCATCTATTCAGGGTCTCGGTTGCGTGCTGATGCAACGCAACAAGGTGATAGCTTACGCCTCTCGGCAGTTGAAGGTTCACGAGAGGAATTATACGACACACGACTTAGAGTTGGGAGCCATAGTATTTGCGCTCAAGATCTGGAGGCATTACCTGTACGGTACTAAATGCACTATTTATACCGACCACAGGAGCCTTCAGCACATTTTCGATCAGAAGGATTTGAATATGCGACAGTGTCGCTGGGTTGAACTTTTAAACGATTATGACTGTGCAATCAAGTATCATCCGGGTAAGGCCAATGTTGTGGCTGACGCACTTAGCAGAAAGGAATCGAAACCCAAGCGTGTTCGCGCTTTGCAGCTCACCATTCATTCTAACCTGCCTGATCAGATCTGTTCGGCTCAGGCCGAGGCGTTGAAGGAAGAAAACTATGAAGCTGAGTATTTACGGGGTATGGAGAAACGACTCGAGAAGAGATCAGACGGTATTTACTATTTTATGGAACGGATATGGATTCCGTTGTTTGGTAATCTTAGGGAACTTGTAATGGATGAAGCGCACAAGTCTCGGTACTCTGTTCACCCAGGTTTGGATAAGATGTATCAGGACCTCAAAATCATGTACTGGTGGCCGAAGATGAAAGCTCACATCGCGACTTATGTGAGTAAGTGTTTGACCTGTTCGAAAGTTAAAGTGGAGTATCAGAAACCGTTTGGGTTGCTGCAACAACCAGAAATACCCATGTGGAAGTGGGAGCAGATCGCAATGGATTTTGTCACTGGGCTACCCAGAACTCAGAACGGGAATGACACAATTTGGGTGATCGTCGATCGTCTCACGAAGTCAGCGCACTTTCTGGCAATCAAGGAAACAAATAAGTTCTCACAACTAGCTGTTGTCTATCTTAAGGAAGTGGTTTCTAGGCACGGGGTGCCGACATCTATTATTTCTGACCGTGACCCACGTTTCATTTCAGATTTGTGGCAGTCGATGCATAAATCATTCGGCTCGCGTCTTGATATGAGCACTGCTTATCACCCGCAGACGGATGGTCAAAGTGAGCGAACCATCCAGACACTTGAAGACATGTTGCGAGCATGTGTGATTGATTTTGGCAAGGGTTGGGAGAAACACTTGCCGTTGATCGAGTTCTCCTACAACAACAGTTACCACACTAGCATTCAGGCAGCTCCGTTTGAAGCATTGTACGGCCAGAAATGTCGTTCTCCGCTTTGTTGGGCTGAGGTGGGTGACAGCCAGGTCACAGGTCTTGAACTTGTGTTGGAAACTTCAGAAAATATTGTTCAGATCAGGAATAGGATGGCAGCAGCGCGCAACCGTCAGAAAAGCTATGCTGATAAGCGTAGGAAACCGTTGGAATTCGAAGTTAATGATCGTGTCATGTTGAAGGTCTCACCCTGGAAGGGTGTGGTGCGTTTTGGAAAACGCGGCAATCTTAACCCTCGTTATGTAGGGCCATTCAAAATTCTCGAACGAATTGGTAAGGTGGCATACAAGCTCGAGTTACCTGCTGAGTTGGGTAACGTTCATGATGTGTTCCATGTTTCTCAGCTGAAGAAGTGTTTATCAGATGAAACACTTGTAGTACCATTGCAGGAACTGAAAATTGGCGATAAGTTGCAGTTTATCGAAGAACTAATCGAAATTATGGACCGGGAAGTCAAGGTTCGTAAGCACAGCCGTATTCCAATCGTGAGAGTTCGTTGGAACTCAAGACGTGGATTGGAGTTCACGTGGGAACGCAAGGATCAGATGAAGCTCAAGTACCCACATTTATTCCCAGACGACAAGTCCAAGCCTGATAAGTCTAAGTCTAGTGCGACTAGTGAATTTCGGGACGAAATTCCCATTCAAGTTTGGGGATGATGTGGCACCTGGGAAAAATCCACAGTCATCCTGATTTGACACTTCGCCGTTTTCGGAGTACTTATCAAATTTCGGGGCGAAATTTCTTTCAAGTTGGGGATGATGTGATAACCCGAATTTCCAGGACTTTTCCTTGACACGTTACTTGTATTTTTTTTTCATGATTCATTGCGTTGTATTAGAGGTACCTTTGTTATTTAATGGAATGTTATATTGTATGGGAAACCTGTTAACTAATTAAGATTTGTAAACATAACACCTTATCCTCACACTAGTCGAAAGATTTATGCTATCAACTTACCCGACGAAACTTGATGTTTCGTCGCCATCATCGCCCGACGAAACATGGTGAAACATGAAGGTTTCGTCAAACGGCTTCACTACGAAACATGGTATGGGCCTCCAGCCCATAAAGAGTCCATTAACGACGTATTTTATTGCCTTGTATTCACAGTTATGCGTAACTTAACATTCAACGAAACCCTAGTTTTCTATCTTCTCCTCAACGAACGGACGACAACCATCACCATCCTTGAATCATTCTGATCCCTTGTTCCAGTCACCATACATCTCGGTCAGTAATATTGTTATTTGTTTTATTCCTGTTGACCAAAACCCTATAGCATTACATGTGAGAAGCCTTGAAAGTGCAGCCAAATTGATAAGGATCACTTCATAAATTGTCGGCCATTCTTGTTCATGTTGCATGGAAATTGTCAGTAGCATGTGATTGTTTATATGGGAATTGTCAGTAGCATGTGATTGTGTATATGGGAATTGATAAGGTTATGATTGCATGTATATTTAAGATTAGATATAATATGCTAAGTGCTCTCGTTAATCAATGATTAGGGTTTCAATGCAAAACTGAAATATAACTGGATGTAACATGTGAGATCTAATAGGGTTGGTAATCGTATAAAGTTGTTAACTTTGAATTAGAATGGCGGCCCATGTGAGATCTAATCATGCAAAGTAGTTATTTTAATAAGTTGTCAGTAGGCAAAGCATGAATAATTAATGATGAGATGATGCTTTGTGTGTGTGATTGAAATTTGTGAAATTTGTGAAAGTGTGTGATTGAAATTTGTGTAATTAATAAGTTGTTAGTATGCATAATATAATTTTAGTACACAAAGAATAAGAATGATAATGATGGATGAACAATGGAAACCGTGAACAATAGGGTTTGATGAAGTGTTGTAACTGCTAAGAGTAGCCGACGAAACCTCTAGTGATTCGTCACCCTCTTACATCGACGAAACCTCAAGTGTTCCAGCACTCATAGTATCGACGAAACCCCCTAGAGTTTCGTCACCTGTCATGAGGACGAAACACTCCAATGTTTCGTCGGATTGAGGTTTCGTCGTCCAGGATATAGATCAAACTGTGGTTAGTACTTGAATGATAGGAAGGACTTTTGACGAAACCCTTCTACTGTTTGCTAATAATATAAACATTGACTATTTGTTAACGACATAAACATCGACTGAGGAAACATGGTCTGGTTGGTATGAGTAGTACATGTAACTGTTAGCATTGTTGTGAAACACACATGAGAATTGTGGAATCGTATGACTTGAATAACTGCTGGGTTGTTTGAATGCATACTGTGACTGTGAATTATACGTAAATCATGCGAATGAAAACTAATTTCGTAAACATGAATACAATAGGCTGTGATTGTTTAAGTGTGCACAAGTAGCTTATCATACCGAGCAAACCAAGGTGAGTTCACTGCCCTTTTTCCAAGCATGCATCCCGGGGAGGGATATCTGGTAATTGTTCCGGGGAGGAACGTCTGGTTAATGGGATGTTTGTTATTACTCATTTTCTATCATATAAGACCCCTTACATCTACCGATAGTTGTCGGGGAGGCAACAAGGTTATTAGTTGATAGCGCTATTAGGATTGGCACCCTCACACCGTACCGGTGAGGACGGGCGTGAACTAATTACCTTGACCACTTGACCAATGCTTGATAGAGGCATTGGGGTTGGGCAAATACATCTTGTAGCCATTTGCGGTAATCGAGTTAATAACATCATCAAATCAAATCATTGAACTGGTTTATACACTTATCTGGTAACTAAACGCGTAAACAAAACTTTGAACTCACCAGCGTCGCCTGACACACTTGTCTGCATGCTTGCAGGTCGTTAGATTCTTGTTATGGACTTGCTATCTGGGAGTGCTGGAGTGGTCATGGATCGAGACTCTTGGATATTTGATGCATTGGTTCTGAACACTTATTTAGAAACAGTTGTTTAACAATTTTTCCTTATGCTTCCACTGAATGTTTTCTCTTGTTTTAACTCATGACTTGGGTTTATCTTATGCAATGAAACGAATGTTTTATTTAAATATTTACTATTGGTTCAATATGATTGGTGGCTTGGATCCTGGTACGTCCCACGTCCCCCGGTGTTTCCGCATGTTGTATTTTGGGGGTGTGACAACTTAGATTGTCAGGCGTATCTTACGAGCTTCAACACTATGTCTCGTTTGGTTCCTTATCTGGTTACACCGGAACCAAAACGCATAGCTCGTTTTATTGGAGGTTTAGCTCCGGAAATCAAAGCCAGTGTGAAGGCATCAAGACCTACCACCTTTAGATCAGCGACTGATCTGTCGTTATCTCTTACCCTTGATGCGGTTAGGCAGAGATCGCTCAAGATTTCTGAAGGAAGGAAAAGGGAACGTGAGGATGAGAACTCACGCAGTGCTGATAAGAAACATAAGGAGGACTCTGAGAATAAGAAGAGTTCCGGGTTTAAGAAGGACAACCAGCAGTCGGGTGAAAAGACCAGGTGCAAAACCTGTAGGAAATACCACCTCCGGAAATGCAGATTTGAATCTCAGCCTCTACCTTGTGGAATCTGCAAGTCTAAGGAACATAAAACCTTGGATTGCAAGAAGTTGAAAGATGCAACCTGTTATGGATGCAACGAGAAGTGGCATATCAAGACTAACTGCCCTAAGAATCAAAGGAAGCCTGAAGAGGCCAAGAAGACAAACGCGTGAGTCTTCCAGATGAACACTCAGGAAGCAGTACGGAATGATAACATCATAACAGGTACCTTTCCTTATCAATGATGTTTATGCGGGAATTCGTTTGATTGTGGCGCAGAAAAGTCTATTGTGGACAATAAAGGTTGTAAATTGTTGTATCCGCATATTAGGACTCTAGACATATAACACGAGGTAGAATTGACCAATGATACTTTAGAGACTACTTCAACAACCTTAGATGGATGCTTTATATCCGTTAGGAATCACTCTTCTCAAATATCCTTATGGCGAGCTTTCAAGCTATCCAAAATCATCAATATGATCAAGACAGATGTGACAATTGATCCCCTGTAAAAAAGGTGATGGACTAGGTCCAAACCTTGAATGCCATTGATGGTCTTTTTATGGCCTAGGCTAAGTATAATTGATATATACTTAAATAACATTCATTAAGAATGTTCGTACTATATTAGCCTGTATGGTTTAATGATACCATGGTTAGTATATGTTAAGTCATCAGGATGATAAATAACGGTTGTTGCATTGCAACTAAGTAATTTTTCCATTTGGTGTTAGGAACCAAGTCTCGAGTATGACAAACTCGGATAAGCCAACCGTCAATCGCGCCATCGATGATGCGACGCATGCTAATGATGCTACAATTGTGAACCTTAAAATTGACAAAAATGTTCTCCAAGCTATGATTGATGCAGCTGTTGGAAAAGCTGTGAAAAAGGTCATGAAAAAGTTCAAGGAGCCCAACGCTACTTGCTCCAAATCTCATTTAAGACCACACTTCCATACTAACGAGGAGGATCTTGTTCATGCCTCGAATGCAAAGGATGAACTAAAAAGGAAAAGAAAGGAAGATAACTCCCAGAATTCTAAGAAAAAGGGTAAGCAAGAGTCCAACAAGAAACCTGTATGCAAGACCTGCAAGAAGCTCCGTCTAGGGAAGTGCAGGTTCGAATCAAAATCCCAATTGCAGCCTAGGGCTTGTGGGATCTGTAAATCAAGAGAGCAAAAAACATTGGATTGCGAGGGCATAAAGGATACAGTCTGCTTCGGCTGTAATGAGAAAGGCCACATCAAGACTACATGCCCTAAATCTGTCAAAGGAGGTGCGACTAAGGATGGAAAGCCTAAGAATGAAAGTGCTTAAACTCTCCTGATGGATGCCGAAGGTAGTTCATATCAATAATGACATCAGGTACATTCTTTAACATTTATGGGAATATAAATGCAAAGAGTTCTGTTTTGATCAGATACCAATAAATCCTTCATAAATTGTAAGTATAGCAAACTCCTAAAGTCTTCCATAAGAACCCCAGGGATTAAGTGTAAGGTAAAACTTACAGACGAAAATCAGAGGAACCATTTCTTCTGTTCCTAACAGAAATCTCCAGTCATAAAATTCTAGAGTACCCTCTCTCCAGATGAAGTATGCCAATATATATTAGTTTGATATCTCTTTGATTTCTATCAATTGCAAATACCAGATTGTATGATGAAAGTGCAATATGAGGATTGGTGTATCTTAATATATTCCATAGATTGCTTCCATGCCTGATCAGTATGGAGGTTTAATGTATGGAACCACTGAGATATCCCGATGGTCATATTGTACTAAAGTCAGCTAATGGTATTCAAAGAAGATATCCAGAAAGGAAATGTCCAAATAAATGTCACTAAATAAGGTAACCTTGGAATTGTAAAGTAAATGAGTCACTCATCTGACAACGGGCAATGATAGGTGAATTGGAGCCTGAGATATGGAAAATCTATGTAACATCCTTGTGTCTTGATTATCTTCTCCAAAGACTACCTTGTTTACCTCCTGAGACAAGTAGAGTTGAGATTAACATCCCTCTTAGGGCTGCAGTAGTGTGAAATCTCCGTGACGATTAGTACCTCCAACTCGGGAATAATAGAAACCCTAGTTAGATGAATTTTAAGATAAAGGTTCTTAAGGCCTAATTCGTAATTCTAAGAACTTCAATATTTTTAGTTAGGAAAGACGGTTCTCTTGCTTATGCATTAGTTGCCGCAACCCTATTTAGACAACAATTAAGAATCGCCATCAGCTGCCCAGGATCGTAGATTTGTTCGACTAACTATAAGGATTAGCTATTCCTTAGGATTGGTTTTAAGCTGTAGTTGGAATAACCATTTCACCTTAAATAAGTTTTTCGATAATAGTTATTATATAAGTATCAAGGCTGCTCCTTTGGAGACCTTGTATAGATGGAATGTCAAAGGTCCGTTTGATGGACAGAATTTTGGTAAGTCCAATTATCAGGATCTGAAAGATTACCCTAAAAACGACGGATAAGATCGTATAAATTTATGATCATCTAAAGGTTGCCCGTAATCGGCGGAAAAATCAAGGATTGATGAAAGTCGCAACTCCCTTAAGTTCTTGCTAAGGAATAAGATTCAACAGAAAGTATCACCCTGGAAGAGTGTGCTGAAAAGTAAATACAACGGCTAGTTAAGCTCTGATATATAGAAACATTCGAGGAAATCAAATATATCAAGATTGGTAGCCTATAAGCTAAAAACTTACCTAAGGAACTTGATGGAAATCAATGTGTCCCACACTAGTGATTTAAGGATATGTTTCGCCGATAAGCCGAGAAGTATTATCACATAATGATATGCAGATTAATGAAAATTTATGGTTTGATGAGAAACCAGTATCAAATAAGGATCGACAGGATTAGAAGCTAAGAAAGAAAACATGAACCTATTATAAAGGTCATTTAGAATGCCCTTAGAGGCCCAAATAGGTTGTGGAAGTTAAATCCATTATCCGATAGAAAGTACATCCATTATTTTAGAAAATCTCAAGGTTGAGATTTCCTTTAAGGGGGTGAGGATGTAACACCTCGTAAAATCACGTCCAATGATGTGCTGACACGTGTACTAAACCCTAATAAAGTCAAACACTGACTATGAGGAACTAAAATTGTGAAAGATCAAAAACTTAGATTATGGAAAGACTGGAAGTATTAACATGCTTAGACTAAGTCTATGAATAACCTCGCACAACATTCATATTCTCATATTAGGCCACTTGTTGGATTATCAAAACCGTTTGCATAATAAATCGAAGGATTTGCACGGTAAAGGGTTAGAAGCGTCAACATGTTTAATAATACCTCTGAATGACCTTTTAATGGACCCAAAACATTATTATATCTAATCATACTCTTAAGAATGCAAAACATTGGACAATTAGGGCTTTAATGTCAATAAGTATCAATACGCGCAAGTATGTGCGTTAAAAAGGGTTAAAAGTGTCAACATGTTAATTCTTACCTCTGAGTGACCTTTTAACAAACCCGAAGTATCGTAATGTTCAATAATACTCTCGGGAATGCCTAATATGGATAACATAGGGCTTTGACGCAATAAAGCGATAATACGCACAAGTTTGCGCGTTAAAAGGACCGAAAGCGTCAATATCTAAAACTACACCATTGAGCGACCTTTTAAGCGAACAGGTGTGAACTGGAGTGTCGTAATACTCCATTATACTCCTTTATACTCTTAGGAATGCTTGTGGATAACCTTGTAAGGCTTTTACGCCATTTCGCGATAATACACGCAAGTTCGCGCATTAAAGGGTTAAAAGCGTCAATACGCCAAAATAGGCCTCTGACTGACCCTTTTAACATATCGAGAAGTTTATGATGCTTGGTTATACTCTTGGATGTGCCTAATATTGGAAATATGAGGCCTTGTGTGCTAAAAACATCGTTTCGGAAGAGTTCGGAAGTGCAGGGGCCAAACATGACAACAATTGAAAGTAGCAGTGAGCTGGTTAGGTCGTTACGGACCGTATAGAGACCCTTACGGTCCGTATGCTATTGCCAATAATAGATTTTCAAAACCAGCCTTGGTTTTGCTTCTATGTCTCACACATTTGATTCTAGGGGCCTTTGATGGTTTAGAAAACTGGTGTTACACCTGTTATGATCTTGTTACCCCTCTCTAACACTTGTCATCATCCTAGCAAATCCAAATCACTATAAATAGGTGTGGGTTTTTGGCTCATAACTTGCACATTCACTTCCTTTCTTGCTCTTTTCTCAAATATGAGGATCCTACTCAATTGGAACCTCCTTCTGAGTTTATCTCAGACCTAAGGACCACTTGTAAGTGTTCCTTTCATGCTTAGTTATTTTGTTTGGCTCTTAAAGCCGAAAAGTCAAGTGTTTGCGATAAACGCTTTGACTTTTAGTTAGACCTTATACGGTCGAGCCATGGTTCGCATCGAACATGGCTACGTGATCGTAATTAGGTAGGTATTAAACCCTCAAAAGGGCACCTCCTAATTACCACGTTTGCTTAGTTAATTGTCGGATCAAGGTAACTAAAATAAAAGTCAAACGGGTCAGTTTTTAAATAAAATTCTTAACTGATAATATAGAAGCTATAAAATCAGTTTTGTCACTTTAATAACTTGGTAAATATTAATTGAACATGTCTAAGCACGTTCGACCCGACGATTCTGAGTTTAGGATCGGTTCGCAACCGAAAGTTGCAAAAGTTGACTTTTGCTTTGACTTTCAGTTCTGACCCGAATTAGCTTAGTTTAATTATGCCTTAGGGTTTCTTTGTGACCATATTATATGTTAGTATAACCCCGTGAAGTTATGCTACATGATCCTTTAGAATTAGAGTTCATATGCATGTTTCCGTTATTTGCTTAAAAGTTGACCGTTATGCCCTTTTGATATTAAAACGAGATTTTAAAAATGTGAGAGGACAAAAACCTTTATTATTGATTTATAAACATGTCCTAAAAATTTGACATCAGTTTGAGGTCTAAATTAGGAGATATGCTCGATATCGTAAATTAAAGCTTTTTTATTAATTAAACGGCATTTTTGGCATAAAGCCTATTTAAACCCAAATTTTGACACCAAACCTTTTGCCAACTAATGTAATATAATATTTAGGGATTTTTGAAGATTTTTGTTGAATTTTAAACTGATCATAACATAGGGTTCTTGCATTGACTCGGTAATTAACGGTTATGCCCTTTTTGCTAATAAAATGAGTTTTACACATCCTTTACATATCAAACCTTTTTCTACTGATTTTATGTATTAAATAAATTATTCTAAACAGTAAAGGCTGTTCAAAATCTCAGATTTACTTATTTAACCCGAATACCGTCAAATGCCGGCTTTTATGCGATTTAGGCGCATAGTACGGTTTAAAACCATATTAGGCACCTAAAGCTTGATACCTACTGATGTTATGAATAAATTTTTATACTTTAACAATAAATAAAAGTTTTGAACTCAGATTTCCAAAATTAACCTTTAAGCATATGTGAAATGACCAAAATGCCCCTACGGTGCATAGTTTGGCCATAAATGATAAATTTCACATGTGTGAGATATCTTACTGATATAACTTGATAAAATAAATATTTTACTAATCATTTTAGACCAGAACCTCAGATTGTCATTTAACCTCTTTTATAATCTTTTAAAATGACCAAAATACCCTTACGAGGCTTAAACTGATTTTAAATTCGTTTTGGGCATAATGGAAGGTATCCTACTGATATCACAACATATTTAAGGCATATTAACTTGTGAAACATGTTCATGACTCATTTGGTTGCCCGTATGCATTTTTTCGCATTCGGTACGGTTTATGTAAGTAGTTTGCATAAATTAACCGAAACAGGTCAAACCTTATCATTTTCACTTCAAAATTCAGAATGTGTTTAGTTTACCCATATTATACAAGTCTCCATACTTGTCGGGTCTAAATCACATTCAAATCCGGTCTTCGCTTAATCTTGCGTTTTGAACCGTAAACCTTTCCTTAAAACTAACCAGTCTAAATTTCAACTTAAATAAGACCCGTTAGGAATCTAATAGGTTAATAAAACCTTCGTTCTAGATTAAGAGCCCCAGTAGAGGTACTTGTGCTTGCTGATTTGAATATACGGCTGAGAATAAATTACATTTTAGCTCAGGCAAATACTTTTAACTTATTTTCCGTTATACGAGCTTGGGATACGGTATTATAATGATACCGCTTAGTCGGGTGTGTCTTTATTTAAATCGGATTGCGATTAACATATTTACATAACCCGTTTTAATATGTCTTGTTTGGTATGTGGCCTTTGGGGGGTTAATGACCTTGTCCTGGATATCCTCGGCTCATTCATTGAATTGGCCATGACTTAAGCACAGGGTGTAGGCATACACCTGACAGTTGCGTATGTATAAATGGTAATCCACAATAAGGAATTCTCCTTGTGGGCATTATACCTGTGGTGTGTCAGTTAATCTTGTCCGGCTCTTCTAACCGGCCCTGACGGATGGCAAACATATAAATCTGTATACAAGATTATTTTTAAAATAATTGTCCCAAGTTATAAAAAGATATTTTGTGCCTTGTGCATCCAAATCAATTTTCTTAAACATTTTCAAAATGAGTCAGTTAATTGTATTACCAGTATAAACTGACGTATTTTCCAAAAAGATTAAGTGACAGGTAGTATACGTAATTGGCTGGGAGCTCAGGGCGTTAATAGGGAATCTTGTAAGTTCTAGACGTCTAAAGTCTTTTGAACAGTGTTTATCCTTCTGTTTTGAGATCCGCCTGTGGATCCATCTTACGATCCGTTTGTAATATTGTTGTTACTTTTGAATCGGTTTGTAATATATTTACTTTAGACTTCCGCTGTGCATTGAACTATGATTATTTGACTATGATGATATCAACTACGTCACGATACTCCTCACCGGGCCCACCGGCAATACGTGGAAATATCTAGGTGTGACAATAGAACACCGAGCAGTCAATTTCAATATGGTCTCTATTGATAATTCAACGTTTACAGCACCGCGAGACCAGTTGGACAGCATGTCCCCTCTGGGTACCAAAAGCTTGTCCAAATGGAACCCCAAGGTCCCTATTTATAGACATTTCACACTATGTCCATCCGTTCGGATTGCCATCCGACCGGATGGTCATCCGGCCGGATGATGAACCTTGACATTTACATAATCGTGTCCAACTATCTCTATTCTATACAATATTCAACACACACTCTATCTAGCTATTCGCACAGTGGCAGACGTACGAACTATGCACCAACAGATTCCCCCTCGAATGTCACTGTCGAATCGTCTTTAACAATATTGTGAACCTTGAGCCGTGTTTGAATATTCTGTACTCTTCAACTTTTCTTCAACTTCAATCAGGATCTTGAAATCTTACAATACGAGTTCCCCCTCGATTGATGATTCGGGTTTGCTTTTATCACAGAATAAAGCACGAATTCCCCCTGGAATAAATCTTCGGGTCTTTTGCAGAGTTTACGACTCTCCTCTGATTTGCTAAACTGCAACCTTCACAAACAATCACCAACTTGAAACTAATCAATGCAGCATCTTCTGTTTCAACTTTAACCGCATCTGATTTTAGTTTTTGATATTACAATGTAAGCACCACGATCTGCATTCCGCCTGCTTGATCTAAGAATGTACAAAAGCTCAACCGGCATATGATAGAAACTTCAAACACCCCACTGGTTAACTTCAAATTCGTAATTCCCCCTGAAGATCTGATATCCCGTTTACCGTGATCCACGTTAACGAACCATAAGAATGACAGATCCGTGTAAACGGTATTCTCCACAATCAGCAAATCTTCATCGGAAAACAAAATCATCTGGTAATGTAATCCGATCTCTGAAGCATTCGTCCACAATCAGATTCATCTCCTAGGATAATCTAGATCTCAGAAGCTATCATCCACGATCACTCTCAGATCTCCGATGCTCGATCAGATATCAATACCTTGGATCATCTTGATCTTGGAAGTCTTCACTCACGATCAGATTCACATTCCCCCTGACAATCTGAAATCGAAACTACCCGAATATAGTTGCAGTGTCACGAATTTCAAAAATGCCGGAATTTCAACATATGACATTGAAATTTTGATTCCCCCTCATTTTTGCAAATTCTGACGTCTCTATCACTGAATTCCCCATCAAGCTGAATTCAGTTTTCTGTTCTCTTCTCCGAAAAACTTGACCAACCCATAATATCACAATATTCGCCACAATTGTCAGTTTTTCGTCGTTGCGGATTTTACGTTTTGGCCCATAAATAGTCAGATACCGTGAAAGAAAAACTTTCTGCACCAGTATCATGACTACCCCACTATTTTCCACAATCCGTGATCGCATCACCAAATTTTTTCACTGAAGCCCCCGATGGTGTCCCCGAACAACCCAACTTGGTCGTTGAAAACCCGAAAAAATTGACAATCACCAATTTTTTTCTGGAGACTCTCCTCGTCGTTGCGATCAAAAATGCCTTTTTTTAGGCATTTTTTCATCTGGTCGAATGGCATGTGTCGGATGGTCGTCCGATCGGATTGCCACCCGATCGGATTACCACTCGATTGAAGGTCAAAATGATTTGATGGAACGGATTGCCACCTGATCGGATTGCCACCCGATCGGATTGCCACTCGATTGAAGGTCAAAATGATTTGATGGAACGGATTGCCACCCGATCGAAAACAACTTGAACTTCCCAACCCCATAGTGACATGGATCAGATGGTCACCCGATCGGGTTGCCAACCTATTGAAAAACAGTTATCCTCCAATAAGCCTTCAAGACAGTGATATGGATCGGATTGCCATCCGATTGGAAATCTTCTAACAACTCAAGAACATTCCAAATCACGTTTTTTCGATCCAGAATCTTTATTTGTGTGAATTTCATGATGAAACTTCACAGGATTGTGCGCGATACAATTCCGAACAGATTGACGGCTTCAATTCCAAAATCCATCCGTGAATTGACCTTTATTTTGATGATTTTCTCTGTTTAATGTCAAAACTCCCGTTTAACCCAAAATTGATGAGCTTTGGGTGATTTAACCGACTGTTAGATCGATTAAATCGGTACCGTAGCTCTGATACCACTGCTGATTCCAGGATCCGGTGAGTTCGACGGAGCTTCAGTCCCGAAACGACGTGTTCGGTGCGATTATTACGACTAAGAAAGGAGTAGAAGATAGATAGAACACCGAGCAGTCAATTTCAATCTGGTCTCTATTGATAATTCAACGTTTACAGCACCGCGAGACCAGTTGGACAGCATGTCCCCTCTGGGAACCAAAAGCTTATCCAAATGGAACCCCAAGGTCCCTATTTATAGACATTTCACACTATGTCCATCCGTTCGGATTGCCATCCGACCGGATGAACCTTGACATTTACATAACCGTGTCCAACTATCTCTATTCTATACAATATTCAACACACGCTCTATCTAGCTATTCGCACAGTGGTAGACGTACGAACTATGCACCAACAGCGATCGCTTGGAAGCTTGTAGATATTAAAGGAATAAGTCCTTCCATGTGCACGCACAAAATTCTAATGAATGATGACTATAAATCGGTAATACAACCACAATGTAGAGTAAATCCAAATGTCCAAGAAGTGGTTAAAAACGAAGTCATCAAATTACTTGACGCCGGACTTATTTACCCAATTTCCGATAGTCCTTGGCTAAGTCCCGTCCAAGTAGTTCCAAAGAAAGGAGGTATGACGGTAATAACTAACGAGAAAAATGAATTAATACCAACGAGAATCGTCACAGGATGGAGGGTATGTATAGATTATAGGCGATTAAATGAAGCAACAAGGAAAGACCACTTTCCTTTACCCTTCATTGATCAAATGTTAGAGAGATTATCCGGTCATAAATTTTATTGCTTCTTGGATGGTTTTTCAGGTTACTTTCAAATCCCGATAGCACCCGAAGACCAAGAAAAGACAACATTTACATGTCCCTATGGAACTTTTGCTTATCGACGCATGCCATTTGGTCTATGTAATGCCCCCCAACCTTTCAACGTTGCATGGTGGCCATTTTCCATGACATGATAGAAAAGACAATAGAAGTCTTCATGGATGAATTTTCTATCTTTGGAGATTCATACGACCAATGCCTCGATAACCTTGAACGAATGCAATCCCGATGTGAGGAAACTAACCTCGCCCTTAATTGGGAAAAATGCCATTTCATGGTAACGAAGGGAATAGTACTCGGTCACAAAATCTCAAGCGAAGGAATGGAGGTCGATCGAGCCAAAATAGACACTATTTCTCGATTACCACCCCATCCTCCGTTAGAGCTATCAGAAGTTTCCTAGGACATGCCGGATTTTATAGGCGATTTATCAAGGACTTTTCTAAAATCTCAAGGCCTCTAACAAAATTACTTGAAAAATATGCTCCTTTCATCTTTGACAAGGATTGCAATCAAGCATTTCTAACGCTAAAGGAAATGCTAGTCAATGCACCTATCATGATAGCACCTGATTGGAAATTACCTTTCGAGATCATGTGTGATGCAAGTGACTTTGCAGTTGGAGCCATCTTGGGACAAAGAAAAGATAAGCATTTTCACCCAATATATTATGCTAGTAAAACACTTAACGATGCACAAGAAAAATATACAACAACAGAAAAAGAGTTACTAGTCGTGGTATTTGCTTTTGATAAATTTCGTTCTTATCTTGTTCTTTCTAAAACAATAGTCTATACAGATCATGCAGCCATTCGATATCTCTTCAAGAAACAGGATGCTAAACCACGTTTGATTCGGTGGATTCTACTCCTTCAAGAATTTGATATTGAAATCAAGGAGAAAAGAGGAGCAGAAAACACCGCAGCAGATCATCTTTCGCGCTTGGAATACCTAGCTTTGGAGGCAACCAGGGACGAGCAAATCAACGAAAAATTTCCAACGGAATCCCTGGAAATGGTGGAATACCGAGAAGAGCCATGGTACGCCGACTATGCTAACTACCTAGCTAGCGGTATAGTCGCAAAAGGATGGCCACATCATCAAAGAAATTTTTTTTTTGCCGATGTGAAGCATTATTTCTGGGAAGATCCTTATCTTTTCAAAATGTGTGTCGATCAACTCATCCGCCGATGCGTACATGGTAGTGAAGCAAGAAGAATTCTCCGCCATTGTCATGAAGGTCCATATGGAGGACATCATGGTGCCGCTAGTACCGCACGAAAGGTATTTGATTCAGGATTTTATTGGCCGACCATTTACAAAGACGCCCAAAGTCTTGTCAAGACTTGTGATGCTTGCCAAATATCAGGTAATATTTCTTCCAAAAACGAAATGCCACAAAATGGCATTCTTGTTTGTGAAATTTTTGATGTGTGGGGACTCGACTTTATGGGACCTTTCCCACCGTCAAAAGGAAACAAATATATACTTGTGGCGGTAGATTACTTGTCTAAATGGGCCGAGGCCGAGGCACTTCCAACAAATGATGGAAGAGTCGTGGTAAGATTTCTGAAAAAATTATTCTCTCGTTTTGGAACACCAAAAGCATTAATAAGTGATAGAGGTACCCATTTTTGTAACCATCAACTTGAAATTTTTTTAACAAGATATGGGGTCTATCACCGGGTCTCAACGGCATATCACCCTCAAACAAACGGACAAGCCGAAGTGACTAATAGAGGTTTAAAACGAATACTTGAAAAAACCAGGGTTAAATAAAAAGGAATGGGCCGATAAACTAGATGACGCTTTATGGGCTTTTCGAACTGCTTATAAAACAACAATAGGTACAACCCCATATAAGCTCGTCTATGGAAAAAGTTGTCATTTGCCAGTAGAAATAGCACACAAGGCCTACTGGGCAATTAAAAATGTAAACTTGGATTTAGAATTTTCCGGTAAAAATCGATTTTGCCAATTAAATGAATTAGACGAATTAAGGAATTATGCATACTCTAACTCCGAAATTTATTAGGAAAGAATAAAAAATTTGCATGATAAACATATTAAACCTAATGAATTTCAGGTAGGGGATCAAGTCCTATTGTTTAATTCATGACTTCGACTGTTTCTTGGTAAATTAAAGTCTAGGTGGTCAAGACCTTTTTCCATCACCCATGTTTTCCCACACGGTGCAGTCGAAATTAAATCTCGGAATGGAATTCCATTCAAAGTCAATGGCTAACGGCTGAAGCTCTATCAAGGATTCATTGAGGATGAGGAGGAAGAAATCTCGCTTTAAACGGTCGAAGAATGAAAGCATCATCATCATACATGGTAAGTTACGAACAAACGGGAGAACATTTAAATCGGTAAGTCTTCTAACCAAGTTTTTAGGGAGTAGGGCACTCACACGAGCACTTAATAACTAAAAAAAATTTTAATTTTGCCCGCCCACGGGGCCGTGCTCAGCGAGCACGGGGCCGTGTCCGCACAACTGTCGGGATAAAACCCCTTTTTCAACACAGTTTCTTCATTCCACACGCCCCGTTTTCCCACAAACTCTCTGGTTCCGGTGATTTTTCTGCAAGATTTCGACGTCTCCCCTACTTCTAACAACATCAAGGTATGATTCTGTCATCATTAGTAGTTAGATTAAGCATTTGCATGTAGTTTAACATCAAGATTTGGGGAAAATCTAGGGTTCTTCAACTTGAACCGGATCGAACCTCAAATTTTTGCGTAAATCTGTTGGCATTAGTTTAGATTCATGTTATAGGAAGTAAATCAACTTGTATTGTTTGTAGATTTGCCCGATTTCTCATAAAAACCCCAAACCCTTTTTTTTGAACCGAAAAAGATAAAATTGAAGGGGTAAACGGTTTGTTATGGGAAAACGGCACTTGGGGTTTCATTTTCGGGGAAAACCGCCCCTACTGGACCAAAAATTTTCAAGTTTTCGGGACCGGGTCGAAAAATGAGAATTTTGGTAAACAGACGTCTGGACACGGGGTCGTGCTCAGCGAGCACGGGGCCATGTCCAGCCAAACTCAGTCCAACATGGGGCGTGTCTGCTGAACACGGGGGCGTGTTCGGTCGACTGTTTTCAGTTTTCTCCGAAATTCTTACTGATTCTTGCTAATTGTTTGGTGTTTTCTTTCAGATGGCCAAGAAGTTCACGTGATTCAATGCAAATGAGTTGGATGCTAAAGCAAGATACGATGTGCTAAGAACTAGGCCGGAGGAGTACCCACGACAAGTATGCATGGATCTTCTAGGAGCAGTGAACCAGCTAGACCGCTTTAACAACATTGTCACCGGCCCACTAAGAGCCGGTCTGTGCACTCGGCTTCGCTCAGTCCATGAATACAACATGGAATTCTACAGCACGTTCGCTTTCAAGACTAGAGCCGATCCATTTGACAACGATGCGGCGGAGTTCCGTTGTGGGGGGACTGTGTACTCAATCTGGATAGCACAGTTTGGGTCAATAGTTGGGCTATATGTGGAGGAAGATGCTGGGGATGAAGAGAACACCGACGATCTACGAGAAATCCAACCAAATCAACGCCAAGCTGCTTGGGCTCAAATAGGAGATGGCAACTATAATCCGAGCCAAACTAAGAGCACACAGCTGAGAGACCCTCTTTATCGCGACATCCACAGGGTCCTCACCTACTCTCTTAGCCAAAGGCACGACAGCAGCGGCGTTGTAGGGTTACGAGATCTGGTGGTTCTCCATTGCATTCACACCCGCACCAACCTTGATGTTCCCTACTTGCTACTCCGAAACATGCACCTGAACCAGCTTGCTACTCCCCCAACTCCTATCTTCTCCGGAGGGTGGATTTACCGCCTTTTCAAACATTTTGTTGATAGGATGCCAAGGTCTTTCCAAAAAAGCCCATGGTCGGGGAGGGTAGACATGGTCATTTGCCGCTCCATGAACCTGGTTTATGAAGCAGATGACGGGACGGTCAGTTTTCAAAGAGTTCAAGGGCATGCATGGAACCCACAAGAAGCACTCGTCTTACACGCTCCACACGTCCAACCTCCTCCTCAGTACCATTACCAGCACCATGGTGATCCGGGTCAATCCTCCTCTCAGGGAGGCGGTTTTCCTAACTTTCAAAGCTTACATGATTTATTGCAGGAAAACCTTATGTGCACCAGGAACACCTACAACATGGCTAGCAACACGTACACCCGGGTCGGAGCAATAGAGAGAAACATCTCCGACATACAGGATGACATTGGAAACATCCGGGAGTAAATGGCGGGCCACGGAGGAGGTGATGATGATGAAGACGAGGACATGGATTAAGCGGGAGGAGTAGAAGGTTGCATCCCACGGTTGGAGGTCTCACAGGTTAACCCCCCTTATCTCATGAACAATTTCTGGCCTGCGTGCCACTTGTTGAACAATTTACTTTCCTTAACTCTTTTTATTTTCTGCATTTCTTTTCTTTTTAACTTATGGTATGGATGGTTAAACTTTGGTAAATTAGGATGTTTGTTATGGTTTGGTGTGGTATTTATTAGTTAAACAGGTACATGCGAGGCTTAGAGCACTAAACATTAGTGCTACTAAAGTCGGGACAGGAAAACCGAAGCCAGAAACCTGTTTTACACTTTTGCAGTTTGTCCACACGGGGTCGTGTTCATCCAACACACCCACGTGCCCATTGCCCCAGACCTGATGTTTGTCTAAGTATGCAGATTTTTGCCAGACATGGGGTCGTGCCCAGCCAACACGCCCCCGTGTCCACCTTCTGTAAGTTCCCGTTACTGGCAATCTGACCACGAGGCCGTGTTCATCCAACACGGGCCCGTGTCTAGATGCCCAGTAACATAAAAATTTGTTTTTAAACACACTTTTACACATGCAATCAACCTAAAAACTTATTTTTGGGACACATTGAGGACAATGTGTAATTTAAGTGTGGGGGGGGGGGATGCTAAAACCTTGAATTTTGCAAGTCCTAATTACAAGCCTTACACAAAACTCTATTGGAACCGCAAAAACCCCAAATTTTTTCCAAAAACTTTTTCATTTTTTTTACTTGTCTTGGTTTAATTTGGGATAAGAAAATTATGAAACGGCATAACAAATCTAGTTAAAATTTGATTATATATACTTGATCACATAAAAACCCATTCCCACAAAAAGTGAGTTTTGAGCCTTTATTGAGCATACAAATACACCTCTTTAAACTAAATGCTCATTTTTCGTTTCTTGTGTGAATAGCAGCTTGGTTTCTTACGACTCTAGAACTTGCCATGACGATACATTCCCGGTCCTTACCAACTTAAACCCAAGTAAGTAAATGATGGAGGCATTAGGACTAACCCTTTTTCTTTCAACACCATTATTTTTCTTTTTTTTACCACCTACCCAAAATCCCCCTAGTTAACCCCTTTGAGCCTAAACCTTTTCATTTCTTAACCCAAACAAACACCCTTTTACCCACCAAAACCCTTTTTCATTTTAAACCCTTTTATTTTAGTAACAAAGCTCGGTTTTCTTGTGACTTCTTTATAAAAAAAATCATCATAGAGAAGAAAAAAAAATGAAGTTAGCAATAAACAAACAAAGCTCATCAAAAGAAGGTTTGTTTGAATAATGCTTCATTAGAATAAAAAGTCACAAAAACAAAATGTTTTACGAAAACCAACGCTTTTTACGCCTTTCGCCCTTTTCTACTAACCACTAACCCAACCACCTACCTTTAACCCAAGCCTACCCCTTCCCCAAAAGTCCTCTTGATATTTACAAAGGTATATAGTTAAAAAGGAGGAAGATTGATTGCTTGGCAAGCTTATGGTAGAAGTAAGTTCCATGCCGCTCTCGAGTGTTTCATGAAAATACATCTTCGGCCGAGTGTTGAGTAATCCCCCGTGAGGTATGTGAACTTGTATATAAATGGAATTTTAAAGAGGCATGTTATGCCCAAATAAGTAATTTCCCTTATGTAATGTTCTAAATAAATCATGACGAATAGGATTGTAAATAACATAAAAATAAAACCTAATAAAGAATCTTGGAATCCCGACACTCTATGACAAGCCCAAAACCTTCTCTTCAACTCATTCCATTTGGGAGTGTAAGCCACATTATAAAGAGTTTTGCTTGAGGACAAGCAAAGATTCAAGTGTGGGGGTATTTGATGTGTGTAAAATGCAACATATAAATTACATCAAATGATTCGATCGGATGATCGTCCGGACGGATGGTCATCCGGACGGATGACCAATCGGTCGGAGGGTTGTTCGATGGATTCAGTGTGTTTGAACTTTGATGTTTTCGTTGTAACATTTAGAAAAATGTGAAGTGTTTCTATATATCAGGTCATCCGGTCGGATGGTCATTCGGACGGATGGCCGTTCGGTCGGATGATGATTCGTTTGAAAGCTGTTGCTCTTTGAAGTTTTATAAAATTGTTTAGCTGTTGAATGTTACAATCACCTGGTCGAATAGCCGTTCGATCGGAGGGCTTGCGCGGGTATGTTTTCTAACTTTCGTTTCGTGCGTTGTGCGTTGCGTTGCGTTTAAGCGAGTTGCGAGTAAGCGATGCGGTAGTATTACACATTAGTTACACAAATAACATAACTCCTAAAAATGCATAAAAATAACCTTGCGTTTCGAGTTGCGATGAGATTGCGATGCGATAGAGTTGCGATTGCGTTTGCGAATAACATCCAAAACATATATTAAGCACACACAAGTAAGGCACATAGTAACACTCAATAACAATCATAAACCTAGTATATCCATTCTGCGTTTTGCGTTGCGATAACGATGTGATAGCGTTTAGTAGAATAGCGTTTAGTTACGTTTATCGCATTTTTACTTTACATATTAATAAATCGTAGTTTAAAACAACGTTAATTAACACATATCGATTATCGAGTCTGCGAGTACAAGCAATAATAAAGCAAGAAATGTCAGATCTGAAGTAAACCTGACGTTGACTTTGACTTGTACTTTGACTTTGACTTCGAAAAGTCGGGTTGTTACAAAGATCATGCGAGGCCACCGCTTCACGTAAAATTGTACGCCCGGAGTGATCACCTTGGTGGAACTGACCTCGCCAAGCCGTAGGACACATGGCCCATCCAACATGCGTACAGTCGAAGCTATTGAGCATTCCGGGAAAACCATTGTTTTCACTGTGAACCTCGTATATACGTTGGATATCAAACAATGTTGGTTTACACAAATATTTTTGTGAGTTAATGGATATGATCCATACGTAATATTTAATTTAAACACGCGTTGTCAAATTTAAACTTAATATTTTAAAAATACAATTTAAGTGATTGCGTCTGACGAAATCCCATACGCCAGTTGCCGTAAAGTGGTAATACATTTTTGTATAGAGATGAACCCGACTCTACCTCTCGCATCTTCCCTTTATTGAAAAAAAGGATATCGCTCCGCCAAATTATTCGGTAAACGCATAAATAATTTTCTAATCATTTGAAAACGTCGCCTAAAATGTTTTTCATCAAAAACGAGATCAGAGCTAAAATAGTGACGTATTAATGTTTCGTTAGCTCCTTCTTGATCACGATCAACTGGTTGTTTCGTTACCCCTCGTCGCCTTTGATACCACTCAAACAAGTAGTTAACCATTATCCTATCCGCTTCAATAATCAAATCGTCTTCTTCGAAAGAATCAGATGAAATGCATTCCATTCCATTTTTGGGAGTAAGGAGTAGGAGGGGTTTTTTTTTTTAATAAAAATATGGGTGAAATCTCGGAAATAAGTGGTTATTTATAGAATTTTTGTAACTTTTTTTTAATTCTAATAATGGTAGGCACGCATCCCCAACGTTCAAATTCTGCCGCTACCATGCTCACTTCGACTCGCTCGCGCCCCCATTGCATGACACCATTGTGGCGTTCGCAAGCCAGGTTGGCAGTCGTGTGGCTAGCGCCACCTGATCGCTTGACCACAACGGGCAGTCTTATTATTATTATTATTTTTTTTTTTTGTTGTTTTTTTTGTTTTTGTTTTTTATACACACTTAAACCAATGCGGTCCGTTAGTTTAATATAAAAGTAGCTAACGGAAAATAGTAACGACGTCACTAAAACCAGGCCAGAAACCAAAACTGTTCAAAACCGAAGCCCAAATTTCTGAAATCCCGCTTATATAAATTCCAACATTTTCCCCAAAAACATTTTCAGATGTCTTAAAATCATCTCATTCTCCGGCCAAAACTCCACAACGAAACGATCGGCGACCTAGGGTTCCACCGCTAGTAATGGCCAACGTCGCAACTCGTAGACCGATGACACCGGCGTCCAACTCTCTTTTCTTTTCCGGCAACATCGACACCGCCAGCTCTTTGACCGCCACCGCTGCAGTCAAACGAAAGACGCCGTCTGAGTTGAGAGTCAGTTTCACTAATTACTACTTTTTTGTTTTAAATATTTGTATAGTTATTTTATTGTGTATGTATGTATAGTTGCGAATTTGCAATAGTAGTGAGATTGTTGCTGTTAGGGTTTATATAGCTTGTATGTGTTCAAGTGATTGTATTGGTTCTAGGCTATGTGTTGTGAAATGTAGGGATTAGATGCAGATTACAGAGGAATAATTAGGTCAAACAGGCTGGATTGTTGTGTTGTGAGAAAGAGATGAAATTAATGAGTTTGTTGGTTAACAATAGATGTTAATAGAGAAGCGTGAGGATGCGTAAGCATTCGTAGGTTGTGCAAGTTAGATATAGTGGGAGAGCGATTGAGAGACGGTTATGAGGTTACATAATTGTAGTGTGTATCTTATTTAAAGCGCTAAGTACAGGTGTTTGTACGGTTGTCGTCGTGGTTAGGGATGAGCGTGGTACTGGTATAGTACCGATCCGGTACCAAAAATACCGATACCGAAATTCATTAAAACTGGGTACCGGTACCGATATCGGTACGGGACATGTATTTGAAGGTAAAATTCGGTATTTTACCGGTACCGATACCGAAAGTACAGGAAATTCGGTACCGGTACCCAGTACCAAATGCTCATCCCTAGTTGTGGTTCTTTACGACCTCGTTCTCTGTGTATATATATTGAGGTTGCAGTTTTTATCCATCATAAAAGTGAAAAGATTTATAGGTGATAAAAATAGCTGAGTATTATGGAAAGATGGAGTACTTTTTTGGAGAAATATATTTTTTGGGTAAATTTTGTGGAAAAATATAAACCTGACAGGTAGAGGATAATGCAGGTCTTGACAGATAGTGTGATTCCTCTTGTGTTTAGTGAGTGGAGTTCTTATGGGAAAAGGTATTTCCTGATTGGATACCATGTAATGTTGGCAAACTAAAATACTAAAATATTGACCAAATGGTCCAAATTAGCGCATCACTATGGATTTGTTGGTGCAATGATGAAAAATTTAAAATTATTAGACAATAGACATGGAAAAAATAGTTTTTATTTTTAGCACACGAAATGTGAAAAACCTTTTCATTGTCATGGATGCATACATTTTGTGTCAATTAGCAGAGGGATTGTTATTTACAACCATTTATTGAAAAAATGGTACTTACATATGATATCTTAGTAGTGTAGTGGAACTAATGATCGCATTCATGATGTTTTCAAGATAACAAATCTATAAAATAATTAAACGTGTGATATAATGGCAGGGTGAGCAGTTGAAGCGCACGAAAGTTGTTGAGCGAATAGAAGAATCTCCAGCATCGGACCTTGGTTCCATACGGTAGCAAGCTCACCACTCATAATCCTTGATTTTTTTTAACAGTTGTGTCGTTTTATGTACTCAACTAACAATCACTTCTTTTTCGACAGAAACACTAATGGAGTAACATCTGTTATAAAACCTGTTTTACCAAAAAATCCCAGATACATTGACACTCGTGTGGATGAACTGTTTCCCAGTAGGAAAAGCAGCACGAGGCTTAAAATGCTATATGTGAAAGAAAATGCTAAGGTCTGCATCAATGCATCATACGCCGTTCATTTGCTAAAATCTTGTTTGATAAAATGTGTTTCAAATTTTGGTTTGCTAATATTATTTCAGGAAAACATTAATGCTGATCATACTGATGGTTTAAATAACTCTTCTTTTTCCGTAAAGCTTGCTTCTGATAGGCAACCACAGTGTTCTGGGTACATCATATGGTCTTTGTACAGTTATACGCTTTTATCTTTGTTAATCTGCATGCTTTACTCAATTGCCTCACTTTATTGTGTTTTGCAGTGCAAATTATACACGTGCTTCAACTTCAACTGCACAATCTCACATCACGGCAAAAAAATGTAGCGTAAGCACATTTCGTAGTGTTATGGAGCTATCAGCTGGGGGTGATAAATCATCTGGCTTTTCTATTAATATGGTACTTCTTTTTTTCTTTTTACCTCTCTCAGGCTTTGGATCAAGAGAAACCCCCCCGAGCTCTGAGAACTTAGAGAACTCCGACTTCCCGTGCGAGTTTTGCCACCTTTTTTTGTGCACACGTAGATGAAAATGTTACAAACACAGCTGTAAAAAAAATCCGAGCGGTCATTTCAGCATTTTTACAGCATTGTAAAAAGCTGCTGACATTAGCATTACACCCACTCTTAAGGATTTTTTACGGGGGTGAGTAAATCAACAAAAACTTTTTGTTTTTTTGGAAAAGCTGATTTTTTTTTAGGATTTTTGGTAATTTTTTTTTAAAAGCTTTTGTTTTGGCCAAGTTCTCTCAGTTCTCACAACTCATAGGAGTTTTCATTTTACGCCAACCCTATATGTGTGTGTGTGTGTGTATATATTTAATCGATGATGTATACATGTAAAAGTTAATAATATAATTTTGTAGGATGACGCCTTTAAAGGACTTGCAGCTCGTCCACCTCTCAAGATCTCAAACTCATCCATTGAATCTTTTGATGGAAAAACAAATTCCACATCATCAAATTTTCGCTCAGAGTTTAATATTTCTGGCCATAAAACTCCACTGGATTTCACATTGAAAACTAGCATGCGTGTGGTTGCCTCATCGTCAGTTAATTGGTAAGGGTTTTTATATACTTACAAAGTAAAAGGATCCATTATAAGTGTGTAAGCTAGTATTCTTTTGATTGTTACCTTTTATTATCATTTAGGTTTCACCGTTTGATGAGCTGTGGCACATTTAGCGGGTCAACTGCCCAAATTTCCAATACAAAAGCTTTGTATTCTTGGGTGTACCCACAGAGTTCTTTACCTCCGTCAGTCATATCTGCGTTAACTTTATCTTCAAAAGTGGAAGGTCAAATGGATTTTTTGACTAAGCGTCAACTGGCATGGGAGACCTCAATTCGTAGCCTTTATGTCATGTTGCGGAAGAACATTTGTAAATTATTTTATGGTACTTATTCGTTAATGACATAGTGTTGGCTATTAGTTTTTTGTTTTACATTTTCCTGACATACACGTTTTCTTGCAAGTTTACAGTCTGTACAGGACAGTTTGTGTCAATGTTCACCAACGGCAACGGTACAATAGGAAGTAAGTCTGTATGCAATGCTTATGTATCCCAATCAACAAGAAGCTTAAGGTCACTGTTAAAAGAACAAGTATGTTTCATCATTATTCATTCCATCAAGGGTATATTAGTCTTTTCACTTTTCTTGTTCTTGCTTGGTGCTAAACCGTTTTATGAATTTTAGGATATATCTTTTTCTATGCCGCTGTGCCATTCTGAAGTAGAACAAGTAACTACAGAAGACCTCGTTGAGCTCTCAGAGATTGAAAAGCATAATCTGGGAAAGGTATGACCTGATCTGACCAGACCCATGATCCAACTAATCCAAGTATACGAATCTGAGTATCTGACCCACATTGACCCATGTGCATGTTTATGGCAGACTAGGCGCACGGTTTCTTTATCTGATGTGGATAATAGCCCGGAATCTTTATTGGTGTTTAGTGACAATAACGTACACGGGTTATATGACTTTTTGCTTAATTATAGGTGAGCACAAGTTAACAATCAAAAACAAGAGTAAAATGGCATTTTTGTCCATGAGGTTTGGCCAGTTTTGCGACTTTCGTCTAAAGGTTTGTTTTTCTGCATATGGATCCAAAAGGTTTGAAATCCTGCTATTTTCACCCGGCTCATTAACTCCATCCATTTTTCTCTGTTAATTCAGGGGTACTTTTGGCATTTTTGTTAACTTAAAGGGCAATTCGATCTTTTGAATACTTGTACATTATGCTAAGTGCTTGTACAAAAAGTGAAAAAGACCGAATTGCCCTTTAAGTTAACAAAAAAGACGGAAATACCCCTGACTTAACAGAGAAAAATGGATGAAGTTAACGAGCCGGATGAAAATGACAACTGACAAGATTTCAAACCTTTTGAATTCAGATGCGGAAAAACAAGCCTTTGGACGAAAGTCGCAAAACTGGCCAAACTTCAGGGACGAAAAAGGCATTTTACTCCGAAAACTTTTCTTACCGCTTTAATCCTTGAAATTTGCTTTCTGTTTCAGGTTTTTGTTACCATCTCTGAATACTCTAGACGTTCCTTTACTTTATTCATCAGTACCGTTTGAAAATGCTGCTGTTTCTGCACCAGAGGTTTGTTTATAACTTTGTAGTGTTTAATGTTGTCAAACAGCTTGTTAACATTTTCTGTCTTGGATTATGCATAGGTCAAATGTAAAGAGGTGAGGAGAATTGACCAGACGTCTGCTCTAACTACAAGTGAACCTGACCATGGTTCAACTTCTACATCCCACACTATTGAAATCAAGGATACTTATCTTCCTCCATGGATAATCACTAGCGTGTGTGATGCAATAAGGTCCAATGGTGATAATAGCTTTGAAGCAAGGTATGGTGATTTCTTTTACGTTATATTTTGACGTTTTAGTTATGTAAATAATGTGCATGCCTTCTAAAATTGTTGAGCCTTTTGCAGTTTTGTGTTGGAGCCGATTTCAGTTGGTTTGAACGTTGGGCTTGATGTGGTTAGCCACAAGCCTGAAGGGTTGTGTGAGCCGAGTTGCCCATTTGGTGTTAGCGACACTGTTGTTTCTCATCACCTGAGCCATGGCTTTCTAAAAGGCTTAAAATATTCCGACGATTCTTACACTGTTTCTCTCTCACCAGTTTGAAGTTATTTTGTTGCAAAAATGTTGTGTTCATGTTTTGCTTAAACCTAGACTTGTAACCAACATTGCAATTGGGTTAAACATTTCCCACTTTTGGTGCAAATATGTGTTTATGTTGGATCATCTATCACGATTTTTATTATGGCAATAAGTCAAAGTCTAATTTCTTTTTGAACGTCCAACAAAGCTTGGTCATTTGGGTATATCCATTGGCTAAAGCCCACCTATGCCGCTCGTGATCACAGACAACGCTGATGACTTGGCTCGTCACCAATTCTAGAGGGAACACGTCGCCTGAAGGACTACGCTTGGCTTGCGCATGATATTTTGTTATGAAGGAGGCTACTCCAACTGGTGACATCCTATAGAGACTCAACGGGCATCGCTAGAGCATTGCCCCTGGTCAAAGGCTATTTTAAACCCAAATTTTCACATCTGATCATTTGCCAAACGGATCAAATAATCTTTTTGATTAGTTTTTTTATTTGAAAAAGTTCTTATTAGAGAAAATTACTCCCAAAATTTATCTTCGAAGTCTTAACTCAAAAAGATAAACTGGAATTTAGTTATTTATAATTCTTGTGTAAGTCTTGTACAAGACTTCATATCATGGATGCAAACATCATTAATGCATATTTGAATTTTTGGCCTTGAGATGTTTCTAAAAATATGTTTAGTGGTTTAACGGTCGAAGTGTGACGTCAATTACGGTTCTTTTGTTTTAAGACTCTACGCTCCGGACCGTAAATACATAGCTAGATTGTTCACGAACTTTCCTAAGTTACGGTCGATCTGCAGACGGTCTATGGTTTGGCTCTTTTGCTATTTTCTTGTGAGCTGTTTGGTGGTTTAATCATTAAAGGGGATTACATTAGGAAAATATGAGCATTTGTAGATAGCATCTAGTGTCATATTTTTAAAATTACTAAATGATATAACTACAATTGGACATAAATGAAGCAAACATGATAGAAGTTATGGTGATAAGACTGCCAAATCACATTGGCAAGACACCAAAATATGTAAAATATAATGTACAGTGAGCAATTACATTTTGTTGATTTGAGCTAAATTCCAACATCCTTTGTTTCCTAATCCACCAGAAAACCAGTTGAAGGGAAAACCCATTCACACAACCCATTTGGCCAACAACAAACCCACAAAATAAATTACCACAAAAACAACAAACAATGTGTAAATTTGGGTTTTACAGTTTAACCATCACTTTGGCGAAAGGTGTGTTCTTCAAGCACACCTCCATTGCCCCAAGTTGTGTTTTTGAAACACACCTCCATTGCCCCATCTCGGAATTCTTGTCCAAAACCACCATCAACCCTCGATTACTCGCGGCCATATACCTAAACAACACGAAAAATGAATATCTTTAATCTATAGAGCTATGAATTAGATAAAATATAGAGAAAACCGCATAAAACCGTAATGTTTTTACATTTCAGAAAACCTGACATAGTTTAAATTATCTGATTTAAGTTGATCAACTTTCAAAAGTTGTCACGTATGGTAATATAACCTGGTTTCAGGGTATTAAATGATGATATGACAACTGGATATATCAGTAAGACTATCGTGACTTCACATAAATAGTAAACGGGAGTAACCAAAGTTCCTTTCTTTTTGTTTTTTTTTTTTTGTAAATTTGGCACTTAAGTTTATATGATCATATGAATTTACGATTTTTTTTTCTTTCAAAAACATTGTATTTTTTCCTCCAATTTATAGTTTATGTTTTTTTTCGAACCGAAGAATCCAACATAAAGTACTTCGTTCGTCTTATACATACCAAAAATACTTTATTTTATATACAACTCACTTTTAGATAAAAGTTCGCATTAAAAATAGGAAAAAAAAAACCAACTATGTATATTTAGTGTTTTATAAAAGACTAAAATCAATCTTGTAAGATTAAGGAGAGAGTTTGGAATTCTAAGACCATGTTACCACATTTGTAAAAATTAAAAAAATTTATACTATTTAAAAAAAATGTTTCTACCATAAATGAAAAAAAAAATAAAAATAAAAAAAAAACTCACAAATCTACTTACTTGGTTTGATTTGCATTTTTTCTCCACAAGACAAATGATACAACACTTTGACCAATAGCCCAAAAATAAGATTGCTTCTTAACAGGCATCCTGCTTGTTGGTGACATATCTTTACACAAATTCTGAGCTATCTCCTTCAACAAAACAAGTTGCGCCTTATCGGTTCGCATGTTAATAATCGCCTGCCTCATCGATTCGCGATCCGCTTCAAGCGCATGAAGTCGCGCATAAAGTTTCATCACTTCCGGATCCTGAATCTCACCATGACACACCGAGTCTTTCCCATTACTCATATACTCATCACATGCATTCATATTTTCTTTCGGCTCATTATGGTACGCCTGTGTGGCAGCAGGCGCACCATAATGAATCGCGTCTACAGTGTATATCCTGTCATTTATTTCACTCCCATATTCCGACTCGTTTTCAACCTTTTTAAAATTAGAATCTTCTTCTTTAATCATTGCGAAGAACGAACCCGAACCCGCACTGTCCATTGAATAACGAGTCGACGGCTTTTGTATTCTCGGCGAGTTACCGACGACTACTTTCTCGAGAACCGGTTGATGACGTGGACTTGATCTTTCCAGTTGGATGATTCTGTGTTCAATGTCTTTTATAGAACATGGTGTTTGTGTTTCACTAAATGCATATTTTTCTATATCGATTATTTCGGTTCCAGTTTCGGATTCTGGGTACGCTTGTTGCTCGTTTGTATGGCATTTAAGCGGCGGGTATTCATCGAACATGATCGATTGGGTGTCCGAATTTGAGGCAATGCTGTTGTGACTATGTGTGATCACACCTTTTACACCTTCTGCTTCAGATTCAGTAAGCCCATAACTCATCATCCGGTATTTATACGCTTGTACTTCACACGTTAACGATTGAATCGTTTGTTCACGCTTATACAAAAGTTCTTCCAACGCCGCAATCTCTTGTTGATCATGGTTCGATTTCTGCTCCGCAAACCGTTTAAACTGCCTCGCCTCCATTTCAATCCCCGCCTTTTCGCGCTGCAAGCGCAAGATCATCGACATGGCCTCGTTCGCAGCCGAAGAAGACGCGTTTCGCTCCTTTTCCAACTCAACCGCGAGGTCATGAATCGATTGTTGTTGGTTTGTCACCATTTCGCGCAACACGTCACATTCATTTTCTATCTCCACCCGTGCCACTTCTGGCACTGAGAGACCCGGAATTAAAAAACTCCGGGTCTCTGTCTCTAGTTCATCGAGCTTTCGTTTCACCGAACGAAACCATGTATTCGTACATGACCGATTATTAATCGGGTAGCAGTAGTTACATTCGCATTCACATTCTTTGCCCGAAGGCGGGATGCTTTCGGATTCCATATATTTATTATACCCAACACAATAACAGTAACAATAGCTTTGCTATAAGTGAGATTTTTCTTACTGGGTCCCGTCTGGTCCAGTCTGTCTGTCTTTTTGTTTGTTTTTGTATTAGTTAGTTAGTTAGTTATAACTTGTAACAAACCCGGATTATAAATGATCTTAGATTCACCAACAACGCGAAAAAGCGTCGAATTTGTGTGTGATGTTTTCCCTTTTACTAATTTTCCAGCAAACCATCAATGCTTCAATATGAAAGAGAGCAGCTACAGGACCCTGTAACGTGAATAACTAAGGTGGTAATTAATTAGGATAAACATGTATGTATGTATGTATGTAGGGATTGAGGAATGAATGAATACCTTGAATGATTTGAGCGTATAAAACAGGGGCCCCTCAGGTCATGATTGTTGAAGATTGGATGTGGAAGTGGAATTTCCCCAACAGAAATGGGGAAATGCATGAGACCAAATATGTAAAACATGAAGAAATAAAGTGAATGGTGGATCAGTTTTTTCGACAAAATTTGGGAAAGAGAGGGAAAATAGGAACTTTTTTCGATTAGCTAATAAAAAAGTTATCTGAAACGTAAAAATGATGAATCACGCACACACGTTACAACGTGTTAACTTGCAAAAATTAGACTGAAAAAGTAAAACATACAAAATAATAACTAAGTCGGCTTTGGACCCGCGACTTTCGAGGAAGCCGTTAAACCGTAAAAAAATAGACGTAAAAACGTTGAACCACACGTATGCGTTACCACGTGTTAATCATGCTTACTTAAATATTGGGCTTGATTTGATCTCAACTGAATACTTGATTGAAACTAAAAACTGCATAATTTGAAACTATGCACCTCTTGGTTATTTGCTTGACTTGTTTGAAACTAAAAATTGCATAGTTTGCTTTGACTACATCCGAACTCATTTTCAACACTTTAAGCACATTTAAGTAGATGTGTGTTGCTCTTTTAAAACCATTCTAATTTGCATAGTTAACATGCCGCAACTTACATGTGGGGTTCTGTTGATCAGTTCTGTTTAAAGATAATGGAAAACATGAAAAGATACATTTGATTGCATCAGACAATCCAGCAGAGAATCCAGATGGAGACGCAGCAATAAGGTTTGACATGATTGTCAGCTTGATCTGGTTCCTCCTTATGGTGCAATCTAATGATGGTGATGAAGAAAACCGATAAAGGGTAACCAGTATAGGAGAGGAGGCGATTTGATGTTATGAGTAATTAGGGTTGTCTTGAAGTCTAACCCTTTAACATCTACATTAGTCTCCTTATATATGCACCCAAGAGGAAACCCTAATTAGTTAATAAGGGTAATAAGGCCCATCAACAATTACCAACTAATTATTTAATAGGTTGTTATATATTTTGATCTATATAATGTAAATGATTATAATGGCTACTAGATTAAATATTACATCATAATATATTTAATCTTACATTCTCCCACTTAGCCGAGTACTCATTTACTATGAGTATTAGATAAGCCTGATCAGGAGTTAACACTCATTTTAGCCTTAAACCAAGAACTATAGAAGAGAAATACAACCGTTGAATCATTATGCGACCCAGGACCCCCATTAGTCATACTATAGCCTCAATTTAAAACCTAATCATTATGATCAAAATACGTATAAGCCCTTTGTTTGATTTGTAACTTTATTTGTCTATATGCCATTATACCGGTTTAACATATTCTTAGAGACATACAAAATCAAACTGATGAGGAAAATTAACTAATACTTAGTCATTCATAATACGATATGCAGTTGCGCACGACCATCAATTAATACCCGTCTATAAGCTCTCTTAATAAGACTTATGGGTAATAGCCTTTCAGTTATAGGATCCTTAAGCATATCATGAATGTATTCGATACAAAGACCTAGTTTCCTCAATTCGTTTATAAACGAATAATTAATTGTGTATCGAAATTTAATGCAACACCTCTCGAACTGTTACTGTTCAAGGAGTCATGGTAGCTGACTTTAACAGACTAAGTCTTCAAAATAATAAATTATATGGAGTTAATAAACTTATGAGTCCACTGATAAATTTCCACCAACATTTAGTGACTATATTATGTCGTTATAACTTAGGTTGTTATTATCAGTTTATTATGACTCCTCCATGAGATATGTTTGTCTGCTGACATAAGGATATACCCGAAATTATATTTTTGTCATATTTGAATATTACAAAGTTAGAGTAATCAACCGGCTTGAGTTCTCACTTCTTCTTTAAGTTATAGCCTCTCGTTTCCTTTTAAAGATAATGTGATACTCTATTAGATGCTTCACATTAATCTACACATATCTAGTATGTGCAATGTGAGTAATATTTAAACGAGTATAGACTTGAACTTTCATAAGGCTTCTAATTAATGAAGCGTAAGGAAATAATCTCATTTATCCTATTATCCTCTAAAGGAGAGCAGCATTGTTTGTTACATATGTAAGGACACATTTAATGTTAAACTTATGGAACGGAACTAATGTCCTATTGGGTCTATCTCGGCATGTTATGATATCTATCACGTAAGAGATATCTCTGAGATCTATTATATCAAAGTTTGTGTTAACAATGCTTTGACTTATGTAACATATACTTGTCAAAAGAATATCATCTATATAGACAAGTTTATTTTAGTTGCTCCCACTCATTTTGAGGTAGGTACATTAATCCACTTGATTCTTGATGAAAATAACTACATGAAGATTTCATCACATTATGATGTTTGCATTAACCCATACATGGATTTTGTCGGCTTACAAATAAAGTGTTCTTTAACCTTCAGTTTGGAACTTTCAGGTTGTTTTACGAACATGTAAATATGTCAGCCATTTGTTAGGGGAAATTGTTTTTAATGTTCATCTAATGTAGCTTTAAACTATTATAAGCTACTAGAACAGTGATGATCATGAAAGAAATCTTTGATAATTTATCTTTTCCTAAGTATAACCTTTGACAATCAATCATGCTTCTTCGTGTCTTAACGCTTATATCAGGATTTGGTTTAGTTATGAACACTCTTAGGTAATTCAATCAAATCCCAAACGTTATACGAACACATAAAACCAGTTTTACTAGAAAACAGTTTTATTCCATTTAGAAGATTTATTGACGCTAATGGCTTAATTAGAAGAGATTGGATCAGTGAACTTTTCCAAAATCCATTTCAACTTCAGTTAGGGAGGTTATGTAATCATCAAAGTTAGTAGGTTTTTAACCTAGATGACCTCCTGAGTTGATTATCGGGTTTATTAGAAGTTTCAGTTTTATGGATTAGCTCTTGGTTAGGTTGCTATCATTCTCAGGATTCTAAGTTTGTAAGAGTTGGTGCAGTATGGTATACAAGAGGTGTAATCGGAGTTAAATTCGGAGTGAAATTTAATGACACTCTTCCCCCCGCCTCTTGTATTCCTGGCAAGTCATAATAAGGACTTTGACTGCTCCCACTGACCTTAGAAATCTTTAGGAACTCAGCATGCTTAGGGTCAATATTTAATAACCAACAGATTCTAATAGAGAAAATAAAATTAATGACGTTAGTCGTTGTAGTTTCTCTTGTTGAGGATTATGTTAGTTTAGGTGAGAAATCTAAGTGTGCCCACAATTAAGCAACAATGAAACTTTTGTAAGAGTAGCATTATATTTTAAGGAGACAACTTTTGATGGAACAGTGTCGTGATGGAGCAGTGTCTTGTACAAGAGGTTTAAATTGAAGTAATATGAAGTTTTTACTCCCCACCTCTTGCAACTATTACAAGTTATTATTAAGACACTTAATGCTCCCACTGATCTTTGATATCTCTAGAAATGCTACAAGATAAATTTCAATGAGGCACGTGACGTGGGAACCTATCAAATATATGTTAGACTTTATTGGATTTCCTTAATGTCCATATATCATAAGAAAACTCAGGGACATATCTAATAGAAATCTTATTAAGTATATATATGAATAGATTTCTTCTAAAACCGTAGGCCATATGTGACAAAATTTAGATACAAGTAGATAGTCTTTAAATGATAAATGAATTATGTTTGAATATTCTAAGTTCCACGAATGTCAATGAATGACTTATGATGGACCCGTACTTATTCCTTAACCCAAGTAATAATTAGGGCTTTAACGTCATGATTTAAAATCATTTAGAATGAGATTAGTTGAATAATGATCCTCATTAACTATGTCATGATTTCTCATAAATTTCGATTATAATGGATGAAATTTATAGGTCTCGTTTTCCTTTTGTCAAATTCTCATTTGCATGATGATAAAAGTTGTGAAAGTGTAAGGTATCATCTAGTTTCATCTTAGTAATGTTTCTATCCAGATATTAAAACTAATAAGATGAGAGTTTAAGGTAAGTGTGACTTTATGTTGACCATGCAAACCTTACAACCTTCATAACTTTGCTTAATTATGATACTATATTCTGACTAATCTTCAGAATATATATAAGGTATCGAAAAGCGTTGTTAGAAGACTGCTTATTATGGTTTTTATAGCCTTAACTTTTAATTTTGTCACTAACTCTCATGTTAGTTATTTCTTGACTTATGGTAAGGAAACGTTTAGAACTAGAGTAAACTAATCATGCGTTAATTGGAATATTAAAATTATCAGACTTAAATATCATTAGTATGTGACTATCTAATTAACTTATCCAACTGTTCTTATGAATATTGGATAGTCTCGTTGTTTATGCCTAGTCTAATGACATAATTATGTAGTGAGATTTTCCCTTGAAGAACCTTAGAGTTGGGATTTTGTACTTGTATTTTGACTATGGACCTTAGAACAATCCTCTTTTAAGGTTTCAGTGGTTGTAAGGTGAACAACATATTATTTTTCAGTTTCGAACATTTATTTCTTTGTACATATGTTGCTTACCAACACACTCATTTGACTTTGGTACTTTTGAGTGTTATAGTTGATTTATAAGGCATCAAATTGTACAAGTGAAAATTTTAGTATGTAATGTTCTGGAAAAATGTACTTATTTCCATGCATAAGCCCTTAACTTCATGGGTCATGGTGCTACACATTATGATGTATTTACATATACCATTTCACCTTATTGTTTAGAATTTTAAATGAAGGCATGCATCTTAGAAGTTCTAGTGATTATTCCACAGATAATGGATTAGTCTTAGGAAAGACTTAATATGGAATAACTTTAGTGATAGCATTTATGTTAGAGAGATCTTGATTATCATAAGAGACATCATGTTCGATTTGTCCTATTCATCATGCTCTACTTTTGTAGTACCTTTATCAGAAGAGAGCAGTAGGATTATCGTGTCTTAAGAGATAATCAAGTATTTTAATTTGAAAGCTAATTCTTATAGAAACTTTAAATAAATCAAAACATTTTAGGTTTAAGAATTATAGTGAGTGAGATATTGATTTGTAGAAGAAAGTTATAGTGAGTAAAGTTATGGGTACTTAAAAAAAATTAAGGTAGACAAAAAATGATCATAAGTTTAATGAAGGATCATTAATACGAGGATCATTATGTGAAGAGGTTGTGATATGTCTATTACTAACATCAAAATAATAGACTTATTTAAAATTCTACTTAAACAAAGACAAATCAGCTTTGACCAGAAGTGTAATCATTTAAGCATGTGTGCAAAGTGATCGTGACAAATCAGCTTTGGCCAGAAATGAGACAATCACTTTAGTTATGCACTTGTTAAAGATGCTATACATGAACGAATTAAATCAGCTTTGGCCAGAAATTAAGACATTCACGTTTGTAATGCATACTCAACATAACTTTTATTATACTTGAGCAATAAACAGATGTATCAAATCAGCTTTGGCAAGAAGTGATACATCAGAAGCTCACCCAAGTTAAGCCATTTTGGTTTTGTAAAACATTATTTGATTCTGATTAATTATCTAATTACAAAACCAATTATTTAATAGCAAACCACCTGTTAGTTCACAATAATAGCCTAATGTAGTAATGAGATTTCCGAAAATCATGAGATTTTGAGAACATAAGTTAGATTTCGGATGAGACTTGAATTATGCGAAATGGTGATCTCGAATGCATTTCGGATGAGACTCAAATTAGTCCGAAAAGTGTTATCCTGAATGGATTTCGGATGAGACCCAAATTAGTCCGAAATGACATCTCGGATGAGACTCAAAATTAGTCCGAGACGTGTAAGTCGAATGATTTCAGATTCATCCGAGATGGTAATGATTAGTTCGAGATGATCCGATATGAGCATATCTAATGAGTCCGAGATGGGCATCTCTAATGGATCCGAGATGAGCATCTCTAATGAATTCGAGAATTGTTCTCCAAGGTTTCAAATTCTCTAATCATGGCAGTTAGTTGTGATAAGTTTGAAATTCGAAATCTTAGGGATCATGGTATCAATTTTTCCTATTTTAATGCTGATCTAAATATATCAAAATATTTCGAAAATATTATCCGTTTATCTCATAACAGATTTCGAAAACTTTAACTAAATAAAATAGATCAAAACAAGGGAAACACCCAATAATCCAAATTACATTCCAAAATAAGGGATTTTTTTTTTCGAATTTCATTATGAACACATGATGAACCCTAAAATAAAACTTAACCCTATATCCGAAATTTGGAGATTATTACTCATTTAACAAATTTCTGAACAATTCATTATCAACGAGGATTTCGGAACAGAAAAAAATGGATGATCATATGATCTCGGATGGAATTATTTGTAAATATTCATCCGAGATGCATTATTCAGATCCGCGATGGCATGATTCAGATCCGAGATGGCGTCTCGGATGCTAACTTCGAATTTTATTAGGGTTTTAGAATTAGGTTTTCCAGATTTATCCCAGATTTATGGATACAGAACAAAACTGATTTATCAACATATGCTCTGATACCACATGTTGATCAGTTCTATTTAAAGATAATGGAAAACATGAAAACATACCTTTGATCGCATCAGACAGACCAGCAGAGAATCCAGATGGAGACGCAACAATAAGGTTTGACATGATTGTCAGCCTGATCTGGTTCCTCCTTATGGTGCAATCGAATGATGGTGATGAAGAAAACCAATAAAGGGTAACCGGTATAGGAGAGGAGGCGATTTGATGTTATGAGTAATTAGGGTTGTCTTGAAGTCTAACCCTTTAACCTCTACATTAGTCTCCTTATATATGCACCCAAGAGGAAACCCTAATTAGTTAATAAGGGTAATAAGGCCCATCAACAATTACCAACTAACTATTTAATAGGTTGTTATATATTTTGATCTATATAATGTAAATGATTATAATGGCTACTAGATTAAATATTACATCATAATATATTTAATCTTACAGGTTCAACGTTTTTCATCTATTTTTCCCGTTTGATAGGTCCGTTGCAGCACATCTATTTTCCCCCGTTTGATAGGTTTGTCGCAACTTGCGGGTCAGAGATCGACTTAGTTATTCTTTTCTATGTTTTACATGCAGGCTCGCAGTCACGTAAGAAACATTTACCTTTCATCTATATCTATACTATATTATAATGCATGAGGGAAGGGTATTTTAAGATACCAAAAAAATAAGAACTTTTCCCCCACTTTATTTATAGAAAGACCCCTAAAATGAGGGTAGTTTAGTCTTTTAAACCTTATTTATTTTTTAGCCCCTAAACTTGTTACACTTATACTATATTATAATGCATGAGGGAGAGGTATTTTAAGATACAAAAAAAAAATAAGAACTTTTCCCCCACTTTATTTAGAGAAAGACCCCTAAAATGAGGGTAGTTTAGTCTTTTAAACACTATTTATTTTTTAGTCCATAAACTTGTTACACTTAAATCCCTAAGTTTTAAAAAAAATTATAGATAATTAGTTACAATTCACCCATCCACAACAAACTTATAATTTTTTACGTATTCTTGACATATCTTATAAACTTTATTGTTTAAAAAAAATCTAAAGATAGCATGACGACCTACACATTTTTGTCAACTTTTCGGTAGTTGTCTTGTTCAATATCGACGCACAGATTAAAAGGTACAAGTCGATAATGCTTTGATGTACAAGTAATTAATACTTGTGATCTAAGGCGCCTAATCTACAAAGATGGGCTCCATCTATGCAAACAAAAACAAAAGGAATTAAAAGTACTGTAACATAAAATGAATATATTATGTGTCACATTTTATTTTATTAAAACTGCCTAATCTCTGTACTTAGATATATCTTATAAAAACTTAAAACTAACTACAACTAACTTCCTAAATAAAGGATTGTCAAATCTAAATTAAACCCTAATGCACTTCTATAGTTACTACTATAAATACATAGCAGGACACCCCTATATCTATTGCTAAACAAAGTTAAAAAATGGATCCAGTTCTGAATTTAATTGTTGCGAAAAACCAAGCATGCGAGATTCAAAATTCTAAGGTCAGTTCTGTTATATCGCAACAGTGAATAATTGTTTTCTTTTATTCACTTTTATGTGAATGTTAACTTATTTGATTTTTCAAATTCAGTTCCATAATAAACATGCCAATTTAAACAACCCATTTGTCGAACAAGCTTCTAAGGTATTGATTTTGCTGGTTTTTAAGTATTACTTTTGTGTATATCTTTCATATTAACATGTTCGTTATGTTACTATATGTGTGTTTTATTGCAGGATGATGGTGATAAAAATGTTGATATTATTTCTTATGGTATAATGTTTAGTCCATACAAGGCTAATATTTAACGTGAATTTAGTGAAGAGGTAATTTTAAGGTTTATTTAATCTTTTTTTTAACTTTTGTATTCAATTTTTGTCCTTTTTAAGGATCGAAAGTTTGAGATTCAAAGGAAGAGATCCAAAAGACTCTCTGAATGGAAATGGAGTGAAGTTATTAATTTAGACGATTCTGGGGACAATGACAAAGAAGAGGAATTAGAAGTTACTGCCGATTCAAGCACAAACCAGAAAACCCGATTAAAAATACCTCGAGTGTCAATTCGGAATCGGAACAGATTTCATGCAGTCTAATATGAAATCTATCAAGTGTTTTTATGTTTTTTTTTCATGGCTGTTATGTTTGATCTAGACGTATGAATAAAGTTTATTTTATATTTGAACTTTATCTTTGGTGTTAATATAATGCAGTTATTGACCATATTAATAAAATTCAAAATAAAGTTAGTATCCTAAATTTACAAGTCAACTAAACTTATATAAGTTAATATCCTAAAGTTGCAATAAATAGATATTGCAGTTAGATATTGTCAAACTGAAATTATAAAATATTGCAGTTATTCTTGGATATTAATCTAATAATTTGTATTTCTTAATTAAAAAATAATAAAGTAATAAACTTTAAAGCTAAAAAAATGAACTTACTATGATATAAAGTTAATAAAGATATAAGCTCATAACATCCTATTTTTTACAAAAACTGTTTTTGAAATTTTATAAAATATAATTTTTTATATATATAAAAACGAAATTTAACAATTAAAGGTAAAGGTGTAAAACGTACTTACGAGTCAACTACTATTTTTTATTTTTTTAAAACCAAAAATTTTAAACTTAAAGTTTATTGGATGAGTACCGTGTGGATATTTAAAAAAAGTTATGAACTTTAAAGAATAAAATTATAAACCTTAACATTTAACCAACAAAATAAACTTACTTTACAATTATAACAACTTATCTTTTATTTTTTATCATTTGATTATCATCTTTAAAAAAAAAACGAAACTTTACATGTGTAAAACAATTTTTACTTTATTTATAAACAAAACATTTTGCTTTTATAAAAAAAAATAATTCTTTTATAAACATTTTTTTGTAACAAGTAATATAAATAAAATACTCCAGAAATTTACAATTTTTACTAGATAAATACTAAATTGTGTTGCAAATTTTTAGAAATTATAAGTTCAACTATATTGTTCTAGATAAAATTAGTTAGTTTCGAAAGAATTCTTTACTTACTTGACTAGATACATAGTAGATTGTGTTGCATATTTTTAAGGATTATAAGTTAAAAGTAGACTCATATAGATAAGATTAGTTAGGAACTAAAACTCTGAACTTAGTATGATATAAAGTAAATAAAGATATAAACTCTTAACATCCTATTTTTTTTTATAAAAACAGTTCTTGAAATTTTATAAAAATATATATATTTTTTTTATATCTGTTAAAAACCGAAATTTAACAATTTAAGTTAAAGCTATAAAACGTACTTACGAGTCAAATACTATTTTTTATTTTTATAAAAACGAAAATTTCAAACTTAAAGTTTATTGGATGAGTACTATGTGGATATTTAAAAAAAAAGTTATGAACTTTAAAGAATAAAATTATACTTTATAATTTAACCAATAAAATAAACATACTTTACAATTATAACAACTTATCTTTTATTTTTTGTCTTTTGATTATTAACTTTTATAAAAAACAATATTTTTTTCGTCTTTTGATTATTACTTTTTATAAAAAAACAAAACTTTACATATGTGTAACACTAATGAAATATATCCACCCCAATAATGTTACCATAAATATTATACGAATAAGAAAACTAACAGAAACGAGTGCCGCAATCCAAATTGTCGCCCCCGCCGCATCGCATGGGCACCCTACTAGTCTAATATGATATATAACTAACGAATCCTTCGACGCATTGCGGCGGGTGGTAATTCTAGTTCTAAGTTAAAAACCTAGTTTTGACATTATCTGGTAAAAAATAAAGATCTGTGACGGTTAGAGTGTCGCCGGACCTGTGGAGGTGGTGGTGGGTTGAAGGTGACAGTGGAGGTGGAGGTGGAGGTGGAGGTGGTGGTGGTGGTGGTGGTGGGTTTTAGAGAGAGGGGGAGGAAGAAGATGAGGGTGAACCATCTTAATTTTTTATTTTTTTTATTGTTAAGGGGCAATCTAGTCATTTCGCATACATTTAACTGAGAATATTAACATGAGTTAGTGATAAGGATCACCTGAGTGCAAAATTTGCAACCAGTGGGACCGACTCTGTAATTAGTAAACCACTGAGACCAAGTTTGCAATATTTGCAAACCACAAGGACCAACCAGATATTTAACTCTTAAAATTATTTATTAAATCAAATAATACAGCAAGTCATGGCTAAGTGATTTCCAAGTAGTAAAGTTAGGTTACACGATCTGCTTCACATACCTAAAACCCGGGTGTGATCCTTTGTCGCAATACCATTTCCAATCTGATTTAAGTTTCGATTAGGTTTTACTAGGGGTGTGCATGGGTCGGTTTGGGTCGGTTTTGACCAAAAACCATAACCATAACCGATCGGTTATGGTGGTTATGGTTATTCGGTTTTGATGGTTATAGCGGGTCGGTTATGGGTGGTTAACCGTGTATTTAGGTTAGCTAAAAATAGCTTAATTTTTTTAACATGGAATAAACTGTTTTCGCATATTTGTATATATTAGTATATTACATAGTATTAAAAAATACATATAATCTATAATATTAATACCAATTATTATCGAATATTCAAATAAAGTGATATGATACATTCCATAAATTCAAATAAACATTCAACCAAAACTACAAAATGATATGAAAAACCGATAAGTACTAAAAATCTTCAGTCAAAAACAGCAAATATTAAAAATATGGTGAAAAGTCCTAAATCCTACAAAGATTTATTACATTCGGTTCGGTTATGGTGGGTATGGAAAAAATGATAACCATAACCGACCCGCTACTTTCGGTTTTCAAGAAAACCATTAACTGACCCACCGGTTTTTTATTTGGTTCGGTTTGTCGGTTAATTCGGTTATGGTTCGGTTAATTCGGTTTTTTGCACACCCCTAGGTTTTACAAACAACCAAACCAAAAAATTCTCAATTTTACTTTTAATGTGTAGCTTAATAATTTGTTAACTCATAACACTTTTCACTAAGTTATTGTGAATTCGACACCCTATTTACCCTTACTAGTTAAAGGTAGCTATGAACACTCACTTAAATCTTATTTTTATTAGTGTTATCGAATTTTAGTTTTTTGGATGTATATGGATTTAGGGGCTGTTTGGTAGCCTCTTAATGACCATTCAGATGCTACCTCTTAATGGTTTAAAACCTCTGAATGAATAAGAGGTAACCTCAAGTCTGAATGGTTAAGATGTAACCTCTGAATGGTAAATCATCACATGTCACATTCTTCTACCTTCTCATTGGTAAAATTCTTAATGGTTTCATTAAGAGGTAGCCTCTTAATGACCATTCAGAGGCTACCAAACAGCCCCTTAGTTTAAAGATTTAGCAGGGCAAGAACACGTTAAATCATCGAATTAATTAAGTTATTAAAAAACAACCAATGGGGTGGTGGTCCGTTGGCAAAGACAAAGTATTTAAACACTTTGGAAGAGAGGAGGTATTGGGTTCAAGTCCCACACACAGCAGAGAATAAAAGAAATTTGTCGTTAAAAAAAAAGTTATTAAAAAACATACTGTTATTTTATTAGAGAAGATGAAAAAATGCATCCATAGTTGTTCTCTATTAATTTTCATCATTTTTCAAATGACTTTTTATGATTAATATGTCATTAATAGGAAAAAAACATACGTGTAGTGTTTAAGTACACACATTTAACATGTTAACCATCAACCTGAAATCATTTAACCTGTAAGCACAAAACTGTTAACGCCATGAAATTAATAATTTACATTATCATTCTGAAAGACCAAGTAAAAGTTTAGGTCCATCTTAATAATATTTTATTAAGAAAATCCAAATAAATCAAACTTCTTTTGATGGAAAGGGACATAATGGATAATAAGTAAATAAAAATACAATTATTTTATAGAAGTAACTATTCATCATATTTAATTAAGATAACCATTCTTCAAGACCAACTAAAATGTAGGTCTATCTAAAGAATACTTTATTAAAAAAAATCCAAATAAATCAAATTGCTTTTGATGGAAAGGGACATAATTCATAAGTAGTGTTACAGAAGTCGCAAAACACTTTCAAATGAGTGGAGAGTTGAAAGTACTCGGAGAGTACTCAGACATATTAACTACAAAGAAGTTAATTATTGGATATTATATATATGTTAAAGTAAGCGTAATTCATGTCAAAATTAACATAATTTATGTCAAAATTGGCATAAATCTCAGCAATCGCCGAGTAGGCTGAAGTGGACCGAGTATTCCGAGTAGTCGTTGAGTATTCCAAGGTTCCCACCGAGTAGTTAACCCAGTATTCCGAGTAGGTGCCGTGTATTCCAAGGTTCCCACAGAGTAGTTGATCAAGTGTTCCGAGTAGTCGCTGAGAAGGCCAAGTTTGACCGCCTCTGACTTATAAAGGCCGATTTGTAGTAACTCTTCAAGATAAGGTGATGAGTACCAAGTAGTCATCAAGTACTCGACTTTGAAATCCGACTTTTACAATATTGATAAAAAATAAAAAAAAATACAATTAAATTACAAAAGCAACTATTCATCAAATTTAACTAAGATAACCATTAATAATTAAGAGATTGATTCTTATAGACTAAATAAAAATTTAGGTCTATCTAAATAATACTTTATTAAGAAAATTCGAATAAATCAAACTTGCTTTTGATGGAAAGGGATATATTTGGAAAATAATAATATTTTATTACGCGTGTGAATCCATTTAAACTTCTAAAGTAGCCTACCGCATCATCATGAATATCCTACTAGTAATTTTTTATTTATTATTTATATGTTCTGATTAATCTATTTACAACTTTAATTAGAAAGTCACCCACACGACTACTTGTATGGTTTCTAGGGTTCTAAAAAGATAATTGACATGACAAAATTAATCGGATGAACATGCACAACACAATCAAAACAGTAAACAAGCAAACTTTTTATCCAAAAATAAGATGATGATGATGATGATGATGATAGCACAACAATCATATTGCTAAACACCAAAATAGGTCAAAAGTTTATTGGGTGTTGTCACACACAACCTAGCAACAATTGTTAGCATTACGATCTCATTGCTTGTAAAACTTCTCGGAACGACTTGATTACTTGAATGAAAGTCTTCAAGGATATGCTCCAAAAGTTTTAACGTCGAGCAATTGCTTTGGCAAAGCAACCCATAAGTCGGTTTGGAAGAGTAAACTGTTGAAAGTTAATCCTAAACTTGTATGAGTTGAAAGTTGAAGGGCCAAAGTGAAAGACTGATATAACAAACTTACTCTAGTGATCATTCTTCATAGAGTAAACTTTCGTTTTGCTCCCTGTGGGTTGGTCATTTTAACGGTTTTGCTCCAATAGTTTAAAAATAACCATTTTCCTCCCTGATCTTTCGAGTTTGTCGCCAGTTTGCTCCCTAATCTTTCGAGTCTGTCGCCAGTTTCCTCCCTGATGGAGTTAGAGGCTGAGAGCAAAATGAAGATAAGTTAGAAAAATCAGGGAGGAAAATGACTATTTTTAAACTATTGGAGGAAAACCGTTAAAATGACCAAACCACAGGGAGCAAAACGGAAGTTTACTCTTCTCATATGTTACGCTATAACAAAATTACTGTAGTGATCATTCTTCATATGTTACGTATTTCAGTTGACTTTGATAGTTTTCTAAATCGTGAATGTTTCACCAAAGATTAAAGTATTTCATGTTAGTGTTTATACGAAATCAATAATTTTGTAAGACAGAAAATTTTCTGTAAATTTATTTTAAGAAAATTAGTCAAGTGATCAATCTTTATAGGTTTCGTATTTTAGTTGATTTGGGAAGCTTTCTGAATTGTGGATGTTTCACTGTCAGATTAAAATATTTCGTGTGTATACGAAATCAATAATCATGTAACCCATAAAGTGTTCTGTAAATCGGAGTTTATTTTCTCATCTCTTAAACTTCTAATAGTTGCAAAAATATATATAAAAGAGTTAATTACTGTTTTCGTCCATGTGGTTTGTCAAAAATCACTATTTCAGTCCATTAGTTTAAAAATTGCGATTTCAGTCCATGTGGTTTCTCTTTCGTAACCATTTCAGTCCACCTCGTAACCATTTCAGTCCCTGTACTAACAGAATAAGTGGATTGAAACTGATACGAAAGTGAAACCACAAGGACTGGAATTGTTACGAAAGTGAAACCACAGGGACTGGAATTGTTACGAAAGTGAAACCACAGGGACTGAAATCATAATTTTTAAACTAATGGACTAAAATAGTGATTTTTGACAAACCACATGGACGAAAACAGTAATTAACTCTTTTATTAAAGATTGGTTTATTTTAGGTAATTATATTGTAATTGGTATAGGAAAGATTTAATTGTCTTAGAGAGCTAGTTTATTGTTTTTATTTGTCCATTTTCTTTGTGAGTTCGTTTGATTGAATATAAAGAGTCGCGGTTTGTCCCCCTAATATCTTGTGTCCGTGTTTGTTGATCGTGTTCGTGTTCGTGTTTGGTGATACGATTGTTTGAACCGTCCGGACGAACAACTGGTATCAGAGCTACGGCTCGTTACACGGCACGAAAGAACACGATAGAAAGAGAAGAAGTAGACGATTGGAGGTTAGTCGTTCACATCCACAACCCGGCCAACAATTGGTATAAGAGTTGTGGCGGCTCATTGTTTACACACGAAGATTCGCAGAAGCTCGTTTATCCTATTCGTTCAATCAAGATCCGACGTCGTTTGTCTTCGTAGGAAGAAAGAAGGTTACTTATTGTTGAAGCTTGTAATTACCAAGAGAAAAAAAAAGGATTTTTGTGTGTTACTGTTGTTGTCACATGTAGAGAAAAAATAAAGAAGTTTCTTTAGGTTTGAACAAGGTTTGGTACCTTACATTTAATATCATGATTTTTAGGACAATAAGTTTAGTTGATGATAAATCGGTAGTCGTTGTCACATGTAGAGAAAAAATAAAGAAGTTTCTTTAGGTTTGAACAAGGTTTGGTACCTTACATTTAATATCATGATTTTTAGGACAATAAGTTTGGTTGATGATAAATCGGTAGTCATCTTCATACTCAGTATATCCCACCAATAGTAAAGCTAAGGTAGATCTAAGAAGGGTAAGATGTAGATAGCCTTACATCTACCTCGTAAGAATAGATAGGCTACTTCCAATGAGACCCCGGCTCGATGATGACAAATCGTAGTATACTTTATTATCTACTTGTTTGAACAAGGGAATGTTTTTGGACCATAATGGTTGATTTTAAAGAAAATGAATTGTAGTGAGTATGAGATAGACAAAACATGAATGGTGCCAAAGTTCTATTCAAACGTTCCTTCATCTTAGTCAAAAAGGCAAATCTTTTGATCAAATAGAAATCTCCAATGATCTTTTTTTTCCACACCCATGTGCATCATTCTTATGATCAAATATCGTTTTCATTGAACACTACATCGTGTTAATCCTTTAGGGGTGATGTAGTGGAAACACAATGATAAGTGCATGAATCTCAGGATGGATTTCCTCCCTTTAGAGGCTATCGGCCCAGTTTAAGTTGTGTTTTTTTTAACAACGTCATTGAATTAAAAGAGACTCTTAGCAACGTCATGGATTTCCGCCCTTTAGAGGCTATCGGCCCAGTTTAAGCCACTCGATCCTAGAAATTTTGAATTTACGATTTTAATAATTATACCAAAGAAAAGAAAAGGCCAAAATATCATTAAAATGCGTATTCTTGTTGTGCCGATTCTTCTTGAAAACCACATCGTTCTTGATCTCCACATCACCCACCAAGAAACAAAAAAGATCGAACCGATTTGCTTTAGAACATTTAAGTTATCTATCCAATCCACTAAAGATTTTGGGCTTCTAAACGCCAGTAAAGGGGAAAAAGGGTAATAATGTTCTAAACACATATTTCTTTCCTTCATACAAAAAGAAACTTTGCCGGTGTATTCCCTGACTATCGTCGGTGGCTCGACGGAGTGGAGAAAATCGGATTAGCGTTCGAGGTCGCTTCTTTGGGCTTGACCTCTATCTCTAATCCGTTGCTTTGAAACTCCCATTCGCCGTCCGGGATAGTTTTCGTCTCCTTTCGGTGCTAGTGTGCCGGAATCTTTTGGTGTTTTTCTGTTCTCTCTCATCTCTAAGAAGGTGGTATGGCTGCTCGACGATGATAAGTTAAGTCCGGTTAGCGTGTGGGGATTGTTTTGATTAGTTCTCTGGAACATTTTCGAGTGGTCCGTTCATTCTAACAGGTTTTCCTTTCATCCATTCGCAATGTACACTTTCTTAAACCTTGTTCTTTCATTATGAACGTGGGGGACGACGGAGGGGGTTGGAACAATGTTCCGTCCAAGAAGAAGGTTAAGAATCAAGGCATCGGTGGCAACAGGAGTGTTAGAGGGAACATCACTAAATTTTACATCACTAATCTTCCTATGGGATGTAATACTTGGGATGTTGCTGACTTTGTAAAGGTGTTTGGAGAGGTTTCAGGGGTATACATAGCGAGGAAGAAGGATAAAGAGGGAAGACGATTCGGTTTTGTTAGCTTTAAAAATGTGACTGATGTGAAGGAGATGGAACGGGCACTCAACGACACCAAGATGGGAGGATCTAAACTTATTGCTAACCTTGCTAGGTTTGCCAAGGAGAACGAGGGTCGCATAGGGGGGGGGGGGGAAGAAGATGGAAGAGTTTTCGAAAAGACACAGGCTAAATCGACGTAGGAATATGTGATTAATAACAACTCTTTTTTTAACAAGGGGAAAGGAAAATTGTTTAGTGATCTGTTCTCCAACAACAATCACAACCATGTAGCTATTAATGAACCGGTGACGGCTCCTGAAGTTAGTGAGCTCATTGGCTTTGCTTTGGTAGGAAGGTGTAAGGACATGAAGGTTTTAAGGAACCTTAACAACTTATTATTCGAGAGGAGAGTCTCGGAGGTTTCTCTATGTTATATGGGTGGTCTTTCTATGCTTCTCAAGTTCGATAAAGAGGAATCTTGTTCCAGTTTTCTGCTTGATCACCAAACTTGGAAAGCTTGATTTTTTTAACCTGGACCCATGGGAATGTCAATCGCTTCCGTTCGAGAGGCTGGCATGGGTTAGGATAATCGGTGTGCCCATGCACCTAGCAGATAACGACGTTCTTAACAACATCGCGGAGCATTTTGGTAAAATTATCCACGGTTCTCAGTTGGAGGTGGAAGACGGCAACATATCGGTAAGTTGGATTGGGTTGTTGGTTGGAGAAGGGGATAGGATACACGAACATGTAACTTTAAAATGGAGGAATAAACTATTTCGTGTCTGGATTGAGGAAGAAATCGTTGATTGGGCCCCGGATTCTGTTGGACGGGTGAATGTTTTAGACGATGACGAGTTGTCATCGGATAAAACGGGTTCTGTTAAAGTTTCTATAGATGACGATGCTTCGATTCAGAGGCCGTCGGAATTCCGGTTGGTGGAAGAGGAATACGAAAAGGTTGATAATGTTTATGCAGCTGAAAAAGTGGGGAAGATTACCGATGAGGATCTTGGAAGTGGGGGTACCGTTTCACATTCCAAGATTGCTGGTGTCGCAACCCCCGTCCCCCTATTCAAATACAGGAACGGGCGGCCACGGCCAGTTTCGGTGGTATCTGGTATTGTCTAATTTTGGCTGCGGAATTTTCATCAGGACCGTAGTTAGGAAATATTTTATCAGAGTAAAATACCACACTTTCATAATATTAAACACATGGGATAAAACCCAAGTTTTAAATACACATATTTTCATAGGAATAAATCCTATTTTATTTAATAAAAACATCTATTTCTTTTTTTAGGTAACTTTATTGCCACTTTTCCAAGCCTTCAGTGCTGTCCAGTTGGCTTCTATTTGGCTTTCACATTTTGTTACCTGAAACGTGTTTAAAAACATTTTGTCAGTGGGAAATACTGGTGAGTGAATCCCAGTTTAATTAAGTTTAAATAAAATCCATTGTACAGTATTGAGGGCGGTCTCGCAATTACATTTGTTTCCAAGTCATACCAATTACCACCATGGTACTGTCAGACCCGACTTGTGGAAATGTTACCCTTCCAGTAACAAATTTTGTATACAAAACCCCAACATACCGACGATAATTGTATCCTTACAAATACTCAATCACTGTTTAATATATAATTAATTAAGTGATGTTTTGTAAAAACAATTTGCAAAAAGGAGATTACTCACATTGTTGTCTTAGGTTTTTCTGTAAGGATTTCCTGAGAATTATCTATAATTTACACAAATGTACACGTGTTAGTATAATAACCCATTTTAACATTAGTAATACCCTCCCTGAGACGGCATTCCAACGACTACGTCGGGCAGAACCACGACAGCCGTTACGGAACCCTAGGTCAATCGGGCAGAGTATCTAATACGTATCCAGGGGTTATGATACTTACAACGGAGCAGAACTTCGTTATTTAGGGGGGGTATTATACCCGAGTATTATGCCTACACTTCAGAATTTAGAGAAAGAAAACGTTTGTGAGCGATTTCAGACTGAAGGCCGATGCCCTCTACTTATAGGTCTTCACTTCGACTTCTACGCGGCCCGCGTAAGGTAAGATAACGGGCTACGCGGCCCGCGTCAAAGGGAGTCAACGTCATAGCTTATCCGGGTCAGCATATAGGGTCGACGAGTGTTGGGCCACGTGGCGGCCTGGGGTCGTGCCAGCCATCACCTTCTCGCGGCCCGCGTAAGCTTAAGGGGTGGCTTACGCGGCCCGCCTAAACCCCAAAATTTTGATTTTTAATTATTTTTAATAATATTCAAGGTATTCGGGGTCCGTTTTCGCGTATGGGGTGTGTTTTAAGACATATTGGGATAATTTAAAATATATTAGGGTGTCGAAAATAATTCGAGAGTGTCGGCTTTCTTTTAGGGTTGTTATATCCTCCCCACCTTGTTTTAGAGCTTGTCCTCGAGATCTACTCGAACAAGTGTGGGTATTTCCTTTGCATTTCTGATTCAAGCTCCCATGTGTACTCTGGTCCTCTTTTGGAGTCCCATTTTACTTTGACCAGAACTAATCTCTTGTGCTTAAGATTCTTAATTTTCTTGTCTTCAATCTGTAGAGGTCTTTCTACAAATTTGAGTTGTTTATTTACCTCTATATCCTTAAGAGGTACTACCAGTGATTCATCAGCTAGGCATTTCTTAAGATTAGATACATGAAATACATCATGTATTCCTGCCATTTCCTCTGGCAGTTGTAGCTGATAGGCTATAGGTCCTATTCTTTTAATAATCTCAAAAGGTCCAACATACCTGGGACTTAGCTTTCCTCTTTTAATAAATCTTACTACTCCTTTCCAAGGAGAGACTTTTAACAATACTTTATCTCCTACTTGAAATTGCAACTGTTTACGTCGGTTGTCATCATAGCTTTTCTGTCGATCACGTGCTGCTTTCAGTCTTTCCTTGACTTGAATGATCTTGTCGGTTGTTTCTTGCACTATTTCAGGTCCAGATAGTTGCTTTTCCCCAATTTCTGCCCAACAGACTGGGGTTCGGCACTTTTGTCCATAAAGTGCTTCGAATGGTGCAACATTAATACTTGTGTGATAACTATTATTATAAGAAAATTCTATTAAAGGTAAGTGATCGTCCCAATTACCTCCGAAATTAATTACACAAGCTCTAAGCATGTCTTCCATTGTCTGAATTGTCCTTTCGCTTTGTCCGTCTATTTGAGGATGATATGCTGTGCTTAGATTTAGTTTGGTTCCCATGGCCTTTTGGAAACTTGTCCAAAAATGAGAGGTAAAACGGCTATCTCTGTCCGAAACAATTGTTAAAGGTATTCCATGTAATGAAACTATTTCATTTACATACAACTTAGCTAATTGTTTCATATTGAAAGTTTCTTTCATTGGTAGGAAATGAGCTGACTTGGTTAGCCTATCTACAATCACCCAGATTGTATCATTACCTTTTCTTGTTTTGGGTAATTTGGTAACAAAATCCATTGTTATCAATTCCCATTTCCATACTGGCATTTCTAACTGTTGTAACAAACCTGAGGGTTTCTGATGTTCAGCTTTAACTTGTCAGCAAGTTAAACATTTAGAAACATAGATTGCTATATCCTTTTTCATTCCTATCCACCAAAAATTCTTTCTTAAATCCTGGTACATCTTATCACTTCCTGGATGCATCGTATACTTAGACTTATGGGCTTCTTCTAATATACGATGACGTAGGTTTCCTAATTTAGGTATCCACATTCTCTTTTTATGAAATCTCCAAATTCCATTTGTTCTTTGTTCTAATTCCTTAATCGTTCCTTTTAATTTTTCAGTATCATCCTTGATTACTGATTCTTGTGCTTTTCTAATTTGTTCATTTAAATCTACTTGTAGATTTAATTTAAGAGAACGTACCCTTTTTGGCTTTTCGTGATATTTCCGGCTTAAAGCATCAGCCACTACATTGGCTTTCCTTGCATGATACTGGATATTACAATCATAATCACTAAGAATCTCCATCCAGCTCCTTGTCTCATATTCAGCTCTTTTTGTCCAAAAACATAGCTTAAACTCTTATGATCTGTAAAAATGGTAAACTTACTACCATAAAGGTAATGTCTCCAAATCTTAAGAGCAAAAATTATTGCTCCTAATTCAAGATCATGGGTTGAATAATTTTCTTCATGATTCTTAAGCTGTCTAGATGCGTAAGCTATAACCTTTTGACGTTGCATCAACACACATCCATAACCTATCTTAGAAGCGTCAGAATATACTACAAAATCTTCAGTTCCTTCTGGTAATGCTAGTATGGGTGCGTGGGTTAATCTTTGCTTAAGAATTCTAAAGGCTTCTTCTTGCTTTGGTCCCCATTTAAACTTAATGGATTTACAAGTTAACTTAGTTAAAGGAATGGCTATTCTAGAAAAATCTCGAATAAATCTCCTATAATATCCAGCCAATCCTAAGAAACTTCTAACCTCGGTTAGTGACTCAGGGGTTTTCCATTTGGTAATTGACTCGATCTTTGTTGGATCCACATGAATTCCTTCATGATTAACTAAGTGCCCAAGAAACTGTACCTGCTCTAACCATAACTCGCACTTTGAAAACTTAGCATAAAGCTTTTCCTTTCTTAATAAGCTTAGAAGTGCGTGCAAATGCTTTGCATGATCTTCCTTATTTTTAGAATAAATGAGAATATCATCAATAAAAAAAATTATGAATTTATCCAAATATGGCTTACATATTCGGTTCATCATGTCCATAAATGCAGCTGGGGCATTGGTTAAACCAAATCGCATGACAGTAAATTCATAATGGCCATACCTTGTTCTGAATGCGGTTTTAGGAATGTCCTCTTCCTGTACCTTTAATTGATGATATCCTGATCTTAAATGGATTTTAGAGAAAAATCGAGCTCCTTGAAGTTGATCGAACAGATCATCAATCCTTGGTAATGGGTACCGATTCTTAATCATGACCTTGTTCAACTCGCGGTAGTCAATGCACATACGCATTGAACCGTCCTTCTTTTTGACGAATAGTATTGGCGCTCCCCATGGCGATGAGCTTGGCTGTATGAATCCTTTCTCCAATAATTCGTCTAATTTTTTCTTCAGTTCCTGCATTTCTGCTGGTGACAAATGGTAAGGTGCTTTGGCAATTGCTGATGTTCCGGGTAGCAGATGGATTCTGAATTCGACTTCTCTGTCTGGTGGTAGCCCTGGCAATTCTTCTGGAAATACATCTGGAAACTGAGACACTACTGGAATGTCTTTTAGTTCTTTTCCGTTAGTGTTAGTGATTATAGAAATCAAATACCCTATAGATCATTTTCTTATATAGCTTGCAGTTTTCATCACAGAGATGAATTTCGTGGATCTAGATGGCTTATCTCCTTTAATTGTGATCTTTTCACCCCTTGGTGAATTTACTTGAATTGACTTTTGATCACATAAAATATTAGCTTTATTGGCTATTAACCAATCCATTCCTAATACGACATCAAAGCCTGCCAGATTCATTGGGTAAAGATTTGCAATATACTTTTGGTTTAAAAATTCTATTCTTGCTCCCTGCAAGATTTCAGAAATCCTAATCGTTTCTCCATTCGCTGTCTCGACTAGACATTCTTGTGAGAGTTTAGTTAATGGTTGATTAAGAAGTTTGCAAAATGAAGTATTAATAAAACTTTGGTTTGCACCAGAGTCAAATAATACTTTAGCAAAAACATCATTAACTAAAAACGTACCGGCTATTACGTCCGGAATCAATTTGGCTTCATCTGCAGTTAGAACAAATGCTCTAGCATTTTTAGTGTTCTTGTTGTTCGCGGCTGGAGCTAGTTTCGGACAGTTCGGCTTAATGTGACCTTTTTCTCCACAGTTGAAGCATAGTCCATTACTGGATTTTCTCCTGCAATCTTCTTCCTTGTGTCTTGGTGCCTTGCAGAAATTGCAGTGAGTGGAGCATTTTCCCGAATGCTTTTTCTTGCAGGCCTTGCAGTATGGTGCAGAGGTAGAACCTATAGTCCTACGGTTGGAATTCCCAGAACGGAATTCTTGGGTAAGCCTTTGAGCTAGGTTTCTCCTCTGGTCTTCTTCTCTAGTACGGATTAACTCATCTGTCAAGGTATTTGCTAGTTCTACAGCTTCTTTTATAGTTTGGGGTCTAGCTGCCTTGACTACATGTCTAATCTCTCCAATTAATCCCCAGATGTAACGGGAGATTAATACCGGTTCAGGTGATGCAAGGGTTGGTACTATTCTAGCATATTCAAAGAATGTGGTAGTATAACCCTTACTATCTACCCCGGTCATCCTAAGGTTTAGGAACTTATTCGCTATCTGTTCCTTTTCATTGGGAGGGCAGAATTTCCTTTCTACCAAATTCTTAAATTCCTCCCATTCCATTATAAACCCTATCACTTCCTCTAGACTGGAGGATAGTGTTCCACCATTCTAAGGCTGAATTCTTAAATAGATTAGAGGCAAACATTATCTTATCTTCTTCAGCACACTTGCTTATTTTTAAAACAGGCTCAGTCTTTTCTATCCAGCGTAGAGCTGCAATGGGTCCTTCATTGCCTGAGAATTCTATTGGTTTGCAAGACCAGAATTCTTTGTAAGAACAATCATAAGGCATGGTTCTTCTTCTTTTGGGAATGGGCACTTGAAGTACGGGTCCATTGTTCACGCTGTTTGCAGGTTCAGAGGGTCGCTTACTGCTATGTTTACTTTTATTATCAGCTTCTTTAACAGTTTGAATATTAATGGCATTGCATCTATGATTCCTTGTGCCACTATGTGTTGGATGGCACTATTATCCACTTGGTTTCCATTGTTATTGTTGTTCGGATTCTCATTAACCAAGTTAATGTTACTCTGGTTATCGTTATTCAGATTTTCCTGATTCCCTTCGTCGGCCATCTGAATTTTAAACATTTACCACGTATTAATATCACAAAATAATACTTAATATAGCTAATCACATGTCACACACTTTGGTCAAAAGCGTCGATCATTGCGACTTTACTCTATTCATATAATATGCATCTATTACACACCAGTACTGAAATTAAAATTACAATACCGACTGAAATTTAAAGTTACACTACTAATAGTAGGCATCCGTAGTTTTTTTTTCATATACATACACACATATTTTATTATTATATTATATTATATTATATTATATTATATTATATTATATTATATTATATTATATTATAACCTTCTCCACCATCACTTCTACGGATATGGATTCATCCAGAAATCCATATTGCGCTCGTTGTACTTCCAGACGAGTCGCTCTCCCACCTGTCTCATCCTTTCACTACTTTCTAAAATTTCCTCACCAAATGTCCTAAGTTCTTGTACATTTTCTGCACTCATTGGGGGTGCAGGTTCTAGGACTGGGTTCGGAAACTGGGGTGCGGGTTCCAGATATGGAGGTGTAGGGGCCTGGTATGGGTAAGGATTCTCTAAAATCTCCCTAATGAATACATCATTATCGTAGTAGGGATCTAGAGGATCTAACCCTGGGTAGGCTTCTAGGTTCGGCATGGGTATATCTTCGTGTATTGGGTAACGTTGCACGTAGTCCCTATTGTCGTCCCACCACAGGTCATAATTTGGGTTTAAGGGGTTAGGTGCTGGTACCCTAGGTATTTCCTCCGGGTTGAAATCATGCATTTCTACTTGATTTTCAGGGTTTTCTATCTCCATCGGTTGGTTAGGAATTGGTGGTTGTGGTTGGGGTGCTATCATTTGTTCCAGGTTAGGGTCAGCTGCAGTGGTTGCTAAGATGTGGATGTTGGCTATACCCCTATTAATCATTTCCTGGGCATAGGCATCAGTTTCTCTTTTAGCTGCTGCTAGTGCTCTCTGGTCTTGTAACTTTTTCATACGCTTCCTACGCTCATGTGCCCCTCGACTGAACCATCCTCTCTTTTTCTGAGGGAATGGATCTTCAGACTGAGCCTTAAACACGAATATTCCTTCTTCCGTATCAGCAGAATACCCAGAGAGGGCAGGCTGAGAAGAGGCACATTCGCTTCTAGGCGAACCAGACAATTGACGCAACGCATCAGATGGTCCTTGGTCACTCATACTGTAAACTAACAAATAGTCAAATAACACATAACAATAAAATACAATTATGCACGTATTCCAGTAATTTATTTCCTAACAATTTGAAATTTGGTGTCAGCAAAACACTTCAGTGGCTTAGCTCTGATACCACCTTATGTCGCAACCCTCGTCCCCCTATTCAAATACACGAACGGGCGGCCGCGACCAGTTTCGGTGGTATATGGTATTGTCTAATTTTGGCAGCAGAATTTTCATCAGGACCGTAGTTAGGAAATATTTTATCAGAGTAACATACCACACTTTCATAATATTAAACACATGGGATAAAACCCAAGTTTTAAATACACATATTTTCATAGGAATAAATCCTATTTTATTTAATAAAAACATCTATTTATTTTTTTAGGTAACTTTATTGCCACTTTTCCAAGCCTTCAGTGTCGAGAAGGTTCATATGATTGGAGTATTCATTTGGAAAATGATGAGAATGTCACTCAAGCATTCATGGCTGAGATTGTCCCCGTTGATGATGTTGAAGCTAACGTGAATGCTGAAGTTGAAAAGAAAAGTGAAGCTGAGGTAGATAAGGCTGATCAGACAACTGATGCTGAAAAAGAAAAGCCAACATCTGAGCATGAAAGGGAGGACGAAGCGAAAGACGAGATCATCAAAAGAATGGAAGCTCAAATTGCTGCTCTAATGGCCAACTCAGACAAATCGACAGGAGAGGTAAGTAACTCTGCTACTTCTGTTTGTTTAAAGTGTCGTGAATTACAGGGTGAAGTTGACAGGTTGTCAACTCAAAACAAAAGTCTGGTGAGCGAAATATCGAACGTAAAAGAATCAAATTTCTTTGCTAAAAGAAACGAGTCATCATATTTGAAAAAGATAAAAGGCTATGAGGCTGAAATTGAAGTTTTAACCAGCAAACTAAATGAAAAACTTTAAATCGTAGACTTAGCTCATGACATGATGGCTGAGAAAACAAAAGAGATTTCTGAAAAATGCAAAGAGTTGTCAGATGCACAACTCAAAATTGTTGAACTTGAAAAGAAATTAGGTCAATTCAGGGATTCTACTTTTGTTATGAAACACATGATGGGTGGGTTAAAGAAGAGTAATGACAAGACCAGTGTGGGATTCAAGGGCTTCAATGAAGTCCCACCTCCTCTTAGTCACGACTATTCTTTCTTACCTGATGAAGATGAGTTCACAGACTTCCTGTCAACATCACCAAGTAGTTTCACATCTAGTCAAGGTGATGTGTCTGAAGATAATGATGCTAAGAAGGAAAATAACAGCAAACCTGTTTTGAAAAAGAAAAACTCAAATCCTACGAATAAAATTCCAACTTTTGTTAAAAAGGTTAATTTTGTTCAAGGAAATGACATGAAAAACGAAACAGCTGTTATTGAAAACGAATCAAATTTAAAGTTTGCAAAAAATAAGAACATAGAAAATCTTGAAACTAAGCAAACTGAACCAAATCCTTCTAAGGCATCATCATCAAAACCAGAATCTAGTTCAAAGGCTTCAGCTGAGAAGTCTTCGAAAAAGAGATCATGCTTCAAATGTCACACAAAGGGACATGTAGCTAGCTGCTGTCCTAACAAAAAGGTTGAAGCACAAGTTAGTGAGAAACAAAGAGGGAAATCACCTGAGAAGCAAGGTGATAATGAGGAGAAAGTCTCAAATTCTCCAAAGAAATCTGCTCCAAAGCAACAACCGGGTGTTGCTGGTGGTATAGATAAGGCTGAAAAAGGAACTCCACAAGTTCCTCGTTTTCAACGAAATCAACCAAGATTTCAGCCTGAATCTACATCAGGCAGATATGAAAGACCTAGAAGTAACTCACCAAGAATGAATAATCAAAATGCAAATAATTTCAGAAGTCAATGTCAATATCAAAATCGATACCAAAATAATGGTGGTCGAACTTTTTATAACAATGGCTTTAGAAATTACAATCAAGGTTCTTGGAATCAAAATCAAAATTTTCAAAGGTCACATAGTCCAAACACAAATAGGTACCCTCAGGACCAGAGACCTTATGGAAATCATGCCCCATTTCCATCAACAGGCCAAAGATCCAAGACTCCAGCTAGGAGTGATGGATACTGGATGGATGTTCCTGTAGTTGATGAATCTGGAAGACCCAAGACCATTAAGGCTTGGGTCCCCCAATCTAACTAATCTTTTGGTTGGTGTGTGCAGGAGCTGCTAAGGAGGATTATCAACTTATGGTATGTTGATAGTGGCTGCTCCAGGCACATGACGGGGGATGCGAGGTTGTTTTCTGAATTTGAAGAATATGATGGTGGACATGTAAATTTTGCTGGTGCTAAAGGTGGTAGGATTACTGGACGAGGAAAAGTGACGAATGGGAAGATCACTTTGGACAAAGTGAACTATGTTGAGCAGCTCAAACACAATCTGATGAGCGTGTCACAAGTCTGCGACAAGGGTCACTCGGTCCATTTTACAAATAAGGAGGCATTGGTGTTGAAACCGGGTTTGGTCATTCCGGACGATTGGATAGTAATGCGTGCACCAAGGAAAAATGATACTTATGTCATGGACATGGGTGCCAAGGATCCGACAGCAGCGGTGGCGTGTTTGCTGTCAAAAGCATCTGAAGCAGAATCTATGTTGTGGCACAGACGCATGGCCCATATTCACTACCGCAAAATGAATTATGTCATTAAAAATGAGCTAGTGAAAGGGGTTCCATTGCTGAGGTTTCAAGTGGAAGATAAATGTCTTCCATGTCAAAAGGGAAAACAACACAAGAAACCTCATAAGTCTAAAACAGTAAATTCCATAGATGCCCCTTATGAATTACTTCACATGGATTTATTCGGTCCAGTGAACGTGAGGAGCATAGGTGGAAAGTACTACTGTCTGGTTGTCACTGATGATTACTCACGTTATTCATGGGTTTTCTTTTTAGGTACAAAAGATGAGACGGCAGAGATGCTGATAGATCTTTTTACGAAATTGGAAAACGTCCATGATGCAAGGATCAAGAGGATAAGGAGTGATAATGGCACGGAGTTCAAGAATCGGATTCTGGATCTCTACTGTCTTCGAAAGGGAATTGAACATCAATATTCTGCTCCTTATACGCCTCAACAGAATGGAGTCGCTGAGAGGAAAAACAGGACGTTGATTGAAGCCGCTAGGACTATGCTTTCAGATTCAAAGCTACCAGTTCTTTTCTGGGGAGAAGCTGTGAATACAGCTTGCTACGTCCTAAACAAAGTTTTGACCGTTAAACGTTTTAACAAAACTTGTCATGAACTTATGTTTAACAAAAAACCAAACTTAACAGGCTTTGAACCATTTGGATTACCCTGCACCATTGTGCGAAACAAAGATAAACAAAAATTCGGTGAGGTGGCTGACGAAGGCTACTTTCTAGGTTACGTGCCTGGCACACCGAATAAAAGGGTTTTTAATCTCAAAACTGGTAAAATTGAGGTTGTTTTTAATGTGGAAATTACTTCCTACAAACCTCAAAAATCAACGAGTGGTCCTGCTATATTATATGATTATGAAAGTGTGTTTAAATCATTTAATATTCCTGAGGTTTCTGATGCAGATGATTCTCAGCTGATTCAAACAATGATTGGTGAAGACGATGAAGGCGAGTTTATGCCTAGATCGAATGTTGATATGTCAGATGCTCCGGAATCTTCCCAAGGTGCTGCTAATCCTGATTCAAGCGATAGTGACTCTGAACCTATTCAGGGGGAGGAGTTTGTTAATCCGTTTGCAAATCAGAATATTCAGGGGGAGGTTGGATCAAACCTGGGTGATAATCTTGAAGTTGATGCAGTTGCTTCTACACGAGCAAATAGAGATCATCCAGTTGACATGATACTTGGAGATCCTACTGTAGGTGGTCAGACGAGAAGAAGCATAGCAGCAAATTCTGGGTTATTTGTTTCGATTGAGAAGACTGGGATAGTGAATGAATGCTTGTACAGTTGCTTTATTTCCCAAGAGGAGCCGAAGAACATTCATATGGCTCTTAAAGACAATTCATGGGTTGAAGCTATGCAAGAAGAATTGGCCCAGTTTGCGAAGTTGAAGGTTTGGGAGTTAGTGGACCTTCCTAAAGGTGAAAGAGAAATTGGCACTAAATGGGTATTTAGGTGCAAGAAGGATGAAAGAGGAATTGTAACGCGCAACAAGGCTCGGTTGGTTGTCAAAGGTTTTAATCAGCAAGAAGGGATAGATTACAATGAGGTGTTTGCACCAGTGGCAAGGTTGGAGGCAATTCGGTTGTTTCTAGCTTTCGCTTCATTCAAGGGCTTTAAAGTTTACCAACTAGACGTGAAGAGTGCATTTCTTTACGGTAAAGTCCAAGAAGTGGTGTATGTCTCACAACCAGATGGGTTCGTTGATCCAGACTATCCAGATCGAGTTTACAAACTTGATAAGGCTTTGTATGGGTTACATCAAGCTCCCAGGGCTTGGTACGAGACACTGTCTACACATCTGCTCAAGAATGGTTTTGAAAGGGGTCAGATAGACAGTACACTGTTCATAAAGAGGAAAAAGGAAGATTTTCTGCTGGTACAGGTATACGTGGATGACATCATCTTTGGGTCATCTGATGTGAACATGTGTAAAGAGTTTGAACAGGTGATGAAGAGTAAGTTTGAAATGAGCGCTATGGGTGAGCTGTCTTATTTTCTGGGATTACAAGTTGAACAGAAGGAGGATGGGATGTTTATTCATCAAACGAAGTATGTGTATGACATTTTGGATCGGTTCAAAATGAATGATTGCTCTACTTTCAACACACCCATTTGCGAAAATCACAATCTTGCCCCAGATCATGAAAGCACTGAAGATGTTGATCCTACTCAATATAGGGCGATGATTGGTTCTCTAATGTACCTGACTGCTTCACGACCTGACATCATGTTTGCCGTATGCTTGTGTGCCAGATATCAGGCGAATCCAAAAGAGTCACACATGAAAGTAGTGAAGCGCATTCTTCGTTACTTGAAGGGGAAACCTAAACTTGGGTTGTGGTATCCAGCTGATAGTGATTTGAGGTTCGTTGCTTACACTGATTCAGACTTTGGAGGATGCAAATCAAACAGAAAGTCTACTATAGGTGGTTGTCAGTTCTTAGGAGGCAGGATCGTGTCTTGGCAATGCAAGAAGCAATCCTGTGTGTCTACATCTACGTGTGAAGCTGAATATATTGCTGCGGGTAGCTGTTGCTCTCAGGTCCTCTGGATTCAACAGCAGATGCGCGATTACGGTTTGGATTTCACTCGTACTCCTATTATGATAGATAATAATGCCACTATATCAATCACAAACAATCCCGTAAAGCACAGTAGAACTAAACATATTGACATATGTCATCACTTTATACGGGATTGTGCTGAAAAACGACTAATTGAATTACATCGAGTCGACACAGAAGATAACCTTGCTGATCTTTACACAAAAGCTTTTGATCGAGCTCGCTTTGAACACTTAGTTGAACTCAACGGGATGAGGAATCCTGAATAACTGGTTTTCCATAAGAATTTTTGTAAATAGTTTACTGTTTTTCTTAAAAATCAAAAATACAAAAAACATTGAAAAATAAAAAACATAAAAAAATAGAAAATCAAAAATGACTTTTCACTGTGTGAAAAAGAAGAAATGATAGTACATCAGCAAGTTAGACTGTCACACTCGAACTGAATCAAAATGCTTAAGTGTGATAGTAGCTTCATCATATGATATACCAGTAGGAAAAAGCATGAAATAATCAACTTACCAATGTGATATAAACATAAATGCACTGAGTATGAGTGGGGAACACATCAGTGGTGTATGGTTTAATGACCTTAAATCTTGCGTTGATAGATTGCCAAAATCTGAAGTTTTGGGTCTTTATACTGTTATTTCATCTGGGGATATCTTGGCTGTCTTTCTGTTCAGAACTAAAATTGTACATGACCCCAGGAAAGAAAGTCACTTGGAATTAGCTCATTTCTATTTGAATGTCTGTATGTTGTCCCGATACACACAATTTTGATCTGATTCTGAAATCTTCTCTGAAAAAAGTCGTGTACCTCCTCTGCTGCATCCAGATATATGCTGACCTGGAGGTGCTAGGCAAGGACAGCTTCTGCTGCATCCAGATACATGCTGACCTAGCTGTACGTTGTCGCGCTATAGATCTAATACACCCGAAAGAGGCCCTCAAGTGCCCAAAAGAAACCCAAGAAACCTATATCAAACTGAGGAAAACTCATTTGATTTGTATATTATACCATCTCTGCTAAAGATCTATTCTGTTCTCTTCTCAACCTATTCCCAGTTAAGATTTCAGATATATGGATTGGACTTGTGAAATATGTGGTAGGGAAGATACTTGCATGATAGAGTGTGTTGTTTATATTTCCAGGATTTGATTAGTATTTATTTGGGTGTTCATTGTTAAGCAATCAAAACATGATAAAACATATTATATGCAGATCTAGACATTGTCAGGATATCTTACAGGATGACATCAGTATACTCACCAACTACGATGAATCTTTGTGCATACCTTGATCGTGGGGGTATATCCTGAAGTGGGACACACTAGTATATCAGAATTAATATTACCTTAACGTATCATACGGTAATGGTACTTGAAATGTTCATGCATTTGTTTAAGTGGACAAACATACTGGTAATCGTCTTGAACTGCTTTTCACGAAAAATTATATAAAGAATTATCTAATAGTGTGAAACAGTTTGATTGTGCTGATATGATCTTCTTACCGGCGATTCTCACAAAAATAGAGTGTTTATTGCTTTTCGTATTTATTTGCTTTCAGAAAATACAAAAATACAAAAATAGTGTCTTTTTCTGTTAAAATTCTTAATGTACGGAAAACTGTTATTCTTGGAGGAATTGTTACTGATAGGGGGAGACGGTGTTAGTAAGTGGGTTCAAAATTTTGAAATGATGCAGGTTATGGGGTGTTTGTTTAAAATTTGTGCGTGTTGGTGTTGAGTTGGAAAGTGCTTAATCTGTTATACAGTTTAACTAATCTCTTGAATAATAATAATTTGTTTAACTTATGTTGAAAAATTCTTATGGTTTCTCGAGATGTTTGTTTTATAGTAAACAGATTGAAGCAGTGTGTTGGTGAGAAGTTACTGTGTTGCTGAATAGTTGCTGTGTTGCTGAGAAGTTGCTGTGAAGATGAGAGTTTGATTGGATGCATGGTAGAACCTCCTTTCTATAATGCAGACAAAGTTGAAGAGTTTGAAGAGTGCTATACAAATGCTGAACTGGAGTTTACTCAAACGCTAAAGTTTTGACGATTTGGTGATTGGATGCATCAGCTTAGGGGGAGTCTGTTGCTGACAGAAGCTGTTAAAGCTGAGGCTATCCAAAGACCAAAAGACTTGGAGATTCTGAAGACTGAAGTCACCTTTGCAAGCTATTGTCAAGGGGGAGTTTGTTGGTGCATATTTGTGACAACAACTTAGATTTGGTCTTTGGATATCTTGTAATTAGTAAAACGATAAACAGTTAGCGGGTTTAGCTTTGTAATAGTTAATTAAGAGTGATTGGGCCAAACCAAACCCACATATGGGGATGGTAGGCGAAATGGGCCTAGCCCAAGACCTAGCCCATGTGCAAAGCTTTGTCCTATATAAACAAAGCTTAGCATTAGGGTTTAGGTTGATCTTCCAATCTTCTAATCACTCTTGGAGAGAATTCGTGAAAGACAAAGGCTTGGACGAATTAGGATCTTGATTGATTGTAATCGTTAGAAGATAATCAATAAAGATCGGGTTTAAAGTGATTTCGGTGTTCTACTTATTTTCTGTGAAATCTAATCTAGAGGATTCCGCACTCTAGGTTGGATAGACGATTCTGTTACGATCCGCACGGCTCACGGGACCTACAAGCTGACTTCTATTTGGCTTTCACATTTTGTTACCTGAAATGTGTTTAAAAACATTTTGTCATTGGGAAATACTGGTGAGTGAATCCCAGTTTAATTAAGTTTAAATAAAATCCATTGTACAGTATTGAGGGTGGTCTCGCAATTACATTTGTTTCCAAGTCATACCAATTACCACTACGGTACTGTCAGACCCGACTTGTGGAAATGTTACCCCTCCAGTAACAAATTTTGTATACAAAACCCCAACATACCGACGATAATTGTATCCTTACATATACTCAATCACTGTTTAATATATAATTAATTAAGTGAGGTTTTGTAAAAACAATTTGCAAAAAGGAGATTACTCACATTGTTGTCTTAGGTTTTTCTGTAAGGATTTCCTGAGAATTATTTATAATTTACACAAATGCACACGTGTTAGTATAATAAAGTTTTGATCAGTTTCAGAGGTGGAAACTAAGAAACTGATTTAGAAACAGCTTGTACTTCTCTTTAAACAACTTTCTGATTGCTATAACACTGATTACAATCACAGGATAAACCGGCAGCACCTCGGTATCCAAATCAAGAACTGTTACAAATGATATCGCTTGAAACATATATATAGTAAACAGATTTCGCTTGAAATGGCTTCAAGCGAAATAACAAACTTGCTGATTCCGCTTGAAACTGACATAAGACATTTCAAGCGGAATATCCCCTTTCAAGCGGAATCACCATATTAAACACATAAACCTCCTATTTTCTCGATCTACGTGCCCTGATCTAATCACTCTAGTGCAAGACTCGATACAAGACGAAGTTGACAGATGCATGCACTAACAGACTCCCCCTCAGATGTTGACGAGTCGTAAGTGTCGAGTATTCTCATCTTCAATCTTTATCAGTCTTTGGGCTTTACTCTTTTTATCAGCATCAACAGACTCCTCCTAACGATGTGCTGGCATTCCTTAAGATCATCAGCATCATCTGCTTCAGAATCGTAATCCGGCTCAATCTATATTCACATAGTCCTCAGGTAACGGAACTTGGCTCTCTAGCACTCAACTTTGATGTTGTTCCAAGATCGTGACCTGGCTCACATCCAGCTCAGGCTTCTCAGGATTGACAAACCCAGCTTTTACTTAAACCTGCACAATCTCTACCTCACAATAAATTCCTCATTTAACATTAACATGTATGCACCAATTCAAACTCTCCCTCAAATTAACCAGAAAATTTTATCAATGATAATCCTGATGAACCACTTGTAGATTTGTTAAAAACACATTTGATTACACACAGACTCTCCCTCACAAAATGGTCATCATGTTTAGCACTCGGAATTTTGAAAATAAGCTCTTCAATATCAGTTGTCGAAAATATTTTTGAATTTTTCAAAATTTATGCTAAAACATACAAAAAATCTTTTTGGATTTTGAAATAAGAGAAATGTAATGCAGTAAAGAAATATTTAGAAACACTATTTTTGTGAGTTTGTGTAAGAGGATCATATCAGTTTATGAGACAAATCACCAACACCGTTAAGCTTCATTTCATTTTAAGTTCTAAACAATTCACCTAGATTGTCAGTATATTGGTCCACTTAAATTTTCACACAAAATTCAATTGTTCCGAGATACGATATTAATGTTTTAAGCACTTAAACTTATTCGCGTGTCCCACTACTTGAATATACTCCTATATCCAGATCCCAATATTCAGTCTTACAGGTGAGTATACCACAGATGATATCTGTAAAGGATTAGATGCGAAACCGTGAGAGCTCAGGTCAGAACTTCCGTTCAGCAGAGAGATGACGGCTCGACTTTTGGTGTGTCCCCTTTAGAGGATCTTTTTTACAACAGCAATGATTATCAATTTTATTGTTTCATCAATTTGCTGAGGGCGGCGCTATATTTCAAGCAATGCGAAAAGTATTATGCGGGGACTAGGTCAGAATTTCCATTCAGCAGAAGTCCCGGGATAATACCCCAGATATCACTGAGCATAAAGACCTAGTATCTCAGAAAAAAGGGACCTTTCAAACAAGATTTCGGGGGTTACCCATATATCTAAGAAATGTTACCCACGAACTAAGCAAGTTTGAATTTTTAGGTTTATATCTCGTCACAATCTACTAAATGTGCAAAAACCTACTGGCATATCCGCAGTGAGATTGTTTATCACATTTTAACTTTCCATTTCTTTAGCATGTTGTGACAGTCCACTGATGTACTATCATTTCCTTTTTTTTACAACAAAAACTCATTTTATCATGTTTTTGGCTTTTTCAACTTTTCAAATGTTTTTGGATTTTCTGAAATTCTTACTCCCCCTAAAAACAAACACATTTTAGGAAATTTGAAAACAAACTGTACAAGTAAAAATGACAACTGATATCAAATCACTTCACTTCGCCATCCACTTGTCGTAAACAATCAGAACTCCCCCTTTCAACAAACTATTTTCTCATTAAGATTTCAAAACACTTAAGTTTGTTTTAATCAAAATGATTTTTCCGGAAAATAAGTTTTGTTGATTTTACCACTGAGGTTCATCATCTTGCTTTTTCAACCTCTTATATGAGAATTACATCAAGCTCAAATTAATGATCTTGAGTAATCACTTTGTAAACCACAACATTCAAACCTCTGTACCAATTGTGAACTTACCACCTATACCACAAGTAAGAATAAAACATCTACACAAATCATATTACTAACAAAGATGCCGATTCCTGCTTCACACTTACCAATCCTGGAAGCTCCGGCAAGTCACAACCTGTAAAATTTAACCATATAAAAAATTCATTCACAAAAACAATTTTCAAGAATGATGCCGATTCCTGATCCGCGATTACAAACTTGGGATCTCCGGCAAGTCCAGATCTTTTAAGGAAACAGAATTTCCACCCAAGTTTTACCAACCTTGGGTGTTTTAACTCTTGTTCAGTATGGTTATAAGTTGCTTTCTTAGTTGCATAAAAATCTTTAACCCCTTTTACTTTCCCATCAATCATTTTCCCAAAAATCCTTTTCACATTTCCATTAAAAACTTTCTCAACATCAAATTCATTCTTCTCAGAATAAAATTGATTCGAGATCTCCACCTTACCAACCTTTTGTTTAAAATTCTCATTTTTCAATGATGGAATTTCAACATCATCCATTGAAGACACTGATTTTTCTTCTTTTATCTCAACCTATGGCTCCTCTGATTTTGTGGAATCAGGTTCATCGCCGACTTTCTCATCAGACTTCTTAACAACCCACATCTGGTTGTCTTTTGCTTTCTTTTTGTAAAAAATTTTCTTAGAACACTCACCAACTTCATAAGTTGAGTTTTCAAAAATTTTGAATTTCTCAGTTGATGGTTCAACATCAACAACCTTTTCTTTAAGTTTTTTCAGAAACTCCCTGTTTTGTCTTAGTATTCATCAGACAATTCCATGCAATGTGACCAGCTTCATTGCATTTAAAACAGATTCGAGTCTCTTTTGGATGAAAAACTCCAGTTCCTTTTCTTTTCTTCTCAGCAAGAAACTCCTGGTTTGATTGTTTCCAGAAAGGTTTCTTCTGTTCTTCCTCAGCACTTCCTCCTGAAACAAATTCTGTTTTTGTTTTAGAATTTTTCTCATTTTTATAATTTTCAGGTGGAATAAAACCTAAACCTTTCTTTTTGAAATTACCATTATGGTTTGGTTTCTTTTGAAAACCAGAACCAGAATTGTAACTTTTTTTCTTGTTTAAACGCTGTTGAACTCTTGAAGTGTATTTTTTAGGTTTTCCAGTAAGATTTAAATCTTTTATTTCAGAAATTTTAATTTCTGTCATTTTGAAAACCTTTTTAATCATTTCAAATCTAACACTTCTTATAGGAAATTCTTTGTCAGAATATAATTTGTCAGAATCATTTAAAGTGTATGCAACTTCAAATGTTTCATCATTCAAATTCGATTTTGATAATAAAAACTCTTTACTGTACGCCCTTTTAACTGATGGTTTTGGACTGTTGACTGACGAACTTGAACCTCCAGACTCAGACTTTGACTCAGACTCCTCATCTGTATCCAACACCTGATCGACCACCTTTTTAATTAACTCAGACTCATGATCAGTGTCAGACGATGTAAAAGTAACGTCAATATTTTCTGGTAATTCAACAGTTGTATTAGTTTTTTGCTTTATATTAACTGCTTTTTCGACTTGCTCCTCATTTGGCTTTCTGGGAGAATAACCTTCCCAGATTGGAGGCAGACACTTGTTATAGCTAACACACGGTTTCTTACCAGTATCCTTCTTCTTTTGCTTCTCATCCTTAAAAGCTTCGAAACCTGCAATAGTTGGATAAATTCGATCAATAAGATAATCAGAACTAGAATAACTTTGTAATAAACGTCTGATTCTCTCATTCTCAATTTTCTCAGTCTCCAACTCTTGTTTCAGCTTGGCACATTCCTCAATATAATGATTTATAGCTTTTTCCTTCGACATCATTGTAGCATTCATCATCGTCAAAGCATCTTCTCTTTCAGAATTTGTCTTTTGAAGACCAGTTACTGTTCTGTTTAAAACATCGTAAGATTCCTTCACGTAGTTTAGATTGAACAGTAATTGCTCTTTCATCTTCTCAAACTCAACCAGCTTCTCATCCTTTACTGCACACTCCTTACAAGATTCTAAACACTTTGAGCAAGGCTTGATGACCTCTACAATCTTTTCTACTTCGATTATCTTCTCAACTTCAACTACCTTTTCTGCTTCAGTCACCTTCTCAGTCTCAGCAATCTTCTCAGCAGCAACTGTAACTTCTTCACTTTGAATAATCTCATCTTTTTGAGCAACAGTTTCAATCTTCATTTTCTTTTGTTCTTTTGCAGCTTGTTTCTCCTTCAGTTTCTTCAAGCGATCTGCAAAATAAAAATGAAAACTTTCAGGAGAGAGATGAGATTTTGCAACATTAATATGTCTTTCTTCTTCATCATCACTACTGTCATCAGTTGGTGATTGATCAAACTCTATTGACTTGTCAGAACTATCATCTGAAAAATCAGAATCAGATGGTGTTTGATCAAAAACAATTTCCCTTTCTGAACTGTCATCTGAACTTTGTGAGCTTTCATCAGATGAAACAGACTTTTCTTCTTCATTCTTCACACTAACACCAATAGATTTCATCCACTCTGTAAACATATCTGGTTCTTTCACGATTTTAGCAATGAATGCTTTGAACTCTCCTTTCTCATCCACAAACATATCCCAGCTAAAGCCATCAGGTAACCTTTCATCATCCTGATTGATTAAGCATTCTTTGCTGTCAGATGATATGTATTTCTCCCAGCTGAAATGTTCTTTTTCTTGATTCACTAAACACGCTCTCTTCGAATCCTCTATCACTTTTCTACCATGAGCCACTTGTGGTTCTTGTTGTTGTTGTTGACCAACTTGTTGATATATGGCTTTCCGGTAGTAGTCATCTTTTCCGAAAGGATTCTTGGCTTCACTAGATTCTCTGTTCTTGCATTCTCTCTTGAAATGACCTTTCTCCCTGCATCGAAAACAAGTAACTTTAGATTTATCAAAACCTAAATTAGAAACATGTGCATCAAGAAAGTCATTTCTTCCAGTAATCAGTTTGAATTTTTCAGCTCTTCTCAAAACACTAGCTAGACACCATTTGATGTCCATTAGTTCCATTTCTTCTGCGTCTATCTGATCGTAATCCTCCTTTGTTAGCATAGGATTCCCGATCCTCTCTGCAACCAAGCCTTCATAGGATAGTAACACGGAACCAAGTAATGCCATGTGATCTTTTGCAACTTCTTCAGAGAAACTTTGACCATCAGGAAGATTCAAAGCAATGTTGCATTGTATCACATAACCATTTCCACTTTTAGAACTTTGATGTTGAAAACTTGATGTTGTATCTTTTGGATTAACACTCGGATATGAAGAGAATCCACTGCTTTTGTTTGAACTCTGATCAACTTTTTCAGAGGAATCTCCAGCACTAAACGCAGTTTGTATCTTCGGACTTCTTTCAACTTCTTGAATACTGCCTTTGTAGTACATTTTTACATCTTGTTGACCACTCGGATTATTCATCCTCGCAATCTTTTGCTGTTCAAGATCTTGACCCTCTATCTTCTCAATGAACTGAGAAATTGTCAACCCATCATATACTCCAGTGTTCTTTAAAATCATCAAGTAAGTACCCCACTCTTTTTGCGGTAAAGCATCAGCTAACTTGTCGACCCACTCTTCACGATCTTTGGTTATACTTAGCATCGACATGGATCGCACCAAGTGGCAATATCTTTCAATTAGCTTCTTTGTATCTTCCCCAGGCAAACCAGTGAATAGATCAAACTCTTTTTTAAGCAGTGCCTTTTTGCTCTTGATCATGTTTTCACTTCCCTCAAACTTGATTCGAAGAGCATCCCAAATTGATTTTGAAGTTTTGTCGTGCTGAAGCAATACGGAGATGTCTTCTTCGATAGCTTGCTGAAGTAGACTTATCATCGTCTTCTCAGCTTTGTACATGTCACGTTCTTTGTCATTGAATTCCGAGATTTCTTTTATAACTTCCAGTTCTGTACGTGGTAGAACATACATCTTCAAAATACACTCCCATGATGTCAGATGGTTAGCTTGAACCTAGTTTTCAAATCTGTCTTTCCATCCGTAATACTCTTCAATACTCATGAGTTTCGGGGGGTTTTTGCATTGTTCCAGTCTCGTTTTCCAAATTCATGTTCTGAGCAATGGAAGCCGGAGTCGGGGATGTAGCAAACGCGTTGTAAAACTCTTCACTCATGATGAAATCAAGAATTTTTTCAAAAACTGTCACTCTCAAGCGGAATCAAGTTTAAACAATTTCAAGCGAAATATATTCCCAAGCGGAATCACTGAGTTGCAATTACAAGCGAAATAACCAATACACTACTTCAAGCGGAATAACAACAAATTGTTTCAAGCGGAATAAGGCAGTCTGGAGCGGAACCTCTGATTTCGCTTGAAATTTTCAAGAGGAATACCCAACTTGGAGCGGAATCAATGCACTTTCAAGCGGAATGTCAATTTTGAAGCGGAACTTCCAAGTATTCGTTCAAGCGGAATCAGGTCTAAGGACCTTTTTTACCACTTTTAGGCTGAATTTTGTCTTGAAACTCTCAAGGGTTTGTTAAAATGTAGTTTTACACAATCTGTGAAAAATTTGGCCGATTTTAACTGTGAAAATTTGTTCTATTGATAAAAGAAGGTGTAGAAGTAAGACGACACAATGAAAACAGGTTGTAATCTGCAGAACTCCTCCTCTTGAGCTCTGATACCACTTGTAGGATCGTGTGTTAACCCGAACGAGTCGTTCAGAGGAGTTTTGATCAGTTTCAGAGGCGGAAACCAAGAAACTGATTTAGAAACAACTTGTACTTCTCTTTAAAAACTTTCTGATTGATATAACACTGATTACAATCACAGGATAAACCGGCAGCACCTCGGTATCCAAATCAAGAACTGTTACAAATGATATCGCTTGAAACATATATATAGTAAACAGATTTCGCTTGAAATGGCTTCAAGCGAAATAACAAACTCGCTGATTCCGCTTGAAACTGACATAAGACATTTCAAGCGGAATATCCTCTTTCAAGCAGAATCACCATATTAAACACATAAACCTCCTATTTTCTCGATCTACGTGCCCTGATCTAATCACTCTAGTGCAAGACTCGATACAAGACGAAATTGACAGATGCATGCACTAACATAACCCATTTTAACATTAGTAATACCCTCCCCGAGACGACATTCCAACGACTACGTCGGGCAGAACCAGGACAGCCGTTACGGAACCCTAGATCAATCGGGCAGAGTATCTAATACGTATCCAGGGGTTATGATACTTACAACGGAGCAGAACTTCGTTATTTAGGGGGTATTATACCCGAGTATTATGCCTACACTTCAGAATTTAGAGAAAGAAAACGTTTGTGAGCGATTTCTGACTGAAGGCCGATGCCCTCTACTTATAGGGCTTCACTTCGACTTCTACGCGGCCCGCGTATGGTAAGATAACGGGCTACGCAGCCCGCGTCAAAGGGAGTCAACGGCATAGCTTATCCGGGTCAGCATATAGGGTCGACGAGTGTTGGGCCACGTGGCGGCCTGGGGTCGTGCCAGCCATCACCTTCTCGCGGCCCGCGTAAGCTTAAGGGGTGGCTTACGCGGCCCGCTTAAACCCCAAAATTTTGATTTTTAATTATTTTTAATAATATTCAAGGTATTCGGGGTCCGTTTTCGCGTATGGGGTGTGTTTTAAGACGTATTGGGATAATTTAAAATATATTAGGGTGTCGAAAATAATTCGAGGGTGTCGGCTTTCTTTTAGGGTTGTTATAGCTGGGGATCAGAATCAGAACTCTGGTGGTGCCCAAGTCGCAAAAGGTGGTGGTAGTCAAACTGTTAGTGTCTTTTTTTACTTCAAATCGGCGAACAAGGATATGAGGCCCAAAAAAAGGAATATTGTTTTAAGGCCTAGGAATAAAGCCCAAAGTAAGCATGGGAGGTCCAGTCCCATCTCGGCTGAGAGACCAAAGAAGCGGGCCAGGGACCACGGTGAATTTATTCTTGACCTTAATGTGGACCCAATCTCGAGCTCTCAAGTTGGAGCCCAAACAGAAAAGGATGACCAAGGAGAGGAGGATACGGTTAGGTTTCCTCATCATCCAGTTACAAAGGTGTCTTCTGATGTTAGGGAATTCGACAATTTAATCAGATCGGACGGTTCTAGTGAAAGTCAGGAGGACGAGGTCGCAGATACATTTGATCCACAGGCTTGTGAGGAGGTGGAGGCTACGATTCGCATCGGAAAATTGGTGGGAGCTGAGCTTGGCAAACACAGTGCACTTATAAAGGAGGTGATTAGAAACGAAGGTATGTACGCGGTGAACCCATGAATATTCTCTCTTTAAACATTAGAGGTATTAATGGGGGGTGCTAAGGCTATGTGGGTTAAAGGATGTATAAAAAAATCGGTGCAGTTGCTTTGCAAGAGTCTAAACTAGAGTCAGTTGCTAGTGCTAATTTGGTGGGTTTTTGGGGTAATAATAATTTTGAATTTTCTTTCGCGGCCTCGGCTGGTCTGGCTGGAGGGTTAATTTGGATGTGGGATCCGTCCATTATTAAAGTCGAAGACACTATTCAGAATAGAAGCTTTCTTTTAATTAGAGGTACATTAATTGGTAGTGGGACTGCTATAAATTTAGTTCACGTTTATCCGCAAAGTACTGTAGCCAAACGTCAGTTGTGGGATGAGATCTCGGTTTTGCTAAACTCTTATGATGGTCAGTGGGTCTTAGCGGGTGATTTCAATGCTGTTCGTTCTATTGAAGAAAGGAAACACTCAAACTTTAAAAAGGCTTATGCTGAGAACTTCAATAAATTCATATTTGAAAATGGGCTTCAGGAATATCCTTTGCAGGGGCGTAGATTCACTTGTCCAAGGGATAATGGCAGAAAATTAAGTAAGTTGGATCGTTTCTTGGTGTGTTCGGAGTTTTATAACTCGTGGCCTATGGTTTGTGCGAGGGTGCTCCCGGGGAGACATTCAGACCACTTTCCTATTATTTTGGAGGTTGTTGATTCGAAGTTTGGTCCTCGACCATTTCGAGTTTTTAGTTCTTGGATTGGGCAGCCGGGTTTCGAGGAGGCCGTGGTATAGGCTGCTGAAAGTTTTAATTCATTTAGTCCCCCCGACGTCAGCCTCACTTCTAAGTTCGCTCACATTAGAGCCCGGTTGAAGACGTGGAGAGATGAATTTTTATCTAAAGAAAAAGAAAAGGAAAATTTAGCTTTATCCGAATTAAAATTTTTAGAGAAAGAAATGGAGAATAGGGATCTAACAGAGGAAGAAGAATGGGTTTTAGCGGAAAACAGAAAAATAGTGAGAGAAGTGGACTATAGGAAGAATGCTGACCTTAAGCAAAGATCTCGTGCGAAGTGGGCTTTAGACGGGGACGAGAATTCTAAATTTTTTCACGCCTTGGTAAATAACAGGAAAGCTGTCAATTCGATTCATGGCCTCAATATTAATGGAGAGTGGTGCTCCAAACCTGCGATAATTAAGAAACAGATTCTCTCGTTTTTTAGGGAGAAGTTTAAAAATCGTGTATCAAATAGACTGGATTTCGTGTGTCAGAATGTTAAGAAAATATCGGAGGCGAACAGTAATTATTTAATTGAGCCGTTTTCTGAGTCGGAAATTAAAGAGGCCGTCTTCTCTTGTGGGGATGAGAGGGCTCCGTGCCCGGACGGGATGAATTTCAGATTTATTAAACATTTTTGGAACACTTTCAAGGAGGATTTTGTGAAGATTTTTGATGAGTTCTACAATACTAGGGATATTAACTTAGGAAGTGGGGCCTCTTTTATTGCCCCGATTCCTAAAGTCAAAGATCCAGTTTCGCTTAATAATTACAGGCCCATTAATTTGGTTGGAGCGATTAGTAAGGTGATCTCAAAAGTTCTTGCCAATCGCATGAGGACGGTTCTGGATGCTGTCATTTCAGATTCTCAGTCGGCCTTTCTTTCAGGTAGATTCATTTTGGATGGCCCCCTTAGTGTCAACGAACTTATTTCTTGGATTAAAAAGAAGAAATCTAAGGCTTTTATTTTAAAAATCGACTTTGATAAAGCGTACGATAATGTGAGTTGGAAATTTGTTGTGAACATGCTCCATCAAATGGGATTTCATAACAAGTGGTGTTCGTGGATCATGGGAGTTCTTAAATCGGCGAATTTGTCGGTTTTGGTTAACGGTTCGCCTACTTTCACTTTTAGATGCGAGAAGGGTATGAGACAAGGCGATCCTCTATCTCCATTTTTATTCTTGGTAGTCATGGAGGCTTTGTCGTGTATGATTAATAATGCTAAGGAAGCTGAGATTATAAGAGGGATTCCAACGCCATGTAGTGGGCCGAACAATTCTCATCTCCTTTATGCGGACGACGCTATTGTGATGGGAGAATGGTCTAAAGCTGAAATTATTAACATCGTGAGAATTCTTCGTGTTTTCTTTCTCTGCTCAGGTCTCAAAATCAACATCGACAAGTCTAACCTTTATGGTATTGGAGTTGGATTGGCTGAAACAGGGGAAATGGCTAACTTGGTGGGGTGTAAACCGGAATGTCCGCCATTCAAATATCTTGGTCTTAAAGTCGGTGCTAACATGAACCGGATTGCCAATTGGCAACCGGTTTTAGAGACTTTTCGGGCTCGTTTAGCTAAGTGGAAGTCGAATTTGCTCTCCATTGGGGGGAAGGGTGGTTTTAATTAAGTCCGTATTGGAAAGCCTTCCGACATACTATTTTTCTCTTTATCGAGCTCCTAAAAAGGTAATTTATGATCTGGAGTCTTTGATTAAAGGTTTTTTGTGGGGAGGATCCTCGGAACAAAGAAAAATGCATTGGGTTGGCTGGGATACGGTCACTCGTAATAAAAAAGAAGGAGGTTTGGGTTTAAACAAACTTGATATTGTGAATACGTCTCTTTTGTCTAAATGGGGATGGAGATTCAAGACGGAAGGTAATTAATCTTTGGAAAAAAAGTCATTGGTGCTCTTCATTGTAATAGGAAGGGGTTGGAATGCATTCCGTATAAAAAATCGCTTCCAGGAGTTTGGAGTAGTATTGAAAAAGTTTTTATTAATACAAGGGTTGGTGGCAGGCACCTTAAGAATTTTTTGAAAGGATCCGTTGAAAACGGAGTGGAGGTTGCTTTTTGGCTTGATTGCTGGCTCCTTGATGAGCCGTTAAAATCTGTGTTTTCTGATTTGTTTAGTGCGGAAACGGACAAGAAATGTGCTGTGGTCGATAGAATTAAAACTCAAAATGGCGAAGTCTTTTTCAACTGGAGCTGGAAATCGGATTTTTCTGTGGATGCTTTTCTTTCCAGCTTTGATCAGCTGCTTGGCATGCTTAATGGGGTGCAGATTTCTACCGGTTCAGACAGATGGAAATGGTCTTCAGATCCAGACGGATGTTTTTCGGTAAAAGCTGTTAAAAGGCTGCTGAAGCCGGAGCAAACTTCGAATAACCGTGCGGTTTTGGAATGGTGTAATTGGATCCCTGCTAAAGTTAACATCCATGTTTGGAGGCTGGACATGGATAAACTGCCCACAGCCGAGGCTCTTATGCACCGCAATATTACCATTAGCGACTCGTCTTGTCCTTTATGTAATTCGGAAGTCAAGTCTGCTGAGAATTTTTTCATTGCTTGCTTTGTTGCCTCTTCGGTTTGGAACGGAATCAGCAAATGGTGTTTAATCCCTCAAATTTTCTCATTTTCAATTCAAGATCTCCTCTCAATTTACAAAGGTCTTGCTGTGTCGGAGAAGAAAAAGGATGCGATACAAGGTATAATTATGACTACATGCTAGAGTCTATGGCGAGCCAGGAATAAAGTTAAGTTTTCGAATGAATCGATCAAAATAGAAGGTATAGTTAGTGAAATTAAGGCGTTTGAGTTTTTTATGGTTTTCTAAGAGAGCGAAATATAAAGGTTTAGAGTGGAAAGATTGGTGTTCGTTTGTAAATATGTAATTTGTAGTTTGTTTTGTCGGCCCGTCTTGGGTCGTCGTTATTAATGAAGTTTACCTTTAAAAAAAACGCCAGTAAAGGTAAACCAAGCCTAGAAGTTACCAAATTTAGGGGTGCAAACGAGCCGAGCTACTCGCGAGCTACTCGAGCTCGGCTCGAAAAAAAGCTCGAACGAACCGAGCTTAAACGAGCTCGAGCCCGAGCCTAAAATAAGCTCGTTTAGTAAACGAGCCCGAGCCCGAGCTTCGCTTATCGAGCTCGAGCCGGCTCGCGAGCCTAATCGAGCTTTCTATTTATATATTTTTTTTATTAATATATTAAACATATATTTATATAATAATTATCATTTATATAATATAAAAAAATAACTAAACTATATGTATAATAATAATAATTATAATTAATATAAATTAATTAAAAAATACTAAACGAGTCGAGCCCGAGCCGAGCTCGAGCTTGAAAAATTACCTTCGAGCCGAGCTCGAGCTTCAGAAATAAAGCTCGAATCGAGCCGAGCTCGAGCTTTCATATGTTAAACGAGCTCGAGCTCGAGCCTGGTCGAGCTCGGGCTCGGCTCGGCTCGTTTGCACCCCTAACCAAATTGCATACCCTTGACACCACCGAACACTCCCCAAATAAATGATCATTTTTTTCATTAAAAATATTATAACATGGACATAAGGTACTCGACACATCAATACCCTTTCCATCCAAGTTTACTCTTGTAGGCAGGGCGTCTTTGAAATTCTTCGAAAATATGTGGGTCCTATGCGAATATAAAATACGGGCCCCAAAAATATAAACTTTTTAAAAATAATATACAAAAAAGTTTTAAATATATGAAAATGAATTCAAATTTTGTGGAATCACACGCGCATTTGGACAACGAAATGTAGAAAGAAAACACGTTGTGAAAGTAAATTAAAAAAATACAGAATAGTTACGTAATAACATTAAAAATTGTTATTTACGTTCATGTAAAACCATCGTAACCTATCCAAATTTATTTAGAAAATACACAGAGTTGAAAAAGAAAAAAAAAAAGACTTTTTTAATTAAAAAATGGAACACACAAAACTAATTGTATATTGAATAATATTTTAAGAAATTATCATAAATAATCATTTTTAAACTAGATTTGAGAACCATGATTCCCATTTTGATTTAATGTAACACAAAATTAGATAATTAATGTCATTTGCAAATAATGCATAGGTATCAAACATAAAGAAAAAAAACAACTAAAGATAAGAAAAAAAATCAACTAAAAATGAAGCTATCAAGATTAGAACTCAAGATCTACTTGCTAATAAAGTGATATGGAAACCACCAAACCATGCACTTCATCATCTTATTTTTCAATTCGGTACTTATATATTCTAAGTTCTACAACGTAACTTTATTAAAAAATATTTTTTTGGGCCCTGAGCCGTCGCCACCCCGCACCCCCCTCCAGGCCGGCACTGCTCGTAGGGGGTCTATTCAATAACACCCGCCAAGCACAATTATTAACCAAACAATCGAACGAGATCCTCTAGGAAGTAAAAAGTCATTAGTAAAAGGTTTAAGTTTGTGTGTTACCTAATCCAGAAATGACTATGATTTTTCTAATAACAAGTTCTCATTGTTAAGCAAAATTTAATTACTATTTTTCATCACTTACATAGAAGATAAACACAACTAGCATCAAAAATTGGTCTTAAAAGATAAAATCTAATATATATTACATTGACTCATACAAGGAGGCTATTTTTACATGATAAAAAGCCTTTAAAACATCAAACAAAAACAAACATCCAAGGTCTCAAACACAAAAAACACACATGACCCGATTAGTCAACTCGAATGTTCCAACATGAAATCTTTTATTAGACTCAAAACCGAATCTGAAACATCTGAGTAAGGCTCATTACAGAAGAACCCATGTTGTTTACCATCAAATTCAACGTAACGTGCTATCTTTCCGAGCTCCTTTAACCTATTAGCATATAGTTTCACTCTATCTTTCATAAGTTCATTCCCTCCGACTATTATGAGCATCGGGTCAAGCTTAACCAGCTCAAGATTTGGACTTTCACGCCCTAAGGGGTTTGCGAACGGGTGATCCGCCTTTGCTCCTATTGGTAATGACATTCTCCAGAACCTGTAAGTGAAGTTAGTCAACAATTAAGTACCATTTAAGAACCAACTAGAGAAATAAAAGTGATTTCGTAAGGTTTAATCATGATAATCCATAATTATCCACTAAAATATTAATAGTTGAGCAATATATTAGTGAAAAATAATAAAAAGTCAATATGATATCTTTTTATTGAAAAGGACATGATGTGGGGCTCACCATATCTAATTACGAAAACAATGTATGCGGATGAGTGTCATTTCGCTTTTAGTAGTAAGTGACTAAATTCATAATGAGCCAAATTCATGAATAACCCAGATATTTCATTGTCACAAATAATCAGACTGTATATATAAAAGGTTTATATTTTTACTGACAGATTTAAAATAAAAATAATTATAATATTTAGCTATTTAGCATATTCAAATATATAAAAAAAATACTATGTACATGTCAACAATATAAGTTAAAAGACTTTTGTTATCTTTAAAAAATTTAGGATACGATTCCTGACATAATATGAACTGGACATAAAAAAGAGTTGGGATTGAGGTTAAACAAGTTTGGGTTAGAAATAATGAAGCACGACTAGCTATAGCTTAAGTCGCTTCAAAGTTTCAATTTTCTAACGTATTCGTTTAAAAATTTCAAAGATTCACTGCTTTTGTATTCGCTACTTTGTTTTTTTCTTCAGTATTTCATCCGTTAACCTACTCAACTCGTTTTAAATAATCAGTCGTGATAAGATTACCCGTGTCATAGTATAGGCCAAAACCAAACAGTTTATCATAACTTGTTTATCGAATCATATTCGGTCGGGTTACATGATTCTAGGTCGCGATTGACCTAAACCGATACCACTAATTTCCTAACCCTAATATAAAATATATATGTGTGTAATAATCAGTTACATATATGTAAAAAAAAACTAGTTTACATATGTGTAATTATAAAATTACAAACAAAAAATGATAAAATTAATCTTAACATGTATGTAATCTTAAAAATACATATAGTAAATTATTAAAATACCCCAAATATAAAAAAAATAAAAATATTGTTTATTGAATTATGTAAATATTTAGGGTTCTGAAATGATTCTCACCTATATATATATATATAGTTAGCAAGGTTTAGGATTATGTGAGAAACACTAGGCTAATTGATAAACTTAAGAAACATTTTGGGCTACACATTTTTTCTAAGCTTTTCGTAATATACACATATGTATAGTTTAAAATTGACTATATACATATGTGTATAATTCAAGATTTAACAATATACATATATTTATATAGTCAATTTTAAACTATACATATGTGTATATTACGAAAACCTTAAGAAAATTTATGGTCCAGAATGTTTCTCAAGTTTTTCAAATAGTGTGGCCTTCTCTTATAATTTATACCCTAGTTAGCAATACATATACATATATTTATCCTGCATGGATATTCAAAATTTCTTCTACAACTTGCAAGTCACAACGTATAAATCTAAACATATATTTGTTAAAAAAAAAAAAAAATACATACGTAACATTTAAAAGTCAATATATTGAATCTAGGGTGAATCTAACATGAAACTTACATGTCAAGAAGGTCAACGGTCAACATCTTTTCCGGCAACCCTTCAGCCTCCGACTTTGTCCTCTCCATTCCGCCAAAAAACGGTGCCATCAACACATACCCTCGTATTTTGATCGGTGCAAGCTCCGGTGAGCCGGGCCCTAGCCGAACCGCCAAGTAATGACCTATATTCCCGCCTGATGAGTCGCCGGTTATAAAAACTCGATCAAAGTCCACCCCATCAACCACATCCCCACCGTTCGGGTTTTGATCATTCGCCATCGTTTGGAGCCACTTTAACGCGTCAAACGAGTCGTCTAGAGCCGCGGGAAGCCGATGCTCGGGTGCAAGACGATAATCCGGGGCCACCACAATAGTGTTTAGGGCGGAGGCGAGGCGGAGGCAGCAGTTGTGGAAATTCGGCCATGCGAACGAGCCGAGGCAGAAACCGCCACCGTGGAAAAAGTACATGACCGGTAGTTTAGTGGTAGTGGTAGTGGTGGTTTTGGGTTTGTAGATGCGGAGGTGGAGGTTATGGAGTTTATTATAACAATAATCTTTCCACGCAACAGAACCGTCGTCGTGGATTTTGAAAGCTGAAAAGTCAATGTTTTCGTGACGGTGAATCGTACCGTCACTAAAGATTTGTACAATGCCATGACAGTCTTCCACAACATGAGGAAGCGAACCCATTTGTGGTTGTAGAAAATGTGATATGATTAGAAGGTTAAGGGGGGGTATTTATAGAAGTGGGAAAAATGGGATGTGAAAGTGTAGGGGTAGAAATGTGGTTATGGAGAATTTATAAGGGAGTATTTGTAAATGAGACAAAGTTAATATTTTAAACGTGGAGTTATACTATTGGATTGTTTGGTCGTCGGCAGATTGTATACAAATTTTCTGGTCAAATTTGTAGAATAATGTGGTATCAATGATCAAACAAACCCTATAGAGATATCGACTAATGTTTCTTTGACTTCATTTTAATCATAAAAACATTGGCCACACATGTTTACATTATCCCAATATCAACTTTGTGACATCGTTTTTACTATTCATTGCTAAACACTCGGTTTCTTGATGAGCATACTACTTTTAGACAGTGTTGTAGTAATTACTAGTTGCTGGTCGGACGATAAGGTAGGGGCTAGTGATTAACCAGGAATTAATTGGTTGAAAAAAAAAAAACGACTGATAGAGACATTTGTGGAGCAGCCACCATATCTTAAATCTAGAAAAATAAAAAGGATATGAGGCCAAAATGGAATGTAAATCCTTTTACACCTGTCGACAAAATAATCATTAAAATATAATTGGCCCATCAACTATTCTTCTCATTGGTTCATCAAATATTGTTTTTCATTTTTCAATAAATGACATACCCAAAAATTATGAGAGGCCTTGAGGGGAGGGGTGTTTGATAATTTTGTGCTGAGTCATTAAGAGGCGTTAGAGCTTATCAATTAAGAGGTGGCTTATAAATCGTTCAGTATGTTTCTAAAACTTATCTATTATAAGACTTCATGAACTATTAAGATATGTGTTTTAAATGAACCAAACACACTCTTTTTTTTTTTTTGAACGGCATTTGGCCCAGCGGTCGTAGACACGCTGGTTGAATGTAAAGCCCCGGGTTCGAACCAAACACACTCTTAATGGAATTATTAAAAGGCTATCAAATAGCCCCTTAGTTATCTATCTTGTTACAAATTGAATGTTTATATGTTAAGGTTGAATAAAATTCAGATAATAACTCAATTTTCATAGATAGATTATTTGTAATTTTGTGTTAAGAAGTTAGATACAAAACTAGTTTTAAAATGAAAACCACAAAAATTGATAAACATTTGTAAATTATGCCGATACATGAAACGGTTTGTAAGCATTTACCACACCCAGGGGCGGACCCACATGGTCCGGCAGTGGCGGAGCTAGACTTTAACACCAGAGGTATCAAAAAAAAAAAAAAAAAATTTACGGTGTATTCATATAAAATCCTTTATAGGGGTATCCTCGTATTTTTTAGGGGTATCCTTTATATAAAATCGAAAAAAAAACAAAAAATTAACACTGCGAAACACTGCGAACACGACTTTGAGCCGTAGCCCGTGCTACGGCTGCCAATGTGCTGTCTCCGCCCCTGTGGTCCGGGTCGGGGTCTACGGACCCCAATCTTATTTTAGAAAATAGTTGAACCGGTATGTTAAATTTTTCAAGAACCCTATAAAATGATTTAATTGGTCATCATAGTATTAAAAGCAAAGATGGTGTTGTGGTAAATCCCCTTGTGTTCCAACAAATAGATCCCAAATTCAAGTCTTACATTTCTTTTTTTAGTTTATTTTTTTCCAAATTAAACTAGTGTTTTAAAACAACACAACCACACATTGACCCTCTAATTTGATTCTTTAAAATGATAAATTGAATGTCGATTTTATTTAACACTTGATTACCAAATAAAACTTCCAACATATAATGTAGTGGTTTAATATCCACTAAATGCTTCTACATTATTTTCTAGACCCGACTACGATGACCGACCCGAAAATTTTAATGTTTGATTATGAAAAATCCTTACACAAAAAATGAACCCCAATAAAAAAAAATACTAGGTCCGCCACTAACCACACTGCTTTCAAAGTCTCATTTTATCCATCAAATATTGTGTGCAATGTTAGTATGTGGGTGTAGTAGTTATCTACTTAAAGTTAGTTTTGTGTCGAATAACCAACTTATGCAATAATATAAAATATAATTATTATTTTTGTTTGCAAACGCAGAAGGGACAAAACAGGAATTGTGCCAAAGTCTCTCCTTGATATGTTGTTTTTTGCAGGGACTTATCACAAGTCTATGGTTGAATCTTTTTTCTTTTGGATTTTTGATTTTATGAGGGGTTTTATTGTTTGACATTGGTGATATATAAAGGTTAAGTAAACCTAGACCGATCGAAGTGATTTACTGTTTCCTATATTTAGAATCGATTAATTAATTAGTTATCCTATTTTTTTTCTTTTAAATTTGATTTGCATTTTGCATAGTTTTAATTTATTTTTATTATCAAACTTATCAACCGAATTATCTTTTGTAATCAAACAACGTCTATCATTTTTGTATAAAAACTCTTTGGTAAATTGCATAATCAATTATGAAAACTGAATTAGGTTTTTTAGTGTAGACAAGCTCGTTTTTTCCTTCCTAATGTATTGTTATACGTAGGGGTGTTTAAAAAAATTCGAATCAGAATTATTCGAAATTCTGAACCTGAATTAGCCGAAAATTTGAATTACAAAATTTTCGGATTAAGATGTGGATTTTGAAAAAAATCAGATAATTCAGATATCCAAATAATCCAAAAGTTTTTTTTAGTATTAAAATTAATTATTATATTGTGTAATATTACTATATCAGGCTTCATCAACAACTTTTGGAATTTATCTTGGAGTTGTTTGAACTTTGGATTGTATGAGTTTGAAGTTATCTTTGAATTTGTTGATTATTTTCCGGTTTTAAGTGTTGGAATACCGAATACAGGTTTAGTACGTTTTTTGTAACATCGAATATCCGTTTAATCACCGGAATCTATATCTTCAAAATTTGGGATACATATTTGGATATTAAAACCCATTATCCGATCCAAAATTCGGATATCCGAAAATCAGATAGTCCGACCTTGAACACCCCTACTTATATGACATGTTTTTTTGAGCCATTTCAATTCGTTTCCAAATAATTTGAACTTGTCTTTCATAACTCATCACCTCTAAAACTATGGGCTATACTCTCGCCGCTGGGGGCTACGGTGGTTGATTGGGACCATGTGAGAACACCACAGTCCTCTCAATGATACTGCAAAATTCAACCCTTTCCAAGGCTCGGGGGGACCCATGTCCCGAGGGGGTAGACTATAGATTGTTTCTTATAAGTGTAAGATTAAATATATTATGTTGTTGTATTTAATCTAGTAGCCATTATAATAATTTACATTATATAGATCAAATATATAACAACTTATTAAATAATTAGTTGGTAATTATTGATGGACCATATTATTCTTACTAACTAATTAAGGTTTCCTCTTGGGTGCATATATAAGGAGACTAATGTAGAGGTTTCAAGGTTAGACAACTTGATTATTCTCATAACATCAATCACCCCCTCTCTCTCCACAACCGATTACCCTTTATCGGTTCTTCATCACCATCATTAGTTTGCACCTTTAACACCCATTTTATAAATTAAGGTTTTACGTATCATTTACGAAAAACCATCATGTAATTAAGATTACATAAGCATTGGAAATTTCGGGTTTATTAAAACTTTTTACAGTTTAAAAGTATACAACATAACATGAGTACATTCGTCGTTTAACATGATAACGATACATAGTGCGGAAGCTTATTTCGTGATTGTGTTCGGTTCTTGTTCGTCGCTTGATCTTCATCCGTGAGTCCACCATAGTCACCTAAGGTCAAAACCACTAAAATATTAGTTTCGGCATTGACACAATACGTATAAACAAGTTCCAGCATCAAAGCATAGAAAAACAAATAAAATTTTAGGATTAATCTTGCCGCGTGTCGCGGCAGGTTCCATTAAATCCGTCGCGTACCGCGGCGACTTCCGCGTGTCGCGGAAGTTAAGATGAATTCCTCCGCGTGGCGCGGGGAATACGATTTTCCAGCAAGTGCAGGTTTTCAGCCTGCAGTTGCTGCCAACTCCGGAAATTCAAGTTTTTAACTTCATTTAGCCATAACTTTTGACTCGTAAGTCCGTTTTAGGCGATTCTTTTTCCTACGCGTCCGTAATTTAATCCTCCATCTAGTGGAGTTGAAATCCAACATCCTAAATATTAAAATTCCAGACTTTTAACTCTTCGGTTTATCACCCTTTTTGCCAACTTTTGACCCGTTCGTGATTTCACCATCAAATGTGTTTATTTGACCCTTATATCACATATACTTCTTCAACTTAATGTTATCTATCATATTAGATTCTAATCGCCGGTTTATTACACAAATTAAACCCGTTTTCGCTTGTATGCTTATTTTGACCCGTTAAGGGTATTTAAGCACTTTCGAGCCTAAAATCGCTTTCGATTGCTTCTAGCATTCCATCACCACATTTCTTACCCTATTATATCCCACCACGACTGTATTTAAGGTGGGTTTATTGTGGTGATCTTATATAACCCAAATTTTACCTCTCGAATCATTATTTTACGGCAAAACTCAAATAGTGTCATTTGACTAAATATAATACCTCTTTCAGCTTCTATACTTATTCTAAGTATTTACCTAATCATAAAACTCGTTCCAAACAACTTTTAAAGGTTGTTTGTTCGAATTAGCCAACAAAGGGCGTTTTGGTTGATTTTGTTCTTTTTACTACGAAGGATTCTCTTTCCAATTATTCGACCAAAATAGCATTTTTAACTACGACGTAAATATGCGTACCTGGCCCGGATCAACAAGTAGACCCGATTTATACCTTGTTTTCATTATCACACAATCAATAGTGACGAAATTATCCGATTTGCTAATCGGTCCTGTTAGCATAAGACTTGACAACCATATTAGTCGATATTGTCAAATGGTGTTATCAACACCATTCGACCCGTTTGGACTACACGCCCAACGTTATCTGTTTAATCAAAACATCGTCTTTGATTTCCAATTTATACATCCATCCCATCCCGGATTTTATTACCATACCCTTTTTCTTTAAACTCTTTTCTTACAAATTCAACCCATTTCGGCTTACGCTATGGGTATCCTTTTAACCTTGATTTACACTAGTCGTCATTTGACCAATTTCCATTTTTGTCCTTTTTCTCTCATTATTAGATTACACTACAAGGTAATCTCAACAAAATCCATATTTCCAAAATGAACGTTATCCGTTTACAACGTATTGAATAAACGAGTATTCTACATAAGTGTGTAAATTACACTTACCTTGCATCCACGCTACACTTTTCTTTCCATACTGGCTCCGTTTGACCCGCTCCCTCCTCCAAGCTTTCACCTAGCTTGTTACGCGTCAAACTATTGTCAATCATTTACAAGGCGGTTAAATTAGTCATTGACAATCACGACTATTCCACCTCACTTATTTTCTATGTCAAAGCTACTGTTCGACTTCATGCTTAGTTAACTTAGTTTATCAAAGCTAACTACTTTAAATCACATGGTTTACAACATTAAGTTTAAATCAACATAGTATTTAGAACCCTTTTCATAAGCTTTAACGCAAAATTCTTTATAATAATCAAATCTGCGTTTTTACCCAACTTTTAGCATTTTAATCCTCACTTAGGCGTTTCACCAAACACCTAGCGGGTCAGATTTTTATATCATCAAAACCAAGTTTATGACTTGTAATTATCATCTAAATTAACTTCGATTAGACAAGTCTACACAAGTCTTAACATCCATATTTCTGAAATTTACTCTTAAATTCGGATTATGCTAGAGCAAGGTCATAATTCTAGGGTTTATCAAGTTTTCTTCAAGTTCATTAATCACCTACAATGGTGATTATGAACTCTATAATTAACATGAAATCTTTTAACAAGATTTCACCTAGGGTTCATCCCTAGACACCATATCCCTTCTAATTTCATTCATGCATGACACAATCAAGCTCAATTTCGATTATTCATCATTAACCCAGAATTTAAGATGAATCAAAACATCAAAATTTTGCATACCTTATGATCTTTTCAGCGAGGTGGTCACTAATTCGTGATTAGAATTTGATTTGGGACTGAATCGAACCTCCAATTGATCAATTTTTAGTGAGCTAGGGTTTGGAGAGGAGCTCTTGGTCGCTCCTGTGTTCTGATCGATCCAGGCACTCACTTAGGTGAGTGTTTGGAGTTTATTTTGTTTACTAATAACTCAAGTTTCCATTTTAGCTATTCTAGTCCCTCAATTATTGTTTCCTTTATGATTTAAGAGTTTTCCATATTGTTTTAACCACACTTAACTTACTAGGTTAATATTCCTAGTTACTTAGTGGTTTTCGGGGGAGTCATAACCCGTTTTATTTTTAAGTCTCGTTAACTCGAGTTTCTTATAAACTCTGTTTTCTCGAAGCGTTTATTCTTCTTTTTTATTAATATTAGGTTTATTTATTTGAGTCCTAATATTTATCGGGTTAGATTTTACCACTAACGATATTTTCCCCGTCTTTAGTATTAACGGGGTTTAATTACCAAACCCGATTTCTGGGTGTTACAGCACCCTAAGGAGGAACCAGTTCATCCTGACAATCATGTGAAACTCTATTGTTGTGTCTTCATCTGGATTTTCTGCTGGCCTGTCTACTGCATCAGGTATGTTATTCATGTTTTCCATTATGCTTCAGCAGAACTGATCAACATGGGTTATCAGAGCATATGTTGATAAATCAGTTTTGTTTTCGTATCCATTATTCTGGGATTGAAATCTGAAAAACATAAATTTTGAAAGTTTAATAAAATTCGAAACTCTGTTCTCGAGTCACTGTTTCGAGTCAGTGTTTCGGAAATCATCGACATAAACAGAATAATAAAATGGGTAAAACTTATTGTTTCGAAATCCGTTTACAAAACCATTAAAATTCAGGTTTTGGGTTTCCAGAATTATGTTTTAATTTTAGGGTTCATCTTATGTTCTTATGAGAAATTTGAAAATTCCTTAAGTTTTGGAACTAAATTTAGATTACTGGGTGTTTTTCCTAGTTTTGATCTAAATTTTATCTCTTAGAATTTCGAAATCTGTTATAAAAATTAAATAGATATTATCTCGAAATCTTTTTGATAAACTTAGATCAGCATTAAAATACGAAACTTAATCTCATAATCCCTAGACATTCGAATTTCCAACCTTATCACACTAACAGCTGTTGATAGTAGATTTCGAGACTTGGAAAACAAGTTTCGAGACTCATAAGAGATTTCGATATAAACATACAACTCGAAATCTCATCAATAACTCGAAACTATGAGATTTCGACTCGAAATCATAGAGGTTTTTAGTCTTCATGACTCGAAACCATAAGGTTCTGACTGAGATTCCGACTCGAAATCTCACTAAAATACGAGGACAGCTGAGATTGCGACTGAGATTTCGACTCGCAATCAGGTGGTTACGACTCGAAACCTCATAATGATGTCGAAATCTCATTAAGGAATTAATCTTCATTACTCGAAACCTTACTCGAGATCTCACTCGAAATCTCAAGTTGAGTCGAGATCTCATAATTGAGTCGAGATCTCATAACTGAGTCGAGACCTCATAATTGAGTCGAGATCTCATAACCGAGTCGAGATCTCACTCAAAATCTAAGGTTAACTCGAAATCTCACTCAAAACCTCATTACTTTTACGCCCAACATCCACCGAATCCAAATCCACAAATTGCGTTTCTTGAATCATAATAAAACTCACCTCGTGATAAACCCGTAAACCTCGAACCCAATCCGCTTTACCTGGATTCCCTAACCCATGATTATTCAAAGAGAGAACATTCACCGTCCACCCTCTTGATACCCTTCGCTTCGCAACACCTCTTGAACTTTTGGCATAAATTCATTCAAGTCATCCGCACCAAGTGCTCTGCGTAAATTAATTGTTTCTTCAGCTTCAAGAGTAGATGGGGCCTGAACATTATCTATAATAGAATCTTGGACAGAAACTCCACCAACCGAATGCTCTTTAGTATCATGAATCTCCTCTCCTGCAACCGTATGCGTATTGAGATTCGGTGTCACAAACTCCGTACTGGATTCCTTCTCCTCATTACCATACTATCCCACGTTATTCGAAATAATCCCGATAAACTTATCCAACCCAAACGGATCGTTATCGTCCCTGAGACGTTTCTTCGGCCTTTCCTGTGATCCACTAGTCTCACTCCTATTTTTAAACAATTGTTTTCTTCTAAACTTCTTACGAACCGCCGTAGAACCATCTCTCGAAGCAGTATAAGTATTCACCGAGCACTCCACATTGTTCTCTTGGCCTATACCAACACCATGCACTGAATTCAGAAGTTCTTCCACACCTTCATGATCCCGAATTTCTCCCATTTCCAACTCATCTGTGGTCCCTTTCACTACATCAACATCCCTTTCAAAATCCCTCCTCCTCATTATGCCTCCTCGAATCAATATCCTTATCATCCTCCCGCACCATCATCTCCGAAACATAATCGAAATCCTCTACACATTCTGGAACCCACTCACCCGCGTCTTCATCAGTCCACACATTAAAGATTAAACCCCTTCAACTAATGTCCACTCGATCCACTATTCTACTGCAAAACTTAGTCAAAACACCAATATAAGCGAAAGAAAAATTATTATCATCACCCGACATCCTCGCCGGCTGCACAACCTTACCAAAACGACTCCCAACCATATCCAACACCTGATCTAACGCAAGATGGACCTGCACACCATGAACCTGTAACCATGCTATCCGTTCTTCCTCCTTAAAATTACCATCCCATACCTTCAAACCCTCAAACCAAACATACCACATATTCTTATCCGACAAGAAACTCTCAGCATCCTCCAAGCACGTAAACACTAACAAAACTGAGAATCCACCCACATAATTTAATGCCCACTGAAGTCCACCCTCGATTCCTCAACAACTTCTTCAAAGAAGTCAAAGTATTGAAATCGACCACCTTGCCGACTAAAGTCAAACCATGCCACTGATAGAACCCTTCCACATTGTCGTCCACTTTGATAATATCCACCTTGTTCCTGTTCAAAACCGAATCAAGAAAGGATTTCCCACCTCTCGTTACGTTGCGGTTGTCCCATATACCACCCATATTAACACCCGAATCATATTCTCCCTCTACGATATGGTTTGCATGAGATGCATGTTCCTTCGTCTTGGCCTTCCTTATCAAATAAGGCTTGGATTTATCAATCGAATCTCCATCCACGAATCTTGCCAGAGCCACAAACAACTTGTACGATCCCACCCATACATCTACCATCTCCCCTTCCAACCTTTTCACATCTTGAACATCCCTAAAACTCTAAAAGATACAAACGCAAATCTTTTCCCCCACCTGTCAAGCTTCCTTGCAATATAGTATACGATCCTTCATAAGCACCAAAACCTCCAAAAACCTCCTTCAGATCTATAGAAGAGCACTTCGGAGGTAAATTCGAAACATAGAACTTCATTATTACCTTGTTATATAAGCCGCGTCCTGCTGAGAATTCCTTCTACCTTTCCTTTTACCAATATAACCAATACTAAATTCATGTAGTGGTACATTTAGTGAACTGACCGACTATTGCTTACTTTTTAGTTACATCATACATTAACTAAAATAGTAAATATCTAAAAGGTATGATCAATGTTCAAGATAAAAAAGTTAAAACAGTCGCTTATAAATGTTCATTTGGTAAAAATATAAAAAACAAAAATATAAATTACATCTAACTATAATTATTTATAATATGAAAAATTATTGTCACATTTTTTAAGACTTGTGTGCGATTTTAATCCACACCTTTTTCTTTATTTTTAATTGGTGTTTCAATATGAAATACATAAGTACAACCTTTATTTAAATTTAAATACATAATAAATTAACGGGTTAAATGATTTGATAATGATAAATCGTGTCATGACATTGCCATCTATATTATGATATTAAATTAAATGGGGTAACCACTTTTCACCGAAAGAGATATGTCATAACAGCCACCGTAGTAGCTAGTTGTATCTATGCTTTTTTTTACTAGTTGTATCTATGCTTTTTTTTAATCTCTTTCAACCAATGTCATAAGAGCCCCCGTAGTAGTTAATTATTGTATCTATGCTTTTTTTTTAATCTCTTTCAACCTAACAAACAAACAATGGTACCCAGTAAATTCTATTTATAGCAAAGTTATCGATAGAGTTTGAGAAAAGTATGATGTATGCAAGTCTTATCTCTATTCCAAGAGATAAAAAAACTGATTCCAATAAGATCTCTAGCTTCAAATCCATATAGAGACATCAAAGTTCCATCAAAACATACAAGGCCCGTAGCTACTCAAAAAACAACATAAAACATAATGCACTAATAATTTTTTGAGTGGGCTACCAAATAGACAATTAGGGAAAGCAAAAAACAGAGACATAAAACACATCATAAAAACACACATACAAGCAATAAAATTCAAAGACCACCAAAGCACATCAACACGCTAAGCTCCTTAGGAAAGACCAACATCCTAAGCTCCTAAAGAACGAGTTTAATGTTAAACTAAACTATCGTTCTAAAAGTCTTTAACTTTAATCCTACGTCTCGACGCAATCCTATCATAGACCAAGTCCTCATAGAGGTGCAATTCTAGCAAATCATGCCTAATCCGCTCCTCCCACGTTAGCTTTGGAATGCCTCTATTCCTCATCCCTTCCACATTGAGATTTTCTACGCTTCTAACTGTGGCTGTCGTTTGTCTCCTCCTAACATGCCTAAACCATCTCAACCCCCTCTTTCTTATTTTATCTGATATATTAGCCACCCCTAATCTATCTCTAAAAACCTTATTTCTTATCTTGTCTAGCCTAGTGTGTCAACACATCCACCTCAACATCCTCATCTCTCTACTGCCTCCAGCTTACGCGTTGCGTCTTCTTGATGGCCCAATAGTATGTTCCCTATAACATGGCCAATCTAATTGCAACCCTTTAAAACTTCCCCTTTAGTTTAACTGGGAACCTCTTATCGCACAATACCCCAGTGGCTCCCCTCCACTTACACCATCCGGCTTGGACGCGATAGGCTGCGTCACTATCTATCTCCCATCTCTTTGTACAAATGACCCTAGATTGCATGAGGGACCACCGATAGCAAATAGTTTAGTACAAAGATTCTACTGATTAATTTATAGCTTTAATTGATACGTCATTTCCTTATTTTTATCCTAAACTGGGATATAAGACCTCTATGGTGATCTGAGTGTCCTCTCCATTGTATGTACCATTGAAATCACAATATAGGTACTCGGTCTTAGAGCGGCTTATCCTTAAACCTTTTCCCTCCAAAGCTGCTCGCCACTCCTCTAAGTTCACATTTAGGCTCTGATTACTCTTAGAAAGTAACACAAGCACCATGAAACATTCTCCTGAATTGACTTTGACAACTCATCCAGCACAACCACAAAAAAAAAGAAAGAAAAAAAAACGGACTCAATGCAAACCCTTGGTGGAGTCATACCTCCACAGGGAAGAAATCAGTATCCCCTATGGGTGCACGAACACTAGTTTCAATCCTAACATACATATCCTTAACTATGTGTAACATCCCATTTTCGGGTGTAATTATAAAATGTTATTATTATTATTCGTTGGGGGTTATTTACGAAGGAAAAGAATTCGATGAGTAGTAATATATATTAGTGTGGTACATTTTTAGTAATATACATCGAGAAATATGACTAGTTTGATTCAAGGCAATATCGCTACCTCATCTTATGACTCATCGAAAGTTGAAGGGATATTGTTGTAAAAATCGAACTTGAGGGGGTAAATTATAATAAGTTCAAAGTTCAATCTATAAATAAGCTCTTTAAGCTCCTTTATAGCAGATTTTATATATTTAGAGAGAGAAAGAAGAGGGATAAGGCTAGAGAGAGGAAGTGGTGACCGGTGGCGGGGGTCCGGTGGTGTGTCGTGGTGGTTCGCGGTGGCCGGATGTGGCCGGAGTTGTGGGTTTCACCCTGGAACCATTTATCGATGCTACAAACGCAATGGTAAGCTCCGATTTCTCTAAATCTATGCTTAAAGTTGTTAAAAAACTTGAATAATAATCTGTCCAGAATGTTTTTCAATTACATGGTTGCAAATATCTGGCCAATCCAGAAAATCTAACCGATAAAACACCTTGATTTTTGTGTATGACATTCCTAAGAGATATATAATCATTTTGAACGGTGGAAATTAGAAATGGATTTGTTTAAGATCAATTTTTAAACCCGTTTGCAAAGCTATTCGTATTTTCGTTTCGTTAAAAGCACAGCCTAATATAATCTATTTTCCCGAAGATCCGACAGTTGGAATTAGCTGAAATTTTGACTGTAGATTTCTGATATATGGATATTTAATCCCTCTAAGGAAATTCCGATCAGAGGTCGGGAAATATGGTTTTGCCATTGAACAGTTTATAACAATTTATTTATACGAAAATCAGGAAGTTGATTGTGTTGCATGGATGGTTTAATGGCATTACATGTGCAATCCGTGACCGGAGAAATGCTTGTGATGCAAAAGCGAATGCAAAAACATAATCTAATCTCATTGCATATCGGTTACGAAGAAATTAACGTACGCGAACCCATACGCGAGAAGGTATGCTAAAGCTTGAGAATCGACGAGACAAGATTGACAATAACAATATAAAGATTTCCTACGGGCAAAGGTGAGTAGTTAATTCTTCTGATTAGTGAATGTTAATTTGTACTGTTTACCTTGTTGAATACTTTATATGCTATTGGGGTTTTTGCCCATTAGTAAGTATGCGATCGATTGGAGTATCCTTTTGTAGAAATTCTTAGAGTGAGTCTTAAGACTCGTGTAGCACTTGTTTAACTTATTAAATTGGTTTAGGAAGTGTGATTTAGAAATATATGATTATGCTAATACAGAATGATGTGAAGGTATTGTCTATATTTTAGATTTATTATAAGTTTTGGATGTGTCAAAACCTATGAGGTATTGGGATGAAGTGTATTTGGTTTCCAAGTCTATGTATCATGTTTTGCTTTGAGTTGTGCTAAATTAGTTGGATTTATGAGTGATAACTCAACCAAACGAATATGATCTTAGATCGTTTGCAAGTATATATTTGGAATGTATGGACTAACATGATTATGGATAGTGTGATTTCATATTGAGTATCAACCTGCAGATTTTGAGAAGAGACTAAGGACGAATTTTGGACGTAATAGCTTTATCAAATGTGGTAAAGAATGATTGAATGATTTAGAATGTAAATTGTTATAAGAAATAAAGGTTGGGTGTATATTTTCGTGCTTATAGTGCATTACACGTGATATACCATTCACTTAGCTTTGCTAATGATGTGTCGTGTGTGCTCCAGGTATGTGGTCTTGGAGCTCAAATTTATGACATTGAAGATTGAGTCTGGAGTTTCAATTGTACGAGTCGGACAAGGATTAATGGGTCATTAAGTATATTATGAACATACTCCTCAAGGAAGGATTGTAACACCTTACTAATAGTCTTAAAGAAATACAATTTGTAATTGAGATCAGTGTTGCAAAAGTCGGATTCCTCGGCCGAGTACTCAGCGAGTACTCGGTCCTCGGACCTCTACCTTGGCGACTTCCTCCTAGGCGGTCTCAACTAGTCGGCCTCGGGAGTACTCGGTCCTAGTCGGCGCCTAGTCGGCCTAGTCGGAGCCTAGTCGGCCTAGTCGGAGCCTAGTCGGCCTAGTCGGTCTAGGCGGTCAACGTAGTTTGTTGACTTTTAATCGGTCAAACTCGGTCAAAATCGGCCTACTCGGCCTTGTACTCGGACTACTCGGCCTTGTACTCGGACTACTTGGCCTTGTACTCAGACTAGTCGGACTTGTATTCAGAATATTTGAACTTTAAACATGTTTCATTTTAAATTATACCCAGTTGACATGAATTATGCTTATTTTAACACATAAATAATATATAAAAATTAATTTTCTTTATATTTACCATGTCCGCGTACTCCCCGAGTACTCTCCGAGTACTCCGATTACTCCCAACTCCCCAGTCGGCCGACTAGGGACCGCCTAGCGACTTTTACAACACTGATTGAGATTAAGTGTAAATTGTTAAACGAAAATTTTGGGGACCTTCTTTTTGTTGATAATTAATTGATTAAATCATACTTTCAAAATATGGTGTTACAAGTTGGTATCAGAGCCTTGGTTTGAGGGATTCAAGTATCAGTAGAGTTGTGCTTGGACTCAAACATATGTGCTCTTGAGATTAGCGACTCGTATAATCCAAGACTCGATCAATACCCGAAGGTAGAATTTATTATAAGTTCACATCATGTAATTGAACTAATTGTGATGTTTATGTTAAGGTGAGCTTAAGTGGATGATGAAGAGGTCTTGAGGACGTGGTCCAACACAGATCTCGAAACATGTGGAAAAGATGGATTGATCATAGGTACGCAATATTAATATATTGGTACTAGTGGGGGGGGGGATTCCGGATGGGAGGTATACTTTAGACAAAAGACAACAGTGTTGTCTGATGACTGTCGTGAGTGTCAATCAAAAACCTATTTAACCTAGATAGCTAGGCTAAGCAGGGTATCGTATCCATGGAGAGTATGTGGTCAGTTAAGTTTTCTATTTGATTAACTAAAACAAACTGAAAGTAAAAACTGAGCGGTTTAAATAATTATAGAAAAAACTAAACTAAACGGCTGAAACAATAATAAAACAAAGCAACTCCCTCCAGATTTCAGGTTCTAGATTTGACACGTTCTGAATTAATTAATTTAACAGAACCACATAGACATAGTTCTGTTAACGTTTATTCACTAGTTGTGATAATTAAGGACCATTTTCCCAGACTGACCTAACAGCATGGGGTTATCTCAAAATTACCAACTACACGTTACCAATCCACCTAACCCTCTAATATAAGCCAATTACTAGAACTCTCGGCCATTGAAAGATAAAGCAAGTGAATATAAAATAACGCAAGTCTGTTACAACCGGTTCATAAATTAGTTAACTAGCAATTAATTGTATCAAGTCTACCCTCTTTATGTCACACCTAACCTGCTCAAAGTTTTGTCATCAATCGAACACGTTGTAAAGAAGGAACTCAAAATATAAACAAATCACAAGTCAACCGAATCAATCAAGTTAAATATCTGTCACATAAGTAACATAGATTGAAAGTATAAAAAAAACTCAGACATGAAAAACCTATAAAACCATCCACCGGGAGGAACCCGCGAAAAACCAAGCCGCTCATGGTTGTTTTCACAGTATCGGTTGTCATCCCGAACCGCTCCAACATCCTTCAATAGATTTTAGAGATGTCCAAAATAATATCCTTAAAATTCGTCCCTTCTATATGTCCCCCTGCCGTCTAGTGATGTATATATCCAATGATATTTGATGATGATTATATCTCCTTTATAAATTGCCGCCCACTATATGCATATGTGGGCCCCTCCTTCACGTGTTGTTGTATGCATGTTTTTATATAGTAGGGTTTTCAACCCATATAATTATTTTCATAAACAATCACATGCGCTGCTTTTTGTAACTTTCGCAAGCCACGGTTAAACGACCGTAAGCTACGGTTTATAATCACTGGAAACAACAGAATCTCTAATCCGTAACTTACGCTTGACTCCCGTAGACTAAGTTATGTATTTGCTGGATGCCTTAAGTCAACAGATGCTACACACGTTTGCTACATTCCAACTTTAACCAAATGACATAGAGCCCTTCAACTTCGTTCTTTTGCACATCTCAAGCTTCCAAACTATTTCTCGACACGAAACACTTCCCGATCAGTGTATTTTGATTAATCTATCATCTTGGAATGTTCCGCGTCCTCACCAAGTCTTTAACTTTACCGAAATAAGCCGATTAACCTGTGAAACCACACGAACTCGTAATTATCACATTCGAAATATATAACCGCCTAAAATGCGCTAAAACACATAATTTAAACACTTATGCACCTGGGTTTTACACTCTCCATCACATCCCCACACTTAAAATTTATTGTCCTCAAGCAACCATCACAAACATTACTTACCTTATTAACGAATCACCATTGAATCCCTTACCAATTAATAATTCAAGGTCCCAAGTCATACCCGTTCCATAGACTGACACAATCGAGGTTGACAATCTGATAGTTAGATAATAAATCTTTGAAACAACTTTAAGACTTGCCTAACTAAAACTAACATGCTTATGATACTACACACATGCCACACGCCCCTCACAATTATCACTCCTCTCGGTTTTATCAAGACTAGCGTGTAATGTGCTAGTATATTTCACTCAAAACCAAATACGCTACCTTGAAATTATAAGCTTGTATGGCAATCATACCTCCACTGTATCAAACAACGTAACACATATTAAAAGGACTTTTTGGGTTATGGGTAAAGGTAAGGAAGTATTTTTGGATTTTAGTGTTTATATGGCGAACACAACTGAATATACCAAACCATGACAACTTATTCACAATAATACTAACACTTTGGGTGACTTTCAACCCATTTATTTAACACAAACATAACAATGTTTTTTTTTCTTTTTCTTTCTTTCTTTTTTTCTTTTTTTAATCAAACATCTAACACGTACTTGTCATTCATGGTTGGTAATCAAACGGGTCAAATGAGGTGTAACAAAAGAAAGGTATAAGGATCAACATGGTTAACTAAGTTGGTTGAAATCAATGATCAACACATAAAACACTGAATGGATCCTAATTCCTTTATCATCTATGTGCATACGCTAAACCACAGTCTCGGTACATATCAAACCACACAAGTTCTAACACAAAGCACGTATGGCCTACACTCAACAAATGAACAATTATTGCAATTCAACTATAATTAAGTAGGCTCAAATATCTCACCGAACAAAAGGAAATTAGGTTGCCGACACATAGCATGTGTAATTCCTAAAGCATGTTACCCCTAGTTAGGCATCTCTTCTCAACTATTTTCTAAAACTTATCAGAAATACTCTCATGAAACTTAAAGGGGCAACCATGACTAGGGATCTAAGTTAGTTTAATATCAGTAGGAACCCTTTAGCGATTGAAAATGTTGGTTTTCATGTAGTTCAAGCATACTTGAGACACAAAAATTTTCAAAATTTTTCAATTTTTAGCAAATTTAACCCTTTCAAGCATTTAAGATCAATAATCATACCAACCCTTTTCTCGAGTTACCGCATCCCCACACTTGGGATTCATTGTCCCCAATGTATGGTGCAATTTATAATCTGAACTCGAGAGTTACCACCCACAAACCATGAACGGCTAACGACCAAGTCGAATCAACACATAGAAACCACTCCTAACACAAAGACTCATACCACCAATTTAACAAATAAAATCAAAGACAAGATAGAGAGACACATGAACCTGATCATTCAATCAGCAAGTGTCTGTAGCGGTGCAGCTGCTGTGATCGGACAGGGACGTAAACATCTCTTGGATTCTCTAATATCTCATCGGGGATGTTGCCAAACATCCCCACACTTGACTCATTGCATCCGCAGAAATTAAACGTAGTAACCTGCCAAAACAGGACACACACTAAAACAAAACAAAACAAAACACAAATACAAATACAATACTCTTCATCCTCGGGCTGCCTCCCGAGAGTGCTAAGTTTTAGATCTTCAGCCAGATCGTACCTGATATGCGCTATGGTGGTCTAAATCCACACTTACCCAATGTATTTCCAATGAATGCCCGAAATTTTACATGCCATCTCCTTAAGCTCGTCGGTATAATTGGCATGCTTAGAAAGCACCTGCGGGTTTTGCTGATCCACTTCACGAGATATACACCGATGTCTTGTAGCTTCACCTTTTTCATATTCTTCCTCAAACCCTCTTCCTCACACTTGTTAATTGGAATGATTTATATGGGAAGAGGTTCGGTACACACATTCATCTCATCAGACTGCTCTGCCTCATCATCCTCACACACCATCTGATTCACCAGTGACTCTTCATCAGATAAAGGATTCATTGGTGTGGTATTAGCCTCTACAACCTCCTCCTCCATATGAGAATATCTCTAATATGATCAGGTAATGGTGAGAGACGCTCTTCTATTTCTATCTTCATTTTTAACTTTTGACACTTGGAAACTAGACAGTTGATTCGATCTTCATCGGAAAGGTTGGGTGCTGTTAAATACTGCTCGAGTTTGGACAAAATAACTTCCAACATAGCAAGATTTTTCTCCTCCTCGGTCTGATAAGTATAGACACCCTCGGGCTCGGAATATTCCTCGGGATGATACTGTCGGTATCCCTGATACGCTCTTGAGATGTACGCATCCATCATTTTTTATTCCAATACTTCGGATTTTCCAAATACACCGTGCACACATCATAATCATAATTATGATCACAACCGCAACAGAAACATCGTCCATCTATTCTTGGCTCATAATAATCATCCTCGTCCCGATCCCATCCGTCAGAGTAATAACCATCCTCCACCGTTATATCAGAATAATAGAAATACGGTGTAGGGGAAGGATTCTCATAGCTAGGCATCAGTGATTCTTCCAATTTTGTTTTTTCCCGTCTAAATCGGGCCTCGTGGGAACTGATACATGGGAGAAGTGGTTCCCCGCACAACTTGCATGTAGAAGAGCCGCAAAATATAGTAAGATATGTCATCCTGCACAGACACAGCTCAACCACCCACGTAAATCATGAACAAACAAGATAAAGAATAAAATTAAACAAAATAAAAAAAATATTCTTTTAGGGTTTTTTTTAGAAAAGCTAACTAAAACAAGAAAACTAAACTAAGCGCACTAACTCCCCGACAACGGCGCCATTTTGATGACTGTCGTGAGTGTCAATCAAAAACCTATTTAACCTAGATAGCTAGGGTAAGCAGGGCATCGTATCCACGGAGAGTATGTGGTCAGTTTAGTTTTCTATTTGATTAACTAAAACAAACTAAAATAATCTGAAAGTAAAAATTGAGCGGTTTAAATAATTATAGAAAAAACTAAACTAAACGGTTGAAACAATAATAAAAGAAAGCAACTCCCTCCAGATTTCAGGTTCTAGATTTGACACGTTCTGAATTAATTAATTTAACAGAACCACATAGACATAGTTCTGTTAACGTTTATTCACTAGTTGTGATAATTAAGGACCATTTTCCCAGACTGACCTAACAGCGTGGGGTTATCTCAAAATTACCAACTACACGTTACCAATCCACCTACCCCTCTAATATTGTCACGGCCCCCGTCCCAGTTTTTACTCGGTCCAGGAGCCGCGGGACAGAAACCCGTGGTAACTATTCTTTGAGTTGACAGCGGAAGATTTACAGGATCTTTGAAACTTGAAAATGCCTGATTATTTTATTATATAATTTGGGACAAACCCCGTAATTTACAATAGAGGAATTTCACGAGGAAATTCCCTGATTTACAAAACATGTTTATTTATTTTAACTGAGCCACCGCTTCAAGCTTGTTAGTGCTCCGTAGCACGTTTTCCTTGATTCACAGCAGGTCGCCTGAAACATGTTTTAAAAATATTTTATCAGCGGGGAAATACTAGCGAGTCATTCAGGTTAAATAAAACGACACATTAGTTATAAATTACAACATAAGATTGATTACAATGGCTACTATCTTATTTTTATCTGGCGCCGTGTCACCTCCTAGTGATGATGGTCATACCACTATTGGGTCCTTTCACCCAAGTAGTGATGATTATCACTGTTAGGATTTATTAGCCTAACCGTGAGAAATTAGTAATGTGCACAATACCCCACTTGCCAGTGATTCAAGATAACCACGACTTAATCCCCGTAATTATAACTTTTGAAAATAAATGGAGTATTGTAAACCATTGTTAATAAAAAGAGAATGACTCACATTGCAAGTTTAAACGGGCAGAGTTTAGCCTACTGATAAGCCTTGTAACCTAATTTAAATGACAATGCACACAAACTAGGTCAGTAACTAATACAGCATTTACGATAACTCACGAGATTAAAACCCTCACAACGAATGACAAAGTGCAATACTTAAACATCCATCGAATTCACGCCGAATGACAAAGTATAGCCCTAATGTGGGTAGCACTTAAACATCCATCGGATGGGTTTCAATCGATCGGACATTGAGTCGTAGCAGCGATCGAGTTAATACCCTGTATCGTAGCAGCGCCTTGATACCTTAAAACTTCAAATTTATGCAGTATGCTTCGTTTTTGATAAAAGTTTTCGACACCAGTGAACTCCTCATGATCGGATCAATTTATAGCTGAAAAATTAATCTTACGCGGCCCGTAAGGGCCATCTAGGCGTAGACTAGGGCTAGCGTGTCACACCTAGGTCTGCCACGTGTGTGACATGTGGCCTGGCAAGCTGATCCGGAGATTTTATGATCTGTCGCGGCCCACGTAAGCCTAGGCTTACTCTTACGCGGCCCGCGTGAAACTCAAAAATCTTGTTTTCTTAGTTATTCATGCACGTTAGGGTTTCAGGGGTCCGGGTTTTCACTTACGGGTCGTTTATGGACAATTTTGAAGATCCTTACATCCTCCCCACCTTATTTAAAATCTCGTCCTCGAGATTTACTGAAATAAGTGAGGATACTTTCGCTTCATCTCCGATTTCAGCTCCCAGGTGTATTCACCTGTATGTCTTGAAGAGGGACTACCAACGATTCGTTCGATAGACATTTCTTGAGGTTGGATACACGAAATACGTCATGTACCCCAGCTAACTCTTTTGGTAGTTGTAAGCGATAAACAACTGGTCCTATACGTTGGATTACTGGGAATGGTCCTACGTATCTTGGACTTAGTTTTCCTTTCTTACCGAATCGAACTACTCCTTTCCAAGGAGAAACTTTCAAGAGTACCTTATCTCCAACTTGAAATTCTAGCGGCTTGCGTCTATTGTCGGCATAACTTTTCTGGCGATCTTGTCGGTAGTTTCTTGCACAATTGCACAATTTCGGCATATCTTTTCTGGCGATCTTGTCGGTAGTTTCTTGCACTTTTCTGGCGATCTTGTCGATAGTTTCTTCAGTCTTTCCTTGATTTGAGTGATCTTGTCGGTAGTTTCTTGCACAATTTCAGGACCTGATAATTGGCTTTCTCCTATTTCTGCCCAACAAACTGGAGTTCTACACTTACGTCCATATAGTGCTTCGAACGGGGCAACTTCAATGCTTGAATGATAACTATTGTTATAGGAGAATTCAATTAAAGGTAAATGGTTATCCCAGTTTCCACTAAAATCTATAACACATGCCCTCAGCATGTCTTCCAAGGTTTGTGTAGGATCGTTATATGACCCAAACGAGTCTATCAGAAGAGTTCTCGGTCTAATCAGAGGCGGAATTCATTGATTAGACTTTGTAACAGCTTGATTCACTTCTAATTGTCTTGTATATTGATTTAACAGGTTTACAGATCAATCGACACGTCGACAACACTTCGGTACCGGAATCTAATTTCGTTACAAATGACTTGACATCAAGGGTATTTATAGAGGTGTAATTTCGCATGGAATTACATTCTTCTATTTCGTACGAAATAGCAAACTGCTATTTCGTGCGAAATAGCTAATGCTGTTTCATGTGAAATTAACTTATAACACACAAACCCTAGATTCTTGTACAACGTGCCCTGATCTAACAATTCTAGTACAAGACTCGATACAAGACGAAGTCGACAGACGTAATGCACCAACAGACTCCCCCTCGGATGTTGACGAGTCTTCAGTGTCGAGTCTTCACAATCTTCAATCTTTATCAGTCTTCGGGCTCTTTCAAAATATCTGACATAGAAAGTGTTATGGGTCATTTTCTGAGTATACATATCCTGACTAATATCCCGCTTTCAATTGTTTATTTGTGACCAGGATACTGGACGGGGATATTGCTAACATCCCGGGCGATATTCTAAGGTTGAGTGAATTAAACATGTGCAGGTTAATGGCTGTAAGTTACTAACGGTCATCAGGACTTCTTCTCCTCAAGACTCGGGCGTATTTGTTATGAGGAAGCCGTTGAACCCGAAAGACTTGGTCCTCAACGTTCGAGTGGGAATATTCGCTGGATCCCGGAAGTATAGGATAGTTTGTTACATTATCTTTACTATAAATAGATGAGGGCGGATCAGTTTAAGGCACGCAATTTTCACACTCACACTCTCGAACACTTCTTCTCTAGTTCATTTCAAACACTACACACAACACTTGTATTCAAATTACATTGTAACACATAGTCGATCCGCACCACATCCTGCACTGTATCCTGATATTTGAAGCAATAAGAAGAACAAGGAAGCTGCGATTGTCAGCTCCCGAGGTTTTATACCGGCGATCTAGATTGATCAAGGGCTTTCCTCGTACATCACGTGTCAACCTTTACATTTTAGCTCGTTGTTTGATCATAGATACAACTCTATATCCTGAGCCGTATCCTGAAACTGTTTTCATATCTAACTTGGTTAACATATTTGTTACACATAACTCTAGCACACTACCTCACTTTACTAATTTGATCACTTAATTACTTAGGTAATTTTTGACCAAAACAATTTGGCGCCCACCGTGGGGCAAGTGGTGCTACTTTTACTAAAAATCTTTGCAAAATCATTAATCGGTTTTCTATTTTCAAAACTTTTTGCCACATTGTTTACAATGGCCTCAAGATCAAACATGAGCTCTTCCACTATGTCTGCTACAACCTCTGCTGCTACTGGTTTGGTGCTTCCCCCACCTCCTCCAAGGATGCCATTTTCTTCACAATCTCAAGATGTTATCCCTACTCGGAGTGTCCAGGGATCTGCTCCCGTTTTAGCCTCTAATGATGAAATTTTAACTTTATTTGGAAGTGTGCAGGAACAAATGAGGCAGCAGCAGGAGACTAACCAAATGCTGTTAAGAGAAATACAACTCTTAAAAGCTAGCTCGAGTAGACCCGCTGAAGAAACTATCACTCCTATACAGCCCAGGGCTTTGAACTTCAGTTCCGCAGTTTACACTGAGGATAATAGGGGGAATATCGTCCCAAGCCATTCTCAGAATCATACCCATGAGATACCCTCTTCGGTCAGGATATCGACTGTGAGAAGCTCAGGATATGCTTCAGGATATGGCCAGAATCCTCAGAACGGTAATGTGTCAAATAATAATATTCTTGCTACTAACAATAATGGCTCTTTGCAGGATGCAGGTATAACATCGACATTTACCAGGGAGCTCCAGAAATTGAAGGACATGATATCCAGTGTACCTGGAGTGGTCCAGCCAATTTCGGAACTATCCCCGGATAGCCACAGGATATCCCGCTTCGCATATCCCATCTGTGATGCTGAAATCCCAAAAAGATTTCAGACTCCCAACATGAAGCTGTATGATAGGACTACGGATCCTGAAGAGCATATTGCCCAGTATAGGGAAAGAATGGAGATTAACCCTATCCCTCCGGAGCTCAAGGAAGCATGCTTGTGCAAGGGATTTGGTTCTACCCTGACAGGGTCAGCCTTGAAATGGCTGTTAAACGTCCCTCCTCACTCAATTACTTCGTTTGCTCATTTGGTTAATTTATTTAACAGTCAATTTTCTTGTAGTCGGAGTTTTGAGAAACTAACCAGTGATCTTTACAGGATAACTCAAGGGCCTCAGGAATCCTTGAGGGATTATGTGAACAAATTCAGTCGAGAATCCTTGGATATCCCGCATCTTGATGTTGCAACAGCTGTGCAAGCTTTTAAGATGTGGTCACAAAAGGATTCTCAGTTTTATCAGGATCTTGTAATGAATCCCTGCAGGAATCTCGACGAAGCTCGTAACAGGGCTTTAAGATATATCCGTCTGGAAGATGACAAGAAGATGCAGGAGAGGATGGATTCTACCTCAACCTATGAGTCAACTAACAGGAAATCAGAAACCTCATATAAGCCATATCGCTCTAGGCCATATGGCAGAAATGATAACAAGAAAGTGAACGCTGTTGAAGACGAGGATCCTGAAGAATATCCTGATTTATTTGAATACTGCTTTTCTGTTAATATACCTGAATTAATGTATGCTATGCAGGGCTTAGGGGACAAAGCTAGGTGGCCTCGAAAGAACCAGCAGAAAGCTGATTGGAAGGATAAATCCAAATGGTGTGCCTTCCACGAAGACTTCAGACATATGACCGAAGATTGCATTGCTTTAAGGAAAGAGATAAGTTACCTGTTGAGTAAAGGGTATCTGAAGGACTTGCTGGGAAAAAAGAAGAATAAAGGGCAGGATCCCGAGAAGGATCCTGAACGAGCAGCATCACCCCCAGCAGACGCCAAGATAATTAACTTTATTTCAGGAGGATCCGACATTTGTGGGACTTCGTATTCGGCGGCCAAGAGACACGCAAAGGAAGCTAAGAGCGAGAGGGGAGACAGACCAGTCAGAATGACTACCCTCACAACTGATAAAGTGATCACTTTCGATAGTGATGATAGGGATACTGTTCAGGATCCTCACCATGATGCTTTAGTAATAACATTATATGTGGCTAACCATTTTGTACGCAGGACACTGGTAGACAACGGTAGTTCTGTCAATATAATTCAGCTGGAAACATTGAAGAGGATGAATGTATCTCCGATGGACATTACTTCGAAGTCCACTGTGCTCGTTGGTTTCAGTGGAGAGGCTAGGAATACCGTGGGTGAGATAAAGTTACCAGTATATGTTGAAGGGGTCAACTCAATACAACGCTTCTGTGTGATGGACTCCTTATCCTGCTATAACATCATACTGGGAAGACCATGGATTCATGATATGAAGGCTGTGCCATCAACATATCACCAATGCATCAAGATCCCAACCCCTTGGGGGGTTGTCAAGGTGGAAAGTGATCAACAGGAAGCGAAAGAATGCTACTCATCTTCGATGAAATCCTCAACTAAGCCTATTACAACATAGCAATTAAAGACGCGGGCCTAGGATATCGTGGAGGATTCGGAGCAGGATGTGAAGAAAATTATCCTGGATCAGGATAATCCCGATATCTCGATGCTCGTAGGAACCAATATCCCTCAGGATATTGAAGAACAGTTAGCTAACTTTTTGAAATGCAGGATGTCAACATTTGCATGGAAGCATGAGGATATGACAGGCATATCCAAAGACATTATCACTCACAAGCTTGGAATTGACAAATCATTCAAGCCTGTTCAACAAAAAAGAAGAAAATTCGCTCCTGAGCGGAATGCGATTATCCAAGAGGAGGTTGAAAGATTGTTGAAGTCCACGATGATCAGAGAAGTCAAGTTTCCAAAATGGCTAGCAAACGTAGTTGTGGTACAGAAGAAAAACAGGAAATGGAGAGTCTGTGTAGATTACACGGACTTGAATAAGGCTTGTCCTAAAGATCCATTTCCTCTCCCTCATATCGATGCAATGGTAGATGCTACTGCTGGACATGAAATGTTAACATTCATGGATGCGTCCTCAGGATTTCAGCAGATTCAAATGGAGCCTTCGGATCAGGAGGATACTGCTTTCATGACACCAACAGGTATATATTGCTATACTGCTATGCCTTTCGGTTTGAAAAATGCAGGTGCAACATACCAGAGATTGGTAAACATGATGTTCAAAGATAAGCTGGGGGACACCATGGAGGTATATATCGACGATATGGTGGTGAAATCTAAAAAAGCTGAGGATCACCTCCAGGATATCAAGGGAGCGTTTGATATCCTGGATCAGTACAACATGAAGCTGAATCCTGCTAAATGCCATTTTGGAGTGGGGGCAGGAAAGTTTCTTGGATATATGGTGACAAAAAGGGGGATAGAAGCAAGCCCAGAGCAGATCAAAGCTATCCTGGATATAAAATCACCCTCGAATATGAAGGACGTACAACGGTTAACAGGCCGAGTAGCAGCTTTGAATAGATTTATTTCAAGATCCTCAGAAAAATGCAAGGAATTCTATGATATCCTCAAGAAAAATAAGAAATTTGAATGGGGAGCAAAGCATGAAGCAGCCTTGCAGGATTTGAAGTGATATCTCTCAACCGCACCTCTATTGATGAAGCCTGAAAATGGTGAACCACTATCCCTATACCTCGCTGTATCAGGGAATGCTGTAAGTGCCGTTCTTATAAAAGACCATGAAGGTCAGCAATATCCTGTATATTATGTTAGTAAAAGTTTGTTAGATGCTGAAACTAGGTATTCTCATTTAGAAAAATTGATATTAGCTCTAGTCATGGCATCGACAAGGCTTAGACATTATTTTGAGACACATAGGATCCATGTTAAAACGAATTATCCTGTCAAAAATGTGCTTAGGAAACCTGAGATGTCAGGCAGGATGGCCAAGTGGTCAGTAAAGTTAAGTGCTTATGATTTAGTATATGAACCTAGAAATGCCATAAAGTCTCAGGCTTTAGCTGACTTTGTGGCTGATTTCAGTAGTGATATTCAGGATGAGGTAGACCTAGAAGTTCAACAGTTAGGAGAATCTTCAGGATCCTGGACATTATATACTGATGGTGCATCCAATATAAGAGGTGTAGGTTTAGGTATACTACTAAAATCGCCACAGGGGGACATATTACCCCAGGCTATTAGGTGTGAATTTCCTGCTACTAATAATGAAGCAGAGTATGAGGCTTTAATTGCAGGATTAGAGTTGGCTGAGAGCATGAGTATCAAAATTTTACAAGTATATGTTGACTCTTTGTTAATTACTAACCATTTTAATGGATCCTATGCAGTTAAGGGTGAGAAATTAATCGAATACCTTGATATTCTTAAAAAATTAGCAGGATATTTCGATGTTTTTACACTTGAACAGGTACCAAGGGAGGACAATGATGAAGCAGATGCCTTAGCAAATCTGGGATTGTCGATTAGGATACCAGAAGGAACCCAAATACCAATAATACATGTCTTGTATCCTGCAACGAATCCTCGGGATAAAGAAGTAGCGGGTATTCAGGATCCTGGAGCAGAGTATCCCGAACAGGATCCTAAATCTTGGACGGCTCCAATCATAAGATATATCAAGGAAGGACACATCCCCGAAAATGAAAATCCTAAGGCATTTAGGATGAAGGTATCACGATTCACTATTATAAATAATGTTTTATACAAGAAATCTCTTGCAGGACCGTATTTGAGGTGCTTGGAGGATCCTGAAGCCAAAGAAGTACTTCAGGATATACATGAAGGGGATTGTGGTAACCATACTGGGGGCAGGTCATTATTCTCAAAAGTATTAAGGACAGGATATTATTGGCCAACAATGAGAAAAGATGCCGCAGAATATGCTCGAAGATGTGACGCATGTCAAAGACATAGTAACATACTACATCAGCCTGCTGAACCGCTGTATCCTATTGTTTCCCCTTGGCCGTTTATGAAGTGGGGTATGGATATAGTGGGAAAGCTTCCGAAAGCTCCAGGAGGAAAGGTTTTCATGTTGGCAATGACGGATTATTTCTCCAAGTGGGTTGAAGCAGAAGCATTTGTTCAAGTTAGGGATCAAGAAGTAGTATTCTTCATAAAGAGAAATATCCTGACCAGATTTGGAGTACCAGCCGAGATAATCTGTGACAATGGTTCTCAATTTATAAGCAAAAGGACTACTGACTTTTGCAAGAGTTGGGGAATCAAAATGATAACATCTACTCCAGTACATCCTCAAGCGAATGGACAAGCAGAATCCTTAAACAAGATAATTGTCAATAACTTAAAGAAGAGACTTGGAACCAAAAAAGGAAGATGGGCAGAAGAATTACCCTTTGTTTTGTGGGCTGATAGGACAACGGTAAAGAACGCAACAGGCCAAACCCCATTTTCCTTGGTATTTGGAGCAGAAGCAATGATTCCTACGGAAATGACAATACCTACTGCAAGATCTACCCTAAGTGATCCTGAACAGAATCCTGAAGCCTTGAGTTAAGATTTGGATACTATAGATGAAAAAAGAGATGCAGCAAAGCTAAGGATGGCAACATATCAACAAAGAATATCCAGATCATATAACAAGAATATCAGGACCAGAAGATTTAAGGTTGGAGATTGGGTGTTAAGAAAGGCTTTCCAGAATACTACTAATCCTGCCGATGGCAAGTTGGCTCCAAAATGGGAAGGACCATATGAAGTTGAGTCAGAAGCAGGGAAAGGAGCATATAGACTCAAGAATATGGAAGGGGATATGCTACCGAGATCTTGGAATGCTATACACCTTAAGCTTTATTTCAAGTGAGTTTAGAATTTAATTTCTAGCTCAGGATGGTATGATTTCTACCTATTTTAAATATGTTTGGTTTAATTTGTTCTTTGAAACACAATACTAACTTAAGCATCGGAGGGGTGTTAGCCAAGCTAACACCCACCTTAGTTTAAGGATGTTTTGCAGTATATGCTCCAGGATGTAGCTCCAGGATGCTCACTCAAGATACTTCGGAAGATTAGAGGATTGGCCCCCTCTCTCACGTACAAGGGATCCTGATCCCCTCACAGGTTTAAAGGTATTCACCTTTCTTCCGAATTGGGTTTAAACACCCCGCCTGGAGCGCAAGTTATTCAGGGATAGTTCAAGGTGGAGGGACCAGTCCATGTAAAAGTGGCTGACAATTTCGTTACTGTTGGCTATATCCTGAATCCTAAAGGTATATGAGGATTGATCACCCTCTCTCACGAAAGGGTATTTTCATACTCTCTAAGGTTTAAAGGTTTTCACCTTTCTAAGTCTTGGAGTTTATACACTCCCGCCTGTAGCGCATGAAAATTTGGGATTTTCCCCAGGATACAAGGAATTTATCTCCAATACATTCTTGGGTTTTACCCCTGTGACATGAAAAGTTGCCTATGCAATGGAAACTGATATCCAGAAGATTTCTAAGTATTTGAAGACATTGTATACAGGGGACATTCCTACCAAAGCAATGATGTGAAGCTCAAAGGATAAGATTCAGAACTAATGCCCTAAGTGTCTCGGACGGGGGACATCTTCATTGGGAGAGTTGCAAAGGGATTGAAGTTTGGTAATAGGTTTATACCCTATTCCTGGTATGATCTTTCCTTTGAAAACATCGTTTAAGTTTTTGATAATACTATGTTTGATAAGAGATTAAATATCCTGGTATGTTCTCAAAATATATTTGATACTAATACTAGTTCGAAACTTTGATCATTTAAGTATTATCAAAACAGGAAAGATAGATTGTTTTTCACTCTTTAAAGAACTTTCTACAAGGTTGAACGGATCTAATAACAGTTTTTAATATATATCATTGAGCATATTGATCAGGATATTTTCATAAGATAACAATACAAAATTTTTACAAAGCTAAGAGTTACACTAAATAATGCAACAACAACAACAAAATTTTTAACAAGTCAAAAGTTGTGCTTTTGGTTTCACCACAAACCGAGGCCCATCCACCAAAAGCACAATTAGTTTCTACCATACTTGTGTAACGGTTGGAGGATCTATCTCAAAACAGGACCTGTCCACCTACAACCGTTACCACATTCAAAACAGGTTATACTAATCGGTGACCAAGGGCTTCATCCTAAAACTTAGGACCCATCCACCTTTGGTCATCGTATTGTTCTAATGCAGGAAATATAAATTGTTCGAAGACAGGAAAAGTAAATTGTTTATGCAACCACAACCATGAAATTTAAAAGTGGGCTCCGGCCTTGGCACGTATATCCATCATCGCCCACTCCGCTGCCTAAGGGGCAGCACCTTCTTGAACAGCAACCTCTTTCCCAGCGTCCGTACCAGCATCATCCTCGGGATTGTTCTCAGCATCCGCAGCAGCATCCTTTTCACCAGCATTCTTCCCAGCATTTGCCCCAGCATTCTCAGAAACATCCTTTGAAGCGCTAGCATCCATTGCTTTGGCAGACTCTTCCACAACAGGTTTGGCAGGAGGCTCCACATGATTTCACCCAAGATCTCTTAACTTTGCCTCCCAGGCATTGATGTTCCAAGAAGGGCATTGCAAACCCAAAGCCATCGCCTCGTAAGCCATTTTCAGCCTGGCCTGGAGAAGGGAGATCACGACGGAATTCTTGAGGCTCTCTCGGTATGAAGCCATGGACTGCTCGTGTTGGAGTTGGGCTGCGTCAGACTTGGCTTGAGCCTCTTGGGTGATCTTTTGGATGGCGGCTTGGTGATCCTGAGTCATAGCCTTATACTTAGCTTCATAGTGTTCCAATTTAGCGGTGGCAATTGCTGCTTGATCTGCAATGGTGGCCTTGGCCTTTTTTAGCTGGCTTTCAAGCATGACGTTGGAGCCACATGCGTCCTCGTAAAGGAAGACCAGGCGTTCAAGGCCCTGCAAGGTAATAAAACAGGCATTATTCTAAATGAACATTTCTATTAAGCATAAGATGCAGGATACGGATCAGGATATTAACCTGGTTAAGGAAGCCGGTCATAAATGTGCTAGATTCTGTGAACCCGTGGTTCTCGAATGGGAATACATGGGGTGGAGCAGAGGGTTCGACTTCCTTTCTTTTCCGGGAGCTGGAGGCCCGGGTCCGGGATGCTGGGGGGGCTTTCGGAACAGCAGAGGTCTTTGAACTGGTAAGTTTTGGTGTAACGGATGGTTTCGGGTTAGATTCTTGCTTGACAGGTTCAAGGCTGGAATAACTGTCCAGCTCATCGAGTTGGAAGCCTTCAAGGTTAATAACTGGCACTGCACGAGGGAAGATGTTTTAAACTTGTTATATTACTATACAATAAAATAATAATCAATTTAATATGAAGATAATTCTTGAAAATATGCTTACCAGACATGTTGGAGCTTGATCTCTGACTAGAGCTTGTGAGTAACAGGTTAAAGGTTCTTTCACCCTCTGGAAGCTTGTAGATCTCTTTTATTCTTCCTTCTGATTCAGCACTAGGGGGAGCTAGTTCCTTGAAGTTTGCTGCAAGAAAGAGAATAAACACATCAGGATATTGGTTCAGGATTGAGGTTCGGGATATGATTGGGGATAGTCCTAAAACCCTAAGTCCTACCAGAAGTCAACCATCTTTTGGGGATGTCAAAACCCTTATCAATGGAGTCTCTTTTTACAAAGAAGAATTTTCTTGTCCATTTATCCTCATTCTTAGTGGCCTTAAGAATGAGAGGGTCGCTGGAAATGGAAAAAAGGAGAAACCGACTGGAACCATGTGACCTTAGACGGTAGGCCATCAGAAGGTCTTCGATGCATAGATCAGGCATATGATGAGCCTTAATCTGCTCCAGGGCGATTAACACGCGCCAAACCATGGGCATGGTTTGGGCAAAACTAAGACCGGTAAGCTCAAAGAAGCGAGAAATGAAGGGAGAAAATGGATATCAAAGCCCTAATGAAAAAGGATATGCAAAAAAGCAAACCCATTCGTCGGAACAAAAATCCGATCGGACCTCTCGGTCGAATGGACGGAAGATTGTTCCGGCGGGAAAAGCGCCGGAAGCTCGTAGAGCTGCGATGTCGGAATTATCAAAAGAACACACCTCTTTTGAAGGTTTTTGAAGTAAGTTTTGTTTATGGAAGGGACAATCGGAATCCGCCATTTGTGATCTAGTGCGGGTCGCCATGAAGGATAACAGTCGGAGAGAAGGAAATATGAACAATGGAAATAGATAAGAGAGAGGGAGAAAGTACCTGATATTCTCTTGAAGATAAAGATAACCATAATGTGAAGTCCCTCGGTTAATATAGGCTAAATGTAGGGGGGTAAAGAGTAAATAATGCCTTGGAAGTTGCACATTGTCATTTCAGGGGTCTCGTCACATTGATTGCCTTAATTGGTGAAATAAAACTTTTGAAATATATCCGTTGGATTGGTATACCAACCGATATATTTGGGGACAATTGTTATGGGTCATTTTCTGAGTATACATATCCTGACTAATACCCCACTTTCAATTGTTTATTTGTGACCAGGATACTGGACGGGGATATTGCTAACATCCCGGGCGATATTCTAAGGTTGAGTGAATTAAACACGTGCAGGTTAATGGCTGTAAGTTACTAACGGTCATCAGGACTTCTTCTCCTCAAGACTCGGGCGTATTTGTTATGAGGAAGCCGTTGAACCCGAAAGACTTGGTCCTCAACGTTCGAGTGGGAATATTCGCTGGATCCCGGAAGTATAGGATAGTTTGTTACATTATCTTTACTATAAATAGATGAGGGCGGATCAGTTTAAGGCACGCAATTTTCACACTCACTCTCTCGAACACTTCTTCTCTAGTTCATTTCAAACACTACACACAACACTTGTATTCAAATTACATTGTAACACATAGTCGATCCGCACCACATCCTGCACTGTATCCTGATATTTGAAGCAATAAGAAGAACAAGGAAGCTGCGATTGTCAGCTCCCGAGGTTTTATGCCGGCGATCTAGATTGATCAAGGGCTTTCCTCGTACATCACGTGTCAACCTTTACACTTTAGCTCGTTGTTTGATCATAGATACAGCTCTATATCCTGAGCCGTATCCTGAAACTGTTTTCATATCTAACTTGGTTAACTTATTTGTTACACATAACTCTAGCACACTACCTCACTTTACTAATTTGATCACTTAATTACTTAGGTAATTTTTGACCAAAACAGAAAGCATCCTTCATCCTTTCTTTTTTTCAACTACAGGATCTCCACCTGGCTTTTATCTCACTCTATTTCTCAGATCTTTTGATTCCTTAAGTTCATCAGCATCAACAATTAGTATGAACTTCAGGATATAACTCTGACTCTTGCATCTTCAGACTCCTCTTTACTAGCAGACTCTCCCTTGAGTTGTGCTAGGATCGTAGTCTTACTCTCTCATGCTCACAGGTTCAGAATTGAAATCTGGCTCAACTTCTGCTCAAAATTCGAAACCTGACAAACCTGCACATACTCTACCCAAAACATAAATTTCACAAATTTAAAAGTTTAACAATTTTAGACATCATCACAAGATAGAAAAACATCAAAAATGATTTAACAAAATTTAAACTTTGATAACCACTTGTATGAATATCATTTTTTAAAACAATTTCTCTCAAACCATTTGTTCATCATGCTCAGCACTTGGAAATCAGCCTTCCAACATCAGTTGTCGAAAATCTTTTTGAATTTTTCAAAAATTATGCTAAAACACTCTGAAAATCTTTTTGGATTTTTGAAATTAAATGAAATGCAGTAAAGAAATATTTACACACAATATTTTTGTGAGTTTGTGTAAGAGGATCATATCAGATTATGAGACACATCACCAACACCGTTAAGCTTTAAACATTTTAAGTTCTAAACGATTCACTTAGATTGTCAGTATACTGATCCACTTAAATTTTCACACAAATTTCAACTGTTTCGAGATACGAGTTTAATGTTTTAGATACTTAAACTTATTCACGTGTCCCACCTCAGAATATACTCCCGTATCCAGATCCCAATATTCAGTCTTACAGGTGAGTATACCTAGATGATATCAGTAAAGGGTTAAATGCGAGGGCCATGAGAGCCCAGGCTAATGCTTCCGCAAAATCAGAGAGATGATGGCTTCGACTTTTGGTGTGTTCCCTTTAGAGAATCTTTTCTTCAACAGTACATGATTAGCATTTTGCAATGTTTCATCATTTTTTGTACTGAGGGGGGTGCTATATTTCAAGCAAGCAGAAAGTATTATACGGGGACTAGGCCTTTGCTTCCGCAAAATCAGAAGTCCCGGGATAATACCCTAGATATCACTGAGTATAAAGACCTAGTATCTCAGAAAGAGGGACCTTTCAAACAAGATTTCAGGGGTTACCCATATATCCGAGAGATGTTCCCCACGATATAAGCAAGTTTGAAATTTAGATTTATATCTCGACACAATCTACTAAATGTGCAAAAACGTACTGGCATATCATCAGTGAGACCGTTTATCACATTTGACTTTCCAATTCTTTAGCATGCTGTGATAGTCCACTGATGTACTATCATTTCCTCTTTTTCACAACAAAACTCAAATTTTGATTTTATCATGTTTTTTACATTTTCAAATTTTCTAATGTTTTTGGATTTTCTGAAAATTCTTACTCCCCCTAAAATTCAAAATCATTTAAAGAAAATTTGACAAACCGATGTGAATTGCTTCAATTCGCCATCCACTTGGCGTAAACAATCAGAACTCCCCCTGTCAACAAACTATTTTCCCAATTTGATTTCAAACACTTAAGTTTGTTTTAATCAAATGGTTTTTCCGGAAAATTAGTTTTGTTGATTTCAAAAAACCACTTGTAGGTTAAGGGATCAATTCATCACCTTGTTCTTTTAACCACTTGAAAAATGTAACAATTTTAAGCTCAAACAACAAACATCACTTGTAGAAAATCAAGTACAACTTAATGTCCCTGATTTACCACTTGTAAGTCGAAATCACTTTCGTGAATTTCTCAAGAAAGATGTCGATACCTGCTCCACTCATACCAACTTGGGAGCTCCGGCAAGTTAGAATTTCAAGTAGAAAATGCAGTCACCTAAGCCTGACCAGCCTTGGGTGATTTTAATTCAACTCTGTCCCGACCTCCTTTTGATCTGTAAAAATCTTTTGCACTTTTCACTTTCCCATCTACCATCTTTCCAAAAATATGTTTGACTTTCCCATTGAAAGCCTTTTCAGCATCAAATTCTTCTTTACCAGAGAAGAATTGATCTGAAATCTCAAACCTACCTTTTGATTTCAGATTTTCTCCCTGCAACGGTGGAAAATTTTCATTGTTCAACTCAGGAACGGAATTCTCATTATTTTTCTCAACAGATGACTCCTCTGATTTTATAGAATCAGATTCATTGTCAGAACTACTCTCAGATTTTACAACCCATCTCTGTTTGTTCAAATCAACTTTTCTTTTGTAAAAATGTTTTAAAACATCATCAGTTTCAAAAGTTTAATTTTCACACACTTTAGATTTCTCAGTTGGTTGTTTCTTTCCATTAACATGTATTTCTTCCAATCTTGAGTTAAAAGAAACTTCTTGTTTTGTGTTGTTGGACTGTTGGTAGTTCCAAGCAATGTGTCCAATCTTGTGACATTTGAAACACGTTCTTCTCTCAACTCTTTGCTCAGTTCTCATCATCATATTCTTTTTCTTCTCAGCAAGAAACTCTTGATTTGACTGTCTCCAGAATTGTTTCTTCTACTGAACTTTCACCTGAAACAAATTTAGTTTTTGTTTTATAAGTTTTCTCATTTTTATAATTTTCTGAAACAACAAATCCTAACCCTTTCTTTTTGAAATTACTGTAGTGGTTTGGTTTTTTCTGAAAACCATAACCATAACCGTAACCCTTTTTCTTGTTCAATCTCTGTTGAACTCTTGAAGTGTACTTTTTAGGTTTTTCAAAAAGATTTAAATCTTTTATTTCAGAAATATTAATTTCTGTCAATTTGAAAACCTGTTTGATCATTTCAGTTTTGATACTTCTTATTGGAAATTCCTCATCAGAATATAATTTGTCTGAATCATTCAAAGTATAAGTCATTTTGATTGGTCCATCATTCAAATTAGATTTTGATAACCGGAATTCTTTATTGTAAACCTGTTTAACTGATGAACTCGGACTCTTTTCTGACGAACTCGAACTTTCAGATTTTGACTCCGACTTTGACTCTTCATCCATATCCAACACCTGATCGACCACTTTCTTTAACAACTCAGAATCATGATCAGTGTCAGACGCTGTGAATGTGACATCAATATTGTTTGGTAACTCATCAATGATTTCAGACTTTAACTTGATGTTGAGAGCCTTATTTAAACGTTCCTCATTTGGTTTTCTGGGAGAATAACTATTCCAAATCGGGGGCGGACACTTGTTATACTTGACACTTTGTTTCTTACCAGTATCTGTATCTTCTGTCTTTTTATCTTGAAATGCTTCAAGACCTGCAACAGTAAGATAAACTCGATCAATCAAATAATCACATGTTGTATAACTCAACAACAAACGTTTGATTCTTTCACTCTCAATCTTTTCAAGTTCCAAATCTTGCTTTAGCTTGGCACAGTCTTCAATATACTCATTGATGACTTTCTGCTTTGTCATTAGAGTAGAACTCATCATTGTCATAGCAACATCAACTTCTATATTTGTCTTTTTCAAACCATCAACTGTTCTGTTCAGCACGTCATAAGATTCCTTCACATACTTCACATCAGACAACAAATTATCTTTCATCTCTTCCAGTTCACAAATCTTCTTGTCCTTCTTATCACAATCTTTGCAAGATTTTAAACATTTCTGACAAGGTTTAATGACCTCAACTATCTTTTCAACTTCAACAATTTTTTCAACTTCGACTAATTTTTCGACCTCAACAATTTTCTCTACCACTTTCTCAACTATCTTTTAAACCACATCTGTTTCTTCATCACATTCTATTTTACCTCACATTCTTCATCTTCGACTTTTTCTGTTGAATTTTCTTCAGCTTTTGCTTTTTCAGTTTCCAACTTTGCCTTTTCTTCAGCAATCCTTCTTTTTTCTAACTCTCTTTTCAATCTAGCAGCCCTCTTCTCATTCAACATCTCGATCTTATATGCAAAAAACAAATTAAAACTAAATGAGTCTAAACTTTTTCTTGCATTATTAATGTACTCTTCCTCGTCATCAGTATCATTATCACTTTCTGATGATCTAAAGATCTTTGTTCTTTTGACTCCTTGTTCTTCTAAGATTCTAGCAACAAGTCCTGAACCCGGTGGAATGTATTTATCCCAGCTAAATCCCTCTGCAAATTTTTCATTATCTTGGTCAATTATACCATAACAAGCTATTTTCTCTTCAATGGTACGTGCTTGAGCAGTTTGTGGTTGTTGAGCAATCTGATGAAAAATTGATTTTTGATAGTAATTGTTTTTTCCAATCTGATCTTGTCTTCCATTTGCTTCTTTGTTTTTGCATTCATGTTTAAAATGACCTTTTTCTTTGCAACGAAAACAAGTGACCTTTGATTTGTCAAACCCTATCGGAGATGCACTCATTTCTCGAAAATCATCTCTTCCGGTGACTTGTGTAAATTTTTCTGCTCTTCTAACTGCACTGGCTAGACACTACTTGATGTCCATCAACTCAAGTTCCTCCGCATCAATTTGGTCATAATCATCTTTGGTAAGCATCGGATTTCCAATTCTGCCAGCAATCAAACTTTCATATGATTCCAACATAGCAACAAGTGATGCCATGTGTTGCTTAGCTATTTCCGGAAAAAGATTTTGAACATTTTCAATGTTCAAGGTAACATTGCACTGCAGATTTGTAGAATTCTTTTGTTGATGACTTGGTGTTGTAAAATTTGGATTAAAGCTTGAATATGAAGACGAAGATCCACCACTTTGAGTCACAGTACTTCCCTTTGTTCCAGAAGAACTATCAACACTGAAACCAGTTTGAATCTTTGGGCTTGGAGTAACTTCAAATTTGTTTTCTCTATAATATAAACTCACATCTTGTTGAGCATTTGGATTACATATGATAGCAGTTTTCTGAATATCCAACTCATGCTCTTCAATCTTCTGAATAAACTATGCCAGATTCATATTTTCAGATTTTCTCATGTGTTTTAGGATCAACAAATAAGTTCCCCATTTCTGCTGTGGTATTGCATCAGCTAGTTTATCAACCCATTCATCGTCTTCTTTCTTTATTTCCAATCTTCCCATTTCCAAAACCAAATGACAATATCTATCAATGGTCTTTTTTGTTGTTTCACCTTCTAAGGCTACAAACATATCAAATGATTTCTTCAGTAACGCCCTTTTGTTCTTGATCATATCTGCACTTCCTTTAAACTTTTGAATCAATGCAGTCCAAATTGATCTTGCAGTACCCTCATGTTGGAGTAAAACAAAGATATCTTCTTTAACTGCTTGTTGAAGAATACTGATCATCATTTTTTCACTTGTATATTTCAATTTTTCAACATCTGAATAATCACAAAAAGCCTTTTCAATCCCACGTTCATTTTTTGGTTTTTCGTAATTTTTCTCTAATGAACACCATGCGTCAAACTTATAAGCTTGCACCCAGTTTTCAAACCGATTTTGCCATCCTCTAAAATCTTCAATGTACATAAGCTTCGGTGGTTTTTGATAAGTTCCCATCTCATTCTCACTGTAAAGAGTTTCAGCAGCTGTAACAGGAGCAACTGGTGTAGCAAACGCATTGTAGAATTCTTCTTCCATGATTTGATAAACTTTTTCACAAAATTACAAGTTCAAACGAAATTATAACTCAAACGAAATAACCTCCTCTCACGAAATCACTTTTTGAAACAGAATTACAATCTGGTGCGAAATAACCTGCAAGACAACTTCAAACGAAATAAGCTTTCACACGAAATAAGAATTCAAACGAAATAACACCAACTCAAACGAAATACCCTAATTTCGTACGAAATCAGTCACATGAAATAGCAACTTGGTACGAAATAACCTAATTTCGTGTGGAATAACAAAACTGAAGTAATTTCGTGCGAAATTAAGTGTAATTTCCAAATGAAATAGCAATTTCAAGCGAAATCAATAGCCTATTTCGTGCGAAATACTGCTGACATCATCATGACCGATCTGTTTTCAAGCGAAATCATGAATTTTACCAATTTTAGATCGAATTAAGGTCGAATTTTCTCAAGGATTCATTAAAACACTGTTTCGCATATAATATGTGAAATTTAAGTCATTTTGACCTTAAAATTCTATTTAATTTTAAAAAGAAGGTGTAGAAATCAGATTTCAAGCTGAATTGGTAAGAACTCTTCCTCCTGAGCTCTGATACCACTTGTAGGATCGTTCTATGACCCAAACGAGTCTATCAGAAGAGTTCTCGGTCTAATCAGAGGCGGAATTCATTTATTAGACTTTGTAACAGCTTGATTTACTTCTAATTGTCTTGTATATTGATTTGACAGGTTTACAGATCAATCGACACGTCGGCTGCACTTCGGTACCGGAATCTAATTTCGTTACAAATGACTTGACACCAAGGGTATTTATAGAGGTGTAATTTCGCATGGAATTACATTATGCTATTTCGTACGAAATAGCAAATGCTGTTTCGTGCGAAATAGCTAATGTTGTTTCGTGCGAAATAGCTAATGCGGTTTCGTGCGAAATAGCTAATGCTGTTTCATGCGAAATTAACTTATAACACACAAACCCTAGATTCTTGTACAACGTGCCCTGATCTAACAATTCTAGTACAAGACTCGATACAAGACGAAGTCGACAGACGTAATGCACCAACAGTTTGGATTGTCCTTTCACTATGTCCGTCTGTTTGAGGATGGTATGCAGTGCTTAAATTTAGTCGAGTTCCCATTGCTTCTTGGAAACTTGTCCTGAAATGGGAAGTGAAACGACTATCCCTATCCGATACAATGGAGAGTGGAACTCCATGTAAGGATACTACTTCATCTATATACAACTTTGCCAACCTTTCCATGCTAAAGGTTTGTTTCATGGGTAGAAAATGAGGTGATTTGGTTAATCGATCCACAATTTCCCAAATTGCGTCATTACCTTTTCTGGTTTTGGGCAACTTAGTGACAAAGTCCATGGTTATAAGTTCCCATTTCCATACCGGCATTTCTAGTTGTTGTAGTAGACCTGAGGGTTTCTGGTGTTCTGCCTTAACTTGTGAACAAGTAAGACACTTAGAAACATAACTAGCTATGTCCTTTTTCATTCCTATCCACCAGAAGTTATTCCTTAAATCTTGGTACATCTTATTGTTACCAGGATGCATGGTATATCTAGATTTATAGGCTTCTTCTAAAATCTTATTTCTTAACTCTCCTTGCTTAGGTACCCAAATCCTTTTCTTGTGGAATCTCCAAATTCTATCACTTCCTTGCTCTAATTCCTTTATTCGTTCTTTCATACCTTCAGCATCATCCTTGATTGCTGTTTCTTGGATATTTTTTAGTTGTTCCATTAAGTCTAATAGTAGACTTAGTCTAAGAGCACGAACTCGTCGTTGTTTTTCATGATACTTACGACTTAAGGCATCAGCAACTACGTTTGCTTTTCCTTCGTGATATTGAATATCACAGTCGTAGTCACTTAGGATTTCCATCCATCTCCTTTGTCTCATGTTTCACTATTTTTGCCCAAATATGTATCTTAAATTCTTATGATCTGTATAGACAGTAAACTTGCTTCCATACAGATAGTGTCTCCAAATCTTAAGGGCAAAAATTACAGCTCCTAATTCTAAGTCATGGGTCGTATAGTTTTCTTTGTGCTTTTTCAATTATCTTGAAGCATACGCAATTACCTTCTTGCGTTGCATCAGCACACATCCTAATCCTAGCTTAGAAGTGTTGGGATTGAACCCTACCAGAGGAACGGATAATTAAAGCCAAAACTGGATCAGAGCAGTGGATCCAGAATAAGCAGATGTTTACATACAAGTCTCTCCCCTTGAAAGTGATTTCAACATCTGCTGACCTCCTATCTGCTGATCGTGCAAACTGCTGACCTACAACTGCTGCTCAAGTAAAGACCTGATGAAAGATTAAAGCCCTGCTGATTCAATCTACTGCCTTGAGTCAAGCACTGCTAATCCGGACAAGTACTGCTGGGTTCACAGCAGTGGAATGTTGCAGCAGCTGATCTATAGTCTATCTGTAATGTAATGTAATAGCAGTAGTTAACATAGCAGTATTTGTATAGATCAGAGGTTAGAGTTTGTTAGGAGGTTAGATGTCACTTTCATGGTGACGTCAGCATTAGATGCTCAGTGGTTTGCTAGTGCCTATAAATAGAACAGTGCTCTGTACTGTTCTATTAGCTCTTTTGCAATACCGTCTTCTTTGCACGAACAAACACTGAGCTCTGGCTGAGGGGGAGTTTGTATTCAAGCATTACTTGTAATCGTTGTTGAAAATAAATTCAATCATTCGGTTCCTTGTTGAAAATGTCTTGATCAAAGCAATACTCTCGTTTGATTGTTTGCAAAGTTTGGTCTCATATTAATTCCGCTGCACAACTCTTTCATTTCCATCTTAATCTCAAACGTAAAATACAATCAAAACCAAACTCAGATCCAACAATTGGTATCAGAGCCTGGACAGTCAAATTTGATTTAACAATCATTTTGACGTAAATAGTTTGGCTGATAACAGTTGATACTGATCGTTTGTTCGTTCGTTGAAAAACAGAGCAAGGATTAATCACCATTAAAGTTGATTTCTCAGTGTCTGTAAAACAACAAGAATGACGTCACAATCTCAGGATGATAAAAACAACATCGGCTCACTTTTTAAACCACCTATGCTAAAAAGAAATGAGTACAACATCTGGCAGAGGAGGATGGGTCACATCCTCGCTCAACAAAGCACAGGTTGTTGGAGGTCTATCGTCTTTGGTCCCCACGTTCCCACAGTGCCAAGCGTTGAAGATGCTAAAAAGTTTGTTCCAAAACCAGTTGAAAATTATACCGAAACCGACTATCAAAAGTTCGAACCAGATGCTAAAGCGTTTAGCATCATAGCATCAGCGCTGCCCAATGAGATATATGCTGGACTGTTACACTGTAACAGTGCCAAAGAGTTATGGGACGCGCTTAAGGAACAGTTTGGGGGGACCGAAGAAGTCATAGAAAACAATAGGGAAATCCTGAACCAACAGTACGAAACATTTTGTCATGTTAGAGGTGAATCACTGACGCAACAATTTGAGCGTTTCAGTTGTCTCATCAGTGAACTGAGGCTTGTTAATACCACTTTTACAAACTTAACTCAAAATAGCAGGTTCCTCAGATCACTGCCAGAAAAATGGGACACCATAGCTTTTGTCACCCGAAACTCACCTGAGTTCAAGGATCTGACCTTGACCCAACTCCATGGTCGACTCCTGACCTACGAAAGGGAGTTGAACCAGAAAAGGAAGTTACAAGAGTCAGGAAAAGTCGTTGATGATTATACATTTGGTAACACTGCTCTTCTGGGTCAAGAAGAATCTGGGAGCAGTGGTAAGGATCAGGGTTATGATCACTTCATTGACATAACTGCTGGGGCAAATTTTAACAACCCTGATCCTCACTCTGCAAGTTATGCATTCACTGCAAACGAAAACCAGATGTCAGACAATCTGAGCTTTGAACTAAATGATTTACAACATTTTGATCCCACTGACTTAGAAGAGATGGATATTCTGCACCAGTTGGCTTTGCTCAGTGTTAGAACTAGCAAATTCTATAAAAGAACAGGGAGAAAATTCCCAGGACTTCATGGGAATTTGAGGGTTGGGTTGGATAAATCGAAAATCAAGTGTTACAAGTGCAATAGGTTAGGGCATTTTGCTAGGGAATGCAGAAGTCAAAACACTGGACCAATAGTTACTCACCCTAGCTCAAACCCTAGACCACAAAGTCAAAACACTGTGCACTATACCCAATATACCCCTGCAGCTCAAGTGAACACTACTCACTATGCTGCTGCCCCTGTGCCTGTGCATTATGTCCAAACTACTGTCCCACAAATTCAGTACGTTTAAACCCCTGCTCCACAGGTACAAGTGCAACCTGTTGCACCTCAAACCACTGCTCCAGCAGCAGTACAACCAGATCAACAAAGCTTTTTCACTCAAGGGTTTGTTGACTAGAGCAGTATGCCTGATGACCTTAGTGATGAAAATTTTGCACTCTATGCTTTTAATGAACCTTCTAATGATGAATTTTGTTTGATGGCATTAGAGTCAATAATAGAGGGGGTTGAAACTGAAGGTGAACAGCTAAGTGATGAAACAGTGGATGAGGTGACTGAAGCAGTGGTTACTGCTATGGCTGGTGAACTACTGCTGGGAGAAAATTCAGAAACCCTGATTGAACCACTGACAGACCCATGGTCCGAAGAGAACAAGGAAGAAAAGAGAGAAGAAAAAGCAGCCGAGAAAGAAGAAAGAGCTGATGATGAAGAAAATCCTCAATGTGATTGTGCAATGATGGCTGCTGCCAAGGTATCACCTCAAGTTCTTGAAAAACTGTGTTTTGACAATTGCATTATTGCTTTTTCTAACATCAAAGAGGTAAATGAAAACCTTCGGGATAAAATCTTAACTGATGAAGTCAAATTTGAAAGATCTTTAAAAGAACTTAAAAACAAATTGACTGAAAAAGAAAAAGAGATCAGCAGTCTGAAAGAAGAACAAAGCATAACCAAAACCCAACTCCAAACTATGGTAGAAAAATACCAAGTTTGCAAAAAGGAGTTGGAGTCCACCCAGATCACCTGTGAAAGATGGGTGGAATCATGCAAAGGGTATGAGGTTATGCTTGAAAAACAGATAAAAAGCAATGTGAAATTTGGTGTTGGTTATAGAAAACATGATGATGAAACCACAGTTGTCAAAGCTCAATCACTGCTACCTCAACAGTTGTTGACCAAAGTAGCCCATCAACCACTGCTTCCACATCCTCAAACACTGCTGACAAAAGTCCCCAAACTGTGGATAAAAGTCAGCAGGTGTCCACTTCATTACCTCCTATTCCACCACCTTTTGAAGCCACTGCTGGATCATCAAAGTCCCCAGCAGTGGTTAGCTCAGATGATACACATTTGCAGCCTTCACCAACAAATGTCATCATCCCATACCAAGGAGATTTAATCTACTTGAGATCCCATCCACCTGATCAAATCATTGGCAACATCAATGAAGGGGTGCTCACAAGAAGCCAAACCCAAAACATTTGTCTTTTTGCTGGTTTTCTATCACTCCATCAGCCAGTCAAGTACCAAGAGGCACTGAAAGACAACAGCTGGGAAGAAGCCATGCAAGAGGAGCTCCAACAGTTCAAAAGACAACAAGTATAGGAGCTTGTACCACTGCCAGAAGAGGTTAGTCCCATTGGCACAAAGTGGGTCTTCAAGAATAAAACTGATGAAAGGGGCATTGTTGTCAAGAATAAAGCCAGGCTTGTGGTTCAAGGTTACAGACGGGAAGATGGGATTGATTATGATGAAACATTCGCCCCTGTTGCAAGATTGGAAGCCATTAGACTATTCCTGGCCTTTGCTGTCAACCACAACATGAAGGTGTTTCAAATGGATATCAAAAGTGTTTTCCTCTATGGTACAATTCAAGAAGAGGTGTATGTTTGTCAACCTCTAGGTTTTGAGGATCCATTTTATCCTGATCATGTCTACAGGCTAAACAAAGCCTTGTATGGCCTGAAACAAGCACCAAGGGCCTGGTATGAAACTCTTTCCAACTTTCTACTCTCAAATGGTTTCAAAAGAGGTACCATTGATAAAACACTGTTTCTAAAATGGAGAGGAAAGGATTTAATGATTGTCCAGATTTATGTGGATGACATTATTTTTGGAAGCACATGAAATACAATGTGTGAAGAGTTCAGAGAACTCATGACAGCTGAGTTTGAAATGAGTGCAATGGGTGAGCTGCAATGCTTTCTTGGTCTCCAAGTACAGCAAATGCAAAATGGAACCTTCATTCATCAAAGCAAATATGCTAAAGAACTTTTGACCAAATTTGATATGAATGATTGTAAACCATGCAGCACACCCATGGCAACAAATAAGCTGGTCATGTCTGATGAAAAAGATGAGCTGATTGACCAAACACTTTATAGAAGCATGATTGGGTCTTTATTATACCTAACTGCATCTAGACCAGACATCATGTTTGCAATATGTGTCTGTGCTAGAAGTCAATCAGCTCCCAGAAAATCAAACCTCATTGTTGTAAAAAGGATCTTCAGATACATAAAAGGTGCTCCCACACTTGGTATCTGGTATCCAGCTAATGGGAATATCAAGCTTTCAGGCTTTTCAGACAGTGACTTTGCCGGATGTAACACTACAAGGAAGTCCACATCAGGAGGGTGCCAGTTTCTAGGTGATTGCTTAGTTTCTTGGCAAAGCAAAAAGCAAGCAGCTGTTTCAACATCCACTGCTGAAGCTGAATATATTGCTGCTGCAAGCTGTACAGCCCAACTCCTGTGGCTTCAAAATCAGTTGCTGGATTTTGGTATCACTGCCTTAAAGACTCCACTCATGTTGGATAGCCAGGCAGCAGAAAATATCATCAAAAATCTGGTTTCCCATTCAACCACCAAACACATCGACATCAGAAATCACTTTGTGAGGGATTGCTATGAAAAAGGTTTGATTTCTCTGCATCATGTCCCAACTAAAGACCAGCTGGCAGATGTGCTCACAAAAGCACTTGATACAACCACTTTTGAAGGCTTGGTCTCTAGGATTGGCATGCTAAACATGGAATAACAAGCAAAATCTTGTTTTTCTATGAATAAAAGCATTAAAATGTTTTCAGAAAATCAAAAATCCATCCTTAAAAATAGCTAAAAATGAAGTTTTCATTAAAATCCTTAAAAGTCTTCCATAAACCACTGTTTGTTCAAATGCCTGCTCTACTTTAAAGTCTGTCCACTGCTCAAAGCCATCCTCTGCTCTCTCATTTCCTTGATAACCTCTGTTGTTCAAAAGCAGAGTATTATCCACTGATATGCTATCCACTGATAGTGAAATATCATCCACTGCTTTAATACCACTGCCTTCATCAGACACTTTCATAAAAGTACTGTCCTTCACTTTCACCAGGGGTTGTCACGTGGGCAGTACATAGCGGTCAGATCTTTTGTAACGGCTGCCACGTCAGCATTCACTTTCATCCCTATAAAAACCCCCACTCACCACCAAAACAGGGTTTTACTGTCGAATTGAATTCTTAAAAATTCTCTTCTCAAAGCAGTTTTTCATCTCATCCTTCACAAATTTCTTCGATCATCCTCTTCAAAAATGACAAAATCGAAGCCATCTGAAAAACCCACTTCCAAACCATCATCGAAAACAGCCTCTCAAAAGGCAATCTCCACTGAAATCCCATATAAACCATCTCACAATCTCCTGGGTCTTCTCACAAAACCAGGAACCACCAATGTTTTCGATTCCATTATTGACACCATGGCAAAATCAAAGTACAAAACTTTGTTAATCGCCGATGCACAAATCTATTTGGCGACCCAAAGAGAGTTCTGGAAGAATGCAACCCTTGAAAAACAAGGAGACACTGCAACCACCATACACTCTTCTATAAAGGGTAAAGCTGTCCAAATCACGCCACAATCCATTTCAGAGGTCTTTCAACTCGATGATCGGGAAGGTAAAACTTCTTTCACTAAAAACGAGTTACAAACTGACTTCATTGAGAGAGGGTATGAAGCCACAATGATGAAGAAACTTACCTTACAAAAAGGTTATTTTCCTTCTGTAACCAGATTTTTATTTCATACCCTCCTACTATGTGTTTCAAACAAAACGACTTCTTTCAATGAAATTCCTTTAAATATTCAAAATCTGGGATATGCAATTCTTCAAGAAGAAAATTTTAACTATTCTCGGGAAATCTTTAAAGATTTGGTTAATAATGTTGAAACAAAATCATTCTTACTGTTTCCAAGGTTTTTAAGTTACTATTTTGAAAAGACATTCAGTAAGGATGATTTAGCTGCAATAAACCAAGGTGATTATACTCAAATAAACAGTTTAACAACTGAAACTTTTTCAAGAATGTTAACACCTTGCAAAACACAAGCAGAGGTGCCTGAGCAGATTTTAGCAGCTACCACTACTCCTCAGGTATCTGCTGCTGAGCCCACTGCTCAAGGTGATCAAAGCAGCAGCACAAATGCTTTGAAACCCACACCTAAAATCACCAAAAAGCCAAAAAGAAAAACTCAAACCCCCCCCCCCCCCCAAACCCATCAAAACGGCAACTCTGGAGGATGAGATACCAGAGATATTGCCTGTGACAGCACAAATGTCACAAGAAACCACTGCTGCTACTTCCTCACAGCAGTTGGTACAAATATCTCAACCCATAACCAAAACTCCTCCTGCTTCTTCACAAAAAGAACAGGTTGTACACATAGGGCCACCACATCATGATGCTCTGAAACCACTTGGTTTCATCATCCACAGCTCAATGCCCGGAGCAAATCCTGTTTTTACACCAAACCTCACATCCAAAATTCCTTCACCAACTAAACTGCTGTTGGATGCAATTGATTTGAACCAGGCACTAAACAGTCCTTCTCAATCACCCATCAATGAGAACATACCTCAACAAAAGACTGGATCTGATGTATCAATCTTTGCTAACCCACCAACACAACCTGAGGAGGTTACACCCCTTGAGTTACACGTAACTCTTGGTGGTAGTCCAAGTGAAGCAGCCACTACAACTGTTGAACCCACTGGTTTACAGTTGGACAGTGGTTACATTAATAAGACTTCCTTGGAGCCAATTCCTTACATAGCACCTCTGCCAACCACCAGTGGCTTTATTTATCCTACTGGCAACATCAAAAGGTTGTCAAGTGTTGAAGGAAGAAGACCCCAGTACCAAGAAAAAGGGGCATCAGTGGTTAGTGTTTGGAGTACACTCCCTACCTCAACCACTGATAAAACCACTGATAGTGGGAAATCAGATGATCCCATTAAATTGGGTGATGATTTAAAACATCAGGATTTGACGGAACGAATTGAAAAGTTGGATACATCTGTTGCAGATCTTAAAAACATGCTACAGCAGGTGTTGAAAACACAAAAGATGCAATCCACTGTTGTTCCATCTCAAGCACCTGCTCCACAACAAGCATCTGCTACAAATGATCTCTGGAATCTCTTCCAACCTTTTCTCCAACAACAAAAAGAAATGGCTGATCAGCAACATGAACTTCATGTCCAAAAGCTGAGAAACATTATGGAGTCCAGGTACAAGAACACTCAAGCAGATATTAAGGCAATCAAGGTCCATTTATTGGAAACCACTGGCACTGCTCCTCCAACAGTACTTTTCATTGATCAACTCCCAGAAGATAATGCCAAAAAGGGGGAGAAAATTCAGGAGTGTAAGAAGAAAGGAATAGATGATGGTCTTTACATTGAACCTGAAAGGGATGCTATGACCAGAAAAATTCCTGTGCCAGATGGTAGTAAAAAGGTTGATGCAACTCAAGAAGCACTTGATGAAGGAGTAGCAAGGGTTAAAAGAGATAGAATGGCTAAGGATATCTCAAGATCGAATGAGGAGAAAAGAGCTTTTATGGAGCTGTATGCGAAGGGTTGTTCTGGATCAAAGGATACTAAAAATCCGAAGACAAAAAGGAAACCTAAGTCCATCCCATCTAGATTTCCAAAGCCTCCAAAACCACCATCCAAAAGCCATCAGCATCAAACCTCTACCTAAACAGCTGTTGTAACTCCTGTTGTATCAACTACTGCTGGTACCTCAGTTTTTTCAACATCTGTTCTCACTTCAACAACTGTTAGTCAATCCCAAACCACTGCCACTAAATCTACCACCACTGCTTCACCTAAAACATCATCAGTCCCTCCTCAACCAAAAAGGAGAAGGCTAATTCTAAAAGATGATGACACATCCCCACCACCAACATCTTCAAAATCTCTGTCACTTGTCACAATTCCTAAACCCATACCTCTCTCTTCAGCTCAAATTTTAAAACCATTACCTCCTGCTGGTGTCTCATTTCCTCTGGAACTCATGCAGTTAAGGAAGAAATCAAATCTTTCTACTATGAGGATGACCCAGTTAAAAGGAGTTTGCCATCAATTGTAGGATATCCCAGGCCTAATAATATCGAAGAATACTTGAAGCTCAAGGCCAAGCAAGCAGAGGATATCGCAATCAAAAACAGAAAAGGGAAATCTGATAGAGAATTTCAGCAAAACTATCAGTTTTTACTCTCACAGGTCAGTGCTATGGAGCGATTTGCTAAAAATGTATGTCAGCAAATTTCAGAAAGGGCAGACGAGTCCTTGAGAAAAGACTACATTGAGAACATCATGACCTACAAGAAATACAAGGGGGGAGAAACACATGTTCAAAAACTGGACCATTCCTGAGCTTGAAAAAGAAGCAGCCAGGATTCAAGGAATGATTAAAAATAAGGTCAAGCAGACTCCTCCTGAAAAGTTTAAACAATTTGAAGCTGAGAAGATGTTAGAGTTGAGGAGAATGAAAGAGGAGCTGATTGTAGCTGATTATGGGTCAAAGAACTCTGTGACAAAGTGGGGAGAAGATAGGGTCAGAGCAACCTACAAAAGCTTAGAGGAACTTAGAAAGAAAGATCCAAAATTTTCACAAAAGCCTGACTACTCCAAAGCAGAGGTCTCAAAAAGACCACCAAAGCTGCAAGTCAAAAGAACCACTGCTCCAGCTGGTGCTGCCATCTACAAAAGAAGGAGCTAAAACCAGTCAAGTGCTGAAACCATTCAAGATCTAAAAGCTGGAAATGCTATTGTAAAAGCAGGCCTTAAATTAATGATAAAAAAAGATCTTGAATTGGAACAATCTGCAAGTACTGCTCAGCCAGTCATGAATAGGCCAGCCTCACCAAATACCTCTGCAAATAAACATCTCCCAAGAAACCCACCAGGCTCAAAAATACAAAAGTGGGAAACTGACAAACAGACCTGCGTATTGACTTTGCTCAGGTCTGGTGGAGAAGTGAAGAAAATATCAAGGGAACAAGCTCTTGGCCTGAGTCTTGAAGATTTGCAGGATCTCCTTGATCTCCCACTTAGCAGGGATGATGAAGACACAGATGCCCTAGACTTTGAACTACAATTTAAAGGTCAGATAAGGGAACTGTTGATGAGGCAATAAACTTCCACAATAATGAAGAGATTTGGCATTATCTGTTCCAGGGGGAGATTGTTGGGATTGAACCCTACCAGAGGAACAGATAATTAAAACCAAAACTGGATCAGAGCAGTGGATCCAGAATAAGCAGATGTTTACATACAAGTCTCTCCCCTTGAAAGTGATTTCAACATCTGCTGACCTCCTATCTGCTGATCGTGCAAACTGCTGACCTACAACTGCTGCTCAAGTAAAGACCTGATGAAAGATTAAAGCCCTGCTGATTCAATCTACTGCCTTGAGTCAAGCACTGCTAATCCGGACAAGTACTGCTGGGTTCACAGCAGTGGAATGTTGCAGCAGCTGATTTATAGTCTATCTGTAATGTAATGTAATAGCAGTAGTTAACATAGCAGTATTTGTATAGATCAGAGGTTAGAGTTTGTTAGGAGGTTAGATGTCACTTTCATGGTGACGTCAGCATTAGATGCTCAGTGGTTTGCTAGTGCCTATAAATAGAACAGTGTTCTGTACTGTTCTATTAGCTCTTTTGCAATACCGTCTTCTTTGCACGAACAAACACTGAGCTCTGGCTGAGGGGGAGTTTGTATTCAAGCATTACTTGTAATCGTTGTTGAAAATAAATTCAATCATTCGGTTCCTTGTTGAAAATGTCTTGATCAAAGCAATACTCTCGTTTGATTGTATGCAAAGTTTGTTCTCATATTAATTCCGCTGCACAACTCTTTCATTTCCATCTTAATCTCAAACGTAAAATACAATCAAAACCAAACTCAGATCCAACAAAAAGCATCACAGTAAACTTTAAAATCTTCTGTTCCTTCTGGTAAGGCAAGAATTGGGGTGTTTGTTAACTTTGCTTTAAAATTTTAAAAGCTTCCTCTTGCCTAGGTCCCCATTCGAACTTCACTGCTTTATAGGTTAGCTTAGTTAATGGCACAGTTATCTTAGAAAAATCCTTAATAAAACGCCTATAGTATCCAGCTAAGCCTAGAAAACTTCTAATTTCTGTAGCTGATTGCGGGACCTTGCATTTGGTGATTGCTTCTATTTTGGAGGGATCTACGTGAATGCCTTCGTGATTCACCATGTGTCCTAAAAATTGTACCTCTTGTAGCCAAAATTCACACTTCGAGAATTTGGCATAAAGCTTCTATTTTCTTAATAAAGTTAAGAGTACATGCAGGTGCTCACAATGTTCCTCCTGGCTATTGGAATAAATAAGTATATCGTTGATGAAGACAATTACGAATTTATCCAAGTACGGTTTACAGATCCTATTCATCATGTCCATAAATGCTGCAGGCGCATTTGTTAGTCCGAAGGGCATGACTGTAAACTCGTAATGACCATACCTAGTTCTGAAAGCAGTTTTAGGTATGTCTTCTTCTTGTACTTTCAATTGATGATATCCAGAGCGTAAATCTATCTTAGAAAAGTATCTAGCTCCTTGCAATTGATCAAAAAGATCATCAATCCTAGGTAATGGGTATCAATTCTTAATGGTAACCTTATTCAATTCCCTCTAATCGATACACATTCGCATCGAACCATCTTTCTTTTTCACAAAGAACACCGGAGCTCCCCACGGGTGAACTAGGTTGTATAAATCCTTTGCTTAGTAGTTCATCTAACTGCGTTTTCAATTCTAGCATTTCGGTGGGTGCTAACCGATAAGGTGCCTTGGCTATCGGTGTAGTTCCAGGAATTAGATGAATTCTAAATTCTACTTCCCTATCAGGTGGTAATCCATGTAGTTCTTATGGGAATACCTCTGGGTATTCTGATACTACTGGAATTTCCTTAAGTTCCTTATCTTTAGTGTTAATGATTACCGAAATCATATACACTATTCCTTGTTTTCTTGAATAACTGACCAACTTCATTACTGAAACGAATTTCAGTGACTTATGTGGCTTATCTCCTGTAATCATCACTATTTCTCCTGTGGGTGTATGAATTCCTATGGAATTTTTATCACAGAGAATTCGAGCATGGTTGGCTACTAACCAATCCATTCCTAACACAATATCGAATCCGGCTAAATTCATAGGTAACAGGTTTGCAGAAAATTTATGGCCTAAAAGTTCTATCTTTCCTTCTAGCAAAACCTTATTTATGTTAACAGAATTCCCATCTGCCGTTTCGACTGTAAAAATCTGCCTAAGGTTGGTTAAGGGTAAGTTAAGAGCTTGGCAGAATGAAGTATTTATAAAACTTTGGTTTGCACCAGAGTCAAATAATACTTTTGCATAAACGTCGTGAATTAGGAACGTACCAGCTATCACGTCAGGGATTAGTTCTGCTTCCTGAGTAGTCAACTGGAAGGCTCTTGCATTTTTCTTAGTAGTTCCTTCTGCAGGTTTGGCTTTGTTATCAGCTGGTTTGACCAATTTTGGGCAGTCTGGCCTAAAATGTCTAGCTTCTCCACAGTTGTAGCAGATTGTTGATTTCTTCCTCCTGCAGTCTTCCTCTTGATGTCTCGGAATTTTGCAGAAATTGCAATACCCTTTGCATCTACCAAAATGCTCTCTTTTACAGGTATTGCAAAATGGAACAGTGGAAGATTGCCCAATTCCCTTTTTCTTGAAATTACTTCTGTTACCCATACGGAATCCTTGGGTAATCTTCTGGGCCACTTCCTTTTTCTGGTTTTCTTCTCTTGTGCGTACCAGCCCGTCATTTAGGGTGTTAGCTAATTCCACAGCATCGTCAATAGTGCGGGGTCTCGCATCTTTGACGATATCCCGAATCTCGCCAATCAATCCCCATATATAGCGGGAAATAAGCACCGGTTCTGGCGAAGCCAGGGTTGGTACCACTCTCGCATACTCGAAGAATGTCGAAGTATACCCTCGACAATCTACCTCCACCATCCGGTGGTTCAAGAATTTATTTGCCATTTGTTCTTTCTCATATTCGGGACAGAATTTTCTTTCTACTAGCCGCTTAAATTCTTCCCAACTCAAGGCATAGGCCACATTACTTCCCTTGGCTTGAAGTACCATATTCCACCATTCTAGCACCCCTTCTTTAAAAAGATGCGACGCGTACATGACCTTGTCTTCATCGGCACATTTACTTATTTTAATTACTGCTTCGGTTTTCTCTAACCAACGCAGTGCAGCAGTCGCCCCCTCATTGCCTGCAAATTCAGCTGGTTTACAGGCAAGAAATTCCTTATAAGTGCAACCAAGCATTGCAGCTTTCATTCTTTTAAGGAACGGGGCTTGCATCCCATCATTATCGTTATTATTATTGTTGCCACCTCCATTTACGCTATTACTGAAGTTGTCTTCTTGAGTACGTTTGCTAGGAATAATTTGTTGAGGTTCAACTGGATTTCGTGCAGCAGCAAGGATTGGTGGAATAGCATTGGCTATTCCCTGAGCAACGATATTTTCGATATCTTGCCTATTCAGAAATTGATCTTCATGGTTTTGCTCAGATTGATGCACTTCATTAACGGGTCCATTACCAGCGTTTTCCATCTGGTAATTTATATAAGTGATTAGCATAAAATAATTAATAACCAAACATAACAAAACAATCGCACATAATCATGTTAACACGTATAGCCAAAATTGTCGATTTTTCGACGTTCGATATTTTATATATTATAATAGGCATCCGTACACATTGGTTATCTTACAAAAGTTTTATTTTTAAGTTATTTCACATAATTATATTTTTATGATTATATTATTATTATTATTATTAAACACGCATTCCCACAACCACATACGATCCCGTCAGCTAGCACTTCAGAAACGACGTTCTCTTTCGTCGTACTTCCATGAGATTCTTTCTCCCACATCCCTAATTCGGTTTCCCGCATCAATCAGTTCCTCGCCATAGTGGCGGAGTTCAGCCAAATTCTCGAAGCTCATAGGTGGGTGTAGTGAAGGCTCCGTATCAAATTGGGGGAAAAAGGAATTAGGGTTATTTAGGAGATTTTGAAACTGCCAGTCAGTGGTCCACCACTCTTCTAATTCTCCCAGAGGTCGAGGGTTAACAAGGGGATCTGGAATAGCCGGTTCCAGGTTGATTGGAAGTTGGGCTTCAGCTGGGTAATTAAAAAGAGTCTCATCGGCAGGTCCGATGAGGTCGCTATTTTGTTGGTGCATACAACTGTCGTCTTCGTCTTATATCGAGTCTCAGTTTCGTTGCGGATCTTAACAAGAATGTGACATCATCAAAATGACATCATATGACATCAATGATGACATCATTACATGAAATGGATACACGAAATTGAATGTTTCATATAAGACAAAACAAAATGTTAGGTTTCGCTTGAAAGTTAGTTGATAGGTTCGCTTGAAAGTCAACAGGGAGGTTTCGCTTGATATGTTAACATGTGGGTTTCGCTTGAAACATGTGAATATGAGGTTTCGCTTGAACTAGTTCTGTCATATTCAAGCGAAACAGGATTAGTATAAATAGGCATGTTGTCATTTCATTTGTAACAGATTTTCTCAGAGTGATACCGAGGTGCTGCCGGTATTCCTTTTGATTGTAAACGTTGTTAAATCAATATATAAGAGGATTATAGTGTGAATCAAGCTGTTTTCACGTCCGTTTCTCTGTTTCCGCCTCTGAAACGGATTTGAGCTCTTTCGAACGACTCATTCAGGTCGTGATTCGATCCTACAAGTGGTATCAGAGCTCAGGAGGAGGAGTTCTATACGATTCAGCTTGAAAATTTCTGTTTTTCTACACCTTCTTTCAAAATTTCAAGATTTCACGGTTAAAATCAGACAAATTTTTCTCAGTGTGTGTAAAAGTGTGTTTTAACCAACCCTTGAGAATATCAGCTTAAAATTCGAAGTAAATCTAGTAAAAATGGACTGAAAACCATCTTTCGCTTGAACGAACAATTGACGTTTCGCTTGAAAAAGTGTGTAGTTTGAAGCGAAACAAGGTCTTTCGCTTGAAAGGTTCAGGTTTCGCTTGAATTTACATGGTGTTTCGCTTGAATCTGGCCTTACGCTTGAATTTACATGGTGTTCTGCTTGAAATAGACCTTTCGCTTGAGTTTACATTGTGAGTCTCGCTTGAAATGACCACTTGAATCACCAGTTCACTTGAGTGTGTACATCGAGTTGTGTATAACATTTTACGAGTTGTCAGTAGTTGGGAAAAGAAATCTCGTGTCTTGTTTCAGATTGCAAGAGGTGATCAGAATCATTTGTCGTTGCATGTGATATTGAATTGTCGATCAAGCATCATCACGTGAATTCATTTGGAGTTGGTTAGTTGCATGTGATCAGTAGGTTGAGGTCAAATAGATTTGTGTTGGGTTTTAATATTGTCGGTTTAGTGGATTTATCGGCCCAATCATACTCGATTAACATTTGGACATAGTGTCAGTTCATGTGATATTCATTATAGCGGCTCTTATTAGAAAAAAATTAAACAAATTTGTGTCAGCCCATGTGATTGTGTTTATTGTTCGAAGCTCTCGGCCCAAGATCCATAAAGTGTTTGGGGTCCAATCAGATTTAAGTAAAAATTGTGGTCGGCTGCATGTGACCCAAGAGAATCTTGAATTGAGAATATCAAGTGTTTTCTGATAAGATTTTAAAAAAAATTGAAGTGTTGTCAGCTTACATGTTTCTGATAAAGCATTTGTCAGTCATGTGATCGAAGTCAGAAATCTCGGCCCAATCATATCGAATTGCATATTGGTGTTAGGCTCAATTATATTTCAAAGGCCCAATTGATTACTTATCTTGAAATCTTCGGCCCATCTAAAGTTGGAGTTTAAAGTTCAAACCATTTCGAGCCCATATTTCGTGGCCCATTTGATCTAGTTCATTCATTCAGTTTGCGGAATGCATTAGAAGTGTCCACAAATCTTCGACACGAGTCCTAGATTGATTCAATCGTCAATACATTTTTACGAATTCTATCCGTTTAAACTGATTGTTTGTTTGTTTGTTTCAGGTGTTTCACGAGGTGAATCATTTCATTTGAAAGGGGATCTAGTTTGAATTTGATATTTCATTTTAAGTGACTGTCTCGATAAGCGTGTTTCCGAATCATTGACTTAAATTTCTTTAATATGACTAGTGAAACAGTTAATAGAATAAATGTATTAAAGAAAGAATTTGATTCGTTTTCAGGTTGTCCAGGAGAAAGTACAAAGAGTATCATTGAGAGGTATAGTCATCTTGTTCGCTCAATGTCTGAGAAGGGTATTCAGAAAAATCCAAATGAATGGGTTGAGAGATTAGTCAATTCCATACCTCAACAAGAATGGGGTACATATATGTTGGATTTAAAAAGAACTGGAGAATACTCTAGATTGGCAATTTGTCAATTCATTAAGAAGCTTGAAGAACAAATGGAGAACAATGATGTGAATAAGAAGAATCAAGAAGAAAAATCCGTTTCATCCGATGAAAGTTCAGAAGAAGCAATTGTTGTTGATCAAACATCAACTGATTCTGGTTCTTCAGATGAAAGTTCCGAAAGAGCATTAGTTTTTGATCAAACACCATCTGATTCTAGTTCTTCGGATGATAGTTCTGACAAATCAGTAGAGTTTGACCAATCACCAACTGATAATAGTAGTGATGATGAAGAAGAAAAACATATTAATGTTGCAAAAGCTCATCTATCTTGTGAAAGTTTTCATTTTTATTTTGCAGATCGCCTGGAGAAGCTGAAGGAGAGACGTGCAGCAAAAGAACAAAATCAAATGAAGACTGAAAGTGTTGATGAGAAGATTATTGAAGCAGAAAAGGTGACTGAAGCTGAGAAAGTTGTTGAAGTTGAAAAAATCATAGAGATCGAAAAGATTGTTGAAGTCACAAAACCATGTCTTACATGTTCAGTATCTTGCAAACAATGTGAGGAAAAAGACGAGTGGTTTAGTGAATCAGAGAAGATGAAAGAAAAGTTGATATTTGATGTGAAAATTTTGAAAGAATCATACGATGTTTTGAATAGGACTGTGAATAGTTTGCAGAAAACTAACACAGAAAGAGAAAAAGCTTTGAAAATGTTGAATGCTACGATGATGTCGAAGCAGAAAGAGATAAATTTTTACATTGAAGAATGTGCAAAATGGAAGAAAGAGTTGGATAGTGAAGCAGCCGAGAATGAAAGAATCAGACGATTGCTGCGAAGTTATACCAGTTGTGATTATATAATTGATAGAATTTATCCTACTGTTGCAGGTTTTGAGGCGTTTAAAGACGAAGACAAGAAGTCAAAGAAGAAAACGGATACTGGTAAGAAACAGAGTGTCTGTTATAATAAGTGTCCGCCTCCAATTTGGGAAGGATATTCGCCTAGAAAACCGAATGAGGAACAAGTCCAAAAGGCAGTTAATCTAAAGTTAGAGTCCGAGTTAACCGATGTATTACCAGACAATATTGACGTCACGTTCACAGCGTCCGATACATATCATAAGTCCGAATTAATTAAAAGAATGGTCGATCAGGTGTTGGATAGGGATGAGGAGTCAGAGTTAAAATCCGAGTCCGAAAGTTCGTGTCAGTCTGTCAGAAGTTCGAGTTCGTCTGGAAAGAGTTCAAAAATGTCGGGAAAACGGGTTTGTAGTAAAGATTTTTTATTGTCAAAATCTAATTTGAAGGACGAAACATTTGAAGTTACTTATACTTTGAATGATTCTGACAAATTATATTTTGATAAAGAGTTTCCAATAAGAAGTGTTCGTTTTGACATGATCAAAAAGGTTTTCAAAATGACAGAAATTAATATTTCTGAAATAAAAGATTTAAATCTTACTGGAAAACTTAAGAAATACACTTCAAGAATTCAACAGCGTTTAAACAAGAAAAAGAATTACGGTTCCAGTTCTGGTTGTCAAAAGAAACCAAACTGTAACGGTAATTTCAAAAGAAAAGGTTTAGGTTTTATTCCACCTGAAAATTATAAAAACGAGAAAATTTCTAAAAATACAAAATTTGTTTCAGGTTCGTTTGCTGAAGAGGAAAAGAGAAGCGCTTTTTGGAGACAATCAAATCAAGAATTTCTTGCTGAGAAGAAGAATAGTTAAGTTCATCTGAGAAGAGAAACAAGAACCTGTTTTAGATGCAATGAAGTTGGTCATATTGCATCGAACTGTCCCAAAGCAACCAATACGAAACAGGGAGTCTCAGATAAACTTAAAGATATTGTTGTTGATAAAACAGAACCACCAACTAAAAGATTTAAAGTGTTTAAGAATTCAACATATGAGGTTGGTGAGTGTTCGAAAAGGTTTTATAAGAAAAGGGGAAATCTTGACAACCAAGCTTGGGTTGTTAAGAAATCAGATGTAAAATCTGGCGATGAATCTGACTCCACAAAGTCAGATGAGCCACAGGTTGAGATTAAAGCAGAAAACTCAGTGCCTCAAATGGATGATGTTCATTTTCCACCATTGAGTGCTGAGAATTTTAAATCAAAGTTTGGAAAAGTTGAAATCTCAAACCAATTTTATTCTGAAAAGAATGAATTTAATGTTGAGAAAGCTTTTAATGGAAATGTGAAAAATATTTTTGAGAAAATGGTCAATGGGAAGGTTAAAGGGGTAAAAGAATTTTACGAATCAAAGAAGGCTACTTACAGCCCAACCCCTAGTGAAGTTGAGAAGATTACACCCAAAGCTGGTCAGGCTTGGGTGTCTGTGTTCTTTACTTGAAAAACTTGACTTGCTGGAGCTCCCAGGTTGGTAAGAGTGGAGCAGGAATCGGCATCATTCTTGATATGTTTGATTGGTAAATATTCAGGTGATATCTTTATATTGTTATATTTTGATTTACACGAGGATATAGTTGGTGAGTGAACCTACAAGTGGTTGAAGAAGGTTTTTGACTTACAAGTGGTAAATCAGGGACATTAAGTTGTACTTGATTTTCTACAAATGATTGAGGAACGATATGATGAATTCCTAATTTTACAAGTGGTAAAATCAACAAAACTTATTTTCCGGAAAAATCATTTTGGTTAAAACAAACTTAAGTGTTTTGAAATCATAATGAGAAAATAGTTTTGTGTAAGGGGAGTTCAGATTGTTTATGCCAAGTGGATGGCGAAGTGAAGTGATTCGATATCGGTTGCCAATTTGATTGTATAGTTTGTTTTCAAATTTCCTAAAATGTGTTTGCATTTTAGGGGGAGTAAAAATTTCAGAAAATCCAAAAACATTAGAAAATTTGAAAAAGTAAAAAACATGATAAAATGAAAAATGAGTTTTTGTGTCAAAGAAGAGGAAATGACAGTACATCAGTGGACGATCACAACGTGCTAAAGAATTGGAAAGTCAAAATGTGATAAACGGTCTCACTGATGATGTGCCAGTAGGTTTTTGCACATTTAGTAGATTGTGACGAGATATAAACCTAAATTCAAACTTGCTTATATCGTGGGGAAACATCTCTCGGATATATGGGTAACCCCCGAAATCTTGTTTGAAAGGTCCCTCTTTCTGAGATACTAGGTCTTTATGCTCAGTGATATCTGGGGTATTATCCCGGGACTTCTGATTTTGCGGAAGCAATGGCCTAGTCCCCGGAGAATACTTTCCGCTTGCTTGAAACATAGCGCCGCCCTCAGCAAATTGATGAAACAATAAAATTGATAGTCATTGCTGTTGTAAAAAAAGATCCTCTAAAGGGGACACACCAAAAGTCGAAACCGTCATCTCTCTGCGTATACGGAAGTATCGACCTGAGCTCTCACGGCCCTCGCATTTTAACCCCTTTACAGATATCATCTATGGTATACTCACCTGTAAGACTGAATATTGGGATCTGGATACGGGAGTATATTCTGAGGTGGGACACGCGAATAAGTTTATGTATCTTAAGACATTAATCTCGTATCTCGAAACAGTTGAAATTTGTGTGAAAATTTAAGTGGATCAGTATACTGACAATCTAAGTGAATCGTTTAGAACTTAAAATGTTTAAAGCTTAACGGTGTTGGTGATTTGTCTCATAAACTGATATGATCCTCTTACACAAACTCACAAAATTAGTGTCTGTAAATATTTCTTTACTACATTTCTTTATATTCAAAAATTCCAAAAAGATTTTCAGTGTGTTTTAGCATAAATTTTGAAAAATTCAAAAAGATTTTCGACAAACTGGTATTGGAAAGCTGATTTTCAAAATTACAAGTGCTAAACATGATGACAATTGGTTTGGGAAAGTGTGTTTAAATGAGAATTTTTTTTTGAATATGTGTATACAAGTGGTCATCTGAGATTTCTATTATTGAAAAATCATTCTGGTTTAATTTGAGAGAGAATCTGGGTTTATAAATTTGTTAAATGTTAAATTTGTGAAATTTATTTCTGGGTTAAGAATGTGCAGGTGTAGCCAGGTTTCGATCTTGAACCTAAAGATAGAGTGCCAGGTTCCGATATCTGAGGTCTATGTTATTTCAACATACCAGACTGCGATCCCAGCATATCGAAAGGGGGAGTCTGAAGACATCCGAGTAGAGATTGTTCGTGGGGAGTATGTTGTTGCAGAAGAGGAGAAGGAGATAAAAATTGAGGATGCTTACACTGTGAGATATTTCAGAGAGCATTCAGACTGATAAAGACTGAAGATTGTAAAGACTCGACACTTAAGACTCGTCAACATCTGAGGGGGAGTCTGTTGGTGCATACATATGTCGTCTTCGTCTTATATCGAGTCTCAGTTTCATTGCGGATCTTAACAAGAATGTGACATCATCAAAATGACATCATATGACATTAATGATGACATCATTACATGAAATGGATACACGAAATTGAATGTTTCATATAAGACAAAACAGAATGTTAGGTTTCGCTTGAAAGTTAGTTGATAGGTTCGCTTGAAAGTCAACAGGGAGGTTTCGCTTGATATGTTAACATGTGGGTTTCGCTTGAAACATGTGAATATGAGGTTTCGCTTGAACTAGTTCTGTCATATTCAAGCGAAACAGGATTAGTATAAGTAGGCATGTTGTCATTTCATTTGTAACAGATTTTCTCAGAGTGATACCGAGGTGCTGCCGGTATTCCTTTTGATTGTAAACGTTGTTAAATCAATATATAAGAGGATTATAGTGTGAATCAAGCTGATTTCACGTCCGTTTCTCTGTTTCCGCCTCTGAAATGGATTTGAGCTCTTCCGAACGACTCATTCAGGTCGTGATTCGATCCTACATATTTGCTAGTTGGTGGTCCAGCTCTTCTCAGGGTGGCATTTCTTGAGCTTGCCCTGAACTCTCCCCAATCTCTATTCCATTGCCCTTATCTTTTGACGAACTATCTAATTGACGATAGATGTCCGAAATTCTTTGCTTACCCATATTGTAACATAAAGCACATATTCACATAAATTATTTCCTAACACAAAATTTAAAACTTAAGTGTCAGCAGAACACTTCTTTGGCTTAAATCAGTTGCATGGCTCTGATACCACCTTTTTCTATCACGGCCCCCGTCCCAGTTTTTACCCGGTCCAGGAGCCGCGGGACAGAAACTCGTGGTATCTATTATTTGAGTTGACAGCGGAAGATTTACAGGATCTTTGAAACTTGAAAATGCCCGATTATTTTATTATATAATTTGGGACAAACCTCGTAATTTACAATAGAGGAATTTCACGAGGAAATTCCCTGATTTACAAAACATGTTTATTTATTTTAACTGAGCCACCGCTTCAAGCTTATTAGTGCTCCGTAGCACGTTTTCCTTGATTCACAGCAGGTCACCTGAAACATGTTTTAAAAATATTTTATCGGCGGAGAAATACTGGCGAGTCATTCAGGTTAAATAAAACGACACATTAGTTATAAATTACAGCATAAGAGCGATTACAATGCCTACTATCTTATTTTTATCTGGCGTCGTGCCATCTCCTGGCGACGATGGTCATACCACTATTGGGCCCTTTCACCCAAGTAGTGATGATTATCACTGTTAGGATTTATTAGCCTAACCGTGAGAAATTAGTAATGTGCACAATACCCCACTTGCCAGTGATTCAAGATAACCACGACTTAATCCCTGTAATTATAACTTTTGAAAATAAATGGAGTATTGTAAACCATTGTTAATAAAAAGAGAATGACTCACATTGCAAGTTTAAACGGGCAGAGTTTAGCCTACTGATAAGCTTTGTAACCTAATTTAAATGACAATGCACACGAACTAGGTCAGTAACTAATACAACATTTACGATAACTCACGAGATTAAAACACTCACAACGAATGACAAAGTGCAATACTTAAACATCCATCTAATTCACGACGAATGACAAAGTATAGCCCTAATGTGGGCAACACTTAAACATCCATCGGATTGGTTTCAATTGATCGGACATTGAATCGTAGCAGCGATCGAGTTAATACCCTGTATCGTAGCAGCGCCTTGATACCTTAAAACTTTAAATTTATGCAGTATGCTTCGTTTTTGATAAAAATTTTCGAAACCAGTGAACTGCTCATGATCGGATCAATTTATAGCTGAAAAATGGGGTTTACGCGGCCCGCGTAAACCCTTTCTTGTTGGTGCATACGTCTGTCGACTTCGTCTTGTATCGAGTCTTGTAATAGTGTAGAAAGATTAGGGCACAAAATACGAGAAAAGTGTGTTTATAGGTATTTTGCACGAAATCACTATTTCGTGTGAAACTGATTTCGTATGAACTGTTTCGTACGAAATCACCATGCTTATAAATACCTGTCATGCCAAATCATTTGTAACGTTCTGATTCCGGTAGCGAAGCTCTGCCGAAGTGTCTCCAGGCTTGTTATATGATCTGATATCAATATAGAGACAGTTTAAAGTGTTTTCTCGTGTAATTCAGCTGAAACAACTTCGATACGTTTGTTTCCGCCACTCGTATTGAAAAGAACTCTTCTGAACGACTCGTTTCGGTCGTGAAAATGATCCTACAAGTGGTATCAGAGCTCCGGATGAGGAGTTCTTACCATTTCAGCTGCAAATTCTGATTTCTACACCTTCTTTTCAAAATTAACCGTGAAATTTTGGTTAAAATGGCTTGATTTTCAAATATATTGTGCGAAACTGTGTTTTAACAAACCCTAGAAAGAATCAGAATTAAATTCGAAGTAAAACCTGTTCAATTTGTTCAAAAATTGTCCGAAACTTTGATTTCGCATGAAAGCTGATATCATTTCGTTTGAACATTGTCTTGATTTCGCACGAAATCAGTTTTCATTTCTCGCGAAACCACTATTTCGTGTGAAGCAGTTCATAAGTTCATCATTTCGTACGAAATCAACATTTGATTTCGCACGAAACAGCGATTTCTCTTGAAAACAGTTCACCAGATTGTCATTTCGTACGGAATCACTCATTCCGTTGGAAAGTCATACGAAATCATCTATTTCACGCGAACGGTTATTTCGTTTGAAGGTTATTTCGTTTGAACAAGGTCATTTCACATCAAAGGTCATTCCGTGTGAAGAAGTTATTTCGCTTGAGACTCTTATTCCGTTTGGAAATTCATTTCGTTTGAAAAGCTGTGATTTGTGGAACTTTGAAAACCAAAACATGGAAAACGAATTTTATAATGCCTTTGCTAGTCCGATGACTATTACTCAGAGTACGTTGCTAGAAAATGAAACGAGGACAACACAAAAACCGCCTAAGCTCATGAGTATCGAGGAATACAGTGGATGGGTCGAACGTTTTGCAAACTGGGTTCAAGCATATCACTTAGATGCTTTGGAACATACTGAATTTCAATATAGTAGACCAGTCGGGGACAATGGAGTGAAAATTGAAATTAGAAATTTGAGTGTTGATGAGAAAAAGAAATACAAAGATGAAAAAAATGATGGTGAGTCTTTTGCAACAAGCTATTAAAGAAGACATCTTGATTTTACTTCAACACAACGGAAGTGCACATTCGATATGGGAAGAATTAGAATCAAAGTTTCTTGGAAGTGATGAGATGATCAAGAACAAAAAGTCGCTTATGAAGAAAGAATTTGATCTATTCCGAGGATTAAGAACTGAAAACACCAAGCAGATTATTGAAAGATATTGTAATTTATTGAAGAATATGAAAAGATTAAACATCCAAAAGGATACAGATGAATTGATTGAAAAGTTGGCTGATGCGTTGCCACATGATGTTTGGGGCACGTATCTTATGATGCTGAAAAATAAACCGGATTTTAACAAGATGACACCGAGTGAGTTTATTAAACAGCTTGAAGCTCAAGAGATGGAACAACGAAAGATAGCGAGAATGAAGAATTATGATGGAGAACAAGATATTGGTTTATATTACAAAGGTGGTATTAGTGATAAATCAATATTTCACCAAAGATTGAAACTGCTTTTAATGCAAAAAGTTCATCTCAAAGTTCAAGTAGCAAAATGGGATTCTCGTCATATCCATCATTTGATCCAAATTTTTCAACAACCAAGAGTGGGGAAGTTCTTCAGTGCAACATTGCTTTAAATCTTGAAAATGATCAAAATTATTTGGAAGAAGTTGCTAAAAGTCACATGTCTCTGTTGGTGACTGTGTTAGAGTCATATGGGAGTTTAGTTGCAGGAATGATCGGAAATCCAATGCTGACAAAAGAGGATTACGATCAGGTTGATGCTGAGGAGATAGAATTGATGGATATAAAGTGGTCTTTGGCAAGCGTGTTGAGAAGAGCTGCAAAGTTTAAACAAATTACGGGAAGAGATGATTTCCGTGATGCAAATGTTTCTACTTTTGGATTTGATAAATCTAAAGTTACTTGTTTTCGTTGCAGGGAAAAAGGGCATTTTAAGCGAGAGTGCACAAACCGCGAAGCAAGTGGAGCTCAAAACCCTTTCGGAAACAATGACTACTATCGAAAGGCGATTTATCATCAAGTTGCTCAACAGCCGTATCAACAAGAACAGCAACAAACTGCACATGCTAGAAAAGTGATCGAAGATTCAAAGAAAGTTTGTCTTGTTAATCAAGATGAAGGAAGTTCATCAAAAGAAGACAGTTGGGATAAATATATTTCAGCAGAGAGCAAAGCATGTGTGATGAACAAAATGATAGATCAAGATGATGAAAGGCTTCCAGAGGGTTTTAGTTGGAAAGATTTCAGTTGGGATGATTATGATCCTAGCAAAACTTCTGGTCATAAATTTTTTGTTGCTCAAATTGTTAAAGATAATGGTGAAAAATACACTACTGATGATTATTGGGCAGAAAGAATAAGAAAGCGTTTAAACTCTGGAGCAAAGAAAGAGGAGAAAGTTGAAGAAGAGGTTCGTGTGATAAAGAAGCAAGATAAAGAAATTCCAGAGTTTGAGATAAAAAATGAAGCTGTTGTAGAAAAAGTGTCTGAGAATTGTGAAAACTGTGAGACTATGAAGAAGCAAAACAGTGAATTAATTCACAACATGAATACGCTGAAAGAATCATATGATATATTAAACAAAGCAATGAATCAATACAACCAGTCAAGCAGTGAACAAGCTTCAGCCATGAAGACACTCAATGGAGCATACATGATGAAGCAAGAAATGATAAATTATTACATTGGGTTGATTGCTGAGCTTGAACAGAAGCTGGAAATTCAGAAAATTGAAACTGAGAGAGTAAACAAATTGTTGAAAAGTTACTCTTGTTCTTCTTATGTGATTGATAAAATTTATCCTATTGTAGCAGGTATGAAGACATTTGAAGAAGAACCGTCTGAAGGGAAGAAGTTTGAAACAAAAGAAACTGAAGAGAAAAATTCTAGTAAGAAACCAAGTGTCAGTTACAACAAGTGTCCACCCCCACTTGAAAATGGATATTCTCGAAGAAATCCAAATTCAGAAAGAGTCAAAAAGGCAACCAAATTACAGTGGGAATCTGAGTCTTCAGATAACTTGCCAGAAAACATTGATGTCATTTTCACATCATCTGATACTGATCATGAGTCCGAGTTAATAAAGAAAGTGGTCGATCAGGTGTTGGATAAAGACGAAACCGAGGAGTCAAAATCAGAGTCAAAGTCTGAGTCTGACACGTCAAGTTCAAAAGAGAAACATGGCAAAAGAGTTTACAATAAAGAATTTCTATTATCAAAATCTAATTTGAATGAAGAACCAATCAAAGTGGCATATACTTTGAATGATTCAGACAAATTATATTCTGATAAGGAATTTCCAATAAGAGGTGTTAAACCAGAAATGATAAAAAAGGTTTTCAAATTAACAGAAATTAATATTTCTGAAATAAAAGATGTAAATCTTTCTGAAAAACCAAGACCTTACACCTCAAGAGATCAACAAAGGTTAAACAAGAAAAAGGGTTACAGTTCTGGTTCAGGTTATCGAAAGAAACCAAACCATAACGGTAATTTCAAAAAGAAGGGTTTGGGTTTTATTCCACCGAAAAATTATAAAATGAGAAAATTTATAAACCAAAAACTATATTTGTTTCAGGATCAAGTGCAGAGTATGAAGAAATGAGTTCATTTTGGAAGCAGACGAACAAAGAATTCCTTGCCAAGAAGCAAGAGTAAATGAAAAATGTAGTTGCTGAAAAGAAAAAGGAGACAAGAATCTGTTTTAATTGTCATAAAGTTGGTCACATTGCCAGAAACTGTTCAAAGGCAATCAACACACAACAGGAAGTGTCTCTTAAACTGAAAAAAAAAGTTGTTGAAAAAAATAAACCACCAACCAAAAGATTTAAAGTTTTTGAAAACTAAACATTTGAGGTTGGAGAATGTTCAAAAAGGGTTTACAAGAATAAAGTTAATCTTGACAATCGCAAGTGGATTGTTAAGAAATCTGATAATAGTTCTAGCGATGATTCTGATTTGACAAAATCAGAAGAGCTATCTTCTGGCAATGAATCTGATTCCACAAAGTCAGATGAGCCACAGGTTGAGACAAAAGTTGCTAAGTCAATGCCGCCAATGGATGATGCAAATTTTCCACCATTGCGGGCTGGAAATTTTAAAACAAAAGTTGGAAAAGTTGAAATTTCAAATCAATTTTTTTTTTCAGAAAAGAAAGAATTTGATATTGAAAAGGCCTTTAACCCCAAAGTGAAACATATTTTTGGAAAAATGATTGACCGAAAAGTAAAAGGGGTAAAGGAATTCTATGAGAAGAAGATGGAAGGTAAGCAACCGAGTGTTGGTAACTCGGAATCTCCCAAGGACCGTCAGGCTTGGGAGAATCTCTCTAACTAAAAACCTGACTTGCCGGAGCTCCCAAGTTGGTAATCGTGGAGCAAGAATCGGCATATTTCTTGAGAAATTCACATTTGTGATATTTCGATCTACAAGTGGTGTGTTTGTGAAAAAACTACAAGTGGTTATTGGTTAATTCTACAAGTGGTTGATCAAGGTCATTAAGTTGAACTTGATTTAACTTTCGTTATAGTGGTAATTGGAAAATAAAGTGATGAGTTTATCCCCATTTCTACAAGTAGTAAAATCAACAAAACTTATTTTCCGGAAAAACCATTTGATTAAAACAAACTTAAGTGTTTTGAAATCATTATGGGAAAATAGTTTGTTGTGAGGGGGAGTTCTGATTGTTTATGCCAAGAGGATGGCGAATTGAAGTAATTCACAACAGTTGTCACTTTATTTTGTACAGTTTGTTTTCAAATTTTTCTTTAAATGATTTTGAATTTTAGGGGGAGTAAGAAATTTCAGAAAATCCAAAAACATTAGAAAATTTGAAAAAGTAAAAAACATGATAAAATCAAAAATGAGTTTTGTTGAGAAAAGAGGAAATGATAGTAAATCAGTGGACATTCACAGCATGCTAAAGAATTGGAAAGTCAAAATGTGATAAACGGTCTCACTGATGTTGTGCCGGTAGGTTTTTGCACATTTAGTAGATTGTGTTCGAGATATAAACCTAAATATCATACTTACTTATCTCGTGGGGAACATCTCTCGGATATATGGGTAACCCCCAAAATCTTGTTTGAAAGGTCCCTCTTTCTGAGATATTAGGTCTTTATGATTAGTGATATCTGGGGTATTATCCCGGGACTTCTGATTTTGCGAAAGCAATGGCCTAGTCCCCGTATAATACTTTTCGCTTGCTTGAAATGTAGCACTACCCTCAGCATAAAAAATGATGAAACATTGCAAAATGCTAATCATGTGTTGTTGAAGAAAAGATTCTCTAAAGGGAACACATCTAAAGTCGAAGCCATCATCTCTTTGATTTTGCGGAAGCAATAGCCTGAGCTCTCATGGCCCTAGCATTTAACCCTTTACAGATATCATCTAGGTATACTCACCTGTAAGACTGAATATTGGGATCTAGATACGAGAGTATATTCTGAGGTGGGACACTCGAATAAGTTTAAGTCTCTAAAACATTAATCTCGTATCTCGAAACAGTTGAACTTTGTGTGAAAATTTAAGTGGATCAGTATACTGACAATCTACGTGAATCGTTTAGAACTTAAAATGCTTAAAGCTTAACGGTGTTGGTGATTTGTCTCAAAAACTGATATGATTCTCTTACACAAACTCACAAAAATATTGTTTGTAAATATTTCTTTACTGCATTTCTCTATAGTAAAAAATCCAAAAAGATTTTAGTGTGTTTTAGCATAAATTTTGAAAAATTCAAAAATATTTTCGACAACTGATGTTGAAGAGCTAATTTTCAAAATTACAAGTGCTGAATATGTTGAACAGGTTTGGGAGAGTGTTTTTAAAGAAGTTATTTTTTACAAAGGGTCATCAGTGTTTAAATCATTATTGAATGATACCTACAATGTGATTTCTAAATTTTGTCAAATTAATTAAATTTGTGAAATTTGTTGTGAGGTAGAGAATGTGCAGGAATGAAGATTGGTTAGAGCTAGGTTTTGATTTCTGAGGATCCTGTGGTTACAAAAAGCCAGGTTATGTTTTTTTGAAGATAGGCAGTTTCGAGCCAGTTTCCAGATCCTGAGGATTCAAAGATTTCAGACTACGATCCCAGCTTATCGAAAGGGGGAGTCCGAAGACTTTAAGAGGAAGTAGTTGCAGCCAGTATCTGAACCTGGAAATGTGTCCACGCAAGATGCTGATGCTGATGAACTTAAGGAATCAAGAGACCTGTTCAAGAAGTGTATAGAGCCAGGTTGCGATTCTGGAAGAAAGAGAGAAAGAAATTGATTGAGGTCGCTTACAATGGAGAATCTTTGGAGAAAGCGAGAGGACTGATAAAGACTGAAGGTTTGACAATCGAAGACTCGACACCGAAGACTTTGTCAACATCCGAGGGGGAGTCTGTTGGTGCATACGTCTGTCGACTTCGTCTTGTATCGAGTCTTGTAATAGTGTAGAAATATTAGGGCATGAAATACGAGAAAAGTGTGTTTATAGGTATTTCGCACGAAATCACTATTTCGTGTGAAACTGATTTCGTATGAACTGTTTCATACGAAATCACCATGCCTATAAATACCTGTCGTGCCAAATCATTTGTAACGTTCGGATTCCGGTAGCGAAGCTCTGCCGAAGTGTCTCCAGGCTTGTTATACGATCTGATATCAATATAGAGACAATTTAAAGTGTTTTCTCGTGTAATTCAGCTGAAACAACTTCGATTTCCGCCACTCGTATTGAAAAGAACTCTTCTGAACGACTCGTTTCGGTCATGAAAACGATCCTACATTTCTTAATCTTACGCGGCCCGCGAGGGCCATCTAGGCGTAGACTAGGGCTAGCGTGTCACACCTAGGTCTGCCACGTGTGTGACACGTGGCCTGGCAAGCTGATCCGGAGATCTTATGATCTGTCGCGGCCCGCGTAAGCCTAGGCTTACTCTTACGCGGCCCGCATGAAACTCAAAAATCTTGTTTTCTTAGTTGTTCATGCACGTTAGGGTTTTAGGGGTCCGGGTTTTCACTTACAGGTCGTTTATGGACAATTTTGAAGATCCTTACAAATATTAGCCAATTACTAGAACTCTCGGCCATTGAAAGATAAAGTAAGTGAATATAAAATAACGCAAGTCTGTTACAACCGGTTCATAAATTAGTTAACTAGCAATTAATTATATCAAGTCTACCCTCTTTATGTCACACCCAACCCGCTCAAAGTTTTGTCATCAATCGAACACATTGTAAAGAAGGAACTCAAAATATAAACAAATCACAAGTCAACCGAATCAATTAAGTTAAATATCTGTCACATAAGTAACATATGTAGGACCGGTTTTGACTACGAAACGATTGCGAAACGAACGTGAAACGTGCGGAAACCGTACACGGACGCGACCTAACACACATGATGTAATATAAACGTGATTCTATTAGAAATCTAACAAGAACAAGCACCTTGAATCACTTTCTCTCTCTAGATTCTCTCTCTAGATCTAGAGTTCTCCTAAACACAAATGAGCCAAAAGTCTTTAATCTAAACATAAAGCTCCTATTTATAGGCCTTGGCTTTTAATGAGATTTCTCATTAATTACAATATTGCCACCTTGCCTTTTGCCTAGATATTCCATCATAACGACTCGTTTTCTTCTGTTTCTCGCTACAGCTCGGATTGACGAAGGCGATAGACATAAATGCACTAACAGACTCCCCCTTGGATATTGCCGCAGTCAATCTCGATCATTGAGTTAAACTCGTAGCATCTTCTTTTTCTCTCTCTTTTTGAATCTTCTTGAACAGAATCCCGGTGGATCTGTCTTCAGCTTCAGCTTCTTCTTTCTGTATACTCTTTTCTTCATCAGGCTCCCCCTTTCGTCAAGCTTCCGTGCTTTGGGATCGACACCTTGCTTTCCGTATACAAGCTCTTCTGGAATAGTCACATGGCTTCTTGAATCCACACTTCCTTTTGCGTTGAGCTCGTCTTCAGACTCCCCCTTAGACTCAGCTTCCGGGATCGTAGTCTGGTACAACATCTGCAATTCTCAAACATTTATAAGTACAAACATTTTGAACATTTAATTTTCTAGACATAGTAATCTGGCTCTATTCAACTTTCTAACTCACTCCCCCTATCAACAATCTTTACAGATTTGGCAGTGTAAAGTATCCAAAATCCCTCACAGTTAATCATCCAAGTCCAAACTAATGACCTTGGAGATATCACAAACTGTTTTTGATTTTTGATTTTTAATTCAAGTTTCAAATTAATGAACTTGTTTTATTTTCAAAAATACAATCAGCTTACTTAGATTTTGAAACTCAGCACTCAGACATTGGTTGTCGAAAATAAAGCAGAATCAAAAATCTTTTTGTATTTTTCTGAAAATATAAAGCAGTAAAGAAATATGTACAAACATATTTACAGACAATATTTTTGTTTGAGTATGCGTTAGAGGATCATATCAGTTTCTGACAAGTCACAAGTACCATTGAGCTTAGTTACACCTTAAGAATTAAACAATTCACTTAGATTGTCGATATATTGATCCACTTAAATTTTCACACAAACTTCAACTGATTCAGGATACGAATTAGATGTATTAAGAACTTAAACTCATTCATGTGTCCCACCTCTTGAATATACTCCCGTATCCAGATCCCAATATTCAGTCTTACAGGTGAGTATACCTAGATGATATCTGTAAGGGAAATAAATTATAGTACGAAACCGTGAGAGCTCAGGTCAGAACTTTCGTTCAGCAGAGAGATGACGGCTCGACTTTTGGTGTGTCCCCTTTAGAGTATCTTTTGATTGCAACAGCAATGACTATCAATTTTATTGTTTCATCAATTTGCTGAGGGCGGCGCTATATTTCAAGCAATGCAGAAAGTATTCTCCGGGGACTAGGCCATTGCTTCCGCAAAATCAGAAGTCCCGGGATAATACCCTAGATATCACTAAGCATAAAGACCTAGTATCTCAGAAAGAGGGGTCCTTCAAACGAGATTTCAGGGGTTACCTATATATCCAAGTAGTGTTCCCCACAAAATAAGTAAGTTTGAATTTAGGTTTATATCCCGAAAAAGTTTACTAAATGTGCAAAAACCTATCGGCACATCATCAGTGAGACTGTTTAACACTATTTAATCATTACATTTCTTTAGCATACTGATGTACTATCAATTCCTCTTTTACATAAAAACTCAATTTTGAATTTTATCATGTTTTTTACTTTTTCAAATTTTCAAATGTTTTTGTATTTTCTCACAATTTTTCTCCCCCTAAAATGCAAAACCATTTAAAGAAAATTTGACAACCAACACTGATAGCTTTGTCTCGCCATCCATTTTCTGCTAACTGTGCTCTGTTTTGCAGAAAAACTAATATAAAGTACCCCCATGATTTACAACACATTGATATTTACAGTTTGAAAACCGTTTTTCAATCTTGTGAAAATAATCATGTTTGTTCAGCCGTGAGGGTTTCGGCGTATTCAATCAACACATATTTTTGAATATTTTTGACAAAAATTAAAAACAAACATATTTTTGGTTTTTAATTTTTCAATTTTTTAGGATTTTTGAAAATATTGTTTATTTATTTACAGAAAAACAAATAAACTTCCTGTTTCAACCAACACAGGATCCAGCAGCCTCCTCTCCTCGTTGTGCCAGGCTGCTCCAACCTCCATTCTCATAATCTTTGATTTTGTTGAGCACCTGCACATTTAGACTACTTGATTACTTGAACAATTTAGCCCAGGTCTGTTGGACCTTAGGCATTTCAACACAATATGTATTATGCAGTTTAGGAAAATCTTTGTCATAAAAAACTTTTCCATCTTTGACTTCAACTTTCTCATCTTTTACCAAAGTCACTTGTTTCTTAACACTCCAAGTTTGACCTTTTGGAGTCCCTCTTTTGTAAAAATGTGACTCTTTTTGAATATTTTGATTTTGAACAACAACTTTTGGTTTCCAAAACTCTTGAGGTTTTGTAGCATCGACAGTTGTTTTCCAACATTGTGTTGTTCTTAATCTGGGTGTGTGGGAATTCCAGGTCTATCTAGAATCGAATCTATATGGGTTTGACTTCCAATTTTGATTCGAAGCAAACTTGTTTGTGTTGTACCTCCAAGTTTGTTTTGAATCAAATATGGTTGACCTTTGTCTCACATTCTCAGATTTTTGTTTCTCAGCATCAATCTTCTTTTTGTCAACATCCACAGGTTTCATATTTGGACACTTGCGAGTAAGATGTCCTTTTTGATCACATTTAAAACATGTTCTCATGGAAACATATTTGACCTGTGGTTGTTGCTTTTTCTTTTGAGCTAAGAACTCTTCAATAGACTGTTGTCCAATTTTAAGTTCTTTTTCTTCAGCTAAACTCTTTCCTTGAACAAAACTCATTTTTGTCTGAAAATTCGAAGTTTCATTTCTTTTCCAACTTTGTTTCTTCTTATAACCCAACCCAGCCTTCATGTTTTTCTTCTTGAAACTAGGTTTGTTATACGAACCTCTATAACTCTTACCAGCAAACTTTGAAATCTCAGACTTCTCAATCTCAACCATTTTGAAAACTTTATCAACCTTTTCTGAAATCACATTCTGAATCGGGAATATAACATCTAAGAACAATTTGTCTGATCCAATCATGGTATAAACCGATCCTTTTGAATCATCATTCAAACTTTTCTCGGATTTTGTGTTTTTCAGATAACTATCATGAAAATTTCCTTCATCTTCATCCTGTGATTCGGATTTACCTGTATCAACCGACTCTTCTTTCAACACACTTTCAACGACTTTACCTACCACCTCTGAATCATGAGAATCATCAGATTTGGAATAGGTTATGTCAATGTTGTCTGGCAATTGGTCTACCATGTTGAAAGCTTTTTCGACCTTTTCCTCATCATAAAACACAAACTTTTCCGGTGGTGGAACTTGATGAAACTCTGAACCAATGCCTTTCGTGTTATGCTCAGAATCTTTTCCATCCGGTTTTATGTTGAAAATACGTTCAAGCACATATGACGACGCGTGATAACTTTTTAATTTGTTGTTATCCTGTTCTAAATCAGTAATCTTACGCTTAAGTTTAGCAACATCTTCAATATAAGAATTCACAACTTGTTGTTTAATTTCATACATTCGTTTTAGTTCATTTGATGTTTCAGAACAATATTTCAATCTTGATTGAACAAGTTTCATTTCACTCTTTACTTTTTCATATGATTCCTTTATAATGTGATAAGCCAATTTTATTGAATCATATTCCTTTTTCATTTCTTGGCAAATATTTTCTTTTTGAGAACATTCTTCTGTCATTTTAGAAACATCTTCTTTTAAAATTTCATTCTCTTTTTCTAATTTTTTACATTTTTCTGAAAGTGTTTCATTATTTTCTTTTAAAACTTTTTCATTTTCAAACATTTCTTTGCACTTGTTCTTGAAAACTTCTTCAAGTTTTGTGAAATCAAGATCTCTTGTTCTGATCTTTTCATCTTTTTCAGTACAAGCACTGCACGTTTTCATGCATTTCTTGTACTGTTCAACAATTTCAGTCAAGATGTTAGAATCAGAATTTACCTCAGTGATTGGTACTTCGGTGTTTGTTTCAGTCTCTGTCTGCTTCTGATCAGCATCATTCTGCTTTTCTTCAACACTAACTTCATCACCAGCATCACCAGCTTCCAAATTCTCATTCTTGACTATTTCAACTTTCTGTTCTTCAATAACAACCTTCTCTTTCTCAACTACCTTCTGTTCTTCAGACGTCTTCACATCCTTAACTTTCTGAATTTCATCTTTCACTTCTTCAATCTTGACTTCCTCAGCGACCTTCTTCAATTCATCAACCATATTCTCAATATTCTTCTTCATTCTTTCTTCATTTCTTTTTCTCAATTTGATTGTCATAGCATCCCTGATGATTTTATCTAGCCTTTTTACATATGTTTTGTCTTTTGCAACATTTGAGTAGTATTCACCGGATCGAGGAATAACAAGAAGAACATCATCATGAACTATGTCACATCTGGGAACAACTGGTTCACCTTGTTTGTTAACATAACATTCTTGCTTTTTATCCCATCGTTTGTTCGCAACAGCATTCTCATATTCTTCCTCCATTTTCTGCATCCTGCATCCCACAATAAATCTTTCTCTCTCAGTTTTTTCCTTTAAAATCTCTTCCCGAGTTCTCTCTTTGATTTCAGCCATGATACTATCTCCTTGAATCACCTGAAACGAACAAACAAACAGTGATTAGATTTAAAAATTATCAAATTGCTGAATAGGACGGGTATCCAATCGAGTAAGTCAACAAAATGAATTTGTGAAAATGGATTGGGTGGGGATCCGTTCGAGCGACAATGTGTCTTGGATCGGGTGGGAATCCGCTCGGGCGGGTATCCGATGCTATGACCTGAATCACAACAACAAATGAAATGATTAGGGTCGGGTGGTAATCCGTTCGGATTGCCACTCTATTTGTTGCACTTTAAACTTGAATAAACAAAATGCCTTGAATCGGATTGTGATGACTTTTGAACAAGGTGGTAATCCAATCAACCCACCACTTGATTGATGACACAATACGATAAAATTCTTGATCACCTTCAATCAACAACTGACATTATTTAAATTCTAAATGTCCAACAATTTGACACCACCCACTAGCCGACAAATTTAATTGTGTATGAAATGTAATTGGGCCGCAACACTTTACATTAAATGTAACTGATTATCATTGGACCAATTATTCCACTTAGTCGACACACACAACAATCAATGTTCACAAATCTAATTCACACTTAATGATCACGTGTAATAATAAATGGCTGACAAATCTCGGAATCAAACCTCAATTTCATTGGACCGCAAGTCTATGATTTTAATATAATGAAACACACGGTCTTGCCATATATTCTCGTGAATATGTTTCTAATATTTTGATTGGGCCGATTTTATAAGGTGGACTGACAACTTTACTTGTTTTAAATGCATGTAATCTCGATAACAAACAACCTGTTGTGAACTTTTGATAATCTCGATTAATATGGTCGGTTCCTTTAATTGTTGCACATGCAATTCTTGATAACAACACACGTATTAAGTGGCCGTCCAATATCCCCTTAATCGATAAAACAACTTTCAATTTCCAATTAATTGTTCAATTAAAACTAGTCGACAACATTAATTTTCAATTCTGATTTCACGTGACCCGATAACCACTTTCAAACGGGAATCGTGTTTCAAACAGTACCCTCAAACCGTCACACCCTCAAACGGTCACACCCTCAAACGGTCACTCCCTCAAGCGGTCACACCCTCAAACGACCAGTTCAAACGGTAGTGTCAGTTTCAAACGGGAAGGTGTCAGTTTCAAACGGAAGTGTCATTTTCAAACAGGAAGGTGTCAGTTTCAAACGGTCAGGCAAGCCTCGTTCAAACGGTCACCAGTTTTCAGACGAAATCGGACCTAAAAACTCGAATTTCTCCTAAACGGCTAGGAGTTTGAATCTGAAATTTGGTAGGGTTATAGACCAGGTGTTTTCGCACAACATATCAAAAAATCAGACGATTTGGACAGTAAAACCCCGTTCAATTTGACGAAAATCAGTGAAAAACGTGAAAAATATGAAAAAGATGAAGAAGTGATGCAATTCGGATCTGAATCTGATGATTTTCTGCACGAAAATGTGTGATAGATCAGTGCAATCGAGCTCCTGCTCTGATACCACTTGTAGGACCGGTTTTGACTCCGAAACGATTGCGAAACAAACGTGAAACGTACGGAAACCGTACACCGACGCGACCTAACACACACGATGTAATATAAACGTGATTCTATTAGAAATCTAACAAGAACAAGCACCTTGAATCACTTTCTCTCTCTAGATTCTCTCTCTAGATCTAGAGTTCTCCTAAACACAAATGAGCCAAAAGTCTTTAATCTAAACATAAAGCTCCTATTTATAGGCCTTGGCTTTTAATGAGATTTCTCATTAATTACAATATTGCCACCTTGCCTTTTGCCTAGATATTCCATCATAACGACTCGTTTTCTTCTGTTTCTCGCTACAGCTCGGATTGACGAAGGCGATAGACATAAATGCACTAACAACATAGATTGAAAGTATAAAAAAAACTCAGACATGAAAAACCTATAAAACCGTCCACCGGGAGGAAGCCGCGAAAAACCTAGCCGCTCATGGATGTTTTCACAGCATCGGTTGTCATCCCGAACCGCTCCAACATCCTTCAATAGCTTTTAGAGATGTCCAAAATAATATCCTTAAAATTCGTCCCTTTTATATGTCCTCCTGCCGTCTAGTGATGTGTATATCCAATGATATTTGATGATGATTATATCTCCTTTTTAAATTGCGGCCCACTATATGCATATGTGGGCCCCTTCTTCACGTGTTGTTATGCATGTTTTTATATATTAGGGTTTTCAACCCATATAATTCTTTTTCATAAACAATCACATGCGCTGCTTTTTGTAACTTCCACATGCCACGGTTAAACGACCGTAAGCTACGGTTTTTAATCACTGGAAACAACAGAATCTCCAATCCGTAACTTACGCTTGACTCCCGTAGACTAAGTTATGTATTTGATGGATGCCTTAAGTTAATAGTTTCTACACACGTTTGCTACATTCCAACTTTAACCAAATGATATAAGAGCCCTTCAACTTCGTTCTTTTGCACATCTCAAGCTTCCAAACTATTTCTCGACCCGAAACACTTCCCGATCAGTGTATTTTGATTAATCTATCATCTTGGAATGTTCCGCGTCCTCACCAAGTCTTTAACTTTACCGAATTCAGCCGATTAACTTGTGAAACCACACGAACTCGTAATTATCACATTCGAAATATATAACCGCCTAAAATGCGCTAAAACACGTAATTTAAACACTTAAGCACCCGGGTTTTACACTCTCCATCATTATGTTAGGAAGGGATTTGAATATGTTGCATGAATTAAAGCCCATTTCTCGAGCATAAGGTGATTGATTACATGAAGGCACGTGGAGTTTATGGGAATTGCGCGCCCAACCAGTGCATAAGTAGCATATGATATTCGTGAGACCATGAGAATCATCACATGTATGCCTGGTAAATTAGGAAGTAAGTGGTCGTGTGGGCGAAGGGATGGAATGAACCTTCTGCAAAAGGGTGAACTGGAAAGGATTCACTAAAGGGGCGGTATAAAAAAGTAATTAAAGGGATGGTTTGTGGTTAAGATGTAAGACTCTCAAGTGATTGAAGGCCTTCTATAATGAATGTAAGGTTTGAATCCATAGTTAAGTATGGATCAAATGTATGTGAATGAAAGGTTTGAATTCGTATGCAAGTACGGATCAAACATGTAAGAATGAAAGGTTTGAATCCGTAGGTAAGTACGGATCAAACGTGTATGAATGAAAGGTTTGAATCCGTAGGTAAGGACAGATCAAACGTATATGAATGTAAGGTTGGAATCTGTAGGTAAGTATGGATCAAATGTATGTGAATTTAAGGTTTGAATCCGTATGCAAGTACGGATCAAACATGTAAGAATGAAAGGTCTGAATCCATGGGTAAGTACGGATCAAACGTGTATGAATGAAAGGTTTGAATCCGCAAGTAAGTACGGATCAAACGTGAATGAATGAATGAAAGGTTTGGATCTGTATGTAAGTACGGATCAAATATGTATGAATGAAAGGTTTAAATTCGTAGGTAAGTACAAATCAAACGTGTATAAATGAAAGGTTTAAATCAATAGGTGAGTATAGATAAACGTATATGATTGAAATGTTTAAAGCCGTAGCTAAGTACGAATCAAAAGGCTATGAATAAAAGGTTGAATCCATAAATATGTATCGATCGAAAGGAAATGAAAGAGCGAATACATTACCCTCTCTAACTAAGGTAGGCATGAACACTTTAAGTATGTGGTGTTAGTAACTTAGTTGAGATATGCATGTTGCGTGACTCACATAATACATATATACGTAATGCATATGTGATGAGTAGAGATATGTTCTAGCTAATTGTGGGGAATAATTGAGGAAAGGTAGTTAGGAATGTATTGACAATTTGAATTTCGAAAAGTCAAACACCAAACAAATTAGATAAAACTAAAAGATAGAGTTAATTACTATTTTCGTCCATGTGGTTTGTCAAAAATCACAATTTCAGTCCATTAATTTAAAATTTGTGATTTAAGTCCTTGTGGTTTCACTTTCGTAACCATTTCAGTCCACCTTCGTTAACCCCATCAATTTATTCTATTAAGTACACGCGAATTGACCATAATGCCCTTATTAATAAAATACAAAAAGATATCTAAATGAGTTAATTACTGTTTTCGTCCCTGTGGTTTGTCAAAAATCACTATTTCAGTCACTGTGGTTTCACTTTCGTAACCATTTTAGTCCAGTCTCCTGACACTAGGGGTGTGCACGGTTCGGTTCAGTTATTAAAATTATCCGTAACCGTAACCGAAGTCATCGGTTAATCGGTTTGGTTAATTTGTCTGTTTTCGGTTCGGTTCGGTTAATTTTTGGTTAATAACCAATTCAAACATAGGGCTAATTTTTTTGCTTAGAAATACATTAGTTAAGGTATAAATACATGAAATGGATGTATAAATAAATGAAATGGATGTATAAATGAATGAAGAGATGTTTAAATAAATGAAATGAAGGTATAAATAAATGAAATGAAGGCATAAATAAATGAAATAGAGATATTATTACATGAAATGAAAGTATAAAACATGAAATACATGAAACAGAGGTATAAAAGCTAGAAATATATAGAAAATAAAAGGTTCGGTTCGGTTAATTTCGGTTAACCGATGGTAAAAAAAATATCCGTTAACCGACTTTCGGTTAATTCAATTTCGGTTAATTTCGGTTCGGTTTTGTCGGTTAACGGTTCGGTTTTGGTTAACGGTTCGGTTATTGCACACTCCTACCTAAAATCGTCTATTTTACCGTTAAGTTTTTGATGAAATACCTAAATTACCCTTGTGTTAATTAAATAAAAAAACCATGGAAATTTAAAAGATTGTATTCTAGGACCCACTTGTTAAAACACAACCCCACGCTACCCCACCCCACTCCATCCCTGCTCTAATTTCCGGCAAAAGTTTCCGGTCATCTTCTGCGTCATCACAACCCCACCCTCTTAATGTCTGGCGACCCATGTAACAACTCTCATTAAAAAATTACTATTTCCTATTTTATTTTGTCCAATAGGAAACCCTAATTGAGACCCCCAAGTAATCTTGCATGACCCCTAAAATTTTCAGAACAATCGGAAATAGGATCAGGGCCCCTAAAACTCAAGGGGGGGGTATTCCCTAATTAGTATTATCCTCGCAGTTTGTTGTCAAATGCGAATTTTATCGAACCGTCGACTCACCTAAGCTACAAATCCACGAGGCTACCCTATGCTAAAAGTGACCCGTTGCGCCACATGCGGGAGCCAGGTGTCCCTGGCGCGCCACGCGAGGGAACCAAAAACTCATTATAAATCCAGGGCATTGGAACTTGCATTTTGGCGTTGGTTCGACGTTAAAATTCAATTCCTACGTTGAGATATCCTCTGTTTAGTGCAAAAACACACACAAGCACGAAATTATGTAGCGATAACAGGGTAATAACTCGATCACTGCTACGATTTAATGTCCGATCGATTGAAACTAATCCGATGGATGTTTAAGTGCTGCCCATAATTGGGCTATGCCTTTGTCATTCGTCGTGAGGGTTTTAATCTCGTGAGTTATCGTAAATGTTGTATTAAGTTACTGACCTAGTTTTCATGTGCATTGTTATCTGAATTAGGTTAACCAGGCTAAAAATCAGCAGGCGAAACGCTGCCCGTCTAAATCTGCAATGTGAGTCATTCTCTTTTTATTAAATTGTTTCCAAAACCCTATTTATTTTCAAAGTTATAATTACAGGGATTAAGTCTTTGTAATCTTCAATTACTGCCGGTATGTGGGGTTTTGTATACATTACTTGATACCCGTCACCATTGGACAACGGGTTAGCCAATGGGTTCTGACTATAGTCACAGATACTGTCGAGTGACAAATACCGATTTGGGGTAATTGGTTGATAGAAACAATGTAATCACCCTTAATACTGTATATTATAACAATGTGTCGTTTTGAGCAACTTGAGTAACTCGCCAGTATTTCCCTGCTGATAAAATCTTTTTAAAACATGTTTCAGGTGATCTGCTGTGATCCAGGAAAAAGTGTTGTGTAGCACTGAAAGCTTGAAGAAGTGGCTCAATAAAATAAAGAAACATGTTTTTTGTAGAACAAGGGTTTCCGAGTGAAACCATCTTTATTGTAAATTACGGGTGTTATGTTGGTGTATCCGTTTGTCGACTTCGTCTTGTATCGAGTCTTGTATGTAGATAGATAATTCAGGGCACGCAGTACGAGAAATATGTCAAAAATAGGTTGGGAGGTAATTTCGCACGAAATTACAAATTGTAATTTCACACGAAATCACTTGCTAATTTCGCACGAAATAGTAATTTCGTGTGAATATGATTTCGTTTGTGCTATTCCGTGCGAAATCACCTTGCCTATAAATACTAGGTGTGCCAAGTCAGTTCTAACTTTCCGGTTTCAGTACCGAACCGCTGCCGAAGTGTCTACTCGCTGTAAATCTTTGTCAAATCAATCAAAAGACAGTTTAAAGTGAATATCTGGCTGAATTGAACTTGATACGTTTGTTTCCGCCTCTCGTATTGAGGAAAAACTCTTCTGATTGACTCATTCGGGTCAGAAAATGATTCTACACGTGGTATCAGAGCTCAGGAGGAAGAGTTCATACTAATTCAGCAGCAAATTCTGATTTCTACATCTTCTTTTCAAAATTAAACTTGATTTCATGGTCAAAATGTCTTGAATTTCACATACTATACGCGCAATAGTGTTTAACAAACCCTTGAAAGTTTCAGACTTAAAATCGAACAAAAACTTGATCAATTTTGGCAAAAACAGCTCGAGATGATGACATCAGCAGTATTTCGCACGAAATAAGCCTTATTTCGCACCAGATTGTAATTTCGTTTGAGAGTTCCACACGAAATCAGTTATTTCACATCAAATTGTAATTTCGTTTGAGTATTTCACACGAAATCACCTATTTCGTTTGAAAGGGTATTTCGCACCAAAGGCATTTCGCTTGAAAGTTGATTTCGCTTGAAATTGTTATTCTGCACCAAAGTGTATTTCGCTTGAAAAGTATATTTCGTTTGTAAAACAAAGTTTGTGAAATTCTTGAAAACCGAATCATGGAAGAGGAATTTTACAACGCTTTTGCAACTCCGATTAGCATTGCACAAAACACAATGTTGGAAAACGAAACGGGAACTATGCAAAAAACGCCAAAGCTCATGAACATCGAGGAGTATAAAGGATGGGAAGAACGATTTGAAAATTGGGTACAAGCAAATTACTTGGTTGCTTGGGAATATGTTGAAACAAAATATGTTAGACCGATGACTGATGATGAGGAAATTATTGCAATTAAAGATCTAAGTGCAGAAGAGAAAAAGAGAAAAAGAAATACAAAGATGAAAAGATGATGACGAGTTTATTGCATCAAGCCGTTAAGGAAGATATCTTGGTTTTATTGCAACACAATAGAACTGCTTATTCAATCTGGAAAGCTTTAAAATCAAAGTTTGTTGGAAGTAAAGAAATGATCAAGAACAAAAAAATCACTTTTGAAAAAGGAATTTGATCTATTTCGTGGTTTGAGAACTGAGAGCTCTAAACAGATTATCGAAAGATATTGCAATTTGTTAGTCAACATGAAGAGGGTGAGCATTACAAAAGATAATAAAGAGTTGATTGAAAAATTAGCCGATGCATTGCCACATGAAACTTGGGGCACATATCTCATGTTGTTGAGAAATAAGAAAGATTTTAGCAATTTGACACTGAGTAAGTTCATTGAAAAACTTGAAGCTCAGGAAATGGAACAAAGAAAGATTTCAAGAATGAAAGATTTTGATGGAGAACAAGATATTGGTCTTTATTACAAAGGAGGTATTAGTGATAAGACCAACATGTCACCAAAGGTTGAAACTGCATTTAATGCTAAGAGTTCGTCTGTAGGTTCATCTAAAGGATCAAACAGCAAAACAAGTTTTTCTTCATATCCATTATTTGATCCAAACTTGTCAACAACAAAGAATGACAAGATGCTTCAATGCAACATTTTATTAAACCTTGAAAATGATCAAAATTTTTCGGAAGAGGTTGCAAAAAGTCACATGTCTTTGTTGGGGACTGTGCTGGAATCATATGGAAGTCTAGTAGCAGGAAGGATCGGGAATCCAATGCTGAAAAAAGAGGATTACGATCAGATTGATGCTGAGGAGATGGAATTGATGGATATAAAGTGGTGTTTGGCAAGTGTTTTGAGAAGAGCCAAAAAGTTTAAACAAATTACGGGAAGAGATGATTTCCGTAATGCAAATGTTTCTACTTTAGGTTTTGATAAATCTAAAGTTACTTGTTTTCGTTGTAGGGAAAAAGGACACTTCAAGTGAGAGTGTACAAATCACGAAGCAAGTGGAGCTCAAAATCCATTCAACAACAATGATTACTATCGGAAAGCAATTTATCATCAAGTTGCTCAACAACCACATCAACAACAACCACAAACTGCTCATGCCAGGAAGGAGATTGAAGAATCGTCAAAGAGAGCTTGTATGGTGAATCAAGATGATAAAAAGTCAACTAAAGGATCCAGTTGGGATAAATATATTTCAGCTGACAGCAAAGCATGTCTGATAGATCAAGATGATGAAAGACTACCAGAAGGTTTTAGCTGGAAAAATTTTAGTTAGGATGACTATGATCCTAACAAAACTCCAAAACACAAAGCTTTTGTTGCTCGAGTTGCTGAAGACAGTGATAATGATGATGATTATTATGCAAGGAGAATGGAAGAGCACTTAAGAATGATGGAAGAGAGTGACAGTGATGATGGAAAAGTTAAAAAGAAAAAGAAGAAAGCTAAGAAACAAGTCAGCAGTGATGATGAAGAAGTTCCTGTGATCAAAAGAAAAGTAAAAGAAGTTCCAGTTTTTAAAGTTGATACAGAAGCTGATGCACAAAAGATTCAGGTGAAATGTGAGAATTGTGAAGCAGTGAAAAAGCAAAATAGTACTTTGATTCACAACATGAACAGATTGAAAGAATCGTATGATGTTCTTAACAAGTCAATGAATCTGTACAATCAAACAAGCAGTGAACAAGCAACAGCAATGAAGACACTTCAAGGAGCTTTCATGACAAAGCAGAAAGTTATCAACAATTACATTAAGAAATGTGCTGTGCTTGAACAGAAACTGGAAACCCAAAGGATTGAAACAGAAAGAGTTAATAGATTGTTAAAAAGTTATTCATGTACTTCTTATGTTATTGACAGGATTTATCCAACCGTTGAAGGCATGAAGGCATTTGATGAAGAGGAAGTATCTGAAGATAAGAGTTCTGAAAAGAAGAAGGATACTGAAATGAAGATTTCTGGTAAGAAACAAGATGCCAGTTACAACAAGTGTCCACCCCCGCTTGAAAATGCATATTCTCCTAGAAATCCAAATTCAGAAAGAGTAAAAAAGGCAACCAATTTACAGTGGGAGTCTGAGTCTTCAGAAAATTTGCCAGACAACATCGATGTCACTTTCACATCGTCTGACACTGATCATGAGTCCGAATTAATAAAGAAAGTGGTCGATCAGGTGTTGGATAACGATGAAAACGAGGAGTCAAAGTCGGAGTCAAATTCAGAGTCAAAGTCTGAAACGTCAAGTCCAACAGTCAAAAAGGGCAAACGGGTGTATAATAAAGAATTTTTATTATCAAAATCTAATTTGAATGATGAAACAGTCAAAGTAGCATATACTTTGAATGATTCTGACAAATTATATTCTGATGAAGAATTTCCAATAAGAGGTGTTAAAACTGAAATGATCAAAAAGGTTTTCAAATTAACAGAAATTAATATTTCTGAAATAAAAGATGTAAATCTTTCTGAAAAATCTAAAAAGTACACTTCAAGAGATCAACAACGGTTAAACAAGAAAAAGGGTTACAGTTCTGGTTCAGGTTTTCAAAAGAAACCAAACCATAACGGTAATTTCAAAAGGAAAGGTCTTGGATTTATTCCACCGAAAAATCATAAAAATGAAAAAACTTATAAACCAAAAACTGTTTTTGTTTCAGGAATATCAACTGAAGAAGAAAAGGAGAAATTGTTCAGAAAGCAAACAAACAAAGAATTCCTTGCTAAAAAGCAAGAAGAACTGAAGAAGGATGTTGCTCAGAAAAAGGAAATGAGAACTTGTTTTCAATGCAAAATAATTGGTCATATTGCCAGGAATTGTCCAAAGGCAATTCAAACAAAACAGGGAGTTTCTCTTAAACTGAAAGAAAAGATAGGTGAGAATGAATCACCAACCAAACAATTTAAAGTTTTCAAAAATTCAACGTTTGAGGTTGGTGAGTGTTCAAAAAGGTTTTACAAGAGAAAAGCGAATCTTGACAACCACAAATGGATTGTTAAAAAATCTGATGATAGTTCTAGCAATGATTCTGATTCGACAAAATCAGAGGAGCTATCTTCAGGCGATGAATCTGATTTCACAAAGTCAGAGGAGCCACGTGTTGAGTTAAAATTGGAAACATTAGTACCGCCAATGGATGATGTCAATTTTCCACCATTGAGGGCTGAGAATTTTAAACAAAAAGTTGGTAAAATTGAGATTTCAAATCAATTTTTCTCAGAAAAGAAAGAATTTGATATTGAAAAAGCCTTTAACCCCACAGTTCAAAATATTTTTGGAAAAATGGTTGATGGGAAGGTCAAAGGAATTTTATGAGAAGAAAATGAGGAAACCAGGTAAAGATGGGTCATCCCAGGTTTGTGACTGGGATGGAACCTATTATGATTGAAAACCAGGACTTGCCGGAGCTCCCAGGTTGGTAAGAGTGGAGCATGAATCGGCATCTTTCTTGAGAAATTCACTCTGGTGATATTTCGACTTACAAGTAATTTTTGTTGATTGAATTTAAAAATGTTATATTATTCAAGTGGTTGAGAAAACAAAGTGATGAATTGATCCCCATTCCTACAAGTGGTAAAATCAACAAAACTAATTTTCCGGAAAAAACCATTTGATTAAAACAAACTTAAGTGTTTTGAAATCATAACGGGAAAATAGTTTGTTGTAAGGGGGAGTTCTGATTGTTTATGCCAAGTGGATGGCGATTTGAAGCAATTCACAATAGTTGTCACGTTACTTGTATAGTTTGTTTTCAAATGTTTCTTTAAATGATTTTGAATTTTAGGGGGAGTAAGAATTTTCAGAAAATCCAAAAACATTAGAAAATTTGAAAAAGTCAAAAACATGATAAAATGAAAAAAGAGTTTTGTTGTGAAAAAGAGGAAATGATAGTACATTAGTGGACATTCACGGCATGCTAAAGAATTGGAAAGTAAAATGTGATAAACGGTCTCACTGATGATATGCCAGTAGGTTTTTACACATTTAGTAGATTGTGACGAGATATAAACCTAAATTTCAAACTTACTTATCTCGTGCGGAACATCTCTCGGATATATGGGTAACCCCCGAAATCTTGTTTGAAAGGTCCCTTTTTCTGAGATACTAGGTCTTTATACTCAGTGATATCTGGGGTATTATTCCGGGACTTCTGATTTTGCGGAAGCAATGGCCTAGTCCCCGTATAATACTTTTCGCTTGCTTGAAATATAGCACCTCCCTCAGCATAAAAAATGATGAAACATTGCAAAATGCTAATCATGTGCTGTTGAAGAAAAGATTCTCTAAAGGGAACACACCTAAAGTAGAAGCCATCATCTCTCTGATTTTGCAGAAGCAATAGCCTGAGCTCTCATGGCCCTCGCATTTAACCCTTTACAGATATCATCTAGGTATACTCACCTGTAAGACTGAATATTGAGATCTGGATACGGGAGTATATTCTGAGATGGGATACGCGAATAAGTTTAAGTCTCTAAGACATTAATATCGTATCTCGAAACTGTTGAACTTTGTGTGAAAATTTAAGTGGATCAGTATACTGACAATCTACGTAAATCGTTTAGAACTTAAAATGTTTAAAGTTTAACGGTGTTGGTGATTTGTCTCATAAACTGATATGATCCTCTTACACAAACTCACAAAAATATTGTATGTAAATATTTCTTGATTGCATTTAGTTTAGTTAAAAAAATCCAAAAAGATTTTAGTGTGTTTTAGCATAAATTTTTGAAAATTCAAAAAGATTTTCGACAACTGATGTTGGAGAGTTGATTTTCAAAATTCCGAGTGGTAAACATGATGAACAGGTTTGGGAGAGTCTATTTAAATTGAGAAAAAAGATTTGAATATCATTCTATTCATACAAGTGGTTCATCAGAGATTAAAATTGTAAAATCATTTATTGATTTGATTGATACCTGCAACTGATGTATAAATTTGTCAAATTTTAAATTTGTGAAATTTATTTTGAGGTAGAGGATGTGCAGGTAAGCCAGGTTTTGATCCTGAGCAGGATGTGAGCCAGGTCACGATTTTGAACCTGTGGAAGCCAGATTGCGATCCCAAGCACAATTTAAGGGGGAGTCTGAAGTTGTATAGAGCAAGGTTCTGATCATGAATCTGAGGATGCTGATGAACTTAAGAAATCAAGAGATTTGATCAAAAGAAGATATAGCCAGGTCGAGATCCTAAAAAGAAGAGGAGAGAAAGATTGAGAATGTTTTACATTGTTAGATATTTCAGGAAAAGTCGAGAAGACTGATAAAGACTGAAGATTGAAGACTCGACACCAAAGACTTCGTCAACATCTGAGGGGGAGTCTGTTGGTGCATCCGTTTGTCGACTTCGTCTTGTATCGAGTCTTGTATGTAGATAGATAATTCAGGGCACGTAGTACGAGAAATATGTCAAAAATAGGTTGGGAGGTAATTTCGCATGAAATTACAAATTGTAATTTCACACGAAATCACTTGCTAATTTCGCATGAAATAGTAATTTCGTGTGAATATGATTTCGTTTGTGCTATTCCGTGCGAAATCACCTTGCCTATAAATACTAGGTGTGCCAAGTCAGTTCTAACTTTCCGGTTTCAGTACCGAACTGCTGCCGAAGTGTCTACACGGTGTAAATCTTTGTCAAATCAATCAAAAGACAGTTTAAAGTGAATATCTAGCTGAATTGAACTTGATACGTTTGTTTTCCGCCTCTCGTATTGAGGAAAAACTCTTCTGATCGACTCATTCGGGTCAGAAAACTATTCTACATGTTATCCCCAAATTATAAAATAATATAATTGGGCATTTCAAGTTTTAAAAGATCCTGTTAAAAAATCCGCTGCCAACATATTAATTACCACGGGTTCTGTCCCGCGGCTCCGGGACCGGGTAAAACCGGGACGGGGGCCGTGACAGAAAAAGGTGGTATCAGAGCCACTGATTTAAGCCAATTAAGTATTTAGAAATACTTAATTTTTCTGATTGTCATTTTGTGATTCTGTGAAAATTCAATTTTACAAAATTTTAACTTAGAATGTTGTGTGTTTCTTCATATATGCTAACATCATGAATGAACTATCCGAAGCACTTCAAAACTTTACTATCCATACCACAGATATGGATACCACCGATACCTTCCCTGACTACCAGGCTGATACTGAAGAGCCTATGGTATTCCAAGCCCAACCTCAGGAGAAACCAAAGCCGAAAAAGAGAAGAAGACTCGTAGGCTGGAGGCGTGTGCGTAGGAAGAAGCCAGCAGTACAGAAAGTTATAAAGACTGAGGATTCAAAGGATAAAGGCAAAGGAAAGGAGATCGGGGAGAGTTCCGGGCAAGTTCAAGAAATGCCATCGTGGGAGGAGCTGGATCGTAAATTTGGACTTAGTGACCTCATCGGACCTGCCGATGAAAACCTCTTCAATTACCCAGCTGAAATACAACTTTCGGTTAATTTGGAACCTGCTATCCCGTATCCTATTATCCACCCCCGACCTCCACCAGAAGAGCTAGAAGAATGGTGGACAACCGACTGGCAATTTCAGAATCTCTTGAATAACCCTAATACCTTTTTCCCTCAATTTGACCCTGAGCCTCCACTACACCCACCAATGAGTATCGAGAACTTGGCTGAACTTTACCACTATGGCGAGGAGCTGGTGGACGCAGGAAATAGAATCCGAGATGTGGGGGAGAGGATATCATGGAAGTACGACGAGAGGGAACGTCGTTTCTGAAATACCAGCTGACGGGGATGGTGTGACTGTGTGGTTGTGGTTGTATAATAATAAAAATATAATCATGTAAAATAACTAAAAATAAAACTTTGTAACATATCTGGTAATGTACGGATGCATATTAAAATATATAAAATATGGAAGTCAAAAAATCGACAATTTTGGCCATATGTGTTGACGTGATTATGTGCGATTGTTTATTATGCTTGGTTGTCATTTATTGCTAATAAGTTATATATATATTAATTACCAGATGGAACACGCTGATAATGAACCAGTTAACGAAGTTAACCAATCTGAGCAAAACAATGAAGGCCACTTTCTGAATAGACAAGATATAGAAAACATCCTTGCCCAGGGAATAGCAAATGCTATTCCAGCAATCATTGCTGCTGCCTGAAATCCAGTTGAGCCTCAACCAATTATTCCCCAGCAAACGCACTCACGGTGATAATTTCAGTAATAGTATAAATGGAGGCGGCAACATTAATAATAATGATAATGATGGAATGCAAGCCCCATTTCTTAAAAGAATGAAAGTTGCAACGCCTGGTTGCACTTACAAGGAATTTCTTGCCTGTAAACCCATCGAATTTGCAGGCAATGAAGGGGCGAGTGCTGCACTGCATTGGTTGGAGAAAACCAAGGCAGTAATTAAAATAAGTAAATGTGCCGAGGAGGATAAAGTCATTTATGCTTCACACGTTTTCAAGGAAGAAGCATTAGAATGGTGGAATACGGTATTACAAGCGAAGGGAAGTGACATGGCCTATGCCATGAATTGGGAAGAGTTTAAGTGTCTGGTGGAAAGGAAATTCTGCCCAGAATATGAAAAAGAACAAATGGCGAACAAATTTCTGAGCCACCGAATGGTGGATATTGACTGCTGAGGGTATACTTCGAAGTTTTTCGAATATGCTCGAATTGTGCCTACTCTGGCTTCGCCAAAACCGGTACTTATTTCTCGCTACATCTGGCGTTTGATTAGCGAGATCCGTGATATTGTTAAAGCTGCGAGACCCCGCACGATCGATGATGCGGTGGAACTAGCCAACACTTTGACTGACGGACTGGTGCGTACGCGAGAAGAAAATAGGAATAAGGAATTGGCTCAGAAAATTACCCAAGGATTTTGTGTGGGTAATAATAGCAATTTCAAGAAAAGAGGAACGGGGCAATCTTTCACTCCGCCATTCTGCAGGAACTGTAAAAAGAAACATTTTGGAAAATGTAATGAACCCTGCAACTTCTGCAAAGCTATAGGACATCGTGAAGAAGATTGCAGAAGGAAAACAAAGATTTGCTACAACTGTGGAGATGCTGGGCATTTCCGACCTGAATGCCCTAAATTGGTCAAACCAGCTGACAATAAGGCCAAACTTGCCGAAGGGACTACAAAGAAAAACGCAAGAGCCTTCCAGTTAACCACACAGGAAGCCGAACTGATTCCTGACGTAATAGCTGGTACGTTTTTAGTTCATGACGTTTATGCGAAAGTATTATTCGACTCTGGTGCAAACCAAAGTTTTATAAATACTTCGTTCTGCCAAGCTCTTAACCTACCCTTGACCAACCTTAGGCAAGTTTTTACGGTAGAAACGGCAGACGGGAATTCTGTTAATATAGATACAGTTTTGCAAAAAGAAAATATAGAACTTTCAGGTCATAAATTTTCTGCAAACCTATTACCCATGAATTTAGCTGGATTCGATGTCGTATTAGGAATGGATTGGTTAGTAGCCAACCATGCTCGAATCCTCTGTGATAAGAATTCCAAAGAAATTCGTGCACCCACAGGAGAAGTAATTAGGATTACAGGGGATAAGCCGCGTAAACCAATGAAGTTCATTTCTGTAATGAAAGTTGCTAGTTATGAACGAAAGCAAGGAATAATGTATATGATTTCAGTAATCATTAGCACTAAGGGTAAGGAACTTAAGGAAATTCCTGTGGTATCAGAATACTCGGATGTAGTCCCAGAAGAATTACCAGGATTACCACCAGATAGGGAGGTAGAATTTAGAATTCATTTGATTCCTGGAACTACACCCGTAGCAAAGGCACCTTACCGATTAGCACCCACCGAAATGCTAGAACTGAAAAAGCAATTAGATGAATTATTAAGCAAAGGATTTATACAACCTAGTTCATCCCCATGGGGAGCTCCAGTGTTGTTTGTGAAAAGAAAGATGGGTCGATGCGAATGTGTATCGATTATAGGGAATTGAATAAGGTTACAATTAAGAATCGATACCCATTGCCTAGGATTGATGATCTTTTCGATCAACTTCAGGGAGCTAGATATTTTTCTAAGATAGATTTACGCTCTGGAATTTCATCAATTGAAGGTACAAGAGGAAGACATACCTAAAACTGCTTTCAGAACTAGGTATGGTCACTACGAGTTTACAGTCATGCCTTTTGGACTAACAAATGCTCCGGCAACATTTATGGACATGATGAATAGGATCTGTAAACCGTACTTGGATAAATTTGTAATTGTCTTTATCGACGATATACTTATTTATTCCAAAAGTCAGGACGAGCATTGTGAACATCTACGAGCACTCTTAACTTTGTTAAGAAAGGAAAAGCTTTACGCCAAATTCTTGAAATGTGAATTTTGGCTACAGGAGGTACAATTTTTAGGACATATGGTGAATCACGAAGGTATTCACGTAGATCCCTCCAAAATAGAAGCGATCACCAAGTGGAAGGTCCCGCAATCAGCTATGGAAATTAGAAGTTTTCTAGGGTTAGCCGGGTACTATAGGCGCTTTATTAAGGATTTTTCTAAGATAGCTGTGCCATTAACTAAGATAACCTGTAAAGCAGTTAAATTTGAATGGGGACCTAAGCAAGAAGAGGCTTTTAGGATTTTAAAACAAAGGTTAACAAACACCCCAATTCTTGCCTTACCATAGGAACAGAAGATTTTGAAGTTTATTGTCATGCTTCAAAGCTAGGATCAGGATGTGTATTAATGCAACGCAAAAAGGTAATTGCATATGCCTCAAGGCAATTGAAAAAACACGAAGAAAATTACACGACTCACGACTTAGAGTTAGGAGCGATAATTTTTTCCCTTAGGATTTGGAGGCACTATCTGTATGGAAGTAAGTTTACAATCTATACGGATCATAAAAGTTTAAGATACATATTTGGACAAAAGGAATTAAACAAGAGGCAAAGAAGATGGATGGAAATTTTGAGTGATTACGACTATGATATCCGATATCACGAAGGAAAAGCAAATGTAGTTGCAGATGCCTTAAGTCGTAAGTATTATGAAAAGCAAAAGCGAGTTCGTGCTCTTAGATTAAGTTTACAATTAGACTTAATGGAACAACTAAAAAATGTTCAAGCCACAGGAATCAAGGATGATGCTGAAGGAATGAAAGGAAGAATAAAACAATTAGAGCAAGGGACTGATGGAATTTGGAGATTCCATAAGAAAAGAATTTGGGTACCTAAGCAAGGAGAATTAAGAAATAAGATTTTAGAGGAAGCCCATAAATCTAGGTATACCATGCACCCTGGAAATAATAAAATGTACCAAGATTTAAGAAATAGTTTCTGGTGGATAGGAATGAAAAAGGATATAGCTAGATATGTATATAAATGTCTAACTTGTTCACAAGTTAAAGCAGAACACCAGAAACCTTCAGGGTTACTTCAACAATTAGAAATGCATGTTTGGAAATGGGAACTAATAACCATGGATTTTGTTACTAAGTTGCCAAAAACCAGAAAAGGTAATGATGTAATTTGGGTAATTGTGGATCGATTAACCAAATCAGCTCATCTTCTACCCATGAAAGAAACCTTTAGCATGGAAAGGTTAGCAAAATTATACGTAGACGAAGTAGTATCCTTACATGGAGTTCCACTCTCCATTGTATCGGATAGAGATAGTCATTTCACTTCACATTTTGGGACTAGTTTCCAGGAAGCAATGGGGACGCGATTAAATTTAAGTACAGCCTACCATCCCCAAACAGATGGACAAAGTGAAAGGATGATCCAAACCCTAGAAGACATGCTCAGGGCATGTGTAATAGATTTTGGTGGGAACTGGGATGACCATTTACCCTTAATTGAATTCTCCTATAATAATAGTTATCATGCAAGCATTGAAGCTGCCCCATTCGAAGCACTGTATGGACGAAAGTGCAGAACTCCAGTTTGTTGGGAAGAAATAGGAGAAAGCCAATTATCAGGTCCCGAGATTGTACAAGAAACCACTGACAAGATCACTCAAATCAAGGAAAGACTGAAAACGGCTCGTGATCGTCAGAAGAGTTATGCAGACAATAGACGCAAGCCACTAGAATTTCAAGTTGGAGACAAGGTTCTCTTAAAAGTTTCTCCTTGGAAAGGAGTAGTTCGATTTGGTAAGAAGGGAAAGCTAAGTCCAAGGTACGTAGGACCATTCTCAATAATCCAGCGAATAGGACCAGTTGCCTATCGGTTACAACTACCAGAAGAGCTAGCCGGGGTACATGACGTATTTCATGTATCCAACCTCAAGAAATGTCTATCTGACGAATCCCTGGTAGTACCTCTTCAAGATATAGAGGTAAATGAGAAGTTAAAATTTGTGGAAAAACCATTGCAGATAGAAGACAGAAAGGTCAAGTTTCTCAAGCACAAAAGACTAGTACTGGTCAAAGTCAAGTGGGATTCGAAGAGAGGACCTGAGTACACTTGGGGAGCTGGAATCAGAGATGAAGCGAAAATATCCCTACTTATTCCAATAAATCTCGAGGACGAGATTTTTATAAGGTGGGGGGGATGTAACAACTCTCATTAAAAAATTATTATTTCTTATTTTATTTTGTCCAATAGGAAACCCTAATTGAGACCCCCCAAGTAATCTTGCATGACCCCTAAAATTTTCAGAACAATCGAAAATAGGATCAGGGCCCCTAAAACTCAAGGGGGGGGGGGGGTATTCCCTAATTAGTATTATCCTCGCAGTTTGTTGTCAAATGCGAATTTTATCGAACCGTCGAATCACCTAAGCTACAAATCCACGAGGCTACCCTATGCTAAAAGTGACCCATCACGCCACGCGAGGGAACCAAAAACTCAGTATAAATGCAGGGCATTGGCACTTGCATTTTGGCGTTGGTTCGACGTTAAAATTCAATTCCTACATTGAGATATCCTCTGTTTGGTGCAAAAACACACACACAAGCACGAAATTCTACCGCGATAACACTGCTATGATTTTAATGTCCGATCGATTGAAACTAATCCGATGGATGTTTAAGTGCTGCCCATAATTGGGCTATGCCTTTTTCATTCGTCGTGAGGGTTTTAATCTCGTGAGTTATCGTAAATGTTATATTAAGTTACTGACCTAGTTTTCGTGTGCATTGTTATCTGAATTAGGTTAACCAGGCTAAAAATCAGTAGGCTAAACGCTGCCCATCTAAATCTGCAATGTGAGTCATTCTCTTTTTATTAAATTGTTTCCAAAACCCTATTTATTTTCAAAGTTATAATTACAGGGATTAAGTCTTTGTAATCTTCAATTACTGCCGGTATGTGGGGTTTTGTATACATTACTTGATACCCGTCACCATTGGACAACGGGTTAGCCAATGGGTGATCTGACTATAGTCACAGATACTGTCGAGTGACAAATACCAATTTGGGGTAATTGATTGATAGAAACAATGTAATCACCCTTAATACTGCATATTATAATAATGTGTCATTTTGAGCAACTTGAGTGACTCGCCAGTATTTCCCTGCTGATAAAATCTTTTTAAAACATGTTTCAGGTGATCTGCTGTGATCCAGGAAAAAGTGTCGTGTAGCACTGAAAGCTTGAAGAAGTGGCTCAATAAAATAAAGAAACATGTTTTTGTAGAACAAGGGTTTCCCAGTGAAACCATCTTTATTGTAAATTACGGGTATTATCCCCAAATTATGAAATAATATAATTGGGCATTTCAAGTTTTAAAAGATTCTGTTAAAAATTCCGCTGCCAACATATTAATTACCAAGGGTTCTGTCCCGCGGCTCCGGGACCGGGTAAAACCGGGACGGGGGCCGTGACAACCCATTACCCCACCCCAATTAATATCTTTCTAGCAACATCAATTAACATAGTAACTTTGAAAAATAATACTTACCTGGATATTTTCTCATTCTAAAATCCAAAATTAAAATTTTGGAACCATATATATAAAAATAGGGCCAAACTTCTACTTCTACTGAAGCAATGGTGGGTGGAACCCTACAATCCAATTTAAGTCCATATGTCATACAACAATAAAATCATATAAATCCAATAATAAAATTATATAAGTCCATAATTAATTAACACAAGGGTAATTTAGGTATTTCATTAAAAACTTAACGGTAAATAGACGGTGCTAGGAGACTGGACTGAAATGGTTATGAAAGTGAAACCTCAGGGACTGAAATTGCAATTTTTAAACTAATGGACTGAAATAGTGATTTTTGATAAACCATAGGGACGAAAATGTAAATTAACTCATTTAGATATCTTTTTGTTTTTTTTTATTAATAAGGGCATTATGGTCAATTCAGGTGTATTTAACAGAATAAATGGATGGGGTTAACGGAGGTGGACTAAAATGGTTACGAAAGTGAAACCAAAGGGACTAAAATCGCAATTTTTAAACTAATAGACTGAAATAGTGATTCTTGACAAACCACAAGAAAGAAAACAGTAATTAACTCCTAAAAGATATTAAAAAAGCATCACATCTCTCCAAAAGAATTAATGAGCTAAAGAAGACACTTTTATCCATGCTTCATGCATGTGTGTGTGGATGATGAAATTAAATTTTGTTTAGATTTATATGTATAAATAAATTGATCATCCATTCTGCATGCATGTGTGTGTTGATGATGAAATTAAATTTTGTTTAGATTTATATGTATAAATAAATTGATCAGTTATTTAAATATTTTTATTCCTTTTTATACTCAGTTCTAATAAAAATTAAATAGATTTTCTTTATTTTTTTACCAAAAAGGTTTTTTTACCAAGAGGTCAAGGATTCAATTTTATAGCGGAGAATAATGTAGAATTAAAGGTAAATTAGACTGTTGTTAAAAATATATATAATCTTTTTTTGACTAAATTTGTAGAAATCAACCTTTATGTTATACCCAAACTACACTTCGTATATTTCACTATGAAATCGGCAAAAACTAAAATTTATGTTCATGTTTTGCTACAAAGTATAACCTTTAACACAAACAATTTTAGTTTTCCTGGTTAACTGCCCTCACATGCATTGCAGGTGAGGGTATTACTGTCATTTCCCATTTCCCATGTGTATTTTATATTAATTATTAATTTTTATATAACTCACTTTACCTACCCCCACCCACCTCACTCTCATCTCTCTCTAGACTCTGCAACCACCGCCACCACCATGGCTTTCGGCCAGCCACGACGCCACACACCACACACCACCGACAACCACCCCTACATAACTACCACTAGCCAGGTCCAGCACCACTCCTCCTGACCAACCCCTACTCTCTCTTGTCTTGCATCTCAACTGGAGATGAGAAAACAAATCATCGGACTTATGCAACTCACTAATCGGCTAACTCGGTTGCCGGATTTTAGGAGTCCATAAATAGCACCATACTCCGTTTCATCCATAAGTTTGCAGCTATGGTGGTTTCACGCCGGCCACCGTAGCTTCCCCTGAAACCGCCGAAACTGATTTTCCCCAAAATCAATGTTTAATTGTGGGGTTAGCCGGTTCAAAATGTAAAACGATAGCATAAAGGATGAGAAGGTGATTTTATCGTTCACTTATTTGCAGGAGGGGGAGGGAAGGTGTGGGTGCTGGGTTGGTTTATTATATATTTTTTGTATTTAAATATAATGGTAGGATCCATTTGAAATTTAAATTATAAAATTATATTATGAGAGAAAGGGAAATGATGATAATACCCTCACATGCAATGCATGTGAGGGCAGTTAACCAAGAAAACTAACATCGTTTGTTTTAAAGGTTATACTTTGTAGCAAAACATGAACATAAAGGTTGGTTTTTACCGATTTCATAGCGAAAGGTACGAAGTGTAGTTTGGATATAACATAAAGGTTGATTTCTACAATTTTGTCATCTTAGTCATTCAAGGATGTTCACTTCTTCGTTAGAAGTAGACATTCTAAACATGAATTAGGCCCTACTTCAACTAAATAACAAAAAAAATATACAAACCAGTTATCAAGTCGCAACTAAGAGGCCCGTAGACATCATTGTAGCTGGCTTTTTTTATGCCAGATTGGTCACAGAAACCATAATAACAACATATTCATTATCGGCAATTAGATTATAAACCTGAATTTAAATAACAAACGACAACGGAAAATATATATAGAAAAATGGGTCGTTTTAATTTATCCTAACATTAATGCGCATCGCCAAGTTGCCAATTTGTTTTTGTAGGCTCATGAATCTGGGTTTGACCGGTTGTTTGTATTAAGTCATCTCTGTATTATAAACGCAGATGTTAAACATCATAGACTATTTACACATGATGTAACAATCACATGTTTACCAAATTTAAATACCAAGCCAATGTACAACAACCAAAACCCAATATTGTAAGACCCCAAATCATGTTTTAACCATAAAGACGCAGCGGGAATACGAACCTTAAAATTTCTTTCTTTATAAACGTGTTAACATACTTGAAAGTCGATTTTAAAAATAGCACTTTTACAATAAATACATTCTTCATTCTCATTTATGAAATAAAACATAATATGTTTATTAAATTACATAATCACACATTCCCGTATAATCTATCTTATGACTCGATCTTCGACCGCTTACACCTCATGATGATGATCCGTGATTCCGTACAACTTGCATTCACCACATACATTCACATCATTAGTACTTGGTGACATTATATATAATCTAAGATTCATAATTATAGGACCACGTCGCGTTCTATCCTCATATACATTCCATTTGGTTATCTTTCTGAATTCAAGTATTTCATCTCGGAGTTTTAACCTTCAATGAGTCAACAATAATGTACCTGCATTCCATTTCATTCCCAAAGGTAACCCAGTTAGCACCGTTAATACTCATATATATTTACACCATACATACATACATACATACAAGTGTCACTCATTCGAATAGATATGGTTTAATAAGACGCATACATATTATCTAAACCAACTCTTTTGAGTATGATAAATCCTACTTCATACACTTACCCATCTATCCAAACTCTTACATACAACTTTGTTGGTGTATATTTCGTACGTCTGCCACTGTGCGAATAGTTAGATAGAGCGTGCGTTAAATATTGTATAGAATAGGAGAAAGTTGGACACGGTTTCGTTAATGTAAAAGTCCATCCGGACGGATGACTATCCAGCCGGATGACCATCCGGACGGATGAGAATCCGGACGGATGGACACATAGGTAGTTGTCTATAAATAGGGACTTGGGGTTCCCATTTGGACAAGCTTTTGGTGCCCTAAGGGGACATGCTATTCGTATGGTTTCATGGTGCTGTAATCGTCAGAGAATCAATAGAAACCACTTGAAATTGACTGCTCAGTGTCGTATTCTGTTTCTACTCCTTTCTTAGTCAAAATAACGAACCGAACACGTCGTATCGGGACCGAAGCTCCGTCAAACTCGCCGGTTCCTGGATTAACAAACTTACATTCCTACATATTCATACTAACAATTCTTAGTCACAAACTACTATACATATAAGTCTCCTACATACCAACCTACGTGTATACTCATTTATATTCGTGTTTAATAATGGGTTCCATTTACTAACATACAATTAATCTATTCATATATTCCTACATATTTACTTCGTTCCCACACATACTTGCATACACACCCCGTTCTTACCCGTACCTCATAAACACACTTTAATGAGTTTGGGGTACATTTCAGGAGCTTAAAAATGAGTTCTATAATCACCCGTACCTAATAAAACTACATGGTAAGGTTGGGGTGTATTATGGAAGTTTAACAGGGCTTGGGAATGGGTCTACGGGGTCCGGAATCGAAGAAAAACGAAGAAACGGGGCTGTTGGCATCGGCTGGCACATAGACAGCAACTTATGGCGTCAGCCAACTGCTGCCCAGCGTCGGCGACGTAGCCTCTGCAGCACCGACGTCGGATTTCATTTTTTTCAATGTTTCGACCCCCGTTCGTGCATCTCGAACTTCCCAAATCGTAAAATAACATTATTCCAAGCCCCCAAATCATTCTAACACTTAACCCCATGTCTTCATAGTCAAATCTATACTTTTATCATACATTCATGATTTTAACCCGTTTGATTTTACCAAGTTATTTTCGACATAGTTAACTACTTATGGCCCGCTACAACAATACTTACCTTAGTACTATGATTACCTAAACATTCTTACATTGTTCCCATACCATAACATCCAAATTCCACATCCGGCACATACTTTCTACATTTTGACCCGTTTGAACTTAACGAGAGTTTTTATTCATAACTAGTCTGCATATTACCCAATACGACCTTACTTACTTTCGTTCTACCATTACTTACCCATCCTTTTTGCAATCAAAACTCATTACATAATAATAAATTTAGTTCAGAAATCACTTACCTTAAGCGTCCGTATTCGTGATTGCTTCCTCGCCTCCTCTTGTAGTTAGCCTTCTGTGCTTGCGTCCTTGACATGATGCTTATCCACATGGTTGTTAGGTTGAGATGATAAGGAATCCTCATTCATGGAAAGCTTCATCATCTAATTTGATCTTGATTCGGGAGAATTTGTGATGGATTGAATCAAGGAAGTTCTTGCTCTCCCTCTCTCTAAACATGACATACATACACACACTAACTAGTGTTTTGATTTTATAAACTTCTAATTCAAGTTGCTAGATTTAGTCCCTCATGTTTGCCATATTATTTTTACTTGGTCGTAACTTATCTACTTAGTTACCAATAACCCTAACCAAGTTAGTTAGTCTTACTTATTTATGTCATGCCATATCCCAAGAAGCCTTACTAGTTAATTAAGCACTTGGGTTTTTGGGGCGTTACAAATATACAACAATAATAAAGTTGTGATTTAACCAAATGCTGCCAATTTATATGTATATTATCAATTAGCAACAAATTCCTTATGCATTATGTATAAAAACAAAACGCCAAAGCACCAATTAATGATCAGAAGCACGACATGGTTCCAACAAAGATTGCCATGCCAGATGACGAGCACCATCACAACCATTATACACATGTATTGTAATCACTCTCAAATATGCATAAAGTCATCTTCATCAAGAGCCGAGTTTCAAACAATATGGATGTTAACATAAACATAAAACACCACTAAAGCCATACGTACAACAACCCAAAGCATCCATATATAAACCGAGTATACAACTCGAAAACATCTAGGCTCAGAAGCTACACATAGCTGCAAGAAAGACTAGCACGCTAAATGAGAAACACCATCATAGCCATTATACATACGCGTTGCAATAACTCTCATATGAGCAAGAAGCCATCTTCATGGAGACCAAAAGTTTTAGATGAACAAAAATAAATAAAGTGTACTGCATAAAGCAAAAAATCTTAGGGGCTGTTTGGCAACCTCTGAACTACTAAGTGTCGAATAGTTAGAGGTCTGACCGAGTAAGAGGCTCTGAACCAGTAAGTGTTGTTTGGCTAAAGTTCTGAATAAATATGTAAAATGACTATTTTACCCCTTTGAACAATTTTGTGTTGAATGAAATGTATCTGGTGGTTGTCGAGTACTGATGGTGGTTGTTAGTGGTGGTGGATGGTGGTGACACTCGTGGTTGGGGGTGTTTATCATAGGTGGTGTTAGTAGTGGGTGGTGGTGGTTGGTGTGGTCGGTGGTGGCTGAAGTTTTGGGTTAAGGAAGATTATTGAGGCAAGTATAAATCTGTTTTTTAACCCTTCAACATCATTTTTATCACTTAATCATTAAGAGCACAACTAAACCATTAAGAGGTGTTATTTTTGTGAGCCAAACACCCTTACCTCTTACTGATTTAGAGGTAGTCTCTTAACAGAGTCATTAAGAGGTCACCAAACAACCCATTAGATGAACACATAGTGTCATCGTCATCAATATCTCAAATGAACACAAAGAAATAAAATCAATCCGTATTAAACCAAAAATCTTAGATGAACACATAACGTCATCGTTATGGATATCACGGCAGGCTTACAACCCAAAAAATCAAAATATCACAAAACAAAACCAAACACTGGAAAACATATGACATCACCAGAAAACAGAGATGGACACATAGTGTCATCGTCGTTGATATCACATTGGCTTTACAACCCAGAAAATCAAAATATCACAAAGATAAACCAAACACCGGAAAACATACCCTATCACTGGAAAACAGTTACGTTAGGCATCACCGGCAGAACCGGTATCATTGGTAGAAACCCATTAAGCCGATAAACATCCTTTAAATGGTAAAAATCAAAACATGTCACATCAAAGGAAATGGAATGCCCATAACCAAAAACGGTGACCATACATATAACTTGGAAACATGCCGGTAGGTCATTACCCAGAAAGTATCAAAATGCAAACACATAGGTGTGCGTCTACCGGCAAAAGCAATCAAAATATCCAAATAAAACAAACCACCGTAAAAGACGACGCAATCTAAGCCAGAAAACCCTAAACGGGTGACAGTCCAAATGACGCATCCCGAATAAGCCTCCTTAAATACCAACATGTGTTACAAACCAAAAAACCCTAGGTACAACCTAGATAAACACATAAAACAACCAAAGCCTTATGTACGACTACCTAAAGTAACCCAATGTTATTTATTGATATTATAAACTAGATTATTCATACATCTGTATAAATAACAGTAAAAAAAGAAAACATTTATATACAATTGAATTGACCGCGAATAAAATTGCTTAGAAGCAGCCAATGTCGTGTATAAAATGCAAAAAGTTGAATATGACCTTCTAACTTTTGAAAAACCAACTTACTCCAACTTAAAAATGATTTATAGGACCATCAAGAAGGTGCCAACATACAAGTAAAAACGATTGTATCTCCATCATCATATTTATTAAAATCTTAAAAGGTTGATTCAATGGATGAATTTGATTAATTAATTCGTGTTTTAGCCCCCAATTTCTGAACAAGCAAACAATTTTATAGTATATAATTACCTATTAAAAATATTTTATGATAATGATAATTCACCCTTTTCTCTTATATCTTATACCCTATAGATTTTATGATAATGATAATTCACCCTTTTCTCTTATATCTTATACCCTATAGATAATTATATATATTTGATACCAAATATGGTTTCTAGTTATCAGAAATCATTAATTAAAACATGAACAAGTTTAACGATTTATCATCATCACATGTATATAATTCTTGATAAGGTGTTGTATCTGAGGAAGCGAGTAACCTCAAACATAGTAAAGTGCTTTAAGGATATGTAAGTTGCAGCAGCTTCGGTTGTCATTATTGGTTTACTTTGCCTACTATTTATTTAATTTGTACACGTTTTAAATAACAATTTTACATGCATCCTGTCATTTTCTCTAACGATCATCCATCAACCCAGTTAAACGCACCCAAATGCCCCTCACGTTAGAGGCGAAGTTGTCAATTTACCTTACCTAAACCATTAAAAAACCCCCAAACGATTTTTTTTAAGTTAAAAACGAACAGTTTAAAAAACAAATGGCTTAAAATAAACAAATGATTTTAAAAAAAATGAACCATCTAAAATGGCGATTTTAAAAAATGAACGTTTTAATACACCGGACTGTTTGTTTTTTAAAGCGTTTATTTTTTCAAATCGCCAGTTTTAAATCGTTTGTTTTTTTAAAAAAAAATTAAATCTTTCGTTTTTAATTTGCTTTAAAAAGTTTGTTGTTCTAAACGTCTTTTATAAACGGTTTTAAAATAGTTATGTTTACGACTATTCAAATGAAAACAACCATCGCTAAAATGGACATTTTATATTCAGTTTAATAATCATCATGTTGATAAAAAAAAAATTTACAGATATACAACAACTAAAGTTACATGTCATAATCAAATATTATAAATAAGTATCGGTTGCAAATATATATTAGGGAAAGTTACAGTACAAATAAACTTAACATACTAAATATACAAATTGTATGAAAAGGACAAAAGAAGATGGTGACATTTTTGTAATTATCAGTAACTATCAAAATTACTCTTGTAGAGTAATTTTGATCTTTTGTAGAGTAATTTTGTAAAATGTTCATGTAGAGTAATTTTGGTCTTGTAGGGTAATTATCAAAATTACACTAAACCCAAACACCCCCCCCCCCCCCTCCCCCATTGTAATGTTCAAGTTAAAAATCAAGCTTAATTGCTTAAATAAAATGTTTACACTTAAAAGAAAAACTATAAAACTAATACAGGAAAGTTCCTGTACAAATAAAGTTAACGTACTAAACGTACGAATAGCATGAAAAAGACAAAAACACACGGTGACATTTTTGTAATTATCTGTTTGTAGGGTAATTATCAAAATTACTCTACAAATGATACTGTAGAGTAATTTTGATCCTCTAGAGTAATTTTGTAAAATGTTTTTGTAGAGTAATTTTGGTCTTGTAGAGTAATTTTGATCAAAAAACTATATCTCAGCAAAAAAAACCCCAAAAAACCTAACCCCTCACCCCCACCCAAACTAAATGCTAAAAACTAAGCATAAAGCTAAACCTTATAACTAAATGCTAACAAAATTACTCTACAAGATCAAAATTACTCTACAGGATCATTTTACAAAATTACTCTACAAAAGATCAAAATTACTCTAAAGGATCATTTTACAAAATTACTCTACAAGATCAAAATTACTCTACACAATTATTTGTAGAGTCATTTTGAATTATATGTTAATTAATAAACTTGCAGGATAATTTTGATTCACTTGTAAAAGTAATTTTGATACAGAGTAATTTTGATACACTTCTAGATTAATTTTGATAATTACCCTACAAGAACAAAATTACTCTACAAGAACATTTTACAAAATTACTCTACAAAAGATCAAAATTACTCTACAAGAGTAATTTTGATAGTTACTGATAATTACAAAAATGACACCGTGCTTTTTTGTCTTTTCCTTCAGTTTGTACGTTTTGTACGTTAACTTTATTTGTATTTGATCTTTATCCAATATATATCATATATACAATTCAAAAAACAAAAACCAAAGAATATAAAAATGAGTGGTTTAGTAAACAAGTGATTTAAAAAAGGCGTACCGGTTAAACGAAGTTTAATAAATAGTAAATAAATTAAGTATATTCAATTTTAAAAGAGAAAATAAATATATTAGTATAACACATATATAGGTACGGGATCATGAGAAAACGCCAAAAGATATGAGAACGGTGAGAATGGATTCTGGCGTAACACGTGTCACGCGACATAGTGAAGGGCGGGGGGGGGGGGGGGGGGGGGGGGCTTTTTTGCCCTTATATATTCTTTTTTTAAACGCATCTCACATCACTTCTCCATTTTTGGCGTTTAACAAATATGCGGCGTTTTTATTGTTTTTTTAGATCAGGACCATAGTAAATATTTTGGCGTTTTAACTAAGTATGACTTTGATTGTTGTGTCATGTAGGATGCAGGCCTATAATGTGACAGACAATTATGACGTTTTGAAAAGATAAACAAATTCAATTTTCCATGTAGTGGCTTTTAATATAATAAATGTTTGGCAATAATGTTACCGTCTTTTTATTTTACTGTTTCGTCAATTAGTGTTGTTTTTCCAGTAATACTTTGTTTGCCATTTTTTGGCGTTTTATATAGCACCAACGTGCTTTGCAAGCATCCGTTCTCACAGTTTTTATACTATCAGGCGTTTTGGTGTTTGTAGTTTTTGGCGTTTTATACTCAATTTTTTTTATTAGTAGAGAATTAGATAATAAACAACAGAGAATTAGATAACAAACAATAGAAAATGAAAAAAAATTAAAAATTCTAATATAATTTCTCATCCAAATCTTCACTGTCATCAGCCTGTTCTACTTTAACATTTTTGGTGTTTTGAACCTGTTTTGAATATCTTACATAGATGCTAATTTTCCTATATACCGCCCGTCTTTAGAAGATGCTTATTTTTAGTGGCATCCTTTATTTTGGTTTGATATATACTTGTTGGTGACATGTTGAAGATCAACGCCTACTCGAATGTATTGATCCCTTCATGCCATCCATATATCCATCAAGAACAAAGTGACATGATGACATATCAGTGTCATCAGTCTCCTTTTCATGAATATTTGTCCATATCATTAAGCAAAAGCTTATAGAGATACCCACCTCAAAGAAAAATCCATTCAGTGAAACTTCATTCAGAACAATACTCAATATAGAAAAAACGAGGTTTCCCATCTGTGGCTTTTTTATATTCACCAATTTACACATATTTTAGTCCCCCATTTTATCCCCATTTTATGCGTTTTCGGCCGTAAAACCGTTAATCGGATACTTAATCAGGTATAATTTTGTTTACAGGTCTAAAACAACATGCCAAACAAGATGATGGTGAAAACGAGGACTTTTCGGACGAAACGACAAAGCTGCGAACATTCTGTGAAGATTCTGACCTGGGCGTTTGGCACGACCGTGCAACGAATGGCAAGACCGTGCGAATCCGACAACATAGCCCAGCCCGGCAGTGCACGCCAGTGCGATCCGGAGTGCAAGCCAGTCCCGGAGTTGAACGATCATGCGGATGGTTGCACCCCGTGCGGATCTGATGTCTAGCACCAACCCGGAAATGCACTGCCCGTTCAGATGTTCGTGCCACCCTAACCCGGAGATGCATGATCGTGCCACCAATGGAACGGTCGTGCGACTACGAAATCTGGTCAAGATCTGATGATGTCACACGGTATGGTGAACAGTGATTCAAAAGTGAACGGTCGTGCATTTTATTGGCACGACTGTGCGATCGCAAAATTATTTAAAAAACAGACAGCAGCATTCTGTTCGTAACTCTGGATATTTTGGGAGCTCTTTAAGCGATTTTCAGGCTCCGGAGGCATTAGCTTTCACCCGGATTCAAGCCACATTGTGCCGATTAGCTCCGTTATCTTCCGGATTCTTAATCTAGTGCTTGTTTATGGTTTGATTCTCTAATCTTTCCATAATTTTGTTAATGTTTCAAGCATTTAGATTAATGTTTTATGTATTATTGTAAGCCTTTGGGCAAAAACAATACAATCCCTTGCTTAATTATAACCATTAGTATGTTAATTTTGTTTGTAATGACACTTGTAAGTATTTTCTATGTTAATCTTTGATGATTAGTTTACAACCTTGTTATTGTTGTTGATTTCTTGATTATAAGTAATTATGTTGGATGATTAGTATATGGTTAGTTGAGATAGTTGAAAGATGAAGCTTAATTAATCATGTATTAGTAGACTTTGAACATGCTTAACTTGTTTAAAATGTGTGCACCATGATACTAGAAATGGTTAGTGGTTTAATAAAAGGTAATTATTGTTAATCAAGAAAGCTTTCCGTCACGTAAGGACCTTAATGGGTTAGATGGTGTTGTTATGAATTATTGCCATGAATTATTAGCTTAGTTAGTAGTTTAGGCCAAAATTGCTATCTTGGTGAATTTATATGCAAGATTTGTAAAATGAACTCGGTTGTGATTTAATCTAGTTTATGCTTGTCTCGGTGGTTGCATTGTGTTTATCGGTGTCACTTTCCTTGATTAAGTGAGGTTAGAAAACTCCTAACGGATGACTAACTTATTTTTAAGAGATTTTCATAGACATTTATCAATTGCACGTTAAAGAACAATTTTAGGTGGTTAAAGTGTGTTTATCGTTTTAGCTTTCCGAATGATTGTCATGTTAGGATTCCCGAAATGGATACTAATTGTCTTGAAAATGAAGAATTGACCAAATGTTTCTAGTGAAAAAACCGACTTAGTTTTCATGCTATGGTTGTGTATAAAGCAAGGTTATATATCTATTTTCTTATTTGGAGTCTATTATGTTTTTATAAGTATTTGTTTATGCTTATTTTAGTTTTTATAAAATCACACAACTTATCTTTCTTCCGTTAATTTAACGACAAAGGTCTAGTATTATTACTCCGCCCACTTCCTTGGATCGATACTTGGTTCTTACCGATACTTTACTGCATATATGACGGGGTACACTTGCCTCTTTCGTGTGTGTTTTGATGTTGAAGTATAAATCACTTTTATAAATTTAAAACCGAATCGTGTGTAAATTCATTATAAAAAATATGTATATACACGCACATGTCAAGTTTTTGGCGCCGTTGTCGGGGAGGTGGCGAGCTTTAGGAACGACCCGAGTCATTATTTTTATCGGTGCACATATTTGTTAATATTTGTGAATATTTTCCGATTCATTTATTTGTTAATATTTCTTGTTTTAATTTAATTTATTCGTTTTCCAAGTCTATTTTTAACACTTGTAAATTTTTAGTCCATTTATTTGTTCGAATTCGAACTCATTATTTATTTATTCTTTGAGTTTTCGGCTCCGAAAAATTATTTTCATACTAGCCGATTCGATTATTTGATTCGTTTTGATTTTTATAAAATTTCGGGCCCATTTTTGAATTTTTATAAAATTTCCAGCCCATTTTTATAAATATTCTGTTTCATTTCAGCAAAAAAAAAACTAATAAAAAAATAAAAAACAGCATTATTATATTAGTAAAATATTCATTGTGTCAATTTTTCGTTTGCAGGTTGATGTCCTCAACCCCCGCTCCCGATCCTGTTGAGCCGTCAGACGAACCCGAGCGCGATCTGAGGAGACGTATTTGTGATAGATCCCGCGCGGTAGCGCTGCTACTCGCAGTTGGTGAGCAGGAGCAGGTGGTACCCGCTGAAGCCGAGGGCTCAGGGGCAGCAGGAAACAGAATCATGGCAGACGTCGATCGACCTTTGAATGACTCGAATCAGCCTGGCGGGGCAGGCCTGGAGCCGAGTATCCTACAGCCGACTATAGATGCACCTACTTTTGAAATTAAATCTAGTATTATTGGTGCATAATTCGGTGCAGTTTGACGGGCTAGAGCATGAGGATCCCGGAAGACATATTGCTGCTATTCTCGCTGTTTGTTCGACATTCAGGATTAGAGGTGTTTCGGAGGATGCAGTTCGGTTGAGGTTGTTTCCATTCTCACTGCGTGACAAAGCTAGAGCTTGGCTTATGTCACTTCCAGCTGGGTCCATCAGGACCTGTAATGAGCTGGCGGAGTTGTTTATGCAAAAATATTTTCCACCTGAGAAAACAACCAAGCTATGGAACCGGATTGTGACCTTTCGCCAAGATGAGGGAGAGTCGTTGCACGCGGCCTGGGAGAGATTTAAAGATTTGTTAATTGATGTACCACATCACGGCTTCTCCAAAAGACAGCTGGTCTTGGCATTCTATCAAGGGCTTAGTTACAACACGCAGGAGAGATTAGACGTGAATGCAGGAGGCGATCTAGGAACACAGACGCCGAATGAAGCGTATGATATCATAGAAAAAGTTGCGTTGAAGTCTATCTCGCGTCGAGAAAGAGATAGAGGCCGGGCAACAACATCATCATCATCTCGCCCAGGAGTTCACGCTGTGGACGACTATAGGGCCATTACTGCACAAATCTCGGCTCTTTCAGCGAAATTCGATAAGTCCCAGATAGCTGCACAAACTGGTTCAGGGTGTGACCAGTGTGGAGTGTCACACGAACCTGGTGCATGCTTTCAGGGAGTCGTGTACGAGGGCCACGAAGAAGTGGATTTTGTGAGTAATCAGGTAAGGCCGCAGAACAATCCCTACAGCAATACCTATAACCCCGGATGGAGGAATCACCCAAATTTTGGGTGGCGAGCGAATGTGGGTAATCAAAACCCATTGGGATTTACTCAGCGTGCTCCAGCGCCACAGCAGGCTCAAGGTCAGCAATTTCAGCCATACAACCAACCTTACCAGCAACGTCCATATTCGTATCAGAATCAGGGCACTAGGAGTAGTTCCCAGCAGCAGACCCCTCAATCTAGTTCCAAGCTGGAGGACATGATGGCTCAGCTTCTTACTAGCTCCTCGAGTGCGAATCAGTTGGCTAAAAAACGATACCAACAAAGCGAGGATCGTTTTCTTTCCCATGAGGGAGAAATGAGGAGTCACAAAGCCTCAATTCAAAATATCGAGAACCAGGTTAGTCAGCTTGCAAAGATGATGCCTGAAAGACCCCAAGGTGGTCTTCCGGGCAATACCGAGCCAAACCCGCGCGGGCATGTGAATGCGGTCATGACCAGGAGTGGTAAGACTACCGGACCCGACATATCGGACTCATCACCGATCACTGGAGCGGTCCCGACTGATACACCGGACGAGGTGCAAGCCAGGCTACGCCCAACAAGTACAGCACAAGTCCAGGAGCCAGTCAAAGATTACACTCCACCAGTACCTTATCCGGACAGGCTGAAGAAGCAGAAAAACAAAGAACAATACGGTAAGTTTCTTGAATTGTTTAAACAACTTCACATAAATATACCGTTTGTTGAAGCCTTGTTCCAGATGCCAAAGTATGCAAAATACCTAAAGGACATCCTCTCGAATAAGCAGAAGCTCGAGGATATATCATGTGTGGTGATGAATGAAAGTTGTTCTTCCGTTTTCCAAAACCGTCTGCCCACGAAAATGGGAGATCGGGGTAGTTTTACGCTCCCTTGTTTGATTGGAAACATGTCTGTCAGCCATGCATTGGCTGATTTGGGAGCGAGTATCAACCTTATGCCCTATAAGGTTTTTACTAAACTGGATCTGGGTGAGCCGTCACCCACTAGAATGAGCATTCGGTTGGCAGACCGTTCAATCAAGTATCCGCGTGGATTTGTTGAAAACATGCTTGTTAAAATCGATAATTTTGTTTTCCCCGTGGATTTTGTTATTCTTGACATGGATGAAGATTCAAGAGTGCCATTGATACTTGGGCGCCCGTTCCTCAATACTACGAGGACGATTGTTGATGTGGCAGCTGGCCAAATCACGCTCCGACTCTCCGAGTAAATGACGAGCACGTGACATTTGATATTAATAGATCAATACAACACCCGCAAAGTCACGGTGATATGCTTTATTATGTCGACATTGTCGACGCATGTGTGTGCTCTCATTTCCAAGGCACTATTGAAGAGATTGATTTGGACACACGTCTGTTGTGTGGGGACCTGATTGGCATTACGCAGAAGGGCCACGATTTCGAGCAGCCAGTCTATCAGATTGGTGACGATGGTTCCCAGAGTCCGGAGCGGTTTCTAGAAATTGGCCATGTTGAAGAAGAGAAATCAAAACCTTCGATTGAAGATCCACCGTCTTTGGAGTTGAAAGAACTCCCACCACATCTCGAGTATGCATTTCTGGATGAGGAGTGTCGCTTGCCGGTCATCATTTCGGCATTATTGGAAAAAGATGAGAAGAAGCAGCTTCTCGAGGTTCTTAGACTTCATAAGAGAGCAATTGCGTGGAAGATTATGGACATCAAGGGCATCAATCCTTCTTTTTGTACTCACAAGATTCTGATGGAAGACGAGTACAAACCATGTGCACAGCATCAGAGGCGTTTAAATCTGAATATGCAAGACGTGGTGAAGAAAGAAGTGATTAAGTTGTTGGATGCCGGGTTGATTTATCCTATATCCGACTCTGTGTGGGTGAGTCCAGTGCAGGTAGTACCCAAGAAAAGTGGTTTTACTGTAGTCTCAAAAGATAGGAATGAGCTAATTCCTACCCGTACCGTCACTGGGTGGCGAGTTTGCATTGACTACCGCAAACTCAACGATGCTACTCGTAAGGATCACTTCCCGCTGCCATTCATCGACCAGATGTTGGAGCGTCTTTCGGGGAAGTTGTATTACTGTTTCTTGGACGGGTTCTCTGGATACTTCCAAATTCCTATAGCTCCTGAGGATCAGGAGAAGACTACCTTTACCTGCCCCTTCGACACATTCGCCTACCGGCGTATGCCTTTTGGGTTGTGTAATGCACCGGCGACCTTCCAGAGATGCATGGTTGCAATTTTTCATGATATGATTGAGGATTCTATGGAGGTTTTCATGGATGACTTTTCGGTATTTGGGGATTCCTTCGATCATTGTTTGGAAAATTTGAAGAAGATGTTGAAGAGGTGCGAAGAAACGAATCTGGTCCTAAACTGGGAAAAGTGCCACTTCATGGTGAAGGAGGGCATAGTTCTGGGACATAAGATTTCTCGTGCTGGTATGGAGGTCGATCCAGCTAAAGTTGACATTATTTCACGACTTCCGCCTCCCACCTCTGTGAGAGCGATACGGAGCTTTCTTGGTCATACGGGGTTCTATAGGCGATTCATCAAGGATTTTTCAAAAATCGAAAGGCCCATAACCCATTTGTTAGAGAAAGACGCTCCGTTTATCTTTGGAGATGATTGCTTGAGGGCTTTTGACCTTCTCAAGCAAAAGTTGATTGAGGCCCCTATTTTGGTTGCGCCTGACTGGAGTTTGCCATTCGAAATTATGTGCGACGCGAGCGATTACGCTACAGGGGCCATTCTAGGTCAAAAGAAAGAAAAGCACTTTCACCCGATCTATTATGCGAGCAAGACTCTTCACGACGCTCAGGAGAACTACACCACGACTGAAAAAGAGCTCTTAGCTGTTGTTTTCGCATTTGACAAATTTAGATCGTATTTGGTGCTTTAAAAAACAATTGTGTATACTGATTACGCAGTCATCAGATATCTTTTCAGCAAACAGGACGCTAAACCGCGTCTCATCAGATGGATCTTGTTGCTGCAGGAGTTTGATATCGAAATTCAAGATAAAAGGGTGCGTTGAATGTAGCGGCTGACCATCTATCTTGGTTGGAGCATGGAGACGTCAAGGACACGCGTTGGGATTCAATCAATGACAATTTCCCACATGAGTCGTTGATGGGTGTTGAGATATGCGATGAGTCACCATGGTTCGCTGACTTCGCGAACTATCTTGCTTGCGGGATTCTGATTAAAGGGTTGACTCACCAACAAAAGAGAAAATTGTTTTCGGATGTCAAGCACTACATTTGGGACGATCCTTTCTTATTTAAGGTTGGTGCTGATCAGGTGATCAGAAGATGCGTTTCAGGAAAGGAGGCGACCGATATTCTGCGCCATTGTCACGAGTGACCTACCGGAGGCCACCATGGAGCCAATTTCACCGCCAAGAAGGTGCTTGATTCCGGGTTTTATTGGCCGACTATTTTTCGTGATGCACAGAGTTGGGTTAGAGCGTGCGATGCCTACCAGAGGGCAGCAAATATATCGGCACGTGATGAAATGCCTCGGAACTGGATTCAAGTTTGTGAAGTCTTCGACATTTGGGGGATAGAATTCATGGGACCATTTCCCCCCTCACGAGGAAATAAGTACATCCTGGTCGCGGTTGATTATGTATCAAAGTGGGCTGAGGCACAGGCCTTACCCACCAATGATGCTAGGGTGGTCGTGAGATTTTTGAAAAGTTTGTTCGCCCGGTTTGGCGCTCCGAAGGCGCTTATCAGTGACAGAGGGACTCACTTCTGCAATACACAGCTTGAAAAAGCTTTGTCCCGCTACGTTGTGCATCACCGTTTATCCACGCCCTATCATCCACAGACGAGCGGGCAGGTGGAGGTCACAAAACCGGGGACTAAAACGAATCCTTGAGCGGTCAATAAGTGCAAACCGCAAGGATTGGTCGGACAAACTAGACGAGGCGTTGTGGGCTTTCCGTACGACTTACAAGACCCCTATTAGGACTACTCCCTTTAGGCTTCTTTACGGAAAAGCGTATCATTTACCTGTGGAGTTGGAGCACAAAGCGATGTGGGCTCTAAAAACTGCTAATCTGGACCTAAAAACCGGAGGTGGAGCCCGGTTCTTCCAGATTCACGAGCTAGAGGAGCTACGACAACAAGCTTATGAAAACTCCGTGCTATACAAAGAGCGCACCAAGAGATTGCACGACAAACGCTTGAAGGACCATAAGCAATTCCAAGCGGGCGATCTTGTTCTTCTCTACAACTCGAGGTTGCGTTTATTTCCGGGAAAACTACATTCACGTTGGACAGGACCATACACGGTAAAAGTGGTATTTCCATATGGGACTGTTGCAATAGAGAACGCGGACGACGTTATTTTCAAGGTAAATGGTCATCGTTTGAAGCTTTACGTCGCCGGGCTGATCGAGTCGGCGGTGGAGGTTATCGAGCTCGACGTCCCGCACACATCATAAGTGTGGGGAGGAGAGTCTACGCTACTGACTCGTGGATTAAAAATGTAGCAAGAGCGTCTTTGGCGCTTTAGGGGTAAAATCGTCCATTTTTATGTTTTTGTCGTTTTAGCGTAATTTAGGTGTGTTTCGTAGTTTTCGTAAGTTTGTACAATTTTTAAACGTGCCGAGCGTAGGGTCTATGTGGGAATAATGTTAGATCAGTTTGCAGATGGTAAAAATGGCAAAAAAAAAAAGGCGAAATCGGCTGCTGAATCTGCATTCTGCAGAAAACAGACAAGTCTGCAGATATGGCACGGCCGTGCCATAGACCGCATGCCCGTGCGATTGCGGGCTGGCCAGCACCTCGAGTTGCACCCCTGTGCATTACCCAGGTCAACGTGCAAGGATTGGTCAACACCGGTGACGCACGACCGTGCGAGAGGTCGCACGCCCGTGCGAATGGCTAAGGGCATTTTGGTCATTTGTGTAGTATAAAGACCCTTGTCTGCAGCCCCCATTCTCATTCGCGAACCCTAAACTGCACCAGCCGTTCCAGACCGATTTTCCCTCAAATCGCACCAATTTTTCGCACGGTTTCACATATCCTTTCGCACGGTATGTTTTTTCTTGTCGATTTTCTGTTTCATCCTTGTTCTAGGTTAGATTCGTTCGATTTCTTCAAGGCTTTTTAGGGTTCCCTTCATAAACAGAAGCGAAACCCTAGCCCTTCCAAGAATCATATGTCTCGTGAGCATCCGGTTGATTTTCTGACCCCCGTTGGCCCAAAACTTGTTGATTTTTGAAAAAATCTGGCTATTCAGAATCGGGGGTTGAAATCTGCAGAAAAAACGTGTCGCACGGTCGTTCCTCAGGTGGAACGGTCGTTCAGTACCGGTTGTTCACTGGATTTGTTATGGTCTCGGACATGCACGGGGGTGCCATTGACTGCACGCCATGCAAGTCCGACTATAGCCGACCACCATTGCTGATTCTCGGGAACGCACGACCGTGCGGTTGGAGGCACGCCCGTGCCAATCGCCCAGATCAGCGGGACAGTAGCTTCAAAACTGTGTGTTCGGCTGTTCCGAATGAAATTTTTTCTGTTTCTCCTGTTCTAACTGTCATCCCTCATGCAGATGGACCATCCCTTCCTACAATTCGACCCCGAAGACGAGAAAGAAAGTCTTTGCATCCCGAAACTTCACGCATTGTGGCAAAGGCGAGGGCAGTTCGGCATCCCTAGAAGACTAGACTGGGATGTTATGACTGAATTAAATCAGCGCGATCGACTCGAAAACATGTTAACAATTCCGCTTTTGCATTTGGTCGCCATCGACCGCCCGATCTATCGAGAGCTTACACTAGAATTCTTCACTACCTATTCTTACGACAAGCCAAAAGCGCATAAAGTTCCAAACTTCCGCTACAGGAACAAGGTAAATTTTAGACTAGGCCGGCGTTGGCATAATTGGACAGTAGGAAGATTGGGTCGAAGACTAAGAATCTACACCAATGAGGATATGGATTCAGAGTTCTTTACAGATCAGTTCACCTTCCCAAGTGAAGAGGCGCGAGGCGAGTTTTGGGCTCAAATTGCAGTTGGAGACCCATATGATCCTCGGATGTCAAAGGCTTCAAGGTTATGAGACCCATTGCATAGAGTCATGCATCACATTTTTATCCATACCATAGCTGGGCGCATGGACAGTTTAGGAAACTGTCCAACACCGGATCTTATATTTCTATATGTGCTAGCGGAGGGGGTACACATCAACCTCGCCGCGCGGATGGCGGAGTACTTTATGCACAGTTCAGGAAGAACCAACAGCATTCAAATTCACGGTGGTCAGTATGTGACCGAGATCGCTTACAACTTGGGGTTAATGACTGATGAAGTGGTTCAGGGTCTTACCTTAGTGACCGAGGGTATGTATGTTGACGTCCGCTCCTTGAACGCGATGGGGCTTATTGCAGAGACGGATCATGGGGATCGATTGAAGGGATTGAACAACGAGGTCTGGGAACCTTTGCCTCCGGCACAGGCGGAGGATGAGGATGAGGAAATGGGAGACGAGAGCAGCCGCCACACATACCACCACAGCAGCACCACTCGCCACAGTATCACCACTGGCCCCCCGACATTCCTTCGTATCCGGAGTTATATGGCCAGTTTCAGCAAATGCAGGTCAGTCACGAGCAGCAGCGGGCTAGTTTAGAGCAGCTGCATGCTGGTCAAGAGCAGCAGCGGGCCATTATAGAGTGGCTGCCTATTAGTCAGGAGCAGCTGCGGGCGAACTAGGAGGCGATTAGGGTGAACCAAGACTACATGCGCCAGGAGGTGCAGGCCGGGTTCTCATACCTTTTCGGGGGTCTGCATAATGCCTTTCCCGACTACTTTCAGGAGCCCCCACAGTTCCCATTCGGGAACCCAGGCGGTTATGGAGGGGCAGGCCCATCCAACACGGGAGGAGATGCGGGTGACGATAACGAGGAGTAGGTGGAGTTGTTAGTTGGTGGTTTTATGTTATTTTAGTAGTTTATTTGTCGGGTGTTCATTTTGGCTACTATTTCAAACACCCGCGGATATGTACTTTAATTTTCTGACACTTTCGTATGTTTGCTTTATTTCATGTTTTGATATATAGTAATCCTTTTATGTATGTAAATCATGGTTTGTTTGATTTTAGATTATCGCTGCATTTTGTTTTGTTTTGCTGTGCTTTATGACATCTTACAGATTTTTGAAGCAAGTCTTGGACCAGAGCACATCACAGAATCAGCTTTGAAGTCTCGTTGCATCAAAATCATCTTCAGGGGAGTATTATTCTCCTTTATCTCTATAGTTCGGGTTTCGCATTGGGGACAATGCGAAGTTCAAGTGTGGGGAGGGGTTTAACTTATTGACTTTGTTTGTCCTATTAAAAAAATTAGAAAAATCAATCAAAAAGATCTGTAATTTGTATATATTTTTAGCAAATAAACCGGTTGGTTGTGTTTTAGAAAGCTTCGGATATGATAAAAACCCGGCAAGCCAAATAAATTTTGAAAAAGAAAACTAGAAAGCGTGACAAACAAAGAAAGACTTGCATGATAATTTTCACACTGTTACCCATTCCTTCCGTTATGTGAGCATATTTGAGCCTTGAAATTGTTATATATTTGTTCATTTCGGATGTAGGAGTGAGCCGGATGTCACGTGTAATTTAGAACTTGTCACTAGCATGCTTGTTAAGACCATGAACTTGCGAAATTGTGTAGAAGTGATAGAGTCACCTAGAAAACCCCTTTGTTTTATCCTTGTTCTTTGTGTTGTGTTTCCAGTAAACCTTACATTACCCCTTAGGATTAACCATGTCGAGCCTTCCCCATGTTTCCCTTTGTTTACCCAATCACCCACTTAGCCAAATGTAGCCTTTTTATTTTTAAACCTTTTGTGTTAACTCGGTTAAAATCATCGTTTAACTAGCGCTTCTTGTAGTTATTTGTTCATTGTACAAATCCATTTGAAAAAAAAAACAGAAAATAAAACACCCTAAAATAGGGTGAAGTCGACAAAATTCAAGCAGTTTTGAATGCTAAATGATGAAATCTCGTTGATGACCTCGATGTCACAAAAGTCGGCTTTTTAAGGCATATGTATGTATAGTTTTATTGTTTTGCGCTTATTAAACGTAACTACCGAGTTTTAACCATTTCGTCACTTTAAAAATCCATTTCCATACCCTTCACCCAAGCCTATCGTTAAAACCCGTAAAGACCTCTTGATTTGCACTTTTTCGCATGTTAGTTGGTGGAGATGAGATCTTTTGACAAGCTTATGATATTACACGTTTCATTGACATGGCATTGAGTGTTTGCACATACACATTTTATGTATGTTTCACAAATAAAACCGAGTGTATGTGAACATTGTGAGGTGTGTGAAGATTAGCGTGTTAAGTCAATTGAAAGTGAAGTCACGGCTTTTTGGTTATCTATATAAATATTTGCATGCGCTTCTTTGGTTTGAATCAATTGGTGTTGTCTTTCGAAAAACCGGCTAACCGTTTGTAGTTATTTTAGTAGATAGTTTGTAAATTCTCGTTTTTGTTAGATTCTAGCTTTTATTGCATTTTAGTTTTAGCTTGCTTGAGGACAAGCAAGGTTCAAGTGTGGGGAGATTTGATATTCACCAATTTACACATATTCTAGTCCCCTATTTTATCCCCATTTTATGCGTTTTCGGCTGTAAAACCGTTAATCAGATACTTAATCAGGTATAATTTTGTTTACAGGTCTAAAACAGCATGCCAAACAAGATGATGGTGAAAACGAGGACTTTCCGGACGAAACGACAAAGCTGCGAACATTCTGTGAAGATTCTGACCTGGGCGTTTGGCACGGCCGTGCAACGAATGGCACGACCGTGCGAATCCGACAACATAGCCCAGCCCGGCAGTGCACGCCAGTGCGATCCGGAGTGCAAGCTAATCCCGGAGTTGAACGATCGTGCGGATGGTTGCACCCCGTGCAGATCCGATGTCTAGCACCAACCCGGAAATGCACTGCCCGTTCAGATATCCGTGCCACCCTAACTCGGAGATGCACGATCGTGCCACCAATGGAACGGTCGTGCGACTACGAAATCTGATGATGTCACACGGTAAGGTGAACAGTGATTCAAAAGTGAACGGTCGTGCACTTTATTGGCACGACTGTGCGATCGCAAAATTATTTAAAAAACAGACAGCAGCATTCTGTTCGTAACTCTGGATATTTTAGGAGCTCTTTAGGCGATTTTCAGGCTCCGGAGGCATTAGCTTTCACCCGGATTCAAGCCACATTGTGCCGATTAGCTCCGTTATCTTCCGGATTCTTAATCTAGTGCTTGTTTATGGTTTGATTCTCTAATCTTTCCATAATTTTGTTAATGTTTCAAGCATTTAGATTAATGTTTTATGTATTATTGTAAGCCTTTGGGCAAAAAACAATACAATCCCTTGCTTAATTATAACCATTAGTATGTTAATTTTGTTTGTAATGACACTTGTAAGTATTTTCTATGTTAATCTTTGATGATTAGTTTGCAACCTTGTTATTGTTGTTGATTTCTTGATTATAAGTAATTATGTTGGATGATTAGTATATGGTTAGTTGAGATAGTTGAAAGATGAAGCTTAATTAATCATGTATTAGTAGACTTTGAACATGCTTAACTTGTTTAACTTGTTTAACTTGTTTAACTTGTTTAAAATGTGTGCACCATGATACTAGAAATGGTTAGTGGTTTAATAAAAGGTAATTATTGTTAATCAAGAAAGCTTTCCATCACGTAAGGACCTTAACGGGTTAGATGGTGTTGTTATGAATTCTTGCCATGAATTATTAGCTTAGTTAGTAGTTTAGGCCAAAATTGCTATCTTGGTGAATTTATATGCAAGATTTGTAAAATGAACTCGGTTGTGATTTAATCTAGTTCATGCTTGTCTCGATGATTGCATTGTGTTTATCGGTGTCACTTTCCTTGATTAAGTGAGGTTAGAAAACTCCTAACGGATGACTAACTTATTTTTAAGAGATTTTCATAGACATTTATCAATTGCACGTTAAAGAACAATTTTAGGTGGTTAAAGTGTGTTTATCGTTTTAGCTTTCCGAATGATTGTCATGTTAGGATTCCCAAAAGGGATACTAATTGTATTGAAAATGAAGAATTGACCAAATGTTTCTAGTGACAAAACCGACTTAGTTTGCATGCTATGGTTGTGTATAAAGCAAGGTTATATATCTATTTTCTTATTTGGAGTCTATTATGTTTTTATAAGTATTTGTTTATGCTTATTTTAGTTTTTATAAAATCACACAACTTATCTTTCTTCCGTTAATTTAACGACAAAGGTCTAGTATTATTCCTCCGCCCACTTCCTTGGATCGATACTTGGTTCTTACCGATACTTTACTGCATATATGACGGGGTACACTTGCCTCTTTCGCGTGTGTTTTGATGTTGAAGTATAAATCACTTTTATAAATTTAAAACCGAATCGTATGTAAATTCATTATAAAAATATGTATATACGCGCACACGTCACCTTTGTAACTATTTTTTTGGCGTTTTTAAAGTGAGTGGTTTCTAGGAAACATGCCGTTTGTTTTTGGGTGTGATCAATTGATTGTGTAGAGACGTCTCACTTATAGGATTTTTTTGGCGTGAAGTTTTAGGCGGGATTTTATTATAATAAATGATATTAATAAGGTAACCGTCTTTTCAGTTACTGTGTGTATTTTTACTGTTTTTTGTTCATCTTTTTATGAGTTTAGTTTGATAGACGTGCCATATTCCAAGTTATAGTTTGGGAGTTTTTGGCGTTTTATGACAGGATGGCGTTTCACAAGCATTATGTATGTTTGGCGTTTTTTATTAAAATAATGTTTTTTGTTCTTAGCTGAAAAATACATAACAAACAACAGAAAAAGTGAATTAAAAAATAAAAATAGAAATAATTCATCTTCCAAATCTTCACTGTCATCAGTTTCTTTTTTCTTTGAAACATGTTCACTGGCGGTTTGACTTTGGTGTGCTTCATTTTTTGTTTTTGTTGTTGAGGTAGCTTTTTTGTGGCCTTTTGAAAGGACAAAATGACGTGAGTTTTTGGTTTGAAGTTCATTTTTATATTCATGTTTATCTTCAAACCACTCATCAGTGTCATTCGTCTCTTCATGCCATTATAATATTCAACAAGAACAAAACACAAAAAAATGACATAAGTCTGACCCCAGCATCTTTTTGTTGAAGATTTGTCCATCTCATGCAGCAAAATGTTATTGAGTTTCAGCACCTCAGCTAAGAATGCATTCTGCGAAACTTCGCGTAGAACAATCTATTATATATAATAAACAAAAAAAAATTGGGACACTTGGCACAATATTAGAGCTTCTCAGGATGCATTTTGGCGGGAAAATGAGATGGATTCTTTTAGGGCTCGCGGATCCTTTTTTACCTACCCGACCCATTGATTTTGGACCCTATATATTTATCTAAAATACCTAATCTATTTGGTTTTACCCTAAAGAAAACTCCACGCCGCTCCAGCTCTCTGCGACCACCATCTTCATCTATTCTCCATTTGTGGTGGAAGGGTTTATCTTTTCTTCACATAGCCAAGAAAACCCTAAGATCCATCTCTTTCTTCATTCCCTTTCATCGATCTACCAGAGAATCATTATCAATATGTATGTTTGTACGTGATTTGTTTACTTTTGAACATAAGAAGTTTGTTTAAGCAGATTTCATCAATTTCCAAATCAGATTTGATTTTGATTTTGATTGTTTTGTGTGATATGATGAATCTCTATAGCGGCGATTCTTTCTTTTCTAAAACCCTAGATGTGAAATTCGTTTTCTTTCTGATCTACTCATCTTCGATCCAGAAGATTCAAGCTTCAATCATCAGGTAAGAAATCTTTTTTTATGATTGGTATTAATCCGGGTATTCTCGATCCTCATTCATTCCTGTCCCATTCACATTTTCTTCATTTTTATTTCTTACACAAAGAGAGATTAACTCGAGATAGAGAGAGAGAGAGAGAAGAAAGGGAGTCAGCCACTTTATGGACCCAGTTAATCACTTCACAGCAGGCAACACTCAGGTATTTCATTATTCAAATTTAAAACATGTTATGAATCTATGTGTTTACATGCACACGAATGGAGATTACATTATGTTGTGGTTTTGATTCGTGTTAGTTAGGTAATACCCCAACTGTTCATTCTACGGATTCGACCCGTTGTGGCTTGAAGTTTGGTGTTCACTGCAGGTATGTTTTTAAATAATTATTTTATGATACCATATAGATATCCAAGTTGAGAAACATCATAACATATCCAATGATTAAAATTTGTTAGGTAAACTTGATTTGTGAAAATGGTACTGGTTAGGAAGATGGAAATGGGAATCTATAATGTTACACCATTATGTGAGAATTGAGAACCGAATGGCGTCTTGAGTTACTCTTTTATGTTGGAAAAGTGCACATATCCGTGTTATCTGGTACATCTCAAAAAGTTATGTTTTACGTATTCGAATGAAAGTTGCGTTGTAAATGGTAACCGTCAATTGTTGATGAAAATCGATTAAAATGCTCAATTGTGTAGATATTAGGTTTTTAGATGTGTAATGTGATGTTTATAAGTAGGGTATTCATATCTGAATTATGGTGTATGGATCTAGGTTTAAAAGTGATTATTGTTGTTTCAACGTTCAAGGATCTGAACAGTCAGTAAATTAAAGTTAGAGATGGTTCTCCAAATTTGGGTTTCTAAAAGTTAGAATCAGAATCAATTTTGTAAAACAATACAAAATCTATTGTTCTAATCTGGGTCATCTCTATGCTGACGTAAAGGGGTGTTTAGAAGCGTGTTTTTAAAGAGATTAGTCATTATTATTTTGACATGATGATTCTAAATAAGATAGTTAATTAAATGTAAATTCTCAATTTATGGTTTCTTATATGTCTACAATATTTGTATATGTAACGTAATTGTTTGTACATGCTTACTAGCTTTTGTAAGTGCAGCTCTAGCATTCCCCTTTTATATGGCGTAACTCGTAAGTGGATTCTTCATTATCAGTTATCAAACTGGTCAACTTTTCAATTTGTTTTTTTTTTTTTACTTTATTCGGGTTGTATTTTATCTCAAACAGGCAACGCTTTAAATCCTAGCTGAGGATACGGGCTAGATAGGTTGGAAGTCGCTAAAAGATTTTTCAAATGCTTAAAACCTACTAAATTGGTTTATCAAGAAGCTGGTTCAACATTGTTTTTTTTTTTCTTTTCTGAAAAAAGTAGTTATATATTGAGTTTAGGATTAGCTCATCAAAGGCACCCATTATTGATTCATCAAAGCCACTGCCACCTCAAGCAAATTTTTGGAGACCTTATATTACTAGCGGATCGCATGATGTGGGCTTGATTACCAGACCTATTCTAAGAAATAATATTTAGGTGCGCTTTTTTCTATATATGCATTGTAATGTATCCACTCAACTATTCTAGAAGTTATGTGCTTTATGTGGGTAGATGTATTCACAATACTATAATGTGCTGAATCGACATGAGTTTGGAATAAGGCTTGGAAACTAAAATGATTTTGTACTCCTCTGGTCACATGCACAACCCAAATCGATTCCTTCCAATATGGTAAGACGCCCATTGCAAGTTTCATGGTACGAATGGATTATTTATGATCATGTTTTTTTTGGCCAGTTGTTTAACAGTAAATCCCATACCCCTCTTTATCTTTTCCTTTTTTTGTCATATTTTTAATTTGTAGAGCGACAGTATTATATGATCAGCCTCCAGAGTTTTTCCGACCGGCTCAACTCGAAGAAAAGCATAAGGTAAAACAAACATCATTTCAAAACAATATAAAATTTGAATAGTTCAAGAAACTTTATACTGATTGTTGATTGCAGTTGTTTTGTAGAATTAAGAATGATATGTTCCAGTCAAACAGTCCTCCAGACTGCATCAGCTATGGTAATTTCCCTTTTGTAGCATAAAAATGTCTCATAGTTCAGTAACCATGTTTAAGTTTACTGCAATGGATTTTATTTAAAATATGTCAGTAGCTTATATCATTTGGAAGATGATATTGATAGCCTAGATCTTTGAAGGAATTAACCGAATTGACGGTTGGTATTATTCGCCCTATTATTTGTGATTAGATTTTTGAATGGAGGTTATGATTGTTTGGGAACTGGATGAATATGGCCTCTAAACCACAAAAAAAAAGTTTTGTTTCTTATATCCTTTTCGCTTTTTATAACGAAATATGGGGCAAATTAGTTAGATGCGTAACAAAGATTATTCATCATCATATTCGTTTGTTTTAACTACAATCATCTTGCATTTGCTTGCCGAACCCAACGAACAAAAGAGAATATGTGATGAGAAGCTTAAGACAAGAGAGATTGCCAAGTTGCTTGCTCCTCATCTAATAGTTTCTCCGGCACCGACACCGACACCACAGATTCTAACCCGACTGATGTGAAGATGAAGGGGTCAAAACCGGACTGTGTTACTGCGTTAAGAATTTTAGTAGTAGGGATTGGGTGGTGACGGTTTATGAGGTTTGGGATATATATATTAGCATAGATAGTTTTGTGGCTTTTAGGTTTATACCTAATCTGTACATGTTGTTTCTATTCTAATCCTTTTTACATTTTTTTAAATATTTAGATAAGCAAGAACAAAAGGCACCTCACAAAACAACTACACTTGATGTTTGGGATAGATTCGAAGACGTCGCACGTTCACGGTCAAACATTTGTTAGTCCAGGTTAGGTTTAACCACCAATGTTTTTTTTTTTTTTTTTTTGTATTTTTATGAAGAAGTTAGTGTATTAAAGTTTTTAAAAGCTACCATAGCCTAACTTAATTGGACTGAAAAAGCTGGAAACCTTCCAACCTTTTAAACAACATTGATTATGGGTCTTTAGCCATTTTTATTTTTCTTTAGTTGCAACTCCTTTGTCATGATCAGATGTCTATTATAGCTGTAAGTAATAATTTGAGATTTTTTTTTTGTTGTTAAAATACAACTAACATGGTAATTGATTTGTTTTGGTGGCTAGGTGTCAATTTATTTGTAGGATTTTTAATTATATATTAAATCATTAGTAATTAATAATAAATAATTAATAAAAATAATTTCTTGGAGAGTCTCTCTAGATTGGGTCCGCCATTGGTACCGTATAGTAGCATAGTATCGACACCAAAGTTTATTTTATATATTTAAACACTTATAATTTGGTTGATTATTTTTTGTAGGGAGGACTCGACTTACCAAGGGAAAGATTTTGACAACTCGAAGGATATGCATATTTAAAGGGATTTGACTATATTTAAATTGTATTCCTTTTTGTCACTAATTTATGTAACATGACACTTTGTTTGTATTTTATTTTATTTATACATTTAGTATTTATATAATAGATTTTCTCCAACCCGGGAAGCAATCCCGGGTGATAACCTAGTATTGAATATACAAGAAACGATGTTTGCCATTTTGGCGTTTTACTGAGGAAATAGTGCATTTAAAAGAAACGTCGATTTTTGGAATCTTTGATGTTTGAGTTTTTTTGGCGTTTTCTAAGATGATTGGTATATTGTAAAATATGGCGTTTTTGAGTTGGCTTGTTTGATGTTTTGGGTTTTTTGGCGTTTCTAAAATGAATGGTATATAGTAGTAAATATGGTGTTTCCGGTTCGGGGGTGTGTTTAATAAATGTCTGAGATGTTTTGTTTATATAGGATGTGTTTTGGCCCGTAATGGCGTTTTATTCATTAATTTGGGGTTTTTGGTAGAGAAGTTTAAAGACTCTTTTACCCTTAATGAAGCGCGTCCACTTAATAGAATTGGTGTTATTTACAAAAACATCACCGCGCCAATCTAGTCCATATATTGTTTTGATCGTACGATCCATAACCGTTCTCACACTTTTCACTGTTTTCTCTAAATCCTGACCCCCATACACACACACACACACACACACACACACACACACACACATATATATATATATATATATAGTGTGTGAGGTTCATTGGGGAACACTAAAAAAGTGGGGAACAGTGGGGAACCGGCTCAAACGAACTCCGATTGGACTCATTCCAGTAGCGTTGGAACCGTCTCGTCGAACCCTAAATCTCTTAACCCTAAACCCTAAATCATAACCCCTAAACCCTAAATATATTAGGGTTTGGATTTTAGGGTTTAGCTTTAGGGTTTAGAGTTTAGCTTTAGGGTTTAGGGTTTAGCTTTAGGTTTAGCCTTTAGGGTTTAGCTTTTAGGGTTTATAGTTTAGATTTTACGGTTTAGCTTAGGTTTTAGCCTTATTTTTTAGCTTTAGGGTTTAGAGTTTAGGAGTTAGGATTTAGGGTTTAGGGTTAAGAGATCTTAGTTAGGGTTTGACGAGCCGGTTCCAACGCCGCTGGAATGAGTCCGATCAGAGTTCGTTTGAGCCGGTTCCCCGCTATTCCCCACTTTTAGTGTTCCCCAATGAACCTTCCCCTATATATATATATATATATATATATATCAGAGAGGGTGATGGTGATGATGCTGAGAATAAAAAAGAAAGCTAAAACTTACTTTGATGGAGATATGCACAGCGGATGATGATGGATGGGAGTATGCACAGCGGAGTAGAAGGTTGCAAAAGAGATTTTTTTTTATTTTATGTGTGTGTGTTGGAATATAGTATGAAGAACTGGAGAAAACTCGGGATGATAAGGAAGTAAAGCTAAAGAGATGTGGAGAGAGTTTTAGTGTGCCATTAAAGTAGTAATTTTATTACTTGTAATGGTTCTTCGTGTTTTTCAACGATTTACAAGTGCCATATATATATAGGCAAAAATAATACAACAAAGTCACACAACCTAGTCTACCTAGTCTAAGAAATGAAGAAATTAAACGAAAACAAACAAAGATAAAAGTCAGTAACAAATAGTGTATGTAGAAAATTTGGCCATCTATCAATGACTTTATTAGCTCCTACTATTTGTGAATAATTGAGCCATAAAACGTCATAGCTTTTGTCATGTTTTTTGTCGTGTGTCTTATGTCGTCATTGCTTGCGTCATCTCTTCTAGAAGTCCCTGTGTGTGCTGTCTATTGACTGTGGACTCGAACAGTCTTGTTCATTGTCTTGGAAGTCTTCTAGATTAACAATGTGTTGTAATTGTAGAGTATCTCCTTCCCCTGCAAAGGGTAAGAGCATACCCCAGTTTTGCTTTGCATATACCTGTATATAGTATCCTTCACCTATTAATTTGTAGTTTTCCCAAGAAAAATGGTCCGGAATTTCTGGGGTCTTCTGGTGTTCTTTGATAAACTTTTGAAAATCATTAGCAGGTTCTTCAGCTGTATAATCTAACCATGGTAAGGATGCAAAATTTATAGAGGTTTTTATCATGGAGTTTTGCAGCCAGTTGGTTGGTCTGTTGTGTTCAATAAATATTCTTTTTCTTGTTGGCCTGTATGTGTATGAATCTGCAAATGGAAATGAGGAAATTACTTTGCATCCAATGGTTGGTGTTATGCATCGTGCTGCTATATTTCGTGCTGTTACTATGATTTTCTCTCCAAGTTGATTAAGGAGATCTTCTGTTTTTCGGTTTAACTTTATTTCCAAATAATCAATCATACCATGATGATAGAATTGAATTATTTGTTCATCTGTTAACTTTGTAGGATAATGTACTTGGAGCAACAGAAGGCATGTTCCTTCTCCTTCTACATATGTTCTTTCCACCACTGTAAATCCTTGGGTTTCACTGTCCATTTTGAACGCCATGTCTATCAGCTGTTGTTGCAAATTGTACAAAATTAAAGGAAACTCTGTACAAACTCTTTGTGACACCAAGTGCTCAAATTCTGGAAATCTTTCTGTTACTGGCCTCAAGCACTGCCACCAAGGTGTAACAAGAATCCTTGTCCTGAAACACTCAAAAGTCCTGTATACATCTGTTTTTTCTTTGTTTTCTTTTTTCTGAATCTTTTGTAATAACTGTGCATTTTTTGCTTCGAGTAGAAACATTTTTTGTTTTAACAGGCTATTTTCAATTTTCAATTGTATATCTTGTGTATTTTTTGCCTTTTCCTCGAGCTACGTTCTGAAGGTAGAAATAATTTCTTGTTGAGCTTTTATGTAATGCTCGGGATCTGTTTTAGCTATATCAGAAAAACTTTTAACCTCTTCAGGTTCTATGTAAAAATTTTGTATGCCAAAGTTGTTTCTTGCTGCTTGAAGAGATTCAGCAAAACTTGTATAACCTTTCCAAAATGATCCTCCTGCACAATTTATATGTTGTGTAACTATTTCCCATTTGTTGAAAATATCAATCTTTGTACCCCTTAATATAACATAATGTGTGTAATTTGGTTTTGTTTTAAACTGTTTTTCAGGTGTTTTTAAACTTTGTTCATGAAAATAAATGCTTAAAGCATTTAACACCTGACATTTAAATGATGAAGCTTGTGGCATAGTTTGGACATGCCATATGTTGTCTAACAAGCATTGTTGCTTTTCTGTGAGTTTCATTCCCATAATAGGACGAAACTTCTTGTCAGCTTCAGTGCATATTTGTAAAGCATAAGTTCCAAACTCAATCAACGGCATTGTAAAATTAGTGTGTAAGGGACGTTTGCCCATTGCCTTTTACTGTCTATAACTGTTGAATTTTCTCTTCTTCTGAAGCTGAAGAAGAATTATCCTGTTTAGGATGTATAATCTTTGTCTTGCCTAGGTCTCTCTTTCTGTCCATCTGCAACAAACCATTTGCTTATATTTCGAGACAACCTATCAGCTATCCCATTATTTTTTCCTTTAATATGTTCAAAATTTATGAAATACCCATTTTCTTGTATAATATTTTGTAAATTAACCCATCTGGTTCTGTTTACTTTTTTACTTTGGTCATTTTTTACAAATTTAACTATTGCTTCACAATCAGTTCTTACTGTGAATTCTTTATTAAGAAAAAATTAAAATTTTTCTAATGCATAAATTAATGCCTGTATTTCAAAATCAATTGTAGTTCAGTTTGTTTTGTTTTGAAAATTACCACTTGCACAAGCACAAATTTTCTCTTCTTCCTTGAGATTGTATTTGTTTGGTTTGCATAGAAGGACTGCTCCCCATCCTTCTTTGCATCCATCTGTTTCAATAATTATATAATCTGTAACTAATGGTCACTCTAATGGTTTAATAGTTTTGATAGTTTTTTTAATTTCTTTAACTAGCTTAATATCTTCTTGATTAAAATACCTTTGACCATTTTTAGTGGTTTTACCATATAAAGGTCCAACTAGTTTTGACAAGTTTGGAATAAATTTTCTAGCATAGTTTACCAGACCCAAAAAGGCTTGTATCTGTTTCAAGTTTTCAAATTTTTTCTGGAAAACTTAGAATTTTTGTAGAAATATGTGATTGTAATTCTATTTTTCCATTTCCAATTTCTAATCCTAAAAAGGAAAATTTTCTTTTAAAAAGTTCCATTTTTCTTTTTGAAACAACTATACCATTTTTCTTTATTTATCCAAATACCTGTTGTAGATGTTTCTCATGTTCCTGCACTGTATTGCTTGCAACTAAAATTTCATCAATATATACTAAGCAAAAATCAGATTTTAAAAATATACTGTCCATGAATCTTTGAAAAAATGTAGGTGCATTTTTAGTCCAAAACTAAGGACATTCCATTCATATTGCCCTTCAGAACATGTAAAAGATGTCCATGGTTTAAAGTTTACTTCTAATTTTAACTGGTTATATCCTGATTTCAAATCAAATTTTGAAAATACTTTTTTTATTTTGTATAAGATTTAGCAAACTATTTTTGTTAGGAATATTATACCCATCATCTATTGTATTATCATTTAATCTTTTATAATTATAGACTATCCTGGCTTTTCCTCTTTTTATCTCACTGTGATTTCTTACTAAAAAAGATGTAGATCTATGAGGACTTTCTGATTTTCTAATTAATCCTTGATTTACCATTTCAGGGATTTGTTTTTTGAATTCCTCTTTATCTAATGGGCAATATTCTATATTAGTTGTTCTGATTATTATATCAGGATTTTTTAACTTAAATTTACAAATATATTTTACATTTGATTTTGTTATATCTTCTCCAATATATCCTATTTTTCCTAAATGTAGTATCATAGGATAATTCACACTTTTTGTGATATCTTGCCCTTTCTCTATTTCATGACTTAAAAAATCTGTTAAAAGTTTTAATGACTCATTTTCTATAAACTTTTTTCTGTTCTGTGTTTTTAAGAAATCTAAATTCTCTTTATCCCCTCTTTTTTGAACAATTTGTGTTGTATTTATATACCTAAGGGTTGGTATTGTATATAATTGTTTACTTAGTGTTATAAAATTTCTTGTGATTGTTACTGCACCATTTAATCCTAATATGAAATTTAATCCTATTACAAAATCTTTTGATTTTATATTTGGTGGATTAATATTTATTTGTGGCATATCATATTTTATACTGTAATTGTTTGCAAAATCTAAGAATTGTATTCTGATGTGTGCAAAATGCAACATATGAATTACATCAATTGTGGCATAAAACTAACCCTTTTTAGTACTAATGTTGGAAAAAGTGTGTTTTTGTCTTCCTTTTGTATTTTTCAGGATTAAATGAGCTCAAATTAACAAAAGAAGCAAAAAGGCAGCTAAATCTAACATAAATACAAGAAAAGGAATAAACGTGGCATGCCCGACCTCCCCGAAAGCATCTTCCCAAGCAAAACAAGAAAACAGGAGGCTGAACACGTCCCGTGCCCAGTGAGCACGGGGGCGTGCCCAAGTGTCAGCATAAAAGACAAAGTTGTAGAAGCTTCCATCTCCCACCACGGGGTCGTGCTCAGCGGACACGGGGTCGTGGTCAACTATAAGATTCGCAGAATCCAGGCAAATCTTGATAGTACAGATATGCTTCTGCACACGGGGTCGTGCCCAGCGGACACGTGGCCGTGGTCAACTAATAAAGACAAGAGCAATTAATGAAGACAGAGAAAGATGTGGACACGGGGCCGTGCCCACTGGACACAGGGTCGTGCCCGAGCTTCTGTTCAGCCTCTAAATAGGAGTGCTTGGCTCAAGCTCAAACCATCCATTGGCACACCACCTCTCTCACACTTCACCCACCACCCACCACCACCATAACACCATCATCCACCACCATCATCCATTGTCCATCATAGAGTGTGTGAGTCATCTCGGGATCCAAGATTGATCGTAAGAGTTCTTGACAATCAAGGCCATGTTTGCCTAAGTCTCTTACATCACTTGGTGAAGACAAAGTGTCTAGTGTAATACTTTTTATTTTTAATATTTTCGCACTTTTTAATTGGTTATGTATTAATGACTTTAATAACTAGTTTCTTATGTTGAAGGTGATTCTTCCTTATCGTTTGTCCGTGGTGTCTTGGCATTATTTTACTGTCTATATAAAATAAAAGATTTTCACCATTCATATCTCCACGGTCTATATGGAGGTATGTTGGCTACCTGGTCGGGGGTTAAGGGAACGGTTTGGTAAGAGTCTTGCCATTGTTCAGTGTATTGATCCTACAAAGGACCTGGGTCAAATTTAGTAGGACCTCCTTCAATACTTAACGGTATTGGATGGCGGGGGTCCAAACTCTTTGATCCCCTCATAAGTTAAACTACTATTAATACTTTAACCCGGCTATTTAGGATTGTATCCCTGCTGACTCGGACTACTTAGCCGAGGGTAACGTCGCCTTCAAAAGAGGGGGCTACCACATTATGCATTAATAACTTAATTAATTATCTTTCAATAATCCGACCCTTTAGGATTGTATCCTTGCTGACTCAAACTACTGGGTTGAGGGTAACGTCACCTCCAAAAGAGGGGCCTACTACAATAACTAAGATAATCTCTTAAATAGTGCAAAAGTACGGAAATAATCAAAGGTTACACTAAACACGAGTCGGAGCCAAGTGATTCATCTTGTCTATCTGTTTTTCTTTTATTTTTATTTTTCAGCATTTTAGTTAGTTTTTATTTTCTTAGTTTAAAACCTTTTTCTAAATTTTTTATTTGATTAGACGTTGAAGATAAACCGGTACTAAAAGCTCTTGTGTCCTTGGACGACCTCGGTATCTTGCCAACACTATACTACGCTCACGATGGGTGCACTTGCCCATATGTGTGTTTAGTGTTAGTAAATATCGTGTTTTATAAATTTAAAACTTGGCTAAAGAAAGTGTAAAAGGGCTTAAAATATACTTAAACCTATATATACACCTAACGCACATCATATTCCTATTGGTTCTAAGCAATGTGTAATATTTATTAATCTGTCTTCTACTGTTCTTGTACTTAATTCATATGATAATTTTTTATGATATTCTATAGGTGCCAAACTGTATGAGATTAAGCTTTTTGTAGCTCCTGTATCGACTAATGCTGTTAAATCGAAATATTTATTATTATCTGACCATAAACGACATTGTATATTTATCATATTTGTTGATCCTTGTGTTTGTATGTAGGTTTGATCATCTGGTTTTTGTAGAGCCGTTTTACTTATTTCTTCTGTTTTAATTAATCTCTCAAGTTCTTCTACTTTGTTTTCTAAGTTTTTTATTTTCAAACTATGTAACTCTATTGTTAATTCTAATTTATCTATTCTTTCATTCTCATTATTTTTTAAAATCGTTTTAACTTTAGATGTTGTAGCTATATCTTTATCATAAATCTCCTTAAGACATTTAAAACAAATTTCTTCTTTAAAACATTTATTGGATTGTGACCTTTTTTCTATACTAGGGTAATATCCACAATTGTAGCATCTTATGTGATTATTTCCTTTATTTTGTCTCCAATCATGTTCACAATTTTCTTCTGTATTCATATATGTATATGTTACTTTTGCTGTTGGATTTTCTTCTTCACTGTAAATACTATATATTGATTCGTTATCAGATTCATCATCTGTTCCTAGAGCTTCTATCTCATAGTCTTGTAATTGCTCTATTAAATTAGCTCTTTCCATATTTTTTCTCTTATTTGGACACTTATTAGCTAAGTGTGTTGTTTCTCCACAAGTATAGCATCTGCATTTTCTTGTTTGGGGTTTTTTAACATATTTATTTGTATTATAATTTTGTCTATAATTTCTATTATATGTTGTACTTTTTCTTATCTTTTTCTTTTTATCATAAACTCCATATGCTTGTGGTGTATAAATTACTGTTTTGCAGAATGCATAAGCATTTCTTTTTAATTGTTCTTGTAATGCTACTTCTTTGCACTTTTCTTCTAATATACCAAATGTATAGGTTATTCTTGGTCCTATTCCTAAATTCTGTTGTGTATTATAATTTGCTTGCCATGCTTCGTGTATAGATTTTCCTAAGTCTCCTGGTAGTTTTATAAAGTATTTATCACATAGATTATCATCCATTGCTTTTCTTGTTTGTGATAATAATCTTGTAAAATCTAATGTGAATTCATTTATGTATTTCATATCTGCTATACTTAATTGTTCTAGATTTCTGATGGCTGTATCCTGTATTAGAGAGTTATTTTTTGCTGGATGTAAAATTATAAGGATTGTCCCCTAATGCTTTAAGATTATTTATTTCTTCTTGATTTTGTGTTTTCTTACTTTGTCATATTCCTAATGCTAATGGTCCTAATGTAGTTTCTAAATATGAAAACATATCCATACTATCTTTTTTATTTGTTTCCCACAATCTTACTACATTTTGTTCCCATGTTAAAACTTCATCTATCCATAACTGTGGTTTTTGTTGTTCTAACAATATAACATATTTCCACTGTATATTTGTCCTATAGGCAATATTCTTCCTTTTCCTATAGAATTAGACTCTTGTTGATAATTAATTGTAGGTTGTGTCCATGGTTCTCTGCCATTACTTTCGTGTGTACCACTATATTCTCCTCCCCATTCTATGTTTGGTCTTTTTAAGGGATTATTCATTTGTGTATCCATGAAGTTTTGTTCTTGTATATAAAAGTCTGATATCATATTTTTCCATTAATGATATCTTCTACTAATGGTAAATTGTAATATTCTTGTAATCTTTTATAACGTTCTTCATAGGTCATTCCTCAGTCTGTCATACATTCTATAATCATGTCATCTACTTCTTCTTGTATGTTTATTTCTGTAAATTTTTGGTTTATAATTTGCTCTATTATTTTATTTGTTTCTTCTACTTTAAAACAATCTATTGCTTCTTCTTCATAATCTAATAGTGTATAATCCATTGTTTCTTCTTGTTCAAATTTTAATAAATTTACATCTATTTCATCTTCCTCATTATCTGCATTATATATAGGAAGTGTTTCTTCTTCATTTTCTATATTCATAAAATGATATTCTTCATTATCATTTTTCTCTGTTTGTTTTTCCTTAAAATCAGTATACCTTAGCTTTTGTTTTCCATCAATTTCTTCATATATATAACTTTTCTTAGGTACCAAAACTGTATTTTCTTCTTTTTCTTGTAAATCTTCTAAATCTCATTCTAATCCTGTTAATTGTTGTGGATCTATTTTTATTGGTTGTATCATTTGTATAGATTTTGATGCAATTGTTTTTACTATCTCTTCTATGTTTACTTTGTATTTCATTCATGAGCTATTACTAGCTTTTCCTAGTACTCCGATACTTACTACTAGGTTATTTCCTTCATATTCTTCGTATCCTTTTGTTTGTAGGGCTATTTTAATATTTTGTAAATCTTTAACATCTTTTAAAATATCTGGTATACAATAAAATATTGCTATATTTTGACTTAAATCTACCTCCATACCTGAGATTATAGCTTTTTTCATGTCTGATTTCTAACTTTTATCAAGTATTAGAGCTAATAGCTTTGTTCCTAAGTTTTTTTCTTCTTAGAGCTTTAACTCCTATTATTATTAACCCTGTGTGTACAAAGTTTTTGTTTTGTTTTTTTCATTTTTTTCAATAGTTTCTGGTGACAAGAGATCTAGAGTTACTGTATTATCTATTACCCTTAAACTTTCTTCTCTACTACTTATTAGAGTTGTGTTTATGTTTAATCTTCCTGTTTGATATAGTACTCTTGGATTTAATATGTCTAATTGATGTTGATTATATAACTCCAGGTTTTTGTCTAAATCTATTTTTTCTTCTAGTTGTATTATTTGTCTATTACTGTTAGATCCTGAACCTCTTCTAATTATTCTGTTTAAAAAACTGTCTGATGTTATACTATCATTTATATTACTTGTAGAATTTCTAGCTTCTTGTAGAGTTCTACTTCTTCCTAGAAAATTATTGTTATTATTCATTTTCTTGGTTACCAGTGTGTATATGGAGTAGGTTTTTTGTCTGATTTTAATTTTTGTAAAGCTTCTGTGATTTTTTCAACTTCTAGAGGTATATTATTTTCAGTATTGTTTTTATTTCTTCCTATTTCGTTAATTAATATATTTGACAGATTTTTTATATAATCTAAGTTTTGTGACTACTTTTTAATTTCTGCTGTTAAATTTTCTAATGTTTGTTTATTGTTTATAGCTTCTTGTTGTAAACTAATACTCAGATTTATAAATAAATCTACTAAAGTATTTAACTGTGAGTTATTTGTATGTAAAGTATGTTTACAAAGGTCTTTAATATTACAAATAACAGTAAAATTATCTGTTATAAGAGGTTTTCGATGAGCTTTTTCAGAAAATTCTAAGCGTTTGATTGTTTGAAAAGTACCAATGATTAATAGATTCCAACTCTCTTTAGCTTTTATCCCTTATTCCCAGTTTCTCTTAAACATTTTCTTATATTCCAACTATTTAAAGAACAATAATATGCAAACTAATCGATTAAACGATTTTTTCTATATATTCTTTCTTTTAAATTAGCTCGTTGGTATAGAAGATAAGATAAACGATATTCATCTATATAATCTAACCAATCTGCTGATTGTAAAGAAAGAATTATTCTATCATATCTTTTTAATCTATTTAAAATTTTTCTAATATAAAAGCTAGTCATAATGATTAACCCTTTCGTTTATTATGTTATCAAAGCAACATTCTTTCCCACAATCTTCACCTAAGAGAGTTTTCCAAGTATACTGGCATAACACGCCATAAAAGGAACTTGTCTTAGTCTTTTAGATTTTAAGAAAGCCTTTGCTCTGATACCAATATATCAGAGAGGGTGATGGTGATGATGCTGAGAATCAAAAAGAAAGCTAAAACTTACTTTGATGAAGATATGTACAGCGGATGATGATGGATGAGAGTATGCACAGCGGATGATGATGGATGAGAGTATGCACAGCGGAGTAGAAGGTTGCAAAAGTATGACATTGGGAGATTTCATCAAACATCTGGAAGCTCAAGAGATGTAGCAAAGGAAGATAGCCAGGATGAAGAACTATGATGGAGAACAAGATATCAGCTTGTATTACAAAGGTGGTGTCAACGAAAAGTCAAATTTTTCTCCAAAAATTGAAACTGCCTACAGTGTGAAAGATTCTTCTGAAAAGAAATCATCTCAGGGATCAAGTAGCACAAGATTTTCATCATACGATCCAAACATTTATGCAACAAAGAACGGAAGAAAACTTCAATGCAATATTGTATTAAATCTTGAAAGTGATCAAGATTATTCTGAAGAAGTAGCCAAAAATCAAATGTCTTTGTTGGGAATGGTGTTAGAGTCCTATAGTAGTTTTGTGGCAGGAAAGATCGGTAATCCAATGCTCACGAAAGAGGATTACGATCAAATCGATGCTGAGGAAATGGAATTGATGGATATTAAATGGTGCATGGCCAGTGTAATGAGAAGAGCTGAGAAGTTTAAACAAATCACGGGAAGAAATGATTTTCTTGATGCAAGTGTTTCAAATTTAGGCTTTGATAAGTCCAAAGTTACATGTTTTCGTTGCAGGGAAAAGGGGCATTTCAAGAGAGAGTGAAAAAATCGTGAAGCTACTGGAGCCCAGAATCCTTTTGGAAACAACGATTATCACAAAAAGGCGATTTATCATCAAATAACACCACCAGCATTGCATCAGGCACAAACTGCACATGGAATGATGCAGATTAAAGATTCAAAGAAAGCTTGTCTGGGAAAGGATGGTGGATTCAGTTGGGATAAATATGTTCCAATAAACAGCAAAGTGTGTTTGGCAGAACAAGATGATGAAAAACTGGCTGAAGGTTTCAATTGGGACAATTTTTGTCCAGATCAAGAATTTATGGCCAAAGAGATGTCTAAAGACACTTCAAATGTTAATGCTTTTATTGCAAATGCTTATGATTTGAAATGTGCTGAAAGGTGCAGAAAAGTCATGGAAGCTGCTGAAGCAAGACGGAGAAAGCTTGAAGAAGAGGAAGAAGAGGAAGAGAGATTAAAAGCTGAAGCTAAAGCTGAGAAAAAGAGAAGAGCTGAATTTTTACAATCAAACCGAACAGTCAAAGAGGTTCCTGAATTTGAAGTCAAAGTTGATGCTGAACCTGTTAAAGTTCCTGAAAAGTGCATGAACTGTGATTCTTTAATCAAGCAAAACAATGAGTTGCTGTACAACATAAACAGATTGAAAGAATCTTATGATACATTGAACAGAGAAATCAACAAGTATACTGATTCAAATGGTGAACAAGTTGTGGCAATGAATACGCTTGAGTTTAAGTTCTTAAAACATTAATATCGTATCTCGGATCAGTTGAACTCTGTGTGAAAATTTAAGTGGACAAACATACTGACAATCTAAGTGAATCGTTTAGAACTTAAAATGAAATCAAGCTTAATGGTGTTGGTGATTTGTCTCTTAAACTGATATGATCCTTTTGCATGAACTCACAAAAAATATTGTATGTAAATATTACTTCTCTACATTTCTTTACATTCAAAAATTAAAAAAAAAAAAAAATTTAGTGTGTTTTAGCATAAAGTTTTGAAAAATTCAAAAAGATTTTCGACAACTGATGTTGAAGAGCTAATTTTCAAAATTCCAAGTGCTAAACAAGATGAACAGATGGTTTGGGAGAGTATGTTATTTGAACACGAAAATGATATTTCCTCAAATGGTTCATCAGAGACTAAAAATGTTAGATCATTTTTTGTGATATTTACAAGTGGTCATCAGAAAATTTATTTTTGGGTAGAGCATGTGCAGGTATAGTCAGGTTTCAATTTTAAACATGAAGATAGAGTGTCAGGTTCCGATACCTGATATAGAGATTGAGAGAGAAGAAAGAGATTGAGGATACTTACAATGTCAGACACTTCAAAGAGTTAGAGAGGACTGATAAAGACTAAAGATGCAAAGACTCGACACTGAAGACTCCGTCAACATCCGAGGGGGAGTTTGTTGGTGCATCCGTCTGTCGTCTACGTCTTCGGTCGTATCTCAGTTCGTTGCGGAGATGTTCAAACATGATGTCATGATGTCATCATCAAAGTGATGTCATCATTACATCATCTCACTAAAGACAAAATGGTTTAAATTGTAAAAGTTTGAATATGCTTGACCGTTTGAGAATCATGTATCGTTTGAAAGGGTTCCGTTTGAAAATGTTGTATCATTTTCAAACGGAAGGGTCTTTTCTTATAAATACCCTTATGTCTAATTCATTTGTAACTTTCCGGCTTGTGCAACGAAGTGCTGCCGAAGTGTTGTCAGGTTGTAAAACGCTACGAAATCAATCAAACAACAGTTTAAAGTGTATTACTTGCTGAATTGAACTTAGTTTCTTTGTTTCCGCCTCTGAAACTAAGATAAACTCTTCTGAACGACTCATTCGGGTCAGAAAACGATCCTACAAAAAGAGATTTTTTTTATGTGTGTGTGTTGGAATATAGTATGAAGAACTGGAGAAAACTCGGGATGATAAGGAAGTAAAGCTAAAGAGATGTGGTGAGAGTTTTAGTGTGCCACTAACGTAGTAATTTTTTTACTTGTAATATATATATATAAAAGTTGATTAATGAATTAATAAAGTTTTAAAAAATCTATAAACAAAAGTGATAAAAAGAATAAAAGAAAAGAGAATTAAGAAAAGAATAAAAAGAAAGTTTACCATTTACAAGAATAATCTTTTACTAGTTTTTTATATCGTGCATTGCGGCGAAATCGAGCAAATGATAATATAAAACAAAGAGCAAACTTCCGTTTTGCTCCCTATGGTTTGGTCACTTTAACGGTTTTGCCCCAAACATTTTAAAATAGCCATTTTACTCCCTGATCTATGAAGCTTATCTCCATTTCACTCCCCGCCCTTAACGCCATCCAATTCAACTGTTAAATCCTGGTCACATGCCCCTCACATGAGGGGCATTTTAGTCTTTTCCCATCCCATATAATTTCTTTGTCTCTCTTAACACTATCCTCTCCAATGTTCTCTCTCTCTAAACCAATTGTGCCCTAATACCTCACCACTATGACCTGTGAACTGATGTTAATCCCCCCATCTCTCTCTCTCACTACCACCACTCCTGCAACCACCCAAACGCCTCACCACCACTGCTCCGGCCACCGACACCGGAACCACCCTCACGGTTTTGAACGAAAGTCTTCAACCCATGAAACCTTCCCACAAATCTGAAACCTCACAGATCTCAATCATCAATTCACGTATATGAGTGCTCACTGAGTTAATTTCATCTCTCTCAACACTCTCTCTAACCCTGTAACCTAAACTCTTAGGTGCGAAGGAAATGAAACAAGTGGGATGGGGGCTTTTAATGGTTGTTCACAGATCTGGAACCCTAGCCGATCGTGGTGGTGGGGTTTAAAGCAACGGTGGTGTAAGAGCTCCGATTTGATGGTAGCAATGGTGAAGATGACAACTCGACCATCAATGATGTTTATGAGTGCTGGTAATTTTTGGTTTTTTGATCTCTCAATTGCCTTTTGTTTATAGAAAAAGAAAAAAAAAGAGTGAATACGATTTATGGAAGAGATTGAGTAACAGTGCTAAAAATACAATGGTTATAATAGCTTTAATTTGTGGCAAGATTGCAATATTTTTATCTTCCCCCAACCTTTCTGTACATCCATTTATGCGTTATGAGTATGCAGCTTTATGAGTATACAGTTTGTATTTTAAGGTGAACTTAGATCTTTTAATGTGTTTTGTATCGTATATAATTGTTTCAATGATTTAAATGGTGCGATGTTATTGTGGATGATTGCCAGCAATGATTTAAAAAGGTTAACATCCGGTGTTTTTTTGGGGCTAGGGTAGTGATTCTTGGCGGTGGTAATGATTGCCGGTGGCGGCATTTGCAGGAGAAGAGTTGGCGGTGGTGCTGGAGAAGAGGATGGTCAATAAAAAAGATGTTAAAATACATTGGATGGGAAAAGACTAAAATGCCCCTCATGTGAGGGCCATGTGACTAGGATTTAACAGTTGAATTGGACGGCGTTAGGGGCGGGGAGTGAAATAGAGATGAGCTTCATAGATCAGGGAGTAAAATGTCTATTTTGAAAGGTTTGGGACAAAACCGTTAAAGTGACCAAACCACAGGGAGCAAAACGAAAGTTTACTTTAAAACAAACGTGATTTGAAAATAAAACATGTTGTTTAGAAAGTTAAACCATTAGAACGATTTAGTTTATCATCGTACCGTTTTATAATACCAAATAAATACTTTATTTTGAGTATAACCTCGTTTTAACAAAACTTATAACGGAATGTCAGGGAAAGAAATCAAGCACAATTACGTACTTAAGTTTTTAGAAAAAAAGTTATAAATGTAACTTATTAAAGAAGTATCAAATTAATCGATAAATTAATATATGTTAAAAAAAGGAAAAAAAAAACAATTATTAAAAAAAGGTAAAGGAAATAGATGTTTAAAAAAAGAAAAACATGTTATTAAAAGTAAATATAATAATAAACTATTATAATATATTAAATAATAAAATAATAAAAAACTATATGTTATTATAAAAATAAAGTTACTGTTAATCGTCACTCAAAATCAATATATATAATGGGCAAAAAAATAATACCCTTAACTTAACACAATTATTTAATTAAAATTAGGGGATGATTAAATTGGAAGTATAGTTTAGTTAGGAAGAATAAAAAGCAATGGGGTTGTGACATGTGACAAAATTGAAAAATAAAGGGGAAAGGTATTTTAGTCAATCTTATGTCATCTTCTCCCTTCATCTTTCCCTGCAACTTCAAAACCCATCATTTTCAAAAACCCGTCATCTTCAACATTTTCTTCATTTTCTATTCAGTAATCACTACATCATAGTACGATTTTCGTCACCAATCAGTGATTCAAAGACTCAATCAACATGTTCTTCAACTTTTTTTGAAGAAACCTAGTTTAATTTCATACATTTTCTTTTTTTTTCCCATGATTTTGAAGTGAATCACCTGATTCATTCGATGATAAGTGTTTCTATTACATTAAAATTTCGTCAATCATTGAAGAAATTCGAAGAAATCAGCTTCGATCTGTGTAAGAAATTTTTGAATTGCGTTTTACAGAAGAATGAGAAACATTTTTTTGTGTTTTTAGTCTATTGCGTTTTCGAAACAACACATTTCTTTGTTTTTAGTCCATTGCGTTTTAGAAAAAAGACATTTCTTTGTGTTTTTAGCTTATTGCTTTTTAGAAAAAAAAACATTTCTTTGTGTTTTTAGTTTATTGCGTTTTAGAAACAAAACATTTCTTTATATTTTTAGTACTTTGCGTTTTATAACACAATGAAAAAAAAACACATATTTTTGTGTTTTTAGCCCATTGCGTTTTAGACCTTGAGTGCTGGGAACTAAACTGACATGATCGTGTTAAAATAGAAACATGATCATGTTGTGAAACCCAACCCATTGCGTTTTTAGACCTGCAGACTGAAATAACATGATCATGTTTAATAGAAGCATGATCATGTTGAAACTTGAATCTGGACCCATTGTGTTTTAGACATGAAGACTGAAAGAACATGATCATGTTGAAACTTGAAACTGGAAGGTGAGGTATACTAAACTAAACTAACATGATCATGTTGTTGTGAAAGCTAACCATTGCGTTTTAGACCTGGAAAGGAAAGTGAGGTAACTAACATGATTATGTTAAAACAGAAACATGATCATGTTGTGAAACCAGTTGCGTTACATTTTAGACTTGCAGTACATTTTAGAAACTAAAAGAACATGATCATGTTAAAACGGAAACACACCATGTGAAACCCAATTGCGTTTTAGACCTGGAAGAGGTGAGGTAAGTTTTGTTAAAGAACATGATCGTGCTAAAATAGAAACACGATCATGTTGGAACAGAAACATGACCATGACCATGTTAAAACTCATGCAACGGAAACATGACTATGTTAAATAAAAGTCAAACCCCATTACGTTTTAGACCTGAAGTGTACGTTTTAGAGATCTGGAGTGCAAAATGTTGGAACAAAAACATGACATGTTAAAACCCATTGCGTTTTAGAACCTGCAACTGCAAAATCTTTATTTTAGGTTTTATTGCGTTTTATGTATCTAGGTTTTCATTTTTTTTTTTCAAAAGTATAACAATAGTATACTCGTTTTAAAGATAAAAAAACGTTTCGTTTTTATGGTGCAATTTTTATAAAAAAATAATGTCGTATGAAGGAGTTATTAATGTTTAAAAAACGGGATGGAGGATTTGGGAGAGAGAAACTATTGTTTTTGATTGACTAGAATACCCATACACAAATTCACGCGCCTTTTTTTATTCAATTTCACTCATTTAATTTTAACCTTTGAGTACTAAATAGATGAACAAAATTATGTTATATCATTTTTACCCAAATAAACTTCTTATTATATCATAATCCACTAAAATTATTTAAAAGGACAAAAATATGAAATAACTTTTCATAACTAGTTCAAAATTTAGTAAAACATAAAGGACAAATTATTTATATAATTTATACAATTAATGCGACTGATATATAACAACATATAAGTTTTATTGATTTGATGTATAAATTTGTGTTTTAGCTACTCCATGCATAATACCAAAAATATTGTTCTGATGATCCACTTACAAGTGTGTTATTTCACATCTTACTAAATTTGTATTCAAACTAATGATAATTCATATGTGAGAGGAAATCTAGACTTTGATGTTGATTATATATGTATAAATATAAGAGTAAACTTCTGATTTCCTCCTTGTGGTTTGGTCGTTTTAACGGTTTTGCCCTAAACCTTTAAAAATAGTCATTTTACTCCCTGATCTATAAAGCTTATCTCTATTTCACTCCCCGCCTCTAACGCCATCCAAAATGTTTGTTAAAAATAAAGGGCAATTTGATAATTTCACATAATGATAAGGGTATTTTAGTAACTTTACAAAAAGAATTTAATTGTTTATAATTTTATAATCATTAAAAAAAACATTTCTCATTTCATCACCCTCCTTTATCTCTCTCTTTCTCCCTTTCGAAATAACCACCAGTCATCACCACCAGCACCCATTAGACACCACTACCACCACCTCACTACCACTATCAAACACCATCACATCACCACCGCAACTCTAAATCCTGCCGTCATCACCTACCTCCTTCGTAGCCCCAAATCCGACTGCTCGATCCCACCATCATCATCTACCTAGTACCTCCTTACATCCAACTGTCGCTTCAATGGTAGTACTAGGGTCTACCTTTTCTTGTTTTTGAGCAGGATCTGAAAGCAGATCTGAGCCCCTTGTTTAGAACTCGAAATAGATCTAAGCCCCTCGTCTATAACTTGATATAGATCTGAGCCCCTCGTCGCCACCACCGACGATGACGTCGGCGACGAAGAAGTTGCGTCGGATGTCGATGATCTCGTTCGACAACCGTACGGATCTTTGTCTTCTGATATATCTATGCAGTCTCTTGTAGATGAAATCACTCATCAATATCAGGCAATTAGGTTTTCGTGATTTTGTTACTTTTTTTTTGGACAGGTGATTTTGTTACTTAAATTTGACATTTTTCAGTGTGTGTTGTGAAATTTGGAGTTGAATCTGAGATTAATTGTTCGAACAGGAATTGAAAAACTCTTGTGAAATCGATGACAGTCATCGAACGGTTGATGATGATGCGGTTGTGAAAGACGGTAGTTTGATCGACGTTGAAGATGATCTGTACGAAGAAGATGATGATGATGAGGATAATTTGGATGACAGTCATCGAATGGTGTAACAGTTGGGTGGGAAAAGTGTGAAAATTAAATAGGAAAATAATAAGTTTGAATGGGGAAAGACTAAAATGCCCCTCATGTGAGAGTCATGTGACTAGGATTTAACAGTTGAATTGGATGGCGTTAGGGGCGGGGAGTGAAATAGATATAAGCTTTATAGATTAGGGAGTAAAATGGCTATTTTTAAAGGTTTGGGGCAAAACCGTTAAAACGAACAAACCACTGGGAGCAAAACAGAAGTTTACTCTAAATATAACTAACATTTTTTATGTAAATTCGGGTTAACATGATTAACATTTTTTAACCCAATTACAAACCTGAATACTACTTTCTGGTTTCGAGTTCCATCTTATTTGGGTTTGAGTCAATCGGATAACATCGTAATCGAATTCGAATTAGTTTTATTAAGGCATGTTTTCTGGTTCAGTTAGAAGACCCACCCCTAACCACATGACGATGGACGGCTACATGGTAACTAAAATATTATTAAAATATTATGTAACAGAAACATATTATGTTTGGATGTATTGTAAATCCATCTACCGTAACCTAATTTTATAGTTTTGGTAACTTTATTTTATCTTTATACTATAGCATTGAAGGAGAGGTGGCAACTTTTATATAAAGACAGTGATGAAGCTTGAACAAATATACAAGTGGGTCGACATTTAGAAAATTAGGAGGGCCGGATATTTCCAGGAAAAATCATTTTTTTTTTTTGGGGGTGGGTGGGGGGGGTGCCCCTTAAAAGCTTCACCCATGTCTACAGAGATTGTTTTCAAAATTTTAATCTTATCTTTTTAATATATATGTCATAGAGATTTACATGTTTAATTCATTTAATTAAACGTGTTGTCTCGTCACCCCCAAATGAAAGAGTCTAAGGCCAACAAATTTACTGCTCATTTATCACAACATGTCAATACGTTTAATAAGCTTGAAACTTGATTACGATCCATCAATTCGTTTAGATAAATGAGTTATACATGTCATGTTTAAGTAACACGAATTTAATTGTCTCTAGGTTAGAATTGATGTGTTTTACACGAATAACTATATGAGATGTGTCTGGATTCAACAATTCAACCTGACATGATTGACACGACATAGTAAAAGTTAACGGATTTGAAGCGCGTAACAAGTTGTGATAAATATAACCAAGTTAAATACACAAATGGTTATGTGGTTTGCCAAACTAAGATTTTAATGGTATAAGTTTCAAAAGTTGGTATTTGGGATCTATATTTTAAATTGCAACATATTTTGTGCGTTTAAAGAGTAAATAACCAGTTTACAGAAAGCTAACGAACATCTAGAATCTATGACTTTTTAAACTTTGAACTTACATGCATTACTTGATTAAATATGATGACCATTTGTGCGTTTTACTTGAAATAATTTAATTCTTGCATATAAACATAAGAAAAAATAACACCGTTGGTCTTTGTGGTTCCTGCCAAATTTCAATGTCGGGTACTAATAGTTTTTTTTTTTGTTCCAAAATCAGGTATTAATGTTTTTATTTGTTAGAATGCTGGGTACTAAGGGCAAATCTTGTCACAATGTTGAGTACTAAGGGCAAACATTGTTAACTTTTTTTGTTATGTTTTACTAAAATGTGCTTTAATATCTAGAGAGTCTATTTTTAATTACTTATACTTGACTAAAATAATTTAAAGTTTTATTTATATTTATATTTATATTTTTATATTTTTCTGTTTTATTTATATTTTTTTATAAAATTAAATGGATTTGAAATTTATTATTTATAAACTTTGAGTTTATATATAATAATATGCCAGTAAAATAAACTTTTTAACTTAATCTAAATAATATTATATATAAACTCAAAGGTTATAAATAATAAACTTCAAATCCATATAATTTTATAAAAAAAATATAAATAAAACAAAAAATATAAAACATATAAATATAAATAAAACTTTAAATTATTTTAGTCAAATATAATTAATTAAAAAATAGACTCTCTAGTTATTAAAGGATATTTTAGTCATTTTAGTAAGACTTGATAAAAAAAGTTAACAATGTTTAGCCTTAGTACTCAACATTGTGACAAATTAAAAAGTTAATACCTGATTTTGCAACAAAAAACTATTAGTACTGTACATTGAAATTTGGCGGACACCAAAAGGACCAATGGTGTAATTTTTTCTAAACATAATATTACTTTAAGTGTCCATGGGTGCGTGAAGTCATTTCAAACACTTTTCTATAGTCGGTTATCTGAATCTAGTTTATGAATGTTGCAATGAACATTTAGAAAGTGCTTATAGAACATTCCCCAAAAGAAAATACTTTAAGCCACATCATAAAAGATTATAGACATGATTGTAAGTACGACAAACACTTGCATCATTGTATTTTTTTCCCCTTTTTTGTGATTTACTGGAAAATCTTTTTCCTGTCTGGTGATGTAGGGGAAGCGGCAACGATGGTGGTGGGAAGTGTGTGTGGCGGTGATGGCGGATGCAACGAAAGTGAGCTGGAGATTCTGATTTCTTTGGTTGAATTCCTCCGTAATCTGGAAGAAATTGTGAATTCTTTTATGTGGATTGATTCGAGCGAATTAAGTTCAATTATAATTAAATTTTTAACTAAACACATTAAGACAATCCGTATGGTTAAGGTCCGCAAGGGGCATTTTCCGCCACATCAGCATTATAACGCCCCTTTAAAAATGTGTAATGTTTAACGCTCCTTAATACCCTTTAAATTATTACTTTCCGTTTTGTTTTCTCTCTATTGAGCATTATATTAGAAATGTTCCTCCCTTTTCATGCCCGTATAATGCCCTAACGGACAATAATTGATTTAAAATTTTGTTCTAACAAATTATACAAACTAACAATTTTAAAAAGGAAATCAACTTTCAATTCCATTGGATTTTGCAATTTAAACATACCCTTAGTGCGATTCACTTTAAAGACCAAAGTGTGATTCACTTTAAAGACAAAATCGAAAGGATATGAAATGTGAATGAAATGAACTTAGAAATGAAAATTTCAAACGAAGTGAAACTTCGAATAAATTAGAATACGCCAAAAGAATTGCACTTTTTATGATGCATTTGATTTTCCAAATAAATATATTTAGTTTCTTAGTTTATTAGAGAAGTTGGAATGACAGGGACGATGGAAGCGACGATAACAGTGGTGGTGACAGTTGTGATATCAAAGGCGGGCATAGTAGGGGTTGTGATATCGTGGTCGTGATGAGTGATGTAGGTCTTTAGAGATTTCGTTTGTGACTTGGATAGCTTTTTGAATCATGTTGAATCACTTTCAGTATTTCGTCGGTATACGAAATAACAATTAGATAACTTAGTGAATTTCCAAGAATGTGAAGTTCTTTTCTATGAATATCGAAGTACAAAATTTGATAATAAACTTCGACCAAATGATTACTATGTATATGTGGTTTATATATGGAGTTGAACCATTCTAGCCTTTCAATTGCTGTTTTTCAGTTAGGATTAAAATCGTAGGCAATTACATTAGAATACGCTACCTAAGTTCAGATGCTACAACAATACAAAGGAAATCTATCACTACTGACCATATTGTGACTCAGTAGCTACCGAACTTCCTTTTCACGCAACTTTTCTTCGGTCCAACCAAAGGCGTTGCCCCTTGGATTTCATTTTGCCCCCCCCCCCCCCCCCCCCCCTGCAAGGGCGCTACCCCAAACCCGCCAAAGGAGTGATGTCCCCTTGGAACTCCACATTGTGTAGGAGCTTTCCCCTTAATCCTAACCTGAGGTTCCTTAGTGAAAAAATCATTAATAATATTAACAAGTGAGTGACAAATTCTTATTCATATAGTCTCTTAACACGTATGCATAGTCTGATGATACTAAAATCACCAAGTCACAAAGAATTTGGGGGAATTCATTGTTAACATTTAAATTAAGATTTAGTCTAAGAAAGTATGCTAAACAAATAAGTAAGAAATAGACTCCAAGATACATGGTGTGGTGATAAGGTGTCTCCTCTCAATTCAAGAGGTGAAAAACTCAAATATTACAAGCTACATGCACAGATGTAGATTACTTTTCCGTTCAAACAAAAAGTTAAAATGAAATTCACATTTTGATACTATAAATTTCTTATTACCAAATGCACCCCTTAGGATTCCATACAATAAATGGTGTATGTTTTTAACAATAATCATGTACATATGTATACACAGACTAAAAAAAATCATATCTAGTTGCATATATGAAATGTGTTGGTGTGTATGTAAGATTTAGAACATCTATGATGGCGGACGTCAATAGACCATCACCTTAGTTCCACGCTAGATTCTAAACTTCCTTCAAAACCCCGCACTTTTACTACATGCAGTATCCACCATATCACACATCATATCATCACACCTAGTGTGGTAATAATTTTAAATGAGTTAAATGCCATTTTAGTCTCTGTGGTTTGGGTCATTTTGCCAGTTTAGTCCAAATGTTTCATTTTTAACCTGTGGGTCCAAAAAGTTTTCACAGTTGCCATTTTAGTCCACTGGGTTAACTTCATCCATTTTTTCTGTTAACGAGAAGGCCAATTCGGTTATTTTATATGGCTGAATTGCCCTTTTAGTTAACAGAATTACATACAAAATGACCGAATTGGCCTTCTCGTTAACAGAAAAAATAGATGAAGTTAACCCAGTGGACTAAAATGGCAACTGTGAAACCTTTTTGGACCCACAGGTTAAAAATGAAACATTTGGACTAAACTGACAAAATGGCCCAAACCACAGGGACTAAAATGGCATTTAACTCATTTTAAATAATCAAATTACTTTTATAATAATTTATTTTTATGGGTTTATATTTTAATTAAATAAAAATACGTAACTTAATGTAACAAAATTAAAATTAAAATTAAAATAAGAAATTCAAAGTAAAAAATAAAAGTAAAGACATACATTAAATAATACTAAAACCTTCGTAATACTAAAAACGTCCATAAGAAGACTATACATCAACTAAAATTAAAAACATACAAAAACAATTCATTAAATGTCATCATCACTTTGGTGGGGTGGTAGAGGCTTTCTGTCTTTTAAGGAGTGATCAGAATTTAGTTCCTAAGATAAGGTAAAATTTGATGTAATTTAAGAGTAGTATTATGTAACTTTTGTCGTTCAAAAACAAAACATAAACAATTCATTAAATAACATAGAAAATAAAATCACGGATGGTCATATTTGTTATGATACCACCAATTGTCCACCTCGACGTCTTTTTGATATCGCACGAAACTGTTTATATCGTGCAATTCAGAATCCGGTATCTCGTCTTCGTAAGGACTATAGCCTTGACCATTGTCTACCAGAGCGCTGTCCAATTGGACCACTGGAGCGTTTTCCGGTTCTACTGGTGGAACGTTGTCCTGTTCGGCCATCGGAACATTTTCTTGTACGTCTTGTGGTGACGGTTTCAATATTGAGAAAATATTATCACGTTGGTAATTTGGGTTGTTTGTGACCATCTTTTAAACGGATTGAATGGGGTTGAAAGTGAGATTTTTGTATAGTAGGTTTTTAAAGAAAATTAATTATATATATATACACACTTGTTGGACTTCTCCCAAAAATGACCGCCTCGTGAAGTCGCCTGATCCCATCTCGTCCGCTTAGATGCCACTCAGATCCGGATGAGACCGCTGAAGATACAAGAAAGAGTTAAAAGATTGTAAAATCACTTTATTTGAGCGATTAAAGTGAATTTTAATTAGAAAATCGACATAACTAGCAAGGCGCTAGGTTATGCCAAAACACCAAATACAAGAAAGAGTTTAAAGGGACGCGGTTTCGCGTTCTCGTTTCAAGATCTACTTTCTATTCACAAAGGTCTCAACTTGTCGGAGAGGAAAAGGGACGCGGTGCAAGGTATCATTATGATTACTTGTTGGAGCCTTTGGCGAGCTAGGAATAACGCAAAATTTTCGAATGTTTCGGTTAAAATAGAAGGTATTATTAGTGAAATTAAGGCTATGGGTTTTTTATGGTTTTCGAATAGGTCGAAGCACAAAGGGACTGACTGGAAGGATTGGTGTTCTTTTGTAAATATGTAATTTTGTTGTAGTTTGTCGGCCCGGCTTGGGTCGGCGGTTTTTGTGAATGAAGTTTACTTTTCAAAAAAAAAAAAAAAGAGTTTAAAGATTGAAATTACATGAATCATCCAATAGATAGTTGTTTAATTTCCCCTATGTTTCACCCATAAAAGGCTTGTGGATTTGATCTCTTCTTTCAAAGCATTGATGGACCCATGAATTATTGAAAATGGCATCATTAATTGCCCTTCAAATGCACTAAAAAATTGTGAGGATGATCTTCTTTTGAGCTTTGTCATCAAGCCGGCCTTAGGGGCGAGTGAGCCGCACCCGCGGCTGAGGCCTGATTTTCTCAGGGCCCTAAATTTTCTATATATATTAAAAAATATGAAACCGAAAAACTAGTTGGGCCCTCTTTATAAAATACTAAAACCCAGGGTTGTAAACGAACCGAGAGAACATGAACAAGGCCTTGTTCGTGTTCGTTCGTTAAGGAAATAAATGCGTTCACGAACATTCAAGAACGCTTACCGAACATGATTTTATGTTCTTGTTCGTTCATTAAGGAAATGAACGTGTTCACGAACACAAATAAAATCGACGAAAGAGATATAGTCTAGAGGTGGATGGCGGAGGAAGTAACGCTGGAACTTGAAGCCATAATAGTGGAACGGAGGTTGATAGTGTTCGTCAATGTGAATATTGAGGAAAGAAAGAGGAACGGTACATAAACACAATGGGAATCGGGTTTTCTATTTTAATTTTTAGATTAATAAAATAAATAAAAGTTACAGAATATAAAAGGTTTAGATATAATAAATAAAAGTACAAAAAACTCATCAACAACATAAACAACGAACATGAACGAATGTTCACGAACACGTTACTGAACGTTCACGAACACAATTGAACGAACAAGACCTATGTTCATGTTCGTTTATTTAACTAATTAAACGATATTTTTTGTTTGTGTTTGTTCATTTCTTAAACGAACTATCATAAACGAACTTCCCGCTGAACGGTTCACGAACTGTTCGTTGAAGGTTCAGTTTGCTTACAACCCTACTAAAACCTCATAACTTATTGAGCCTAAACAACAACAACAACAACAAACATCTTAAAATAATTTAATTTGTCATTTAACTATCATTTTGCTATGTTTATTACTATAACATTAATTGTTGGTAAAAAAAATTAGTTTATAAAATTTGTTAGGGCTTAAAGGCTTTTTTCAGCTCGTATAGGGTACTTGAATTAATAAGACGGAATTTGTTTGTCATGTTCAAAGTTTTGTGGATTTAAAAGAGGTCCTGAATCGAGAAAACAAAAATCGGTGGGATGTTACCAAATACTCACCCAATGCCAAATAAGGCAAGTCATCTGACATGTGGTTAGAATATGCTCTATGGATGAGCATTCAGTACCTGGTACTGAATTTCACATACTGAATTATTTTCGGTATCAATTCAATACCCATTATTTGGCATATTCTTGATTGGTACTTTTGTTTCGGTACGATACCGGTATTTTACATCTTTTTACCTTCAATACTAGTACTCTACCGTATCATATCGGTAACGGTACTGTATAAGAAACGCTTCGCATTTCTGCACTTTCCTTATTTAGAAAATGTATTCGTATTTTCTATTTTTAGAAACTTGTGATCGTATCGTATTCATATTTCATATCCAATCTTGTAATCCAAGACTTGGATCAATAATGGAAACTCATTTTTTATACATATATGTGTTACATACTTGTGTTATACGCAACAATCTTGAATACATAGTTATGCGCGACACCGAGACTTGAAATACTTGGATTTATAATTTATACTTAAATTATACTCATACAATACGTTGATACATTTTGGAATACTTGAAACGGACTAAAATACAAGAAAACGACACAACATGACCCAACCCACCACCTTTGGGCCAAAGACACACGAAGGCAGCCCAAAAGGCCACACAAAAGTGGCCTTCGTGCCACATAAAAGGGCCTTCACCCCCTCTCTTTCTCGCGAAACACACAAGCCCACGAAAGGGCACCTTCGTGGCCTTCTTTTCAGAGAAAGGTGACCTTCGTGTAATAATGGCCTTCGTGTCTCCTGACCTTCGCGTGGATGGTTATGCACGGGAACTTTCAGCGCAGTAACATCACAAAATGTTTTAAAAACTTCTATTTCACTTTTTCCAACTCCCAACTACTACCAACTTCATTAACTACCTAAATCTTAATCCTATCTTATAAATAAGAGCCTCCATACACTCCTAAAATCTTTCCACTCACCTTAATCACTCTCAAGTTCTATCATTTCTTTCAACTTCCTCAAGCAAGGCAGAATACTTCAAGTATTCTAAAGTGAGTTTCTTACTCACTGTTCTTCTCTTTTCTTCTTCTTTCTTCTTCCAAACTACTTGGATAACCTCTAGGAAGGTTTCCACAAGTTTGCCATGGCAAACTAATGTGGAACCTCACCATATTTGAGGTCCAAGACATTTATAAAAATTCTGCTTTGATTTATATTCTTATTACTGGTATATTTTGCTTAAAATTTAGTGGAATCTTGTACCCACCATGCTCCCAACTAAGCTCATAGTTGTGGGTTTGTGTTGTAGTTGAGTTCCATAAGAAACAAGGCTTTAAAACTCTTTAAAATTCTACTCAAAAGTTCTAAGTAACCTTAACAAGTGTTGAAACCATCCAAGTTTTCAACCTTTAATGCTGAAGGACTTGTGTTTTGGTAAATGTGTGAACCAAGGAAGCCTTAGCTCTCCAAACTTGTTCCACCACCTCACTTTTTCATACTTTTTAGATTAGATTCATACACTAGGTTGCAAAGCAATTTCCATTAAAGGGACAAGGCTACAACACGTCCCCAAACACTTTCCATGTTTGGGATGCACACATCTAGCTTGCTTTCTTGGTTGTTTTTAGGCTTAGTAGTTCATGTAATTTTTATTCTTTTGTACATATTCATGACCAACCGAAATCATCAACAAAGTTGATGATTTTGCGCTTTGGTGAATCTTATAATGAGGTTAAATGGATGGAATTCATCACCTCCTTGTATGACCATTCTCATGGTATTTTACTTTTCTTTTATTCATATTCTACGTCAACCATAAAATCTGAATCCAACCGTTAATCAAATCTGAAACCCACACACCTCCGTCTCCCTTTAGGGTAACTTCGGTGCTCCAAACTCAAGAACTCATCCGACTCACTTTCGTGGAAAACTCTACACAAAACTGTGAGTATACATGACCCTTTTTTATTTTAGACACTTTTGGGGTGTAATACATATAACGTATTAAATTCACACAATTACATACAAACATGCTTGATACAAACAAACAATCCTTTATACATGCTTAGTACGTGATGCTTAGAAATTCATACATGTTAGAAGCCATTCTTGCACTATTCTTGTCGTTAACTTTCGTACGAGCCTACCTTAACATGTATAGCGCTATAGGAGTAGCACACTGTCCGTATTCTTGTGGTCATGTTAAGTTATACAAAAAACGGTCTTGCCATTGCGACGACAAGATTACGCTAGTGGAATCTTTGGGTTGACAATTATGTGATGCATGCTAGTATTGTGTTGTTATGTCTTACTATACGAGTATGCCAGGTGGATTTGTTTAAACTGTTTTATACTTATGCTAGTAATTCAAACTTGTATGCTCGCCAATGCTTTTTGTGTTGAGATGTACTTTAATATGTATTGCAGGAATTTGATGATGAGACGTTGAAAGAAATCTAGTAGGACGACTAAAAACGCACTTTAAAATTTTAGTACTTGTTTTGTATTTTGATTTCATGTTACAAGTTGTTGTAATTTGCTTCCAAACATTGTACTTTTACTTTTACTTTTAGTAATGAAATGAAATTTTGATTATTAAATAATTGTCACAAATAGTCGTTATAAAGTCTCTTACAATCTCGTTTTCTTCTCTCTCCGATGTTTCCGTCACCGGTTGGAGTGTGACGGTATCGTACCAAGCATTTTCTGTACTGGTCCCCGATTTAACGATTTTCAGGTCAATACTTTCGCTACTGGTACTGAGCTCATCCCTAACATGCTCTGCCGATTCCAAATCTTCATTGTATAGTGGACACCATCCTAGGTTGATAATCACATTCTTTTAGCGAGTGCATAGGGTGGTGGGTGTGGAGTGACGTCCCCGGCCATGTCGGAGCCTTAGCGCCCCCCATACCATTTCCCGGTCAGGCGTTAAGGAGGGGATCACTACCCCGATGACGCGTGCCATTGTGTGATTCAAGGGGCCCACTTCTTTTTCACTAATCACCTTTTTTCTTTTTTTTTTTCTATTAATAGTTAAAGAGGCTTTATTCCACACTATGGATGTTAAACCATGGGGCTTTAAAGTCTCATTGTCTACGTGACACTGACGTGACATCTTAACTAATATAAGGGCTTTATTTCACACCACCCTAGTAATTTCCAGTCAAAGAACCACCTTGTGAGTTACATAAGAGGCGTATGATGCTAAGATTTAACGTAGAAGTAACCATTCGGATCATAATACCATCTCCATCTGTCCTTGTTATTTGTTACCTAGACCCAGTGGCAGATCCAGGAGGGTTTCTAGGTTCCCATGAAACCCCTCGGTTTAGGAAAAAAATGAAAAAAGTTAGTGGAAACCTTGAATGATTTCGAAAAAAATAGTGAAAATATACCAAAAGGAACCCCTGGAAAAAAAATTATGCATCCGCCACTGTCTAGCCGAGCTTAAAATATCTAGACGTTCTTTGTATTCCTCCAATTCAGTAGCCAAGAATGGAGCCCTAACCCATGACCAACACCAAACCCCATTATTCTGGTAATCTTTGTATTGTGCCCACACTGAGCATCTTTTTTTTTTTCTATTTTATAGAGTGATGGAAATTTATCTTTTTAGAGGATGTATCAAGTAAAAATCTTTGCTATTAGAATTCATTTTAACTTTTTCTTTAATTTCCAACAATAGAACCTATAGTAACACACCCATGGCTTTATAGCCTAGTGGTATCTTGGGGGTGAGATAAGACTTTGGACCAATAGGTCCTGAGTTCGATTCTCACAAGGGGGTTTTCCCATATTTATTATTGGGTTTCCTCCTGAATTGGTGTATAGGCATTATGCCTAGTGGAGATGGATATGATCGGGTGGTTCCGCTGGTAGCACGATGATACTCCAGTGGTCCGTTAGTGATCCAAATTTGCCGTTAAAAAAAAAAGAACCTATAGTAACAATAACCTTGAAAGTTGAAACTTCTATAATATACAATGTATCTAGCATCGGAATTCACGAAAACCTATTAACAAAGTTTAGGTTGTCGTGATCTAAACATTTTGCAATCATTTGACATTTTATATCCACATGTATTTTGTCTTTTTATCATACAAGACCCATAAATCATTCGTCCCCAATTCACAATCTACGCCTACAGATCAGGTGTGTACATGTTCCAATATTTCTTCAACTAGTAACATTTCAATCCACTTGTTAGCACACATGATACATGCACCTCACTAGTCTCAAAACAGTGATGTGCCTTCATGGTAGATTCACTAATGTCATTGCGCGCAATAAGTTCTCATAATCCCATCGCGTGACTCATTTGCATCTCCCAATACTCTTTCGTCTGCTTCAATAGTATCTTTCTTTCTTCGATCGCTCTTTCCTTGTACTCTTCTTTGCACCTGCAAACACCCCCCCCCAAATATTACAATTTACAAAGAAACGATAATGCTATTAGTGTGCAAATTTAAAAAAAAAATTGAACTGCGAGGCTTCTATATAAATATAGAAACGGGCCAGCAAGAAGCTGTAACACTTGACAAAATTATACAATGATGTCGCGGATATTAAAATCGTCCCACCTCTCCCAATTTAGATCAGAGAACTTTGATCTACATTTCACCCAAATAAACAAGTTTTTCTTTATAACCTCGATCGTTTTGAGCATAGGAACGTGTCAAACGACTAAAGCTAGTTACATATACAATTTAATAAGAGCTACAAGCTTCCGTTTATGTAACCACATTGATCAAATCAAATTCACCCCAAGTCCCATTTTTTATTAAATGTACTATATTGGTCTGCGTTGTCGCGGGTTAATAAGGATCATGTATAGGGACCATGTTATATTCGAGTGACCATGAGATGGGTGTAGCCGTGTAGGTATTTTTGGTAAATAGCATAGGACGACGTAGCCTAGGGGTCACATCTAGGTAGTGATGATGGCCGATGGTCGTGAGGTGTCATGCGGTTAGGAAAGGGAGGTGTGGGTGACCCATGACAATGCGCGGATGTGTCAAGGTCTCAATTATTTGTTATGATGAATGAGATTCTCAATTATTGATGTTAGGATATGTTATGAATTTTGAATAGTCAACGGAAGTCAAATTTCAGATCAAAGTTTACTAAACTACAGTGGTCCGTCAGTGAACTAAACTCAACTGTGTTGTTTAACGTTGCATATCTTACTTTAGAAAATAATATATATTAACAATTCCTCGCATGTTTAGTGTTGTTTGTTTTGCTAAAATTGGGGAATACATGTAAATGGTAGTAATGGAAATTGGTCGTGTTTTAAACCTTAATTACAGTTTGAAAAAATGAATGTTATTGCCGTTAAACTGGTTGCGACACTTTAGTCAAAGATTATAAGTGAAGATTACGAGCCAGGTAAAGAAGATTTGTGTTTGTAATACGTACTAGATCTCACAGGAACACTCGAAATTTGAACACAATAACAAAAGATTAGGGTAAGTTGCAAATCTTACTAAAAGTTTCAAATCTTCAACGAGACTCGCTTGATTGATATATTATAGGTTGCTATTCAAGAAAATCACTCTATACCATTGGAGAGTCATGGATGTTGAAATAGTTCATAGTGTCAAGTTAACGAGTCCTGATTTTTTCTGAGGGTTTTGTTTTCTACGATTCTCGTCAGTTTTTCGATAGTTTTCTTGTTTCTACCAAGCAAGAATTAGTTCTTTCTGATTTGTTACATATAGAATCAAACATTGCAAATTTACAATGTCTCTTTATTATTATGTTTTCTCATCCACCCTCTTTAGATATGTTGATTTTCTCTTGAGAAGTCAAACAAATTGATTAAAGTAACAATTAATTTATGTAGGATGTGGAGGGTTCAAATGAGAAGAAACATTTTGTAAGAATAAAAAGAATAAGTTTTAAACCAATAGAAATGCTCCATTATACTTCATTTAATATGTGTATTTAATGTTATTAATAAGGACATATAGGTAAATTTCTAATTGTAATTAATTAACTAACTAATTAAATTTGTAACTCACTTTTAAATATACTCTTTCAAGATAAAATAATTTAGGGTGAATGACAATTATCGACATGTGTAGGATAAATTTTAGTATGTATAGGATAAATTCTTAAATGTGTATGATAAATTTAGATATGTGTAGGGTAAATTTCGGTAAGTGTAAGATATATGTAGGATAAATTTTGAAATGTGTAGGATAAAATGTTTTTTTGCTTTATTAATAAGAGATAACATAATTAATAGGAGAAGTTACAAACTATTTAATATTTTACCATTATGCCATTTCTTCTTTTTCTTCTCATATAAAATTTCTTCTCAAAACATTCCCCTATGTAGGATTTGGTCAAATGATTAAAGTAACAATTAATTTATGTAGGATTTGGTCAAAACAATCCAAGATGTGACCAAAATGATAAAATGGTGGTTTATTTGTGATTTAAAAAACAAGTGCATGTGCTTGTAGGGTAACATTAACCAAAGTCATGGTGTATACACTATAGATAGTGTACTATAGATAGTGTATACATGGTTTAAATTCAAAGTCACGATCAATTTGCAGTTAGAATATTCTTAATGAACATTAACAGAAAGCTATAGAAGCTAACATCTTCAACAAAAAATGATTAAATTGGAGCTCAACTAAGCAATATGAATATGTAACTTAGTTAAATCTAGGAAATTATAGTTTAATGCTTCCTTTGTCATATTAATATATAAGTAGACATATGAACTTAAATGAATCTATAGCTTCATTTGAACTAAATTACACATATATGGAAAATAATCACATATATATTCATCATTTTAAAGTTTAATTGAATTTGAACTTAATAATAATATAGAAAATTGGCTATAAGTTTCACTCTCATTTTTCACATAATACAATAAACATTATATAGAACTTCTTTTCAGAAACACACAAATGTAAGATTAAAAAAAGTTAGAAATAAAATTATAACAAAAAATAAACCATTTTCTAGTTAGCTTTAGAAATATTTTTTTTATGGATAATATTAATGTATGTACAAGTCTCACAAGTACGTGTTGTGTTTAGATTAAATCCAGTTAAAAACCTGGTAGGATATTGTAAAATAAAATAAAAAGCTAGGTTTTACATTGAAAATAAACTGGAACAACTTCGTAAGTATATCTTCGATATAGAAATCAAAAGGATCCGATTCGAGCAAATTTTCAATTAAAAAAAAAAAATGTTGGAACACCTAAAACTTTTTCGATCCACAATGTATCGCTCACAAATCAACCATCGGTATGATTCTTTGATAGAAAGAAATCACAAAAGGGGTACGTTGCTACCATTTTGAAAGAATTAAGAAACGTCGAAGTAATGTCTAGACCCAATGATTTAAAACCAAGATAAAAGATCCCAAAACAAGGAAACACCACTTCAATCGTCTCACGAATCCAAATAATGAATTCAAACATATTTGAAATGAGAGGGGGGGGGGGGGTTAAGGACCACTAAAAAAAATCTTAATTTCTTTAAAATATTCGAGAATTTTTGAAATTGAGTTATGAATACAAATGATTTTTTCCAGGAAGCAAGCTAAATAAAAATGACTATGGGTTAAATTATATAGTTGCTTTTTTGTATATCAATACAATGGTATGTTAGTCTCTTTAAAATTATAAAGGCATATTACTCATTACTTATGTGCTTTTTTACTGAATTTGTTATAATAAAACCACATGCTTACTTATTTATGTGTTTTTTTACTGAATTTGTTATATATAAAACCCACACTCCCCAGACCCTATAAGTAGCTTTGCTATTTGTGGGATTTACTGGGTATGGTTGTTGTTGTTATATATAAAACCACATGCTTACTTAATTTCAATATACATTCATGAAAAATCTAGAATAAATGGTTGATCTAGTGATCTACACACACATTATCCTCGTAAAGCAAGAAATTAAATAAAGTGGTTAATTATTTTGTAAATTCATTCCCTTAATAAATAAAAAACCGTTTTACCCCACAAAACTAAAAATAAAAAATTAACAAATGAAAAGAATCACATTTACCTTTGTTGTAAGAGCAAACTTAGTTCAGACATGCACACTGGTTTATCATACACACCACTCTGCAATTACAAAGATACAAATCAAAGGGCAACTGCAGTGTTTTTGACAAAATTTTAACCTAAAATGACATATTTTATCAGTTACTGATTTATACTTTTTCATAGTTAAATATATATATATATATATATATTTATAATACATATAACAAAGGTGACATATGTTAGTTTGTTGACTTTCTGTGATTAAAAGTTTATTTTTTATATAAACATGAGAACCTGTTACTAGAAAACTCGGGACCTACTAATACCATGCTAACAAATTGGTTCAGGTAAAACACAACTTGCACTAAGAAGGTGACCTTCAAGGGGGTTGAAGTGTTGAACCTTATACCTCTGCTATACGGACTCGAGCGCTTAACATTGCGCCACCACCTTAAAGGTTTATGTGATTAAAAGTTGTACTAACCTCTCTGCAAACTGGACACTTGGAATCCGAGCTCGCATACTTGAGTCCTTCAATGATCAAAACATGAGCTGCTAAACAGGCACAAGACTTGCAAAATATATGCCCACAGCTCAAAGCATATGGTTGGAAAACAAGATCCTGCATCATCAACAAGCGAACATTACGATACTTGAACCATATATTATATACAGAGTAAATTGTCATTTTCGTCCCTAAGGTTTGGGTAATTTGCGACTTTCGTCCAAAGGTTTGTTTTTCCGCATCTGAATCCAAAAGGTTTAAAATCTTGCCATTTTCATCTAGATCGTTAACTCCGTCCATTGTTCTCTGTTAAGTCAGGGGTATTTCCGTCTTTTTTGCTAACTAAAAGGGCAATTCGGTCTTATTCACTTTATGTAAAAAGACCGAATACCCCTGAAAAAGACCCAATTGCCCTTTATGTTAACAAAAAAGACAGAAATACCCCTGACTTAACGGAGAAAAAATGTACGGAGTTAACGAGCCGGATGAAAATGGCAAAATTTCAAACCTTTTGGATCCAGACGCAGTAAAACAAACCTTTGGACGAAAGTCGCAAAACTGGCCAAACCTCCGGGACAAAAGTCGCATTTTACTCTTATATAAATATAAGACATACTATCCTTCATGATCAATGATTACCATCATCATTATGTAACATGGAATTTGTGGAAATATATATGTTCATGTTCGGATTAAGAGCGTACCAAGCAAATCGGGCAGATGAGACTGCAATCCAGTTTTTCGGACCCTAGAAGAACCAAAGTGAGTACAGAGCCTTCACTGGTTAAGTTGAGATCAATAGAAAGTGGACCAAAAAGCTCATCAGAAGTTAAACTACTGTCTGAATCAATAAGATTGATACAAAAAGCTACTAATTCAATCAACCATGGTGATTGCAATATATCCAAGTGCTTGGCCTGCAATTCGGACTTGAAGTTCATGCCATTGGCACACTCATGCACCTGCGGAAATTGAAAAAATACAATCAAAGATTAAAGCACAAGAAACAAAAAAGATCGGTTTTGTTTCATTGGTCACAACTCGCCACTTTGGGTGTAAACAAGCCCAGCCTGAGCTAGGCTCGTGAGTAGTTCTTCAAGCTAACCTCGGCTCGTTTATTATATATTAATTAATTTATATATTTTATTTATAATTTTTATACATAACATAATATATATATTATTTATTTATTTATTTTTATCATGATTTATATACACTAATAAATATTATAAATTTATATATATATATATATATATATATATATATAATTTATAGACTCACGAGCCAGCTCGAGCTTGGTTTATTAAAAAAAGCTTATTTTTAGGCGCTCAAACTCAAACTCATTTAAGCTCTGCTCGATTCATTCACGAGTGGCTTGGGTGCATGACTCATTTACAGTGAACTGAACTGAAGTCAACTTACTTTATCATATTTCTCGAGAATTTTCCTAAGCGCAATCGCATTCATAACCGCAAACTGGATTAGCATTAGTCCTTTGTTTAGCAATTGTTCCTGATCATCGGTGAAACACTGAAACAAACACCATAACAATCTCGACAGGCCCGAAGTAAAATGAAGACGAACAAGCTGCTCGACTCTCAAGCTCATATAATCAGCCATCTTTGAAGCTGCCAATGTTAACTCATCGAACATCCAGTCACATCCTAAACAAGAATTTCTAGCATCAACCAAATGTGTTTATAAATTATAAGGGTGGGATCCGGTACAAATGAAATTAACTACTAAACGTACAAATAACTAGAGTAATTTATTATTATTACTCTACAGTTTTGAACTTTAAACTACAAACTAATTAATTACTCTAGTGTTAACATAATTACTCTAGTTATTTGTATGTTTAGCTAGGGGTGAGCAGAAAACCGAAATAACCGAATCGTAACCGAAAAAACCGAACCGAAACAAAAACCGCCGGTTCGGTTTTGGGATAACCATTTTCAGAAACCGAAAAAAACCGAACCAAACTGATAAGTTACTATAGTAGCCCTAGTCCATATATTTTTATGTTTAAGTTTAAGTTGTTTAACTGTTTAACCCATGCTAGTAGAAATTATTAACTTTTTTCTTGAATATTAAGTATTTATAATAATAACATTAATATGTTTATTTATTGCCTACCACAACTAACAAAATTTAATATAAAATTAAATAATCTACAAAGTATTATATAAGAAAATGTCAAAATAAAAACTTTAGAGAAACATAAAAATAGATTAGAAGGTTAAGGTTTATGTGAACAACATTAATTAAAAAGGTTAAATATAAGGGGGGACGGGGCGCCCTGTGATATCATTTTGTTCACGCGTGGATGAACGTGGAACACTGCCGCCGGTGTAGTTTTTAATGCGTGGAATTTATGAAGCATGCTCGTGATCACGCGTTTTGAAATCAAAAAGTTGAACGTTGGGTTGATTATGACCGTTAGAAGTTACCGTTTGAAGAAATTTTATATATACACACACAATATAATTTTTTAAAATACCAAACATTCTTTCAAATAATCTCCCCACAATATTCCAACACAAAAAAATACAAGCTTTTAAAGTTCAAAAAAATTAATTCAACCAAAGATGGAAGGTTCAAGCAAACGAGGTTCGGGTTCGAAGAAAAAACCCGTACGACCGAAGGTTCGAGCTAATCTTGGCGAGCCGGCGAGATTTCGGTTGCAAGACGAACCCGACCCAATCCTACCATTTCAAACCCAACAGTTTCCTAACCAACCCTTTCAAACCCAACAATTTCCACCATACCCGACCCAACCGTATCAAAACCAACCTTTCATTCCACCATTTCAACCTCAACAATTTCAAACACAACTGTTTCAAACCCACCAATTCAACGTAGACCCACTAAGAGATAACAACTTCATCCACCAATTCACCCGTGCGTACTGCGAACCACAACAACAACATGATGACGATGACTATGACGCTGACGTTGAAAAAGTGGTGATTCGGCAAGTAAAGGACAGGAAGCGGTGGCGGAGTCGATCTCTGAAATCAAAGAGGCTAAATTGGTGGAAATGGCAGAATCCAAAGATAGAAGAGAAAAACTTGTGGTGGCAAAACTTAAATGTGAGGAGGCATATATTCGACACTTGACCGAAAAGGAAAAAATAGTGATTTAAACGTCTTTTTACAACCGCACAACAATCTCGATGAACCGTTTAAGTCGATCGTACTTCAACGCAAACGCGAGAAACGTGAAAAGTGGGGTTGGGAGATGCCCTTGGTTTTTTTAATTTGCAATGTCTAGTTTTTTTTTTAGTTTGTAATTTAGGATTTATTTAAATGAAATTTATAATTTTATTGTTTTATTGTTAATTTATAATTTAAAAAAAAAATAAACCATCACTAGTGATGGGCATTTCTACTAAAATCTATCACTAGCGATGAAATAATGCTGGATGACATGACGGAACTTGATTGAATGTTGTGAGTGATGGAATTCCATCACTAGTGGAGCGTCTCTACCCCAAATAACATGTAAACATATAAAAGATCCTTAAATTTTAGAAAGTATACTTTTTTTATTTTTTGAATCCTAAATAATTTTGTTCAAAGAACCTAACCGGTGTAAAAACCAAAACCGAACAGTTTTTAAAAACCGACTTTTCAGCTTTGTCCAAAAACCAAGCCGAACCAAACCAAACCAAACCAAACCAAACCGTGCACACCCCTGGTTAAGCATGTTGAAAGTTGAATCCATTTTTATGTGATGCTAACAGATAAATTATAATCCTCCATTATGTTAAGAGGACAATTATTATTACAAGTCAAGTGTTTACATACCGTGAAGAAGTGCTTACAGGTTTAACACTTACGATGACAACGAGGAACGATTTGATCGCGATCATCTTCAGAATTCACATCATCTTCTTCGTCATGTCTATGTAGCCTGCAAAAGTTCAAATCGTTTTTTATCCCTTTGAAATCAAAGTTACACCTCGTGTTCATATCTACTACATCTTCTTCATCTTCCGTCAAATAATCCGCTAACGTCTTCATTACTCTAGTTAGATTCGAGTAAGTGTCGAAAGAAATCGGTTTATCTACCAAATAGAGCCCTGAATCCAAGTGTCTGGAGTTGATCGAAATTGAATGTGTTGATCAACTCAAACAACGAATTTGAATCAAGTAAAGGATGTAGTAGTCGAAGACATCTGGCGGAGTGATTCAGGAGGAAGAGGGACCAAATACAAATGATTATGCTGTCGTGACTTGTACTTTACGAATTAAAGCTTGTACACTGCATTGGTTATAACTATATTTTGAACCAGTAGTGTACTAGTCTATGTCAATTGTCAACGGTTTATTCTTTTGTTCTTTAAAATGCTCTAATATTCTTTGTTTTTTTAAGCGTAAATTTGGATAACTGACAAATAACTGTAGTATTATCGTGTCATCAGCGGAGGTATCCGATCATATCTATCTGCACTGGGCATAGGAATGGCAAAAATACCCAAGTCCGACGGGTATGCCCGAAACCCGACATAAATGAGACGGGTATACCCGATACCCGACGGGTATTGTGCCGGGTATGTGATTAGTTTTAAAAAAAATCGCGGGTATGGGATTATGTGATACCGGACCCGATTACCCGAAACCACATACCCGTTTACCCGAACTATATATCCGATTTTTTTAATTTATATTTATATTTTTTCATTAAAGTTCTCTGTTGACTGTTGTTGATTTATTTGAGTATGTTCATAATTTGAAAAAATAAATTTTCTTTTTGTATTTGATAATAGTATTTATATTTTGTATGTTGTGAAATATATACATGTAAGTGTATAATTGTTATAAAGTTATTATTAATTTATGACAAATTGGATTTAAATAATCTCAACTTGCTCAATTTGGCCAATAATAATAATCCCAACTCAGTTATTGGCCGATAATAATCCGAACTGGTCCACTTTTGGCCGATAATAGTCCCCTGTTAAAAATAGCTTAACAGAGTTAAGTTTTTTTCTGAATTACAAACCGATGTTTTATGGATTTTGATTAAAACGAGGATACGAGTTGACTGATATAAAATTTACCTCGAAATACTGCCCCAAACGACGAAAACAGTGCTTCAATTCGGGTGTTTAAACTTCCAATTAACAAAAATCAAGTCGTTTGAAGCACCGTTTCGAGGTAAGTTTTACATAAATCGAATCGTATTCTCGTTCTGATCAAAATCCATAAAACATTGGTTTGTAATTCGGAAAAAAGCTTAACTGCGTTAAGCTATTTTTAACGGCGGACTATTATCGGCCAAAAGTGTACCAGTTCGGATGATTATCGGCCAATAACTGAGTTGGGATTATTATCGGCCAAATTGAGCAAGTTGGGATTATTTAAATCCAATTTGCCTTAATTTATAATAGTTGTTGTATAAATAAAATTATATAATAATTATAAAAGTAAAAAATTTATTTAGAAATCACAACGTATATCTTTTAACAAACTAATGGGTATACCCGATACCCGACAAATACCTGACGAGTATTGGGTCAGGTATGGGACACGATTTTATAACCGGGTATGGGTATGAGATTACCAATACCTGACCCGAACCCGACCCATTGCCATCCCTAACTGGGCAATAATGCACACACACTAATTCAGGAGGAAACCAATAAATCTAGGAAAAACTCCCTTGTGCAGGGGCGTAGGTTAGTAGGTGCCCGGGGGTGCACCCTCCCCCTCCAATGTTTCGGTTAGAAGTGTATAATTTCTGATTTTTCGTCCGAAAATTTTAAAATTATATAGGACCGCCCCTCCAATTATTCTGCCTAAATATTTATACAATATATAAATCAAAGTAAAGTTTGTTAACACTTTAAATCTTAAAGGTCGTCGGGCTGAGTTGTAATTCTTCGTCCAGGTTTCATTTATCTCGTATCATTATATGTATATTGGTCTTTTGTTTGTTAAACAATATTTAGTTTTTTTATTGTGTAAAAACGAGTCTTTTGAATGAATGATTTTTTTTTAGTTTTATTTGGAACTATTATTATTTGACCTGACCCCCCCCCCCCCCCCGAATCAAATAGCCGGCCCGACCCGACCCGACCCGAAACATAACGATAAGAAAAATTTTTGGGTCTCATTACTTTACGCCCCCTTGAAACTTTTGGTCAAGCTCCACCGCTGCTTTTGTGAGATTCGAATAGTTCTCTAGGTTTTATCCCACCCTTAACAAATAAGAATTTATCCACATCATCACATAACCATTTTATTCTTTCGTTTTAATTTAAGAAAATCAATAAGACTTACAATTGCTTCAGCGAGCTGCTATCGGTATTGGAAACGTCCTTAGTTCCTCGATTCATTCCGTGGCTCGGAATCCATCATTGGCTAAACAATCATTTGGTTATGCCATTTTGGGCTTTGCTCTAACCGAAGCTATTGCATCGTTTGCCCCAATGATGGCCTTTCTGATCTCATCCGTATTCCGATCAAAGAATCAAAGAAAGGTCCACATCATTACATAAGACATATATATATATGATACTAACTTGATCGTGTGTTAGCTTTTCATTGTGTATCATTAAAAAACATATTTATTCAACGTACACAAAATTAATGGCCGGTAATAGTGCTTCTCAATTATTGGGTGAAATGGACGGCTGCTTTTCATCTATTGGATTACATGGGCGGCAAATGGAATAGTGTCAGACAGCTAGCTGTCTGGCACTCCCCTATTGGCTCAACAAATTTACGATTTTATTCCGCTTTAAAATTAGGATTTTGCAATCAGTTCAAAATTATGTTTTTCACTTAAAAATAGATTTACGTTTGTGCTCCCAGCTAAAATTTTCAATTTTACCCTCGATTCAAAATTACGGTTTTGCCCCGTTTAAATTTACAGTTTTACCATTAGTTTATTTTCCTTAAAATAACGATTTTTCCATCTGTTCAAAATTATGTTTTTACCCCCACTTAAAAATAAATTCACGCTTTTGCTCCCAGCTAAAAATTACAATTTTACCCGCGGTTCAAAATAACGATTTTTCCCCGTTTAAATTCACAGTTTTGGCATTAGTTTTTTTTGTCTCACAGTCAAGTTACGATTTTGCCCTCAACTTAAATTTACATTTTCTCCATCGTTTCTTTTTTTTTGTTTTCCTAATTACAATTTTGCCACCGGTGTAAAATTACAGTCATGACGACAGCTGCTTGACACTCCCCCGTTTGTCCATTTAATTTACGATTTTTCCCCTGAAATAAAAATATGATTTCGCCCTCTGTTCAAAAGTATGTTTTTCCCATCGTTTTAGTTTTTTTAGCAAAACTATAAAACTTTTTTGTTTTAATTGGTTCACTCGATTTAATTTGTTTTCGTCTCAATGAGCTGCCTAACACTCGCTCATTAGTCCTGAAAAATAACGGTTTTGCCCTATGCCCAAAATTACGGTCTTATTATTGTTTTAGTTTTTTTCCTAGCAAAATTATAATAGTGTTATTTTAATTGATTGAGAACTATTCGGCAATCGCCCCGCAACACGGATGGGGCATCAACTAGTTTCGTTACATAAAACCAAAAGGTAATACGCAACATGAACTCACATACTATATATTGTTTGGTGTATCTACTCCATACTTGATAAGTTGTTAGGTTTTGATGGAATTTTGTTGTGTTGTCTATCATGTTTCTTAGTTTATGATTAATTTTTAAAATTTTCGTAACGTTATTTAATCATAAGAAAATGGTTAATTCATGTCAAAACAATGTAAGTTATCTTTTTATGCTTCGAAATGTGTATGCTTATTAGATAACTAGGTTATAACCCCGTGTATTACACGGGTTGAATAAATAAATTTTATATACTAAATAATAAAACAATATATTTATCTATTTACTTCAAATTCAAATCTAGTTATTTAATTTGATATTAACTATATATTTGAACGTTTTGTTTAGTTTGGTATCAAATAAATTTTACGAAACTTAAAATAAGATTAACTAATATTATTTATCATTTATACATTTACGGAGTTTTAAGTAAACGGTTAAATTTATTGAGACTTTATTAACAAATTTTGCAACAACAAAATAATCTTTTTTTATCACGAAAACCAAACTTTGTATTAATATATTAAATATTTTCATTTTCACTATACAAAATTACATTTACTCGACCCATGTAATACATGAAGTTTTTTAAGATATAACCTTTTATTATTTGATATATAAAATTAGATTTATTCAATTAGTACAATACACGGGATTTTTTAAGGATATGTATTTTTTTTATTATTTAGTACAGAAAATTACATTTATTCAAATCGTGTAATACACGTATTTTTAAAGATGTAATTTTTTATTATTTAGTATATAAAATTACATTTATTCAACCCGTATAATAAATGAGGTTTTTTAAAGATGTATTATTTTATTATTTGGTAAACAATATTACATTTATTCAACCCGTGTAATACACATGGTTTTAAAGATATAATTTTTTTATTTGGTATATAAAATTACATTTATTCAACTCGTACAATATGGTTCTTATAGATACAACTTTTTAAGATTTAATATATAAAATTATATTTATTCAACCCGTGCAATAAATGATGTTTTTAAAGATATATTGTTTTATTATTTAGTATACAAAATTTATTTATTAAATCCGTGTAATATACGGGGTTATAACCTAGTATTCTTAAAAGAAACCACGAATATGCTACCATTCAATTTCTTAACTTGATTATCAATTATTTATTTATTATATTATTAACCTAGATGTTAGAACACGCATGAGTTAATTGTTTTTTTAATTACTTAATAAGTAATATGTAAATAATTAAATATTATGTGGACGACGGACTACTTTTGATCTGACGAGTGAGAGAGACGTGAATATACAATAACAATGTCAACAATCCATATATTTACCATCAATAAATAATATGTACAATGTAAATTAAAGAAGTATGAGTAAAATATTTATTAGGTGGGTTATTTATAATTAATTATAAGAGATTAAATTAAAATAATAATTATCTATAAGGGATGGCCTAATATGATGACAAGTGTCCCCAAATGGTTTCTTTTATTATATAGTATAGATATAGATTCGGCTCCTACAATAAACAATTTAAGATCTTGAATCCGCAAATAGGTTGCGCATTTTCCTTCCTCAATGAACACGTATCACCATTAACCTCTCTATCAAACACCACTTATCAAGTTAAACAAACTTTTTTATCCTGAAAATTACCATGTAACTACAACCACTGTGAAATAAATCATCACCTACCCATCATTTATGATCAATAATGTCTCACCTTCAAACACTAACACAATTAAACACACTGGTAATCATAAACGAAAACAAAAATACCTATAATCACAATCACAATCAAAACATAAACATGCTTTATAATCAAACCACCAAGCTAAATCAAACACTCAGACTGGAGGGTATGGGGGCCGGCCCTGCCCCAGCGAGCCCCGGCGCCGGACCCCCACACCGCCCCCCTATGCCTCGTCCCGTCTTCCCCGTCCTCCAGCCGACGCCCAAGCCGGGCCACCTCCTTCACACACATACCTATACATACATACATACATACATATATATATATATATATATATTTAGCCCCATCCTCCACCCCCTTGGTCCATCCCCTTTAGGCCTATCCTCACTCCCGGTGACGTGACGGCCCATCCTCTTGGGGATGAGCCTCACCATACCTTCTAGTCTCATGCACATCTAAACAAATTAAAAAAAAAACATCCTTGTAGATATCTAGTAACCACAATGTAATATTAGTTAATCAACCGAATCAAAACCTTTAAAACTTTGGGATAGAGACAAAGAGTGGTGGTCATGGTCCTAGGTGATTCGCCTGTGAGATTGCCATGCCGCATGTTTCTTTCATTGAATTGTTTTGTGTATTCTGTTTCCAGATTTTAAAGTTTTGTTCTATGTCGGACATGCTCATGGTGAAGAAGGGTTAGTCATACAAGATCTACGAAGGAAAATGAAAAGAGGGTGTGTAAGTTATCTATATTTGTTTATGTATGATGATGAATGTTTCATATGCCAAAATCATGTTTTGTTGTTAGTTAGTTTTCTTAGATGTACGTTTATTTCACCCAGCAATAGATCTGAAACCTCTAGCTTACAAACTGAAGTAAATTTGTAAATGTTAACCTATTAGTTTGATTACAATGTATAAGTGTGTGATTTCGGTTTTTGGTTCCATTAATAAGTTATTATATTTGGTTCGGTTTTTGGTTAAGACACAGGAAAATTTAAAACCGAATAAACTAAAAACTGATAGACGAAGTGATGAACACCCCGCAACCAAAAGAGGATACCGTTTGATTTGTTATATGTCTGTAACAATCTTGAGTTTCGCATTTAAACATGATGCTTCATGATACTTTTAGATTAGTGTTAAAGAATATCGACAGGTTTATTTGTGGTATTCTGTAGCAGGTGGCACAACAGCAAAGATCATGGTTTCAGCCAAAGATAACTTTCTTGGGAAATATATATACAACACTGACTCTAGCTAGAAATCTTGCAGTAATGGTTTACACTTTACAAAGTAAGTTCTATATCTCCAAGTTAAGGTTCTCAACATAATCATGTTCAACAAGGAAGGTTGATAACCAAATATCCGTGTCATAGTTATATTTCTATAAAAGGTTTATTACATCAAAATGTCACCAACTTGTACGTTTTGTTAGATGTAAATATCTTGCAAGAAACTTTTTTATTTTTATTTTGGCCAGTTCACTTTTTTAGGGATCAAGTTAATTAGGATTCCTTGACATTATAGCTCTTTGAATGATAAGGTGTGTGCAGATCAAGTGTAAAGGTACCTTATTTGCAAGATGGAAAAGAGGATTCTTCTAAGATGTGTCTCATGATAGGCACGTTGTTAGCAACATTGTTTCACAGGCGAAACTGAACCACTTCTTTATAGTTATTATTTGATGTGATTTTAGATCACTTTGTTACAACTTAATTTTTAGTAAAAAATATTTACTTGAACAGCCCCGTTGTTTCAGGGTATTTGCAAACAACCAATGCTACTTTGTGGTGATGGAAAACAAACACAAAGTTCAACGCGTTTTACGATTTACCTCGGTTCTTACACGCGTCTCGACCAAACCCCGTGTATTCAGCTGGTACCCTCCTTTTGTGGCATTAGTTCTAGCGGGTTCGTTGTATTTGTAACAATTTAGAAGTTATGTATTTGTACCAGTTTAGTTTAGTTTAATTCAAATAGATTTGTACAACACATTTTTTTGGAGTTTGCAAGTGCCTACACCGCCACGAATGAGCCAAACCAAATCAAACTCCCGCAAAGGCGCATCGCGCTGGATTGATACAACTAGTTACCATCATTAGTAACTTTTGTTAGCATGAACTCCTTCATTAGTAAACTAGTTAATGCTGCTGATTGGTATGTCAGTAGTAACTCGGTCATTGGTGATAGCCCAAGTTGTTGTTGATGCACACGTACTGCTAATCACAGTTGTTACTGATCTTCGTTATTACCGACGACCAGTTACCATATATGAATAGTTACCACTAACGACCACTTGCCATTTAAAAACAATTCTTACTGTATATCAATTCCAATGAAATTTTCCATCAATCATGCTGTAGAAAACGAGAGGGGTGACTAGGTTTTCTTAAAAATGCTCTTGATTAAAAGCTAATTTAGAAGGATTAACACTTGTTTTAAACCCAACAAACAACTAATGCAATTATGTAAAGATTTTAAGGCCAAGAATGACAAAACTAATCTATAGAGGCTCAAGCGGATGTTACGTCCCCTCCCCAATTCTTCTTTTTCCTTTCGTTTTTTTTTATAAAATTTAACCAATGTTTTATAAAATATACTGGGAAATTATCATAGATTTATAAAAAAATATTTTTATTATTCAATTCCTATTATTGGAAAACCAACTTTTAAACCTCGCTAGATTCCTAATCAATTTGGTTGATGATTAGGCTTTGATATTCACGTATTGTTGTCGGTTTTCACAATTCGAGCTATGTAGACTTGATCTTCATAATTATTGTTGTATTTGATCCTAAATCTATATTCTTAACGATCCATTAATTGTATCAGGTGTCGCAACCCCCGATCCCTTATCTGTCTCGGGAACGGGGGGACGCGAACTCAGTATTGTGGTGGTATCAGTTTATTAATTTGGCAGCGGAGGTTACATCATGACCGTAGTTAGGAAATGTTTATCAGAGTAAAACCACCATATTTTATATTAATAACCACATGGGTAAAACCCAAGTTTCTTATTACAACATAGGGATAAACCCTATTTTATTGAATTTAAAACATCGTATTTTAGATAACTTTTATAGTCACATATTTTCCAAGCCCTCAGTGCTCTCGAGCTGGTTTTTTCCCAGTTGGCTTTCACATTGTGTTACCTGAAATGTATTTTAAAAACATTTGTCAGTGGGAAATACTGGTGAGTGAATCTCAATTTACTCAAGAAAAGTTTCATCAATTAACACAGTATTGAGAGCGATCACAATGTTTAGTTCTACACAATTACTCATTCAGTACTTGCCACTCGACCGGATCTGTGGCTATGGTCATATCACACATTGGCTAACCCATTGTCCAATTGTGAAGATTATCAAGTAATGTATACAAAACCCTATAATACCGACAGTAATTGAAGAACTACAAAGACTCAATCACCGCTTAATCGCATTGTAAAACATTTAAGGTTTTGTAAAAATAGATAAAAGTATTTACAAAAAGAAGATAAACTCACTTTGCTATCTTAGACTTCGTTTAAGGGTTTCCTGGTGTTAATCTATAATTTACACAAATGTACATATGTTAGTATAATAACCCTTTAATTATATTAACGATACCCTCCCCGAGACGGTATTCCAACAACTACGTCGAGCAGAACCACGACAGTTATTACGGAACCCTGAATCAATCGGGCATCGTATCTAATACGAAACTGGGGTTATAATACTTACAACGGGGCAGAACCTCGCTAATTAGGGGGTATTATACTCGAGTATTATGCCTATTATGAGAGTAATTCGAGATTGAGAAAAGAAATGAACGAGTAGACTGAAGGCCTGATGCCTCTTATTTATAGTGCCTGATTTCCACTTTCTCGCGGGCCGCGTAAGGTTAAACAAGGGTTTACGCGGCCCGCGTGGCGTAGGGGTCTAGGCGTAGGTGATCCGGGTCACGACTAGGTTCAACACGTTGCATGACACGTGTCAACACCGGAGTTCGCTGGACCTTTAAGTTGTCGCGGCCCGCGTAAGGTTAAGAGAAGGCTTACGCGGCCCACCTAAAATCCATTTTTCTTCTTTTTTAATTATTTTTAATGATATTTTATATTTTGGGCTCGGTTTTCACATACGAGGTGTATTTCAAGACATATAGGGGTATTTTAAAATATATTAGGGTGTCAGAAAAATAATTTGGAGGGTTGTTATATCAGGACATGTATATGATATATGCATATCTTAACCAACAACTTCATATCACAAGTTATTAATTTCAGTCATTATCATAACTAGGTATGATTATGTCTCACAATTAGAACTAAACCCATTGTCATCCCAACACGTACAAGTCCAAAGAACCACCCAATGGCTACATCCTCACCAGAAGCTCTAACCCTTGGATCCACCTAGGGCTACCCCTTATATCCTTGGGTTCGTCGGTGTCTGTAATAAGAACAATGTTAATCAAGCATGTACTCAATATCTCTTAACCTGTGAATGTTTACCTAGATCTCAATCAACTAAAATAACTCGATAACATTAAAATCATCAAAATCCCTTGTGGTTAAAGACGACGAACGCTAGTTTTGCGCGGTTGATTTCGCAACTATTTAGCTACACTTGTATATAAAAAATGTATAAAAAAATGTTACAATCAAGTGAGTAAAAATGCAAGTAAATTCAACACACACACCAAAAAAAAAAAAAAAAAAAAAAAAAACCCAAAAAAAATATGAGTTGTAGTGAAGTTGAAATGTATGACACACCCGACACCATAGCATACGGTTAATGTGAGACCCATTCTCTTATTCAATACCACCGTTAACCACCTCTCCGGCACCGATCAACCCAATGGCCCGTTCAATCTTCATCCTCTACTCACTCTCCCGCCGGCGAGTTTCCGATCAACTCAGAAGCCTGTTCTTCATACCCACCGCTTTAGCTCTAACCACCTCTCTCTTCATTCTTTTCTACATTTCTTCAACCTCTAATCTGTTTACTCCTCATCCTCACCGTTCATCTCAATCTCGCCATCATTTTCTTCAAAACCCAGATGGGGTTTCGTCTAAAGTGAAGAATTTGCAGACCCCAATTGAAAGTCAAAAGCAATCAAGTCTTGATTTTGACTCGTTGGGTAGGAATTTGGGGGGTGTTGATGATCATGGTATGTGTTTGTTTTGTGTTTTGTTGATTTTAAATGTTTTTTTTGTGGATAATTGATGCTTATACAGTTATAATTTGTTCTCAATTATTAAAATAATGGAGACAATTGAATCTTTGACTTTTAAAGTCAAACAATGTGCTTTTTTTTTGGTTTTAGTTGATTTTCTTCAAAACCCAGATGGGGTTTTGTCTAAAGTGAGTAATTTGCAGACCCCAATTGAAAGTCAAACGCATTCAAGTCTTGATTTTGACTTGTTGGGTAGGAATTTGGGGGGTGTTGATGATCATGGTATGCCTTTGTTTTGTGTTTTATGGATTCAATAGTTTATGTAGATAGATGATGCTTATAAGTTAAAAAGTTAATAAGTTATAATATAATATATCTTTATCTTTAAAAAATGGAGACAATTGAATCTTTGACTTTTAAAGTCAAACAATATGTTTTTTTTTGTTAATTTTGCTACATAGTTTATATGATTCTTGCTTTGGAAATGTATATTAAAATCTGTTTATTGGTTTCAATATTATTCTTGATTATAGTTTTGAAGATCTCTGTGTCAAAGTATAAATTTGGTAACTACTCTTTGTTGAATGATCATTTGTTGTTGATTTTAAGTGTTATCAAGTCATTTTGGTTAATCGGGATTTACTTAATACTAAAGAAGAAATCTGAATAAACATTGATACGAGTTAAAGAAGAATGGAGTACACACTCGCTCGTTCAAGAGATATATAGGCCCTATGAATTCTGAGACTTACAATTGGGATCTAGGAGTTTAAACTTGCTCTTATTGCCATCGTTCTTGCTGAATATTCTTATTTTCTGATTTTGAAAATGCTTTAATTCTTTTGGTTAAATTTTTAGGAAAAACTGCCGTAAACGAGATTATCTTCCACGATCAAGACATATTTAAACAAGACTACCTCAAAATGAACAAGTCCTTCAAGATATTCATGTACCCACATAACAAAAACGACCCATTCGCTAACATTCTACTGCCAGTAGATTTCGAACCCGAGGGAAACTATGCTAGCGAAAGTTTCTTTAAGAAAACGCTCAACAACAGTCACTTCTTAACCAAAGATCCCGCCAAAGCCGATCTTTTTTATCTACCCTTTTCAATTGCAAGATTAAGACACGATCCAAGGGTGGGGATTGACGGTATCCAAGATTTTATTAAAGATTATATTTATAATGTTAGTCATTATTACCCGTATTGGAACCGGACGGGTGGTGCGGACCATTTCTATGTTTCTTGCCATTCGATTGGACGGGTTGCCATTAATAAAGCGGAAGAAATCAAACTTAATGCCATTCAAGTTGTGTGTTCTTCGAGCTATTTTCAATCTGCGTATGTTCCTCATAAAGATGCATCCTTGCCGCAAATTTGGCCTCGAGTAGACGATGATCCCCCACGTATTACGTCATCGCAAAGGTAACATCTTTTTTTACATACATCCTTCAAAAAGGTCAACTTGTTAATTTTTTTAGGCTAATTAATATGATTTTGCAGTAATTTCCACTCTTATCGATCTTTCTGGTTTTCTTTGTAATAATGGGGTCAATCTCTCTATACGGGGCTGCAAACGAACCGAGCGAAACGAACAAGGCCTTGTTTGTTCGTGTTCGCTCATTAAGGAATAAATGTGTTCACGAACTGTTTATGAACACTTACCAAACGAGATTTTCTATTTATGTTTGTTCATTAAGGAAATGAGGGTGTTCATGTTCATTAATTTAAGTGACAAACGTTTATGAACAAAAATGAAAACAAACGAACACAAACAAGTGTTCATGAACAATAACGAACGCAAACGAACATATATTATATTTTGAATAAAATTGGCATTTTTTATCACATACGTTACGTAGATCCCGCTAAAATATACTAACCTAATATTTAATAAATATTTAAACAAAATACTCTTCACTGACATTTATTAAATATATATTTGTGGATATTTTGAAGTATACAAATAAAATATAAAAATTAAAAACATTAATGAACTATCTTACACAAACAAACGAACATAAACGAACACGTTACCGAACGTTTACGAACTTAAACGAACGAACATGGCCTCTGTTCAGGTTCGGTCAAAGTAAAGGAACAATTTTTTTTTTGTGTCGGTCATTTAAACTTCCCGCTGAATGGTTCACGAACTTTTCGTTGAACGTTTATATGCAGCCCTATCTCTATATACGCACTACCAAACAGTCACAAAGATAAAAATCCTATGTGATGAACACAAATGTAGACAAATTGTTAAACCAAGTTATCGAGTATTCGTTTTTCTCATAATTATTATTCCTTATGTGATATTCTTGATCTTAAGAGTCAAGGATAAAGATTTTCAAGAAGTTTGATTTAATTAAACTAAACTTAATACACATACATATAATTTTAACAAACCCTTTATTAGTTCAATTGTTTGACCTCGAAAATAGGCTTGTAAACGAACCAATCGTTCATGAACAGTTCTTGAACTTGTTCGGCGGGAAGTTCGTTTATATAATAAACGAACGAACATGAACACACGTTTTGTTCGTTCATTTATGTTCGTGAACACCCGTTTATGTTCGGTTATTTACATTTGTTTATGTTTGTTCGTTTATGTCCACTTCAATTTGAAACACATAAGTACTTATATTTATATAAATATTAAACATAAGGGGAACTTTCTAACTAATATAAATATAACCAATGGAATTTATCGTAATCAATCACTAATTTATATAAAAAAATTACTTTATGTTCGTTTTTGTTTAGTAAATTATGTTCATTTATGTTTCTTCAATCATGTTCACTTGTATTGTTTACTTTTTGTTAGATTATGTTCGTTTACGTTCGTGAAATGTTCGTTTAGGTCTTAAATGAACGAACATGAACATCCCCATTTTCTTATTAAACGAACATGAACAAAAGAATATGTTCGATTATAAATGGACACGAACATGCCTCTGTTCGTGTTCGTTCGGTTCATTTACAGGTCTACTCGAAAATGACCTTTTTTCCTCTTAATCATTATATATTCAAGAAATAACTTGAATTTGTGATCTTTTGTCATCAAAACAAATATGCAGGAAAAAACTAGCATTTTTCGCGGGATCTATAAACTCCCCCGTTCGCCAAAAGCTTGTAGAAACATGGCAAAACGATACAACAATGTCCGTGCATGCGGGTCACCTAAACACATCATACGAAGAAGCACTTCAAGACAGCAAGTTTTGTCTTCATGTCAAAGGGTTTGAAGTCAACACAGCTCGAATCGGTGATGCATTATATCACGGCTGTGTCCCTGTGATCATTGCAAACCACTATGATCTCCCGTTCGCAGATATATTAAACTGGAAAAGTTTTTCATTAGTCATCGCAACATTAGACATCCCGTTATTACAAAGGATCCTTCGGGGTTTAAGCGACGACGAATACGCCAGTTTGCACAAAAACGTGCTTGAGGTTAGAAAACATTTTCGTTGGCATGTTACTCCGGTTGATTATGATGCGTTTTACATGGTTATGTATGAGTTATGGCTTCGTAGAAGCTCGATTAGGGTTCCGTTGAGTTAGATGTTTTATATACAACTTTAGTTGGTAGATTCTTGGATTTCTTGATTTATTGGTAAATATTATTAATAACATGACGGTTTTAGCTTATACGCTTCGATGTTGGCTAATCTTGCTGGATAGTGACAATTTCGAACGCTCGGTCTATTTAGTTTGAAGGGTTTTTAGGTTGAAACCAAAAACCGAACTGAATTCAGGTAGTTCAGAACCGAACCGAAAACTGAAACCGAATCGGTTACTGTTCGGTTTTATTTTAAAATTAGTTACTTTTTTTTCTTCTAAATAGATGACTAATCACAACTATTTCTCAATTAAGATTATTTATTTTACTAAAGCACATTTATTCTTCTAAAAATTTTGATACTAAAAAAACATTATTTGCATATACTAGAATAAAAAACAGGCACCCAGTAACCAAATGCAAAACCTTAATTCCTAAAAACACATTAAATACACATCTTCAAATCTAAAGCAATAATTAACCTCTAACTTGATTTAACCGGTTCAGTAGTAATCCCGAATCCAAACGGGTACAACGGGTCATAATGCGGGTCACCCACATTCATCGGCAACTGATCAACCGTCTTGAACCACGTACGCGCAAGCTTACCCGTAAAACCATAATCACCATACAAAACATCAGCCACACCTTGACCCTCACTGCCCGGAAGCCAAGCAGCCACCAACGCATCCATGTTGGAAACATACGGTTCGATCACAACCGGTCTGCCTGAAATCAGCACAACGACACACTTCACGGCTCCACATACGTTTGTGATTGTTGTCGGGCCTGGTTCGGGTATGGTTAGGTTCAAGCTGTCCCCAACTGTTTCAGAATACGGGTACTCGCCTGTTACCACAATGGCGTAAGAGAAGTTATTGGATTTGATGAATTCGGGTGTCGGGTTTTCTTGATACACAACTTCGGTTGTTGGATCAACCGTGTTCTTGATGGCGGATAGAATAGTGGTACCTGAAACAGTAAAAAAGAACCGTTAGTAAGAAAACGTATGATATATTGATACGCAGGGGCGCTAAACGGGTTGTGTGCATGGGTTGGCGGGTCTAGCATGACACCAACCTGAAAATCATACCAAAACACATAAAAAAAATAAACAAGTTAAACGGGTCGACCCGTGAATTCGTCAGGCGTCAGTTCAACCCCGTATAGCTAGACGCGTTCACAGCCCATACGTACCTATTGTAATATTTCCGCTTTGTCCGTGCCACTCGATGGTCCAACCACCACACTGGTTACCAATGTCATCGGCATGCGTTCCCGAAACGAGTATTTTGGCCGACTTTTTCGGGAGGGGAAGCAGCGGTTCGGTGGCGGTTTTACCATTCTTCAACAAGACTAAAGATTTCCTAACTGTTTCCCGAGCCAGTTCACGGTGCTCGTGACTTCCAAGATGTTTAACCATCGTAGTATCCGCTAACGGGTTCTCAAACAAGCCCATCACAAACTTGACCCGTAAAATCCTCTTAACCGCATCATCGATTCGGCTCATGGGGATAAAGTTATTTGTCACCAAATAACTCAACCCGTCGATGAACTCTGTATAATTTAATGGTACCATGATCTGCATTCCATATATTGTGATTCAGTTTCAGAACTATATAATCTATTCAGGTTATATGGGTCACGGGTCAAGAACTAACCATGTCTAGACCAGCCTCGACACTACGTAAAATTGAGTAAGTGTAGTTAGCATGAGGCGGGTCGGTTATTCTATCGATCCCTTGCCAGTCCGAGATCACAAATCCCTGTAAATCGAAAAACATGATAAAAAGATTCAATCTTCTTTACTTTATTCTGTATTGTTGAAAAAGCTCGCTCAAAATCGACTCATTTATAAATGAGCTAATTCGAGTCAAGGGTAGCTTTCCAAAAGTATACGGATGGTCTTTGTGTTTTACCAAAATTTTGGATTTGGTCCTTGTGGTTTGCACTTTGTAACGCATTTAGTCCCTAACTTGGACATGCTAAAACCTTTCGATTTGTTGGCTGGGGACTAAATGCGTTACAAAGTGCAAACCATAAGGACCATCCGTGTACTTAAGGAAATCTAGGGACCAAATCCAAAATTCTGGTAAACAACAGGGACCATACGTGTACTTTACTCTATATATAAATAATAACATATTTTAACTTTTTTAAGGCTAAATTTTACCATCAGCCCAGCCCAAGCTCAATATTCAAATCGTCCATACGGGCATTTTATAATAAAAATAAAATAAAATTTAAAAATCTAAAAAATTCAAAAAAATAGGTGAGTTCGCTCAAGCTTTTTATGAGCCAAGCCGAGCTCGAGCTCAAAATTTCAGCTCGTTACAATAAACAAGTCAAGCTAAATGGGCTTGTTTAACTTTGGGCCTGAGCCTAAGCCCAACCTTGCTCAGCTCGATTCCTTAGAGCCCGAGCCAAAGCTCAAAATTTTAGCTCGTTATCCACATTTGTCCGAAAATCATTTAGAAAAACAAAAAAAGGTTTATTACTCTGAATTTGACGTTGTTCTTTAAGAAATTCGTGATGAGTTGATGATCTCCATGCATTTTAGCTCCATTTACGCTTGAGTACGAGATCATAATGGTCGCAACGCCTTTGAGCACTGAATCATAGTATGCCGGCATATGAATGCTGAATAAGTTATGCGGGCTTATAACAGTGTTGTTCTCGTTGATGCCTTTCGTCGTACCACCATCGCCGACGAAGTGCTTCGCACACGCCACCACCTTTTCTCTAAAAATATCAAAAGTCGAAGAAAAAAAGCCGATAAATATCAAATTTATGGGTCGTAGCTATTCAAGACTGGCTCGTTAAAAATACTGAGCCAAGTTTAAACAAACTCGAGCCAAAAAATAAGAATGCTTCGTAAATGAACCCAAGCCTGAGCTTCACTTATTGAGCTCGAATAGGCTCCCGAGTCTGCACAAACGTTTTATTTTTGTGATTTTTATTTAAAGTATGCAATTTTACAATTATCGTTACATGTAAAATTACGGTAAACGTAAAACTTATAAATATATTAAATATAATTATAAATGTATATAAATTAATTAATAAAAATTATAAAAAACAGTTAACTAGCCTAGCTTTAAAATAGAGCTCGAGCTCTTGTAAGTTAAACAAAACAACGCATATTGTGTTATGTTTATAAATATATATAAAAAAACTAGAAATGTATATAAACTAAACATTAAACAAAATATTTAAAAAATAGTAAATGAGTCGAGCTCGAGCTATTGCCTAGGGAGGGTCGGCTCAACTAGTTTACGTTTACGCCCTTTATTAAAATTAATTGAACAGACTTACTTTCCACCAACATAAGGTACGCCTTTGCGACCGTTGGCCGGAATATCTCCTTGTAAACCGGGTATAAGTTCGGTCATTTGACGAACAATTGCCGGATCTTCGCTGTAGCTTTCGAAGCAACGACCCCATCTTGGATCTCTGCAAACCGCGATACACGGTGCAAATGCGTAGTTAATCCCCGTTGCTCTCACTTCAAGCGCCGTTGCTGCACCAATTTTCTTGATCAGTTCAGGGTCCCTACAAGATGAGTTCAAATATTTTTAAAATGTCCAAAATACCCTTCATTACGACTATGATTTAAAGCATGTCAGTCGGTTTGAGATATAAACGATATGGTTTTTGACGGTTTGGACTTAAAACTGGTTGTTTAACTTTTATTATTTATATCAATTTTTTTGCTTTTTTTAAATATGTGCCAAACCCACCCAACTGAGCCCTTTGGTTTGTCGTTCTTAAAAACTGTAGTTAGCGGTTCTGACTAAACTTTTACATCAAAACTGGCAAAACCGGACCGTCAAAATCAATATTCAACACCATCTATATTCCCAATGGTTACAAAGGGCAAAATGGTAATTTCAACTAAAAATCTTCCCAAATATAAATCTTGCAATTTTATGATGTACCTTGTTACTCCAAGACCAACATTGTGAGGAAAAATTGTAGCTTTATAAACATTGTTGTTACCATGAACAGCATCAATGCCATAAATCATGGGTATGCCTAAACGGGTCGCTAATGACCCGTTTTGGAACCCGTTTATCATATCAATCCACATCTCCGGGGACGCTTCTTTAGCCGGAACACTCCCACCACCACTCAATATACTCCCTACCCATATCCCAACACTTTTATAAGTTACAAACAGCAACAAAAACCATAAAAATGATTCTTGAAATAAAAGAATCTTAACACTAAGTGAATATGTTTTGATTACCAATGAAGTATTTCTGCATTACATCAGCAGAAGCTACAGATCTGTCGATTTGCGTCATTTGGCCGATTTTCTCCTCCAACGTCATTCGGTTCAGCAAGTCTTTTATTCGAACATTTAACGGTTGCTTAGGGTCTTTGTATTTCATGCTTTGTGATGCAGCAATGGTAGCCCAATAACAACACATCATAATAATCACCAATGTAGATGGAGAAAGTTTTGCCATTTTTCACCTCCTATATCTTCAATGAACCAAAAAATTAAATTATAACCAACTGATTTGACTTTTTGAACTTTGACTTTACTTGCAACTAACCATTGTTCTTATAAATCATATAAACAGCAGCATATTTCAGATTTAGTTTTAATTTTTTCTAAAAAAATTGAAACAAAAGCTTCTTGTTAAAACTAGGTAAATGACTAGACTCCATCCACAAAAATCCCATTTTTAGAACATTTGGTAAATATATAACATTACAAGGGTATATTTGTCTTTATGTTCTAGGCAACCTAAATTTGTCAAGGTTTACATGAACCTCAAGATTACTACACAAAAAGAATCATAATCTTTATGCCCCCTCAGTCCCTCCCACCCACAACCCCATGATTTCTACACAATAGATTTATAATCTTTGTCAAGAGTTTGAGTTTTTAGGGCTGTTAAACGAGTCGTGTTCATGGGTTGTTCAGTTAAATCTGAAAATCATGTCAAACAAATGAATACAACACGACACATGTATTCATAAATTAACACGAACACAACCCGTTTAATAAAAAAATATTTTTTTTGCATATCAATAATTTAAAAATCTAATTTACATATTTATTTTTCTAAGTTTTTGAAACAATTCTGTTTAAACTATCCAACCTGTTTTTAAACTTTTTAGATTTTGGCATAAAAAAATAGTTAGATAGTTTAAGTTATTACATAAAGCAGATTTCTAATATTCTAAAAAAGTAAATAAATAGGCTAAACGGGTCAACCTGCAGGCGGACACAAATACGACCCGTTAGCTAAACATGTGCATGAGCCAAACCAAAACTGACTCCAACCTATTTAAACTAAACCCAAACCCATGAGTTTCATGTCAGGTTCGTATCGTGTCAGAATTTTACACGTCAACTTATTGAAAATACATGCACATGAAAGATCTTTTGGACCCAATAACATACAAACATAAACACTATATTTGCATCCAAACAACATCAAGAAACAAAGTAACAACAATCCATAAAATACTTGATTATTAACACCAAAACAGACCCCTTAAATATTAATCAACAATCAAGAAACAAAGAAGTCAGTTGCTTACAAGATGGAGGTTGAGAGAGACTTGGAGATGAATGTGGAGAACGTTGGGTGGTGTTTGTGGTTTTTATAGGCAAATGTGTGAGTTTAGGTGTTTTCGAAATATGAATTAAGAATTCAAATTTGTTTAAAATGTTTTTTTGACCCAATGTTTAACGTCTAGTTTGTTAGACCCTTTCAAAATCTTTTGTTGAAATAATGTGATTTGCAAGTTATAAAATATGTTTTGAATACTTTTGTAATGTTCAAATTACAATTCAAAACAAATACTTAATGATATAATTTTATGTTCGTTGAATTTAAAAAACAGAGTAAATTACAAAAATCGTCCTTTATGTATGTCACTTATTGCAAACTGTGTCCTTTGTCTTCAATAATTACAGAAAACGTACTCGATGTTTGCAAACTCTTGCAAGTTATGTCCTTTAGCCCTAACTCAGTTAATTTTTGTGGTTAAATCTGACCAAATAGACCCCACATGAGGGTATTTTTGTGGTTAAATCTGAATAAATGGACCCTACATGAGAGTAAAATGATCAAAATACCCTCATGTGGGGTCCATTTGGTCAGATTTAACCATAAAAAATTAACTGAGTTAGGGCTAAAGGACGTAACTTGCAAGGGTTTGCAAACATCGAGTATGTTTTCTGTAATTATTGAAGATAAAGGACACAGTTTGCAATAAGTGACATACATAAAGGACGATATTTGTAATTTACTCTTTAAAACATAACCATTATTGTGTAAAAATGCGTAATTATTTTTATGTGCACCGTAGATGTAGTGATAGAGACGATTATGTGATTACATAAATGTCTTATACATGACAACTAAGGTATATAACATAAATGTTCATACACTAACCCAGGAGGAAACTCAGTAAATCTTAGAAAAACATCATTGTGGGAATCGAACCAGGACCTAATGGTCACTAATATAGTATATATTCATTTAAAAAGGTTTATTTATACACGAGATTTTTTTTTACCACAACTCGGTAATCAAAATTCAAATGAATAAAGATTGACATATATCTAAAAAAAATTCTAATTATACATGTGTTTTAAGTATATAAAATGTTTTGTCGTTTTGATATCGAATCCCTATACAAACACCGAAGAATATTAGGCTAGAGGGTATGGTGATGGTCCATCCTTGGAGGACCATCCGCCACGTAGGCGCCACGTCATAGTCCTCCCAAGGATGGTCCATCCCCCAAAAGTAGAGGGTATGGGAGGATGGTCCTACCCCACAAAATATGTACAAGTATTAAAGCCTAATTTACAACCCCCATTCACAAACAAACAAACCCACAGAAAGGGGCCCCACCTGTTTGGATCGTCCTGGACGTCGAAATATTGACGGAGAGGATGGGACGACATGAAGACGGCGGAGGGCGGGATGGGGTGCCGGGCGTCACCGAGAGAGGACGGGAGCTGGAGACGGTCCATACCGTCTAGCCTTAGAAATCGATACAAATAGCTAGAGTGGTTGTGAGTGGTAAAAGCAGTATATTAAATGGGTAACTGCATACATCTCTCAAAACTTATATGATATAATTATCTAGCTTATAAAAAAAATCAAATATACCTATAAATACTTATGATTTTACACAATAAATACAATTTATAGTTTGGTTATTATATTCTCCATACATTATAAACTCTCATACAGTCATACCCTTATGCAAATTTTAAGGGAACAGTGTTATTGTTATAAAACTAAAGTTAAATACATATATAATATTATGATTTTCAATATAAACTAATATGTTATATAAGTTTTATAAGAATATGAATTTATTCTTGTATTAAACACCGTTAAAAACTATGTCATGTTTTCTTTTGACCGGTGTAGAATTCTTATAAAAAGATTGTGACCATAAATTGGGTCATTTTATGGGGATTTATTGTAAATTTCTCCAAGGAACTAACAAAGGCATTTCTTGCATTTATTCAAAGAACTATTCTATTTTCTTCCCAGAATGATGGATCCTCCAAGATGATTAGTCAAACACATTGTTCACAAGTATGACAAGTCTTAAGGGGGCTCTTAATGGTTCCGACCTATTACTGGTTCAACATTTAATGGTTTAGACTGTTTGTTTCGCAAGCAGATGTCTGAATGGTTCAGACATTTGCCTCTGAATAGTTAAACATTATACTGAGTCGAAATGGTTAATACCTACAATCTGAATTGGTCAAATATTTGTATCTGAACGATTAAGCATTATACTAGCTCTTAATGGTTTAGACATCTTGCTGGTTCAGCACTTAACTATTCTGAAGTTGCCAAACAGCTTGATCTCCTAATATGTCATCGTTTTTAGCTTGATCTCCTAATTTGTCATCCGTAAAACAATTGAAATATTATGACCCCGAGATCTATGGACGTTGTTTTTAAAAGACTTAGTTTTGATATTTAAAATGGGTAGTGACGCAGCTTGTTACCCATTTACCATCTATCTCGATGTAAATTCATAACACGAAAAATAGATCCCAATACTTTCTGCACTGAAATGAATATCCAAACAAATCTCTATTAGATCGTGGGTATGGTGGGGCGGGGGTTTGGGGCATGGGTTGACACGTGGACTTCGAGGGGCACCGGTGGTCAGTTGCATGTTGGGTCAGTATGGCGGGGCTGGCTAGCCCGCATGGGTTGGCCACGTGTTATAATTTTTTTTTCAATTATTATAAAAATACACACAAAATTAAAATTTAAATCCTAGCCACCTATAGCCTAGCCAACCCAGCCAATGAGAGCCGGCCACGGAAGACCACTAGGCCCGCCCAACGCCCGGGCTGAAACCCCCGCCCAAGGGGCCACACCGAAACCCAAGCCCACCCGGGGTGGTGACTTGAGCGTTTGTACCCAACCCACGCCCCAACCCCGCCCCATACCCCATAGTCTTAGCAATTTTAACGTAAGACTTGTATCAATGCAAGTGTGTATCAAACGTAAGCGGAATCCTCATTGTTTTTTTTTTAGTTTGATCACCTTTTTAGTTTGATCTCCTAATTTGTCATCAGTAAAACAGTTGAAACGAATATTCAAACAAATTTCTATTATAACTAACAATTAAAAATCTGATCCGTTACCTTGTATCAAAATAATACGACTTAAGAGTTAAGAACACCCAGTGGCGGATCTTGCCCGTTGAATGTCACAGGGCCGAAAGACACGGGCACTAAAAAATGCCCGGGCCGAACATAGTATATATAAAAAATTTCGATCGAAATGCGGAAAATTAGCACTACGGCCGAAAAACTTGCCAAGGCCGTGGCCCTGACACGGTCCTTCTAAGAACCGCTCCTGAGAACACCACTATCATATATTAGTTATACTTTGTTATTTCCCGTGTGACACACTGGTGTAATAAATAAAACTTGTATAAACTTTAAAGGTATAAGTAACCAAACACATAAATTTTAATAACTGAGAGACATAAAATGAATTAGAATTAAGGCATTGACTCGGTGAGAATATGATTGTATTACGAAAATATACAAGTAATTCATAAATTTGTAGATAATGTTTAGAGTAAATTACACTTTGTGTCCTTTAAGTATATCAGGAATTATGAAACATGCCCTTTAAAAGATTTAATTTCAGTTTATGTCCAAAATTAGTATGTTATGTAACAGTTTATATCATTTTAAGCAAACTGAGTTAAGTATTTTAGTTAGGTTAAATTAGCTTAGGGGTAAAATTGGTATTTTACACTCTCTTGCATTAGATGCCCCTTTAGCAAACCATATTTGTTTTTGAGTAAATTACACTCACTCGAAAATCATCATCACCGGAAACAAAACCCCAAACCAGAGTTTAACCCCACCTGCAAATTAAGTTATGAACATATCATATATTAACACCCACCTTCAAACAATAACCCAAACCACCCACAATTAGGGGTGTGCAAAAAACCGAATTAACCGAACCATAACCGAATTAACCGACAAAACCGAACCGAAAAAACCGAACCAAATAAAAAACTGGTGGGTAGGTTAATGGTTTTTTTTTTGAAAACCAAAAGTAGCTGGTCGGTTATGGTTATCATTTTTCCATATTTTTAATTTTTGTAATAATCTTTGTAGAATTTAGGACTTTTCACCATATTTTTAATTTTTGATGTTTTTTACTGAAGATTTTTAGTATTTATGGGGTTTTCATATCGTTTTGTGGTTTTGATTGAATGTTTATTTGAATTTATGGAATGTATTATATCACTTTATTTGAATATTCGATAATAATTTGTATCAATATTATAGATTATATGTATTTTTTAATACTATGTAATATACTAATATATACAAATATGCAATAACAATTTAATCTATGTTAAAAAATTAAGCTAAATACACGGTTAACCACCCATAACCGACCCGCTATAACCATCAAAACCGAATAACCATAACCACCATAACCGATCTGTCACACCCCAACCGATGGCGGAATCATCGGGGCGTGGCACTGAGCGAAACAGATTGTCCAGAAGTTTCCATAACAACTATCATTACCATTCAATTTAAGTTAACATGTCCCATACCATGTCTCAAATAGCAAACAAGTTATTACAGACAAAACTAAACAAATATTCTGTTCCGACAACTCAGATTTAAACATAACAATTTATTTGTTGGTTTCTAGGACTCCAGTTCCTAGCTTCGATTTCATCACAGCCCGAGAAGTATATAAACAACCTAGGCACCTGTCACATACGTTAAAGTAAAGTCAATACATAAAATGTAAAGGTGAGCATACAAGTTTGATAATAGCATAATAGAGTTCGAATTCGTTTACGCATAACCAGCACGTACACATAGTGAAATGAAGCAGGTTAGTTATCGACATAGATCCATCGATACCAATGACTGCGGATTGACTGCCCGAGGCAGTTCGCAATACATGATTACCACCGTAATCCATGCAAGTAAAAGATCCTTAACAACCCCCGTGTGAACGGGTGCTGAGTCCAAACTATAGTACTATCGTTGCTAAGGCAGGTAGACAGCATTCCATGTGTAAACATAACAAACAAGCATTCATAAGCCACGTATAACATGCATTAACGGTTAGCGTCAAAATAGCTTGAGTAGTGTGTTGATTGTAGTTTGAATATTCGTAACGTATGTAACACCCAAAAGTGCTAAAAGCAAAAAGGGTTCGAGTATACTCACAGCGATTATGGATTGAAGGGAGCGCTTTTCAGCGAGTACGGTTAGCCTGAATAGATTCGATAACGTAACGATAAGTGGTGCGTAAATCAGTACAAGTGAGAATGGGTAGGATAGCTGATCGTGCGGATCAACTATCCGTGCGAGTAGGTTATCCGTGCGAGTGAGTTGTCCATGCGGATGGTAATCCGTGCGGATGGTGACCCATCCGGATAAACTATCCGTGCGAGTGAGCTGTCCGTGCGGATGGTAATCCGTGCGGATTAGTCGCTCGTGCGGATTGCTTATCCGTACGGACAAGTTGTTCGTGCGGATAAACGTTCGAGTGGATTGTTTCTTCCTAAGAATGTGTTTGTGTATGATGGCTTGTGCTTTGAAGTTTCCGTTGTAGCATTTAGAAAACATTTAAGTATCTCTACCTTTCAAGCCGGACGCGCGGACAACAATCCGTCCGGATGGTGATCCGTGCGGACACGTCTCTGAGGCTGAGTCACTTGATGAAGTTGTGGAATCCGTCCGGATGGTAATCCGTGCGGATAGTGGTAATCCGTCCGGATAGTTGTTCGTGCGGACAAGACAATCCGTCCGGACAGTCTGTCCGTGCGGACAACTGGTCCGTGCGGATGAACTTTGTTTGAACGTACTCAAGGTCTTAGTATCTCATGATTCGAAGAGTAATCCATTCAGAGGCCGTCCGTCCGGATTGTTCATTCGTCGATACTCAAACCTTGCTTTGAATGTGGGTCCCAATGTGTAGTTCGTCTGGGTGACAACCGTCCGGATCGTCTGTCCGTGCGGACAGCTTGTCCGTGCGGACAGTCTCTCGTCTGGTTGTTCCGTTCGTCTACTCTTGGTTTCTGTTGTCGTTTATCGAGACGCTCTGATTGCGTGGTAACCACTTGGAATCGCATTCTTACTCGCATGACTAAGCCGGCCAGGAACCACCCTAACTCGTCTTGTCGGCGACTCAGAACGGTCGTTCCGGTTCATCTCGTAATCAGGTGTCCCGCTGTAACACCCTAGTTTCTGATTAACGATTTTGTATGTAATTACCAACAATTAGATGTGTAGTTAAGACTACACATGCTATAAAAATACGGGTTTATTAAAACTTTTACAAATCATAAGTTATTCTACATAACGTGATCAAATTCGTTGTTTGAAATCTACAACGTTGCTATGTGCGGAAGCGTGTATCTTTATCGTGTTCGGTTCTTCGCTGAGCTTGATCGTCTTTCGGCATCCCAGAAAGTACCTACATTTCATAAACATGAAATGCTTTAGTCATACGGTATTTAAAACGCATCTAAACGAGTCCGGAAAACAAAACTGCTCAAAATATACATTTTTGTACAGGGTCCACCGTAAATTACGGTGGACACCGTAATTTACGGTAGTCCTTGTTTTGATCTGTTTCCACCGTAAATCAGGAGTGTTTCACCGTAAATCATTTCAGGTCCACCGTAAATTACGGTGGCACCGTAATTTACGGTGGCACCTGCATCCCACCTTTTCAATTTGCCGTAATTTGACACGAAATCTTTCGTATCTTTCAAACCGCTTATCCGTTTGACCTACCGTTTCTTCCTGCATGTTTGTAATTTGATTCTCCATCATATGGAGTTAAAATCCGACATCCGGCTTGATAAAATTCAAGACTTTTAAGTCTTCGGCTTATTAGTCTTTTACCAAATTTTGACCCGGTTATGCATTTTATCAAACAAACGTATTTATTTGATTCCTATATTTCATACACCTCATCAAATAATTGTGATATACCATATTAGGTTCTAATCATAGGTTTATTGCACAAATTAAACCCGTTTTCACTAGTATGCTTATTTTGACCCGTTAAGGATATTTTAAGCACTTTTAAGTTCAATTTCGCTTTCAATCTAATCTAGCGTTGTAATCTATATCTCTTATCTAGTACTCTTCCATCACAACTAAATGCGTGTTGGATTTAAAGTAGATATCTATGTGTTCCGAATTTATACCTCTTGAAATATCATTTTACGGCAAAGACTCATATGGAGTCTTTTGACCCAAGAATTTCATCTTTCACTATACGTACTCGTTCTAAACTTTTGTTTAATCATAAGACTCCTTTCCAAACAACCTCTAAGAGTTGTTTGTTCAATTTAGCCTACAAGGGCGTTTTGGTCGATTTTGGTCCTTCTTTTACATTGAAGGGCTATCACCAATTATTCGACCAAATTAGCACTTTTACATACATCATAAATAAGCGTACCTGGCTCGGATCAACAAATAGACCCGATTTTAATACCTTGCTTTATATTCGCTAATTAAGAACGATGCGAATATCCATTGGATATCTATTCCTGTAAGCATATGACTCGACAAAAGAATCATTAGTCTATATAGTCAAAAGGTGTTGTCTACACCTTTTGACCCGTTTGGCCGAATTGACCGTTTATCTTTGCGAGATGATATTTATTATCATCTCCTCTACATGACTCGTTCCGTTTAACATCGTACGGTCATTTTAACTTATAAACCGTTTATTACTTTCGACATAATATGATCGAATTATCGATTTACTTCTTTTTAACCATTATTACGGTTTCTTTCATCTTTGATTATCTTGTTCCGTTTGACTACACGACGGAACATCATATTTCAATTGTTTAGATATCTCATTCGTAAATTATATGATGAGAAAATATTCCACAATTTAAGACTAGTGTAAGCTATACTTACCTTGCATCCGAATTATGCTTTTTCCGCCATTCTTGCTTCGTTTGACCCGCTTCCTTTCCAAGCCTCCACCTAGCTTGTCAAGCGTCAAACTATCATCATAATTCGTAAGACGGTTATATTAGTCATCATTAATTATGACTATTCCATCTTACATATTTTCTATCACAAATACCATTCGATCTTATTAATGGTCGGTTTGACTATTTAAAAGCCAAATCACCAATTAACACATATGATTGCACTATCAAGTTCACAAGACTCAATTAGGCGCATTATCAACACTTAGTTCTCATTTAGGCATTGTAACAAACACCTAATGGGCATGATTCTACACATTTGCTAACTAGTTCATAATTAGTCATTTTTACCAAGATTAACATCAAGATTCAACCATTATCATGTATGATCAAATACACAAACTTGCAATTTGTTCAAGTATCTTGCATCTACTATCACTTATGATGATTTCTAACACAACTATATTATCATCTTTTCTACATAATCAAAACCCACTTGACACATGAGTGTATGATTATGAATTCACAACAATGAACATCAATTCAACAATTACATGGCTAGGGTTTACTACTAGACATAGTTTCATCCCTAATTTCATCCAAACAACATACATGCAAGCTTAGATTCGAATTCTCTAGGTTTGCTCAGAATTTCAACTAGAGATTTTCCAAGAAATTTACATACCTCGTGACTCCTTTTTCAATGGAGATCACTAATTCATACTCGGATTTTGATTTGGACTTGATTTACCCTTTCAATTTGATGAAATTGTGTTGATTAGGGTTTGAGCTCTCTAAGAGCTTCTCCTGGCCATTCTCACGCACGCACACACTCTTGTGTGTGTGTTTTTGTGTTTTATTTTTAAGTTTATAATTCCCATTTCAAGTTACCCGGCTTTGGTCCCTCGTGTTTGGTTAGTTATTAATTAGATCACAACCTGATTATTTCCAATAATATTCCCACTTATTAACTAGGTTTAATATTCCTAGTTAACTTAGCGGGTTCAGGAATATTTATGACTAAGTTTATTTTAGGTCCCGTTAACTCGGGCCTTCTAAGCTTCTATTTCTTAAAAGCTTTTATTCACTTTTTATTTATTATTAGGATTAATTATTTAAATCCTAATATTTACCGGGTAAATTTTACCACTAACGGTATTTTACCCGTCTTTACTATTAACGTGGTTTGATTACCAAAGCCGTTTTCGGGGTGTTACACTCGCGGGTAGGATTCCAGATCTAGAACTAGTGCATCACTATTATCGAGTGGAGACTAGAACCGATCAGATTCGTACCGATTTTAAGGGTGAAAGAAGGATAGAACTTAGGTTTATTTCTTTCGACTCTTTTATCCTTAGAAAAGTTTAGATTTAGGTGAAGTTGTTGTGAAATCTTGTGGAAACCGTTCAGATCTGAGTTATTCTTGATGGAATGAAGTCAAGCTTGAAGTTCATGAGAACTTCATGATGACGTCACCCGAGATTACCTCAAATCTTGGTGGTTTCACGGTTGGAAGTTGAGATTTGAAAGATGGAAAGGTGTAGAATTGTGTAGTGATCAAGAATGTACAAGAATTAGAGCAAGATCTTACCTGGATTGAGAGAAATCTGAGAAAAGGTGAAGAATGCGTGCGGTTCGGACGTCACTTGCCAAAAGTGGAAAGTTTGGAGAGTGACCCGTGTATTTATAGGATGCTAAAAGGGGAAAGGGCAACCTGTGCGGATAGCACGTTACCCGGATAGGCTATCCGTCCGGATTGGTCATCCGTCCGGATTGGTCATCCGTCCGGATTGGCAATCCGTGCGGATTGGCCATCCGTTCGGATGTCGCCTGATTTGGTGCGATGACGCTTCGGCTTCGATTGCGAACGATTCGATAGGGTTTCCTAGTCAAATTACTTTTAGTCCCAACTACTTCGTATACGACATGGTTTGGTCGGGATTCGGGTTCGATTGTATTCGAGTTAGACTTCGAGTTTCGATTGAGTTCGCTTGATTATCACCACATAACATAAAATAAACATGCACAGGTAACACGTAAGGCACACACACACGTATAAACACAAGTAAAATACACAGTTCGAGTTACGATTCGATGTCGATTCGATTAGCATAGTTTGACCATTAGTTGATTAACTTTATCGCATTGTTACTGCCTATGATTCACAGTCGTAGGTCGATTGAAATACGATTAACACGATTCGACTATTGTGAGTAACAACACTTACTCCTCATAATATAATTAAAATAAAAACATTTCAGTCGCGCGAAATCGGTCGTTGACTTTGACCTTGACTTTGACTTTCACTCGTGAAAACACGGGGTGTTACACGATCAGCTATGGTTATGGTTATCCATTAACCGACATCGCGGTTATGGTTATGATTTTAGGTCAAAACCGACCCAAACCGACTCATGCACACCCCTACTCACAACCATCCCACAGTTCACCAGTTAGTGCCGACTATCCCAGCAACCAGGGAATCCAACAACAACAACAAAAACCACCAAGGGATCTAGCAACAGCTATCTGCCTAAGCCCACCCTCAGGCCGTCGCAACCACCACCAACCTTCATATAACAACCCTCCAAAATATTCCGACACCCCTAAAATATTTTAAAGTGTCCCTATATGTCTTAAATTATACCCCGTATACGTAAATGGGCCCCGAATACCTTTAATATTATTAAAATTAAATAAAAATCATTTTTATATGTCGCTCGCGGGCCGCGTAGACCCCTTAGGGATCTTACGCGAGGCACGACAGCTAGGAGTCAGGGCCGCACCCGGTGCCGCCACGTGTCAAACGCGTGTTGAAGCTAGTTCGATGACCAGTCATAGCTAGGGCCTACTTACCCTACTACGCGGGCCGCGAGAGAAGCTGAAGAGTCACCTATAAATAAGGACCTTCAGTCTTCAGTTTCCGTCGCTCACACACACTTTCTCTCTCGAATTTCTGAATAGGAAACATAATTTTCGGGCATAATACCCCCTAATTAACGAAATTCTGCCCCGTTGTAAGTATTATAACCCTGGTTACGTATTAGATACACTACCCGATTGATCCAGGGTTCCGTAATGGCTGTCGTGGTTCTGCCCGACGTAGTCATTGGAATGCCGTCTCGGGGAGAGTATTACTAATGTAAATATTGGGTTATTATACTAACGCGTGTGCATTTGTGTAAATTATAGATAATTACCAGGAAACCCTTAAAGGAAACCTAAGACAGCAATGTGAGTAATCTCCTTTTTGTAAACTGTTTTTACAAAACCTTAAATGTTTTACAATGCAATTAAGCAGTGATCGAGTCTTTGTAATTCTTCAATTACTGCCGGTATTATGGGGTTTTGTATACATTACTTGATAATCTTCACAATTGGACAACGGGTTAGCCAATGTGTGATATGACCATAGCCACAGATCTGGTCGAGTGGCAAGTACTGAATGAGTAATTATGTAGATGTAAACATTGTAATCGCTCTCAATACTGTGAAAATCGATAAAACTCTTCTTGATTAAACTGGGATTCACTCACCAGTATTTCCCACTGACAAAATGTTTTTAAACGCGTTTCAGGTAACAAAATGTGAAAGCCAACTAGAAGCCAGCTGGACAGCACTGAAGGCTTGGAAAAGTGGCTATAAAAGTTACCTAAATAAAAGAAGATGTTTTATTCAATAAAATGGAGATTATCTCTATAAATCAGTTTGTAATGAAAACTTGGGTTTTATCCCAATATGTTTAATATTATAAAAGTGTGGTATTTACTCTGATAAAATATTTCCTAACTACGGTCCTGATGTAACTTCTGCTGCCAAAATGATAAACATCGATACCACTAAAACTGGTCTCGCGGTCGCCCGTTCCCGGGACAGATAGGGGGCGGGGGTTGCGACAGAAGGTGGTATCAGAGCTAAGCCGCTGATTCAGCCACAGAAGTGTTCTGCTGACACCAAGATATTATTCAAAGTGTTAGGAAATAATTTACGGAATTACGTGCATATCTGTATTTTATTGTTATGTGTTATTTGACTATTTGTTAGTTTACAGTATGAGTGATCAAGGACCATCCGACGTCTATCGTCAGTTGTCCAGCTCACCTAGGAGCGAAGGCACCTCTTCACAGCCTACCCTCTCAGGGTATTCTGCTGACAATGAAGATGCGATATTCGTGTTTAAGGCTCAGTCTGATGAGCTATTCCCTCAGAAAAAAGAGAGGATGGTTCAGTAAGGGAGCACATGAGCGTAGGAAAATAATGAAAAAGTTACAAGAGCAACGAGTGCTAGCAGCCGCTAAAAGAGAAACTGATGCCCACACCCAAGACATGCTTAATAGAAGTTTAGCAAACTTCCATATTTTAGCATCCACAGCTGCCTACCCAAACCTGGAACAACTAGTAGCCCCTCAACCATTACCCTTGTTTCCCACCCAGCCAATGGAGATTGAAAACAACCCAGAAAATCAAGTTGAAATGCATGATTTTAACCCAGAGAGTATACCTAGGGTACCAGCACCCAATCCCTTAGACCTAGACTATGATCTGTGGTTTGATGATCATAGGGATTATGTGCAACACTACCATTTAACAGACCTACCCATGCCAAACCTAGCAGCTTACCCAGGTCTGGACCCTCTAGATCCCTACTATAATAATGATGAATACATTAGGGAGATCTTAGAGAATCCGTACCCTCAGGAAGAACCCATGCCGTAGTACCCAGATCCAGTACCAGCACCTGCACCCCCAATGAGTGCAGAAAATGTGCAAGAGCTCCGAACTTTCGGAGAAGAAATTTAGAAAGTAGTGAGAAAATGAGGCAGGTAGGAGAAAGACTCGTATGGAAGTACGACGAGCGTCATATGGATTTTTGGATGAATCCATATCCGTAAAGATGATGGTGGAGGTAGTAATAATAATAATAATATAATAATAATATATATAATATGTGTGTATGAAAAAATATATATATATTTATAATAATAAATCTATCGTAGTATAGACCACTTTGTGGTTAATGATGCATAGTAGTATTGTAATTTTAAATTCCAGTTCTGGTTTGTATTAGATGCATACTATATAAGAAAGAGTAAGTCGCAATGTTCGACGTTTTTGATCAAAATGCGTGTCATGTGATTGATCGTATTAAAATATTATCTTGTGATATTAATATGTGGTAAATATTTAAAATTCAGATGGCCGACCAAGTGAATCAAGAGAATCCAGATAATAACCCGGAAAACCCGAATAACGATAACCAGAGTAACCATAACCCGGGTAACGAAAACCCAAACAACAACAATAATGGAAACCAAGTGGACAACAGTGCCATCCAACACATAGTGGCACAAGGAATAATAGATGCAATGCCATAAATTATTCAAACGGTTAGGGAAGCTGATAATAAAAGTAACCGTGATAGTAAACGACCCTCCGAACCAGAAAACAGCGTAAACAATGGACCCATACTTCAAGCGCCCATTCCCAAAAGAAGAAGAACCATGCCTTATGGTTGTTCTTATAAAGAATTCTGGTCTTGTAAACCAATGGAATTCTCCGGCAATGAAGGGGCCGTTGCAGTTCTACGCTGGATATAAAAGACTGAGGCAGTCTTAAGAATAAGTAAATGCGCGGAAGAGGATAAAATAATGTTTGCTTCTAATCTGTTTAAGAATTCAGCCTTAGAATGGTGGAACACTATCCTCCAGTCTAGGGGAAGTGATAGGGTTTACAATATGGAATGGGAGGAATTTAAGAACATGGTAGAAAGGAAATTATGCCCTCCTAATGAAAAGGAACAGATAGCCAATAAATTCCTAAACCTTAGGATGACTGGGGTAGATAGTAAGGGTTATACTACATTATTCTTTGAATATGCTCGAATAGTACCAACCCTTGCATCACCTGAACCAGTATTAATCTCCCGTTACATCTGGGGATTAATTGGAGAGATTAGACATGTAGTCAAGGCAGCTAGACCTCAAACCATAGAAGAAGCTGTAGAACCAACAAATACCTTGACAGATAAGTTAGTCCGTACACGGGAAGAGGATCAGAGGAGGAACCTAACCCAGAAGCTTACTCAAGAATTTCGTTCTGTAAATTCTAACCGTGGGAAAAATGTAGGTTCTACCTCTGCACCCTATTGCAAGTATTGAAAAAAGAAGCATTCTGGAAGATGCTCCATATACTGCAACTTCTGCAAAATATATGGACATAAGGAGGAAGACTGCAGGAAGAAACATAACAACAGGATATGCTACAACTGCGGAGAACAAGGTCACATTAAGCCAAACTGTCCGAAATTAGCTTCAGCTATGAACAACAAGAACACTAAAAATGCTAGAGCATTTGTTCTGACTGTAGAAGAAGCAAAGATGATCCCGAATGTGATCGCCCCTACGTTTTTAGTTAATGATGTTTTTGCTAAGGTATTATTTGACTCTGGTGCAAACCAAAGTTTTATTAATACTTCATTTTGCAAACTTCTCAATCAACCATTAACTAAATTCCCACAAGAATGTCTAGTAGAGACAGCAAATGGGGAAACCATTAAGATTTCTGATATCTTGCAGGGAGCAAGAATAGAATTTCTAAATCAGAAATTTAGTGCAAACCTTTACCCAATGAATCTGCTAGGATTTGATGTCTTGTTAGGAATGGATTGGTTAATAGCCAATAAAGCCAGTATTTTATGTGATCAAAAGTCAATTCAAGTAAATTCACCAAGGGGTGAAAAGATCACAATTAAATGAAATTAACCATCTAGATCCACAAAATTCATCTCTGTGATGAAAACAGCAAGTTATATACGAAAAGGATCTTTAGTGTATTTGATTTCCATAATCATTAACACTAAAGGAAAAGAATTAAAGGATATTCCAGTAGTGTCCCAGTTTTCAGATGTATTTCCAGAAGAATTACCAGGACAACCTTCAAACAGAGAAGTTGAATTCAGAATTCATTTGCTACCAGGGACAACACCAATTGCCAAAGCACCTTATTGTTTGGCACCGGCAGAAATTCAAGAACTGAAGAAACAGTTAGACGAATTGTTGGAGAAAGGATTCATACAGCCAAGTTCATCGCCATGGGGAGCGCCAATCCTATTCGTCAAAAAGAAGGACGGATCAATGCGTATGTGCATACTACCATGAATTGAATAAGGACACGATTAAGAATCGGTATCCATTACCAATAATCGATGATCTGTTCGACTAGTTACAAGGAGCTCGATTTTTCTCTAAAATCGATTTAAGATCAGGATATCATCAATTGGAGGTACATGAAAAGGACATTTCTAAAACCGCTTTTAGAACAAGGTATGGCCATTATGAATTTACTGTCATGCCATTTGGTTTAACCAATGCCCCAGCTGCATTTATGGACATGATGAACCGAATATGTAAGCCATATTTGAATAAATTCATAATTATCTTTATAGATGATATTCTTATTTATTCCAAGAGCAAAGAGGAACATGCAAAGCATTTGCACGCACTTCTAAGCTTATTAAGAAAAGAAAAGCTCTATGCTAAGTTTTCGAAGTGTGAATTTTGGTTAGAACAGGTACAATTTCTTGGACATCTAGTTAATCATGAAGGAATTCATGTGGATCCTACCAAGATCGAGGCAATTACCAAATGGAAAACCCCTGAATCACCAACCGAGGTTAGAAGTTTCTTAGGGCTGGCCGGTTATTATAGAAGATTTATTCGAGATTTTTCTAGAATAGCCATTCCCTTAACTAAGCTAACCTGTAAATCCATTAAGTTTGAATGGGGATCAAAACAAGAAGGAGCCTTTAGAATTCTTAAACAAAGACTAACCAATGCACCCATACTAGCGTTACCAGAAGGATCTGAAGACTTTGTAGTCTATTGTGACGCTCCTAAGTTAGGTTATGGATGTGTATTGATGAAACGTCAAAAGGTTATAGCTTACGCCTCTAGACAACTTAAGAATCATGAAGAGAATTATTCAACCCATGATCTAGAATTAGGAGCCATAATTTTTGCCCTGAAAATTTGGAGACATTACCTTTACGGTAGTTAGTTTACAATTTTCACAGACCATAAGAGTTTAAGATATGTTTTTGGGCAAAAGGAATTGAATATGAGACAAAGACGCTGGATGGAGATACTTAGTGATTATGATTGTAATATCCAGTACCATGCAGGAAAGGCAAATGTAGTAGCTGATGCTTTAAGTCGAAAGTATCATGAAAAGCCAAAAAGAGTACGTTCACTTAAATTAAATCTACAAGTAGATTTAAATAAACAGATTAAAAAGGCCCAAGAATCAGTAATCAAGGATGATACTGAGAAATTGAAAGGAATGATTAAGGAATTAGAACAAGGAGCAGATGGAATTTGGAGATTCCATAAGAAAAGAATGCGGATACCTAAATTAGGAAACCTACGCCACCGTATATTAGAAGAAGCCCATAAGTCTAAGTATACGATACATCCTGGAAATGATAAGATGTATCAAGATTTAAGAAAGAATTTTTGGTGGATAGGAATGAAAAAGGATATAGCAGCATATGTTGCAAAGTGTTTAACTTGTTCACAAGTCAAAGCTGATCATCAGAAACCCTCAGGTTTTTTGAAACAGTTAGAAATGCATGTATGGAAATGGGAATTGATAACAATGGATTTTGTTACTAAATTACCCAAAACAAGAAAATGTAATGATACAATCTGGGTGATTGTAGACAGGCTAACCAAGTCAGCTCATTTCCTACCAATGAAGGAAACTTTCAGTATGGAGCGATTAGCTAAATTATATGTAAATGAAATAGTTTCTTTACATGGAATTCCTCTATCAATTGTTTCTGACAGAGATAGTCGTTTTACCTCTCATTTTTGGACAAGTTTCCAAAAAGCAATGGAAACCAAGTTGAATCTAAGCACAGCTTATCATCCTCAAACGGACGGACAAAGCGAAAGAACAATTTAGACAATGGAAGACATGCTTAGAGCTTGTGTAATTGATTTTGGAGGTAATTGGGATGATCATTTACCATTGATAGAATTTTATTATAATAACAGTTATCACACAAGTATCAATGCTGCACCATTCGAAGCACTTTATGGATGAAAGTGTCGAACTCCAGTCTGTTGGGCAGAAATTGGAGAAAAGCAACTATCTGGACCTGAGATAGTACAAGAAACAACAGACAAGATCATTCAAGTCAAGGAACGACTGAAAGCAGCACGTGATCGACAAAAGAGCTATACAGATAACTGACGAAAGCCATTAGAATTTTAGGTAGGAGATAAAGTGTTATTGAAAGTTTCTCCTTGGAAAGGAGTGGTAAGATTCATCAAAAGGGGAAAGCTAAGTCCCAGATATGTTGGACCTTTTGAGATTATTAGAAGAATAGGACCTGTAGCCTATCAGCTGCAACTGCCAGAGGAAATGGCAGGAATACATGATATATTTCATGTATCTAATCTCAATAAATGCTTAGCTGATGAGTCACTGATAGTACCTCTTAAGGATATAGAGGTAAATGAGTAGTTAAAATTTGTAGAAAGGCCTCTACAGATTGAAGACAGGAAAGTTAAGAACCTCAAACACAAGAGATTAGTTCTAGTCAAAGTGAAATGGGACTCCAAAAGAGGACCATAATACACATGGGAACTTGAATCTAAAATGCAAAGGAAATATCCACACTTGTTCTAGTAGATCTCGAGGACGAGCTCTAAAACAAGGTGGGGAGGATATAACAACCCTCCAAAATATTCCGACACCCCTAAAATATTTTAAAGTGTCTCTATATGTCTTAAATTATACCCCGTATAATGGGCCCCGAATACCTTTACTATTATTAAAATTAAATAAAAATCATTTTTATATGTCGCTCGCGGGTGTAACACCTCGCAAAATCATGCCCAATATAATAAAGAAAGGTGTCATGGACTATAAACGTGTAATGGATTGACCTAGAGGGACTAAAATGTCAAACAATGTAAATATGTTAGTAAAAGGATCCAAAGTGTCAACATGCCATTCTTGTGTCTCTGATTGACCTCATACGACGTTCGTATTCTTTAATGAATAATTTGTCGAACATTGGAAGTCGTTTGTGCTTAGATTAAGGATCCTACGAAACATAGGGGTTAAAAGTGTCAACATGTTAAAAGTTACCTCTGAATGACCTTTTAACGATCCCAAAAACATTGTAATAATTTAATATTTCGCTCTCAAGAATATTGGTTATTAATTTGTGGAGTTTCGATGAAAACAAGACTTTTCGGGTGATCTTACAACTAACCAGGAGCTTAACAGAGTTAAATAATGACCCAAGGTCCTTAATAGTTAACTATGGGGGTCCTAAATGCAATAAATAGAAGTTAAATAAACTTAAAATGGACCAGGGACTGAAATTGCAAAGTTGCAAAACTTTTTACTGGATCAGAAGGTCCTCGCGGCCCGCGTAGACTCTTTAAGAGTCTTACGCGGCCCGCGAGAGAAGCACCAGCGACCAAAAAATGCACAGCTGCATGTTGCAGCCTGTTCCACCGCCTTTGCATGGATTCTGAGCAATGCCTGGGGCTTGTACATGGTTTTTAATGCCCTAGGGATACCTGTGATCATCTGGTAGCAACATAGGGACAAATGCAATGATCTTGAAGCACCAAAGTTCCTATATAAGGCCCTTGATTGTTCTTGCATTCTTGCACATTTGAGTTTCCACTTCAAAACTCTTTCTCAGGAGCTTCCTAGAGTTCAAGAGAGTTTTCTTCTGTTCTAATCTCGTGCTAAGAGTTCTTGTAAGCATTCTTAGCCTCTCTAATTTAAGTTTTATTAGCTTAATAACCAAAAGTCAAAGCTATCGTAATTAAGCTTTGACTTAGTTATTAATCACTAATGGTCCAGCCATTATTCGAATTGAAAGTGGTTATGAGTTGGTAATTATGTAGGTAATAAACCCTTAAAAGGGCACCTACTGATTATCACTCTAACTTGGTCAATTGTTATGTCAAACTTATTAATAAAAAGTCAACAAAATCAGTTTTTACAAATTAATTCATAACTGATAATGTAGAAGTTATGGAACATGTTTTAACGCTAAAATTACTTGGTAAATAATATAAGAACATGTTTAGACATGTTCAACCCGATAATTCTGAGTTTAGGCTCGGTTCGGAACCGAAAGTCGCAAAAGTAGACTTTTGCTTTGACTTTCAGTTCTGACCTGATTTAGCTTGTTTTAGATATGCCTTAGGGTTCCTTTAGGACCATATTACATGTTAGTATAACCCTCTGAGATTATACTATATGGTTCCTTAGAAATCCGAATCATTTGCATGTTTCCGTTAAATGCTTAAATGTTGACCATTATGCCCTTTTGATATTAAAACAAAATTTTTGAAAAATGTGAGAGGACAAAAACCTTTATTACTGATATTTAAGTATGTCCTAAAAGTTTGACATTAGAATGTGGTCTAAAATAGGAGTTATGCGCAATATCGTAAAATGAAAGCTTTTTATTAATTAAACGGCATTTTTGGCATAAAACCTATTTAAACCCAAATTTTGACACTAAACTTTCTACCCACTATTAAGATATAATATTTAGAGATTTTTGGAAATTTTTCTTAAATTTTAAACTAATCATAACATAGGGTTCTTGCATAGACTCGATAATTGACGGTTATGCCTTTTTTTGCTAATAAAATGAGTTTTACACATCCTTTACATGTCAAACCTTTTTCTACTGATTTTATATATTATATAAGTTATTTTAAACAGTAAAGGCTGATCAAAATCTCAGATTTCCTTATTCAAACCGAATATCGTCAAATACCGACTTTTATGCGATTTAGGCGCATAGTATGGTTTAAAACCATATTTAGTACCTAAGACTTGTTACCTACTGATGTTATGAATAAATTTTTATATTTAAACAGTAAGTAAAAGTTTTGAACTCAGATTTCCAAATTTGACCCTTATAACATATGTGAAATGACCAAAATGCCCCTACGGTGCATAGTTTGGTCATAAAAGGTAAATTTCACATATATATGATATCTTACTGATATAACTTGTTAAAATAAATATTTTTACTGATTATTTTAGACCAGAATCTCAGATTACTATTTAACCTCTTTTATGAACTTTAAAATAACCAAAATACCCCTGCGGGGCATAAATTGTTTTTAAATTCGTTTTGGGCGTAATGGAAGATATCCTACTGATATCATAACATATTTTAGGCATATTAACTTATGGAACCTGTACATGACTCATTTGGTTACACGTTATGCATATTCGCGTTCGGTACGGTTTATGTAACTAGTTTGCATAAATTAACCGAAACGTGTCAAACCTTATCATTTTTATTTCAAAATCCAGAATGTATTTAGTTTACCCATTTTATACAAGTCTTCATATTTGTTGGGGCTGAATCACATTCTAATCCGGTCTTCGCTTAATCTTGCGTTTTGAACCGTAAACCTTTCATTAAAACTAACCGGTCTAAGTTAAGACTTAAATAAGACCCGTTAGGAATCTAACAGGATATTAAAACCTTCATTCCAGATTAGGAGCCCAGTAAAAGCTATTTGTACTTGCTGATTTGATATGGCTGGGATTGAATTTATATTTTAGCTCAGGTAAATACTTTTAACTTATTTTTCCTTTATACGGGCTTGGGATACGGTATTATAATAATACCGCTTGGTCGGGTATGAAATCGTACAATCGGAATGTGATTAAAAAGATGCATAACCCGTTTTAATCTATCTTGTTTGATGCAATGCCTTTGGGGGGGGGGGGGTTAATGACCATGTCCTAGATATCCTCGGCTCATTCATTAAAAATGGCCACGACTTAAGCACGGGGTGTAGTCATACACCTGACAGTTGCGTATGTAAAAAGGTACCCCACTCGTAAGGAAACTTCTTGTGGGTATTATACCAAGTGGTGTGTCTATTAATCTTAACCGGCTCTTCTAACCGGGTCCTAAATGGACGACAAACCTGTAAAACTGTATACAAGATTATTTTTAAATAATTTTCCCAAGTTAATAAAGAATATTTATGCCTTGTGCATTTAAATCAATTTTTATAAACACTTTTCAAAAGAGTCAGTTAATTGTATTTACCAGTGTAAACTGACGTATTTTTCAAAAGGTTAAGTGCAGGTACTACTCGTAATAGGCTGGCTACTCCTAGTATCAAATAAAGAGTCTTGCAAGCTTTTGATGCTTAAATCTGTTGAACAATATTCCTTTTACTTTAGATCCGTCTGTGGATCCACTTACAATCCGTTGTGTAATATTTTATGTTACTTTCAAATCGGTTTGTAATATTATTACTTTAGACTTCCGCTGTGCATTAAACTGTGATTAATTGACTATGATGATATCAACTACGTCACGATACTCCCCACCGGGCCCACCGGTAATACGTGGAAATATCGGGGTGTGACAGGTTGGTATCAGAGCCAACATTGAGTGAATTAAACACTAGCCTTTTGTGTTTAATCTTAATGACACAGTTTGCACATTCATTGACCTCCGAGTCTAGGCTAACGACATAGGACTAATCCTAATCTTATTGTTTTCTTTTGTTGTTTCCATTTGTTTGTTTTGGCAGGAACTAAGACAAGATGCCACCCCGTTTCAGAGGAATAGGTGGAAGAGGCAAAGCGCCAATCACTGCTCCAAATGACCGCGAGGCCGGGCCATCTCACCGGCGAACTCCTTCGGCAACCATGAGCTCTAGTCCTCAAGAAGACTGGAGAACGTATTTGGAACCCGCGAGGCATTCTGTCTCGCTTAGCTCTTCGCCCTCGTATCACCATTCCTTTGGGCCACAATAAGAAAACGAGCCCAATGATTCTCACCACTCCTTCCTTCCATTGCAGCAGTCGAGTTCACACCGTGCCTTTCAGGACCCGACCCCATACTTTCAGAGCCGGTTCAACCCGGCGAACGTGAGTGAAGAACCAATGGGCCATAACCCATTGGGACCAGAAGACCACTTTCCTGGAGCCCAGGATATGGATATGGACGAGGATCCAGATCCAGAACCTGCCGAGACACCAACTGGGACGCCAACGCATCCCTTAGAGATTTCTGACGGATCATATTTCCATGGTTCGCCATATAGAGGCCCCGATTCATTTGCTCAATGGTGGAGCAATTATCACTGGGAGTATACACATTCCCACAACTCATCACCACACCAGCAGGTCCCCTCTGAGGACCCACATTTTGAGGCGATCACGCCACCGCCACCGCTAGAGCAGCAGCTGCCTCCGGAACCACCGAGGCAAAGAAGATCAGGTGCACGGATGTCCGTGCGAATGGGGGATATCCACTTCAGCACCCCCCAACACTCCAGTGGCAGCCACTACCCGCCACTGTATGAAGACCCACAAATGGGTGGGCCTTCAAATCCAGTTTCAGAAGTCGACTCTGCGCCAGTCACACCACCACCACCACACATGGGTTATGATAACCCAATTCCTTCTTACGCCGGTACAGCGGCGTATAAGCCTTTTTAGCAGCCAGCTTACCCTGGCTACAACTACTAAAATGCCCCTGCTGTCGACCCGTACCTAGAGGCGGCCAACTACAATGCTCTTCACCCTAAAGGACCTTTCGTAGCTTCATACCAGTCTGGGTACCAAGCATATGGGTATCAATACCCACCACCTCCTCAACCTCCGCAGCAGCAGCCACCGCAGCCGCCACTGATCCAACCACCGCAGCAGCAGGAAATTCTTCAGAGGTTGAACCAGGTGGAACGAGAGGTTCAGGAGGAGCGTAGAAGCCGTCGGGGACTACTCAAGGGCTTGGCAGACTTAATAAAGGGGAAGAAGAGGGTTTATTGAAAATCCTTATTTATTTGTTTTGTAATTTTTAATTTCAATCAAGTCCTTGCGTGGACATTTATTTATGTATTAGGTCCCTGCGAGGACTTGAATTTCCTTTTCGTCCCTATGTGGACAATTTATTTATTTAAAAGTCCCGTTTAGGGCATCTATGTACTCCTTTATTATGGAATGTTTTAATTTAAAGTTCATTTATCATTACATGCATGAATATAATATATGAAATAAATCAAAATATCATTCCTTTTTGTAATTAATCTGCCATTAAATATTAAATGGAATCTTAAAGGGTATAACCTAGCCTATATATCATTATAGACCTGGCCATGATGGTAAAACCTGTTTAAAAAGATTCAAATCGTTGTTAACATCTGAAAACATGTTAGCACTCCTGGCAGATGTGATTCGGTAAAGTCACACATGTCATCCTTATATTGGATTCTTCCAGATTCCTTATCTATCCTAATGATCTATAAATCATAGGTTCAAATCATCAGTTAGGATGATCATATATGAAACATCCATTAGTGATGAAGTCCCTACGGGCCATAATTATTGTCCAATAAGACAAAAGACAGTTGTAGTCTATGACTCCCTGTCAGAAAAGGTGATGAACTATGTTCAAACCTTAATGCCTCGATCTTCTAAGATCATGGCTCATAATTTTAAAACTGTCCTTGTGACTAGGCCTTATGTGCCGTTAATAATGCCCTTAATGTTTTATAACTAGGGATTAATTATAACAAAAAGTTTAAAATAAAAGCTTGATGAACAAATTAACCAATATGGTTTATATTACCATGGTTAATGAGTCATCAAAAATGAAGATTCCATAATAACCTCTGAATAAAATATTGTCAATCGTTTTGTAGCAATCAAGCTACATGGCTGAATCAGAAGAGGTTAACAGTCACCCAAGAGAGAATCATGATACCACCAGAATTAACGTAGCTGGTGCAGATCTTCAAGCATTGATAGATAATGCCGTTACCAGAGCTCTTGATTGACAGTTCAAGGAATCAAGTGGTACACGCTCTAAGACTCAATCTGTGGCTTATAGTAAGCCCCCTTCTAAAACACACGAGTCAAAGAAGGACGATGCCCGTCACTCGTCGAATCAGCAAAGTATCCCGTCTAAGAAGATTGTGCTCAATCAAGAGCCACGTGCTAAAACCTGTTCTTACAAATATTTTGTCTCCTGCAAGCCCAGAGACTTCACAGGAGAGAAAGGAGCCATTGATTGTATGACTTGGCTCGATGAGATGGATACAGTGGTTGATATTAGTGGTTGTGCAGAGCAGGACATTGTGAAGTTTGTTTCACAATCTTTTAAAGGAGAAGCTTTAGCTTGGTGGAGGTCCCTAATCCAAGCTACAGGGAAGATCCCATTGTATAATCTGACTTGGGATCAGTTTGTTGCTCTAATCAAGGAAAATTTATGTCCTCAACATGAAGTTGAGAAAATTGAGACTGACTTCTTTACCTTGGTCATGAAGAACTTAGATTGTCAGGCGTATCTTACGAGTTTCAACACCATGTCACGATTGGTTCCATACTTGGTCACACCAGAACCAAAACGCATAGCTTGTTTTATTGGAGGTTTAGCTCCGGAAATTAAGGCAATTGTGAAAGCATCAAGACCTATTTACTCTCGATGTGGTTAGGCAGAGATCGCTCAAGATTTCTGAAGAAGGGAAAAGGAAACGTGAGGATGAGAACTCACGACGTTCTGATAAGAAACATAAAGGGAACTCTGATCACAAAAAGAGTTCGGGGTTCAAGAAAGACAACCAACAGTCGGGTGAGAAACCCAAATGCAAAACCTGCCATAAGCATCACTTTGGGAAGTGCAGATTGGAATCGAAGTCGTAGTCGCAATCAAAGACTTTTGGATGTGGGATCTGCAAGTCCAAGGAACATAAGACTTTAGATTGCAAGAAATTAAAAGATGCAACTTGTTACAATTGTAACGAAAAGGGGCATATCAAGACCAACTGCCCCAAATATGCGAAGAAGCCTGAGGAGGCTAAGAAGACCAATGCTCGGGTCTTTCAAATGAATGCTCAAGAGACCATTCAGAACGACAACGTGATAACAGGTACCTTTCTTATCAATGATGTTTATGCTAGAGTATTGTTTGATTTGGGTGTAGACAAGTCTTTTGTAGACAATAAGTTTTGTAAATTTCTAAATCTGCCTGTTAAGACTCTAAGCATAAAGTATGAAGTAGAATTGGCCAATGGTACCATAGAAACTACCTCAACTATTCTAGATGGATGTTTTATATCCATTAGGAATCACTCTTTCCCGCTATCCTTGCTTCCATTGAAATTGGCAGGATTCGACATAGTGACAGGCATGGATTGGTTATCTCATAACCAAGCCCAAATTGTATGTGATACGAAGCAAGTGGTTATCAAGACTCCTTATGGTGAGCCACTTAAGATTCAAGGAGATACTCAGTATGGGTTGCCTAAGCAAGTGTCTATGCTTAAGACATCAAGGTGTATGAAGAAAGGTTGTGTCATTTATATGGCACAGGTAACCATTGATGAACCAAAGCCTAAGATTGAAGACATCCCCGTTATTTCTGAATATCCATATGTTTTTCCTGAAGAACTACCTAGTTTACCTCCAGATAGGCAAGTGGAATTCAGAATCGATATCATTCCTGGAGCAGCACCAATTGCAAGAGCACCTTACCGGTTGGCACCGAGTGAGATGATAGAGTTAAGGACCCAGTTGGATGATTTGTTAGAGAAGGGATTTATCCGACCTAGCTCGTCCCCTTGGGGAGCACCAATTATGTTTGTGAAGAAAAATGATGGATCAATGCGTTTATGCATCGATTATCGCGAGCTAAATAAAGTTACAATTAAGAACAGATATCCATTGCCCAGGATCGACGATCTGTTCAATCAATTGCAAGGGGCAAGTTATTTCTCCAAGATTGATTTAAGGTCAGGTTACCATCAGCTGAAGGCCAGAGTTGAAGATGTACATAAGACTGCATTCAGAACTCGTTATGGTCATTATGAGTTCTTAGTGATGCCTTTTGGGCTCACTAATGCACCTGCAGCATTCATGGATCTCATGAATCGTGTTTGCAAACCTTATTTCGACAAGTTTGTCATTGTTTTTATTGATGACATACTTATATATTCAAAGAATCAGGTTGATCATGAAGGACATCTCCGGTGTATCCTTAAACTTCTGCAGCAAGAGAAACTCTACACCAAGTTTTCAAAATGTGAGTTTTGGCATCGTGAAGTCCAATTTCTTGGACATGTGGTAAGTGAGCGTGGTATCCAGGTGGATACCGCTAAGATTGAAGCGATTATGAATTGGCAAGAGCCTTAGACTCCTACAGAGATACGCAGCTTCTTGGGTCTAGCAGTATACTACATGTGACAACTGGCACGAAACCGGTAATTTCTGTACAATTTAATTAATACTTAATAACTGCAATTATGTGCTTAAATGTCAACATTGTTTGATTTCATGCTATACTTGTGAATTCATGCACGTTTTATAATACAAATATTGCTTTATACATCAATGATAGCGTTGTGTCAGAAATACTAGTAAACTCACCGGTAAGACACATTGTGTCAACAATTCTGCAGAAAGCAGTCAGACAATAGAATTGGGGCCTAGGAGTAGGTCCAACGTCTAAAATACATTGAAACCCAAGAATATATACAAGGGTTAACATATAGACTTTCCGGGAGCTAAAATACGCACTAAAAAGCACCCGAAGCACACTTTAAATGCTGAATTTCACATATTTCAACAAAATTCAGCATTGTAACAAGATTTTACCATGCAAAAACATGAATAAATGGTCCTAAATGCTTTCCTAAGTGTCGGGAATTGAAAGTGTCACAAAAGGATACATAAAGGACACTAAACGGTGCAATTTAGCACTTTAACGAACCAGTATCTAACCGAGCAACCGGACACTACCCGAAACATCAAAATTATACTAGAAGCATTGTTTATTTATTTCTGAGCTAGTCATGATCCCCGAACACCCTAACACACTATATAACACATCATACACTTAAACACTAATCAATACACTTTGGATTTCAACTAGTAACTTAACTTACCATTGAAACTTACACTTACCCCCCCCCCTATGTGGTGGACGGTCACCTTAGTGGCCCCACTCTTGATCTTGTGTGATCTTTCTAGATTCTACTTAATCATACAAGATCTATGGAGATTGTAATCTTGGATTTGTTTGTACTATTAGGAACATATAAAACATTGGTCATTACACAACCTTGGTTATAAGTAAACCTAAGGATCAAGACCCTCATTCATCACCTCACACCACTCACCTCTCCTCCCTCCCACCTTCGGCCGAGATCAACCCACCACACCACCACCTTTTTCATCCATTATTCAATCATTCCAAGTTCTTCACAAGGTGCTAGAAGGTATTCAAGGAGGTTTAGAGCTTGTGGATCTTGAAGGACCTTCTCCATTTGCTTTTATCCAACCCATTTATCATCCTCAACATCTTGTGTTCTTCCCTAGCCTTTGTGCTAGTTGTAAGCTTCTTAACACTTGTTGTTACTTCATATTTTGATGGTTAAAAGATGATAAATATTGTTAATCACAAGAACACTAAAGAACATGATCATGATACTTTAACATAAGCTTAAAAATATAAGAATACATGTTGAATGTGTTGATTTGCTTCTTGTTGATTGATTATTAGTGTTAGTAATGTTAGACATCATATGGAGCCTACTAGATTGTGATTAAACACATGATCTAGTAAGTTAAGGTGGTGATCTTATGGAAGACCAAGATCATCATACTTTATGTCTTCATGAACTTGAATGATGAAAGTGGTTTTCATATGAAAAGATGATTTAAACAAAATACAAATATTGTAAATAGATGATTACAAAAATAATTTTCTCAAGAAACCAAGTTTATTTACAAGATTTACAAAGTCATGGTTTCTAAGTAAACTAATCATATTTTTAGTGTTTAAACAAGACTAGGAACATGATTGTAACAAGAAAAATACAAAATAAATATTTTTAGAAAAATCATCTTACAAGTTGTAAATGACCAAATCTTTTAATAATGTGATTTACAAACAAATAAATATGTTTTTAAGGGTAACTAAACCTACTAAATAACATGGTAAGTTACTACAAGTTTTTACAAAAACTTCAAGTTCATGATGTAGTGTAATTTACTTGATTTTGACACTCGGTAAGTGTTGAATGAGTTGATGATTGTTTGTGTTGATTATAAAAGAAAATAAATACATGTTTTGAAAACACGGGAAACCTCCATTTTTAGGGGAAACTATGTCAAAATTTGTATAGAATTTTGACACTTAGAAAAATATAAGTTTTTGTGAAACTTATTCCCTAAAAATTTACCTAAAAATATTTACCAAGGTTTCCCTAATTTTTGAGTAAATTTCAAGATTAAGAAATGATGATTTCTTCAAGATAAAAATTGATATTAAGTATGTATATTTTTGAGGAAAATATATATATTTATTGATCACCAAATTTTATGCTAAGTGTATGTAGTATGCATTATATGTAATAGTGTATTAGGACTTGAAAATACACTAAATACTCATAAGGAGTGAAAATACAAAAATACACATACAACATGCTTAGACAAATACAAGAGAATATATTTATGAAAATATATTACTTGATAGATTATGTAAACTCCAAACTTAACCTATGTTTCAGTTACGTAATGTTATTGGTATCTGAAGTTATTTTTACGAGCATGTAGTATGTTTACCATTCGTATGCAATGAGAACCTTTTATGATCACACCTCGTGCTTCCGCCTTAGAAAGGGGTGTGACAGATTGGTATCAGAGCTGCGATTGTAGTGAACCAGGATTCCTTCTCAAGTCTAGACTACAATCTTTAGGATCCTTTCACGAAAACAATTTTTCAAAAGTTTTCATTGCATAAAACTTTCCGCGACATCCACTACCTGAAATCGTTTACAAAGAGTCAAGAAAAGACACTACGAGACTTAGGGTGCACTGGAGTAGCACTTGTCTTTGACTAGAAATTGCTTGCAACTATGTGAAATACATGATATATACATATACTAGAAATAGAATATCTCAGGTACTCGTGACTTTACCTGAAAACAATGGCCTATCTGAAAGAAGTGATACGAGGATGAAACGAACTGCGCAAACTGTGCAAGGACTTACGTAATTATGGATGCATACATAATTATGGAATTCAGTGCACAGAAACCACAACAAGTCTTGTCACGTGTCAAATGAGGTTCCTTCAATACAAGAAAAGGTCAAACGTGAATACCCTCACCCCTCCCCCAGCCTATTAAGTACTCTGCTGGAGTAATAATTTAGGGTATAAAGACAAGAACCGCCAATGTGAATTAAGATATTTTGTCCTTTACATATATTAAACTTGTACTTTGGGGAGATGTAACCCTTATGCATTTTGTTTAATTCGCAAACAATGATGCAACAAGTTGCCTTGATATGTATAAAGACTCGGTGAATATATTATGACACATCAGTATTATCTATTTATGCCTGCTTGCTACTGTATAAACTGATTTCTACGTTGGGCGGATTGTTTGATGTCACTTATATGGGTATATGTCTGTGTATATATACTATTACTGTCTCGTATGACGATATCAAACAAATGTCTAACCCTGTCATGTTATGTTCTGACAGAACATGGCACCTAGGAGAACTGTGAACAATCAGGATTCTGATCAACCCCCTCCTCCTTTTCTGCCAAGGACTGCTGAAGAACTGAATGCCCTACTGGAAGAAAGGATCTCTGCAGCTATCACCCAATACGAGGCAAACCGCACCGAAGAAAGTGGAAGACCAAGCAATGCTAGGCATAATGGGCAGGGAGACACATCTGGAGGAAACACAGCTCAAGGCTGCACCTTCAAGCAGTTTCTCGACTGCAAGCCACTAAATTACGATGGCACTAGAGGTGCAGTGGCGTTTGTACGCTGGACGGAGAAGACTGATGCCACTATCCGTATGAGCAAGTGTACCGCGGATCAGCAAGTCACTTTTGCTACGGGGTTGTTTGTTGATGAAGCTTTGACTTGGTGGAATTTGCAAGTCCAGACTCTGGGTGATGATGCTGCGTACGGCATGACGTGGGATGAACTAAAGGAACGTATGAGAGAAAAGTATTGCTCACGTGCTGAACTCCAAAGGTTGGAGACTGAGTTCTGGCACCTGACCATGGAAGGTGCTGACATTACTGGTTATACCCGAAGGTTCCATGACTTGTCTAGAGTGATCCCTTACATGGTGACTCCTGAATTTAAGTGCGTTGAACGCTACATTTGGGGACTGGCCCCAGAGTTTTGCAGCATGGTAACTTCGGCCAAACCTGAAACGATCACACATGCTATAACTCTGGCTGTCAGCCTTACTGAAGATGTTGTTCGTATGAACCCAACTGAAAAGACCGAGACGCATGCTGAGTCGTCCGGTGACAAGAAAAGGAAACATCCAAGTCTGAATCAGGAAACTCGCAGCAACAACAAGGGTTTCAACAACAAGAAGCGTGACCCCAACCCGCCTCAGGAGGCGAAAAATCTTGCAACCATGAATGACGCTCCTGCCAAAAGGCACTCTGCCCATTTGCAACCAGTACAAGCGTCATCACGAAGGAGTTTGTCGCATTCCAAAATGCGACAAGTGTGGAAAACTGGGTCACCATACTGAGGATTGTTGGGGAAAAGGAAATAGAAACGGGAATGGAAACCACAACGGTGCTGGTAATAGAAACAGTGGTGGAAATGGCAATGGTAACCGGAATGGCAATGGTAACCGGAATGTTCGTTAACAATCACTTTGCATCCATACTATTTGACACTGGTGCCGATTATAGCTTAATGTCTGTGGAATTTAAACGTATGCTTGGAATAGAATCTAGTAGATTAGATATTCCTTATTCCAAAGAACTAGCCAATGGTAAACTCGTTGAATTGGGCGAAGTTGTTAGGGGTTGCACATTAGAACTTGGCGCACAAAGATTTAGCATCGGCCTCTTACCTATTCAATTGGGTAGCTTCGATGTAGTGGTCGGAATGGACAGGTTGTCCAAGAACAAAGCTGAAGTGATTTGTCACGAGAAAATCATTCGCATCCCCCTGACGAATGATGAAACTCTCATCGTACATGGAGAAAAACGAGACGCGCCTCTGCGAATCATCAGTTGTATAAAGGCACAGAAGTGCTTAAGGAAAGGATGTGTTGCTTTCCTAGCGCACGTTGTAGATAAGAAGACTGAGGAGCCGAAACTCGAAGGCATTCCTGTGGTGAAGGAATTCCCTAATGTTTTTCCCGAAGATCTGCCAGGACTACCTCCGCAACGACAAGTCGAATTCCATATAGACTTGGTTCCAGGAGCCGCTCCTGTAGCCAAGGCACTCTATCGGCTTGCATCATCCGAGATGCAAGAATTATCTACACAACTCCAGGAGTTGTTGGATAAAGGATTCATAAGGCCAAGCTTCTCACCTTGGGGAGCTCTAGTATTGTTCGTGAAGAAGAAGGATGGAACACTGCGGATGTGTATCGATTACAGAGAACTGAACAAGCTCACAATCAAGAATCGGTACCCACTACCGAGGATTGATGACTTATTTGATCAGTTGCAAGGATCGAGCTACTATTCCAAGATCGACCTTCGATCTGGATACCATCAGTTAAGGATTCAAGAGGAAAGCGTACCAAAGACTGCATTCAGAACACGCTATGGGCATTACGAGTTCCTTGTGATGCCATTCGGACTGACGAACGCGCCAGCGGTATTTATGGATCTGATGAACCGCGTGTGCAAACCATATCTCGATAAATTCGTGATTGTATTTATCGATGATATCCTGATTTACTTGCGAACGAGAGAAGAGCACGAGCAACACCTCAGGACCATTCTAGAACTACTGAAGAAAGAGAAACTTTATGCAAAGTTTTCAAAGTGAGAATTTTGGATTCGCGAAGTACAGTTCCTTGGTCACGTCGTGAACGAGAAAGGCATTCATGTAGACCCATCCAAGATTGAAGCAATAAAGAATTGGGAAGCCCCCAAAACCCCAACTGAAGTTCGATAATTTTTGGGCTTAGCGGGCTATTACCGGCGATTTATCGAGAATTTCTCCAAGATAGCTCAACCGCTGACAACCCTTACGCAGAAAGACAAGAAGTACGACTGGGGTAACAAGCAGGAAGAAGCCTTCCAACTGCTCAAAAATAAGCTATGCGATGCACCGATACTATCCTTACCCGAAGGCACTGAAGACTTCGTGGTTTACTGCGATGCTTCACGTCAAGGTTTGGGTTGCGTGCTCATGCAACGCCAAAAAGTCATTGCTTATGCTTCAAGACAATTGAAGGTACATGAAAGGAATTATACCACTCATGACCTGGAGCTAGGCGCGGTGGTATTCGCCTTGAAGATCTGGCGACACTATCTATATGGTACTCGATGTACAATCTTCACAGATCACAAAATCCTACAACACATATTTGATCAGAAGGAATTAAACATGCGTCAGCGACGATGGGTTGACTTGCTGAACGATTATGACTGTGAGATTAAGTACCATCCTGGAAAGGCAAACGTTGTAGCAGACGTGTTAAGCTGAAAAGAAAGGGTTAAGACCCTAAGGGTTCGAGCATTGGAAATAACTATTCAAACGAACCTCACTGCACGCATTCGTGACGCACAACAAGAAGCCCTGAAAGGGGAGAATCGTAGAGCTGAATACCTCCGAGGTATGCTGAAGAATTTGGTGCCAAACAAAGAGGGAACCTTATACTTTAAGGGGCGTATATGGGTTCCGCTCTATGGCGGTATTCGAGAAGTCATCCTTAATGAAGATCACAAGTCGAGATACTCGATCCATCCAGGATCGGACAAAATGTATCAAGATTTGAAGGATTACTATTGGTGGCCGAGGCTTAAAAGCGATGTTGCTATCTTTGTTGGAAAGCGCCTAACCTGTGCTAAGGTTAAGGCTGAGTATCAGAAACCATTGTAGGATCGTTTTTACGACCAAACGAGTCGTTCAGAAGAGTTCTCGATCAATACGAAAGGCGGAAACAAACGTATTGATGTTCTAACAGCTTGATATACACATTAATTGTCTAGTTTATGGATCTGAAAGCTTTTTACAGTCTAGAGACACTTCGGCAGCACTTCGGCGTCCGGAATCAAAAGTTACAAATGAAAGACTCAAGCACCCTATATATAGACCTGTGATTTCGTACGAAATGGATATGTGTCATTTCGTGCGAAATGGACACTTGTCCATTTCGTGCGAAATGACCTTTCTCATTTCGTGCGAAATGACTATAACACACATGTTTTCTCGTATTTCGTGCCTTGATCTTTCAAGTCCAATACAAGACTCGATAGAAGACGAAGTCGACAGACATATGCACCAACAGACTCCCCCTTGGATGTTGATGAAGTATTCGGTACGAGTCTTCAGCATGTCAACTCTTCAGTCTTTATCAGTCTTCTCGTTATTTCCAAAAAATCTGACATTGTAAGCATATATAAACTTCTCTCCTCTCTTTCATCATCAGCAACTTCTTATCATGAGTATTGTTCCAGGATTTGAATCTGGCTCTAACATCATCAGACTCCCCCTTTCAGCTGGGATCTCGGTCTGGAATTCGCTATCGCCTTGAAATCACATCCTGGCTCAAACTCTGCTCAGGCTTTCACAGGATATGAAACATCTCCTGGCTCTCCGTAGCAACAGGATCAGAAACCTGGCTTTACCCTGCACAATACTCAACCACTTGTAAGATAAACAAATTTTGACATTTGATAATTTTCTCAACTTTGAAACATTCAAAATTTTGATTCAAATTAATGAACCATCTAAACATTTCAAAATTGTTTCTTACATCTCAAACAAACTCTCCCAAACCAGTTCCTCATGTTTAGCACTTGAAATTTTGAAAATCAGCTCTCCAACAACAGTTGTCGAAAATCTTTTTGAATTTTCAAAATTTTATACTAAAACACAATCTTTTTGGATTTTTGATTTTAAAGAAATGCAGTAAAGAGATATTTACAGACAATATTTTTGTGAGTTTGTGTAAGAGGATCATTTCAGTTATTAAGACACATCACTAGCACCGTTAAGCTTTAATCATTTTAAGTTCTAAATGATTCACGTTGATTGACGATATAGTTGTCCTCTTAAGCTCAATCTAAAAACTTTTGAAATGCTTACTGATACGTTAAGGTATATTTATATTGCACTAAATTCTTATGGACCCCACGATCTCAGCATATCCCCTCATCATGCAATACACTGACTCAAGTAATACCTTTAAACTTTCATCAACTGTGATATGTGCAAAAATAACGCAGAATGTTTAAACATTAACAATCAGGTCGATACTTCCGTATACGCAGAGAAAGTCCAATGTTTAAACAAAATAAGAAAAAAAAATAAGTTGAAATTGTTTAGGCTTTAACCACCAGTTCGATACTCCCGTATACGCAGAGGTGATCCAAAGCTTAAACGAAACACCAATAAAATAAAGCAGAACGTTTAGGCACTAACATCCAGTTCGATACTCACGTATACGCAGAGGATGTCGAATGCTTAAACAAAATAAAGAAATAAAACAAGTTTAAATCTTTGCAAAACGAAAACACAGAATCACAGTGACTTTTCAGCAAAGTTGTGAAAGCTCACAAACTTAACCGGTTTTATGTCTTTTGACAATCAGCGATTACCGAGCAGGCATACAGTCAAGAAGGACAAAACTAAGTACTATGCGTTTGACCGTGTTTCCCACCAGACTTAGGCTTTTTTATTTAAGTTTGTATCGTTATCACAAATCTACTAGTCTAGCTGAGCCTATCGTCACATCTTTAGTGAGACCGTTTATCACATTTGACATTTCATTTCTTTAGCATGCTGTGATAATCCACTGATTTTCTATCATTTCCTCTTATTCACAACAAAACTCAGTTTTGCTTTTTCAACGTTTTTGACATTTTCAAATTTTCTATTTTTTTTTTTTAAATTTACCCCCCCTAAAATCAAAATATGTTTCAATTTTGATTTTCTGGAAAAATTTGAAACACTGTACAAAGTAAAATGACTCACTGATATCGAATTGCTTCAATTCGCCATCCATTGTGCATAAACAATCAGAACTCCCCCTTACAACAAACTATTTTCCCATTATGATTTCAAAACACTTAAGTTTGTTTTAATCAAAATGTTTTTTCCGAAAAATTAGTTTTGTTGATTTTACAAACCACTTGTAGGTTAGGGTTTCAATTCATCACCTTGTTCTTCTTTAACCACTTGAAAAATTTAATATTTTTCGATTCAATTAACAACACCACTTGTAGGAAAGATAAATCAAGTACAACTTAATGTCCTTAATTAATCTTTTGAAATTCGAAATATCAGCGAAGTGAATTTCTCAAGAAAGATGCCGATTCATGCTCCACTCTTACCAACCTGGGAGCTCCGGCAAGTCAGATTTTTTATTTAAAGAGATCTACCCAAGCCTAACCATTCTTGGGTTTGCCAGTTTGTTGTTTCAAAATTTCATTTGACAATGATGGAAAGTTTGCATCATTCATTATCGAAATGGAATCATCACCTTTTACCTCAATGTTTGGCTCTTCTGACTTTGACGAGTCAGATTCATCGCCAAAACGTAGCTCCTTTGACTTCGATGAGTCAAATTCATTGCCAGAAGATGGCTCTTTTGTTTTCGCAGAAACAAATTCATCGCCAACCTTTATTGGAACCCAATCCACACAGGATTTAGGTTTTCCACATCCATCAACCTGTGACATGAACGACCTTTCACAGTTTCTTTTATTCTCAAAAACTTTGATAAAGATTTTATCTGAAAAATTAACTTTCTTTGATTTTTTATCAGTTTGATTAGTCAATTTTTCTTTCTTTATCCTCTCTTTTGTCCTCATATTTGTATCTGATAAATTCGTTTTGCTTGACTGGTCATTCTTTGAAGAGCAAAACGATTTATCAGAACTTTTATCTGAATCAACTGTTGTATCCGAGGACAAAATCCTTTCAAGATACTCTCTTGCTTTCTTCCTTTTCTTTCTCAGTCTGTCTTTTTGCCCTTGTGAAAGCTTCACTTTTTGTTCTTTAACTTTCTGTTCTTTGGGCTTTTCTTCGACTTTGACTGGTTTCTTTGCCATTTTCTGAGATTCAGCCCTCGATCTTCCCTTTGATCTCATTGGGCAATCTCTGGCAATGTGTCCTTTGATTTGACATTCAAAACATCTTCTTGTTTCAAAACTCCGACTCTGGCAGTTAACAGCAATGTGTCCTCTAACACCACATTTGTAGCACATCCTGTTATCATACCATTCACCACTCTCAAACCAAACACTTAGATCATGACATTGTTTGGCCTTGTGGTAATCATTTCTCCTCTTGTAATTTGGATTTGTCTTTTGAGCACTGTGGTCAAACCTGCACCACTTATTAACAACTTTTTTTTAGTTTTGATTTTCAAATTTTTGTGATTTTTTATCACGATTGGATGATTGAACTGATGAAATTTTATTGTTGTTTTGAAGATTTTTCAAATTTTTAACTTTTTGTTTTTGTTCTACATTCTTCTTTACAGATTTTTGCGTTGAGCATTCACCTTTTTCAGTAGAATGTAAAACAGTTTCTTGAAATTTTTCTTTTAATTTCAAAAATATTTTCTTTTTCTCATTTACATCATCAGTTTTATCATCACAATCCTCAATTATGACTTTGTCATAATTTGTGACATTGTCACTTATTGGAATCTCATTGATAGGTTTTGGACATATATGATCTATCAATACTGATAAGGTCACAAAACCTTTCAATGTCTTTTCTAACTCATCAATTTTATTTTTAGCACTCTCAACCTCTTTTTCAAGTTGAGAGATTTTTTCACGATGAGAATTTATTGCTTTCTCATTTTCAATTTTATTCTCTTCAAGAACAGATTTTTCATTTTCTAAAACTTTTAGTTGACTTTGAAATTTTGTTTCCTTTTCTTTAAAATTTTTGTTTTCTAACTTTATCCAAAAATCTTCATTTTCTGAAGATTTTATTTTGTTTTCAAAATCTTTTTCATTTTTCAATTTTTCATTTTCCAAAAATGTTATTTTAATTTGAAATTCTTTTTCATTTTCTTTCAAATTTTTGTTTTCCAATGTCAAACTCTCCACATCTTTCAAGAGTTTGACGTTGTCTGCTTTGAGTTCATCACATTTTGAGCACACAATTTCACGCATCTTTTCTCCCTCAGCTTTCTTCTCAGTCTTGAAAGCCAGAATTTCTTTAACCTGTTCTTTTACCACTCGAACATTTTCTTCAGATTTGACTTCACCGTTTTGTGACAACTCAGTTGTCTCATCTTGTTCAGACTTTTCTTGACGAGCACTATCAACCTGTTTCTTCTCGGATTCAACAATTTCTTCAACATTTGCTGCCTTAAAATTCTTCTTTTTCGCAGCTTGTTTATTTTTGAGCTTTTCCATTTTACCCGCAAGAATCATATTATACAAATCATGTGAAAATCCTTTTCTATAATATTCAAATTTTTCAATCTCTTCACTGTCATCGTCACTTTCTTCATCTGATGAGTGATCAAAAACTGGTGCTATTTCTGAAACCTTTTCTTTTGAAACTGATTCTTCATCTTCACTTTTCTCATTATTAGTATTGTTATCCATTTGCTCTTCAAGGTTTTTAATGAATTGAGAAATTGTCAATCTGTAGTACTCTCCGGTATTCTTCAAACTCATAAGATATGTACCCCATTCTTCTTTAGGTAAAGCATCGGTTAATTTCTCAACCCATTCCTCTGGATGTTTAGTAATATCCAAATCAGACATTGAACGAACAAGATGACAATATCTCTTAATGATATTTTTTGTTTAGTAATACCCCATTCTTTAATAATGATTTTTTACTATCAATGTTATAGAATTCGTTTCCCATGTTTTCGGTAAACAACTTCACAAACTCAGCTTTCAAACAAAAAGAACACTTTCACACTATATAGACCTTTCACCCGAAATAACCTCTTCAAGCGACTTACCCTGTTCAAACGAAATGACCTGCAAAATAACTTCAAATGAAATGAATCCACACGAAATGAAGATTTTCACACGAAATGACTGATTTCGTGCGAAATGAGTCTAATTCTCAAACAAAATGATGATTTCATGCGAAATTAGCTCAAATTCAAGCGAAAAGGACGATTCAAGCGAAATGAATATCCATTTCATGCGAAATGAAGAAATCAAAGTACAATTTCAAGCGAAATGATCCTAAAAACTGATTTCGTGCGAAATGAAAGATTTATTCCGTGCGAAATGATGCTGATGTCATACTTTCGGTCATGTTTTTGTCAAATTGAACAGGTTTTAGGTCGATTTTAGGTCCAATTTTTTCAAGGATTTGTTAAAACAGTGTTACGCTTATAATGTGCGAAATTCAATCCATTTTAACCATAAAATCTTGTTTAATTTTGAAAAGAAGGTGTAGAAGTCAGAATATTCGGTGTAATCGAGCTGAATCGGTAAGAACTCTTCCTCATGTGCTCTGATACCACTTGTAGGATCGTTTTCACGACCAAACGAGTCGTTCAGAAGAGTTCTCGATCAATACGAAAGGCGGAAACAAACGTATTGATGTTGTAACAGCTTGATATACACATTAATTGTCTAGTTTATTGATCTGAAAGCTTTTTACATTCTAGAGACACTTCGGCAGCACTTCGGCGTCTGGAATCAAAAGTTACAAATGAAAGACACAAGCACCCTATATATAGACCTGTGATTTCGTACGAAATGGATATGTGTCATTTCGTGCGAAATGGACACTTGTCCATTTCGTGCGAAATGACCTTTCTCATTTCGTGCGAAATGACTATAACACACATGTTTTCTTGTTTTCTTGTTTTCTCGTATCTCGTGCCTTGATCTTTCAAGTCCAATACAAGACTCGATAGAAGACGAAGTCGACAGACATATGCACCAAGAACCATCTGGGCTACTACAACAACCAGAGATACCCATGTGGAAGTGGGAGCAAATCTTGATGGACTTCATAACGAAATTACCTAGGACCCCTAGGGGGCACGATATGATATGGGTGATAGTTGATCGATTGACAAAATCTGCGCATTTCCTACCGATCCGAGAGAAAGACAACACTGGAAAGCTTGCTGAGCTGTACTTGAAAGAAATCGTGGCACGTCATGGAGTGCCTATCTCAATTATTTCAGACAGAGATGGAAGTTTTGTCTCAAGGATCTGGCAATCCTTTCAGGAAGCCTTTGGATCTCAACTTGATCTAAGCACGACCTTCCATCCGCAAACAGACGGCCAGAGCGAACGAACCATACAAACACTAGAAGATATGCTTCGCGCATGTGTTATGGACCTAGGAGGCAGCTGGGATACTCACCAACAATAACAGTTATCATACGAGCATAAAAAGCCGCACCATTCGAAGCTCTATATGGCCGCAAGTGTCGCTCGCCATTATATTGGGCAGACGCTGGAGATAAACGCATGGTTGGTCCTGAACTTGTGCAAGAGATAACCGACAAGATTATGCAGATCTGAGAGCGCATTAAGGCGGCTCGAGATCGACAAAAGAGCTACGCTGACTGAAGACGAAAACCATTAGAATTCGAGGTGGGAGACAAAGTTTTGTTAAAGGTCTCACCTTGGAAGGGCGTAGTAAGATTCGGAAAACATGGGAAGCTGAATCCCCGATACATCGGACCATTCAAGATCTTGGAAAGAATTGGTACCGTGGCATACAAGTTGGAATTACCGGAAGAACTTAACGGAGTACATGATACGTTTCATGTATCCAACCTCAAGAAGAGTCCAACCCAAGAAACAGTGATCATCCCTGCGGATGAAGTGCATATTGACGACACCCTCCGATTTACAGAACAACCCGTTGAGGTTACAGACTGGAAAGTCAACAAGACCCGAAGGAGTAGTGTCAAACTCGTCAAAGTACGTTGGAACTCTAAGCACGGACCCGAGTACACGTGGGAATGTGAAGACCATTTTAAAGAAAAGTACCCCCAACTGTTCAAGAAAACTCCTACGAGAGTTAGCTCAGCCTGAATTTCGGGACGAAATTCTTTTAACGAGGGGAGACTGTGACAACTGGCACGAAACCGGTAATTTCCGTACAATTTAATTAATACTTAATAACTGCAATTATGTGCTTAAATGTCAACATTGTCTGATTTCATGCTATACTTGTGAATTCATGCACGTTTTATAATACAAATATTGCTTTATGCATCAATGATAGCGTTGCGTCATAAATACTAGTAAACTCACCGGTAAGACACATTGTGTCAATAATTCTGCAGAAAGCAGTTAGCCAATAGAATTGGGGCCTAGGAGTAGGTCCAATGTCTAAAATACATTGAAACCCAAGAATATATACAAGGATTAACATATAGACTTTCCGGGAGCTAAAATACGCACTAAAAAGCACCCGAAGCACACTTTAAATGCTGAATTTCACATATTTCAGCAAAATTCAGCATTGTAACAAGATTGTACCATGCAAAAACATGACTAAATGGCCCTGAATGCTTTCCTAAGTGTCGGGAATTGAAAGTGTCACAAAAGGATACATAAAGGACACTAAACGGTGCAATTTAGCACTTTAACGAACCGGTATCTAACCTAACAACCGGACACAATCCGAAACATCAAAATTATACTAGAAGCATTGTTTATTTATTTCTGAGCTAGTCATGATCCCCGAACACCCTAACACACTATATAACACATCATACACTTAAACACTAATCAATACACTTTGGATTTCAACTAGTAACTTAACTTACCATTGAAACTTACACTTTAGCCCCCCCCCCCCCCTATGTGGTGGACGGTCACCTTAGTGGCCCCACTCTTGATCTTGTGTGATCTTTCTTGATTCTACTTAATCTTACAAGATCTATGGAGATTGTAATCTTGGATTTGTTTGTACTATTAGGAACATATAAAACATTGGTCATTACACAACCTTGGTTATAAGTAAACCTAAGGATCAAGACCCTCATTCATCACCTCACACCACTCACCTCTCCTCCCTCCCACCTTCGGCTGAGATCAACCCACCACACCACCACCTTCTTCATCCATTATTCAATCATTCCAAGTTCTTCACAAGGTGCTAGAAGGTATTCAAGGAGGTTTAGAGCTTGTGGATCTTGAAGGACCTTCTCCATTTGCTTTTATCAAACCCATTTATCATCTTCAACATCTTGTGTTCTTCCCTAGCCCTAGCCCTTGTGCTAGTTGTAAGCTTCTTAACACTTGTTGTTACTTCATATTTTGATGGTTAAAAGATGATAAATATTATTAATCACAAGAACACTAAAGAACATGATCATGATACCTTAGCATAAGCTTAAAAATATAAGAATACATGTTGAATGTGTTGATTTGCTTCTTGTTAATTGATTATTAGTGTTAGTAATGTTAGACATCATATGGAGCCTACTTGATTGTGATTAAACACATGATCTAGTAAGTTAAGGTGGTGATCTTGTGGAAGACCAAGATCATCATACTTTATGTCTTCATGAACTTGAATGATGAAAGTGGTTTTCATATGAAAAGATGATTTAAACAAAATACAAATCTTGTAAATAGATGATTACAAAAATAATTTTCTCAAGAAACCAAGTTTATTTACAAGATTTACAAAGTCATGGTTTCTAAGTAAACTAATCATATTTTTAGTGTTTAAACAAGACTAGGAACATGATTGTAACAAGAAAAATACAAAAGAAATATTTTTAGAAAAATCATCTTACAAGTTGTAAATGACCAAATCTTTTAATAATGTGATTTACAAACAAATAAATACGTTTTTAAGGGTAACTAAACCTACTAAATAACATGGTAAGTTACTACTAGTTATTACAAAAACTTCAAGTTCAAGATGTAGTGTAATTTACTTGATTTTGACACTCGGTAAGTGTTGAATGAGTTGATGATTGTTTGTGTTGATTATAAAAGAAAATAAACACATGTTTTGAAAACATGGGAAACCTCCATTTTTAGGGGAAACTATGTCGAAATTTCTATAGAATTTTGACACTTAGAAAAATATAAGTTTTGGTGAAACTTATTCCCCAAAAATTTACCTAAAAATATTTACCAAGGTTTCCCTAATTTTTGAGTAAATTTCAAGATTAAGAAATGATGATTTCTTCAAGATAAAAATTGATATTAAGTATGTATATTTTTGAGGAAAAAAATATATATATTTATTGATCACCAAATTTTGTGCTAAGTGTATGTAGTATGTATTATATGTAATAGTGTATTAGGACTTGAAAATACACTAAATACTCCTAAGGAGTGAAAATGCAAAAATACACATACAACATGCTTAGACAAATACAAGAGAATATATTTATGAAAATATATTACTTAATAGATTATGTAACTTGGACAAGTTATGAACATGAAATGAAGTTTTGGACAAAATACATAACTCGGGTGAAAAATACAAGATACTTATATTTATTTTTGAAGAAAATAATATAAGTAAGATACATAGTTAAAAATGTGAAATATTTTTAACAACAAAGAACACATACATAAAAGATGGTGACTTGTACTTGTGCGATACAAGTCTAGTGACTAACGTTAATAAAACACGTATAGGTCACGACGCTATATAAGCAAACCCGGTGAAGTTTACGGCGCAAGAAACGCAAAGTTGTGAGTTCATGTCCCCACTTTTAATCTTTTACATGCTTTTTAAACTTGGGGAAAATACATGTGTTATGGTATGCTGGATACAAAAACTAAGGAATGATACTTTAAATCGTGTCACGAATAGGGTACCAGAAGCACCATTAATCGTGTACATACTAAGACCGTAGAACAAAAGGTTAGATCTAATGGGTTTTCGGGCAGCCACACTCTTGGTGATAACTAGTACCAAGTAGTGCTTTTGTGTCTCAGTCGTGAATCGACAACTAGAAAAATGCCTATGGTTTGGATGCTTCCTATGTCGTGTCACATGTTAATGGCCTTGCAACCCATTAACAATCTCGATACTTACAGAAATACTTGATTTACACAAATTACATACCTTGTTTTCATACAAAGTATACAAACGTTCAATACAAAAACTACATGAATTCACACCAACATTATGTTGACGATTTTCCAAAAACTCACATGTATTTCTGGTAACTAAAGTGGATATGCCCGCGGTCATACTCTTGCTCTTGGATGTTGTTTATGTTTATCTTTGAATAATGTTGTAAACTTTACAGACAACGTTTTATGATGTGATGTAAACTCCAAACTTAACCTATGTTTTCAGTTGCGTAATGTTATTGGTATTTGAAGTTATTTTTACGAGCATGTAGTATGTTTACCATTCGTATGCAATGAGAACCTTTCATGATCACACCTCGTGCTTCCGCCTTAGAAAGGGGTGTGACACTACAGGCGTTTCATTGAAAATTTTTCAAGGATTGATGCACCCCTAACTTCGTTGACTCGCAAGAATATAAAGTTTGAATGGGGTCCCAAGCAACAAGAATCCTTTGATATTCTTAAGCAGAAGTTAAGCAATGCTTCCATGTTGACATTGCCAGAAGGAATTGAAGAATTTGTGGTTTATTGCGACGCATCGCACACAGGTATGGGTTGTGTGCTTATGCAGAGAAGAACTAAAAGTGCACGAGAAGAATTACACCACCCACGATTTGGAGTTGGGTGCCGTTGTGTTTGCACTGAAGCTTTGGAGGCATTATCTTTATGGGGCCAAGTGTGTGATTTATTCTGATCACAAGAGCCTTCAACATCTGTTTAACCAGAAGGATCTTAACATGAGACAGCATCGATGGATGGAAACTTTGAATGATTATGATTGTGAAATCCGTTATCATCCAGGCAAACAGAATGTAGTCGCTGATGCCTTGAGCAGAAAAGAAAGGGTTAAGCCTTTTAGAATCAATGCCAAGAGCATTGAATTGAAGAACAGCTTGAATGATAGGTTGTTAGCCGCTCAAAAGGAAGCTGTATTAGAAGCTAACTATCCGAATGAGAAGTTAGGAGTAACTGCCGATCAATTGTCATATGGCAAGGATGGAATCCTAAGATTAAATGGTCGAATATGGGTTCCACTTTATGGAGGGTTTAGAGATGTGATTCTCCAAGAAGCCCATAGTTCTAAATATTCAGTCCATCCTGGCAACAATAAGATGTACCAGGATTTGAAGGCAAATTATTGGTGGATAGGTTTGAAGAAGTCTATAGCCACTTATGTAGTCAAATGTCTGACATGCGCGTAAGTTAAAGCAGAGCATCAAAAGCCGCCAGGTTTGTTACAACAGCCTGAACTTCCCATTTGGAAATGGGAAATGGTAACTATGGATTTTATTACTAAGTTACCAAAGACAAAGCATGGGAATGATACTATTTGGGTTATAGTCGATAGATTGACCAAGTCAGCCCACTTCTTGCCTATTAAAGAAACCCACAGCTCCGATAAGTTAGCTCAACTGTACGTAGATGAGATAGTATCTCTTCACAGAGTGCCAGTGTCTATTTTCTCTGATAGGGATACAAGATACACATCGCATTTTTGGAAAAGCTTTCAGCAATCATTAGGCACTCGATTAAATTTCAGCACTGCATATCATCCTCAAACGGATGCGCAAAGCGAACGTACGATTCAAACACTTGAGGATATGTTACGATCTTGTGTTATTGATTTAGGAGGGAGTTGGGATGACCATCTTCCATTGATTGAATTTTCATACAATAATAGCTATCATTCGAGTATTCAAGCAGCGCCTTTTGAAGCATTGTACGGAAGGAAGTGTAGAACGCTAGTTTGTTGGGCGGAGGTTGGAGATGTCCAACTGTCAGGACCTGATATAGTCCTGGAGACGACGGACAAAATTGTCCGAATCCATGATCGTCTGAAGGCTGCCAGGACCAGGCAGAAAAGTTATGCCGATATGAGGCGCAAACCTTTAAAATTTGAAGTTGGCGATAAAGTGTTACTTAAGGTGTCACCCTGGAAAGGGGTGATGCGTTTTGGCAAAAAGGGCAAGCTAAGCCTAAGGTACATAAGACCATTCGAGATCATCGAATGTGTCAGAACTGTGGCCTACAAGTTAAATTTTCCAGATGAGCTCAGTGGAATTCATAACGTATTCCACATCTGCAACTTAAAGAAATGTCTAGCCGATGAATCGCTAGAAATGTCTCATAAGGACGTGCAGATAGATGAGAGCTTGAAGTTCGTTGAAAAACCTTTGTCGATCGAGGATCGACAGGTTAAGAAGCTTTGAAAGAAGCATGTGCCGATTGTAAAGGTAAAACGGGATGCCCGAAGAGGCCCAGAATACACGTGGGAGGTTGAATCCATAATGAAACAGAAGTACCCTCATTTATTTCAGTAAATCTCGAGGTTGAGATTTCTTTTAAGGGGGTGAGGATGTAACACCTCGCAAAATCATGCCCAATATAATAAAGACACGTGTCATGGACTTTAAACGTGTAATGGATTGACCTAGAGGGACTAAAATTGTCAAACAATGTAAATATGTCAGTAAAAGGATCCAAAGTGTCAACATGCCATTCTTGTGTCTCTGATTGACCTCATACGACGTTCGTATTCTTTAATGAATAATTTGTCGAACATTAGAAGTCGTTTGTGCTTAGATTAAGGATCCTACGAAACATAGGGGTTAAAAGTGTCAACATGTTAAAAGTTACCTCTGAATGACCTTTTAACGATCCCTAAAACATTATAATAATTTAATATTTCGCTCTCAAGAATATTGGTTATTAATTTTGTGGAGTTTCGATGAAAACAAGACTTTTCGGGTGATCTTACAACTAACCGGGAGCTTAACGGAGTTAAATAATGACCCAAGGACCTTAATAGTTAACTATGGGGGTCCTAAATGCAATAAATAGAAGTTAAATAAACTGAAAATGGACCAGGGACTGAAATTTCAAAGTTGCAAAACTTTTTACCGGATCAGAAGGTCCTCGCGGCCCGCGTAGACTCATTAAGAGTCTTACGCGGCCCGCGAGAGAAGCACCAGCGACCAAAAAATGCACAGCTGCATGTTGCAGCCTGTTCCACCACCTTTGCATGGATTCTGAGCACTACCTGGGGCTTGTACATGGTTTTTACTGCCCTAGGGACACCTATGATCATCTGGTAGCAACATAGGGACAAATGCAATGATCTTGAAGCACCAAAGTTCCTATATAAGGCCCTTGATTGTTCTTGCATTCTTGCACATTTGAGTTTCCACTTCAAAACTCTTTCTATGGAGCTTCCTGGAGTTCAAGAGAGTTTTCTTCTGTTCTAATCTCGTGCTAAGAGTTCTTGTAAACATTCTTAGCCTCTCTAATTTAAGTTTTATTAGCTTAATGAGCAAAAGTCAAAGCTATCTTAATTAAGCTTTGACTTAGTGATTAATCACTAATGGTCCAGCCATTATTCGAATTGAAAGTGGCTATGAGTTGGTAATTATGTAGGTAATAAACCCTTAAAAGGGCACCTACTGATTATCACGCTAACTTGGTCAATTGTCAGGTCAAACTTATTAATAAAAAGTCAACAGAATCAGTTTTTACAAATTAATTCATAACTGATATGTAGAAGTTATGGAACATGTTTTAACACTAAAATAACTTGGTAAATAATATAAGAACATGTTTAGACATGTTCAACCCGATAATTATGAGTTTAGGCTCGGTTCGGAACCGAAAGTCGCAAAAGTAGACTTTTGCTTTGACTTTCAGTTCTGACCCGATTTAGTTTGTTTTAGATATGCCTTAGGGTTCCTTTAGGACCATATTACATGTTAGTATAACTCTCTGAGATTATACTATATAGTTCCTTAGAAATCCGAATCATTTGCATGTTTCCGTTAAATGCTTAAATGTTGACCATTATGCCCTTTTGATTTTAAAACGAAATTTTTGAAAAATGTGAGAGGACAAAAACCTTTATTACTGATATTTAAGTATGTCCTAAAAGTTTGACATCAGATTGTGGTCTAAAATAGGAGTTATGCGCAATATCGTAAAATGAAAGTTTTTTATTAATTAAACGGCATTTTTGGCAGAAAACCTATTTAAACCCAAATTTTGACACCAAACTTTCTACCCACTGTTAAGATATAATATTTAGGGAATTTTGGAAATTTTTGTTAAATTTTAAACTTATCATAACATAGGGTTCTTGCATAGACTCGGTAATTGACGGTTATGCTTTTTTTTGCTAATAAAATGAGTTTTACACATCCTTTACATGTCAAACCTTTTTCTACTGATTTTATATATTAAATAAGTTATTTTAAACAGCAAAGGCTGGTCAAAATCTCAGATTTCCTTATTCAAACCGAATATCGTCAAATACCGACTTTTATGCGATTTAGGCGCATAGTATGGTTTAAAACCATATTTAGTACCTAAGACTTGTTACCTACTGATGTTATGAATAAATTTTTATACTTAGATAGTAAGTAAAAGTTTTGAACTCAGATTTCCAAATTTGACCTTTATAACATATGTGAAATGACCAAAATGCGCCTGCGGTGCATAGTTTGCTCATAAAAGGTAAATTTCACATATATATGATATCTTACTGATATAACTTGTTAAAATAAATATTTTTACTGATTATTTTAGACCAGAACCTCAGATTACTATTTAACCTCTTTTATGAACTTTAAAATGACCAAAATACCCCTGCGGGGCATAAATTGTTTTTAAATTCGTTTTGGCCATAATGGAAGATATCCTACTAATATCATAACATATTTTAGGTATATTAACTTATGGAACCTGTACATGACTCATTTGGTTACCCGTTATGCATATTCGCGTTCGGTACAATTTATGTAACTAGTTTGCATAAATTAACCGAAACGGGTCAAGCCTTATTATTTTTGTTTCAAAATCCAGAATGTATTTAGTTTACCCATTTTATATAAGTCTTCATACTTGTTGGGGCTGAATCACATTCTAATCCGGTCTTCGCTTAATCTTGCGTTTTGAACCGTAAACCTTTCATTAAAACTAACTGGTCTAAGTTAAGACTTAAATAAGACCTGTTAGGAATCTAATAGGTTATTAAAACCTTCATTCCTTTCAGTAAAAGCTATTTGTACTTGCTGCCTTTCAGTAAAAGCTATTTGTACTTGCTGATTTGATATACGGCTGGGATTAAATTTATATTTCAGCTCAGGTAAATACTTTTAACTTATTTTCCCTTATACGGGCTTGGGATACGGTATTATAATAATACCGCTTGGTCGGGTATGAAATCGTACAATCGGAATGTGATTAAAAAGATGCATAACCGTTTTAATCTGTCTTGTTTGATGCAATGCCTTTGGGGGGTTGATGACCATGTCATGGATATCCTCGGCTCATTCATTAGAAATGGCCGCGACTTAAGCACGGGGTGTAGGCATACACCTGACAGTTGCGTATGTAAAAAGGTACCCCACTCCTAAGGAAACTTCTTGTGGGTATTATACCAAGTGGTGTGTCTATTAATCTTAACCGGCTCTTCTAACCGGGTCCTAAATGGACGACAAACCTGTAAAACTGTATACAAGATTATTTTTAAATAATTGTCCCAAGTTAATAAAGAATATTTATGCCTTGTGCATTTAAATCAATTTTTATAAACACTTTTCAAATGAGTCAGTTAATTGTATTTACTAGTGTGAACTGACGTATTTTTCAAAAGGTTAAGTGCAGGTACTACTCGTATTAGGCTGGCTACTCCTAGTATCAAATAAAGAGTCTTGCAAGCTTTTGATGCTTAAATCTGTTGAACAATATTCCTTTTATTTTAGATCCGCATGTGGATCCACTTACAATCTGTTGTGTAATATTTTATGTTACTTTCGAATCGGTTTGTAATATTATTACTTTAGACTTCCGCTGTGCATTAAACTGTGATTAATTGACTATGATGATATCAACTACGTCACGATACTCCCCACCGGGCCCACCGGTAATACGTGGAAATATCGGGGTGTGACAGCGGGCCGCGTAGACCCCTTAGGGATCTTACGCGGGGCGCGACAGCTAGGAGTCAGGACCGCACCCGGTGCCGCCACATGTCAAACGCGTGTTGAAGCTAGTTCGATGACCAGTCATAGCTAGGGCCTACTTACCCTACTACGCGGGCCGCGTAGCCTTCGGCTACGTCTTACGCGGGCCGTGAGAGAAGCTGAAGAGTCACCTATAAATAAGGACCTTCAGTCTTCAGTTTCCGTCGCTCATACACACTTTCTCTCTCGAATTTATGAATAGGAAACATAATTTTCGGGCATAATACCCCCTAATTAACGAAGTTCTGCCCCGTTGTAAGTATTATAACCCCGGTTACGTATTAGATACACTGCCCGATTGATCCAGGGTTCCGTAATGGCTGTCGTGGTTCTGCCCGACGTAGTCATTGGAATGGCATCTCGGGGAGGGTATTACTAATGTAAATATTGGGTTATTATACGAACGCGTGTGCATTTGTGTAAATTATAGATAATTACCAGGAAACCCTTAAAGGAAACCTAAGACAACAATGTGAGTAATCTCCTTTTTGTAAACTGTTTTTACAAAACCTTAAATGTTTTACAATGCAATTAAGCAGTGATTGAGTCTTTGTAATTCTTCAATTACTACCGGTATTATGGGGTTTTGTATACATTACTTGATAATCTTCACAATTGGACAACGGGTTAGCCAATGTGTGATATGACCATAGCCACAGATCCGGTCGAGTGGCAAGTACTGAATGAGTAATTGTGTAGATGTAAACATTGTAATCGCTCTCAATACTGTGAAAATTGATAAAACTCTTCTTGATTAAACTGGGATTCACTCACCAGTATTTCCCACTGACAAAATGTTTTTAAACGCGTTTCAGGTAACAAAATGTGAAAGCTAACTAGAAGCCAGCTGGACAGCACTGAAGGCTTGGAAAAGTGGCTATAAAAGTTACCTAAATAAAAGAAGATGTTTTATTCAATAAAATGGAGATTATCTCTATAAATCAGTTTGTAATGAAAACTTGGGTTTTATCCCAATATGTTTAATATTATAAAAGTGTCGTATTTACTTTGATAAAATATTTCCTAACTACGGTCCTGATGTAATTTCCGCTGCCAAAATGATAAACATCGATACCACCAAAACTGGTCTCACAGCCTCCCGTTCCCGGGAAAGATAGGGGGCGGGGGTTGTTTGTCGCACCCATGTACTCTAAAACCCTAGCCCTACCTTCCACCGTCACCAACACCCCCTTCACCGATTACCCACCTTCCACCATCCCCACTCTGCTGCACAACACCTAACCACTACCTCCGATGTCACATAGCGTTGGCCACAAACCCTTTGCAACCGCCACTTCACGACACCTCTACCATTTTTCCCTTTCCACTACCAAACAACCTACCTAAGAACCCTTAAACCTGCAACTTCTACCACAAAGTTAAACTCCCACCTTAATCCGCCCTCTGCTCCCACCTGATTCAACCACCACCTCAGTCGCTATCTACGAAAACCAACCATGTTACATTGCCACCGAATGCCACTAGTCACAGTGTAAGGACCTGCAAAAATGTCCTAAAACGACCCGTAAGTAGAAAACTAGACCCCTAAAACCCTAATCCTTGTTGAAAATCAAGAAAATCAAAATTTAGGGGTCGCTCACGGGCCGCGTAAGACTTAAGGGAAGCTTACGCGGGCAGCGACAGCTTGAAGATCTCCGGATAAAAGTTCAGGCTACGTGTCAGACACGTGGCGGACCTACGCGTGACACGCTAGCCCGAATCGTAGCTAGGGCTGCCCTCGCGGCCCGCGTACGCGCACCTGGTGCCACCACGTGTCGATAACTCAGCAACTGTCAAACCGCCTTTATGGCCTCGCGGGCAGCGAAGGATCCCCCTTCAAGTTTACGCGGGCCGCGAGAGACCTAAATTTCAGCTATAAATTGGACGAAGTTTGGGCATTTCAAACTGCTCAATTCTTTTCTTTCTCTTAGCTTCTATTATAGCAAAATAGTAGCTCGATATTATACCCTAAACCCCGAAACTCAGCCCGTTATTAGGGTAATAACTCTAATCACTGGTACAATACTTTATCCGATAGATTGAAACCAATCTAATGGATGTTTAAGTGCTGACGGTACCCGGTTCTACTTTGTCATTCGTTGTGGGTTTTGATCTCGTGATTATCGTTAAAGTAGAATTGAGTTAATACACTAATACGAGTCCATTTTATCTAGAAATTAGAACTCGTAACCAGGAAGCTGCTAAGCTAGAATACTTAGCGAATAAGTAAACTTAATAGTTAAGGAAACTTAATAGTTAAGGAAACTTAATCGTTAAGGAAACTTAATAGTAAAGTAAAGTTAATAGTTAAGAAAACTTAGTAGTTAAGTAAACTTAGTAGTTAAGATAACCTAGCGGTTAAGAAACCTTAATAGATAAGTAAAACTTAATCAGTTAAGTAAGATTAATTAATCAGTTAAGTAAGATTAATTAAGCTAAGTAAGATTAATTAATCAGTTAAGCAAGATTAATTAAGCTAAGTAAGATTAATTAATTAGTTAAGTAAGATTAATTAAGCTAAGTAAGATTTATTAATCAATTAAGTAAAAATTTATTTAACTAAATTAAACACCTAAATAGATATACATGAAAATAGATATATATGAGGTAGGTATTATCTAGGGAAGGTTTTATCTAGGGAAGGTTGTATCTAGGGAAGGTTCAACTAAGGAAGATAACACCTAGGGAAATTCTATATAGGGGTAAGACTTATCCCTTAGCTATAAATAGGAAGCTTAGAATTCATTTTCCTTTGCTCATTTCTTCTATTCTTCTCTCTATACGTTGGTGTTCTAACCAATAATCACCGATACGATATTCTGTCCGATCGATTCGGGAACCAACTAACGAATGCCAAAGTGCTGTCTAAACAAGACTATACTTTGTGAATTTCGTTAAAGTTCTGAAACGAATGCCAAAGTGATGTGCCGCCACGTGTCGACAACTCAGCAACCCTCAAACCGCCTTTATGGCCTCGCGGGCCGCGAAGGATCCCCCTTCAAGTTTACGCGGGCCGCGAGGCCATAAAGGCGGTTTGAGGGTTGCTGAGTTGTCGACACGTGGCGGCACAAGGTGCGCGCCTGATGTTGAGTTGTCGCGCCCCGCGTAAGCCGAAGACAGAGTCTTCGCGTGTCACACCCCGACCACGTAAAACAACAAAACGTGGCGGAAACGTCGGGGAGTGTTGTAACATAATTAATTGTTTCATAACCATGGCAAATTAAGTTATATTTTAATTATCAAACAAGAGAGTTACATTATTTTAAACAAGAAACAAAGAGTACATAACACAATTAAACTAGTTCTAGCTTCATTTTTTTTAAGTTGCTAAGGCACAGGTCCGTCCTAATGTCACGATCATCATCCTAAGAAACAACTCCTGAAAACACATGTGAAAAATAGGTACGTCAGCATAAAAATGCCTGTGAGATACATAGGTTTTGTGAAAATAGGATTCATTACTTAAGTTTAAGAAAATGTTTAATACAAAGTAGTCATGAACCTTGTAAATTGTTTTGTTTTGTAAATCATTTAAAAAGCGATAAGATCAGACGATATGCATAACTAAAAGAATAATATATGATTAAATGAATAACCAATTAAAAGGAGTTGTATAAAATAATCTGTTTTGTAAACCAAAGTCTTGTGAAAAACATTTTGCTTGTGTAAAATGTATAAATCCAAATTGAATGATTTAAATAACGTTGTGATATGTAGTATAATACAAGCACTTATATATAGGAAGTACCAGCGGCGTATCCACCATACTTGTATCATACTACTCACATCTCGTTACTTAAGTCACTTAAACAAACCACCAATGTATAAAGTCTACGTTTAAACCGATTGTCAAAAGTCCTTGTATAACCCATATCAAATGTTAAAAGTCCAAATGTAGTCAAGTAATGTGTAACAAATGTTATGTATGGTAAGTAATGCGTTGTCATATAAACCAAATGTAAAAATGTACAAAAAAAAGTATTTTGAATATATCAAAAAGTTATGTTTTGCAAAGTAAATGCATGTTTTATTGATATAAACACTTATGTCGTAAGTTAACGCATACATTCAAGCCTTGAGACAGACGGATAACCCTAAGTCAAGGTTATCAAAAGAAATGTTTTCAGATTCAGTCATTCCTTACACCCAAACAAACCTAGGATGTCAGGAACGGGATTTGTCAAGTCCTATGGTACCACTACTTACTACCGAGCGGCGTAGCTAATGTTAATGTAAGTCCCAAAACTACCAATCGGATATCAAAATCACAATCAAAAGCGCGGAATACTGATGAAAGTGATAAGAACAAGAACGAAATCAATTGAATAACCAAAGTGCACACGGTTTCTAGAGAACCGTCTGGTACACCCAAAGAATTTCGAAAACAATGAAGAACCTCTCAAAATGTCTAACCTAATAATGACCTAGGTTCACCCTATTTATAGTTACATAGGGTGACCTAGTTACAGACTGGGCCAGGCCCACATGCACAATATTACTAACCAAACAAGCCCAAATCACTAATTAGCCCGCATGGCTTATTCCATTACTATCTAACCCACTACAAGGCTAAGCCCAATAGCCTATATTTGTGTTTGATAAAGATAGGCGTAAACCTACACCATTATAGGGCCTTACAATATCCCCCTAGGTTTATGCTGTCTTTATCAAATTGTTGTCTTCATCATGAATCTGTGGGAAGATACTTCATCTTTTCATCTTCAAACTTGGGCTCTTTTGTTCTTCTTACTCGTGATCAGCTTTGCTTGAAAATCTTGTTGAAAAGAATGCAAGCGGAGGATTCTCAGCAACTCTTTTCTTTGTCAATGTCTTCAATTTCAAGCAAGTTCACAGGTACTTCTTCAAATGCACTATCACTGTCGGATGATGACTTGTATCTGGTTCTTATGACTCAAGCACATCTTGTTGTTGTGATGCTTCATACTTTGTCAGCAGCCAACAACTTCTCAATCTTCAACAACCCCTGTTTCTTGATTTGAATTAATTTCTGCACATGCTCAGAAATTCATAAGCAAACATTTCTAATCAACAGAGGGAAATACCACATGTACACTCGGTACATCCAAGTATTTGTACTCGGATTTCACAATTCAAATTTCATTCAATTTATGATAATCAGCCAAATCTTCAAGAACGATTAATATTTTTAATAAAACAAATAAGCACTCTATTTTTGGATTTTTGATTTTATTTCTAAATCTAAGAATATAAACCGAAACACAAGTAAACAAAGAAACTAATATACAATTACAGTTGCAATGGGATCAAATCACAGTGTTTCAGGCTAGACTGCACTTATCAACACTAATTTACTTTGGGTGATCCGAGCGATTGCCAGTATGTTTGTCCACTTAAACTTATCTCCTTAGGCCTTTTTCATGTAACGGTCTGCAATTGATTTATCATGTTTTCCAATTTAAATTAATATGAACACTCAATTTAATCACAATCAATTCCCGGAATTTCAATTCGAACACGCTATCATACGTGTAGTTTCCCTACCACATATTTCACAAGTCCGTTCTAGGATTCTGAAATCTTGACTGGGACTGGATTGAGGAGAGAAAAGAATAGATCATTTGCAGAGATGGATATAATATACAGATCAAATGAGTTTTCTCAGTTTGATATAGGTTTTTTTTTTCGGGTTTCTTTTGGGCACTAGAGGGCCTCTTTCGGGTGTATTTGATCTATAGCGCGACAACGTACAGCTAGGTCAGCATGTATCTGGATGCAGCAGAAGCTGACGTTGCCTAGCACCTCCAGGTCTTTGCTCACGCAAAACAGAGGAGATACACGAGTTGGTCAGAGAAGATTTCAGAACTAGAACAAAATTGTGTGTATCGGGACGTCACACACGTATTCAAATAGCCATGTCCTAATTCCAAGTGACGTTCTTTCCTGAGGTCATAGATTAATAATAGTGTTCCGCACAGAACCAGTCAAAGAATCTAGCCATCAGGATAAAGCCTACCAACATATCGCTCTAGAGTCCGACCATTTCAATGTTGGTCTTACATAAGTCAGCCTTAATCCACATAATGAAATTATTTCATTTCCCATTTATGCAACAAAATATTTTTGATTTTTCTGTTTTTCAAATGTTTTTTTATTTTTGATTTTTTTTTACAGATATCCCAAGATATCCCCCTAAATTTGTGCATAAATCTTATGCGCAAATTTACCTGACAACGAAAACGTATGTACAGCGAGAAACACAAAAGAAAAGGAAAATATTTTTGTTGTTTTTGCATAACCGTTCCATCATAAGATTTAAAACTAATCAATATCAAATTTAGAACATGAAGTTCAGATTTGTACCTTTTAGCTGATCTAGTCTTACTTTTCTTATCTCCTTCAAACGAAACATATCAACTGTAAAGAAATATACATTTTGCAACAGTGAAATGTTACCCGTTATGTCTCTGGAACAACCGTTATCAACATCCAAGGATTGTCAATAGCTCCTCCTTGGTTGTCCCTGAAAAGTAAGGAGATTAGTAAGACATTGGTACCAAGGCCATCGTGGTCCTGGGTATTCCTGAAGCATCAACGTAAGACACTTCTCTAAAGCACATGGTCCCTTTTGATTCAAGGACTGGTGATGTTGCTGCTTTATATTTTGCCTTCCAAACTTGTTTAGGCTTCTCTAATTTCTTAGGAGCCTTGGGCAAAACAGTTTGCTTTTCAACCTTTTTGTTTTTCAAAACTTGTTTTGGTTTCAAAGCTTGTTTTCGTTTAGTTTTTGCAGCATTCCAATCCCCATCAGATGGTTTAACCTTGGGACTCTTATTCATCATTGCCTTAGGCTTTTCAACCTTCATCGGCTTAGAATAAGATCTATCCCTTGGTGTAACCTTCAGATGTTGTGTATAGTATGGCACGTAGGGGCGATGTGTGCAATTCCTAGCAATGTGACCGGGTATGCCACAGTTGTAGCAGGTTTGCTTTTTCACGTAAGGAGCATATCCCAATCCATTCCATCCAACTGATGCTGAATACGAGTTATAAAATTGGTTGGATGATTTGTGTGCAGTTTGTTCAGTCTTTTTCCCTTGTTTCTTATGTCCCTGTTTACAACAGTTAGCACATTCATTGGATTTAACATTTTCATTTCTAACTGTTGGCTTTGGAGGCACATATTTATTTGTAGGGCCTCTCAAAGCTTGCTCAGAAACAGCCCTTTTCACATAAGGAGGAGCATCAGCAGATAAATTTGATGTTTTTAAACAAACATCGTCAGCTTTTTGACAAACAATATCATCTTCCTCAACCCAATCCTCTACTATTACCTCATCTGCACATGAAGTAGAAGCATCAGTAACGTTCAGTTGTCAATTCACCACTAATCTTAACAGAAGCTCCTAATGTCGATTCTGATTCTACTTTTATCTGATCTGATTCAACTTCTTCCAGTGATTCGCTACTAGACTCAGCTGAATCAACTAACCTCGACTTTTCACAGTTAGCTGTCTCTGAGGAGTCACATGACGAATCAGATGAAGAAGTCGATTCATTTTGAGATGCCTCTGCCTCCTCAGGTGATGCACTGTTGACACTACATGATTCGCCCATTTCTGATTTCTCAGAAGTGGATGTCTCAGAAGTGTCATAAGATGTGTCACATGACGAGGCAGATTCACTTTGTTTGCCCCTATTGAATTCTTTCACAAACTCAGTCAAACCTCTTAACATGGCAAACTCGATGTTGTCTACATTAACTCTAGGCTCTGTTAATTCAGACTCTTTTGTTTGAGGTTGCACTTCAGATGAATTTTGAGAAAAACTTGACACAGTATTATCTAATACTTGAAAATGTTTGTCAATGTTCACATTATTCTCAAAATTTAGAGTCTCAGTTTGCTTTGAAACATCAGCAGGTTTCACGAAAGTTTTATCAAATGCCTGTTTTTCTAGAACAATTTCAGTTTTATCTGGCCTAGTGATTTTAACTTTCTTTGGCTTAACAAGCTCAACCTTCCTATCTTCTGGTTTTCCGTATTCCATATTAGGCAAATTGTCTATCTCCTCTTCAGTCATAGGAATTGAGGAATAGTTATGGTTGTAGGGTGGGGGTATAGCCACAAAACCCAACCCCTTATTCCTCATTTCCTTTTTGCTATACTTTAACTGTTGATTTATCATTTTCTCGACCTTTTCACTTGAAACATCAAATTTTTTGAAATTAAATTTAGTATTTTCGAAAGTCGATTTTAAGTTGTTTAATTCAACAGTTAATTTTTCAGATAGCTCCTTGAAGTGGAGATATCGACATTTTGCTTCGCTTAGATCACTATGCAACTGTCGAATGTCACGTTTTTGGGCCTCTATCATTTCTTTATACCCATCCAGTTTCTTTTTAACTTCGTAGCTACTGGATTTGGTAAGTTGAAGTTGCATAGAAAGCGATTGAGCCTGTTCTTTAAAACCTTTTACTTTCTTTCTACATTTTTCAGTACAACAAACATCATCTACACATACCTCAACCTCAGAAGGAGTGTAGTCATTCATTTGAATATCTTGAGTAGACTGCTTGTCAACATTGTTATATGACTTGATGAGTGAGATCAGCTCATCCGGCTTCATTTTGTAACAGTAGCAGTCGGTTGTCACAATTATCTCATTAACATTTCTAAACCAACTACAGTTTGCCTGATCTGGAATCCTTTTTAGAACATCTAGAAGCTTTATGTTGCTCGTGCAATTAGACACCTCAATCCCATCCTTCTCCATTTCAGAGAGCAGTTCAGCAAACCGGCCTGTAAGTGCTTCTATAGATTCACCATACGAGTATCAGAATCCTTGAAATTCCTGCTCAAGCACTTCTCTCTTAGAAGACATTTTTAAGATTTGATCCCCCGAAAATGTGATCCCCCAAAAATGTGCGCCTTTAACTGTTTCCACAACACAAGCCCAAAACGAGAAACCCGTGTACTTGCTAACTCAGACCCGTTGCCACACACACAAATCAACAATCTGTACCTCACCTTCAAATCTGTCAAAACTTGTCACCAAAAATAACCAAGATTTTTTTTTAATTTTAATAAACTTTTTGTTTTTTTTTAAATATAATATATAAAGTAATAAAAGATATTATTATTATTTATTATATTATTACTAATGATTAGGTAATGATTACTTTATGATTAATATTATTATAAAAAATAGAATTTTTTTTTAAACTAAACAATTATATCAAATATGTCACTTCTTCTTCTTCGATTAAACCGTAACCAAAACCCTGGATTTTTGTTAAGCCGACACAGACGTTTCTTCTTCGTTTCTTCACGTCGGAGATAGGTTGAAGATGATGGAGAACCAGAGGTGACAGAGATGACCGACGGTTGTGGCGGAGTTCGACTGAAGGTGTTCGATGATAGTTATGGCGGTCGACGGTGGTTGTAGGATGATCGACGGAGAGTTGATGATGCGTTGCAGGTGATGTGGTGGTTGACGATGACCGGAGATTGCAGACGAAGACCGTAGAAGATGGTAACGGTTAAACGGTGATGGTGGCCGGAGGTCACGTTGGAGAAGATGAAACAGGTGTCAGGTGTGGTTATCGGAGGCATTGTTTGAAGTGACAGGTTATGATGACGATGGTGGTCTTGTAATGAATCGGTTTTGATCGAAGAAGACGGTGAACTCAAAACGGTGTGCGGTTCCGGTGGTAATCACGGACGGTTGGATGGTAGATTGACGGACCGGTGACGATGATATATTTTCAGATGATATTGTGGAGTTGCAGGTTTTTTGATGAAGATGATGACCGGGGTGACGATGTTAACCGGAGACGATGATGATCGGATGAGATACCAGCAGCCGGAGACGATGATGAATGACTGTTGTTTGTTTGTTGATGATGACTGCTGGATCGCACAAGATCGTAATCGCACAAGAATTGTAGTCGCACAAGGAGTAATCGCACAAGAAGGAGTAATCGCACAAGAGGTTCCGGTAGCACAAGATCTGTTGTAGTCGCACAAGAATAATTGTTCGGTCGCACAAGAACGTTCCAAACGCACAATATTTTCCGATCGCACAACTCCCTTGACTTGGAAATAATGATGATGAATTGTAATCGCACAATAGCCCCCCTCCTTTTTTTATGGAAACAGTAATCAAACTTAATCTCGAAAATTAAGTAATTGATTTTGAAATTCAAATTTTGAGAGATTATTTCCAATAATAGTCTCCAAAAAATCAGCAAACACAAACTTCAACCCACCAAAACAGATCAAAACATGGATTTTGAACTGTTCTTCGAGATCTTCAAAAATTTCTTCGTGTTCTTCGAATCTTCAAAAAAAAATTCTTGTTCTTCGAATGATATCCAACACAACCGAGCCTTCGTGAGACTACTTAGGCTCTGATACCAATTGTAAGTCCCAAAACTACCAATCGGATATCAAAATTGCAATCAAAAGCGCGGAATACTGATGAAAGTGATAAGAACAAGAACGAAATCAATTGAATAACCAAAGTGCACACGGTTTCTAGAGAACCGTCTGGTACACCCAAAGAATTTCGAAAACAATGAAGAACCTCTCAAAATGTCTAACCTAATAATGACCTAGGTTCACCCTATTTATAGTTACATAGGGTGACCTAGTTACAGACTGGGCCAGACCCACATGCACAATATTACTAACCAAACAAGCCCAAATCACTAATTAGCCCACATGGCTTATTCCATTACTATCTAACCCACTACAAGGCTAAGCCCAATAGCCTATATTTGTGTTTGAAAAAGATAGGCGTAAACCTACACCATTATAGGGCCTTACAGTTAATGAACGTATATAAGTCCCGTTTGTACAAACCAAATGTCATACCGATTGTAAACATGTTAAATGAAAACAATGTGCTAAGTATGCTAAGTTAACATACAAAGCAGAAAAATCATGTAAATCAATGTGCTAGCATGCTCAGTCAACATACATAGCAGAAATGTAAAGTAAAACAATGTACTAAGTATGCTAAGTAAACATACATAGCAAAACAATGTAATGTAAATCATGTACTATAAGTGTACTAATGAACATAGCAAGTATATGATGTGCAAACAGGAAATCATGAAAGTAACAAGTAGGCACATGTGTTTCACCCCAAAATATTTGTAAAACAGTAAAAGAGGGGTCTATGTACTCACTTGAGATTGCTTAGAAGTCCTAGGATAACCACCAAGCAAGGCTAGAAGATCACGGAATCAACCGGCACCTAATATAGGTAACTACATTAATAAACGGACCTAAATCGGAGGATCAGATAGAATGAGGGTTCGTAAACCAAACGAGAATGGGAACTCGTGTAGTATGGTTTAACAAAGCCTACATACTAAAATGAAACCTAACCTAAGTGCTTACGACTCATTACGACCCGTTTAGGTAGCTTATGCTACTTTAACGCGTCGTTTGCGTAAAACGCGTTCGGAATGCCTAACTAGTCCTATGATAAATAAAATATGCCTTAACATGTTTAATTATGTTACATAATTAGTTACGTGACAAAAGTTTGGGTTACATATGCTTAATTACCAATTACGCATGAAAAGGGTATTTTGGTAATTTATCTATGGTCCCTACACTTGTAAAACTTGATTTTTTTGCACTTTTAAGCCCCATTAACCCCATTTTAAGGCTCTAATATGAAGTTAAAGTATGGGGAACTTAAAATATACTCAAAAATATATCGGATGTCGGTTCGTTTGGTCGTACGGTTGCGTTATTCGCTTAATTACAACGGAAGTCATAACGAACGCAAAAAAAATGATCCAAATTAAGCGAAGAATGGAATTTTATCATGCCAAACACTAAAATAAAATATTTTAAAGCTTACATAAATTTTTGGATGTCCGGATGTATTCAGAACGTAAGTTATGCGCGAAAATGCAAACTTATGCACTTTTTTGACGCTTTTAGTCCCTGAATGAGCATAAAGTTTATTTTAGCACAGCGAACCCCTCAAAGCCTATTTCTAAGCTATGTAAAGGATATTTTGGGTGTGTTTAACTTATGATCATGTTCTGGAATGTTCATTACAGTTCAAATTGGCATACTTTCGTAGTTTGTCGAATTTAGTCCCTGTAAGCGAATTAACTTGATTTTGCCATACCAAAGCCTTCAAAACTTATTCCTAAGTTATGTAAAGGTTATTTAAGGTATGTTAAGTATATGTTGATGTTCCTGAGTATTTTTTGCGTTAAACTGACTACGTTTACTCACCAGTTTGCGTATAACTCTCCAGAAAGCGATATAGAGTTTGAAATTGAACAAAAGTCAAAACATGAAAAATATCAAACATAAACAAACAAACATTGGGATTAAATAACATTGTTTTATTGATAACTGAACTGTTTACAATGATTACAAGCACAGTTGTCACAGTCTCCCCTACTTGTGGAAATTTCGTCCCGAAATTTATTTAGAGGAAACTTGTGAGAAAAGATGTAGGTATTTCGCCTTCATTTGATCTTCACGTTCCCAAGTAAATTCTGGTCCACGTTTAGATTCCCAGCGAACTTTGACCAAAGGAATGCGCTTGCGTTTGAGCCACTTGACCTCACGTTCCATGATTTCCACAGGTTTCTCAACAAAATGCATCGTGTTTTCCGCACGAATTTCATCAAGCAGTATGTGGAGGTTCTCATCAGCAAGACACTTCTTGAGATTGGACACGTGAAAGGTTGGATGAACATTTCCAAGTTCAGGAGGTAACTCAAGTCTGTAGGCTACCTTACCGATTCTTTCGACGATCCTGAATGGTCCAACGTATCTAGGTGCAAGTTTTCCTTTCTTTCCAAATCTGATCACACCTTTCCAAGGTGAGACTTTAAGTAATACGCGATCACCGACTTGAAATTCCAAGGGCTTGCATCGTTGGTCCGCGTAACTCTTTTGACGGCTTCTCGCTGTCTGAAGGTTATCACGAACTTTCTTAACCTTATCAGTTGTCTCTAAAATGAGGGCAGGTCCAGTAAGCTGAGCCTCACCGATCTCATTCCAGCAGACTGGTGAACGACATTTTCGACCATAGAGAGCTTCGAAAGGAGCCATGTTGATGCTGGAGTGATAACTGTTGTTGTAGGAGAATTCAATTAACGGAAGATGTGAATCCCAACTACCACCAAAATCGATCACACAAGCTCTAAGCATATCCTCCAGAGTCTGGATTGTTCTTTCAGATTGACCATCCGTTTGCGGATGATAAGCTGTGCTCAGATTAAGTTGGGTCCCCATAGCAGATTGCATGGTTCTCCAAAAATGAGAAGTGAAGCGAGTATCTCTGTCAGAAATGATGTTCAAAGGAACACCATGTCGAGATACAATTTCATCCACATAGATTTTAGCAAGTTTGTGAGCAGAAAAATCCTCACGGGTTGGCAAGAAATGCGCTGACTTATTAAGACGATCAACAACTACCCATATGGCATCATGACCTTTCTTTATGCGCGAAAGTTTGGTAACGAGATCCATAGCAATGTTTTCCCATTTCCAAACTGGGATCTCTGGTTGCTCCAATAAACCAGAAGGACGTTGATGTTCAGCCTTAACCTTAAGACAAGTAAGGCATTTTGATACATATAAGGCAATGTCTTTCTTCATACCAGGCCACCAATACTGAATACGAAGATCCTTATACATCTTATCTGAGCCAGGATGAATAGAATAACGAGACTTATGGGCTTCATCCATAAGCAAGGTGCGAAGATCATCTTGGCTTGGGACCCACAAACGGTCCATGAAGTAATACGATCCATTGTCCTTCAGTTCAAGATCAGGTGTTATGTGATAGGGTAACTCCTTACCCATCAAATCTTGTGAAACACAAGTGTGTTGAGCCTGAGAGATGCGGGTTTGGATATCAGTTCTGGTTTGAATATCAGATTAAACACGAACACAATGAAGCTTAGTACGTTCCTTACGACTCAAAGCATCAGCTACGACATTTGCCTTACCAGGATGGTAGCGAATTTCGCAGTCATAGTCGTTTAGAAGCTCAACCCAACGTCGTTGCCTCATGTTGAGTTCTTTCTGATTGAAGATATGCTGAAGACTTTTGTGGTCCGTGAAAACCACACATTTTGTACCATACAAATAGTGTCTCCAGATCTTAAGAGCGAAGACAACTGCACCTAACTTAAGATCATGAGTGGCGTAGTTTTTCTCATGTATCTTCAACTGTCTCGATGCATATGCTATGACTTTGTTCCTTTGCATGAGAACACATCCAAGACCCAAGTTTGATGCATCACAATACACGAAAAAATCATCATTGCCCTCAGGCAAAGTCAGAATAGGCGTGTTACAAAGTTTCTGTTTCAAAGTCAGAAATGCATCCTCTTGCTTGAATCCCCAGTCAAAGGGTTTGTCCTTCTGAGTTAGAGCAGTTAGAGGAACTGCAATCTTTGAGAAATTTTCAATGAAGCGGCGATAATAACCCGCCAGACCAAGAAAAGAACGAACTTCAGTAGGAGTAGTAGGCGTATTCCAATCCTTAATCGCACTGACCTTGGAGGGATCTACATGAATACCTTGTTCATTGACAATATGTCCTAAAAATTGAACTTCCTTAAGCCAGAATTCACACTTGGAGAATTTGGCGAAAAGTTGCTCTTTCTTTAGGAGTTCCAGAGTAAGACGAAGATGTTGCTCATGATCAGCTCACGTCTTAGAATAAATCAAGATGTCATTAATAAAAACGATGATGAACTTATCTAAATAAGGCTTGCAGACCCTATTCATTAAGTCCATGAAAACAGCAGGAGCATTAGTCAACCCGAAAGGCATAACTGTGAACTCATAATGCCCATAACGAGTGCGGAACGCTGTCTTGGGAATATCTTCTTCATGCACACGAAGTTGATGATACCCAGAACGCAGATCAATCTTTGAAAAATAAGAAGTGCCCTGCAACTGATCAAAGAGATCATCAATGCGAGGTAGGGGATATCGATTCTTGATGGTAAGCTTGTTAAGCTCACGATAATCGATACACATCCTAAAAGATCCATCCTTCTTCTTGACAAAAAGAACGAGAGCACCCCAAGGTGAAAAGCTAGGACGAATAAAACCTTTGTCAGAGAGCTCCTGAAGTTGCTTAGACAACTCTTGCATCTCAGACGGTGTAAGACGATATGGAGATCTGGCAATGGGATTTGCACCAGGTACGAGATCAATACGGAACTCGACTTGGCGTGCTGGGGGTAAACCAGGTAACTCTTCAGGGAATACTTCAGGATAATCCCGAACAACAGGGATATCTTGAATAGACTTACCTTTGCCCTTATCTGCTACAACATGTGCCAAAAAGGCCACATAGTTCTTTCGCAGATACTTCCGAGTTTTAAAACAAGACATGAGTTTGAGACTACCAGCAGGTTTCTCACCACGAACCTGTAGGATCTCCCCTATCGAAAGCGGTATACGAACGATCTTCTCGAAACAAAATACCTCTGCGTGATGCTTGGCTAACCAATCCATACCCACTATAACGTCGAAGCTTCCAAGTCACATTGGTGTGAGATTGATAGGGAAAAGATGGTTGTTAAGGTTCAACTGGCAGTTGCGAAGAACAGAATCAAGAATAATGGGTTCACCACTAGCAACGTCTACTGTCAAGGGTTTTCCTAGTTTCGTTCTAGACATGCGAAGCAATGGCTCAAAATATAATGACACAAAACTCTTATCGGCACCTGAATAAAAAAGAACAGATTTAGGCTGATTATTAATAAAGAACGTACCGTTGACCACATTATCGTCTGCTTGCGCCTCTTGTGCATTCATGTTGAAGACTCGACCTCGGGCCTGAGCCTGATTCTGATTTGGATTTGCGTTAGCTACTCTTGGACACCGGTTTCTGTAGTGGGTCAGATCCCCACAATTGTAGCACGAACCAGGAGGAAAATGAGGTCGTGCAGCTTGACCTTGTTGTTGAGCAAGAGGCTGAGCAACTTGTTGGGCTTGGTTCTGAACTGCCTGATTCTGGTTGACAGGAATGCGACATGTAGTGGCAAGATGACCATTTCTTCCACAGTTAGTGCAATGACAACATTGGAGATGTGGTAGGTGATGGTCGTTACACCTGTTGTACAAAGGTGCGTTGCCAAGATAAGGTCTCTTGGCGGGTGGTTGCGCAGGCTGATTTGGTGCAGCTTGAGCCTGTGCAGTAACGGCATAGTTTTGGGAAGCCTTTCACTTCCTAGACCCCTTTGAGGAACCAGAAACCTCTCCCTTCTTGTTTTTACCTATCTTGCCATTCTCTTTGTCAGATGCCTGCTTCTTACCTTTGTCACCCTTTTTATGCAGCTTTCCCTTTCGAACCTGCGACTCAGTCAATGTCGCTGCTAACTCGATCGCCTGACGGACTGTGGTAGGGTTACTACCAGTAATGATGTCTTGCACTGAGTTAGGTAGACCATCGATGTACCTTTCGATAGCCTTGTCGAGTGGGGTAACCATGGTCGGGCAAAGCAGACTCAATTCTTCATACCTATCAGTGTAAGCTCGATGCTCACCACTATCTTGCTTTAAATCATCAAATTCCCTTTCCAAAGCTCACAGTTCATGACGAGGGCAAAACTCCTTCATCATAAGGGCCCTAAGTTCGGCCCAAGTCTGTGCTAAAGCAACCTCAGCACCGCGGTCTCTCATAACCCCGTTCCACCATGTAAGAGCCCTCTTCTGAAACACACTGGAAGCAAACTCGACCTTGCGATTATCAGGACATTGAACGTGGCGAAACGTACTCTCAGTGCTCTCGAACCATTGTAGGAGCCCAGTTGCTCCTTCAGTACCACTAAACTTGAGTGGCTTAGCCGAATTGAAACTTTTGAAATTGCATGGAGCATGATTGTTGTTGTTGGCTTGGTTCAGTTGAGCAATAAGATTTGGGAAAGCATCAGCCATTTGCTGCGCGATGATTTCTGCCAGTTCGGCATTTGTTATCTGATTGTCGCGTCGAGGAGGCATTCTAAAAGAGGAAACATGAAAGGAAACGAGTGAGATGATTGGATGAAAAGAATGAGATGATACAAAAATTGACAACAGCAAAGATGGTGGTCATTTGTTCGTTACCACAAGGCAAACAAACAACACATTGTGACTAATCAAAGTAAATGGGTCAAAAATAATGTATCGCGAAGACATGCTCGCCTATAAGTGAACACTCACCCCAAGAGTTCCCAGGTAAGAGTGACTGGTCTGATTATGTGGATTTGTACGAACACTCTAGCCTTAGACAGAAAACCCAGGGTACAGGCATTCACTCTTCCAGTTTGCACGTGTTCACACTATTCAAAACCCAAAACTTTGACGAGATTTTGAAAATTCAAAGGGGTTCAAAACCTTACAACAGAGTGTTCAAAACCTAGTAATCAATCATCCAAGAACAGATGATTAATTTTCAAAGCGGATTCGGAATTGATGTTCTCGTTGTGGCTATCACCTAAGGATAGGTGAAGTACATGTTTTAAGATCTAAACACAAGATAACTTGTGTTGGGGTCCTAGAAAGGTTATAGTCTAGGTTAAAGCATTACTAATAATCTAATTCCCTATAACCATTGGCTCTGATACCAACTTTTCTGTCACACCCCGACCACGTAAAACAACAAAACGTCATGGAAACGTCGGGGAGTGTTGTAACATAATTAATTGTTTCATAACCATGGCAAATTAAGTTATATTTTAATTATCAAACAAGAGAGTTACAATGTTTTAAACAAGAAACAAAGAGTACATAACACAATTAAACTAGTTCTAGCTTCATTTTTTTAAGTTGCTAAGGCACAAGTCCACCCTAATGTCACGATCATCATCCTAAGCAACAGCTCCTGAAAACACATGTGAAAAATAGGTACGTCAGCATAAAAATGCCTGTGAGATACATAGGTTTTGTGAAAATAGGATTTATGACTTAAGTTTAAGAAAATGTTTAATATGAAGTAGTCATGAACCTTGTAAATTGTTTTGTTTTGTAAATTATTTAAAAAGCGATAAGATCAGACGATATGCATAAGTAAAAGAATAATATATGATTAAATGAATAACCAATTAAAAGGAGTTGTATAAAATAATCTGTTTTGTAAACCAAAGTCTTGTGAAAAACATTTTGCTTGTGTAAAATGTATAAATCCAAATTGAATGATTTAAATAACGCTGTGATATGTAGTATAATACAAGCACTTATATATAGGAAGTACCAGCGGCGTATCCACCATACTTGTATCATACTACTCACATCTCGTTACTTAAGTCACTTAAACAAACCACCAATGTATAAAGTCTACGTTTAAACCGATTGTCAAAAGTCCTTGTATAACCCATATCAAATGTTAAAAGTCCAAATGTAGTCAAGTAATGTGTAACAAATGTTATGTATGGTAAGTAATGTGTTGTCATATAAACCAAATATAAAAATGTACAAAACAAAGTATTTTGAATATATCAAAAAGTTATGTTTTGCAAAGTAAATGCATGTTTTATTGATATAAACACTTATGTGGTAAGTTAACGCATACATTCAAGCCTTGAGACAGACGGATAGCCCTAAGTCAAGGTTATCAAAAGAAATGTTTTCGGATTCAGTCATTCCTTACACCCAAACAAACCTAGGATGTCAGGAACAGGATTTGTCAAGTCCTATGGTACCACTACTTACTACCGAGCGGCGTAGCTAATGTTAATGAACGTATATAAGTCCCGTTTGTACAAACCAAATCTCATACCGATTGTAAACATGTTAAATGAAAACAATGTGCTAAGTATGCTAAGTTAACATACAAAGCAGAAAAGTCATGTAAATCAATGTGCTAACATGCTCAGTCAACATACATAGCAGAAATGTAAAGTAAAACAATGTACTAAGTATGCTAAGTAATCATACATAGCAAAACAATGTAATGTAAATCATGTACTATAAGTGTACTAATGAACATAGCAAGTATATGATGTGCAAACAGGAAATCATGAAAGTAACAAGTAGGCACATGTGTTTCACCCCCAAAATGTTTGTAAAACAGTAAAAGAGGGGTCTATGTACTCACTTGAGATTGCTTAGAAGTCCTAGGATAACCACCAAGCAAGGCTAGAAGATCACGGAATCAACCGGCACCTAATATAGGTAACTACATTAATAAACGGACCTAAATCGGAGGATCAGATAGAATGAGGGTTCGTAAACCAAACGAGCATGGGAACTCATGTAGTATGGTTTAACAAAGCCTACATACTAAAATGAAACCTAACCTAAGTGCTTACGACCCATTACGACCCGTTTAGGTAGCTTATGCTACTTTAACGCGTCGTTTGCGTAAAACGCGTTCGGAATGCCTAACTAGTCCTATGATAAGTAAAATATGCCTTAACATGTTTAATTATGTTACATAATTAGTTACGTGACAAAAGTTTGGGTTACATATGCTTAATTACCAATTACGCATAAAAAGGGTATTTTGGTAATTTACCTATGGCATATAAACTACTTATCATACAACTACCTAAACTAGGTGACCATAAGGTATAACCTTGGAAGGTTATTCCCTATGCTACTATGGTCACTAAACATGTTTGGTCGGATCCTAATGATCGACCAAACGGGTCGTGTTCGAAAATCTAAGCGGGTGTTTAGTCCGCTTGACTTTCGACTCTACGCAAGCACTAATCTAAAAAGTGACGAGCTAAACATGCTAGAACATGTTTAGTTAAGTTAGAAAACAGGTTTTGATATCAAAACAAACGGTCTTGATATCCTAGAGTAGTTTGGTTACAAAATACGCGTAAATGCGCATTTTGGCCGAAACTACGACTCGTCACTGAGCCTAGATAATGTGGTAATCAGTAGGTATAGTCACTAGGGACTATAACCATCGTGATTATGCTCACGTTATGAAGTTTAAACGAACTTTGCATTGACCATAAACTGGTCAAAGCAGAAAGTCAAACGAAGTTTGACTTTAACGATAAAAACGAACGAAAAGAACGAAAGAATACTTACAGAAGGTCCCCGCAAGCTCTTGATCCGATTTACTCTCAGGCATGAAGCTTAAACTTTAACTTAGAGAGCCAAAATCAGATTCAAGTGTGATTTTTCAAGGAAATGAAGGTGGGTATTTATAGGAATTCAAGAACCGTTAAGATCGTTCATCGAAAACTGAGCTTTGATCTGGACCTTACATGTGTGCCCATGGTTTTCTAAAACCATGGGAGCCCCTAATAATGGACTAGGTTCATTGAATACCAGCCCATGGTTTTGCAAAACCATGGGTTAAAACCACCAACACTTCAAAATGGACTAGGTTCATTGAATCTGGTCAGAAATTTCAAAATGGTCCCTACACTTGTAAAACTTGATTTTTTTGCACTTTTAAGCCCCGTTAACCCCATTTTAAGGCTCTAATATGAAGTTAAAGTATGGGGAACTTAAAATATGCTCAAAAATATATCGGATGTCGGTTCGTTTGGTCGTACGGTTGCGTTATTCTCTTAATTACGACGGAAGTCATAACGAACGCAAAAAAATGATCCAAATTAAGCGAGGAATGGAATTTTATCATGCCAAACACTAAAATAAAATATTTTAATGCTTACATAAATTTTTGGATGTCCGGATGTATTCAGAACGTAAGTTATGCCCGAAAATGCAAACTTATGCACTTTTTTGACGCTTTTAGTCCCTGAATGAGCATAAAGTTTATTTTAGCACACCGAACCCCTCAAAGCCTATTTCTAAGCTATGTAAAGGATATTTAGGGTGTGTTTAACTTATGATCATGCTCCAGAATGTTCATTACAGTTCAAATTGGCATACTTTCACAGTTTGTCGAATTTAGTCCCTGTAAGCGAATTAACTTGATTTTGCCATACCAAAGCCTTCAAAACTTATTCCTAAGTTATGTAAAGGTTATTTAAGGTATGTTAAGTATATGTTGATGTTCCTGAGTATTTTTCACGTTAAACTGACTACGTTTACTCACCAGTTTGCATATAACTCTCCAGAAAGCGATATAGAGTTTGAAATTGAACAAAAGTCAAAACATGAAAAATATCAAACATAAACAAACAAACATTGGGATTAAATAACATTGTTTTATTGATAACCGAACTGTTTACAATGATTACAAGCACAGGTGTCACATCGCGGCCCGCGAGCGCCACAAAAATTTTGTTTTTCCTGATTTCTCCAAGCACCAAGGTATTTCGGGTTCATTTCTTGCATTCGGGGTGTATTTAGGAGTGTTTTAGGGCATCTTCGTGCAGGTCCTTACATCATAAAAAGAGAATGACTTAAATTATTCTGATTATCCAATATAAAAGCTACCTTTGAAAAACCTGGGTTTATTCCCATTTATTTAATAAACAAAAATCTGGTGTTTCTAAACTCTGATATTTTTCCTAACTCGCGGTCCTGATGAACATTTCCGCTGCAATGTTTTCAAAATAACCACCGCTACCACTTGACTGCTCACGGCTCCCGTCCAGGGTGTGGTCGGGGGTCGTGACAGAAGGTGGTATCAGAGCCACTTGTTTAAGCAATTAAGTGTTATAATAATACCTAAGCTTGAACGAAAGAGTTAGGAAATTGTTATTAACTGGTAGCACCCAAGATAGTATTTAGACTTGAACTTAAGAAAGATACTTTAGTATTAGCTTCGAGATAAGCTAATTACTTGCATAAATAAAGTATGATAGGTATTGGTATGCCGTGATGACTAGAACGTTGTAAGTATGGTAAATAAGCGATAACACTTGGCCACTGTTATTTCTTATTTATTGGTACTACTGGGTTCTAGAATATGATCCATCATGTGAATACTAATTACCTTGTTCTTTGATAAAAGCCCTAATAAAAGATTCATTTTTAAATCATGAATTGAAAAGATTCTATTTATAGGAAATACAAATTACCTCTCCGGCGAGAACCGGGTAAGATGGGGTTACCTCTCCGGCGAGAACCGGGTAAGATGGGGTATATACAAGTGATAGAATTCCCTAAATAGTATCATGACCTGATGTCTGACTTGTTTTTGGAAATATAAATCTGTTAAATACATTGACCTTATGAATGGTATGTATATTACAGTATGTGAAATATATGATTATATAGATATGTATATCTATAAGGAAATCCAAAAACCATAAGGATTGACAATTTAGAATAAAGCACAAGCATAATTGTCAATGATAATTATCGATTTCTTTATCAGGAATCTCTCGTATACATCTATAATTCCGATATCAAACATTAATTCGTTTGATCATCTATCTCGTAACTCGTGCGATAATATAAACAACGGGAACCCTTTTAGTTGGGACGTCATCGAAAGTATAAGAATTCCCTATGTGTTACCTTAGATTATTAACACAGTAGGAAATCTGTAACTAAAAGTCATGCTAGGCACAAGACGTCTCAAAACTTACGCTAATAAGCGTAATTCTACTTTCTTTAAGAACTCTTGCGAAGATAAAAGTAACCACAAAAAGATGCACTTACAAAGATTTTCTTCACCAATAATCCTACTAAGATTACCAGTACTAAAGAAGCTGTTATGAAATGCATGGGCTGCAAAGGACTAAAGTTGTCCAAACCATTAGTATATAGGTTAAGAAGAATGAAGTAATGTATGCTTCAAAATTTAGACATTAAGATAGTGAGACCCGATCTTCAAAACACATGGTCACGACGTATGCCATGAAATAAAAAGAACTGACAGAAAGGAAATTCTGTCTGCTTCATAAAAAGGAACAAATGGAAACGATGATTCCTGAGGTGATTGCTTAATTAGGTTGAGATTTGCAAGCCAACCAGAGAAGTGACCACAAGGAGACAAGACAGACCTGCCGACAAAATTCGTCTCTGTGATGAAAGCTGCAAGTTATGCACGGAAATAAGACATAGCGTATCTGGTCTCGGAGTTCATTAACCCTAGAGGCATGGAAATAAAAGAAATTCCGACCGACGTCTTCCCAGAGGATCTACTTGGACCATCACACCGTTGTGAGGAGAAACTCAGAATTCATCTGAGACTTTGAACAACACCAATTGTTATACCACAAAGTTAAGACTAATGTAGTAATTAATGCTTTAAGTCATAAGTTTCATAAGAAGTCGAAACAAGTACGCGCTCTTAGATTAAATTACGGATAGATTTAATAAAATAATTAAAAAGTACCCAAGAAACAGCAATCAAGGATGATACTGAAGGATTTAAAAAAAAGGGGATAATGAAGGAATCAGAAAAAGGAACTAATGGAAATTGGAGGTTCCATAAAAGAATTCGGGTACCTATTCTAGGAAACCTACAAGAAAGGATTCTCGAAGAAGCTGATAGAACTAAGTATTTGATGCATCGTGTAAGTAATATGAGGTATTGAGGTTTGAATAAGAATTACTGATAGATAGAAATGAAAAAGGATGTAGCAAGTTATGTCTCTAAGTATTTAATCGATTAGCAAGTTAAAACTAAACAATAAAGCCCTTTAGGGTACCTCAGCAATTAGAAATGAAAGTATGGAAATGAGATTGATAACAATGGACATTGTTACCAAATTACTCAAAACAAGAAACGACACAATCTGAGTGATTGTAAATCGACTAACCAAGTCTGCTCAATCCCTACCAATGAAGGAAATCCTTTAGTATAAAACGCTTAGTTAAGTCGTGTGGGGACAAAATAGTCTCATTACATAGAATCCCGTTATCTATTGTATTAAATCAAGACAGTCATTTCACTTCTCATTTCCGAGAAAATTTTAACTCAACTTATTTTAAGCAGTGTAAAGGAACACTACAAACATAGAAAGACATTCTAAGTACATGTGTGATAAACATTGGTAAAAGTAGGACTATCAATCATCACTCATAAGATTTTTTCAATAATTGGCCTACAAGTATTAGAGTTACCCATTTGAAACACTTTATGGATGAAGGTACCATCCAGTATGTTGGGCAGAAATATGAGAAAAGCAACTATCAGGCCATGAGATTGGCAAACCATTAGAAATTCAAATCAGAAAAAGAATACTCCTAAAATTCTCTCCGTAGAAAGAAATAGTCAGATTCGGTAAGAAAGAAAAAGTTAAGTCTAACCATTCGGAATCATTAAATAAATTGGATCAATAGCATATCAGCTAGAATTACCAGAAGAAATGACAAGAATACATGATTGTACTCCATATATGCAACTTAAGGAACGCCTAGCTGATAAATTTTTTTTTACTTGTACCTCTACAAGATATAGAGGTAAATGAAAAACTTCAAGTCCATTGAAAGATTTTACAAGTCAAGGATAAGAATCTCAAACCATGGAAAATGGTCCTGATCAAGTACAATGGAATTCAAAGCAAGGACCAGACTATACTTGGAAACTAAGATTAGCGACAAAGTAAGAATATTCCTCCAAATTTCCAGTAAATCTCCAGGACGAGATTTTAAATAAGGTGGGGAGGATGTAAGGACCTGTACGAAGATGCCCTGAAACACTTCTAAATAGACCCCGAATGCAAGAAACGGACCCGAAATACCTTCATGCTTGGAGAAATCAAGAAAAACAAAATTTTTGTGGCGCTCGCGGGCCGCGAAGTCTCTGTCTTCGGCTTACACGGGGCGCGACAGCTCAACATCAGGCGTGCACCTGGTGCCGCCACGTGTCGACAACTCAGCAACCCTCAAACCGCCTTTATGGCCTCGCGGGCCGCGAAGGATCCCCCTTCAAGTTTACGCGGGCCGCGAGAGACCTAAATTTCAGCTATAAATTGGACGAAGTTTGGGCATTTCAAACTGCTCAATTCTTTTCTTTCTCTTAGCTTCTATTATAGCAAAATAGTAGCTCGATATTATACCCTAAACCCCGAAACTCAGCCCGTTATTAGGGTAATAACTCTAATCACTGGTACGATACTTTATCCGATCGATTGAAACCAATCCAACGGATGTTTAACTGCTGCCGGTACCCGGCTCTACTTTGTCATTCGTTGTGGGTTTTGATCTTGTGATTATCGTTAAAGTAGAATTGAGTTAATATACGAGTTCCATTTTATCTAGAAATTAGAACTCGTAACCAGGAAGCTGCTAAGCTAGAATATTAGCGATTAAGTAAACTTAATAGTTAAGGAAACTTAATAGTTAAGTAAACTTAATAGTTAAGGAAACTTAATAGTAAAGTAAACTTAATAGTTAAGGAAACTTAGTAGTTAAGTAAACTTAGTAGTAAAGATAACCTAGCGGTTAAGAAGCCTTAATAGGTAAGTTAAACTTAATCAGTTAAGTAAGATTAATTAATCAGTTAAGTAAGATTAATTAAGCTAAGTAAGATTAATTAATCAGTTAAGTAAGATTAATTAAGCTAAGTAAGATTAATTAATCAGTTAAGCAAGATTAATTAAGCTAAGTAAGATTTATTAATCAGCTAAGTAAAAATTTATTTAACTAAATTAAACACCTAAATAGATATACATGAAAATATATATATATGGGGTAGGTTTTATCTAGGGAAGGTTCAACTAAGGAATAACACCTAGGGAAATTCTATATAGGGGTAAGACTTATCCCTTAGCTATAAATAGGAAGCTTAGAATTCATTTTCCTTTGCTCATTTCTTCTATTCTTCTCTCTATACGTTGGTGTTCTAACCATTACTCACCGATACGATATTCTGTCCGATCGATTCGGGAACCAACTGACGAATACCAAAGTGCTGTCTAAACAAGACTATACTTTGTGAATTTCGTTAAGGTTCAGAAACGAATGCCAAAGTGTTGTCTAAACAAGACTATATTTTGTGAATTTCGTTAAGGTTCGGATCTCATGACCATCGTTATGTTTGATTTGATATAACACTAATACGTATTCCACTCTGTTAAACTATATGTTTAACTATCAGAAAACTCCAAACTATACACTTACTATCAAACAAGATGATTAATCATCAGAAGATTCAGAACTATAAAGTAGGTGCTTAGAATCAAGATTCTTGTTTAATCAAGACTATATGTTAACAAGGTGAGTCATTCTCTTTTTATCAAAAGTATTTTACAATACCTCAAATTATTTTCCAGTTATATTTTACAGGGGGTAAGTCTTTGTTATCTTAAATTACTCGCAGTAAGTGGGGTATTGTGCACATTACTATTATTCTCTCTCGTTTAGGTGGACGAACCTAAACAGAGATAATCATCATTATTGGGTGAAAGGACCCAAGAGTGTTATGACCATCGTCACCAGGGGGTGTCACTAGACCAGATAATTATAAGATAGTGGCAATTGTAATCGCTTTTAGTCCTGTAAATTATAACAATGTGTCTTTTTGTACAAACTGAATGAACTCACCAGTATTTCCTGCTGACCAAATCTTTTTAAACGCGTTTCAGGTGATTACAGTAGATCGGAATAAGAGTGGATACGGCACCAAAAGGCTTAAAGAAGTGGCTTATTTTATTAATTAAAATAAATTAAGAAAAGTTGTTTTATGTATTCTGACTATCCAATATAAAAGCTACCTTTGAAAAACCTGGGTTTATTCCCATCTATTTAATAAACAAAATTCCGGTGTTTCTAAACTCTGATATTTTTCCTAACTCACGGTCTTGATGAACATTTCCGCTGCAATGTTTTTAAAATAACCACCGGTACCACTTGACTGCTCGCGGCTCCCGTCCAGGGTGTGGTCGGGGGTCGTGATGGTTAGACTTAACTTTTCTTTCTTACCGAATCTGACTATTTCTTTCTACGGAGAGAATTTTAGGAGTATTCTTTTTCTGAATCATTAAATAAATTGGATCAATAGCTTATCAGCTAGAATTACCAGAAGAAATGACAAGAATACATGATTGTACTCCATATATGCAACTTAAGGAACGCCTAGCTGATAATTTTTTTTTACTTGTACCTCTACAAGATATAGAGGTAAATGAAAAACTTCAAGTCCATTGAAAGATTTTACAAGTCAAGGATAAGAATCTCAAACCATGGAAAATGGTCCTGATCAAGTAGAGTGGAATTAAAAGCAAGGACCAGAGTATACTTGGAAACTAAGATTAGCGACAAAGTAAGAATATTCCTCCAAATTTCCAGTAAATCTCGATGACGAGATTTTAAATAAGGTGGGGAGGATGTAAGGACCTGCACGAAGATGCCCTAAAACACTCCTAAATACACCCCGAATGCAAGAAACGGACCCGAAATACCTTCGTGCTTGGAGAAATCAAGAAAAACAAAATTTTTGTGGCGCTCGCGGGCCGCGAAGACTCTGTCTTCGGCTTACGCAGGGCGCGACAGCTCAACATCAGGCGCGCACCTGGTGCCGCCACGTGTCGACAACTCAGCAACCCTCAAACCGCCTTTATGGCCTCGCGGGCCGCAAAGGATCCCCCTTCAAGTTTACGCGGGCCGCGAGAGACCTAAATTTCAGCTATAAATTGGACGAAGTTTGGGCATTTCAAACTGCTCAATTCTTTTCTTTCTCTTAGCTTCTATTATAGCAAAATAGTAGCTCAATATTATACCCTAAACCCCGAAACTCTGCCCGTTATTAGGTTAATAACTCTAATCACTGGTACGATACTTTATCCGATCGATTGAAACCAATCCAATGGATGTTTAAGTGCTGCCGGTACCCGGCTCTACTTTGTCATTCGTTGTGGGTTTTGATATCGTGATTATCGTTAAAGTAGAATTGAGTTAATACACTAATACGAGTTTCATTTTATCTAGAAATTAGAAGTCGTAACCAGGAAGCTGCTAAGCTAGAATACTTAGCGATTAAGTAAACTTAATAGTTAAGGAAACTTAATAGCTAAGTAAACTTAATAGTTAAGGAAACTTAATAGTAAAGTAAACTTAATAGTTAAGGAAACTTAGTAGTTAAATAAACTTAGTAGTTAAGATAACCTAGCGATTAAGTAACCTTAATAGATAAGTTAAACTTAATCAGTTAAGTAAGATTAATTAATCAGTTAAGTAAGATTAATTAAGCTAAGTAAGATTAATTAATCAGTTAAGCAAGATTAATTAAGCTAAGTAAGATTAATTAATCAGTTAAGTAACATTAATTAAGTTAAGTAAGATTTATTAATCAGCTAAGTAAAAAATTATTTAACTAAATTAAACACCTAAATAAATATACATGAAAATAGATATGTATGGGGTAGGTATTATCTAGGGAAGGTTTTATCTAGGGAAGGTTGTATCTAGGGAAGGTTCAACTAATGAAGATAACACCTAGGGAAATTCTATATAGGGGTAAGACTTATCCCTTAGCTATAAATAGGAAGCTTAGAATTCATTTTCCTTTGCTCATTTCTTCTATTCTTCTCTCTATACGTTGGTGTTCTAACCAATAATCACCGATACGATATTCTGTCCGATCGATTCGGGAACCAACTAACGAATGCCAAAGTGTTGTCTAAACAAGACTATACTTTGTGAATTTCGTTAAGGTTCTGAAACGAATGCCAAAGTGCTGTCTAAACAAGACTATACTTTGTGAATTTCGTTAAGGTTCTGAAACGAATGCCAAAGTGATGTCTAAACAAGACTATACTTTGTGAATTTCGTTAAGGTTCTGGATCTCGTGACCATCGTTCGGTTTGATTTGATATAACACTAATACGTATTCCACTCTGTTAAACTAAATGTTTAAATATCAGAAAACTCCAAACTATACACTTACTATCAAACAAGATGATTAATCATCAGAAGATTCAGAACTATAAAGTATGTGCTTAGAATCAAGATGCTTGTTTAATCAAGACTATATGCTAACAAGGTGCGTCATTCTCTTTTTATCAAAAGTATTTTACAATACCTCAAATTATTTTCCAGTTATATTTTACAGGGGGTTAAGTCTTTGTTATCTTAAATTACTGGCAGTAAGTGGGGTATTGTGCACATTATTATTATTCTCTCTCGTTTAGGTGGACGAACCTAAACAGAGATAATCATCATTATTGGGTGAAAGGACCCAATAGTGGTATGACCATCGTCACCAGGGGGTGTCACTGGACCAAATAATTATAAGATAGTGGCAATTGTAATCGCTCTTAGTCCTGTAAATTATAACAATGTGTCTTTTTGTACAAACTGAATGAACTCACCAGTATTTCCTGCTGAGCAAATCTTTTTAAACGCGTTTCAGGTGATTACAGTACATCGGAATAAGAGTGGATACGGCACCAAAAGGCTTAAAGAAGTGGCTTATTTTATTAATTAAAATAAATTAAGAAAAGTTGTTTTATGTATTCTGATTATCCAATATAAAAGCTACCTTTGAAAAACCTGGGTTTATTCCCATCTATTTAATAAACAAAAATCCGGTGTTTTAAACTCTGATATTTTTCCTAACTCACGGTCCTGGTGAACATTTCCGCTACAATCTTTTTAAAATAACCACCGGTACCACTTGACTGCTCACAGCTCCCGTCTAGGGTGTGGTCGGGGGTCGTGAGCGGCCCCTAAATTTTGATTTTCTTGATTTTCAACAAGGATTAGGGTTTTAGGGGTCTAGTTTTCTACTTACGGGTCGTTTTGGGACATTTTTGCATGTCCTTACACACCATCACTCATTCACCTTTCACCCTCTCCATTTGAAATCAACCCCACTAACCACCATTGCTCATCCAGAATAGGAACCACCTTAGGCGACCACCGATTTTACTCCTACTCACACACTCCCACTTCGATCTCCGATTTAGATACACGATAGAGGAGAAAGTTATGGTGGCGTTGCTGGTGGTTGTTATTGTTGGATCCCTATTGATTGAGGGTTTGTTGGGGTGCAATTGTGGTGGTGGGAGGTGATGGTGGTGGTGGTGGTGGTGGTGGGATGATGATATATGGAAGAGAAACAAAGCTAGATAACACATTTTTTTAGGTGGGAAAACTCCATGGAAATCACCTCATAGAATGACATATGTCCCTAATTAGTTTACTTTATTATATAGTAAGTATATAGATATAAATATAGATTGTTTTAAATCTAGTTGTGTGGGATGATGATATACGAAAGAGAAACAAAGCTAGATAACACATAATAAGTGTTTAAAAAAATTAAAGTGACGTCAGAATAAACTCAAAATAACAAACTAAACTAAAGTAAATATTTATTACATTCTTATTGTATGTGTAATAATATATATATATATATATATATATATATATATATATATATATATAGGGAGAGTATCATGAGAAAACTACATCTAAATGAGAAAACTAGAAAACTGACTAAAAAAACCTAAAAAATAGCTAAAAAACATACCAATTTTTTATAAAAAAAATCGCTATTTTTTATATATAAAAAAAATTTCAAAAAAAAATTGTTATATTGCACATGTGCATTATATGTGTACTACACATGTGCACTATATCCGTAATAGTGCACATGTGCAATACAACAAAAATAAAAAAAATAAAAAAAAAATTTTGAAATTTTTTTTCCATTCATAAAAACTAGCGATTTTTTTATAAAAATTTGTAAAAAAAAATTGGTATGTTTTTTAGGCTTTTTTAGTTAGTTTTTTGGTTTTCTCATGATCCATCCCCTATATATATATATATATATAGAAACGGGATCAGGAGAAAACGCTCAAAAGTGTGAGAACGCATCCTGGCCTAACACGTGTCACGCGGCATAGAGAAGGGCGGAGGGGTTTTTTTGTCCTTTCATCTTCTGCTTTTCCGAATATTGTTTTAATTTTTGGGGTTTAAGATTTTTGGCGTTAACCAAATTCAATAATTAATGGCGTTTAATGGAAAAGCGTATTAACATTTTGGCGTTTATTCAAATCGTATGCCATTGGGACCAAGGGTGGTCGGGAAATCTATCTGAATGGCGTTTTTTCAAGGCGTTTTAAAAAAGTGGCCCATTGTTTTATTATTTTTTATAAACATTTTGGCGTTTGTGGTATCTTGGCGTTTTTCAATTGTTAGATTATATTTCAGCCACAGTAAAAAAAATACAAGCGAAGAAAATAAATTAAAAATCCTAATCGGGTCTCTCTTCACAATCTTCACTGTCATCAGTCTCTCTGTTCTTTAATAGTACAAAAACTGTCATAAAAAATATGGCGTTTTATGTAAAACTTAACAAACCCATCGGTTTGATTATTTTGCCTGTGCGTCTGTTGAAGTGGCTTTTTTGTGGATGTTTGGGGACATAGATCTATGACGCGTGGGTGGGTTTTTCGCTTTTTCTTCATGTTGATCTTCATCTTTCTAATCATCCCACTCTTCAGTGTCATTGATCTCTTCTCGTCATCCAAGCCTTCTTCAAGAACAAAAAATACAAAATGCCATATGACTGGCATCAATATCTTTTTCTTGAATTTTTGTCCATCTCATGCAGCAAAATCTTACTGAGTTAGTCGCCTCCGCTAACAATTCATTCAGTGAAACTTCACGAATAACAATACTGAATATCCAAGAAAGCATATTAGCCATCTTTTGATTTTTTTGGCGTTTTACAGTGAGTGGTATTTAGTAGTATTGGCGTTTGTTTTTTTTTTTTTTGTTTGATGAAATGGAAGTTGCTGAGACCTATCATTTTATAGGATCTCTTTTTGGCGCCTAAGTTAGGCGGTTCTTTATTATAATAAAGTATTAGTCTTTTCAGTTACTGTTTGTAATTATTGTTTTTCACAGGCTTTATCTCTGAAGTCTGTAACACGTCTCATCTTTCAAGTTTGGCGTTTTAGATTTTAATATACTAAATTTTCCCTATCTTCAGTATTACTGATTTGTAGTTACTGTTTCTAGTTACATTTTCAAGTTTGTTTTTTATTTATTTTATTATTTTAATTGTATTTTTTTTTTACTTTTTTGGTTTTTTATAATAGTTGTCCAAAGTAAATTTATGATGGTTTGATAAACGCCAAAGGTGTAAGACATTTGGCTTTTTGGCGTTTTTATTAGATATGGCGTTGTTATTATATAACAATCAACTGGAAAAGAAAATTAAACAAAATAAATATTGATCTTCGAAATCTTCATTGCCACCAGTCTCTTTCTTCTTTTGAAGCATCTTCACTGGCTGTTTCGACTTTCGTATGATTTTTTTTATTTTTGTTTTTTGAAGTAGTTTTTTTGTCGCCGTTTGTAAACACAACGTCTGAAATTAGCCTCTTTTTCTATAATTTTTTTCCATCTCATGCAGCAAAATGTTATTGAGTTTACACCCTTTCAGCCTAAATATTATCTTTTTTGGCGTTTTACCGAGAAAAAGAACGCCACAAAATAAAACATCTTAAAACTGTAAATTTGATCACGCTAAAATCAATAAAGTGTTGCTGTATGGTGATGGATAACATTGTTAATCCTCAGTTAAGAAAGATAACTGGCAATGTTGTCCACCCCATACAGCTACACTTTATTGACAACAATATATTTGATGTTTGGGTTTTCTGGCGGTTATCAGGCGAATGGTATATATTAATTATGGCGTTTGGGGTTTTTGTGTGTGTTTTTAACTGAAGGCCTGAGTTGTTGTATATATAGCATTTTTTTGGCGGTTTGTTTAGGCGGGATTTTACTATAATTAAGTTTGTCGTTTTATACCTAATGGCGTTCTTTAGTTAGAATGGTGTGTGATTTTTGTTTGGCATTTTATTTTCACGAGATGGTTTTTTGTTTGGAGTAGTCAAAAGACGCTTTTACCCTTAATGAAGCGCGTCCACATAATAAATTTGATATTATTTACGAAAACACCTCCGCGCCAATCTAGTCCATAGATTGTTTTGATCGGATGATCCATAAGCGTTCTCACCGTTCTCACACTTTCCACCGTTTTCTCTAAATCCCGACCCTATATATATATATATATAAGGATATTAAAGGGGTGTTTGTTGTTTGCAAGAAGTACTTCCTGACCTCTTATGTCTGCGCCGCGCAGACCACACGCAAACCTTTGGGTCTGCTGCGTGTTTGTTTTTTGGAAGAGATTTCACTTAAAAACCTCTTCTAGATGTCTTCCTCGTGCAGATCTGGACCAAGCTCTTCAAAACACTTCTCTCTTTCAAACCTCAAAACCCTAGCACCCATCTCACTTCTCCAGCGACACCTCACCTCCTCCGCCACCCCCTCCCCCTCTACCGCCTCTCCACCTCCGCCACCCCCTCCACCGTCGTTTACCCCTTCCAGCCGTTCAACCTTCTCCAATCAACACCCATCTCCAACCGTGATCTCTTCTCCAATCGACAACCTTCTCCAGCCGACCCATCTTGGGCCGTGATCTCTTCTCCAATCGACAGGTATACTCCGGCGAACAAGACGGTGGAGCTTCCAGCGAGTTTCCGGCGGTTGTGTGTGACGGTGGCAGTTACGGTTGTGTGTGACGGTGGCAGTGAGTTTCCTTCAAGGGTTCACTGGTGGTGTTGTTGATTTCAATGTTTTTGCTTTGGTACCTCTGATCCTTTAAGGGTTCACTGGTGGTGTTGTTGATTTCAAACATCTGCACGGGTATGTTTGTGATTTTATTGAAAGGGAAAAACAAACACTCTTTTTATTATACTTCGCAGACATTTGGTCCACATTTTCTCGTACAGATGTTTGCAGATGTGTTTTGCAGACCGTAGACTTTTTACATCTGAAAAAACAAATACCACCTAAGTTCCGTACGAATAATATCAATATTCTTTTATCAGTTATATTCATATAGTTTTTTTTCCCACTTAATTCAGTTTGAATTTATAACAATATTTAAACTCATATAATCTTTCAAAGAAATATTAAAATTTTAATGTTTTCCACTTAATTCAGTTTGAATTTATAACAATGTTAAACTCATATAATCTTTCAAAGAAATATTAAAATTTTAATGGTTTCAAAATGAATTATGATTCATACATTGTTTGATCCTCTTTTGGGAATTTCTCTTTCGTATTTCCCCAAAATGCAAACAAAAACATCCAAAAATGTAGCATATGATGCCAGACGACAAGATCAATGTTCGAGACTACAATTTTGTTTCTCCAAAAGCTCTAAACAAAACACGCCAATGTTTTTTTTAGATCTCGATGAAGAATTCTTCAACAAGACAGGAGTGTTAAACATACATCATCAATTGATATCCCACAAAATTATTCTAAGAATGTATATTATTTTTTCTTTCAAAAAAGGTTTGTTTAGAGAGTAATTTGCTATTTTTAAATATATACAAAACTAGGTTTGAAACTCGTGTATTACACGAGTTGATTAAATATATTTTTATACATAGGTAATAAAAAAGTTATACCGGCTTGAATAAATATAATGTAATCAGTCAAGATATGTTTTTTTGAGAAAAAATAAACTTTGATGATGTACTATGTACATATTATAATATTTTACTTTGTTTTTTTTTTATTTACTAAAAGGTTAGTTATTATTAATAAGCGAAAAAATAAAAGAAATTGTTAAGAAAAGAAATATTAAATAAATAAAAGATAAGAAAAAAATGTTATAAAGATAAAGATTATATATCAATAATATTAAAAATAAATTAAAGAGGAAAATGACACATGACATTTATTTGAATAATTTATTAAAAGATAAATATATAGATATAGATATAAATAAATGTCAACTTAAAATATGGGATTTTGTAACTTTATAAATTGTTTTAAAACTTGTAATTTATAAGATAAAATTAAGAGTAAAGTCCTTTTTAAGTCCCTGTGGTTTGTGCATTTTGAGTCCCTGTGGTTTGTATTTTTAACCATTTGAATCCAAAATGAAACCTCATCCAACCCTTTGAGTCCCTGTGGTTTTTATTTTTAACCATTTGAATCCAACCCTTTTAGTCCATGATTTGGGTGAGGTTTGCGTTTTGGATTCAAATGGTTAAAAATACAAACCACAGGGACTCAAATCAAGACATGTTTAGTTTTTGGATTCAAATAGTTAAAATGCACAAACAACATGGACTCAAAAAGGATTTTACTCTAAAATTAAACGCATATATATGTATTTCCGGATAAACATACTTCTTATATAGAATCATTTCCTAAAACATGTAATTTACATTGAGTAACACATTAATCATTTTATATTACACTATCTCTTAAAAGAGAAAGTCGGTGCACAACAGCCACCGCCTTTGCTTTTATATAAACAATTTTTGAGTATGAAATGTCAAGATTGGAGTTTGGTCGGCTGATTCTCCTTCCTCAAGCTAAACATGAGGTCAGGAGTTCGACTCCTGATTTACCTTTTTTCCCTCAACTGTAGTTTTATTTCTTTTTGTGGTTCCTCGTCTTTTTTCAAATGGAGTTTTATTTTGTTGAGTTTTGACTTACTAAAATTAATTGTTTACACATGGTTTAATATTTATAGTCTTGATTTTAAAAATAAAAGTTGGTTGTTACACTTTATAAATTGATATCTACACCCATATTTTTTTAAGTAAATTATACATTCACTTCTAACTTTTGATAATTAATACCTTTGATCCACCAAACTTTTCTACCTAATAACTTGATGTCTCATTTTATTTGAATTGCTTTTACGATTTTAGACCGTAGTGTGTCATACATTAATATACTTTTTTTTTTAATTTATGCCTCACGATGTTAATATCTAAATTACTTTTACGATTTTACATGTTTGTCAAAATTACTGTTACAACTTCACATAGCAAAATGACCGAGATATACTCTCTTTTTATCTATTTCAAATGACATTAGTGTCACGAACGTACCGTGTGTAATAAAGTAAAAAATGCGTAATGCCATATGTGGGCATCACACGTTAATGTCATCATCATACACTGTAATTACCATGCTTGTGTAGGTTACATCGAATTAGGTCGGATACGTCGAAACACGTGTTTTCATATGGTTAATGCATCACATAACGTGCCGATAACTATAAACAACTAAGACGTCACAGCCGTAATGCGCGACGTATGGCAGTATGGACGTACCTATTGGTTTAATTCACGTTTCAACGTAAACGACTGACGTTTTGACATAAAATTTTTGCTAAAACGAGTCTGGTCAAAGACAATACATTTTTATACTTTTTTTGTACATTCGTAAATTGTGTTTGAAAACGAGCCGGGTCAAATATAATAGACGGCAACTTGATTTTATTCAGAAACAAGTCGTGTCAAATATACGGTATAAATTCGAATTATTTTAACTTTAGATGCCGCCGCAACGCACAGCGGGTCAAAATCTTAGTTTATATTGTTATTGCATATTCACTATCACCCCTATCCCACACCCAAACTACCTAGCCACCATCACCACCTCATGTCACAACCGTAAGCACTAAATTTTTTTTATGACAATCAGTTCTAGATTTTTCTAAGATAAACACGTCATAACTGTAACTCTGCAATATTTGAACTATCAATCTTCTAGTTGCAAAGTATATCACCTACCACCAATAAATTCATCATGATGATCGTTTTCACCATTACAATTATCGTTAACCTCTTTTCCATGACATGAAATTACATGTAACCACTTTCCTCACGCAACTCCTTTGGTCTCCATCATCGCACGACATGTAAATTGCCACACAACCGAATCAACCACATGATCAAACACTTGTGATTGATATGCATATAACCCTTATAAAACCAGGCATATGTAAACATCAAGTAACCATAAATAGAAAAAGACAAGTTTATAAAACTTTCAATCCCACATAAACACAATAAAGATGCACATGACAGCGATAGTGATGGTTATGATGTCTTGATGGCGATAATGATGATGGAGTTAAAGCTAGCGGTGACCTAAGGGTGATAATGATGATGGAGATTAAAGACACGATTGTCAATTATATAATCTACGTTATTAGTAACATTTTGTTTAAAATTCGGTTTTTATTTAGAGCAAAAATTAAAGCGAGAAACCCGAATCAAAGAAACCTAGAATATCGGTACCCAAACCATAACACCTTAGGTATGTTCACAAAAAAGAAATTGGCTTTCCTAATTTAAATTAAAAGAATACGAATCAAAATTCAAAATAGAAATATTAATCCAGGTGATGATTAGCGATGATAAAAAAGTATACTAATATTGAAATGTGCTATTTGTTTAAGAATTGATTAGTAGTGATAACTAATTTACACAAAATTAGCTGATTTGATTATTCTTAACAACAACTTTTTTTAATAAAATTATAACATATAAACACTTTTATTATCTCTAGGACGTAATCCCAATTCGTTATTTCAAAGGTGGAATTGTACAACAAATTTAACCATCAAAGTATGCAAGCAAAGTTTTAGATGTAAAATGTCATTATGCAAGCAAAGTTTTAGATATAAAATGTCATTATAAGTAGATAAATTTGTGTAACGCCTGTCTCAATTTATTAAGATTTTAATAATAAGATACTCATTTTAAATGTTTAAATGTGACTTTACAAAAACTTGTCATACTAACATTCCCATAAGTTTACAACATTTCAAAAACATTTTTATAAATGTTTACATAATTCACTTTTAGCGAAACAACTCAAGATTTGACGCAGAAGCTTCATTTAACGTGTGTTCGGTTCTTGCTCGCCACTTGATCTTCATCTGGGACTCTCGACATTCACCTATGATCAAAACCAACTTAGAAGTCAGTTTTGATAGTTAAATAACAAGTACAACAAGATAATTGGGTCAAATAATCGAAATAAACGAAATAAACAAGATTTTCAATATTTTAGGCCGTCGCCGCGCGCGACGGCAAAAGGCCTTAGCCGTGGCGCGACGCCACGGTTTCAATTTGACAGACTGTGTGCAGCTGGTGCTGCATATTCCCAGCATAACCCGATTTCACGGAAACGAGCATAACTCTCTCGTTTTTAATCCGTTTTACCCGATTCTTTTTCCTACGCGCTCGTAATTTAATTCTCCATCTTATGGAGTTAAAATCCAACATCCGGATTAACAAAATTTCAGACTTTTAAGTCTTCGACTTATTACCCTTTTTACCAAATTTTGTCCCGTTCGTGATTTTATCAAACAAACATGTTTATTTGATCTATAAACTCATGAGATTCATAATTTCAATATCTCCTATCATATTAATCATAAATCACGGGTTTCTTACTTAATTAAAACCCGTTTATGCTCAAGTGTTTATTTTGACCCATTAAGGGTATTTAAGCACTTTAAAGCTTAAAATCGTTTTCCTTCAATTCTAGCATCATATTCCTACATTTCTTATCAAGTAATCTTAATACCAATTCCTAAACAACCCATATGGGTCGTTTGCCTAATTCATCCATTAAGGGCTTTTTGGTTAATTTTAGCCCTTCATTTTACGACGAAGGACTTTCGCTAATATTTGACCAAAAATATCGCTTTTAACAATAATTCTAAATATGCGTACCTGGCTCGAGTCATAGGATTGACCCGTTTAAATATCTTTCACTATTAATTTCTAATTAATACCAACGCGAACCGTATGATATTTCCTGTAATCACAAAACTCAACAAGCGATCATCAATTAATATTGTCAAATGATCTTGCCAATGTCATTTGACCCGTCTAGTCCGAATGACCATTTTCCATTATGAGATGATATCTAATTACCATCTCGCCCTTTTACCCTTTCCGGTTTACACCATAACGTAATGTTTCAAAATTTCTTATTAGTTCATCGTCACGTGACTAATTTACCAATTTACCATTTTTGCCATTGTTTATGATTTCTCACCATTGCACTAGTTCCGACTCATATTATTTGCGTCGGAACATTATAACTCTATTACTAACTTTTCCTTATTCATTTTCAATACACACAACTGATGTATACTAAAAAGGGTGTAAGCTTTTACTTACCTCGCATCCAAATTACGCTTTCCTTTTCGTACTTGCTCCGTTTGACCCGCTTCATTCCCAAGCCTCCATCTAGCTTGTCAAGAGTCAAACTATCATCATAATTCACAAGGTGGTTAGATTAGTCATTATAACCACGACTATTCCACCTTACGTATTTTCTATGTCAAAACTACTATTCGACTCCGTCCATGATTAGTTTAACTTTTCAAAAGTTAACTACCCTTAATTATATGATGTGTGCATATAAGCTAAATCGACTTCATAATTAAAATTTGTATTACCCCACATCACACGTAATTAGTCGAACTAGGAAATTACGTGTTTGATTCATAATTTCAACTTATGAACATTGTGGGCATAATTTATAACATCAACAATCAAGTTTCGTATCACTGAAAATAGGCTGTTTTTGGTGACCTGTTTAACCTGTTTACAAGTCTTCAAAAATTATGATTTTTTTATGTGACGTACCTCTCAGAGGGTTAGGCCTTGTGTTAAAATTTCAAGATCTAACTCTTTACCAAAAATTCGTAAAAAATCATTTACTAAGCTGCAATCAGATTCGTCACTTCTGACTGAAGCTTACGGAAAAATTCATTAAAAATTTCTCGTTTATCCGATTGACGAAATTCCAATTGGCGATTCTTTTAATCGCTTAAAAATATCTACAGTAAAAATTTGAGATCATAACTAAATTCCTAAATTGAGTTATGACATTCGTAATGGGCTGCAAATTCTGCCAGAAAACGCAGCTTGAACCTTTGATACGGAAAAATTCATAAAACGCTCAATTTTCGTCGAAAAAATGCGATTCCAGTGGGGTTTTAAAGATATTTCCTGGAATTACATTTTTGACTCAAGAAACACATGTTTTTGTCGGGTTTTGTTTAGGTTACAGCCATTACAAATCGGCTGTAAATTCTGATCAGGAGCTGTTTGAATTCAGCTTTCAATTTAAGCACGTTCTTGACATCATAACACTAATTTTTAGAAATCAAAACCCTAAAAACATCTCATACATGAATTTAGCATTCAACAAAATCTGAATTTACTTGAGCTAGGCATGATTTCAATATATTATTGTCTAGGGTTTACTCCTAAACACTATTTCACTTCAATATCATCCATACCACAATCATGCAACATCAATTTCGAATTTCTTATGTACATCAAGAATTCTCAACTTCATAAATATCAAAATTTTGACATACCTTACGATCCTCACGACTTGGTGATCGTTTCTATGTATTCATGCATCGATTTGGGGCTTGAATCAAGCTTCAATTTGTTGATTTTGCTGAAGTTAGGGTTTGAGCCCCTTTTTTGTTCTCCTGGTCGATCTCCATCACGCACACAGACTGTGTGTTGTGTTTTTATTTTTAATAACCCAAGTTTCTCACTTAACATTATTAGCCCCTCATGTTTCTTTTGTTTCAAAAGAAGCTATAATTCATTATTCATCACTTAATCATATATTACTAACTAGGTTAATTATTCATAGTTAACTTAATGGGTTCGGGAAGTCATAACCCTTTATATTTTAAGTCTCGTTAACTCGGGTCTTCTATATACTTTGTTTTCTCAAAGTGTTCATCCTCGTTTTATTTATTATTAAGTTTATTTATTTAAATCCTAATAATTTCCGGTTTAATCTTTTCTGCTAATGGTATTATACCCCCTCTTTAGTATTAACGGGGTTTAATTACCAAACCCGTTTTCGGGGTGTTACAATTTGGAGAAAAAATATTCTACTACATATTAGAAACACGTTGTCTGAAATAAACGATGGTAAAATTTTATTTATTTTTTACGTAAAAAGAATATAATACTTAGTTTTCATATTCTAAAACAACAGTGTATCAACAAATTTATAAAAATAAAATAAAAAACACGATTTCAATCATTGTACTAGATTCATAAGGCTAGAGGGTGTGGGTTTGGGGTTATAAAGGACACCTCAACACCACGTAGGCGCCACGTCAGCGAAGTGGCTTTATAACCCCCCCCCCTTTAACATGGAGGGTGTGGTATAACCCCCTAGGGGCGCTATAGAGAAAAAAAAAACTTAATTGGTGCAAACAAGTGGGCCCAGCTGATAACCCCCTCCTCTCTCGCCATCATGTTGGCTGAAGGTTGATGGCGCCCCCTCCTTAACATGGAGGGTGTGGTCATGGAGCCCCTGGGGGCGCTATAGAGGCTGAGGTGGCCGGGTGGCGCCCTCCACACCCACCAGCCTAATAATCACTTTAATAATGTATCTTGATGTTCTTACATGTAAAGTAGACATTTAAAATCTGAATTTAAATAATAGTATTTCCATATATTTGTATTAACATACTTTAAATTGCTATTTGATGATAAATCATCCATTATTTGCTGAAATCTTTTATTCGTAAAACTAAAAGCAGTTAAATAATTCGTGATTTGTAGCTTACTTGTATACAAACTCGTTAAAAATTTAATCAAATTGAGCTCGGATTGATTTTACTGAGTTACTTGGCTCATGTAATCTTGTACTAAGTATATTTTGTATGTGGCTCGCCCTTTTACTCACTTGAACAATACAATATGAATCATATGATGCAGCTCACTCGTATATACCTAAAAACTAAAAACTAATGTCGGTACGATAAAAAGACAAAAGAAAAAGGCAAGAACTCTTGAACTTGAAAAAAAAATCTATACTTTCTTCACAGAAGAAAATTACTAGAGTAAACTGCAACTTTACCCTCTAGGGTTTAAGCCAATTGGTACTCTAACACCCTCCATGGAAATAATTGCAATTTACCCCCCCCCCCCCCCCCCCCCCCCAACATTGATGTTCTGTCACAATTTTACCCCCTGCCTTCAAATAAGTTAACAGATCTGTTAAATGGAATGTGAAATGACTATGTTACCCTTTCATATTACCCCTTATGGTTTATTCTACTCTGCAATATTACCCCCTCTCTCATAAGCCCTCCACCACCACCATCAACCACCACTGCCACCACCACCACCATCTCTACCACCAACCACCACCTCCACAACTATCACTAGTCGTAACTTCCATCTACTAATACTTGTCCATCCTCCTCAACCACTTTCAAAAACTCTAACCCTTTCGCAACCTGTCCATCCTTACAATAAGCATTCACAACAATACTACAAGTACACACATACGGCACAATCCCAATATTCCTCATCTGATCTAACCCTTTTTCCGCATAAAACTTTAATACAATATCAAACACAGTCGGAGAAAACCCAAATTCCCTATAAACCCTAACTAATTCGCCCCAAACAAACAACCCCAACTAATCATCTTCCTCCAAAAACCCAACGAAACCCTCAATTGTGCTCTGGTTTCGTCAAACATGCGTGCCCTAGATAATATGTGAAGTAACTTACAATACGACTTGACATTGGGTCTAAATTTACTGTGTTTTGAAGCTAATTTGAAGGATGTCGGAGAGTTTCTGGTGGGCGGTGGAGTCCGGTAGCCGGAGCTTTACTTCAACTTCCATTAGGGTTTGGTGATGGGGAGATTCAAATTTAACACAGATGGAGTCGGCGATTCTGATCTGAAACAGATGATGATGTTGGTGGTGGTTTTGAGATTATGTTCTTGTAAGATGAAGATGATGTTCTTGAATTCTGGTGAATGGATCTTGAATTTTGGGGAAAATTGAATATGGAATATGGATCTGTGAGTTTATTTGGGGAAATATGGAATATGGATCTTGAATTCTGGTGTATGTTGTGAAGTTATTTGAAGATGATGGATCTGTGAGGTTATTTTAAGATGATGGTGATAATTTGATTTTATAAATAATAATAATAATAATAATTATGGGGTAAGATTACCAAAATACCCTTACCTATAACAGTCAAACAAGGTAAAATTGCAGTTTACTCAAATTACTATTTTGCCGCATGTTTTCTCTGTATTGGCCGTTTTTAGAAGTAACTAACAACAATTAAGATTTGTTTGTTTGATTTTTTTGCGAGTGTTGGGAAGTCTTAATAAAATAAATTAATAACATAAGTTTATTTGATTTTTTTTTTATAAAAAGGTACTAGAAAACAATACTATTACTTAATATAAAAGGACTTTTACCGTTATTTTTATAATTAAATTATTAAACAAATATATATTTTTACTTTGTATTTTAAAAAGAATCGATTTATGAAGGTTTAGATTATTTAATTAAAAAATAATTTTATATAATTAAGTAGTTGAAAAAAAAAAAGCGGGAAAACTAAAAAGTAGATGTAACCTAAATGAGTTTTTTATGTTACAATTTACAAAGGATGACTTGGTAATTTATTTTGAGTGTCGTTGGTAGGTTCTTTTGGAGTTCGTGGGTTTGGTTGAAATTAAGATCTAGTTTGAGTGAAGCATGGAGTCGGCGACGACTTAAAGATGATTATTGGATCAATAACACAAAATGTTTGAATTGACTTGAAAATTGAAATCATATTTTTCTATATTGTTCTCATAACTATTGAATAGTGCTAGTATTCAAGTGGCACAGTGGAACCAATACGCAAACGCACAAAAATGATTTAACACGCAGTAAACAAAAAATCAACGATAAATACGATACAAGAATTTTACGTGATTTGGTTCCAATAAGGGACCTACATCCACGGACTGTAAAGATGGTTTTCTCATTAAGCTCAACGATACCAAAATTACAATAGATGACATGATATATATAGAAATTAATTAGGGTCTGTTTGGTATGGCGTAAAGGAATAGACGGGTGAATGGAATGAACGAGGTAATGGAATGGACGATGTAATGCAATGGATCATTACCATTCCATGTCTTGTTTGGTTACCATGTGAGAATGAAATGAATCATTACTTTGTGTTGTTTGGTAGGAAAGAATAGACGAAGGAATAAAATCGGTGATGAGTGACGGTAGTCGGTGGTGGTGGGTGGTGGCGGGGGCAGAGGTAGGTGGTGGCGACGACAATGGTGGTGGGTGACGGCGACGGTGGTGGTCGGTGGTCGGTGGCAACTGACGGCGGAGGCGGGGGTGGGTGGCAGCTGTGGTGCGGTGGTGTCGGGGGTGGTGGGGGTGGTGGGTAGTGGCGAGTGACGGTGGGGGTGGGGGTGGAGGTGTGGATGGTGGGTGACGGTTGGTAGCGGCGGAGGTGGGTGAGACGACTGGGGTGAAGGTGGGTGGTGGCGGGAGACAGCTGGGATGGAGGTGGGTGGTGGTGGTGGTGGTGGTGGCGGAAGTGGGTGACGGCGGCAACGGTAGTCACGGCGGCAGCTATGACAGTAGTGGTGTCGCCCGTGAGTGAGTTATTAAAACCAATAAGAATAATAATAATAATGGTAAAAAATAATAATAAATAATAATAATAATAATAATAATATATCTTTCTATTCTTTGAAGGAATGAAAAAAAAAAACACCACCTTACCAAGAAATGAAAATTATTATATTTGGAAGGTTTACATTTTTTGTGGAATGCTCCATTCCATTACCACTTGACAACTAAACATGTTTCTTTTCATTCCAATAGAATGATCCATTCCATTCCGCCTTCTATTCCTTCGTACCAAACGCTACTTTAGGTTTTATGCTTGGAGAACAAAATAAAACCAAAACTAGACCTTCTAAACACCTAATTAGAACAAGCCCAATAACAAGGTCTTCAAACCAACCGATAGTAGTATTTTTCAATTGGCGATCTTGATCTAGATTGTTCTCTTAACCATTTGAAAGTAGTCATTCTTCAATTGGCGATCTTGATCTATTGTACATTTATATGGTCCTCCGCAAACTTCGACCCATCTAATGTTCTATTTCAATCATCTTAACAAATTCTTCAATTTCAACTTTAATTTGCTTTAGTTTTTGTTGTTTTGCCTTGGCTTCTAAATTTCAAGTATTATATATAAATCAATTAAGTGCTCGGTTCTAATATTTTGTTGTAAACGGTTAGAGAGGGTTAAAGTGTGTAATTAAAAACATGTATAATGTATAATTTGATATATGTCAAGAAAATTCTAATTATACATATTTTATTTACGATAAGTGAAACTCCCTTAATAAGAACATAAAGCCAAAATAACTTAATTTTATGTGATGTTTTTATTATAGAATATGTTGACTATTATTATACATATTAATTTGAAGTCTTCATGAATAGTAATTCAAATTAAATTTAATATAATACAACTTTGTCTACGATAATTAAACCGATATCTATATCATGATGAAATGAACCAATATCATCCGAAAAACATGGGTACCGATGTTCGTTTTTATGGTTTCAATCGATATAAAACACGTGTTAATTGTTATACCGAGTGCATGCATCGTATCATATCGTATCTGTAGTGTAGCAAACTGAACCGATAACGACCTAAATCCCGTCATGATAGTGCGAAAAACCCCATTAACTTATATATATGATTTTACAAATGACATGAAAAATAACATAAATTTTATATGTAATTTTATTAAAAATTATCGTTTTTTAACGTGGCGTGATCAAGAAGCTCGAATATTGTCGCATGTAGTGATCTTCTAAATAATTATATTTTATGTAATTATATTAGTTTTATCAAGCTCTAAATGATGAATAGTGATTAAACTTTCTAAGTACTAATTTTTTTAAGTACCTATATTGTAACGAACCAAACCCCGATATCAATCGAATGCCAATAGTAACGGTTGCGACGGGCATACACCCTAGTTATTAATCATCTGTACATAGGATACAATAAAAACATTGAATCAAATAATATCTTCCAACCATGTTTGTCGGTTAAGGAATCTTTATATGCGCTTAAACAATCTCCCATGCATGGTACAAGTGATTTGCAAATTATATTAGCTCTCATGGTTTTTGCAACAATGTTTATGATACATATTTGTTTGTGTGTATCGCAATGGGGGCCATACAACATACTTGCTATTGTATGTGGATGACATCATTCTCACAGCTTCTAATGATGGTTTTCTCAGAAACATCATCTCCATGCTCTCACGAGAATTTGCTATGACCGATATAGGTTATTACATCAATTCCCGTGCATCACGACTACATGTGACAAACAAGGTTTATTCTTGTCACATTCTAACTATGCTTGTGATATTATACATAGAGTTGCATGTTTGCTTGCCACATTCTCCTCTTTCAAACAGAACCTTATATCGCAGTTTTACAGGTGCTCTTTAATACCAATCATTTACTATGGTCTTTACATTACCCCATCTTCGAATCACCCGTTGACTGCCTATTCACACGCCGACAAGGGCAGGTGTCTAGATTCATAAATGCTCCACCTCAGGCTATTGCGTGTTCCTAGGGGATAATCTCATCTCCTGGCCATCCAAGAGGCAACCGGTTCTGTCCCCTTCAAGTGTAGAGGTCCAATACCTTGGGGTGGGTAACACTGTCTCTTCTGAAACTTCATGGTTAGAAACTTATTACTTGAGTTGTACGATACAAAGCCACTAAGGAATTTTGTGACAATGTGTCAACAGTTTACTTGTCAGAAAATCTGGTTCAACATTGACGAATGAAGCACATTGAAATTGATATCCACTTTGTTTGGAAGAAAGTTCGTAATGGTCATATTCGAGTGCTAAACATTCCATCATCATTACAATATGCAGACATATTCACCAAAAGCCTTCCACGTCAAATGTTTGAGAACTTTAGACCTCGCTCGAAGGAACTATTAACCATTGTATTCATTGATATTATCTATAGTATGAATATGTAAACCCTACCCCATGAGATGTCATATATTTGAGTAAAAAATTAACCTAACAAGTAAACTGAGACACGTGGCAAATCAAAATTAAATATAAGACAGAAGATACATATTTCATGTTTCATGAATTAGATATGATGATATTTTAGAGCTACTAGTATATATTGTTTGCTGAATTTATGTTATAGGTGCCTTGTTATCTATATGTCTTACAAAGTCTTTTACGCCACCGACCCGAACATTTAAAAAGAGACAAAACCACCCCAACTTTGAATTTTCACAATTATACCTCTTACATCTTTGTCACAAATCAAAAACACCCCATACTTTGAGATTGCACACTTTCACCCCTTACATTTTTAAAATTTTAATGAAATGTCATATTCACTCATTTTAGTTTCTAACGTTTAAAGTTCCCCCGTATTTTCGTTCTTTTACATGGGAAAAAAAACGACTTCCTAAGATGCTTATTTTTATATACGTATTGGTATCAATTCACATTTCAACCTAAAGTTTTAGAAATGAGTATGGTCAAATATAACATGCGCCTTTAGTTTCTAACATTTCAAGCTCACACTTATCTTCATTCTTTTAGTTAAAAAAGAACGATTTCCTCACGTGTTTTTTAATGTATGTGTCAGTAAAAGTTCATGTTTGGGCCTAAAGTTTTCGGAAATGATTCAGATCAATTAGAATACGTATAATGTTTATTTTCATGACACGCACTTATTTTTATGTACGAAATCTAAAGTTTTCGAAAATAAGTCGGGTCAGATATAATACGTTTTAAGCTAATTTTTATGTACGATTTAGGCTGGTCTACTCTTTGAAACGATTTCCTCATGCATGTGCTTATTTTTATATATGTCGGGTTAGATATAATATGTTTTCATGCTTATTTTTATGTACGATTTAAACTGGTCAATGTGTTGACGTAAATATAAAAACGCTATTTCCACACATGCTAATTTTTGTGTACGATACCTAAAGTTTTTGAAAATGATACGGGTCAAATATAATACGTTTCATACTTATTTTTATGTACGATTAAGTTAGTCTACTTTTGACGTAGATCAAAAAATCTATTTCCTCACGTGCTTATTTTTACGTACGTTTCGGGTTAAATTCACGTTTTGACGTAAACGGTATAAATTCACTTTTCGACATAAATTTTTTTTCAGAAACCAGTCGGGTCAATTATAATACGTTTTCAGTTGGTCTACATTTATACGTAAGAATTACTGTAAGTTTTGACACTTCTAAGTCTTTATACAGAAGTAATGGTGGTATAGTGGTTAGATCGAACCCATTAAACGAATCAACCCGGGTTTAATTCCTTTTTTTACGCTGTAAATTCGATTTACTTCACTGATTAATCCAATTGTAATGCTCATATAGGTTACATTAATTGTTCTATCGAATACGACGAAACACGTGATTTTACATGGGTAACGCATTACATAACGCTTTGACTAATTCATTCGACGTTTACGATGTGCCCGCGCCGCAACGCGCGCGGATCTTGTTGCTAGTTTGTACTTGAAGGTGCAAAAAATAAATAAATAAACATAAGAAAGACGTATTTCACGTACTCCATGAGTCCATGTGCCCTCAAGACATGTCTAGACATAATCCAAAAGAATATCAAACACATTACACAAAGGATATTCTAAAAGTTTTCAAAGAAACAATGCTCTTGTAATTATTTACACATTTGGCTAGAAAGAAGTTGATTCCTTTCTTAAGTCACGTATGATATTTCTTTAGGGTGAAGGGAGTGGGTGCGGCAAACGAGCGGTGAAAGGGTTTGCCGATCGGTGTACACCACCACTAACCAATGTTGCCGCACGGTTTCATTCCCAATCGGTGTTTCATTGCCGAAGCGGTGAAATGAGGGAAGGAGAGAGTGTGTGGGGGGAGTGGGGTCCATGCCATTTTTAACCAATCACACATTTTTCCTTTTTTTTTTTATAAAAAGTTTACCACTTTACCAAGTGTCTAACCATTGCCAACACTTTTCAGCAAAGTTTAAACTTTGACGTGGCACTCTCTGATTGGTCCATTTTAAAGTTTACCACTTTCACCTGTTTAACCACTCCCTTCACCCTTATGCACGTCATTTCACTTTTCACTATGAAAAGTACCTTTCATCCCATCCTTTTAGGATCACACTACCTACACACACATCCATTCATACTTCATACCTAACAATTTCTTGAATATTGACTAGACATTTTTTGTTTTTTTAACGACGACTTTCTTGTATTAGGCTATCACACTTCTTAAATTGGAGAGTCTTGTTGCCTTACTTCGGGTAGACTATGTCGTCTTAACCGGGTCCACGCTGGTTTTTAGAGTTTGGTTTGGGCGTTCCCTTATGAAACCATACCACCGGCTGCGAGAACTCTCTGGCGTGACACATGGTGGGACGAAATTCTGGGTGGGCTCTAGATTCGAACTGACAACCTCACATAAGGCCTAGCTTAAATTCTTTATTGCCTTAATTCACAAAAAATGACAAAAGTGGGGATAGAACTTTGGTCTCAACAAGAAAAGGCAAGCCTCCTATCACTATGCTAAAGGTGATGGATTTAGGCATTTTTTGTTAGAACTTTTACTTTTATGTATTTCGGATTCTTGTAGATGAACTAGCTCCGGTGGTTAGTGACCTTCCTGTTGGGAAACTTGTTTATTTGTAAAGATATCTAGTGTCATTGTTTTCTTCTAGTTTGGCTGACTCTAAATTATCAATGGTGGTTTAACTGAAGCAAATAGAAAAATAAAAAAATAAAAACTATTATGACCTCTCTAACGGACGTTTTAAGAAAGAAAACATGTACTTTGACAAAATAACCTAGTAAAAAAATTGAGTTAATTACTGTTTTCGTCCCCGGTTTGTCAAAAATCACTATTTCAGTCTATTTGTTTAAAAATTGTGATTTCAGTCCCTGTGGTTTCACTTTCGTAACCATTTCAGTCCCTGTGGTTTCACTTTCGTAACCATTTCAATCCATTATTCTGTTAAGTACAGGGACTGAAATGGTTACGAGGTGGACTGAAATGGTAACGAAAGTGAAACCACAGGAACTGAAATCGCAAATTTTAAACTAATGAACTGAAATAGTGATTTTTAACAAACCACATAGACGAAAACAGTAATTAACTTAAAGAAAAGAGTAAACTGCCATTTTGGTCCATGTGGTTTGGGCACTTTTGCCATTTTAGTCCAAATCTCAAACTTTTTACATCTGGGTCCCTGTGGTTTGAATTTTGTTGCCATTTTAGTCCAAATTTCAAAAACCCTCTATTTTGACTGTTGACAGCTGCTTATTTTGTCCTTTAGTGCAGGGGTATTTTGGTCATTTATGTTTTATTATAAACTGATCATCATTATCCCTAAAAATAATCAGCTCTCTCTCTCTCTCTCTTCTCTCTCTCTCTCTATAGCACCACCACCACCTCCTCTCTCTCTCTCTCTCTTCTCTCTCTCTAGCACCACCACCACCGCCATAACCTCCTTCCACAACCACCTGTTTCCACCATCACCACCCATTCACCCACTGATTCAATTTCTGATTCAAAATCAACACCTACTGGAATTGAATCCGATTCAATTTGTGAACAAAATCAACAAACGATTTCTGAACAAAAACAAATAGACAAAAAATACAAGATGAATTACCATTCTCCTTCTCATTAATCTCTCCAAAGCCTTCTCCTTCTCATTAATCTCTCCAAAGCCGCGATTTCTGAACAAAATCTGATTCGATTTCTGAACAAAGCTCACCACCGCCATCATAACCCAGATCAACTCCTTCCTCGTTTACCCCCTTCTCTCTATAGCACCACCACCACCGCCCCCATCTGCCACCATCCACTGCCACCTTCGATTTCAGATCTGCCACCACCGCCCCCATCTCAAACCCAGGCCACACCATAACCACCTCCACTGCCTCGTTTACCCAGATCAACTCCTTCCTCGTTTACCCCCTTCGATTTCATATCTGCCACCACCGCCCCCATCTCAAACCCGAGCCACATCATAACCACCTCCACTGCCGTCGTTAACCACCCCCTTACATCATCATCATAATCACCGTCCATCATCATCATCAGTCATCATCATCATAATCAGTCATCGTCAACCACCCCCTATTTACAGATCTGAAAAGAAAGAAGGATGGCGGAGAGATACAGGTCTTCGCCGTGAGTGGGGATGAGGTCGCCGGAGTGGGGATGAGGTCGTTGGTGCTTAGGTGGTGCTCAGGTGGGACGATGACGATAGTGGATCTGAGTTTGGTTTTACTCACATATGTGTATTCACGCCTGAGTTTCGATTTAGAAAGAGAAGAGAGAGAGTCAGTTAGGGTAAAGAGGTTGAGATAGGGGATGATGATGATTTATTTGGGGATGATGTTAATTAAGAAAATGTAAAATGAAAAGCAAAATGACCAAAATGCCCCTGAACTAAAAGACAAAATAGGAGGTTGCAACAGTAAAAAAATGAGATTTTTGGATTTTGGACTAAAATGACAACAAAATGCAAACCACAGGAACCCAGATGTAAAAAGTTTGAGATTTGGACTAAAATGGCAAAAATGTCCAAACCACAGGGACCAAAATGACAGTTTACTCTAAAGAAAATGAGGCAAACATGAATTAGAAAACTTTGTTTTGATTTTTTTTATATGGTTATTGACACAATTATTCATATATCTCTGCGAAATTTAGTAATAAAGACAAATGCATATACTGTTAGGGGGACAAATGTACAGGTTTTCTTTACAAATGGGCATAGTCAATATAAAACTCATGGTCTACAAGGAAATCCATTAAATCACTAAAATACAGAAGCATCATATTGCACTTTTTTTTTTTTTTTTTTTTTTTTTTTTTTTTTTTTTTTTTTTTTTTTGAACAGCGAGGCGTATACAACCCTATGGAAGCATCATATTGCACTTTGTGCTTTAGAAAACTCACATCACTTGACAGACTACCAATGGTCTCTTGGCAGAAAAGGACCAACTTTTGTTTTTGTTTTTTCCTTTCTTATTCTGTGTAAAATAAAGGTACCATGTAAAGAATTAATGAAACTATTATATATAATAATATAATTGTAAAGTGTATGTGATTGATAAAAAAATTGAAAAGATACATTTTACTTCATCTTTGATCTTTGATCATATATGAGATGTTAATAGTATATTTAAATTTCAGTCTTAAGACCCGCATCTAGTGAGTCATAAGGGTGAACGGAATGGGTTGAGGATGATGATGTGGAGGTTGGGGGAACACCGTCCTGCCCCCTTAATACCAAAAGTTTTAACACGGATTGAAGATGGTGGTCATGGTCATTCTCTCTCTCTCTCTGCCTCTCTCTCACTATTTATGTATATTAAGTATTTAAAGACAGATGGATTCCATTGGTTTGAAGGATGAAAACGTTGTGATCGTAAAATGGTGATATGACGCTGATGTGGTTTAAGGATGATGAGGTTAGTGACGATAGATTCCCTTCACCCTAATTAAACACCACAAAATGAGAAAGCGTCTCTTGTAGAACGCATACACTAGAAGGAAGAGAAATCTCAACTAGCACTTGATTATTCACGGTGATTCAATCGAATATAGATCGGCATAAACTTGTAGAACGCATACACTAGAAGGAAGAGAAATCTCAACTAGCACTTGATCATTCACGGTGGTTCGATCAAATATAGATTGGCATAAACAAATAAATTTTAAAATCTTGCAAACTTTTATCCAACATATAATGTTTAATATCATTACAACATAGAATTGCCCTTGAATTGGGATAGTACATATGCTTGATTACGAAGTCACAACAAACCAAACATGACTACTTTATTTTTCCAAATGGACAATTTCATATACACCGTTACAAATTTAAGAAATATTATGCATTACAAAATAGTTTAAATATCAAGGGTTGAGTTATAATACAAAGAGTTTAAAAATAAGAAGGGTAAGAAGCCACCAGAGAGTGACAAATGTCCTGTGAGGAATAAAATGGAAATGATAATTTTGTCTATAAGAGGAAAGATAATATGCACATGCAAGTCACATGTTATTTCCTCCCCAATTTTTAAACGTCCGTAACTTTTTTATACATCATTTGTTTTTAAAAAAAATTATACCATAAAATCGAGCGTTTTTTATCTTTAATACGAGTACCATATTGTTATATTTTTCAAAAAAAAATAAAAAACCCAGTTGCATATTACACAATGGACATGATGTAAAACACAATGTAAAGTAGATCAAAAACACAATCAATGATAACAGAAAAAGACACAATGGACAACATACTAAAACACAATGACCATAACGTATAACACAATGGCGATAACATATAACACAATAAGTATCAGACTAAATAAAAACACAATTGATGACAACAGATAAAAGACACAATTAATGACATCAGATAAAAGACACAATGGAGAGCAGATGAAGACACAATGGAAAACAAACTAAAAACACAGTACACAACAAACTAAAACACAATGAACAAAGATAATAAAAAAAAATTGAACAAATTATTAAAACACAATGGACAACATATTAAAACGCAATGAATAACATATTAAACACAATGACCTGAACTAATAACACAATTTATAAGAAAACCTAAATATAACACAATCTTCATTGTGTCATATATTGTGTTATAGGTTCTTATAAAAACGCAATGGATAGAACCCAAATTAACATTGTGTTATAGGTTTTGATAATAACACAATGGACATGATGTAAAACACAATGTAAAGTAGATAAAGAACACAATCAATGACAACAGATAAAGACACAATGGACAACATACTAAAACACAATGACCATAACGTATAACACAATGGTGGTAACATATAACACAATAAGTATCAGACTAAATAAAAACACAATTGATGACAACAGATAAAAGACACAATTAGTGACAGCAGATAAAATACACAATGGAGAGCAGATGAAGACACAATGGAAAACAAACTAAAAACACAATACACAACAAACTAAAACACAATGAACAAAGATAATAAAAAAAATTGAACAAATTATTAAAACACAATGGACAACGTATTAAAACACAATGAATAACATATTAAACACAATGACCTGAACTAATAACACAATTTATAGAAACCCAGATATAACACCATCTTCATTGTGTCATATATTGTGTTATAAATTCTTGTAAAAACGCAATGGATAGAACTCAAATTAACATTGTGTTATAGGTTTTGATAATAACACAATGTATAGAAACTCTACTGACCAAAACCCACTTAAAAGACACAATGACCTGAACCTTTAACACAATGCAAAAAAACCCAGTAAAAATGAAAATTTTTATTTGATTTTTATATGATAATATGGTACTCATATTAAAGATAAAAAACACTCGTTATTATGGTGAATTTTGTTTTTAAAAAAAATGTCGTATGAAAAAGTTATGGACATTTTAAATCGATGGGGAAATTGGCATGTGCCTTGCATGTGAAGAGAGAAAATCCATAAATATAGGATTCCCTTTATGCCCTTCTATTATCTTCTTTTCCCTACAACTAATCTCAACCCTCCAAATCTAAGATCAATGGACTAGAATCCTTCTTACCCTTCTTATTTATTTTATCCTTTGTATTTGATCCTAACCCTAAATATCAAATATACCCAGTTCATTAAAAACAATTTAATAAATTACTACTTTATCCTTATTTTGTAAAACCTTAAATTTCATTTATTTAAAAAAATAAAAATTAGGGTATAAACGAATATAATGAAAAAGGGTAGAATGTCATTATTTAAAAATTCATTAAAGTGGGGTATATGATTTTTAGTTTTGGTTGGGTATATATAAAATTTATCAAGTTTGCAAGGAAATATATGAAATTAATCTTTTTTTTCCCAAAACGAACTAGCATAACGCACAACATAAACCAAAATCAAACTGTATAATAATATTAAAAGAAAAGTGCTCATTTGTGCTAGTTGATCATGACTCAATGAGACCACATCCTTGGCTCACATTCTATATATAGCACATACATTACATAGTACCTTAACCAACAATGGCAAACTCATTAAGCCAAAGCTCAACTGAAGATATATGCAAGCAAGTTCATGGTTCATTGGGAAATTTAAGCATTTTGGTTCGGGTTCTGGCCGGTCAACTATCGCAACATGAATGCCAAAAGACCCGAGAAAAGTACAAGGAGATGTATGGAGAGGACTTATATGAAATCTTACAACACAAGATTCATGGCACGACATCAAAAACGTGCACGATCTTGTCATCGTTGATGCTTAATCCGCATGAACGTGACGCTATTGTTGCTAAAAATGCCATTTTTAAGGAAAGGGACCGTGTCGACTACAAGGCTCTCATAGAGATTTATGTTGGTAGGAAATCAAGCCATTTTTTCCTCATCCAACAAGCTTATCAAAGTAAATTTAGAAGGCATTTGGACCAAGACATAATGAACATCGAACCTCCACACTCTTACCAAAAGGTACATCTTTCTTTTCTAGCACATGAATAGTTGTACTTTGAAAGTGGGTGGATTCAAACTAAGGGGCTTTTTGTTTATTCTCTTGTTGATTCAGATATCTTACTGGTTCAGAATGTTTGTTTTGTGAGCAGATATCTGAATGGTTCAAATATTTTCCTATGAATGGTTAACCATTATACCGAGTCTGAATGGTTAAGATCTCTTATCTGAATTGGTCAGACATTTGCCTCTGAATGGTTAAGCATTATATTGACTCTTAATGATTTAGACATCTTTGTAGTTCAGCACCTACCCATTCAGAAGTTGCCAAACAACCCAAACTTCGATTAACATGTCGGATTCAAACTTGTAAAAATTTAAACAAAATATATATAACATTAAACATAGCGTTTATAAATAAAAACATTAACTAAACCATTAACTAAACCAACATTGATAAAAACAAATAAATAAAATCAAATGTTTTTATCAATGTTGGTTTAGTTAATGGTTATTATACACGTATAAGTTATAACCATCACTAAACAATAAAAGTTGGTCATTAGAAAATCATAACTGAACCATTGGTTGGTTATTTATTTCGGTTCAATTTTTTGAGTTGTTTAAGTTATGGTTAAGTGTAGGGGTGTTCAGAAAAAACCGTAACCAAATAAAAATCGTAAACCAAACTGTAACAGTAACCAAATAAATCGAAACGAATAGCTAATTCGGTTTTGGTTTGGTTTCTAACCGAAACCGAATTGTGAATATGGTTTTTGGTTCGGTTTATGGATCCACATTTTATTTTATTTGGTTTATTCGGTTTATTTGGATAACCGAATAAACCATTTAACTTAATTAAATAAAAATAATAATATAAATCATATACAATTTATTAGTCCAAAATAGTTATTTTTTATGCAGCCCAAAATACCAAATGTAAATCTAAAAGCCCAACTCAAACCCACTCATTTAAAAAATAATAGAACGTCAGATCTTCAGTATAGAAACTATGGTTTAGTTGCGATGTTCGGAAGTTAGAACGCAAACATAAATATAAATTAGAAAAAAAGTACTTAGATACAACTTGGTTTCTAACCGAAACCAAACCAAATTGAATTTGGTACGGTTTGGATCAATTTGCATATTTCTTATTTGGTTTGGTTTAGGGTGCAAAATTTTGAAAACCAAATAAACCAAACCGAATAAACCAAATAAACCATGAATCAAACCGATGAACACTTTTAATCCAATCTACTCTTGCCAAAAGCTTGATCTAACTTTTGTTGTGTATGAGTAGTTGTAAGTTATGCATGAATAGCTGTACCTAGTGAAAGCACAAGTTTTTATGCAGATATTAATGGCATTGGCTGCATCACATAAAGCTCATAGTGCACAAGTTAGTGTACACATTGGCAAGTGTGATGCACAAAGGCTATTCCAAACAGGAGAAGGAAGATGTGGGGAATTCAAGATTGATGAGGGAGTTGTGCTTGAAATTCTAAGTAAAAGAAGCATCCCACAACTCAACCTCACTTTCTCAATCTTTAAGCATATTTATGGGCATACTTATACGAAGGTAAAAAAAAAGCTTTGAGCACAAATGTTGTACTAGTAATATTCTAGGTATTTTACATGATAAAAGTTATAATGAAAGAATAAGATACTTTATTTATCACTAGCGAACACTTCTCGTTACATTAAGCACAAGTCTGAGCGAATGGTCATCTAATAGTAAGTCTCGTTTACAAGTACAAGATCATTTAAGATTTGACAAAAGATCAAATACACATTTCCTTATCATACAAAACGTCGAATATAGTGAAAATGTAAAAAAACGCGGTGACATTTTCATAATTATTTACTTGTAGAGTAATTATCAAAATTACTCTACAAATGATCTTGTAGGGTAATTTTGATCTTGTAGAGTAATTTTTGTAAAATGTTCTTCTATGGTAATTTTGATCTTGTAAATTAATTATGTAGAGTATCATAATTACTCTACAAATAATCTTGTATGGTAATTTTAATCTTGTAAGGTAATTTTGTAGAGTAATTTTGAATTGTATGTTGTTTGATAAACTTGCAGAGTAATTTTGATGCACTGGAGTAGTTTTGATAATTACCATACTCTACAAGATACACTTGTAGAGTAATTTTGATAATTACCTTACGAGCAAATAACTACGAAAATACCACCACGTTTTTTTTTCATGTCTTTCGTATGTTTTGTACGATTAGACATTTTGTACGTTAACTTAACCCTAAGTATTTTTCCGGATGACTCTATATTTTATTTTCTTTTTCAGCACTTCAAAAACAAATATGGTGGGGAGTTTGAAGAGGCACTTAAACTTGTGGTGAAATTGCTAAACAATCCTCCAAAATATTATGCAAAGGTGAACAAATTTTGTTGATCTTCAATTTTTTTTTTCTTTTTTTTGAAACAAAGTACAAAACTTTTTTATTCATATATGGTCTATTCAAATATATTTTTTGTGTAATATAACTTTTCCTTTAAAATATCCAAAATGTATTTTAATAAAATGCTAAAACATGAACACAAATTTAGATAAGTTAGATAAAAGGTTTATGGGCTATTTGTTTAAGCTCTTAATAGTTAGATAAAAGGTTTATGGGCTGTTTGTTTAAGCTCTTAACGGGCTCTTAATGATTTAGACATCTTACTGCTTTAGCATTTACCCATTTAGAAGCTGTCAAATAGCCCCTTATTCTAATAGTACCCGGTTTATATTTATGAATTCAAATGTGTAATCTTGTTCTTAAAAAATGTATGCATAGTGTATAGCATCTTGCATGATTATTATTGTTTTTTTTTTTCCAAATCGTTTATATTCATTCAGGCACTAGAAGCAAGCATCAAAGGTAGAACAACCGACGAAGGAGACCTGGAACGCATAATCGTGAGTCGAAGTGAGACCGATATGAATAAAATAAGAAAAATCTACAAGAACGTATATGGGATGGATATGAGAGATGCCATAATCGAGAGCTTTCCGATAGGTGATTATAGAGACTTGCTCCTTGCATTAACCATGAAAACTAGTATTGATAATGACTAACTCTCATGGTGTAATTTTATTTGGATGGAAGTATTGTTAATTATATTTGTGTTTGAAGTCAGATGAAACCATAACTTTTTAACAAGACTTGTTTTATGAGAAACATGTAATGTGTTGGAATCCTCAATACGAGACCAAATTTAAAACCTAAAACATGCCATCACCAACAACGTTTATTCCATTAGTGCTCTAACACAAGCTCTTTTTCATATCATCTTCTCATGTCCATGGTCCAATCAATCCCGCTCACTTTGCGCTAGCAAAACTAGCACGAACCTTCTTGGATACTGCAACCATGTTCTTACGGGAAACATTGATCCTACCATACTTACGGGTCTTTAACCCACAACCCGGCGGGAAGGGGCACATTTTTTCAAGCTCGAACAGTGTATGTGAATTTTTAGAGACGCCTCTGGGTTCACCCAAAAGATATTGTCTCCAAAACCGTAAGCATACTGTTAATTCTGCATGGTTTCCTCCAAGGATGGGATTCCTGGAGAGTTAATGTCATAGACAGTCGGGCCGATTCCAACATCGTACTTCATTCCTTCATAGAACACTCACAAAAGCTTCTCACTGAATCGTGAGTTTTCGATGGTGATGACATCAACATCCAAGTTGATGATGGAGTGGATTATGTCATTGAAGTTTGAGTAGCACATGTGTGTGATACATATCCAACTGATCTACCCTTAACCCAATTGCAGTAGTCCATACCCAGTCACAAAGGACCACTCAAAACCCACTCAAAGTCAAGAGGCTGAATATAGGGGTTGAAATTTAGAATTAGTACTGCTTTTTCTTATTTAAGTATTCTGATTCCTATTCTAGTTTTTCTCTGTCTTGTTTAATTTGATTATCAGGTGTTCTTATATTGGAGATGAGCCCCTCTCGAATCGGGCTATCTATCTTAATTTTTCAATAAATCAGTCCTATATTATCTAGAATCTATCATTTGGTTCCATTGCCAGGAAACGAAAAGAAGATGGATTTGAAACCCGGAGATTACAAAGATGTTATCGCTACTCAATTAGCAGCCATCGGAGCGCAACTAGATTCAATTTTTGTAGCCATAAAGAATGATGTTGAAACAATCAAGGCCCATCATCCCTACTCCCATTGCTCATCCCAAATATAACTTAGAACCCGAAGATGAACCTCAGGGCCTATTGACAGATCTTCTCAAGGGGACCATACCATCCTCACCACCATTTTCCACCTCTACACAACCATATCATCTAGCACAACCCCCAACACTAGCATCTGGACCACTTGCTTCTGCCACACCACCACATATTACCAGTGAATTGCCACCAAACCAATCCGCTTCCTAAACTTCTCCTCACCTCACTTCCCCCTCAAACAAACCTCCACCATCGCCAACAATCATATCAGTTCTACGAGTACCCTCTCTTGTGTTCTTTACAACCACACCCATACAAGGGACATGCTTTCCAACAACCCCTGTACCACCAAACGCATCACCACCAAAGGGCGAGGTCATTATCGAAATGACAACGAAAAGGGGATAAATCCTTGGACGTAACCTTCCTGATGGGAGAAATTGATACAAGTTCACAGAGAAAACGTGAACTAAAAATTTAAGTCTTTAGTCAAAAGCAACGTTTTAACATACATAAGTAGTATGAAGGGAATTAGAAAATCTTAAACACACATAAGGCCGGAGATGGCAAAATAGAATACCCGGATGACGGGGTATGAAGTGACGGCGACTAATTAGTCTAGCCGGTAAAACTATTCAAAGATAGAAAAATGTAATGACAAATACAAAGCGCTTGTCAACATAAGACAAGAGCGGGATAAACATGTTAACAGATTGATGAGACAAAGTGGTCAAGAGACAACTTGTTCAATAAGGATAATGCATATAAGCTAAAAAAATATAAATAAATAACGGCCCGCGAGGCCTTAAACATGAAAGACGTACGCGTCAATATAAATGAAAACGTTAGATCGAAAACAACGAATGAATGTCGTGAAAAACGAAACTAAGTTCGTTTAGTCTAAATTAAAAGAAATACGTAAATAAGGTTTCGGGGACGAAACCTCTTTAAGGAGGGTAGACTTGTAACACCCCGAAAACGAGTTTGATAATCAAACCACGTTAATACTAAAAGACGGGTAAAGTACCGTTAGTAGTAAATGTAACTCGGTAAATATTAGGATTTAAATAAATAAACCTAATATTAAATAAAAGTTGAACGAAAACTTTTGAGGAAATAAAAGTTTATAAACCGCCCGAGATAACGAGACTTAAAATAAACCGAGTCGTAACCGAAGATATGAATCTTTATGTTATAAAATTTAATGACATTAATAAATGAAATGAACTAACTGGGAATAAAAATAACCTAGTTAGATAGAAGTCTTGTGATAATACATTAGTGTGTTAGAAACACCTAAAATAAGAACCAGACAATAGATGGGGGACCAAAGTTGTTAAGTTTGAAACCTAAATTATTAAAACAAAATAAACTACACCAAACACACACTTAAGTGTGTCTGGTCAATCAAAAGCACAGGGCGAACAAGGATTCCCCCACCAAACCCTAGTTCTTGCTAAATTGATCAAATTGAAGGCTTTAATCAGTTCCAAATCGACTTTCAAACACAAATTAGTGATCACCTCGTTGAAGGGATCATAAAGGTATGCAAAATTTTAGTGTTTTGATTCATCTCAAATTCTAGGTAAATTGTGAAAATCGAAATTTGAGCTTGATTATGTGATATTTAGATGAAACTTGCATTGAAAACAAGTTTAAGAGTGAATCCTAGTTGATAATTTGCAGGAATCATCTTTGAAATTTTGAAATTTATGATAACCCATTCATAGGTTAAATGGGTTTTACAAATATGATGAACACAAGAATTATGATTGTCAAAAGTAGTATTACTTGATTTCTATATGATGATTTTGGTGATTGTATGCATGCTTGTCAAGATGGAATCGGAATACGTGATTATAATTGGCGAAAATGACAAGTTATGGACTTGATTGTAAATATGTAAAAAGTTATGCCCATTAGGTGTTTATTAAAATGCCTAAATGAAATCGCAGTCTACTCGGTTGTGTGTAAAACTTGATTATATTAGGTGTTCGGATGAATGCTAGTGATATGATGAAACGGGTCTCACTTATAGATGAGAACCCTTAGTTCTTGCGAAATGAGTGAATAAAGTAGTTTTGATAATCACTTGAACTAGTTGGAGTGTTGAAAATGTAATGGATTTGGTTAGAACTTTAGTTAAAACGGTGACCTAGAAATAACGCCTACCGGGAAATTAATGGAATGCCTAAACTAGTTGTCGAATGTGAATGTGCATTTTATATGTTAATGGGCGTTTGACTTTTAAAAGTCAAACTGACATCCAATACGATGAATGATAAGGTGATATGAAATGTGTAAGGTGGAAAATCATATTAAATTATGGTTAATCTAACCACCTTGTGAATATTGAATAATAGTTTGGCGCTTAACAAGCTAGGTGGAAGCTTGTGGATGAAGCGGGTCAAACGGAGCGAATATGGAAAGAAAAGCGTGGCATGGATGCAAGGTAAGTGAAACTTACACCTTTTTGTAGAATACGTATCCATTCTATAAATTATAAATACAATCGAGATAATATTTGAAATATCGTTACCGACGTGAATGATACGGGTCGGAACTAAAAACAAGTGTTGAAAACCATAGTTATGGTAAAAAGGGGTGGAACGGTAAATTAGTCACGAAAAGACTAAGATAAAATGAATTTTTCGAACGGCTACTTATTAAGTAAGTCGAAACTAATAAAAAGGGTAAAATGGATCAAATGGTAATATTGATACCATTTGACAATTAGCAACTAATAAGTATATGTCGAGTCTCGTGCTCGCAGGATGAACGGCTCGCGAATTAGCGATTTTATGAAATAGCAAATAAGTGAAGACAAGGTATTAAAACGGGTCAATATGTTGATCCGAGCCAGGTACGTATAATTATGTGGTAGTTAAAAGTGCTAATTTGGTCGAATAAATAGTGATGGTCCTTCGCCGTAAAACGAAGGACATAAAGACGACCAAAAAGCCCTTGAAGGTAAATCGGGCAAACAACCCTTATGGGCTGTTTAGAAACATGTTTTATGGTAATGCAAAACTTAGATAAGCATGCGAGTTATAGGGATAAGGGTTCCCGGGCCAAATATCTAAAAATGGTCATTTGTGTAAAATGACTTGTTGAAGGGTAAAAATTTGGAAAAAGGGGGCTCATTATGTTAAATCCGCCATAAAATAGTTGTGGTGGATTATATGTAGTTAATTAGATGTGGAATTATGTAGTGTCAAAAGAAAAGAGCAAGTTTTAGATTAAATTGCTTGAATTCCCTAAACTGGTCAAAACAGTTTATGCACATAGCTTGCGTACTAGTCGCGCAACTTATAAAAAAAAACTATTATGAACCCGAGCTAAAGTTTATGCATTAAATATATTACAGTATGTATTTTGGTTGTTTAAGAATCAAGTTGGTGGTTTTAAATACAAACGGGTCAAAATGTTGATTTTGAATAATAAGCCTATTGCTTAAAAATTTGGAATTCTATTGGTTTGAATGTTGAATTTTAACTCCATATGATGGAGAATTAAATTACGAACGCGTAGGAAAAAGAATCGCGTAAAACGGACATCTCGATCAAAAGTTATGAAGCTTTGAAGTTAGAATTCCGATCGAAATCGGAGCTGGGCAAATGCAGCAACAAGCTGCAACATTCTGGAAAAATCAAGGCGTCGCGCCACGCGACGGGGAAGGCCTTAGGCTGTCGCGCGACGCTACGGGGTGCCAGATGCGCGAAAATTGTTTATTTAACCGTTAATGCATTGCGAACCCATTTAAATATGTTTTAAGCTACGTATGACTAACCTAACTCATGTTTTATGAGTTGCAGGTAAAACTCTAGTACCGGAGGATGATCAAGTTCAACAAAGAACCGAACACGTTCAAGATACAAGCTTCCGCACATTGCTACTACGTTCTTTTAACAACGAACCTAATTGGATTATGTTGTATAACTTTTATTTGTAAAAGTTTTAATAAACCCGCATTTTTATATGAATGAGTATACTTAAATACACATTTATTTGTTGATTATCGTACGGAAATCGTTAAATAATGGTAAGGATGTTACAAGTTGGTAATCAGAGCTCAAGGTTAAAAGAATAAAGTGTTCGGTTCGAGGCTTGATCGCAAATCCGGTAAGTTATATGTATATAAACGATCTAGTATATTGAAGTGTTATAAACAACACATAGGGTTATCGTGTAATACACGGTACCTCAAGTAAATGATTAATATAGTTAACGAAATTAGGTGCGTTGGCACGTATAGTAGAAAATTCGTATTGTAATATGGGCGTTCATTAATGTCGAAATTACTAACTTTATAAATGTTGTAGTTGAATGATACTCGCATCTGAAGATAGCGGGAGTGTAATAAATTGCGGATTTGACAAAAGAATGGTCCAAAGTATGACAAGAGGAGTATGCTCACCAAGGCCTAAATCGCATAACGACCGCGAACAAGGTTAATGGCAAGGAAAGCCCGTTAGGGCAAGCATTACCAGGTGCGAGTTTTAAATTTATTGCACGAATAGTAATATGCAACAAATACGCTGAGATTGACCGTTGCATATGTAAATTAAAAACTTGGAAAACCTGAATAGAATACCTATCCGAGATATTATTTCCAAGAAAAATAAATAGAGGCGTTACTTACATGGGGTGTAATGTGAAAAGTAGAAAAGGGCATGTATATCAGGTGTTGATCGCTTACTCTGGCCAAGTAAGTAGTGAATACGTGGTACCATGAACTTACATCCGATGTAGTAAGGGCGGAGTGATGGGACTAACTTAAATGGTACCCAAATAAAGCAAATAAATAAGATGTTTGATAGTAGACGTAAACGCTAGTCGGATGACGGAAGCGTATTATGCTAGAATGACGAGCCCGAGAGAAGGGACAAAGATTAAAGTAAATGAAAACACAAACCAACTAATCAGAATGTTAAGGCATAGGAATAAAGTTTGACTGTTGTAAGTGATGAAATTCACACAAACAAGTCAAACAAAATAGAATCAAGAGTAAAAGTGTCGCAACCCCCGATCCCTTATTTGTCCCGGGAACGGGCGGACGCGAACTCAGAATTTCGGTGGTATCAGTTTGTTAATTTGGCAGCGGAAATTACATCAGGACCGTAGTTAGGAAATGTTTATCAGAGTAAAACCACCATATTTGATATTAATAATCACATGGGTAAAACCCAAGTTTCTTATTACAACATGTTTATAGGGATAAACCCTATTTTATTGAATTTAAAACACCGTCTTTTAGGTAACTTTTATAGCCACATTTTTCCCAAGCCTTCAGTGCTCTCCAGCTGGCTTTTTACTAATTGGCTGTCACATTGTGTTACCTGAAACGCGTTTTAAAAACATTTGTCAGTGGGAAATACTGGTGAGTGAATCCCAGTTTAATCAAGAAACATTTTATCAATTAACACAGTATTGAGAGTGATCACATTGTTTATTTCTACACAATTACTCATTCAGTACTGTCAATCCTGACTGGTACACATTGGCTAACTCGTTGTCCAATGGTAACGTATTGTCGTCCCGACTTACTACTCACTGTGACAACCGTCAAATTTGCATGCATCCGTACAATTAATTAATATTGATTTATGCTTAATAACTGTGCTTAATTACAACAGATGACTTAAACTGTTTTCTGATTTCTGTATCATACATACATGTGCATCACATTTCATACTGTCACACCATTCGTTACACACAAACTTTAGTGACATACTTGATGCACAAAGCACAGTTAGCACAGTGAGCGGATAACTCAGAAATATACTGACAGTGCCAGTACATAGACAGACAGTGTTTTGAGACCCAGTATGGGTCAGGGACAAGGTACTACACTAGTATAGTATGTAGGGAAGTGAGGACCATAAAACTGCGTCACTAGGTGATAGATAAAGTGCTGGGAAGTGCCTAAAACTCACTTTAAGTGCAGAATTTTGCATTTTTCAGCAAAATTCAGCATTTTAATATGCTAGTAACATGCAGAAAATTGACTAAATGGTCCTGAATGTTTTCCTAAGTGTTGGGAATTAATTGTGTTACAAAAGGTTACATAAAAGACACTATACAGAACAACTTAACACTTTAACGAACCGGTATCTAACCGAACAACCGGACATTACTCGGGACACCAAAATGTTGCCAGATACATCGCTTTATTATTTTTGAACTAGTTATGGTCCCCGAATGCCAAATACCCCAACACATTATATAATGTACCATACATGTATAACACTAGATATTACACCTAACCTCCTAAATATGTACCTACTTACCATTACAATTTACAACTAACCCCCCCCCCCTCTCATGTATACGGTCACATGGGGGTGACCCCACCAAATATATGCCAAGATCCTACAATATCCCTCAAGATCTTGCTTGGATTTGTTTTGATATTCTTAAGGTATGATGGAGATATTGGAAGATATTATAAGATTTTGTAGTGTATTAATTTGGATGAAAGTTACACTTAGACCCCCCCTGCCTACTTACGGTCCATGAGGACCCACACCCAACTCAAAATTGTTGAATATTTTATGAAGATATTATTTGATCTTGCTTGCTTGAATAAACAAAATATGTAAGAAGATGATTATAAGTATGGCTCCATAAGATTGCAAATCATTTCACTTCCTTCTCTCACTTCACAAGACCACTCCACTCCCTCACCTCACTCTCTCCCTCTCGGCCCTCTATACATCCGCCACCACTACCACCTTATCACCACCATTACTCCATTATCAAGCTTGTTCCATGCACTAGAAGGTGAATTAAGGAGTTTGTAGCTTGAAGATCTTGAAGGAACTTCATACATTGCTTTTACACATCATTTTCATCATCTTTTCACTAGTGTTCTTCCCTAGCCTTTGAGCTAGTTGTAAGTCCTTGTTTAACCTTTGTTCACTTCTATTTTGAGTAGCAAAAGATGTAGTATGATGAATATCACAAGAACACTAAAGGGTTTAAACAAGAAACTTGAACATAAAGTTTACATAAATATGAAAGATAGTGAAATATTGCTAGTATGATATTGTTTTGACTATGTTGATGAATACTTGTTGATTCATGGTTATGTGATGTTAACCACCATATGGAACTTGTTAAATGATGTTTAGAAACATGATTTAACAAGACTAGGAGGTGATTATGCAATACATGAAATAATCATCTTCTAGTAAATATGAACTTGAAAGAAAATGATTTTCTTGAAATATAAGTAAACAAAGTAAGTTGATGATCATGTAAATCCGAGATTTACAAAAGACTTTTCTAAATAAACAAAGTTCAAGAATCAATTTTTGGAAAATCATGACTTTTACATACACTTACACCATTTTTGGAAATAAAATAAGTGTGAAAACATTTTATCTACAAGAAGAGTTCAAAAGGTTAATTTTTGTAAAAATTGTTTACAAGTTGTAAACACTTAACTCTTTTAAGAAAATGATTTTTAAAGAAGTGAATACACTTTGAAAGGTAACTAAGACCACTAAACGTTTTACCAAATTACTATGTGTTTTCGTGATATATCAAGTTCATGATTAATATATAACGCATATAGTTTTTACTCTTGGTAATGTAAAATTTTTTGAGGATTGATTGTTGATTGATTTTGAAAAGAAAATGATATGCTTACTTGCATGGACGCCTCCATTTACAAAGGAAACTCTGGCGAAATTTCCTAAAAATTCCAACACTTAGAAATTATTTTCTAACAAGCGTTTACAAATATGTTTTAAACATTGTCTTTCAAAATAAACTTCGCCATAAGTTTTGTTACGAAATTTCCAAGTGTCGGAGGTTGGTTTTCATAAATAAAATCGGATAAATATATATTTAGAGTATATATTTGATACTAATACGCTTGTGTGAATATTTGAATACGTTGTGGAATAGTTATATTATTTTAGGGTAAAACAATATAACTTGGCATTTACCGAGAACTTACATTCCTAAAACAATACCAAAAATCTCACGGAATAAATATTTAAGTTACACACCTGGTATTGTGAAACCGAACGCAAAAACGTAACCTGTGAAATATTCCGGAAAATACTTTTACGAATATATTTTTGGGCAAATATTGTTTTGGATACAAGAAGTGAAAATATATTATTTTTGGGAAAAATATATATTTTGGAATACATTATTTTTGGGACAAAATAAGTTATTATATATTTTCTAAAGTGGGACTTGAAAATATAAGTGTTTTGGAAATATATATTGGGAATATTTTGACGTATATTTATTTGGAATAATACACCGGAATACGACGCCAATACATGGCAAGTTATACGAACACAAGAATACGAATACACAAGTATGAGATACTCCCATCCTTGGGAAGGAAATGCGAATAACAATACTTGAGAAGTGTTATTACAAAAATATTGAAAACACTCTAAAACGTAACTCAAAGGCACTAGTCAATACTAAGACAAGGCACGACCCGCTCGTCTAACGGACCGTAGAAGGCATGTAGGTAGTCGTGCGTTCTAGAGGAAGCTTCGAGTTACATTGGATACGAAGACGCAATACAGTGAGTTCATGTCCCCCTTTTCTCTTAACTGTTTTCAGTTTTATAACTTCGGGGGTGAAATACATGTTACAATTATTACATACACTTTTATACATGGTATGGTTAGCTTAAGGAGGGTTTACTACTTAGATCATGTGAGTGGGTAGGCAGATACTTAAGGCCATTAATCCTTGTCGTAGGACCGAGGGACATGAGTGATAGATCTATTCGGGTGTAGCGAGCCCCACTCCTGAGTCCGCTGAGTGGACCATGAGGTGACTATGTCTTACCGACGAAATCTGCTAGGTTTGAGTCTTCCTGCATCACTTCACACATATCAATGGCCTTGCAAACCAATGGTGATCTCTTTTTCCTTATTGCTACATACCAGGGACTTACATACATACTTATGACATTTACAAAGGCTTATACATACATACAAACGAACACATGAACTCGCTCAACTTTTGTTGATGTTTTTCAAACTACATGTATTTCAGGGAATTTATAAGTGGATCTAGCGGGCATAGGAACTTTTATGCTGCGTTAAGAATAAAGATGTCATCCATGGTCTTTGAGTTTGGTCAATGTGTCTCTTTCCTGGACAAGACACACCTTCCAAACCTTGGTGCTATTTAATATCTTTTGATGAGTCCTTAGTGAACTCATAAACATTTTGTAAGATTGTAAAACTTGAAATTGAAGTCTACGCTTTTGAAACAAGGATGGTTATGTTTTAAACTTATCTTATGGATGACAAATCTATGGTTTTATCATATAGCATTGTTATGATTGTTGCTATGGTATTAAGAAGTCACGCCAAATAATCACGCTTCCGCAAAAGTCAGGGTGTGACACTCACAGTGTAGTAAATTTTGTATACAAAACCCCAACATACCGGCAGTAATTGAAGAACTACAAAGACTCAATCACCGCTTAATCACATTGTAAAACATTAAGGTTTTGTAAAACATTACAAAAAGTTTAACAAAAAGAGGATAAACTCACATTGCTATCTTAGGCTTCGCGTAAGGGTTTCCTGGGATTAATCTATAATTTACACAAATGTACATATGTTAGTATAATAACCCTTTGATAATATTAATGATACCCTCCCCGAGACGGTATTCCAACAACTACGTCGGGCAGAACCACGACAGATGTTACGGAACCCTAAATCAATCGGGGAGCGTATCTAATACGAAACTGGGGTTATAATACTTACAACGGAGCAGAACCTCGCTAATTAGGGGGTATAATACTCAAATATAAAGCCTACTATTCAGAAATTGAGATTGAGAAAGAAAGAAATGAACCGTTGCTTTCTTATATAGGTGCTGATCATGGTTCTCTCGCGGCCCGCATAAGAGTAGCCTAAGGGCTACGCGACCCGCGTCAAATCTAGTCAACGGACTAGCTTGTCTGGCTCATCAGGTAGGTCCGCCACGATGATGACACGTGCCATCACCAGGCTGCTCCACTATCTTGATCTCACGCGGCCCGCGTAAACTAACGGGGTGACTTACGCGGCCCGCCTAGACTTAAAATTCACAGAAATCAGGTCTTAGCCTTGATACCGCCCGCGTAAAGGTTGGGGTGGGTCTACGCGGCCCGCCTCAACTTAATAAACAGATTTTAATTTATTTTTAATGCTATACTGTATTTCGGGCTTGGTTTTTACATACGGGGTGTATTTCAAGACATATTGAGGCATTTTAAAATATAATGGGGTGTCGTAAATTATTATGAGGGTGTCGGTTTATTGAGGATTGTTACATCCTCCCCACCTTGTTTTAGAGCTCGTCCTAGAGATCTACTGGAATAAGTGCGGATATTTCCTTTGCATTTCTGATTCAAGCTCCCATGTATATTCAGGTCCTCTTTTGGAGTTCCACTTCACTTTGACCAGAACTAGTCTCTTGTGTTTGAGATTCTTGACTTTCCTGTCTTCAATCTATAGAGGCCTCTCTACAAATTTGAGTTGTTCATTTACCTCTATATCCTTAAGAGGTACCACTAGTGATTCATCAGCTAAACACGTTTTGAGATTAGATACATGAAATACATCATGTATTCCTACCATTTCCTCTGGCAGTTGTAGCTGATAGGCTACAGGTCCGATTCTTCTAATAATCTCAAAAGGTCCAACATACCTGGGACTTAGCTTTCCCCATTTGATGAATCTTACTACTCCTTTCCAAGGAGAGACTTTCAATAATACTTTATCTCCTACTTGAAATTCCAATGGTTTGCGTCGGTTATCAGCATAACTTTTCTGTCGATCACGTGCTGCTTTTAGTCGTTCTTTGACTTGAATAATCTTGTCGGTTGTTTCTTGTACTATCTCAGGTCTAGATAGTTGCTTTTCCCCAATTTCTGCCCAACAGACTGGGGTTTGGCACTTTCGTCCATAAAGTGCTTCGAATGGTGTAGCATTGATACTTGTGTGATAACTATTATTATAAGAAAATTCTATTAAAGGTAAGTGATCGTCCCAATTACATCTGAAATCAATTACACAAGCTCTAAGCATGTCTTCCATCGTCTGAATTGTTCTTTCGCTTTGTCCGTCCGTTTGAGGATGATAAGCTGTGCTTAGATTCAACTTGGTTCCCATTGCCTTTTGGAAACTTGACCAAAAATGAGAGGTAAATCGGCTATCTCTATCAGAAACAATTGATAAAGGAATTCCATGTAATGAAACTATTTCATTTACATATAACTTAGCTAACTGTTCCATATTAAAAGTTTCTTTCATTGGTAGGAAATGAGCTGACTTGGTTAGCCTATCTACAATCACCCAGATTGTATCATTACCTTTCTTTGTTTTGGGTAATTTGGTAACAAAATCCATTGTTATCAATTCCTATTTGCACACTGGCATTTCTAATTGTTGTAGAAATCCTGAGGGTTTCTGGTGTTCAGCTTTAACTTGTGAACAAGTTAAACATTTAGATACATAAGCTGCTATGTCCTTTTTCATTCCAATCCACCAGAAATTTTTCCTTAAATCCTGGTACATTTTATCATTTCCTGGATGCATTGTATACTTAGACTTATGGGCTTCTTCTAATATACGATGACGCAGATTTCCTAATTTAGGTATCCACATTCTCTTCTTATGGAATCTCCAAATTCCATCTGTTCCTTGTTCTAATTCCTTAATCATACCTTTTAATTTTTCAGTATCCTCCTTGATTACTGATTCTTGTGCTTCTCTGATTTGATCATTTAAATCTATTTGTAGATTTAATTTAAGAGAACGTACCCTTTTTGGCTTTTCATGATACTTTCGGCTTAAAGCATCTGCCACTACATTTGCTTTTCCTTCATGATACTGGATATCACAATCATAATCACTAAGCATATCCATCCAGCGTCGTTGTCTCATATTCAACTCCTTTTGCTTGAAAACATACCTTAAACTCTTATGATCAGTGAATATGGTAAACTTATTACCATAAAGGTAATGTCTCCAAATCTTAAGAGCAAAAATTATAGCTCCTAACTCTAAATCATGGGTTGAATAATTCTCTTCATGATTCTTAAGTTTTCTAGAGGCGTAAGCTATAACCTTTTGGCGTTGCATCAACATGCATCCATAACCTAATTTAGAAGTGTCACAATATACTACAAAATCTTCAGTTCCTTCTGGTAACGCTAATATGGGTGTATGGGTTAATCTATGCTTAAGAATTCTAAATGCTTCTTCTTGTTTTAATCCCCATTTAAACTTAACAGATTTACAGGTTAGCTTAGTTAAGTGAATGGCTATTCTAGAGAAATCTTGAATAAATCTTCTATAATAACCGGCCAATCCTAGGAAACTTCTAACCTCAGTTGGTGACTCAGGGGTTTTCCATTTGATAATTGCCTCGATCTTTGTGGGATCCACATGAATTCCTTCATGATTCACTACGTGTCCAAGAAACTGTACCTGCTCTAACCAAAATTCGCACTTTGAAAATTTAGCGTAAAGCTTATCCTTTCTTAATATACTTAAAAGTGCGTGCAAATGCTTTGCATGATCCTCTTTATTCTTAGAGTAAATTAGAATATCATCTATAAAGACAATTATAAATTTATCCAAATATGGCTTACATATTCAGTTCATCATGTCCATAAATGCGGCTGGGGCATTGGTTAAACCAAATGGCATGACAGTAAATTCATAATGGCCATACCTTGTTCTGAATGCGGTCTTAGGAATATCCTCTTTCTGTACCTTTAATTGATGATATCCTAACCTTAAATCGATTTTAGAGAAAAATCGAGCTCCTTGTATTTGATCAAACAGATCATCGATTCTCGGTAATGGGTACCGATTCATAATTGTGACCTTGTTCAATTCACGGTAGTCAATGCACATACGCATTGATCCGTCCTTCTTTTTAACGAATAAAATCGGTGCTCCCCATGGTGATGAGCTTGGCTGTATGAATCCTTTATCCAATAATTCGTCTAATTGTTTCTTCAATTCTTGCATTTCGGCGGGTGCCAAACGGTAAGGTGCTTTGGCAATCGGTGCTGTTCCTGGTATTAGATGAATTCTGAATTCAACTTCTCTATCTGGAGTTTGCCCTGACAATTCTTCCGAAAATACGTCTGAAAACTGGGATACTACTGGAATATCCTTTAATTCTTTTCCTTTAGTGTTAATAATTATAGAAATCAAATACACTAATGATCCTTTTCTTATGTAACTTGCTGTTTTCATCACAGAGATGAATTTAGTAGATTTGGTAGTTGTATATCCTTTAATTGTGATATTTTCACCTTTTGGTGAATTTACTTGTATTGACTTTTGATCACATAAAATACTGGCTTTATTGGCTATTAACCAATCCATTCCTAAAACGACATCGAATCCTGCCAAATTCATGGGGTAAAGGTTTGCAATAAATTTCTGATTTAAAATTTATATTCTTGCTCCCTGCAAGATTTCAGAAATCCTAACAGTTTCTTCATTAGCTGTCTCTACTAGACATTCTTGTGGTATTTTAGTTAATGATTGATTTAGAAATTTGTAAAATGATGTATTAATAAAACTTTGGTTCGAACCAGATTCAAATAATACTTTAGCAAAAATATCATTAACTAAAAACGTACCAGTGATCACATCCGGGATCATCTTTGCTTCTTCTGCCGTTAGAACAAATGCTCTAGCATTTTTAGTATTCTTGTTGTTTGTAGTCGGAGCTAATTTTGGACAGTTAGGCTTGATATGACCTTGTTCTCCGCAGTTATAGCATATCCTGTTGTTAGCTTTCTTCCTGCAGTCTTCTTCCTTGTGTCCCGATATTTTGAAAAAGTTACAGTATATGGAGCATCTTCCTGAATGCTTTCTTTTGCAATTCTTACAGTAAGGTGCAGATGTGGAACCTACATTTTTCCCACGATTAAAATTTCCAGAACGAAATTCTTGTGTGAGATTCTGGGTTAGGTTCCTCCTTTGATCCTCTTCTCGGGTACGGACTAACTCATCTGTCAAGGTATTTGCTAGTTCTACAGCTTCTTCTATGGTTTGAGGTCTAGCTGCCTTGATTACATGTCTTATCTCCCCAATTAATCCCCCGATATAACGGGAGATCAATAATGGTTTAGGTGATGCAAGGGTTGGCACTATTCTAGCATATTCAAAGAATAATTTAGTGTACCCCTTACTATCCACACCAGTCATCTTAAGGTTTAGGAATTTGTTTGCTATATGTTCCTTCTCATTGGGTGGGCAGAATTTCCTTTCTACCTTGTCCTTAAATTCTTCCCATTCCATATTGTAAGTTCTATCACTTCCTCTTGATTGAAGGATAGTGTTCCACCATTCTAGTGCTGAATTCTTAAACAGATTAGAAGCAAACATTATCTTATCTTCTTCAGCACACTTGCTTATTCTTAAGACTGCCTCAGTTTTCTCTATCCACCGTAGGGTTGCAATGGCCCCTTCGTTGCCCGAGAATTCCATTGGTTCACAAGACCAGAATTCTTTATAAGAACAACCGTAAGACACGGTTCTTCTCCTTTTGGGAATAGGCATTTGAAGTACAGGTCCATTGTTCACGCTGTGTTCTGGTTCGATTGGTCGCTTACTACTATGCTTACTCTTGTTATCGGCTTCCCTAACCGTTTGAATAATATATGGCATTGCATCTATTATTCCTTGTGCGACTATGTGTTGGATAGCACTATTATCCACTTGATTTCCATTGTTATTGATGCTCGGATTCTCATTAACCACGTTAATGTTACTTTGGTTATCAATATTCAGATTTCCTAGATTTCCTTCGTCGGCCATCTGAATTTTAAACATTTACCAATCATTAATAGAATAATTAAGTAGTTTAAGTAACAACCACATAATACACATATTGGTCAAAAACGTCGTGCATTGCGACTTTACTCTTTTTGCTATAGTATGCGTCAAATACACACTAAAACAGAAATTAAAATTACAATACTATTATGCCTCGTTAACCACAGAGTGGTCTGTACTATGATAGATTTATTAGTATTACACCTATATTTTATTTATTACTATTACCAACTTTACCATCTTCTTCATGGATATGGATTTCCCCCGAAATCCATCTGGCGCTCATCGTATTTCCATACGAGTTGCTCTCCTACATAGCTCATCCTCTCACTACTTTCTATGATTTCTTCTCCAAAATTTCGGAGTTCTTGCAAATTCTCTGCACTCATTGGGGGTGCAGGTACTGGTATTGGCTCTGGGTACTGAGGTACTGGATTCTCCTGAGGGTATGGTTTTTCCAAAATCTCCCTAATGTATTCATCGTTGTCAAAATAGGGATCTAGTGGGTCCAAACCTGGATATGCTGCTAAGTTCGGCAAGGTTTCTTCGTTTAAGTGACAGCGTGGCACATAATCCCTAAGATCATCAAACCATGGATCATAATTTGGATCTAGTGGATTAGGGGCTGGTATCCTAGGTATCTCCTCAGGGTTAAAATCATGCATTTCTACCTCCATTGGTTGAGTGAGAATCAAAGGTAAGGGTTGTGGGGCTACTAGTTGTTCCAGACTTGGGTCAGCAGCAGTTGTAGCTAGGATATGGAAATTAGCTAGGCTTCTATTAAGCATATCCTGTGTATGGGCATCTGACTCTCGCTTAACGGCTGCTAAGGCTCTTTGCTGTTGCAACTTTCGCATTCTTTTCCTACGTGCAAATGCTTCCTTACTGAACCATCCTCTCTTTTTATGAGGGAATGGCTCTTTCGACTGAGCTTTAAAGGTAAACATCCCTTCTTCCTGATCCGCAGAATACCCAGAAAGGGCAGGCTGTGAAGAGGTACCTTCACTCCTAGGTGAATCAGACAACTGACGACACATGTCTGAGGGTCCTTGATCACTCATACTGTAAACTAACAAATAGTCAAATAACACAAAACACATAATCACAAAAATTATTTCCTAACACAAAATTTAAATTTTAAGTGTCAGCAGAACACTTCTTTGACTTAGACCAGTGGCTAGGCTCTGATACCACCTTCTGTCGCAACCCCCGGTCCATTATCTGTCCCGGGAACGGGCGGACGCGAACTCAGAATTTCGGTGGTATCAGTTTGTTAATTTGGCAGCGGAAATTACATCAGGACCGTAGTTAGGAAATGTTTATCAGAGTAAAACCACCATATTTGATATTAATAATCACATGGGTAAAACCCAAGTTTCTTATTACAACATGTTTATAGGGATAAACCCTATTTTATTGAATTTAAAACACCGTCTTTTAGGTAACTTTTATAGCCACATTTTTCCCAAGCCTTCAGTGCTCTCCAGCTGGCTTTTTACTAATTGGCTGTCACATTGTGTTACCTGAAACGCGTTTTAAAAACATTTGTCAGTGGGAAATACTGGTGAGTGAATCCCAGTTTAATCAAGAAACATTTTATCAATTAACACAGTATTGAGAGCGATCACATTGTTTATTTCTACACAAATACTCATTCAGTACTGTCAATCCTGACTGGTGGGTCATATTACACATTGGCTAACTCGTTGTCCAATGGTAACGTATTGTCGTCCCGACTTACTACTCACAGTGTAGTAAATTTTGTATACAAAACCCCAACATACCAGCAGTAATTGAAGAACTACAAAGACTCAATCACCGCTTAATCACATTGTAAAACATTAAGGTTTTGTAAAACATTACAAAAAGTTTAACAAAAAGAGGATAAACTCACATTGCTATCTTAGGCTTCGCGTAAGGGTTTCCTGGGATTAATCAATAATTTACACAAATGTACATATGTTAGTATAATAACCCTTTGATAATATTAAGGATACCCTCCCCGAGACGGTATTCCAACAACTACGTTGGGCAGAACCACGACAGATGTTACGGAACCCTAAATCAATCAGGGAGCGTATCTAATACGAAACTGGGGTTATAATACTTACAACGGAGCAGAACCTCGCTAATTAGGGGGTATAATACTCGAATATAAAGCCTACTATTCAGAAATTGAGATTGAGAAAGAAAGAAATGAACGACGGAAAACGAAAACCCGTTGCTTTCTTATATAGGTGCTGATCTCGGTTCTCTCGCGGCCCGCGTAAGAGTAGCCTAAGGGCTACGCGGCCCGCGTCAAAGCTAGTCAACGGAGTAGCTTGTCCGGCTCATCAGGTAGGTCCGCCACGATGATGACACGTGTCATCACCAGGCTGCGCCACTATCTTGATCTCACGCGGCCCGCGTAAACTAACGGGGTGACTTACGCGGCCCGCCTAGACTTAAAATTCACAGAAATTAGGTCTTAGCCTTGATACCGCCCGCGTAAAGGTTGGGGTGGGTCTACGCGGCCCGCCTCAACTTAATAAACAGATTTTAATTTATTTTTAATGCTATACTGTATTTCGGGCTTGGTTTTTACATACGGGGTGTATTTCAAGACATATTGGGACATTTTAAAATATAATGGGGTGTCGTAAATTATTATGAGGGTGTCAGTTTATTGAGGATTGTTACAAAAAGATATGGTTGAATAAAAGCGATGTACTACGCTAAGACAACCAAATAAACCGAAGCGAAGTTTTAATGCATACCGGAAGGGGTGTAATGGTAACGACTTCGGTAAAACACCCGGTTCATGGGTAAGGATTTAAACACATGTGTAGACCGAGAAACGGGAACGCGTAGGGAAAAGCCAAAAGACTAGGGTTTCGAGTCATGACTAAAAGACGGTAAGATACTGAAATAAGAAATTTTGATAAATTACGTTCAACCAATTTAAAGTTGAACGGGTTGAACAAAGAATGAAGTTTGACATTCATAAGTAATGAATTTTCACGCGACAAATAGAACGAATATAATAAAGGATAATGCTTGCTAAAGTAAGTAAGCGCAAACCGAGTATGAAGGGAATTAGAAAATCTTAAACACACATAAGGCCGGAGATGGCAAAATAGAATACCTGGATGACAGGGTATGAAGTGACGGCGACTAATTAGTCTAGCCGGTAAAACTATTCAAAGATAGGAAAATGTCATGACAAATGCAAAGCGCTTGTCAACAAAAGACAAGCGCGGGATAAACATGTTCACAGATTGATGAGACAAAGTGGTCAAGAGACAACTCGGTCAATTAGGATAATGCATATAAGCTAAAAAAATATAAATAAATAACGGCCCGCGAGGGCTTACACATGAAAGATGTACGCGTCAATATAAATGAAAACGTTAGATCGAAAACAACGAATGAATGTCGTGAAAAACGAAACTAAGTTCGTTTAGTCTAAATTAAAAGAAATACGTAAATAAGGTTTCGGGGACGAAACCTCTTTAAGGGGGTAGACTTGTAACACCCCCGAAAACGAGTTTGGTAATCAAACCACGTTAATACTAAAAGACGGGTAAAGTACCATTAGTAGTAAAAGTAACTCGGTAAATATTAGTATTTAAATAAATAAACCTAATATTAAATAAAAGTTGAACGAAAACTTTTGAGGAAATAAAAGTTTATAAACGGCCCGAGATAACGGGACTTAAAATAAACAGAGTCGTAACCGAAGATATGAATCTTTATGTTATAAAATTTAATGACGTTAATAAATGAAATGAACTAACTAGGAATAAAAATAACCTAGTTAGATAGAAGTCTTGTGATAATACATTAGTGTGTTAGAAACACCTAAAATAAGAACCAGACAATAGTTGGGGGACCAAAGTTGTTAAGTTTGAAACCTAAATTATTAAAACAAAATAAACTACACCAAACACACACTTAAGTGTGTCTGGTCGATTAAAAGCACAGGGCGAACAAGGATTCCCCCACCAATCCCTAGTTCTTGCCAAATTGATCAAATTGAAGGCTTTAATCAGTTCCAAATCGACTTTCAAACACAAATTAGTGATCACCTCGCTGAAGGGATCATAAGGTATGCAAAATTTTAGTGTTTTGATTCATCTCAAATTCTAGGTAAATTGTGAAAATCGAAATTTGAGCTTCATTATGTGATATTTAGATGAAACTTGCAATGAAAACAAGTTTAAGAGTGAATCCTAGTTGATAATTTGCAGGAATCATGTTTGAAATTTTGAAATTTATGATAACCCATTCATAGGTTAAATGGGTTTTACAAATATGATGAACACAAGAATTATGATTGTCAAAACTAGTATTACTTGATTTCTATATGAATATTTTGGTGATTGTATGCATGCTTGTCAAGATGGAATCGGAATACATGATTATAATTGGCGAAAATGACAAGTTGTGAACTTGATTGTAAATATGTAAAAAATTATGCCCATTAGGTGTTTGTTAAAATGCCCATTAGGTAGTATGGTGTTCAGCTTTGACCTGTGAACAAGTTAGACACTTGGCAACATAAGCTGCTATATGCTTTTTCATTCCTATCCACCAGAAATTCTTTCTTAAGTCTTGATACATTTTATCACTTCCAGGATGTTTCGTATATTTAGACTTATGGGCTTCTTCTAATATTTTGTTACGTAGGTTTCCTAGTTTAGGTATCCAAATTCTTTTCTGATGGAATCTCCAAATTCCATATGTTCCTTCTTCTAATTCCTTAATCATTCCTTTCAATTTCTCAGTATCATCCTTGATTACTGATTCCTGTGCCTTTCTAATCTGTTCGTTTATATCTATCTGCAGATTTAAATTAAGAGAACGTACTTTTTTTGGTTTTTCATGATAATTCCGACTTAAAGCATCGGCTACTACTTTAGCTTTTCCTGCATGATACTGGATATTACAATCGTAATTACTTAGTATCTCCATCCAGCGTCTTTGTCTCATATTTAACTCTTTTTGCCCGAAAACATATCTTAAACTCTTATGATCAGTGAAAATGGTAAACTTACTACCGTAAAGATAATGTCTCCAAATTTTCAGGGCAAAAATTATAGTTCCTAATTCTAAATCATGGGTTGTATAGTTTTCTTCATGATTCTTAAGTTGTCTAGATGCGTAGGCTATAACCTTTTGACGTTGCATTAATACACATCCATAACCTAATTTAGAAGCATCAGAATAAATTACAAAATCTTCAGTTCCTTCTGGTAATGCTAATATGGGTGCGTTGGTCAATCTTTGCTTAAGGATTCTAAAGGCTTCTTCTTGTTTTGGTCCCCATTCAAACTTAACTGGCTTACAGGTTAGTTTTGTTAAGGGAATGGCTATTCTAGAAAATCTCGGATGAATCTTCTATAATAACCGGCTAGTCCTAGAAAACTTCTAACCTCTGTTGGTGATTCAGGGGTTTTCCATTTAGTAATCGCTTCAATCTTTGTGGGATCCACATGAATTCCTTCATGATTAACTAAATGTCCAAGAAATTGTACTTCTTCTAACCAAAACTTGCATTTTGAAAATTTAGAATAAAGCTTTTCTTTTCTCAGCAAATTTAGAAGTGCATGCAGATGCGCTGCATGTTCCTCTTTACTTTTAGAATAAATTAGAATATCGTCTATAAAGACAATTATGAATTTATCCAAATATGGCTTACATATTCGGTTCATCATGTCCATAAATGCGACTGGGGCATTGGTTAAACCAAATGGCATGACAGTAAATTCATAATGGCCATACCTTGTTCTAAAAGCGGTCTTAGGAATGTCCTCTTCTTGTACCTTTAATTGATGATATCCTGAACGTAAATCGATTTTAGAAAAGAATCGAGCTACCTGTAATTGATGGGTACCGATTTTTAATCGTGACTTTATTTAATTCACGGTAATCAATGCACATACGCATTGACCCGTCTTTCTTTTTGACGAATAAGATCGGTGCTCCCCAAGGCGATGAACTTGGCTGTATAAATTTTTTTCCAAGAGTTCGTCTAACTGCTTCTTCAACTCTTGCATTTCTGCGGGTGCCAAACGGTAAGGTGATTTGGCAATGGGTGTTGTTCCTGGTAGCAAATGAATTCTGAACTCGACTTCTCTATCTGGCGGTCCTGGTAATTCTTCTGGAAATATATCTGAAAATTGAGATTCTACAGGGATATCTTTTAATTCATTTCCTTTAGTGTTAATGATTATGGAAATCATATACACTAATGATCCTTTTCTAGCATAACTTGCTGTTTTCATTACAGAGATGAATTTTGTGGATCTAGTTGGCTTATTTCCTTTAATTGTGATCTTTTCACCTTTTGGTGAATTTACTTGTATTGACTTTTGATCACATAGAATACTGGCTTTATTGGCTATTAACCAATCCATTCCTAATACAACATCAAATCCTGCCAGATTCATTGGGTAAAGGTTTGCAATAAACTTTTGATTTAAAAATTCTATTCTTGCTCCCTGCAAGATTTCTGTAAGCTTAATGGTTTCTCCATTTGCTGTTTCTACTAAACATTCTTGTTGGAGTTTAGTTGATAGTTGATTGAGAAGTTTGCAAAATGAAGTATTAATAAAACTTTGGTTCGCACCAGAGTCAAATAATACTTTGGCAAAAACATCATTAACTAAAACCGTACCGGCAATCACGTCCGGAATCATTTTGGCTTCTTCTGCAGTCAGAACAAATGCTCTAGCATTCTTAGTAGTCTTGTTGTTTGTTGCCGGAGCTAATTTCGGACAATTTGGCTTGATATGACCTTACTCTCCACAATTGTAGCATATCTTATTGGTGGGTTTCTTCCTGTAGTCTTCTTCCTTGTGTCCAGATATTTTGCAAAAATTGCAGTATATGGAGCATCTCCTAGAATGCTTCCTTTTGCAATACTTGAAGTAAGGTGCAGAAGTAGAATCTACATTTTTCCCACAATTGGAATTACCGTAGCAAAATTCTTGGGTAAGCTTTTGAGCTAGGTTCTTCCTCTGGTTTTCTTCTTGGGTACGTACCAGTTCATCTGTCAAGGTATTTGCTAGTTCTACCGCTTCTTCTATGGTTTGTGGTCTAGCTCCCTTGACTACATGCCTAATTTCACTGATTAATCCCCAGATGTAACGGGAGATTAACACTGGTTCAGGTGATGCTAGGGTTGGCACTATTCTAGCATATTCGAAGAATGTAGTAGTGTAACCCTTACTATCTACTCCAGTCATTCTTAGGTTTAAGAATTTATTTGCTATCTGTTCCTTTTCATTGGGAGGACATAATTTCCTTTCTATCATATCCTTAAATTCGTTCCATTCCATACCATAAACCCTGTAAATTCCTCTAGATTGGAGGATTGTGTTCCACCATTCTAACGCTGCATTTTCAAACAGATTGGAAGCAAACATTATTTTATCTTCTTCTGCGCACTTGCTTATTTTTAAGACTGCCTCAGTCTTTTCTATCCAGCGTAGAGTTGCAATGGCCCCTTCATTGCCAGAGAATTCTATTGGTTTACAGGACCGAAATTCTTTGTAAGAACAACCATAAGACATGGTTCTTCTTCTTTTTGGAATTGGCATTTGAAAAATGGGTCCATTGTGCACGCAGTGACTAAGTTCAGTATGGGTTCGCTTACTCCCATTATCACTTTTATTATTATTTTCCGCGTCCCTAACATTTTGGATGATAGCTGGCATAGCATCTCTAATTCCTTGGGTTACAATGTGTCGAATTTCACTGTTATTTATTTAATTTTCATTATTCTGGTTTTCCGGATTTGCTGCATCGGCCATCTGGATTTTAAACAATTACCAAGTATTAATATCGCATGAAAATATCCAATGCAACAATCACACAACAAGCATGTTGATCCAAAATCGTCGAACATTGTGACTTACTCTATTTTATATTATGCATCTATATATATTACAAATACAACTGGAATAAAATACAATACTAGTATGCATCACTAACCACAAGATGGTCTATACTACAATATATATATATATTATTAGTGATAGGGGTTCATCCAAAACTCCATATTACGCTCGTCATATTTCTAGACGAGTCGTTCCCCTATCTGTCTCATCCTCTAACTTCCTTCTAATATCTCCTCACCAAAGGTTCGGAGTTCTTGCACATTCTCAGTGCTCATGGGTGGTGCAGGTGCTGGTATGGGATCTGGGTATTGTGGCATCTGTTCTTCCTGAGGGTATGGATTCTCTAGAATCTCCCTGATGTATTGGTTATTATCATAATATGGGTCTAGGGGATCCAAATCGGGATAGGGTCCTACTAGGTCTTGCATGGGCTCCTCTATGGGGATTGGGTAACGTTGCTGGTAATCCCTATGGTCGTCAAACCATGGGTCATAGTCTGGATGAGGGGATGTAGGTACCCTAGGAATCTCAGTTGGGTTTAATTCAACTTCCATGGGTTGTGTGGGAAATAGTGGCAAAGGCTGGGGTGCTATGAGTTGCTCTAGATTAGGGTCGGCAGCGGTAGTAGCTAAAATGTGGAAATTAGCTAGTCTCCTGTTGAGGATATCCTGGGTTTGCGCATTCATTTCTCTATTGGCCGCTGCTGCTGTTGTTGCATTTTTTCTTATCCTCTTTCTACGTTCATGAGCTCCTCTGCTGAACCATCCTCTCTTCTTAGGAGGGAATGGCTCCTCAGATTGAGCCTTGAACACGAAAATTTCTTCTTCGGTATCAGCCGAATACCCCGAGGGGGTGGGCTATGAAGAGGTGCCTTCATCCCTAGGTGAACCGAACAGTTGACGGTAAGCGTCTGAAGGTCCTTGGTCACTCATGCTGTAAACTAACAAATTGTCAAATAACACAAAATAATAATCTACATGTATGCACATAGTCTCATTGATTATTTCCTAACAAAATTGATAATTCAATTGTCAGCAGAACACTTCTTTGGCTGGAATTAGTGGCTGTAGCTCTGATACCACCTTCTGTCGCAACCCTCAGCCCCTATCTCCAGGGATCGGGCAGACGCGAACTCAGATTAAGTGGTATCATTGGTTATCATTATTTGGCAGCGGAAATTTCATCAGGACCGTAGTTAGGAAATATTTTATCAGAGTAAAATACCACAATTTTATATTAATAAACACATGTGTAAAACCCAAGTTTCTATTACAAACATGTTTATAGGGATAAACCCTAATTTATTGTATTTAAAACATCGTCTTTATTTAGGTAACTTGTATAGCCACATTTTCCAAGCCTTCAGTGCTCTCCAGCTGACTTCTAATTGGCTTTCACATTTTGTTACCTGAAACGCGTTTTAAAAACATTTGTCAGTGGGAAATACTGGTGAGTGAATCCCAATTTAATCAAGAAGCAATTTATCCTTTAACGGTATTGAGAGCAATTACAATGTTTATATCTACACAATTACTCATTCAGTATTGTCACTCCTGACTGGTGGGTCATATTACACATTGGCTATCTCATTGTCCAATGGTAATGTGTTCCACATTTTGTATACAAAACCCCAACATACCGACAGTAATTGAAGAACTACAAAGACTCAATCACTGCTAATCACATTGTAAATTATTTAAGGTTTTGTAAAAACATTTTGAAAAATGTTCATAAAAAGGAGATTACTCACATTGCTACTTTAGACTTTTCTTGGTGGATTCCTGGTTATAATCTATTAATTAAACAATGCACACGTGTTAGTATAATAACCCAATATTTACATTAGTTATACCCTCCCCGAGACAGAACTCCAACGACTACGTCGGGCAGAGACTCGACAGCCGTTACGGAGCACTAGATCAATCGGACAGTGTATCTAATACGTAACCGGGGGTTAAAATACTTACAACGAGGCAGAACTTCGCTATTTTAGTGGGTATAATGCCCTGAAGTTATGTATACTATGCAGAATTTTGAGAGAGAAAGTTGTGTGTGAGCGTCGGAAACTGAATGCCGAAGCTCCCAATTTATAGGAGCTGATCTGAGCTTCCTCGCGGCCCGCGAAATAGGGTACATAGGGCCTAGCTTGGCCCGGTCATGGGCTTAGCTTCGACACGAGTTGTGCCACATGGCAACTCAGGGTGCCGCCTGGTGGGTTAGCTGTCGCGGCCCGCATAAGAGACCACTAAGGTCTTCGCGGCCCGCCAGGAACCATTAAAAATTGTTTTCATTTTTATTTTATAAAATTAAAGGTATTAAGGGCTATTTATCGTATACGGGGTGTATTTTAAGACATATTGGAGCGTTCTAAATATATTAGGGGTGTCGGCAATAATTTTGGAGGGTTGTTATAATGTGAGATGTTGTTGATTTGCTAAATCACAACAATAAACAACAACTTGAGTTAAAGTCGTTACTAAACCTGTTCCTAAATTGCATACATCTAAAATCGAACAATTTGGATATAACTAGATAATTGATGTGCGGAGTTAATCATAACTAATATGAGTCATCACAAAGCCCCTGCTAACGCTTAACAAATACGTGGAAATCCGACATACAAACAAATTAATATGGCATAGAAACTAAATTATACAACACTTCTTGAGATAATACGATTACTTATTTGAAAAGTTTCTACATGTTTCATAAACAAGAGACATAACCAACCCTAGACCTAGTTGGTTATCCACCAACCCTAAAAGCTAGATGTTTGTTGTGCAAATGCGATTACGGAACATTTTCTTCTTAAAGGAAACGTAACTTCAACTCTGCTACATCAATCTCGACAACCATTCATATATAATAAACCTATAGCTCTATATTTGGAGATGATTATTGTAACACCTCGGAGATTCATGATGAATAGTATGGCAACACGTGTCCATTTAACTCTCAAATAATCCCGGTAAGTTGGACGTGAGGGACCAAATACATAAATATGTGGAAGGATGGAAGTGAAGGAATTAAACATGACAAAATGCCAATTTTTTTGCTTCTAAAGGTCCCTTACGGACCGCAAACGCAACGCATTGTTAGTTGCATTTTTAGGCACATTTTTATAGCACATTAATATTAAAATCTTGTCACATATCATGCATATATCATAGTCATACCTCATTATTTTGTAAAACACTCGTTTTCGCGGAATGGAATCTACTTTGGATTGTTTGTGATGTTTTTTTGTATATGTGGAACGATCGCCATAGATCACAATGGGCATGGGAAGGCTTAGGAGTCAAAAAGGAATAATGTGGTTAAACGTTGGAAACATAATGGAAGGTGTCAAATTAATAAGAGCTCAAGAAAATAAAGATTTAAATGGACCTACAAGTTAAATCTGGGGCGAGACCAGCCATTTTCAAGAAAAATTGAAGTTATGAAATTGGCATTTAAGTTAACGAATTTTAGTTGTACTAAAATTTAATGATGGAAATTAAAGCAAAATTGTGGGGCTGAAAGTTTTGTTTTCATGGGCTAAATGAAATTTGGTGGATCAGCCCACAAAAGAAAGAAAAAGAAAACAAACGTAGAGGAATGCTTGGAAATTAAAGGGGGTATATATTATCTTGAATGAGATTTGAGGGAAGGGGACACATAATCGTTCACAACGATCTTTGACAGCTGCAATTTTTGAGTTGGAGATCAAGAGAAGCAACAATTCAGATTTTGGGGAAGTAATTTTGGTTTGTTAGTTTATGCTTTGTTTCGTATTTGACTTGATTGTTTTAGCCACCATGTCTGGCTAGACTTTTATAGTTTCAACGTTAGGGTTTATTTTCTTTGATATGGTTCATAACTTATGTGAAACGAGCACGTTAGATTCAATTATTTTAGTGGTTTGTTTGTGTGATTCTTGTTTTTAATACGGATCCAATCCGGAAAAAATATTTGATTATTAGTAAACCTGATCAATTTATTAATTTTTCTAATAAAGTTCATCAAGATTTTAATCTCTAATCAGATTTTAAGTTTTAATAAAAGGAACAATGTCACACCCCGATATTTCCACGTATTACCGGTGGGCCCGGTGGGGAGTATCGTGACGTAGTTGATATCATCATAGTCAAACAACACAACATATAAATGCACAGCGGAAGCAAAAGATAGATTTATTTCAACCGAATAAAATTGTAATATTAAGTATCACAAAACAGTTGAAACAGATCCACAGGCGGATCAAATAAAAAGGAAAACAGTTCAGCAGACTTTGACATCTAGAGTTGCGAGACTTGATTATTGATGCCTGGAGTAGCCAGCCTATTACGTATAGTACCTGCACTTAGCCTTTTTGGAAAATACGTCAGTTTACACTGGTAAATACAACTTAACTGACTCATTTTGAAAAGAGTTTGAAAGTTGATCTGAATGCACTTCGGCAAAAATATCTTTATAACTTGGGATAACTATTAAAAATAATCTTGTATACAGTTTTACTTATTTGTCGTCCATTAGGGCCGGTTTGTAGGGCCGGTCTAGATTAATTGACACGCCACAGGTATAATGCCCACAAGGATTATTTCCTTTAAGTAGATTACCAGTTTTTACATAATGCATCTGTCAGGTGTACGCCTACACCCCGTGCTTAGGTCGTGGCCATTTCTTTGAATGATGCCAAGGATATCCGGGACATGGTCATTTAACCCCCAAGGGCCATACACCAAATAATACAGAATAAAATGAGTTATGTAATTACATTAATCACAATCCGATTTAAATGACTACATACCCGACCAAGCGGTATTATTATAATACCGTATCCCAAGCCCGTATAGGGAAAATAAGTTAAGAGTATTTACCTGAGCAAAGTATAAATCAAATACAGCAAGTGCCCGTAGCTTTTACTGGGCTCCTAATCTAGAACGAAGGTTTTAATAACCTATTAGAATCCTAACGGGTCTTTAATTAAGCTTAGACTTAGACCGGTTAGTTTTCAAAAGGAATACACGGTTCAAACGCATGATAAAGCGAAGACCGGTTTAGAATGTGGTTCTGACCCGACAAGCTTGTATGCTTGTTTAATATGGGTAACTTAAACACATTCTGGATTTTGAGATGAAAACGATATGGTTTGACCCGTTTTGGCTAAATTATGCAAACTAGTTACAAAAGGCGATCCGAATGCGAAAAGTGCGTAACGAGTAACCAAATGAGTCATATACAGGTTTCCTAAGTTAATATGCCTTAAATATGTTGTGATATCAGTAAGATATCTTCTATTATGCCCCAAATGAATTTAAACTAAAATTATGCACCGTAAGGGCATTTTGGTCATTTTAAAGGTTATAAAAGAGTTTAAAAATTAATTTGAGTTTCGGGTCTGATGTAATCAGTAAAAATACTTAATTTACTAAGTTATATCAGTAGGGTATAACCTATGTGTGAAATTTATCATTTCTAACCATACTATGCACCGAAGGGCATTTTGGTAATTTCACTTAAGCCTAAAAGGTCAAAACTGGAAATCTGAGTTTAAAACTTTTGCTCACTGTTATAATATAATAATTTACTTAAAATATCAGTAGGCATCCAACTTATATGTTTAAAATATTTTTGATGCATACTATGCGTTAAAAATGCTTAAAAAGGCTATTTGGAGCCATTTCCGGGTTCTATATAGAAAGCTGATATTTTTATTATTCCAGAAGGTTTAAAATAATTTAGTTATCATATAAAATCAGTAGCAAAAGGTTTGGGGTCAAAAAGATATGTAAAACTCATTTTATAGCCCAAAAGGGCAAAATCGGTAATTACCGAAATAAGGTTACAACCCTATGTTATGCTCAGCCTAAAATTTATTAAAAATCTTTAAAAATCCCAAAATATTATTTTATATCAGTAGGTAAAAATTTTGATATCAGAAAGTGGGTTAAACTAGGCTATATGCTAATTACGCCGTTTAATTAATAAAAGCTTTCTAATTACGCTATTAAGCATAACTCTTAATCTAGACCTCAAACTGATGTCAAATTTTAGGGACAAGTCAACATTTTCAGTAACTAAGGTTTCGAGGGACAAGTCAACATTTTCAGTAACTCTTAATCTAGACCTCAATCTGTAACTAAGGTTTCTATTCTTTTACATTTTCAAAAAATCACATTTTAAGGTCATATGGGCATAATAGTCAACATATAAGCAATTAACGGGAACATGCATACGAATCGGGTAACTATTGAACCAAGGTGTATAATCACAGAGGGTTATACTAACATGAAACCTGGTCCAAATAAGGCTCTAAGGTATTTCTAAAACATGCTACAATGGGTCAGAATCGAAAGTCAAAGCGAAAGTCAAACTATTCGACTTTCGGTTCCCAACCTAGCCTAAACTGAAAATTGTCGGGTTGAACATGTTTAGACATGTTCTTACATTAATTACCAAGTTATATTAATGATAAAACAGGTTACATAGCTTCTACATTGCTAAATATGCATTAATTTGAAATTAAGCTTTCTGTTGACTTTTTAATATTAAGTTTGACCCGACAAATGACCTAGTTAGAGTGGGAATCAGAGAGTACCCTTTTAAGGGTTTATTACCCACATAATTACCTACTTATAGGTACTTTTAATTCGAGATTTGACTGAACAATTATTGATTAATCTCGAAGTCAAACCTTAATTACGACGGTTTGACTTTAAGCTAATTAACTAAGCTAAACTGAATTAAGGATGATTAAGGACACTTACAAAGGTCCTAAGTATGATTTGTAACTTAAAGGAACTTGCTTGCTGACCAGGGGAGCTCCAGAGACCAGCTTGAAGTGAGTTGCAAATGAAAGACCAAATGTTGCAACCTTGCGTTTCTTATATAGGACTTAGAATTCTCTAGGAGCATTACAACAAGGTCTACTAGTGATCACTGATGATTCCCAGGTGTCCCTATGTTGCCAAAACCAGTTGCCAAGTCTCTGATTTCGAAAACCACTCATATAAGGCGGTGCAACAGGCTGAACAGGCAGTTGTCCATTTTCTGCTGCCAGCGACGGTCTTACGGACCGTAAGCTAAAGTCCTTACGGACCGTAAGCACCTCTTACGGACCGTAAGCTTTTCGCTTTGTGGTCCGTAACCGACCTTCATCTGAAATGCCTAGTTACCAGCCTTACGGACTGTAAGCCCTTGGCCTTGAGGTCCGTATCCGCTTTAAATTTAAAAATCGCTCAGCTCCGCCATCTTACGGACAGTAAGGGTTAGCCTTTGCGGTCCGTAAGCCTTCATCAGAAGACAAAAATTTGTTAATTTTAAGATCTTGACCATGCAACTTTGGAATTTTCGAATCACCTGCTTCCTTTTCAGTGTAGGGACCATATTACCCGACTTTTGCATGGTTTTGTCATGCACTTACACATCTTGGAATCTTACGGAGAGTCTTGTCATGTATTTGAACAAAGTTTGATTCTTTTGAACAAGAATTTTAATTATAAACAATGTTGTAACATTATTTAGATACCCAAATCTTTATAACTGAATTTATTCATTATAGGAATAACCGGCTCTAACTAGATCAGATGTTTATCGTATTGATTAGGGTCTTGGGATTTATAATTTGGTCGCTCAGAGGTGTTTATTAACATGTCGACACTTTTTAAATCCTACCATACATCTTCCAAATTTTAACTCGGTTTCCTGATGACGTGACCGTGTCGTCCCGATCAGTCAAAACCCCAATTAAACCTAGGTAGCTAGGGTAAGTCGGGTATCGTATCCACGAAGAGCAGGTGGTCTGTATCGCACAACCCGTTCGATTAGTTAGACTATTTACAAACAATGTACAACGTGATTATGAAGTTTGCTAATTTTATTTGTTTAGTTGATTTGAAAATAAATCGGAATGAACCGACAATGGGTATTATCTAAAACACTTTTGATTAATTAAAATTGCAACTAAAATACTAACTAGAAAGTTGAAACAAGAATTGAGAATACGGATCACACCCGGTTCGATAATTGCAAGACCTAGGGTTCCTACATGTTTTAACTTGATTCAATTGCATATAGTGATTAATGGATTACTATCACGAAGCTTAGGTGCCAATTGCTATCAACGTCATAGACAACGGACCGTAATGCACTTCGTTGCCTCGGACATGTAAATCCTAACCTACGATAAGGCATAAGTGCACAAATTCATTTCGCAAAGTCATAACTTTATCATCGTTCGACAATTCAAATGCACGACAATTATCATAAGTTTCAAATACTAAACAATTTGTCACAAAACCAAATTAAAATACAAATGTATAAACCCTAGAAATCTTACAACATCTACACCGGGGTGAATCCGCAGAGACTAGCCGTTCATGGTTGGGTGGACGCGATCACCGGCTTGAGATGAGGTTGAAGGCATGATCGATTTGGTTCAGAGGTGGGAATGATGATGTTGATCCGTCATTAGAGCCCCTCCCATCGATCCCCTTTGTGAACCGTGGCTGCCAAATCGTGATAATGGGTTGCCCTCTAATTGTCCAATGAAAGGCTCCCCAATCGATGATGATCCTCCAAACTCCCCGGCCCAAAACTGTATCATGTCCTTTCTACCTATTCGGCCCAAAAAGGGAAGTCAACACAAATCCAATATGTCGCCCACTAATGCCTTTCACATATCCATTATGTATAGATGTTGATGATGTGAGGTGCCGTCATGTGTGTGATATTGCATTGATGATGATGATGTGATTTTTCCTATTGCTGCCAACATGTGCCTATCTCACGTGATGTCTCCCCTATTTCCTTTTGATAAGACTTGATCTTTTTATTAAAATTATGGCCTCCATATGCACATGAGTTTTTGTTTCCCAATTTGTCCTTTGTGCATGTCTTCTGATCACATGATGGCTTAGGGTTTTAAACCCATTTAAACCTTCCAACATAAAATATGTGCGATGACTATCAACCGTAGCCTACGGTTAAAACCGTAGGTTACGGTTTTCATATTCTGTTTCTTTGTTTATTCTTGGCCGTAGGTTACGAGATGGAACCATAAGCTACATATTAACTTTCACATAATGACACATCACCCCCTGGACTTCATGGTTTCACGTTTCTTTCACATTCAAGCTATCACTCGACCCGAACAATTCCCGTTTAGCATGGTATCTCTTTAATAATCATCTGTGTTACGCGTTTAACCTGCAAATCCACAAACTTGCGTAGTCAACATATTCAAAGCGTATAATCAACTAAACGGCCATAAATATATAATATAACACACTTTAACATCCGGGTTTCACACACTCCATCACCTGACATGTTTATCTTACATGACACGTGTCTTTATTCTATTGGGTATGATTTTACGAGGTGTTACATCCTCACCCCCTTAAAAGAAATATCGACCTCAAGATTTACTGGAACAAATGAGGTTACTTTTCTTTCATGGTAGACTCTACCTCCCACGTATATTCGGAACCTCTGCGGGCATCCCATTTAACCTTTACGATAGGTATATGCTTCCTTCGAAGCTTTTTAACTCGTCGATCCTCAATCGACTGTAAGTCCCCTATTCGTATGGATCTTTCATAGAATTGTCAATCTAATCAAGAGTGCGGAATCCTCTTGATCAGAATATAGCAGAAAACGTGTAGAAGAACAGAAACAGCAATTCCAATCAAACCGGGTTTCTATTGATTATCGATTACGAGAATTACAATCAATCAAACCCTAACCAACTCCAAATTCGTCCAAGCCTAATTGCTCTCACGAAAATACTCACAAACTCTGTTTTGGCTGATTAACCTAAACCCTAAAGCAAAGCCTTGTTTATATAACATAAGGTTGCTACTTGGGCTAGAGTTTCCTACATGGGCAAGGCCCAAATCGTCCCCCTAGACCCAATGTGGGTTTTGTTTAGCCCAAACTCTATTATCTCACTAATACAAAGCTAAACCCGCTAACTATTTATCATTTATCTAATTACAAGATATCCAAAGACCAAATCTAAGCTGTTGTCACAAACATGCACCAACAAACTCCCCCTTGATAATAGCTTCATAAAATAACTTTGTCTTCACTCTTCTTGCAATCTTCATGTAGTCTTGCACTGTCTTTGGTCTTTGGATAGCTTCAGCTTCAACAGCTTCTGTCAGCAACAGACCCCCCCTAAGCTGATGCATCCAATCACCAAATCTTCAAAAACTTTAGCGTTTGAGTAAACTCCAGTTCATCATTTGTAAAGCAATCTTCAAACTCTTCATCTTTGTCTGCAACATAGAAAGGAGGTTCTACCATGCATCCAATCAAACTCTCATCTCTTCACAGCAACTCATCACTTTAACTTCTCAACAACATACCGCTTCAATCTGTATACTATAAAACAAACACCTCGAGAAACCATAAGAATTTTTCAACAAAGTTAAATAAATTATTATTTTTCAAGAGATAGTTAAACTGTATCACAGATTAAGCATTTTCAATTTATCACCAACACGCAAAACTTTTTAATCACACACCCTATAACCCGCATGATTTAAAAATTTTGAACTCACTTTCTAACACCGTCTCCCCTTATCAGTAACAATTCCTCCAAGAATAACAGTTTTCCGTACGTTAAGAATTTTAAACAGAAAAACACACTATTTTTGGATTTTTATATTTTTATATTTTCTGAAAGCAAGTTAATACAAAAGCAATAAACACTCTATTTTTGTGAGAATCACTGGTAAGAAGATCATATCTGCAAAATCAAACTGTTTTCACACTATTAGATAATTCTTTATTTAATTTTTCATGAAAAGCAGTTCAAGACGATTACCAGTATGTTTGTCCTCTTAAACAAAATGCATGAACATTTAAAGTACCATTACCGTATGATACGTTAAGGTAATTTTAATATACTGAAATACTAGTGTGTCCCACTTCAGGATATACCCCCGCGATCAAGGTATGCACAAAGATTCATCGTAGTAGGTGAGTATACTGAATTCATCCGTTTTGTTTTTCAACGTTTAGATAATTGGTGAACAGGTCAGTACTTCCGTACAACAAAGAGACCAAAATATCTAACGAGGGCTAAGACAAATACCATTTTTTGGTACGATTTATGCATTTTGCACATTGTGAATGACTCTCTATGAGAGCTTCTTCATTTAAGGGTTTTGGCATTTTTAGCTCTTTTAAGATATCCTGGGTGTGTCTAGGTCAGCATGTATCTGGATGCAGCAGAAGGACACCCCTGATATCCCCAGATGAAAAATCAGTATAAAGACCCAAAACTTCAGATTTTGGCAATCTAACAACGCAAGATTTAAGGTCATTAAACCATACACCACTGATGTGTTACCCACTCATACTCAGTTCAGTTAGGTTTATATCACATTGGTAAGTTGATTATTTCATGCTTTTTGCCTACTGGTACATCATATGATGAAGCTGCTATCACACTTAAGCAATTTAATTTAGTTTCAGTGTGACAGTCTAACTTGCTGATGTACTATCATTTCTCCTTTTTCACACAGTGATAACTCATTTTTTATTTTCTATTTTTTTATGTTTTTGATTTTTCAATGTTTTTGTATTTTTGATTTTTAAGAAAGCAGTAAACTATTTACAAAATTCTTATGAAAAACCCGGTATTCAGGATTCCTCATCCCGTTGAGTTTGACTAAATGTTCAAAGCGAGCCCTGTCAAATGCTTTAGTATAAAGATCTGCCAGGTTATCTAGTGTGTCGACTCAGCACTTTGAACTTCAATTTAAATCATTTAACATATATATATCAACAATCTCACATCCCCCGTCATGTGCCTAGAGCAGCCACTATCAACATAAGTTGATAATCCTCCTTAGCAGCTCCTGCACACACCAACTAAGAAATTAGTTAGATTGGGGGACCCAAGCCTTAATGGTCTTGGGTCGTCCAAATTCACCAACCACTTGAACATCCATCCAATATCCATTACTCCTAACAGGAGTCTTGGATCTCAGACCTGTTGATGGAATTTGATTTTGATTTCCATAAGGTCTCTGGTCCTGAGGGTTCCTAAATATGTTTGGACTATTTGACCTTTGGAAATTTTGATTTTGATACCTTGAGTTTTGATTCCAAGAAGCTTGATTGTTATAATTTCTAAAGCCATTGTTATAAAAAGTTCGACCACCATTATATTGGTATCGATTTTGATATTGACCTTGACTTCTGAAATTATTTGAATTATAATTGTTCATTCTTGGTGAACTGCTTCTAGGTCTCTCATATCTGCCTGGTGGAGATTTAGGCTGAAATCTTGGTTGATTTCTTTGAAAACGAGGAACTTGTGGAGTTCCTTTTTCAGCCTTATCTACACCAACAGCAACACCCTCTGGTTGCTTAGGAGCAGATTTCTTTGGAGAATTTGCAACTTTCCCCTCATTATCACCTTTCTTCTCAGGTGATTTCCCCCTCTGTTTTTCACTAATTTGTGCTTCACTCTTTTTGTTAGGACAGCAACTAGCTACATGTCCCTTTATGTGACACTTGAAGCACGATCTCCTTTTCAAAGACTTCTTAGCTGGAGTCTCTAAGGTAGATCCCTTATCAGATGGTGATGATCCCTTGGATGAACCTTGTTTAGTTTGCTTAGATTCAGATTTTTCTTTGTTTTTATTTTTAGCAAACTCTACATTTGATTCATTTTCAATAACAGTTGTTTCATTTTTCATATCACTACATTGAACAAAATTAATCTTTTTAACAAAAGCTTGATTTTTATTCTTAGGCGGTGGATTTTTCCTTTTCAAAGGTTCCCTGTTATTGTTCTTCTTAGCATCATCACTCTCAGATCCATCACCTTGACTTGATGTGGATGCGAAACTACTTGGTGCAGATGCCATAAAGTCTGCTAGCTCATCTTCACTAGGCAGGAATGAATAATCATGACTAAGAGGAGGTGGAACTTCATTAAAGCCCTGGAAGCCCACACTGGTCTTGTCATTACTCTTCTTTAACCCACCCATCATGTGTTTCATTACAAAAGACGAATCTCTGAATTGACTCAATTTCTTTTCAAGTTCAACAATTTTGAGTTGTGCATCTGACAACTCTTTGCATTTTTCAGAAATCTCTTTTGTTTTCTCAGCCATCATGTCATGAGCTAAGTCTATGACTTGAAGTTTTTCATTTAGTTTGCAAGTTAAAGCTTCAATTTCAGCTTCATAACCTTTTATCTTCTTCAAGTATGACGATTCATTTGTTTTAGCAAAAAAATTTGACTATTTAATGTTAGACATCTCGCTTATCAAACTTTGGTTTTGTGTTGACAACCTGTCAACCTCACCCTGTAGTTCACGACATCTCAAACATACTGAATTAGATTGTACCTCTTTCTCATGAACTTCTAAGGCTTCATCAGCAACAACCTGTTCAGCTTCACTCTCTTTCTCTACTTCAGCATCCACTTTTGCTTCAGCATTTTTCACTTCAGATTCAGCATCACTCATAGTAGTTTCAGCCTCATCAACTGGCACTATCTCTGCCATGAACGCCTGACTGGCACTCTCATTTCCCTGATATCGCTTTTTTAATGCATCCCACATATCCTTTGAATTAGTGTACGTTTTGAAGGTATGCTTGATGCTATCAGGTAAGGACATCTTTATCGCAGCCAAGGCTCTCTTTTCAGCCTCATACATCTTTTTATCATCCTCTTGCATGTTCACATAGTCTGTTCTACATGGTCTACCCTCATAATCGTGTGTTGGGTTTGTGTACCCATCTTCAATGCATATCCACATGCGAGTGTCCTGATATTCAATGAATGATTGGAAGCTGGCCTTCCATGTAAGATAATTCTCCACCTTCATCATCTTAGGTGCATTCAAATTCGTCATGTTCGAAATTTTAACGCAACAGACTGGTAAAACCGTACAAAATATCTCCGAAAACAGTGGTTACCAAATTACACCTTTAGAATCGTCTCGAAAAGACAAATCCAATGATATATAATGTCGAAAACTGAATTCGAATCTTCAAGCGTTTCCAGCCAAAATCCTTCAAACAATCAACCAAGAATTGTCCTGCAAACCTGCAAATCAGCAAACAAACAAAGCAGAAGATCAAAACAGCCAAAAAATTCGAAAATCTGTATCAACCAAACACAATTTCAAAACCCTAATTTTTCAGGTTTCAAAATTTCGAAAATCTCCCTGTTTCTCCAAGCACAATTCTGAACCGAGCCTTCAAGAGCCTATGCTCTGATACCAATTGTAGGTCCCCTATTCGTATGGATCTTTCACAGAATTGTCAATCTAATCATGAGTGCAGAATCCTCTTGATCAGAATATAGCAGAAAACGTGTAGAAGAACAGAAACAGCAATTCCAATCAAACTGGGTTTCTATTGATTATCGATTACGAGAATTACAATCAATCAAACCCTAACCAACTCCAAATTCGTCCAAGCCTAATTGCTCTCACGAAAATACTCACAAACTCTGTTTTGGCTGATCAACCTAAACCCTAAAGCAAAGCCTTGTTTATATAACACAAGGTTGCTACTTGGGCTAGAGTTTCCTACATGGGCAAGGCCCAAATCGTCCCCCTAGACCCAATGTGGGTTTTGTTTAGCCCAAACTCTATTATCTCACTAATACAAAGCTAAACCCGCTAACTGTTTATCATTTATCTAATTACAAGATATCCAAAGACCAAATCTAAGCTGTTGTCACAAACATGCACCAACATCGACAAAGGCTTTTCAACAAATTTCAAGCTCTCATCTATGTGCACATCTGTATGTGGTATGACTAGAGATTCTTCTGCTAGACATTTCTTCAGATTGCAGATGTGGAATACATTGTGAATACCACTGAGCTCTTCAGGCAAGTTTAACTTATAAGCCACTGACCCAACACATTCGATAATCTCGAATGGTCCTATATACCTCGGGCTTAACTTACCTTTCTTACCAAATCACATCACCCCCTTCCAGGGCGATACCTTAAGCAAAACTTTATCACCAACCCCAAACTTTAGAGGTTTTCGCCTTTTATTAGCATAACTTTTCTGCCTATCCCTGGCAGCTTTCAGGCGGTCACAAATCTGGACAATCTTGTCCGTCGTTTCAAAGACTATGTCAGGTCCTGATAACTGAACTTCTCCTACTTCCGCCCAACAAATAGACGTTCTGCATTTCCTACCATATAATGCCTCAAAAGGCGCAGCCTTAATGCTGGTATGATAGCTATTGTTATAGGAGAACTCAATCAATGGCAGGTGTTTATCCCAACTACCACCTAAATCAATCACACATGCACGAAGCATGTCTTCCAAAGTTTGGATTGTATGCTCACTTTGCCCATCTGTCAGCCGTACTAAAATTTAAGCGCGTGCCCAAAGATTGTTGGAAACTTTTCCAAAAATGTGATGTGTATCTGGTATCTCTGTCGGAGATAATTGACACTGGTACGCCCTGCAGAGATACAATCTTAGCTACGTACAATTGGGCTAACATATCAGAGCTATAAGTCTCCTTAATGGGTAGGAAATGTGCTAACTTAGTCAGTCTATCTACTATTACCCATATAGTATCATTTCCTTTCTTTGTCTTTGGCAACTTGGTGATGAAATCCATTGTCACCATCTCCCACTTCCATGTGGGAAGTTCAGGTTGTTGTAGCAAACCTGACGGCTTTTGGTGTTCAGCTTTGACTTGCGCGCACATCAAACATTTAGCTACATAAGCAGCTATAGACTCCTTCAAGCCTATCCACCAATAGTTTGCCTTTAGATCCTGATACATCTTATCAGCTCCAGGATGAACGGAATATTTGGAACTATGGGCTTCCTGGAGGATAACATCCCAAAGTCCTCCATAAACTAGAACCCATATTCGTCCATTTAACCTTAGGATTCCGTCCTTGCCATAGGATAACTTCTCTTCAGTTACTCCTAGCTTTTCATCAGGATAGTTAGCTTCCAACACAGCTTCCTTCTGTGCCGCTAACAACCTTTCGTTCAAACTATTCTTTATCTCAATGCTCTTGGCATTGATTCTTATAGGTTTCACTCTTTCTTTCCTGCTTAAGGCATCGGCAACCACATTTGCCTTGCCTGGATGGTATCTTATCTCACAGTCATAATCATTCAGAGTTTCCATCCAACGTCGTTGCCTCATGTTTAAATCTTTCTGATTAAACAAGTGTTGTAGGCTTTTGTGATCTGAATAGATCACACACTTGGTTCCATACAAGTAATGTCTCCACAGTTTTAGTGCAAATACAACGGCACCCAGCTCCAAGTCATGGGTGGTGTAATTCTTCTCGTGCACCTTTAACTGTCGTGAAGCATAGGCAATGACTTTGCCTTTCTGCATAAGCACACATCCCATACCGATGTGTGATGAATCACAATATATTACAAATTCATCAATTCCATCAGGCAACGTCAATACAGGAGCGTTGCTCAACTTCTGCTTCAGAATATCGAAAGATTCTTGCTGCTTAGGCCCCCAGTCAAACTTGTTATTCTTGCGGGTGAGTAAAGTCAGGGGTGCTGCAATTCTTGAGAAGTTTTCAATAAATCGCCTATAGTATCCTGCCAGTCCTAGAAAGCTACGAATCTCTGTAGGCGTCTTTGGCTCTTGCCAGTTCATAATAGCTTCAACCTTAGCGGGATCTACTTGGATACCACGCTCACTAACCACATGTCCAAGGAATTGAACTTCTCGAAGCCAAAATTCACACTTTGAAAATTTGGCATAGAGTTTTTCTTGTTGAAGCAGCTTAAGAATGCAACGGAGATGTTTCTCATGGTCAGCTTGGCTTTTTGAGTAAATGAGAATGTCGTCGATGAAGACGATGACAAATTTATCCAAGTAAGGCTTGCAGACGTGATTCATGAGATCCATGAATGCGGTAGGTGCATTAGTGAGCTCAAAAGGCATCACTAGGAACTCGTAATGACCATAACGAGTCCTAAATGCAGTCTTGTGTACATCTTCATCTTAAACCTTCAATTGATGATAACCTGACCTCAAATCGATTTTAGAGAAGTAGCTTGCCCCTTGTAATTGATCGAACAGATCGTCAATCCTGGGCAAAGGATACCTATTCTTGATAGTGACCTTATTAAACTCATGGTAATCGATGCACAGACGCATCGATCCATCCTTCTTCTTGACAAATAGGATTGGCGCTCCCCAAGGAGACGAACTAGGTCTAATAAAACCTTTGGCTAGCAAATCATCTAGTTGTGTCCTCAATTCCTTCATCTCTGTTGGTGCCAACCTATAAGGTGCTCTCGCAACAGGTGCTGCTCCGGGGATGATGTCAATTCTGAATTCTACTTGCCTATCTGGTGGTAGACCAGGTAAGTCTTCTGGGAAAACTTTAGGGTACTCAGAAATGACTGGAATGTCTTCAATCCTGGGTTTCTGCTCATCAATAGTTACTTGTGCCATAAAAATGACACAACCCTTTTTCAGACATCTAGATGCCTTGAGCATAGACACTTGCTCAGGCAGTCCATACTGGGTATCTCCTTGAATGGTAATTGGCTCACCAGACGGGGTCTTGATCACCACTTGCTTCTTATTGCAAACGATCTGGGCTTGGTTACGAGATAACCAATCCATGCCTATAACTATGTCAAAACCGGCTAACTTTAAAGGAAGTAAAGACAATGGAAAGGAGTGGTTCCTAATGGATATAACACATCCATCTAACACGGTTGATGCGGTTTCTAAGGTACCATAAGATAATTCCGCCTCATATTTCACACTTAGGGTTTTAACAGGTAAATTTAGCAACTTACAAAACTTATTATCTACAAATGATTTATCAGCACCTGAATCAAACAATACCCTTGCATAAACATCATTTATGAGGAAGGTACCTGTGATCACATTGTCGTCCTGGACAACTTCCTTTGCATCCATTCGGAAGACCCTTGCATTAGTCTTCTTGACCTCTTCAGGCTTCTTGGCGTATTTAGGGCAATTGGTTTTAATGTGCCCTTTCTCATTGCAGTTGTAGCATGTGGCATCTTTAATCTTCTTGCAATCAACAGTCTTGTGCTCTTTAAACTTGCATAATCCACACGCAGGTGATCCTGACTTAGACTTGGACTCAAGTCTGCACTTTTCAAAGTGGCATTTTTGGCAAGTCTTGCACTTTGGCTTTTCCTCAGCTTGTTGGCTACCCTTGTTGGATCCAGACTTCTTCCTGAAGTCGGTGTTACCTTTATGCTTCTTTTCAGATCTTCGTGAGTTATCATCCTCACGCTTTCTCTTGCCTTCTTCCGAATTCCTGAGCGATCTTAGCCTGACCGCGTCCAAGGTAAGAGACAGAGATAGATCAGCTGCTGATCTAAAAGTAGCAGGTCTGGACGCCTTAACACTGGCTTTGATTTCTGGGGCTAAACCCCCAATGAAGCGAGCAATCCTTTTGGGTTCCGGGGTTACTAGGTACGGAACCAGCCTAGATAGGGTATTGAAACTGGTGAGGTAAGCTTGACAATCTAAATTCTTCATCACCAACGATAAGAAATCTGATTCGATCCTTTCAACCTCATGCTGCGGGCAATAATTCTCCTTAATGAGAGCAACGAACTGATCCCATGACAAATTGTAGAGCGGGATCTTTCCAGCAGCTTGAATGAGAGACTTCCACCATGCCAGTGCCTCTCCCTTGAAGGATTGGGATACATACTTCACTACATCCCTTTCAGCACAACCGCTGATGTCAACTACTGTGTCCATCTCATCCAACCAGGTCATATAATCAATTGCCCCTTTCTCCCCAGTGAAATCCCGGGGTTTGCAGGAAACAAAGTACTTATTGGTACATGACTTGGTACGTGGTTTATCATCAAACACTATCCTTTTAGATGGAACACTGTTTTGATTAGATGAATGTCGATCATCATCTTTCTTTGGCTCATCTTTCTTAGAGGGTGGCTTGCTATGAGCCTCTGAATGAGTCTTAGGTTTGGAATGTGGTGTGGATAGGGTCCTACTTCGAGTCCCGCTAGATTCATTATACTGCCGTTCTATAGCTTTTATAACAGCATTATCTACTAATGCTTGCAGCTCCGCACCGGTCACATGTATCTTAGTATTTTCATGGTTTTCCACCGGATGACTGTTTACCTCTTCTGACCTAGTCATGTAGCTTTAATTGCTACATAAAATCAAATAAGGGCAAGGTTTATATAGAAGCTTATACAGTTTTATTGTTTTTGACAATTTATTAACTATGGTTTTTAATAGCCATTTTAGTTAATTTGTTAAATATATAATTATTCAGGATCTTTATCATAATCCTAAATTATAAGTTAGTAATGGCACAAAAGGCCTAGTCACGTAGACGAGTTTAGTTTATAAGCCCAGGTTTATGAAATCGAGGCATTAAGGTTTGAATCCAAGTTCATTACCTTTTCTTGACAGGGAGTTGTAGGCTACCACTGTCTTTAGTCCCAGAGGACGTTAATTATAGCCCGTGGGCACTTCATCCTTAAGGGATGATTATATCATTAAGGGAAATTAGAATAACCCCATTTAAGAATGACTTATGTGATTTTATCGAATCACATTTGTCGAGCATGTTAATATGCTTTCAGATGCTTAACAAGGTTTTGAATCCTTTGAATAGGTTTTACCATCTTGGCCATGTCTGCTATGACATTTAGGCTAGGTTTTACCTTTAAGATTCTTTTTCATATTTAACGCAGAACAACCCTAAATTGAGAGGTTAATAAGGATCTGAATCTAATTGAGGAACTACCATCTTGGCCCTGTCTTAAGGTGACATATGGCTAGGTCTTGTCCTTTTTAGATTTTGCCTTTTTATTATAATGGTAGATCTTTTAGTGGGAATGTTATTTTATTTATTTCACATTTTATGTTTATGCATATAAAAAATGAAAATTTAAATTAACCATTCCATAAAAATTTAACAAGTACAATTTTGCCCTAAACGGGACTTCTACTAAAATAACATGCCCACGTAGGGGCTTAAACAAAAAAAAACATACCCACGCAGGGGTCAACAGAAAAAACACATGCTCACGCAGGGGCAGAATACTAAAAGATATACCCTCGCAGGGGTTAAACAAAAAGGCATGCCCACGCAGGGGCTGGATTGAAAATAAGGAAATACAACCAATCAATTTAAAGGATTCAATGGTCCTTCTTGCTCTTTCCTTTTATTAAACTTGCCAATCCCTTGAAGAAACCTTGGCGTTCCCTGCGATCTCTGTGAACCTCCTGCTCAACTTGGTCCAGTCTTTGGAGAATTTCCTCCCGTTCTGGCGGGGAAAACCGTGGTACCTGCGGCTGCGGCTGATATGGAGGTCGAAGAGGCGGTTGTTGTTGGTATCCATAAGTTGGGTATCCAACTCCCCAAGGAGCTCTGTAGGGCCCTTCGGGGTTAAGAGCATTGTAGTTCCACGCCGCTAGGTATGGGTCGATCTCAGCATAATTGAAACTAGTGTGAGCCGGCTGCTCAAAGGGATTATACGTTGCTGGGCCAGCGTACGTGGGAATTGGGTTGTCAAAGCCCAATGGTGGTGGCACGACAGGTGCAGAGTTCACTTCTGGGTTGGGGTTTGAAGGTCCCCCATCTGCTGGTCTTCTCGGAACGACGGGTAGTGGCTGCCACTCGATGGTTGAGGGGTGTTGATATACACTCCTCCTCGCACAGACATCCGTGCGTTCGATCTCCTTCGCCTTGGCGGCTCAGGAGGCTGCTGCTGAGGTGGTGGTGGTGGCGGGGTAACTTCCACGAAACGTGAATCCCCGGAAGGATCCTGCTGCTGCTGCTGATGAGGCGTTGAATGGTAAGAGGGTGTGAAATACCACTCAAACTGGTTGAACCATGCTTGGTAACTATCTGGACCATGGTAAGGTGATCCATGAAAAGATGACCCATCAAAAATTTCTATGGGATGTGTGGGGGTACCGGTCGGTGGTTCTGTAGGGTCGGTATCCTCATCCATATCCATGGCGTGATCTCCAGAAAAGTGATCTTCAGGTCCCAATGGGTTAACACCCACTGGTTCCTCGAGGCAGTTTGCCAGGTTGAACCGGCTTCAGAAGATATGTGACGGGTTTGTAGGTCCCCTATTCGTATGGATCTTCAACAGAATTGTCTTTCCAATCCAGAGTGCGGAATCCTCTTGATCAGAATATCACAGAAACAAGTAGAAGAACAGAAACAGCAAGACACTTTCAATCCGGGTTTACTATTGATTATCAAACTTGCAGTTTACAATCAATTAAAACCCTAACCAACACAATTTCGTCCAAACCCTAAAGCTCTCACGAATTCTCTCTCTAAAACTGTTTTTGGCTGATTAACCTAAACCCTAAAGCCTAACCTTGTTTATATAACACAAGGTTTGCTAATTGGGCCAAGGTTTCCAACATGGACTGCGAATTGGACAAGCCCAATTCGCCCCCCATCACCATAATTGGGTTTTGTTTAGCCCAAACTCTATTAACTCACTAATACAAAGCTAAACCCGCTAACTGTTTATCGTTTAACTAATTACAAGATATCCAAAGACCAAATCTAAGCTGTTGTCACAAACATGCACCAACAAACTCCCCCTTGACAATAGCTTCATAAAATAACTTTGTCTTCAGTCTTCTTGCAATCTTCATGTAATCGTGCACTGTCTTTGGTCTTTGGATAGCTTCAGCTTCAATAGCTCTGTCAGCAACAGACTCCCCCTAAGCTGATGCATCCAATCACCAAATCTTCAAAAACTTTAGCGTTTGAGTAAACTCCAGTTCAGCATATGTATAGCAATCTTCAAACTCTTCAACTTTGTCTGCAATGTAGAAAGGAGGTTCTACCATGCATCCAAACAAACTCTCATCTTCACAGCAACTTCTCACTTTAACTTCTCAGCAACACACTGCTTCAATCTGTATACTCTAAAACAAACATCTCGAGAAACCATAAGAATTTTTCAACAGAGTTAAATAAATTATTATTATTCAAGAGACAGTTAAACTGTATCACAGATTAAGCATTTTCAACTTATCACCAACACGCAAAACTTTTTAATCAAACACCCTATAGCCCGCATGATTTAAAATTTTGAACTCACTTTCTAACACCGTCTCCCCCTATCAGTAACAATTCTTCCAAGAATAACAGTTTTCCGTACGTTAAGAATTTTAACAGAAAAAGACACTATTTTTGGATTTTTGTATTTTCTGAAAGCATATAAATACAAAAAGCAATAAACACTCTATTTTTGTGAGAATCACTGGTAAGAAGATCATATCAGCACAATCAAACTGTTTCACACTATTAGATAATTCTTTATTTAATTTTTCGTGAAAAGCATTCCAAGACGATTACCAGTATGTTTGTCCATTTAAACAAAATGCATGAACATTTCAAGTACCATTACCATATGATACTTTAAGGTAATTTTATTTACTGATATATTAGTGTGTCCCACTTCAGGATATACCCCCGCGATCAAGGTATGCACAAAGATTCATCGTATTAGGTGAGTATACTGATGTCATCCTTTAAGATATCCTGACAATGTCTAGGTCTGCATATAATCTGTTTTAACTTGTTTTGATTAACAATGAACACCCAATTAAATACTAATCAAATCCTGGAAATATAAACAACACACTCTATCATGCAAGTATCTTCCCTACCACATATTTCACAAGTCCAATCCAGATTTCTGAAATCTTAACTGGGAATAGGTTGAGAAGAGAACAGAATAGATCTTTAGGAGAGATGGTATAATATACAGATCAAATGAGTTTTTCTCAGTTTGATATAGGTTTCTTGGGTTTCATTTGGGCACTTGAGGGCCTCTTTCGGGTGTATTAGATCTATAGCGCGACAACGTACAGCTAGGTCAGCATGTATCTGGATGCAGCAGAAGCTGTCGTTGCCTAGCACCTCCAGGTCAGCATATATCTGGATGCAGCAGAGGAGGTACACGACTTTTTTTAGAGAAGATTTCAGAATCAGATCAAAATTGTGTGTATCGGGACAACATACAGACATTCAAATAGAAATGAGCTAATTCCAAGTGACTTTCTTTCCTGGGGTCATGTACAATTTTAGTTCGGAACAGAAAGACAGCCAAGATATCCCCAGATGAAATAACAGTATAAAGACCCAAAACTTCAGATTTTGGCAATCTATCAACGCAAAATTTATGGTCATTAAACCATACACCACTGATGTGTTCCCCACTCATACACAGTTCATTTATGTTTATATCACATTGGTAAGTTGATTATTTCATGCTTTTTGCCTACTGGTACATCATATAATGAAGCTGCTATCACACTTAAGCATTTTAATTTCAGTTTCAGTGTGACAGTCTAACTTGCTGATGTACTATCATTTCTCCTTTTTCACACAGTGATAACTCATTTTTGATTTTCTAATTTTTTTATGTTTTTGATTTTACAAATTTTTTTTATTTTTGATTTTTAAGAAAAGCAATAAACTATTTACAAAAATTCTTATGAAAAACCAGTTATTCAGGATTCCTCATCCCGTTGAGTTCGACTAAGTGTTCAAAGCTAGCCCTGTCAAAAGCTTTAGTATAAAGATCTGCCAGGTTATCTAGTGTGTCGACTCAGCACTTTGAACTTCAATTTAAATCAATCAATATAAATATATCAACAATCTCACATCCCCCTTCATGTGCCTAGAGCAGCCACTATCAACATAAGTTGATAATCCTCCTTAGCAGCTCCTGCACACACCAACTAAGAAATTAGTTAGATTGGGGGACCCAAGCCTTAATGGTCTTGGGTCGTCCAAATTCACCAACCACTGGAACATCCATCCAATATCCATTACTCCTAACTGGAGTCTTGGATCTCAGACCTGTTGATGGAATTTGATTTTGGTACCTCGAATTTTGATTCCAAGAAGCTTGATTGTTATAATTTCTAAAGCCATTGTTATAAAAATTTCGACAACCATTATTTTGGTATCGATTTTGATATTGACCTTGACTTCTGAAATTATTAGTATTTCCATTAAAATTGTTCATTCTAGGTGAACTGCTTCTAGGTCTCTCGTATTTGCCTGGTGGATATCTAGGCTGAAATCTAGGTTGATTTCTTTGAAAACGTGGAACCTGTGAAGTTCCTGTTCCAGCCTTATCTACACCAACAGCAACATTCTCTGGTTGCTTAGGAGCAGATTTCTTTGGAGAATTTGAGCCTTTCTCCTCACTATCACCTTCCTTCACTGGTAATTTCCCTCTCTGTTTTTCACTAAGTTGTGCTTCACTCTTTTTGTTAGGACAGCAGCTAGCTACATGTCCTTTGATGTGACACTTGAAGCACGATCTCCTTTTCGAAGACTTCTTAGCTGGAGTCTCTGAGGTAGATCCCTTATCAGAAGGTGATGATCCCTTGGATGAACCTTGTTCAGTTTGCTTGATTTCAGATTTTTCTATTTTCTTATTTTTTGCAAACTCTACATTCGATTCATTTTCAATAACAGCAGTTTCGTTTTTCATATCACTACCTTTAACAAAATTAATCTTTTTGACAAAAGCTTGATTTTTATTCTTAGGCGGTGAATTTTTCTTTTTAAAAGGTTCCCTGTTATTGTTCTTCTTAGTATCATCACTCTCAGATCCATCACCTTGACTTGATGTGGATCCGACACTACTTGGTGCAGATGCCATAACGTTTGCTAGCTCATCTTCGCTAGGCAGGAATGAATAGTCATGACTAAGAGGAGGTGGAACTTCATTAAAGCCTTGGAAGCCCACACTGGTCTTGTCATTACTCTTCTTTAACCCACCCATCATGTGTTTCATTACAAAAGACGAATCTCTGAATTGACTCAATTTCTTTTCAAGTTCAACAATTTTGAGTTGTGCATCTAACAACTCTTTGCATTTTTCAGAAATCTCTTTTGTTTTCTCAGCCATCATGTCATGAGCTAAGTCTATTACTTGAAGTTTTTCGTTTAGTTTGCAAGTTAGAGCTTCAATTTCAGCTTCATAACCTTTTATCTTCTTCAAGTATGTAGATTCATTTCTTTTAGTAAAAAAGTTTGACTCTTTTACGTTTGACATCTCGCTTACCAGACTTTGGTTTTGTGTTGTCAATCTGTCAACCGCACCCTGTAGTTCACGACATCTCAAACATACATAATTAGATTGTACCTTTTCCTCATGAACTTCTGTATTTTCATCAGCAACAACCTGTTCAGCTTCACTCTCTTTCTCGACTTCAGCATCCACTTTTGCTTCAGCATTTTCCACTTGAGCTTCAGCATTCTCCACTTGAGCTTCAGCATTCTCCACTTGAGCTTCAGCATTTTTCATTTCAGATTCAGCATCACTCACAATAGTTTCATCCTCATTAACTTGCACTACTTCTGCCATGAATGCCTGAGTGGCATGCTCATTATCTTCCAGATGAACACTACAATCATTTGAACCTTCTCGATATGTAGAGCTTGCAGCTTTATTCCTTTTAACATCTTCATTTCCTTGATACTTCTTTTCTAATGCATCCCACATATCCTTTGAATTAGTGTACTTCGTAACGGTATGCTTGATGCTATCAGGTAAGGACATCTTTATCGCAGCTAAAGCTTTCTTCTCAGCTTCAACCACCTGTCTCTCAGATTCATCCATCTTGTCATAAGACATCACTATAACCCTTCCTTCGACACGACGTGAAGGAGCAACATATCCATCTATCATACAACACCACATTCTAAAATCCTCACTTTTCACAACTGATTCAAACTCCTCCTTCCAAACAGCATACTCTTTAACATTTGTAAGCTTTGGCCAATTCTTAACAGTCTCACTGAACTTATCCATTCTGACCATCTTTAAACACGTTTTACCGTAACCGTACCGATAAAAACCGTACAAAATATCTCCGAAAACAGTGGTTACCAAATTACACCTTTTTTTTTTTACCCTAAAAATCCAAGGAATTCAACGGTCCAAACGGTTCTGTCTAACGAGCTACGGATCAATTTCTATTTGCAAAACACTGAAATTTTATCGACGCTTGCCAACAAAAATTCCACCCTGTTAATTCGCTGGTCTCACTTAATTTCGCTGGTTTTCTGTTAATTTCGCTGGTCTGTTTAAATTCGCTGGTTATGTTAATTTCGCTGACTATGTTGTGAATTTCGCCGATCTAGTTCCCTGAACAGGCTGGACAATTTCGCTGGGTATTTCGCTATAACGACAACTTGTAAAATCTCCGAAAACCGTAATAATTTCGCTGTGGAAAATTACACGGTTACCAAAGTCGCCTTTGGATTTAACTTCGCCGATAAATATGCTGGTTAATTTCGCAGATCAGTCAATTTCGCCAGATCAGTCAATTTCGCCAGAATCAGTCAATTTCGCCAGCCAGTAATTTTGGAAACTTAATCTTTTCGAAACTTTTGATGATTTTCCAGAATCCTTAAACAGTTCCTGCAAAATCAAAACACCAAAATCAGTCCAATTTTTCGAAAATTATGAAGAACACGAAGAACAATCTTCGAATCTTCAAATCTATCAGCCGAAAACTTTTCCAGAATCAACCAAAATCTTTCCAGAAATCCTGCAAACCACCAAACAAACAAACCCAGAGATCAAAACAGCCAAAAATTTCGAAAATTTTATCAAACCAAACAGAAAAATTCGAAAATTTTAAAACCCTAGTTTTCAAAAATTCGAAAAACTCCCTGATTGTAGATCCAATTGTAGATCCCCTAATCTTCAAAAATTCGAAAAACAACTCCCTGTTTCTGCCAAGCACAATTCTGAACCGAGCCTTCAAGAGCCTAATGCTCTGATACCAATTGTAGGTCCCCTATTCGTATGGATCTTCAACAGAATTGTCTTTCCAATCAAGAGTGCGGAATCCTCTTGATCAGAATATCACAGAAACAAGTAGAAGAACAGAAACAGCAAGACACTTTCAATCCGGGTTTACTATTGATTATCAAACTTGCAGTTTACAATCAATTAAAACCCTAACCAACACAATTTCGTCCAAACCCTAAAGCTCTCACGAATTCTCTCTCTAAAACTGTTTTTGGCTGATTAACCTAAACCCTAAAGCCTAACCTTGTTTATATAACACAAGGTTTGCTAATTGGGCCAAGGTTTCCAACATGGACTGCGAATTGGACAAGCCCAATTCGCCCCCCATCACCCTAATTGGGTTTTGTTTAGCCCAAACTCTATTAACTCACTAATACAAAGCTAAACCCGCTAACTGTTTATCGTTTAACTAATTACAAGATATCCAAAGACCAAATCTAAGCTGTTGTCTCAAACATGCACCAACAGGGTTATCAAAGGAGTGACGAGAGTTGGACCTCTGGAGAGGGATAAATGAAGGTTGTGGGTTTTCGGGCTCATTTTCTGAATGGGGTCCAAAAGAGTGAAGGTAAGACAGTGACGAGCTTAACGAGACTAACCGCCTCGCTGGCTGCAGATGTGTCCTCCAGTCCCCCTGGGGACTTGTACGCATGTTAACGGGTGAGGTTCGCCTTTGGGATGGCCCGGCCTCATGGTCGTGGCCTGCTACTGGTCCCTTTCCTTTTCCCCTAAAGAATCTTGGCGGCATATTTAAACATGTCAACATAAACACAGATAACAACAAAGAAAAATATAAAATACATTAATAAAACAAAATCAGGATTTGTCCTATGTTCTTTGTCTAGACTCGAAGGTTCGAGGAATGTGCAATTGTGTAACTGAGATAAAACACAAAAGGCTAGTGTTTAATTCACTCAGTGTTGGCTCTGATACCAACCTGTCACACCCCGATATTTCCACGTATTACCGGTGGGCCCGGTGGGGAGTATCGTGACGTAGTTGATATCATCATAGTCAAACAACACACTATATAAATGAACAGCGGAAGCAAAAGATAGATTTATTTCAATCGAATAAAATTGTAATATTAAGTATCACAAAACAGTTGAAACAGATCCACAGGCGGATCAAATAAAAAGGAAAACTGTTTAGCAGACTTTGACATCTAAAGCTTGCGAGACTTGATTATTGATGCCTGGAGTAGCCAGCCTATTACATATAGTACCTGCACTTAGTCTTTTTTGGAAAATACGTCAGTTTACACTGGTAAATACAACTTAACTGACTCATTTTGAAAAGAGTTTAAAATTGATTTGAATGCACTTCGGCAAAAATATCTTTATAACTGGGGATAACTACTAAAAATAATCTTGTATACAGTTTTACTTATTTGTCGTCCATTAGGGCCGGTTTGTAGGGCCGGTCTAGATTAATTGACACGCCACAGGTATAATGCCCACAGGGATTATTTCCTTTAAGTGGATTACCAGTTTTTACATAATGCATCTGTCAGGTGTACGCCTACACCCCGTGCTTAGGTCGTGGCCATTCTTAGAATGATGCCAATGATATCCGGGACATGGTCATTTAACCCCCAAGGGCCATACACCAAATAATACAGAATAAAATGAGTTATGTAATTACATTAATCACAATCTGATTTAAATGACTACATACCCGACCAAGCGGTATTATTATAATACCGTATCCCAAGCCCGTATAGGGAAAATAAGTTAAGAGTATTTACCTGAGAAAAGTATAAATCAAATACAGCAAGTGCCCGTAGCTTTTACTGGGCTCCTAATCTGGAACAAAGGTTTTAATAACCTATTAGAATCCTAACGGGTCTTTAATTAAGCTTAGACTTAGACCGGTTAGTTTTCAAAAGGAATACACGGTTCAAACGCATGATAAAGCGAAGACCGGTTTAGAATGTGGTTCTGGCCCGATAAGCTTGTATGCTTGTTTAATATGGGTAACTTAAACACATTCTGGATTTTGAGATGAAAACGATATGGTTTGACCCGTTTTGGCTAAATTATGCAAACTACTTACATAAGCCGATCCAAATGCGAAAAGTGCGTAACGGGTAACCAAATGAGTCATATACAGGTTTCCTAAGTTAATATGCCTTAAATATGTTGTGATATCAGTAAGATATCTTCTATTATGCCCCAAATGAATTTAAACTCAAATTATGCACCGTAAGGGCATTTTGGTCATTTTAAAGGTTATAAAAGAGTTTAAATATTAATTTGAGTTTCGGGTCTGATGTAATCAGTAAAAATTCTTAATTTACTAAGTTATATCAGTAGGGTATAACCTATGTGTGAAATTTTTCATTTCTAACCATACTATGCACCGAAGGGCATTTTGGTAATTTCACTTAAGCCTAAAAGGTCAAAACTGGAAATCTGAGTTTAAAACTTTTGCTCACTGTTATAATATAATAATTTACTTAAAATATCAGTAGGCATCTAACTTATATGTTTAAAATATTTTTGATGCATACTATGCGTTAAAAATGCTTAAAAAGGCGATTTGGAGCCATTTCCGGGTTCTATATAGAAAGCTGATATTTTTATTATTCCAGAAGGTTTAAAATAATTTATTTATCATATAAAATCAGTAGCAAAAGGTTTGGGGTCAAAAAGATTTGTAAAACTCATTTTATAGCCCAAAAGGGCAAAATCGGTAATAACCGAAATAGGGCTACAACCCTATGTTATGCTCAGCCTAAAATTTATTAAAAATCTTTAAAAATCCCAAAATATTATTTTATATCAGTAGGTAAAAATTTTGATATCAGAAAGTGGGTTAAACTAGGCTATATGCTAATTACGCCGTTTAATTAATAAAAGCCTTCTAATTACGCTATTAGGCATAACTCTTAATCTAGACCTCAAACTGATGTCAAATTTTAGGGAAAAGTCTAATAATCAGTAACTAAGGTTTCTATTCTTTTACATTTTCAAAAAATCACATTTTAAGGTCATATGGGCATAATAGTCAACATATAAGCAATTAACGGGAACATGCATACGAATCGGGTTACTATTGAACCAAGGTGTATAATCACAGAGGGTTATACTAACATGAAACCTGATCCAAATTAGGCTCTAAGGTATTTCTAAAACATGCTACAATGGGTCAGAATCGAAAGTCAAAGCGAAAGTCAAACTATGCGACTTTCGGTTCCGAACCTAGCCTAAACTGAAAATTGTCGGGTTGAACATGTTTAGACATGTTCTTACATTAATTACCAAGTTATATTAATGTTAAAATAGGTTACATAGCTTCTACATTGCTAAATATGCATTAATTTGAAATTAAGCTTTCTGTTGACTTTTTAATATCAAGTTTGACCCGACAATTGACCTAGTTAGAGTGGGAATCAGAGAGTACCCTTTTAAGGGTTTATTACCCACATAATTACCTACTTATAGGTACTTTTAATTCGAGATTTGACTGAACAATTATTGATTAATCTCGAAGTCAAACCTTAATTACGACGATTTGACTTTAAACTAATTAACTAAGCTAAACTGAATTAAGGATGATTAAAGACACTTACAAAGGTCCTAAGTTTAATTTGGAACTTAAAGGAACTTGCTTACTGACCAGGGGAGCTCCAGAGACCAGCTTGAAGTGAGTTGCAAATGAAAGACCAAATGTTGCAACCTTGTGTTTCTTATATAGGACTTAGAATTCTCTAGGATCATTACAACAAGGTCTACTAGTGATCACTGATGATTCCCAGGTGTCCCTATGTTGCCAAAACCAGTTACCAAGTCCCTGATTTCGAAAACCACTCATGTAAGGCGGTGCAACAGGCTGAACAGACAGTTGTCCATTTACTGCTGCCAGCGACGGTCTTACGGACCGTAAGCTAAAGTCCTTACGGACCGTAAGCACCTCTTACGGACCGTAAGCTTTTGGCTTTGCAGTCCGTAACCGACCTTCATCTGAAATGCCCAGTTACCAACCTTACGGACCGTAAGCCCTTGGCCTTGCGGTCCGTATCCGCTTTAAATTTAAAAATCGCCCTACTCCGCCATCTTACGGACCATAAGGGTTAGCCTTTGCGGTCCGTAAGCCTTCATCAGAAGACAAAAATTTGTTAATTTTAAGATCTTGACCATGCAACTTTGGAATTTCCGAATCACCTGCTTCCTTTTCAGTGTAGGGACCATATTACCCGACTTTTGCATGGTTTTGTCATGCACTTACACATCTTGGAATCTTACGGAGAGTCTTGTCATGTATTTGAACAAAGTTTGATTCTTTTGAACAAGAATTTTAATTATAAACTTTGTTGTAACATTATTTAGATACCCAAATCTTTATAACTGAATTTATTCATTATAGGAATAACCGGCTCTAACTAGATCAGATGTTTATCGTATTGATTAGGGTATTGGGATTTATAATTTGGTCGCTCAGAGGTGTTTATTAACATGTCGACACTTTTTAAATCCTACCATACATCTTCCAAATTTTGACTAGGTTTCCTGACACGTTTATCTTACATGACACGTGTCTTTATTCTATTGGGTATGATTTTACGAGGTGTTACAAACAAATAATGGTTCAAGTTTGTCTATGAATTTGAATTTATCATAGAATCATACAATCTAGTTAAACGTACCGAACAACGTGTGTGTTCAGTTATAATCGATAATTCTATCACGCAACCCGCACATAAGATCCAAACAGCGTGAACTTATAGTAGCGGGTTGGCTCTAACAATTGTATCTGGATAATTAATTTTTTGTCTAAATTAAAATCCCCCTTTCAAAACTATTGTATCTGGATAAAATCTTTTTGGTATAAATTAGTTAATTTGTATCCCTGTGGACTATTTTAGGTGTGTCAAGTAGGTTTATTTCATATTTATTTGTTGGATTCAACACCCAACAGGAATTTGAATCCTGTGGGCACCAGAAGCTCTTGCGGACAACAAGGCTTCACCTCTTACGATCCGCAAGAGGGTCGCTGGCAGTTCATGTGCAGCTGGCAGTTACAGCAGCCATTCATGCAACCAATACCGCAATTTTGCCACCTTTTATCCTGCTTTGGACATGTGTGATGACACTAATCACCTCCTTAGCATCCCTGATCACACTTGGCAAGAATTGAAGGCTTGAGCTCAAGTATAAATAGCTCCATTCTTGCACCTTCATAACTTGCACCTTCACTTTCTGATTCTCTAATCTCTTGGAGTTGCTTCTACTCATAAAGAGGCCTCTTACCTGACATTTTAATCTTCCTTGAACGCTTGTAAGTGTTCTCCTTTAGCCTTGTTTCATTTATAGGCTAGTTATTAGCCGAAAGTCAAGAAAATTGACTTTTGCTTTGACTTTCGGTTATGACCATTTCGTTCAAGCCAAAGTTCGTATCGAACATGGCTAAGTGATCGTAACAATGTAGGTATTAATCCCATATGAGGGCACCTTCTGAAGATCACGTTAAGTTGGTCAAATGACGAGTCAAAGTTTTATTAAATAAAAGTCAAAAACGCAGATTTTCGTAATTAACAATAAATGAACTTCTAAGTATCGAAACCTTAATTTTTGACACTATATCAGTTTATATTACATATTAGGACATGTTAGATCATCCAACCCGTCATTTCCTGCTTAGAGCTCGGTTTGCAACCGAAAGTCAAACAGTTTGACTTTTGCTTTGACTTTCGATTCTGGCTCGTTTAGGATAGTTTAGATACTGATTTGAAGTTGTAATATGATCATATTGTTATAGGGAATAACCCCTAAGGGTTATACCTTTTGATCATATCATTTGTTGGGTTTTTATGTAAAGTCCATATGTTATGCCTAAATAATGCCCAAAATGCCCTTTTCGCACATAGAATGACTTAAAAGCATAATGAACATGTAATGTGAGTTTGGAACTGACGTAACATTGTAATAAACATGTTTTGGCATAATGGACTTACCATAGACCCATTCGACCACCCGATGCCACATATGTGCGTACGGTTGACTTATATAGCATACGTTATATAAGTTAGCCGAATCGGGTCAAGACCTTTCCAAATCAGTTCTAATCAGAATGCTTGGTTATTTGACCCGTATTATATGAATCATTGTACTCATAAGGGTTCAAACCATCTTCTATCTGGTCTTCGCTTAATCTAGCAAAACGTACCTATTTATTATCCAAGTCATATAACTCAAATAAGACCCGTTAACATTCTAACGGATCATACTTCCGTCCATTCCAGACTAGGAGCCTCCAGTAAATTGTGCCCATGTTTAGGTTGTTTTGATTACGGTTGTGCTTTAGCATCCTTGATTTGTAAGGAAAAGTACAGGTAAATACGCTGAGCCTATTTTCCCTATAAGGGCTTGGGATAAGGCATTAGCCGCTTGGTCGAGTATTAAATCATGGACGAATGATGCTAAAATTTAAATAGCCCATTTTAATATGTTTTGCTTGATAACTTAAACATTGGGGGTTAATGCGACCGTGTCTTGGATATCCTCGGCTCACTTAATTGCAAGTGGCCACGACCTAAGTGCGGGGTGTAGGCATACACCTGACAGACGCTAATGCTATTATATATTTTGTTTGAAAATGTGGCTTGTCGGTTAATCATGTATCGGAGTTTAGTTCCAGACCCCATATGTATTGACAAGCATGTAAAACTGGTAGTAAGAGATATCGCTTTGTCCCAAGTTATTCATAAAATGATATACCAAATGGTATAGAATGATTTTGAAAAGTTTTTTTTAAATGTGTCGGTTAATTGTATTTACCAGTGAAAACTGGCGTATTTTCAAAAGACTAAGCGCATGTTTAATAGCAAATACAGAATAGGGTGGAGCTGCTCGGTTTATGCATATTGGAATTGTGAATCCACTGTAGGATCGTTTTGCCGACCAAACGAGTCGTTCAGAAGAGTTTTTCTCAATACGAAAGGCGGAAACAAATGTATCAAGTTTAATTCAGCTAGATATACACTTTAAACTGTCTTTTGATTGATTTGACAAAGTTTTACAGCGAGTTGACACTTCGGCAGCACTTCGGCTCTCAAACCGGAAAAGTTACAAATGAAACGAAATCAAGGCTATTTATAGGATGTCTAATTTCGCACAAACCTGTTCAAGCGGAATTAGATTTCACACGAAATTACAATTTCGTGCGAAATTAGCCTTCTGACAGGTTTTCTCGTTTTGTATGCTCTGATCTATCTGATACATCCTCAGTCTCCCGAAATATCTAACAATGTAAAACATCCTCAATCTCTCTCTTATCTTTATCTCCAGAATCTCTATCTAGCTCTAACTCTTCACTAATTCTCTTGATCAGATCTCTTGATTTCTTAAGTTTATCAACATCATCAGCTAGTATAATCATCAGGATCTGAACTTGGCTCTACAATCTTTTATCCCAAGATTTGTGACTGGCTCTTACAACTTCAGACTCCCCCTCTCGATAAGCTGGGATCACAGTCTGGAAAAATTATGTTCCAAAATCGTGAAATGGCTCGTTGTAACCACAGGATCCTCAGAAATCATATCCTAGCTCTAGCCAATCTTCATTCCTGCACATTCTCTACCTCAAAGTAAATTTCTCAAATTTAAACTTTGACAAATTTAGAAGTCTCAATCAGAAATAGAATGATTTAACATTTAAAGGTTTCTGATGACCACTTGTAAAAATTTCTTCAAACACACACTCCCAAACCTGTTCATCATGTTTAACACTCGGAATTTTGAAAATCAGCTCTCCAACAACAGTTGTCGAAAATCTTTTTGAATCTTTGAATAGAATGAACATACAGTAAATAAATATATACAGACAATATTTTTGTGAGTTTTTGTAAGAGGTTCATATCAGTTTTTGAGACAAATCACCAACACCGTTAAGCTTTAAACATTTTAAGTTCTAAACGATTCACTTAGATTGTCAGTATACTGATCCACTTAAATTTTCACACAAATTTCAATTGTTTAAAGATACGAGATTAATGTCTTAAGCACTTAAACTTATTCGCGTGTCCTACCTCAGAATATACTCCCGTATCCAGATCCCAATATTCAGTCTTACAGGTGAGTATACCTAGATGATATCTGTAAAGGGTTAAATGCGAGGGCCGTGAGAGCTCAGACTATTGCTTCCACAAAATCAAAGAGATGACGGCTTCGACTTTTGGTGGGTTCCCTTTAGAGAATCTTTTCTTCAACAGTACATGATTAGCATTTTTCAATGTTTCATCATTTTTTATGCTGAGGGTGGGCTATATTTCAAGCAAGCGTAAAGTATTATACGGGGACTAGGCCATTGCTTCCGCAAAATCAGAAGTCCCGGGATAATACCCCAGATATCACTAAGCATAAAGACCTAGTATCTCAGAAAGAGGGACCTTTCAAACAAGATTTCGGGGGTTACCCATATATCCGAGAGATGTTCCCCACGATATAATTAAGTTTGAAATTTAGGTTTATATCTCGTTACAATCTACTAAATGTGTAAAAACCTACTGGCATATCATCAGTGAGACCGTTTATCACATTTGTCTTTCCAATTCTTTAGCATGCTGTGAACGCCCACTGATGTACTATCATTTCCTCTTTTTCACAACAAAACTCATTTTTGATTTTATCATGTTTTTAGCCTTTTATATATTTTATCATGTTTTTGTATTTTTCAAATTTTTACTCCCCCTAAAATTCAAAATCATTTAAAGAAACTTTGAAAACAAACTATACAAGTAAAATGACAACTGATATCGAATCACTTCAAATCGCCATCCACTTGGCATAAACAATCAGAACTCCCCCTGACAACAAACTATTTTCCCATTATGATTTCAAAACACTTAAGTTTGTTTTAATCAAAAATGGTTTTTCCAGAAAATTAGTTTTGTTGATTTTACAAAACCTCTTGTAGGTTAGGGGATCAACTCATCACTTTGTTTTTCTATAACTACTTGAAAATTTTAGCATTTTCCGATTTAAATATCAAATATCACTTGTAGAAAATCAAGTACAACTTAATGTCCCTGATTTACCATTTGTAAGTCGAAATATCACAAACGTGAATTTCTCAAGAGAGATGCCGATTCCTGCTCCACAATTACAAACTTGGGAGCTCCGGCAAGTCCTGGTTTTCATTCATCATAATAGGTTCCATCCCAGTCACAAACCTGGGATGACACATTTTTACCTGGTTTCTTCAATTTTTTCTCATAAAACTCCTTCACCCCTTTGACCTTTCCGTCAACCATTTTACCAAAAATATGTTGTACTTTGGGGTTAAAAGCTTTTTCAACATCAAATTAATTCTTTTCTAAGAAAAATTGATTTGAAATATCAATTTTACCAACTTTTTGTTTAAAATTCTCAGCCCTCAATGGTGGAAAATTGACATCATCCATTGGCGGAACTGATGTTTCCAATTTTAACTCAACACATGGCTCCTCTGACTTTGTGGAATCAGATTCATCGCCTGAAGATAGCTCTTCTGATTTTGACAAATCAGAATCATTGTTAGAACTATCATCAGATTTCTTAACAACCCACTTGTGGTTGTCAAGATTTGCTTTTCTCTTGTAAAACCTTTTTGAACATTCACCAACCTCAAACTTCAAATTTTTGAAAACTTTGAATTGTGTGGTTGGTGATTCATTTTCAGCCATCTTTTCTTTTAGTTTATGAGAAATTCCCTGTTTTGTTTGAATTGCCTTTGAACAATTCCTGGCAATATGACCAACAATTTTGCATTGAAAACAGGTTCTCGTTTCCTTTTTATGTTGAGCAGCATTTTTCTCCATTTCCTCTTGCTTCTTTGCAAGGAATTATTTGTTTGTCTGCTTTCTGAATAATTGCTCCTTTTCTTCTTCAGTTGATATTCCTGAAACAAAAACAATTTTTGTTTTATAAGTTTTCTCATTTTTATGATTTTTCGGTGGAATAAAACCAAGTCCTTTCCTTTTGAAATTACCGTTATGGTTTGGTTTATTTTGAAAACCAGAACCAGAACTGCAACCCTTTTTCTTGTTTTCTCTTTGTTGCACTCTTGAGGTGTAAGATCTTGGTTTTTCAGAAAGATTTACATCTTTTATTTCAGAAATATTAATTTCTGTTAGTTTGAAAACCTTTTTTATCATTTCAGTTTTAACACCTCTTATTGGAAATTCTTTATCAGAATATAATTTGTCAGAATCATTCAAAGTATATGCCACTTTGATTGGTTCGTCATTCAAATTAGATTTTGATAGCAGAAATTCTTTATTATAAACCAGTTTCTCCTTTTTGACTGTTGGACTTGACGTTTCAGACTTTGACTCTGAATTTGACTCCGACTTTGACTCCTCGGTTTCATCTTTATCCAACACCTGATCGACCACTTTCTTTATTAACTCGGACTCATGATCAGTATCAGACGAAGTAAAAGTGACATCAATGTTGTCTGGCAAATTATCTGATGGTTCAGATTCCCACACTAAGTTGGTTGCCTTTTTGACTCTTTCTGAATTTGGATTTCTAGGAGAATATCCATTTTCAAGTGGGGGTGGACACTTGTTGTAACTGGCATCTTGTTTCTTATCAGAAATCTTCATTTTAGTATCCTTCTTCTTTTCAGAACTCTTGTCTTCAGATACGTCATCTTCATCAAATGCCTTCATTCCTTCAACGGTTGGATAAATCCTGTCAATAACATAAGAAGTACATGAGTAACTTTTTAACAATCTATTAACTCTTTCTGTTTCAATCCTTTGTGTTTCCAATTTCTGTTCAAGCACAGCACATTTTTCAATGTAATTGTTGACAACTTTTTGCTTTGTTATAAAAGCTCCTTGAAGTGTCTTCATTGCTGTTGCTTGCTCACTGCTTGACTGATTGTACTGATTCATGGCTTTGTTCAGAACATCATAGGATTCTTTCAATCTGTTCATGTTATGAATCAAAGTATTGTTTTGCTTCTTCACTGCTTCACAATTTTCACATTTCACAGTAATCTTTTGTGCATCAGCTTCTGCTTCAACTTTGAAAACTGGAATGTCTTTGACCTTTTTCCTTATCACTGGAACTTTTTCATCATCACTGCTAACGGGTTTTTTAACTTTCTTCTTTTTCTTTTTAGCTTTTTCATCATCACTGTCACTCTCTTCCATCATTCTCAAGTGCTTTTCCATTCTTCTTGCATAATCATCATCATCATTATCACTGTCTTCAGCAACTCTAGCAACAAAAGCTTTGTGATTTGAAGTTTTGTTAGGATCATAATCATCCCAATTGAAATTTGCCCAGCTAAACCCTTCTGGTAATTTTTCATCATCTTGGTTTATCAGACATGCTTTACTACCAGCTGGAATATATTTATCCCAACTGAATTCTTTTGTTGACTTTTTATCATCTTGATTCACCATACAAGCTCTTTTTGATGAATCTTCAATTGTCTTCCTAGCATGCGCAGTTTGTGGTTCTTATTGTTGTTGAGCAACTTGATGATAAATTGCTTTCCGATAGTAGTCATTGTTGTTGAACGGATTTTGAGCTCCACTTGCTTCGCGATTTGTGCACTCTCTCTTGAAGTGTCCTTTTTCCCTGCAACGGAAACAAGTAACTTTAGATTTATCAAATCCTAAAGTAGAAACATTTGCATCACGGAAATCATCTCTTCCCGTAATTTGTTTAAACTTTTCGGCTCCTCTCAAAACACTCGCCAAACACCATTTTATATCCATCAATTCCATCTCCTCAGCATCAATCTGATCGTAATCCTCTTTTGTCAACACTGGATTCCCGATCTTTCCTGCAACTAAACTTTCATATGATTCTAATACAGTTCCCAACAACGACATGTGACATTTTGCAACCTCTTCCGAGAAATTTTCACCATTTTCAATATTCAAAACAATGTTGCATTGTAATCTCTTGCCATTCTTGGTTGTTTAAAAAATTGGATCAAATGATGGATATGAAGAAAATCATGTTTTGCTGTTTGATCCTTGAGATGACCCTCCAGATGAACTCTTGGCATTGAATGCAGTTTCAACCTTTTGTGACATATTGGACTTATCACTAACACCTCCTTTGTAATAAAGACCTATATCTTGTTCACCATCAAAATCTTTCATTCTTGAGATCTTTCTTTGTTCCATTTCCTGAGCTTCAAGTTTTTCAATGAATTTATTCAGTGTCAAATTACTAAAATTTTTGTTATTTCTCAACATCATGAGATATGTGCCCCAAGTTTCATGTGGCAATGCATCAGCCAACTTTTCTATCAACTCCTCATTATCTTTATTGATGCTAACTCTCTTCATTTGGACTAACAGATTGCAATATCTTTCAATGATCTGCTTGGTGTTCTCAGTTCTCAAACCACGAAATAGATCAAACTCTTTTTTCAAAAGTGATTTTTTGTTCTTGATCATCTCTTTACTACCAACAAACTTTTATTTTAATGCCTTCCAGATAGAGTATGCACTTCCATTGTGTTGCAATAAAACCAAGATATCTTCCTTCACAGCTTGATGCAATAGACTAATCATCATCTTTTCATTTTTGTATTTCTTTCTATCATCAACACTTAGATCTTTAATAGCAATCTCCTCTTCATCATCATTCAATGGTCTAATATATTTCGTTTGAACACATTCCCAAGCATCCAAATAATTTGCTTGAACCCAATTCTCAAATCGTTCCTCCCATCCTTTATACTCCTCGATATTCATGAGCTTAGGAGGTTTTTGCATAGTGCCCGTTTCATTTTCCATGTTCAAGTTCTGAGTAACAGATGCCGGAGTAGTCGGGGTAGTAGCAAATGCGTTATAAAATTCCTCTTCCATGATTCGGTTTCAAAATTTACAAAATCAGATAGTTCAAACAAAATTAACTTTCAAACGAAATACCCTTCTCACACGAAATCAAGTTTCAAACGAAATCAATCCTCTTTCAAGCGAAATCAGATTTTGGTGCGAAATAACCCTTTTCAAACGAAATAGCTAATTTCGTGTGAAATACCCAAACGAAATTACAACTTGAAATGAAATAACTAATTTCGTGTGAACCTCTCAAACGAAATTACAATTTGGTGCGAAATAAGGCCCTAATTTCGTGCAAAATTATGCTGATGTCATCATCTCGAGCTGTCTTTGTCAAAATTGATCAGGTTTTAAGCCGTTTTAAGATCTAAAACTTTCTAGGGTTTGTTAAAACACTATTGCGCACATAATATGTGAAATTCAAAGCATTTTAACCGTAAAAACTTGTTAATTTTGAAAAAGAAGGTGTAGAAATCAGAAATTGCAGCTGAATTGGTAAGAACTCTTCCTCCTGAGCTCTGATACCACTTGTAGGATCGTTTTGCCGACCAAACGAGTCGTTCAGAAGAGTTTTTCTCAATACGAAAGGCGGAAACAAACGTATCAAGTTCAATTCAGCTAGATATACACTTTAAACTGTCTTTTGATTGATTTGACAAAGTTTTACAGCGAGTTGACACTTCGGCAGTACTTCGGCTCTCAAACCGGAAAAGTTACAAATGAAACAAAATCAAGGCTATTTATAGGCTGTCTAATTTCGCACGAACCTGTTCAAGCGGAATTAGATTTCACACGAAATTACAATTTCGTGCGAAATCACCATGTAATTTCGTGCGAAATTACATGTCTAGTTTCGTGCGAAATTAGCCTTTTGGCATGTTTTCTCGTTTTGCATGCCCTGATCTATCTGATACAATCTAAGACTCGATACAAGACGATGTCGACAGACGCATGCACCAACATCCACGCAAGGCCTAGTAGTCTAAAGTTTCCTTTTTTCTGATCCGCCTGTGGATCTTTTAGTATACTTTCCGTCTGTATAATTTATTTTTGAAGTTTTTAGACGATTGTACTTTGTAATATTAATTTATAATCCCAAGACTTCTGCTATGCTATATGTGAATATCTATTATCAATCGTCACGCATAAACCCCAAGTTCGGGCCCATTGGGAAATCAGGGTGTGACAATTATAGGCCTCGCTTTTAAATGCTCATTCAATCAATATCATCTCATCAAATTTGAGTACTCCATGTTTGGAGGGTAGTGTAAGTGTTTAACAAATTTAGTTCTTTGAGTTTGTAGTGAACTGTTAGTTGTGTACCATGTTTAGTGTTTTATTCAGTTATGGCAGTGATCTAAGGATGATATGTAAAATGCAGGATAGTGTAACTATATTGTAACTGGGAGTAGTTTACAAAATTAAACTTTACAAAGGACTTATAGAGGTATTGTGGGATATTGTTGGATGGATGGCTCGGTTGATACTACTCATATGACTAATGTAGTAGTTTCTAGATTTTGTTTTGTTTAAATAGTTCTAACATTGTATCTTTTTGCACATTTTCTAGAGATTTCTATAGGAAATCTTCATACTTTTACAAGTCCTTTTGAAATATTATCCATGTCATCTTGGACCAGATTTGTGTGGAGCGGTCTAAATGTTTCCTTGGAGCGTTAGTTATTCAAGTGTAATCCATAATGTTCTAGATCTCGAGCATTACGGGTCACATGTACGAGAGTTGTGACATTCACTACAATCGAAATCCATGACCTTTTTGTTGTGCTTCCTTTTTGACACATGTCTACTCTATTTACGGCAGACGAATGGATATGTTCTTCGCTTTATACACATGTTGCATTTGTGACTACCATCGTGTAACTCACTGGGTGTTGCACTCTTTCCTCTCGCTTCCTATGGTGTTTTCAGTATCATGCAATGTGATTTCATCGTCATCTTACCTTTAACATCCATCTCAAATCTCATTGCTGTAACGCTTCACATTTTTGTACTTTCCATATATAGAAAGTTGTATTCGTAATTCTATTTTTGGAAACTTGTATTCGTATTTCATTTCCAATCTACATAATCTCGAGACTTTGATCATAATGGAAATACATATTTATTCACACTTGTTTATGCATAAATACATGATACTTAATCAATCTCGGATACGTGCTTTATATACGAAACCGAATTATACTTGATGTTTAAATATATACGGAATCATACTCATACATATTCATGTTATTCACACACTCATATATCCCTTGAATGCCTAAAAAAATTAGGTCCTTACGGTCCGTAAGCCCTTCTGGGCGGGCAGAATATTTGAAAACTGGCGAATTTCACCTCTTTTCCACCTCCAACCTTCACCAATCACCTCCAAACTTCATTTAAGACCCAACCCTAATCACTCACTTATAAATATGCCTTCCACACCTTCCTAACACCTTTTCACACTCCACAAATCACTCCAACCACTCAAATCCTCTCAAGAAATTCTGTTTTGGGCAGAATACTCTCTAGTGTTCAAAGTGAGTTCTAACTCACCTCTCCTACTTATTCTTCTTGTTTTCTTGTATCAAACCACTTCGATAACCTCTAGGATTGTTACCCAATGTTCACCATGGTGTAACAAGGTGGTACAACTCCAGAAATGGAGTCTAAAGTGGCTAAAACTTTTAGTTTTTAAACAAACTTTTCACACATGTTCATATTCATATTTTTATTGTTAGAATCCTACACTTACCTTGCTTATAACCAAACCTATGGTTATGGGGCTGGAATAAGGTTGATTCACCAAGTTTAGAGGTCCAAGAACCTCCTAAACATTTTTTTAACAAGGTTCCAAGTAACTGATCGGAGTGTGGCGCTCCGGTCAAAGATAATATTTATAAGCCCTAATTACCCTTAACGATAGCTAGTGGTAGCAAGGGGTCGAACCACGAAGAGTATGTGGTTTGCGAATGGACTTTGAATGAATTGTAGAAGTTGTCACTTTTATGAAGCTTGCTAACTTGTTTTTATGGTTTTTGTTTATTAAAGAGATGTTGAATAAAAATACTAAGGTGATTGGATTGGTTACTAACTAAAGATTAACAATTGCAAGAATGTAATTAAAGGTTAAAACAAGATAGAGAAAACAAGGTTCACACCTGGTTCAACAAATGCAAGACCTAGGGTTATCACACATTTTAGATTGGTTTAATCGAATTAGTTCATTAATGGTTTGACAATCACAAAGCTTAGGTGCCAATCGCTATCGATGTTATAGACAACGGACCACGATGCACTTCGTTACTTTGGACAAGTAAATCCTACCAAAAGACAAGGCATAAATACGCATATTCATTTCACAAAGTCAAAATTAATCATTCATTCGACAATTCCCAAATACAATACAAACGTATGACAATTATCCAATGATTCAAATGCAATTCAATCAGTCACAAACCAAGTATCAAACAAATAATAAACCCTAAACCTTACAAAAGTCTACACCGGGGTGAAACCTCCAAGAATTTATCCGCGCATGATCGAAAGGACTTGATCAACGGATGATTGAGACTTGAATTGGATCATCTTGAGCTTGTGGAATGATGGAAGGATGGTGGATAGGGTTTTGGTAAATGATGGTGATGAGAGGATGGTGGAATGGTTGAACTAGGGTTTTAGGATGGATGATGATGGTGAAATTGGTGATGATTCGGGTGATGAATTCATGTGTCCAATGGATTGGTGATTGATTGGGAGTGAAGTGGTGGTGAGAATAGGCTCCAAGATCCAAGTTCAAACTCCAAAAAAAATGCATAACTCCCGGCTTGAATGCCCCAAGAGCCAATAGAATTCGTTTTTAACACCAAACAACCAAGTTTCGTGTTTCAAGAAATTGAAGCCCATCGCCGACGGCCTGGGGACCCGTCGGCGACGGCCTCTCCTGTGCTGAACTTCCTCCGACGCGTTATCTTCCTGGATACACAAAGTCTGGCCGACAGGGTTATCTAAGGGGTGTCGCCGACGACCCTAGGGGCGTCGCCGACGACCTCCCCAATTCCCGTTTTCAGTTTTTTCCATCTTGACTTCCCGTTTGACCCGTAACGCGTCCGGTTATCCGTTTTTCATCCCGGTGGCCCGTAAAGCTCCCAAAAAGCACCTTAAACTTCTCTAGACCTACAAAACATAAATCTAATCAAAAGTAGGCTTTTCAAGATTAAAAGTTAAGTAAAAACTCAGACTTAAACATAAACGAGCACCGTTATTCGACCACGTATCACATCCCTACACTAGTCTTTTGCTTGCCCTCAACCAAATCTATTTTTCACTTTCACGTGGGTCGAACAAAGAATACACTCCCCATTCCCGAGACAAAGGTTAAGGTTAATTGTCATACCCGAGTTCAAACTTTTTACAATTTACAACATATCTAACGGTGAAGTGACTAATCGCATTTTATGGTTATCCAAGACTAACCCGCCCTTGAAACGAATAAATCATGCACATCCCTCACAATGTTCTCTCCACTCGGTTTAAGATTGGCTAATTTTCATGATGTATTAGCACTTTCAAAAGTAATCACTCAAAACCGATTAGAACACGTACCCGCATAGGCTTGTAACTCAATCATTCTCCACCACCGAACACGAATACTAAACACAAGTCATAAGGTCTTTATAAGGGTTATAACGGGGCTAGGCTATGGGTAGGAAATAGGATATTTAAAGTGGCTAAGGTGATGAAAATTCGATTTTTTATTACAAAACAACTATTCTAAACACGAGTAAACTATAAACATCAACTACGAGGTAATGATTTTCGCCTTTTATTCAACAATTAGAAACACATATTTTTGTTGTTTTCTCAATAATTTTCCATTCTTTTTCGCAACATTTTCTGATTTTTTTTTCAATACAATCAATTCACAACTATACAACGTAACTCCTACAATCGAATTTCCATCACACGGGTTTAAAAGAAAAGGCTTAAGGTTATGGGCTAAATGGGTGGTCAAACGAAAGGATTAGGCTCAAAATTGGCTACTAAGGGATACATTTTTGGGTAAGGATAAATAAATGGTGTAAACAGAAAAAGGTTTACCTAATGCCTTAATCATTCTCGTGCTTGTATTCGGTCTATGGTCTCAAATGTATCAAAAGTTCCAAGTTCTACAATACATGACTAATGGTCCACTCAAACAAAGAAACATAAATATGTAATTCTATGATGTAAAAGTGGCTCAAAACCTCACATATATAAAGGGTTTGGTATGTGACATGCATAATATGCTAGTTTCTTAGGCGGATTATTCCCAAATAACCACCCACTAAATACCCGTCATGCTATTAATTTGAGCTTGACCATGACAAAAGACCACATGTGTTGTGCCATCCCTCGTTGACTTAGTTACTTGTGCTTTAAGATTGCTCTCGAAACAAGACATTTTTTGAAAAAATTTTGAAATTTTCTCCCATCCCACACTTGAGGTCAACATTGTCCTCAATGTGTAGTGTTTAAATGAACGGGTCAAAATCGAAAAACTTTTACTACTCCCCCATCCCCACACTTGAGGTAAACATTGTCCTCAATGTGTAAGAACTAGAGTTTTAAAACGCGCAAGAGATGTGACACGGCTAATTCCCAAAAAATTCACCCCGGAAAATAAAATAAAATTACAATCAACTTATTACTAACTAAGAATCAAGGTAAAAGGAAACGCATGCACCTGATTTTCCTTGCTAAATGCTCATGTCTTCTTCTTCTCTTCACAAAAACGATTGTCCCTTGAACATGATGTACCTACAAATCTTAACCTTTATATAGAAGCATGCTTCTCACAACCATTGAAATTTGTTAGCTACTTAGTTCTACCATTTTTATGAAAGCGTTACCAAGTCATGCGTTAATTTACCTTGATTTATGTGGAAAATTAATTTACAACAACAATCCTAACTCACTTTCGTAGGAATCACGGTTACATTTAGCTTATGCGACAAGCCCTTTTAAACCCCCCCAATAGCTTGGGAGGACGAGTAGGTTTCGTGAGGGTTATATAGGGAACACACCCATAACGTTCATTTAACTACTAAAACGAACTCCTAACGAAATAAAAACAAAGAAAACCAAGATATACAACAACAACAAAATACATACCTCTCTGTCACCGTTGGTATCTCTCGTTCGGGTCAACTGGCAGGTTCGGGTTGTATGAGTAACCAGTGAGAGCCTCGAACATCTCCCGGTAGTTGTCGAGGGGACCCGGCTCTCCTTGTGCTGGCGGCTGGTATGGTAGCGGGATGAAACTAGACCCTACTGCCTCGGGCCAATGAGGTGACAGATCAGATGGGCCTCATGGAACACGGAGGTTGGTGTAGTCGGTCCACCCCGCGTGTTCTACGTAGGGGAGGCCTGCTTCATAATCTCTTTGGTGTCGCTCCTGATCATGGAGGACCTTGGCGTTGTTAATAGCCGTTTCAGTAGAGACGTATAAAGCACTCCATCGGCGGGCTTCCAATGCATTTTGCTCGTTTCGTTGTTTCTCCTCATTTTCCTCCCATGCCCGTCTTCAGGCCGTCTCTTCCTCCTGCATTTGTACCAAATGTTCCATCTGCGATCTTTGCAGAGCTTGGAACATTTTTTGCACTTCCATGTACTTGTCCATCCTTTCCTGATGGGCCGCTTAAAGGGCCCACTGTTCCTGCATCTGGGCTCCGTGTGTTTCCTCCCAGTTCTTCCTTCTCTTCTCATACTCTCTACCCTCTCCTATGCCCGCAGAGATGTTATCAAACACCTCTTGTTGCCCACGGGTGAAATTCCGATACGAGGGTACCCGTCTAAAATTCACAAAACTTGCCACCTCTGCATTCAATTCTCGGTGTAGCCGCATGTACCTCTGCTTTGGTCCTCGTGGACCTGCAGGCTCAATTTCATCTTCCTCATCAACCATCTCCACATCTTCCTCAGCCCCTTGTTGTGCATCTAGGTCAACGAATTCATAATTGTGACCCATAGCGTCGGTCACCGAATACTTGCTTCCAGAAAGTTTCACATGGATCTTCCAATTTTTTTATTGTTGCTAAGTTGAACTCTTCCACAGGCTTAGACACCCAAAGCGATTCTGGGGGAAGACAGTTTTGTTGGAGGATCATGGCACTGATGAGGCGCACATATGGAATCATCCTCCTGTGGAATGACTCCGGAGTGATCCATGTGTTCATCATAATAATGTGCCTCCATGACAACGTCGGTGTCCCAAACATTAAGGCATGAAGAACTCTACAATCACACGCTCTCACTCCCTCTATCTCCAAACCGAACCATAGCATTTTCTAGGGAAATTCCTTGAAGAATCTTCCCTTCAACCGTCAGGTGGCTCCTTGCGGCCACTCCCCCGTCATTTTATGGTAATATAGCCTCAGTCATACTATCTGGATCATGGTCGTTTGCATGGTTATCCAAGAAATGTTCGATGGTTGGATAATCATACGCTTGCACCCCAAGGGAATCGAATCGGGCAATGCAATTGATTGTTTCAAACGACATTGTCATCTCCCCCCTGCTTGTAGTACCAATCAATCTCCACTGGTCCGGGGGACCATCCTTGTTTCTAAACCTCAAAGATGCCAGCCACTCGCACACCTCAGACAAATAAACCCGGGAGGTGTTGTCTTCGCACCAATCCAGAACTCTTTCCCAGCCAAGACGCTCAAACATTTGAACAATATCAATTTTCTAAACTCCTCAACATTGACCGCCCTTTCACACACAACCCTATCTGGCACCGCAGTAGACACACCATTAACCATTTTCCACTTCCACAATTTAACTTCCAACTTCTTATCTTGGAATGTCGAGATAGCTTTGTTTTTGTCTTCCTCCCAGACCCTAGCGCTTCGACTATCTCGGAACTTCTCCCATGCCCAATCCTGCCTATATAACCTTGCATCACCTTCTTCTATAGAGCTTAGTTGCTCCCACTTTCTCGGTAGTAATCTGGAGGAAGATCCAACTCCGAATGACGATCCTTAACCCGTAGTTTTTGCCTTCTTCCTACCTCCGGCCATAACTACAATTACAAAACAAAAAAAAATCATCAATATAAACCCAAAAATCTTTACAATTATCTCAAACTTTGAACCTAAAGTATGATGTTGAATTTTTCAATTAACAAGCAAGTACAAAATCGCCTTTTTAAACATCCAAAGTCGCCTATTTTGTCGTCTACATATCAATTTTACTTATTTATTCACAATTTCGTATGATTTCAACAAGGTTTCAACATCATATTCATGTTCAATCATGCAGATAACAAGTGTAATCACTTCACTATGGTTATTACATGCTCAATCAAGAGTTTACCTACAATTTTCAACTATAACATCCTACATTATGCTAAACAACCAACTCTTCAAACAAAAGTTCAAAAATTTTGGAAGATGTCAACATACCATAGGAGAATAAGGCTAAAAATTAAGTAAAGTTCATACCTTTGTGATGTAGAATGTCAAAGACTGGTAAAAGGTGCAAATCAAAGCTTGAAGAACACTTTTTTAAGAAAACCCGAATCTTGCAATTCAGAAATCTCGCAAACTAGCAAGAATTGGTGAAAACCGTGTTGGGGGGTTTTATTGCTCTCGAAAATCTACACACAATGGACTCAAGAATCGCTCGATTTGGTTGAAAATTGAAGGAGTTATGAGATTTTGAATGTTTAGGGTTCTTTGGAGGTTTTTTTGAAGAAGATGAAGATGGAAAGGTGAGGTTTAGAGAGAGAGAGAGAGAGAGAACAGAGATTTTGTGGTGAATGAATGAGATGGAATGATTGTGGGTCAATTATGTGGTCACAATTAGGTTTGGAGTGAGTATTGGGGGGCTTAAAGTGGGTTTAGTTCGAGCATATGGTGAAAAAAACGCAACAGCACCGGCCGCTTTTCTACCGTGCGTCGCCGACGCGACCTACCCCGTCGACGACGGGCACTCAAAAGTGCTTCCCCCCAGACGTCTTAAATTCCTGTCTACGGGCAAGTTTAGCCGACGCGTATTTCCGGGACGCGTCCCCGACGACCATACCCCCGTCGCCGACGGGTATCCTTTTCTCAACTTTTTTATTTTTCAAAAATTTTTATTTTTATTTTTTATTTATTTTTTTATGAAAAATATGAGGAAAAATAAGAATATTTTATAAAAGGACTATATACCATTAAAATTCCTAAAAATTATTAAAAATGTTTTTGTAAATTTTTTTAAGTTAAAATTTTAAAACATGAAATCGTTTAACGGCCCTACCACCCCCCAGAAAAGTCGTGTATTGTCCTCAATGCACATAAACAAGTCTAAAACATACCTTTTATCTTCATGACCTGTTCGTTATGTCTAGACTTCACACAATCAAAGGAGGTTAGTACGAAACGCGAACGATTAACACTAAAATACTCACACAATTAAACAAATTATACAAAACTCTACAAAACTCATTACCGGTCCTTTCAGTTGACCTCATAAGTTGGCACACTTACCATGAAGTTCACCAACTCCACATTTTCATCCTTTTTATCTTCGTTACCGTCAAGGAACAGTTTAAGGCGATGGCCATTAACCGTTTGCTTCGACCCATCCTTCGGGTCCTTGATTGTAACATCTCCAAGTTTCCCAACTCGTGTAATCACGTACGGGCCCATCCATTTGCTCTTGAGCTTTCCGGGAATGTATTTAAGTCGTGAATTGTAGAGCCAAACCTTTTAACCCACTTCAAACTCCTTCGGATTCAACTTCGCGTCATGTGCCCTCTTCATATCATCTTTATATTTTGAAGCACACTCATACGCTTCTTCCCGAAGCTCCTCCAACTCGCAAAGCTTTAACTTTCGCTCCTTTCCTGCATCATCATATTTCATATTAACCTCTTTAATGGCCCACCAAGCACGATGTACAAGCTCGACTGGTAAATGACGATTTCTCCCATAAACCAAGCGGTATGGTGTAGTTCCAATAGGTGTTTTATGAGCCGTTCGATAAGCTTATAAAGCATCATTCAACTTCGTCGACCAATCCTTTCGGTCCGGTCGAACGGTCTTTTGCAAAATTTCCTTTATTTGCCTACTGGAAACTTCCACTTGACCACTGGTTTGTGGGTGATAGGGGGTAGCAATTCGATGGTAACGCCATACCGTTTCAAGAGTTTGCCAAAGTTAAAATTCTTAAAGTGAGATCCTCCATCACTAATGATCACTCGAGGAATCCCAAATCAATAAATTATGTTTGTTTGTACAAAGTTGCAAACGACGGTATGGTCATTCGTCTTGGTGGCAATCGCTTCGACCCACTTGGATACATAATCGATCACCACCAAGATGTATAAGTTGCCATGCGAATTAGGGAATGGGCCCATGAAATCGATCCCCCACACATAAAAAATATATACAATAAGGATCGGTTGCATGGGCATCTCATCCCTTTTGGAAATACCCCCTAACTTTTGACATTCAACGCAGTTTTTAGCAAAATTAAATGCGTCCTTAAAAATAGTCGGCCAATAAAGACAGCTATTGAGCACTTTGTGCCCGGTTTTGTGACCATTTAAATGGCCCCCACAAGTAAATGAATGCAAGTGCATCAAGACACTAGGAATCTCCTCGTCGGGTATGCATCTTCGAACGACTTGATCCGGACATATCTTGAATAAGTCTGGTTCTTCTAACGTGTAGTACATGATTTGAGAAAGGAAGTGCAACCTCTTCCTTCTATCCCAATGAGCGGGCAAGTCACCTGTAACCAAATAGTTAACAATATTAGCATACCATCGTAATATTGAAACCTTTAAAATTTGCTCATCCAGGAAATTCTCATTATTCTCCACACGAGAAGAATCCTCATCCACTACCAATCGAGACAGGCGGTCCGCAACCACATTCTCACTTCCTTTCTTGTCTCGAATCTCCAAGTCAAATTCTTGTAGCAAAAGAACCCATCGGATTAATCTCGGCTTTGCATCCTTCTTATCCATGAGATACCTAACTGCAGAATGGTCAGAATACACAATGACTTTAGCACCCAATATATAAGCACAAAATTTATCCAATGCATATACCACCGCAAGTAGCTCTTTCTCGGTAGTTGTATAATTTAATTGTGCATCCAAGAAAGTTTTACTTGCGTAGTATATGGCAACCGGTTTCTTGTCTATTCGTTGACCCACTACGGCCCCCACCGCATAATCACTTGCATCACACATAATTTCGAATGGTAATGACCAATTCGATGATTGCAAGATTGGGGCCTCAACCAACTTTTTCTTCAACACATTAAAGGCATTTTGGCAATCTTTATTGAATTCAAACGGTTGATCTTTTAACAACAATTTACATAGAGGTTTGGTTAAATCACTAAAACCTTTTATAAACCTTCTATAAAACCCCGCGTGACCCAAAAATGATCTAATACCCTTAACATTCTTGGAATAAGGTAAAGTAGAGATGACTTGCACTTTTGCACGGTCAACCTCTATCCCACGACTTAACACCACATGCCCCAACACAATCCCCTTTTGAACCATAAAATTGCTCTTTTCCCAACTCAACTCAAAACTAAATTTTTATTGATGTGCGTGCGGTGTGATATAAATTTAAGTATATTTTAAGCCCTTTTTACACGTTAGTCAAGTTTTAAATTTATAAAACACGATATTTTACTAACACCAAACACACATATGGGCAAGTGCACCCATCGTGAGCGTAGTATAGTGTTGGCAAGATACCGAGGTCGTCCAAGGACACAAGAGCTTTTAGTACCGGTTTATCCTCAACGTCTAATCAAATCAAAAGTTAGAAAAAGGTTTTAAACTAGAAAGATAAAAACTAACTAAAATGCTGAAAAATAAAATAAAAGTAAAAACAGATAGACAAGATGAATCACTTGGATCCGACTCGTGTTTAGTGTAACCTTTGATTATTTCCGCACTTTTGCACTTTTTAAGAGATTATCTTAGTTATTGTAGTAGGCCCCTCTTTTGAAGGTGACGTTACCCTCAACCCAGTAGTTTGAGTCAGCAAGGATACAATCCTAAAGGGTCGGATTATTGAAAGATAATTAATTAAGTTATTAAGGCATATTATGGTATGCCCCTCTTTTGAAGGTGACGTTACCCTCGGCTAAGTAGTCTGAGTCAGCAGGGATACAGTCCAAAGTAGCCGGGTTAAAGTATTAATAGTAGCTTACATATGAGGGGATCAAAGAGTTTGGACCCCCGCCATCCAATACCGGTGGGTACTGAAGGAGGTCCTACTAAATTTGACCCAGGTCCTTGCAGTATCTATACACTGAACAAGGCAAGACTCTTACCAAACCGTTCCCTTAACCCCCGACCAGGTAGCCAACATACCTCCATATAGACCGTGGAGATATGAATGGTGAAAATATTTTATTTTATATAGACAGTATAATAATGCCAAGACACCACGGACAAACGATAAGGAAGAATCACCTTCAACATAAGAAACTAGTTATTAAAGTCATTAATACATAACCAAATAAAAAGTGTGAAAAGATTAAAAATAAAAAGTATCACACTAGACACTTGTCTTCACCAAGTGATGTAAGAGACTTAGGCAAACATGGCCTTTGATTGTCAAGAACTCTTACGATCAATCTTGGATCCCGAGACGACTCACACACTCTATGATGGACAATGGATGATGGTGGTGGATGATGGTGTTATGATGGTGGTGGGTAGTGGGTGAAGTGTGAGAGAGGTGGTGTGCCAAGGGATGGTTTGCAAATGAGCCAAGCACCCCTATTTATAGCCTGAACAGCAGCTCGGGCACAGCCCCGTGTCCATTGGGCACGGCCCCATGTCCATCATCTTCTCTTCCTTCATTAATTGCAGTTTGTCTGCATTAGTTGACCACGCCCCCGTGTCCGCTGGGCACGCCCCCGTGTGCAGAAGCATATCTGTACTATCAAGATTTGCCTGGATTCTGCGAATCTTATAGTTGACCACGGCCCCGTGTCCGCTGAGCATGGCCCCATGGTGGGCGATAGAAGCTTCTATAACTTTGTCTTTTATGCTGGCACTTGGGCACGCCCCCGTGTTCGCTGAGCACAGGGCGTGTTCAGTCTTCTGTTTTCTTGATTTTGCTTGGGAAGATGCTGTCGGGGGGTCAGGCATGCCATGTTTGTTCCTTTTCTTGTATTTATGTTAGATTTAGCTGCCTTTTTGCTTCTTTTGTTAATTTGAGCTCATTTAATCCTGAAAATACAAAAGGAAGACAAAAACACACTTTTTCCAACATTAGTACTAAAAAAGGGTTAGTTTTATGCCACAATTGATGAAATTTATATGTTGCATTTTGTGCACATCAAATACCCCCACACTTGAATCTTTGCTTGTCCTCAAGCAAAACTCTTTATAATGTGGCTTTACACTCCCAAATGGAATAGGTAGAAGAGAATGTTTTTGGGCTTGTCATAGAGTGTTGGGATTTCCAAGATTCTTTATTAAGTTTTATTTTTATCTATTTACAATCCTATCCGTCATGATTTATTTAAAACATTGCATAAGACAAATTACTTATTAGGGCATAACATGCCTTTTTTAAAATTTCATTTATATACAAGTTCACATACCTCACGGGGATCACTTAACACTCGGCCGAAGATGTATTTTAGTGAATCACTAGAGAGCGGCATGGAGCTTACTTCTACCATAGGCTTGCCCAGCAATCAATCCTCCTCCTTTTTAACTATATACCTTTGTATATATCAAGAGGACTTTTTGGGTGAAGGGTTAGGCTTGGGTTAAAGGTAGGTGGTTGGGTTGGTGGTTAGAAAAAGGGCGAAAGGCGTAAAAGCTTCGGTTTTTGTAAGACTTTTTTATTTTTGCCATTTTTATTTCGATGAAGCCATTATTCAAACAAAGTTATTTTTAATGAACTTGTTTGTTTATTTCTCTTTTGCTTCATCATCAACATTTTTTTTTTTGAAAGTCATACGAAAAACCGAGCTTGTTACTAAAACAAAGGGTTAAAAATAAAAAGGTTTTGGTGGGTGAAAGGGTGTTTGTTTTTTGGGTTAAGAAATGAAAAGGTTTAGGCTCAAAGGGGTTAACTAGGGTGTTGGGATTGAACCCTATCAAAGGAACAGATAATTAAAGCCAAAACTGGATCAGAGCAGTGGATCCAGAATAAGCAGATGATTACAGTTGGTTCATGCAAATCTCTCCCCTTGGAAGTGGTTTTATATCTGCTGACCTCCTATCTGCTGATCTTACTAAGTGCTGACCTACAACTGCTGCTTTGCATCTACTGCCAAATGTCAAAGACTGATGGAAGACCAAAGCTCTGCTGACTCAATCTACTGCCTTGAGTCAAGTACTGCTGATCCGGACAAGCACTGCTGGATTCACAGAAGTGGAAGGATGCAGCAGCTGTTTAAGTGTCTTTTGTGTAATGAATTGTAATAGCAGTAGTTAGTACATCAGTGTTTGTATTGATCAGTGGTTAGAGTTTGTTAGGAGGTTAGATGTCACTTTCATGGTGACGTCAGCTAAGATGCTCAGTGGTTTGCAAGTGCCTATAAATAGTTCTTCTATGAGCTCTTTTGATCACATCGTCTTCTTTGCACGAACAAACTACTGAGCTCTGGCTGAGGGGGAGTTTGCATTCATTCATCAATCATTGTAATCGTTGTTGAAACAAATTCAATCTTTCGATTCATTGTGTAAAGATGTTTGATTAAAAGTATTACTCTCGTTTGATTGTATGCAAAGTTTGTTTCCATCTTAATTCCGCTGCACAACTCTTTCATTCTCATCTTAATTTCAAACAAAAATACAATCAAAAAGAAACTCAGATCCAACATAGGGGGATTTTGGGTAGGTTGTAAAAAAAAAGAAAAATCAATGGTGTAGAAATGAAAAAGGGTTAGTCCTAATGCCTCTATCATTTACTTACTCGGGTTTAAGTTGGTAAGCACCGGGAATGTATCGTCGTGGCAAGTTCTAGAGTCGTAAGAACCAAGCGGCTATTCACACAAGAAACAAAAAATGAGCATTTAGTTTAAAGATATGTATTTGTATGCTCAATAAAGGCTCAAAACTCACTTTTGTGGGAATGGGTTTTTATGTGATCAAGTATATATAATCAAATTTTAACTAAGTTTGTCATGCCGTTGCATAATTTTCTTATGTTGGTTCTTTTTATCACGACGCTGTCGGTTGTAAATTTGTAAAAATATAACCTTTTTTAGAATTTGAAATTCCCAAGTTAAACCTAGACAAGTAAGAAAAATGAAAAATTTTTGAAAAAAAAATTGGGGTGATTAGCGGTTCCAATAGAGTTTTGTGTAAGGCTTGTGATTAGGACTTGCAAGATTCAAAATTTTAGCATCCCCCCACACTTAAATTACACATTGTCCTCAATGTGACCCAAAAATAAGTTTTTAGGTTGATTGAATGTGTAAAAAGGTGTGAAAAAGCAAAATTTATGTTACTGGGCGTCTGGACACGGCCCCGTGTCTGATGGACACGACCCCATGTCTGGCAAAAAATCTGCAGACTTAAACAAACAGCAGGTCTGGGGAAGTGGGCACGGGGGCGTGTCTGCTGGACACGACCCCGTGTAGACAATCTGCAAAGTTGAAAAACAGGTTTCTGGCTCCGGTTTTCCTGTCCCGGGTTTAGTAGCACTAATGTTTAGTGCTCTAAGCCTCGTATGTACTTGTTTTATCAATAAACACTACACCATACCATAGCAACATCCTAAATTACCAAGTTCAACATCCACGTCACAAAGTTAAAAAAAATAAAAACAAATGCAGAAAGTAAAAAGAGTTAAAGGAAAGTAAATTGTTCAACACACGGCACGCAGGCCGGAAATTGTTCAAGATAAAGGGGGTTAACCTGTGGGATCACCAACCAACCGTTCCTGCCTCCGCTCCTCCCGCCTAGTCCATGTCCTCGTCCTCATCATCATCTCCTCCACCATGCCTCGCCATGTACTCCCGGATGTTCCCAATGTCATCCTGAATGTCGGATATGTTTCTCTCAATTGCTCCGACCCGGGCATACGTGTTGCTTGCCATGTTATAGGTGTTCCTGGTGCACATGAGGTTTTCCTGCAACAAATCATGTAAACTTTGGAAGTTAGGAAAACCACCTCCTTGTGAGGAGGATTGGCCCGGATCACCGTGGGGCTGGTACTGGTACTAATGATGCTGTGGAGCGTGAAGGACGAGTGCCTCTTGCGGGTTCCATGCATGCCCCTGCATCCTTTGGAAGCTAACTGTCCCGTCTTCAGCCTCATAAATTAAGTTCATGGAGCGGCAGATGTGTACATCCACTCTTCCCGACCATGGGCTCCTCTCGAAGGACCTAGGCATGTTCACGAAATGTTTGAAGAGACGGTATATCCACCTGATGTATTGAAAAATACATCCTATATTCGTTTATATTTTGTATAGTTTTTCGTTATTCATAGTTTAGTTTTATTTAGAATTACGTGCTATTGATAAAAGTTCGGTTTTCCAGGTCTTGATACGTTAATTGGCTGGAAATTGAGTGGAAACGAGTTATATTGCTAAAGCAGTACATCCTGGAACAAATCACAAAGAGTTAGAATTATTTTAGAGACTTTGGGTGTTAGAGCTGGAGGTTTAAGGCAACAAGTGTGACAACTGGCACCAAACCGGTAATTTTCGTACACTTTAATTACTATTTAAAGACTAAAATTATGTGCTTAAATGTCAACATAGCTTGATTACATACTAAACAAGTGAATTCATGCACGTTTTATACTACAAGAATTACTTTATGCATTAATGAACAACGTTGCGTCCGAAATACTAGTAAACTCACCGGTAAGACACATTGTGTCAACAATTCTGCAGAAAGCAGTTAGACAATAGAATTGGAGCCTAGGTGTAGGTCCAATGACAAGAATGCATTAAACCCCAAGAGTACATACAAGGGTTAACATATAGACGTTCCGAAAGCTAAAATACGTACTAAAAAGCACCCGAAACGCACTTTAAGTGCATAATTTTATTAAATTAAGCTATAATCAGCATTACGACACTGAAATATTATGCAGAAATTATGATTTATCATCCAGAATACTTCCCTAAGTGTCGGGAATTAAAAGGGTTACAAAAGGATACTTAAAGGACACTAAACGGTGCAATTTAGCACTTTAACAAACCGGTATTTAACCGAACAACCGGACATTACCCGGAACATCAAAATATTACTAGAAACATTGTTTAATTATTTCTGAGCTAGTCATGGTCCCCGAACACCCTAACACACACTAAAATATCTAGTAACTAACTACACTAACTAGATACTTGGTATATGATTACAAGGTAACTACATGGTTCAAAATTTACACTTGGAGATCTTGCAAACATGATATAAGGATATCATTCTCACTCCATCCTCAACACCAACACAACCTCCTCCCTTGCCCCCCCCCCCCCCCCCCATACCTACGGCCCCCATCCATCATCACAACACCACCATTTTCATCCAACTTCCATTCATTCCAAGTGTGATACAAGGTGTAAGAAGCAAGAATAGGAAGCTCGGTGCTCACGAATCTTGAAGGACCACCTTTGTTTGCTTTTATCCACCTCATATTCATCATTGTTCTTCCCTAGCTTGAAGCTAGTAGTAAGACTCTTTTTAACTCTTATTACTTCATGTATTGATTGGTTAAAAGATTTATTATGGTGAAAACCACAAGAACACTAAAGAATATGAACATGAATCTTTCACATAAGCTTAAATACATAGGAATATATGTTGATTGAGTTGATTGTGCCTTGTTGATGGATTACTAGTGTGTGCGATGTTAGACATCATATGGAACCTACTAGATTGTGATTAAACACATGATCTAGTAAGTTAAAGTGGTGATCTTGTGAAAGACCAAGATCATCATACTTTATGTCCTCATGAACTTGAATGAAGAAAGTGATTTTCTTATGTAAAGATGGTTTAAACAAAATAAGAGTCTTATAAATAGATGATTTCAAAAATAATTTTCCCAAGAAGCCAATATTATTTACAAGACTTACAAAGTCATGGTTTCTAAGTAAACTAATAATATTTTTAGTGTTTAAACAAGAATAGAAACATATTTGTAACTAGAAAAATACAAAAGAAATATTTTTAGAAAAACCATCTTACAAGTTGTAAATGGCTAAATCTTTCAAGAAAGTGATTTACAAACAAATAACCATGTTTTTAAGGGTAACTAAGCCTACTAAATAACATGGTAAGTTACTACAAGTTACTACAAGTTTTTACAAAACTTCAAGTTCTTGATATAGTGTGATTTACATGATTTTGTCTTGTGGTAAGTCTTGATTGTGTTGTTGATTGTTGAGATGATTTTTAAAAGAAAACAAACACATGTTTTGAAAACATGGGAAACCTCCATTTTTAGGGGAAACTATGTCAAAATTTTTATAAATTTTGACACTTAGAAAAATATAAGTTTTTGAGAAACTTATGCCCTAAAAATGTACCTCAAAATATTTACCAAGGTTTCCCTAACTTTTGTGTTAAGAAATGATGATTTCTTCAAGACTAAAATTGGTATTAAGTATGTATATTTTTGAGAAAAATATATATTTATTGATCACCAAATTTTGTGCTAAGTGTATGTAGTATGTATTATACGTGATAGTGTATTAGGACTTGAAAATACACTAAATACTCTTGAGAAGTAACAACACAAAAATACACATACAACATATAAGATACATAATTCGGGTGCAAAATACAAGAAACTTATATTTATTTTTGAGAAAATAATATAAGTAAGACACTTAGTTAAAAATATAAATTATTTTTAACACAAGAAAACATATACAAAAGATAGTGACTGTACTTGTGCGATGCAAGTCTAGTGACTAACGTCAATAAAACACGTTTAGGTCACGAAGCTAGATAAGCAAATCCGGTGAAGTTTACGACACAGGAACGCAAAGTTGTGAGTTCATGCTCCCCTTTTCTTTTAACTGTTTTCAGTTTTATAACTTCGGGGGTGAAATACATGTTACAAATGTTACAATGTTTACAAATGAAATGACGGATACAAAAACGAGAAGCACTCTTGGTGATAACTAGTGCCAAGTATGATGCGTTTTGAGGAATGATACGAGAAATCATGTCACGAATAGGGTACCATAAGCACCATTAATTGTGTACATACTTAGACCGCAGAACAAAAGGTTAGATCTAACGGGTGACCGGGCAGCCACACTCTCGGTGAAAACTAGTACCGAGTAGTGCTTCTGTGTCTCAGTCGTGAATCGACAACTAGAAAAATGCCTATGGTTTGGTGACTTCCTATGTCGTGTCACATGTTAATGGCCTTGCAACCCATTAACAACCCTGATATATACAAGAATACATTATGGTTCATACCACAAGAATACTTTATTTGTACGAGGTTCGTACACAAGAATACTTTATTTGGTTCATACCACAAGAATACTTTATTTATACAAGAATACTTTATTTATACAAGAATACTTTATTTACAAGAATACTTTATTACAAAGTATACCAGCGTGAAATACAAAAATTGCATGAATTCACACCAACACTATGTTGACGTTTTTCCAAAACTCACATGTATTTCAGGTAACTAAAAGTGGATGTGCGCGCGATCGTACTCATGCTCGTGGATGTCGTTTATGTTTGTCTTTAATAAGTTGTAAACTTTCAGACAATATGTTGTTTCGTGCTGTAAACACTTAATCTATGTTTCCGTTATGTAATGGTAATGACGTTTGAAGTTATTTTTATGAGCATTTAGTATGTTTACCTTTCGTATGCAGTGAGAACCTTTCAGGATCACACCTCGTGCTTCCGCCGCAGAAAGGGGTGTGACAGATTGGTATCAGAGCTGCGATTGTAGTGAACCAGGATTCCTTCTCGAGTCTAGTCTACAATCTCTAGGATCCTTTCACGAAAACAATTTTTCAAAAAAATTTCATTGCATAAAACTTCCCGCGACATCCACTACCTGAAACTGTTTACAAGAGTCTAGAAAAGACACTACGAGACTTAGGGTGCACAGGGGTAGCACTTGTCTATGATTAAAGAATACTTGCAATTATGTGAGATAATTGACATATACTAGAAGTAGAATGTCACGGGTATACGTGACTTTGCCTAAAAGCAGTAGCCTATCTGAAGGAAGAGATACGAGGATGAAAAGAACTGTGCGGACTGTGCAAGGAGTTACGTAATTATAGATGCATACATAATTATGGAGTTCAGTGCACAGAAACCACAGCAAGTCTTGTCACGTATAGATTCCCTCAGTATAAGAAAAGGTCAAACGAGAACACCAGCCTATTAAATACTCTGCTGGAGTAATAGTTGTTTGATGTCACTTATGTGGTATATGCTTGTGTATATATATACTACTACTGTCTAGTATGACGATATCAAACAAATGCCTAAACCTATTGTGTGGTGTTCTTTCAGAACATGGCACCCAGAAGAGCTGTGAACGCTCGTGATCAACCTCCTCCTCCCCCACTACCAAGAACTGCTGAAGAGCTTAACGCTCTGTTGGAAGAAAGGATCTCCGCAGCTATCGCCCAGTACGAGGCAAACCGCACCGAAGACAGTGGAGGACCTCGCAATGCTAGACGTAACGGACATGGAGATTCATCTGGAGGCAACGCAGCTCAGGGCTGCACCTTCAAGCAGTTCCTCGACTGCAAACCACTGAACTACGATGGTACTGGAGGTGCGGTGGCGTTTGTACGCTGGACGGAGAAGACAGAGGCCACTATCCGTATGAGCAAGTGTACTGTGGATCAGCAAGTCACTTTTGCTACTGGGTTGTTTGTTGATGAAGCTCTGACTTGGTGGAACTTGCAAGTCCAAACCTTGGGTGATGATGCCGCGTATGGCATGACTTGGGATGAACTGAAAGAGAAAATGAGAGAGAAGTATTGCTCCCGTGCTGAACTCCAAAGACTGGAAACGGAGTTCTGGCACTTGAACATGGAAGGTGCTGACATTAATGGATATACTCGAAGGTTCCACAATCTGTCTAGAGTGCTTCCCTACATGGTGACTCCCGAATTTAAGCGCGTTGAACGCTACATTTGGGGATTGGCCTCAGAATTCCGCGACATGGTGACTTCGGCTAAACCTCAAACAATCACTGAGGCTGTAACTCTGGTTGTCAGCCTTACTGAAGATTGTGTTCGTATGAAGAAGTTATCGCTGAACCCCACTGAAAAGACCGAGACGTATGCTGAGTCATCCGGTGACAAGAAAAGGAAGCATGCGAACCTGAATCAATCGACACGCAACAACAAGGGCTTCAACAACAAGAAGCGTGACCCTAAACCGCCTCAGGAGGCGAAAACTCTTGCAACCATGAATGACGCTCCTACCAAAAGGTACCTGGGCACTCTGCCCACTTGCAACAATTGCAAGCGTCATCACGAAGGGGTTTGTCGCATTCCAAGATGCGACAAGTGTGGAAAGTTGGGTCACTATGCTGAGGATTGTTGGGGAAAAGGAAAGAACCGGAATGGAAATGGTGCTAGTAACAGGAATGGTAACGGAAAGGGGCAGAACCAAGGATGCTTCAGTTGTGGAAGCAAAGAGCATTTCATGAAAGACTGCCCAAAGGGGAACAACGCTCAGGCTCGAGCATTTTGATTGGAGCAAAGAACGCACGCGAGGACCCTAATGTGGTCACCGGTACGTTTCTCGTTAACAATCACTTTGCATCCATATTATTTGACACTGGCGCCGATTATAGCTTCATGTCTGTGGAATTTAAACGTATGCTTGGAATAGAATCGAGTAGATTAGATATTCCTTATTCTATAGAACTAGCCAATGGCAAACTTGTTGAATCAGGTGAAGTTGTTAGAGGTTGCTCATTAGAACTTGGTGAATAAAGATTTAGCATCGATCTCTTACCTATTCAAATGGGTAGCTTCGATGTAGTGGTCGGAATGGACTGGTTGTCCAAGAACAAAGCTGAAGTTATTTGTCACGAGAAAATCATTCGCATCCCTCTGGCAAATGATGAAACCCTCATAGTACATGGAGAAAAACGAGACGCGCCTCTAAGAATCATCAGTTGTATGAAGGCACAGAAGTGCTTAAGGAAAGGATGTGTTGCTTTCCTAGCACACGTTGTAGATAAGAAGGCTGAGGAGCCGAAACTCGAAGACATTCCTGTGGTAAAGGAATTCCCTGATGTTTTTCCCGAAGATCTGCCAGGACTCCGCAACGACAAGTCGAATTCCGTATAGACTTGGTTCCAGGAGCCGCTCCTGTAGCCAAGGCACCCTGTCGGCTTGCACCATCTGAAATGCGAGAATTATCTACACAACTCCAGGAGTTGTTGGATAAAGGATTCATAAGGCCAAGCTTCTCGCCTTGGGGAGCTCCAGTATTGTTCGTGAAGAAGAAGGATGGAACTCTGCTGATGTGTATCGATTACAGAGAACTGAACAAGCTCACAATCAAGAATCGGTATCCACTACCGAGGATTGATGACTTATTTGATCAGTTGCAAGGGTCAAGCTACTATTCCAAGATCGATCTTCGATCTGGATACCATCAGTTAAGAATACAAGAGGAAAGCGTACCAAAGACTGCATTCAGAACGTGCTATAGGCATTACGAGTTTCTTGTGATGCCATTCAGACTGACGAACGCGCCAGCGGTCTTTATGGATCTGATGAACCGCATATGCAAACCATATCTCGATAAATCCGTGATTGTATTTATCGATGATATCCTGATTTACTCGCGAACGAAAGAAGAGCACGAGCAACACCTCAGAACCATTCTGGAACTACTGAAGAAAGAGAAACTTTATGCAAAATTCTCCAGGTACGAGTTTTGGATTCGCGAAGTACAATTTCTTGGTCACGTTGTGAACGAGAAGGGCATTCATGTAGACCCATCCAAGATAGAAGCCATAAAGAATTGGGAAGCTCCTAAAACCCCGACTGAAGTTCGACAATTTTTGGGCTTAGCGGGCTATTACCGACGATTCATCGAGAATTTCTCAAAGATAGCTCAACCGCTGACTTCCCTTACGCACAAAGACAAGAAGTACGATTGGGGTGACAAGCAGGAAGAAGCCTTCCAGCTACTTAAAAATAAGCTATGCGATGCACCAATACTATCATTACCCGAAGACACTGAAGACTTCGTGGTATACTGCGACGCTTCACGACAAGGATTGGGTTGCGTGCTTATGCAGAGCCAAAAAGTCATCGCTTACGCTTCAAGACAATTGAAGGTTCATGAAAGGAACTACACCACGCACGACTTGGAACTGGGTGCGGTGGTATTCGCCTTGAAGATCTGGCGACATTATTTATATGGTACTCGATGTACAATCTTCACAGATCACAAAAGCTTACAACATATATTTGATCAGAAGGAATTGAACATGCGCCATCGGCGATGGGTCGAGCTGCTAAATGATTACGACTGTGAGATTAAGTACCATCCTGGAAAGGCAAACGTTGTAGCAGATGCGTTAAGCCGAAAAGAAAGGGTTAAGACCCTAAAGGTTCGAGCATTAGAAATGACTATTCGAACGAACCTCACTACACGTATTCGTGACGCACAACAAGAAGCCCTTAAGGTGGAAAACCGTAAAGCTGAATACCTCTGGGGTATGTTGAAATATATGATGGCAAATGAAGAGGGAGCCTTATACTTTAAGAAGCGTATTTGGGTTCCGCTCTATGGCGGTATTCTAGAAGTCATACTTGATGAAGCACATAAATCGAGATACTCGATCCATCCAGGATCGGACAAGATGTATCAAGACTTAAAAGAATACTATTGGTGGCCGAGACTCAAGAGCGATGTTGTTGTTTATGTTGGAAAATGCCTAACCTGTGCTAAGGTCAAGGCTGAATATCAGAAACCGCCCGGCCTACTACAACAACCAGAGATACCCATGTGGAAGTGGGAGCAAATCTCGATGGACTTCATAACGAAGTTACCCAGGACCCCGAGAGGGCACGATATGATATGGGTGATAATTGATCGATTGACGAAATCTGCGCATTTCCTACCGATCCGAGAAAAAGATAGCATGGGAAAGCTTGCTGAGATATACTTAAAAGAAATTGTGGCACGTCATGGAGTGCCTATCTCAATTATTTCAGACAGAGATGGACGCTTTATCTCAAGAATCTGGCAATCCTTTCAGGAAGCCTTTGGTTCTCAGCTAGATCTAAGCACGGTATTCCATCCACAAACAGACGGCCAGAGCGAACGGACTATAAAAACGCTAGAAGATATGCTTCGCGCATGTGTCATGGATCTAGGCGGCAGCTGGGATACTCACCTACCTTTGGTTGAGTTTTCCTACAATAACAGTTATCATACAAGCATAAAAGCCGCACCGTTCGAAGCTCTGTATGGCCGCAAGTGACGATCGCCCTTATGTTGGGCAGACGCTGGAGATAAACGTATGGTTAGTCCTGAACTTGTACAAGAGACAACCAACAAGATTATGCAGATCCGAGAGCGCATTAAGGTGGCTCAAGATCGACAAAAGAGCTACGCTGATCGAAGACGAAAACCATTAGAATTCGAGGTGGGAGACAAAGTTTTGTTGAAGGTCTCACCTTGGAAGGGCGTAGTAAGATTCGGAAAACGTGGGAAGCTGAATCCCTAATACATCGGACCATTCAAGATATTAGAAAGAATTGGTACCGTGGCATACAAGTTGGAGTTACCAGAAGAACTTAATGGAGTACATGATACGTTCCATGTATCCAATCTCAGGAAGAGTCCAACACAAGAAAACGTGATCATCCCTGCGGATGAAGTGCATATTGATGACACCCTCCGATTTACAGAACAACCCGTTGAGGTTACAGACTGGAGAGTCAACAAGACCAGGATGAGCACTGTCAAACTTGTCAAAGTACGTTGGAACTCTAAGCACGGACCTAAGTACACGTGGGAATGTGAAGACCAGTTCAAAGAAAAGTACCCCCACCTGTTCAAGAAGACTCCTGCAAGAGTTGTTTCAGGCTGAATTTCGGGACGAAATTCTTTTAAAGGGGGGAGACTGTGACAACTGGCACCAAACCGGTAATTTCCGTACACTTTAATTACTATTTAAAGACTGAAATTATGTGCTTAAATGTCAACATTGCTTGATTACATACTAAACAAGTGAATTCATGCACGTTTTATACTACAAGAATTACTTTATGCATTAATGAACAGCGTTGCGTTAGAAATACTAGTAAACTCAACGGTAAGACACATTGTGTCAACAATTCTGCAGAAAGTAGTTAGACAATAGAATTAGAGCCTAGGTGTAGGTCCAATGACAAGAATGCATTAAAACCCAAGAGTACATACAAGGGTTAACATATAGACGTTTCGAAAGCTAAAATACGCACAAAAAAGCACCCGAAACGCACTTTAAGTGCATAATTTTATTAAATTCAGCTATAATCAGCATTATGACACTGAAATATTATGCAGAAATTATGATTTATCATCCAGAATACTTCCCTAAGTGTCGGGAATTAAAAGGGTTACAAAAGGATACTTAAAGGACACTAAACGGTGCAATTTAGCACTTTAACGAACCGGTATTTAACCGAACAACCGGACATTACCCGGAACATCAAAATATTACTAGAAACATTGTTTAATTATTTCTGAGCTAGTCATGGTCCCCGAACACCCTAACACACACTAAAATATCTAGTAACTAACTACACTAACTAGATACTTGGTATATGATTACAAGGTAACTACATGGTTCAAAATTTACACTTAACCCCCCCCCCCATTCCATGTATATGGTTCAAAGAGGGTGGCCCCCACCAAATATTGGCCAAATCCTATTAAATCCCATTAGATTTGTTTTGGGATATTACTTGGATTTGTTTAGATTTTATGTGATCTTGTAAGATTTCTTCGAGATCTTACAAACATGATATAAGGATATCATTCTCACTCCATCCTCAACACCAACACAACCTCCTCCCTTGCCCCCCCCCCCCCCCCATACCTACGGCCCCCATCCATCATCACAACACCACCATTTTCATCCAACTTCCATTCATTCCAAGTGTGATACAAGGTGTAAGAAGCAAGAATAGGAAGCTCGGTGCTCACGAATCTTGAAGGACCACCTTTGTTTGCTTTTATCCACCTCATATTCATCATTGTTCTTCCCTAGCTTGAAGCTAGTAGTAAGACTCTTTTTAACTCTTATTACTTCATGTATTGATTGGTTAAAAGATTTATTATGGTGAAAACCACAAGAACACTAAAGAATATGAACATGAATCTTTCACATAAGCTTAAATACATAGGAATATATGTTGATTGAGTTGATTGTGTCTTGTTGATGGATTACTAGTGTGTGCGATGTTAGACATCATATGGAACCTACTAGATTGTGATTAAACACATGATCTAGTAGGTTAAAGTGGTGATCTTGTGAAAGACCAAGATCATCATACTTTATGTCCTCATGAACTTGAATGAAGAAAGTGATTTTGTTATGTAAAGATGGTTTAAACAAAATAAGAGTCTTGTAAATAGATGATTTCAAAAATAATATTCCCAAGAAGCCAAGATTATTTACAAGACTTACAAAGTCATGGTTTCTAAGTAAACTAATAATATTTTTAGTGTTTAAACAAGAATAGAAACATATTTGTAACAAGATACAAAAGAAATATTTTTAGAAAAACCATCTTACAAGTTGTAAATGGCTAAATCTTTCAAGAAAGTGATTTACAAACAAATAACCATGTTTTTAAGGGTAACTAAGCCTACTAAATAACATGGTAAGTTACTACAAGTTTTTACAAAACTTCAAGTTCATGATATAGTGTGATTTACATGATTTTGACTTGTGGTAAGTCTTGATTGTGTTGTTGATTGTTGAGATGATTTTAAAAAGAAAATAAACACATGTTTTGAAAACATGGGAAACCTCCATTTTTAGGGGAAACTATGTCTAAAATTTTATAAATTTTGACACTTAGAAAAATATAAGTTTTTGGGAAACTTATTCCCTAAAAATGTACCTCAAAATATTTACCAAGGTTTCCCTAACTTTTGTGTTAGGAAATGAAGATTTCTTCAAGACTAAAATTGGTATTAAGTATGTATATTTTTGAGAAAAATATATATATTTATTTATCACCAAATTTTGTGCTAAGTGTATGTAGTATGTATTATACGTGATAGTGTATTAGGACTTGAAAATACACTAAATACTCTTGAGAAGTAACAATTCAAAAATACACATACAACATACAAGATACATAATTCGGGTGCAAAATACAAGAAACTTATATTTATTTTTGAGAAAATAATATAAGTAAGACACTTAGTTAAAAATATAAATTATTTTTAACACAAGAAAACATATACAAAAGATAGTGACTGTACTTTTGCGATGCAAGTCTAGTGACTAACGTCAATAAAACACGTTTAGGTCACGAAGCTAGATAATCAAATCCGGTGAAGTTTACGACGCAGGAACGCAAAGTTGTGAGTTCATGCTCCCCCTTTTCTTTTAACTGTTTTCAGTTTTATAACTTCGGGGGTGAAATACATGTTACAAATGTTACAATGTTTACAAATGAAATGATGGATACAAAAACGAGAAGCACTCTTGGTGATAACTAGTGCCAAGTATGATGCGTTTTGAGGAATGATACGAGAAATCGTGTCACGAATAGGGTACCATAAGCACCATTAATTGTGTACATACTTAGACCGCAGAACGAAAGGTTAGATCTAACGGGTGACCAGGCAGCCACACTCTCAGTGAAAACTAGTACCGAGTAGTGCTTTTGTGTCTCAGTCGTGAATCAACAACTAGAAAAATGCCTAACCAGCACGTACACATAGTGAAATGAAGCACGTACACATAGTGAAATGAAGCACGTTAGTTATCGACATAGATCCATCGATACCAATGACTGCGGGTTGACTGCCCGAGGCAGTTCGCAATACATGATTACCACCATAATCCATGCAAGTAATTGTCCTTAACAACCCCCGTGTGAACGGGTGCTGAGTCCAAACTATAGTACTATCGTTGCTAAGGCAGGTAGACAGCATTCCATGTGTAAACATAACAAACAAGCATTCATGAGCCACGTATAACATGCATTAACGGTTAGCGTTCAAATAGTATTGAGTAGTGTGATTGTTGTAGTTTGAATATTCGTAACGTATGTAACACCCAAAAGTGCGTAAAGCAAAAAGGGGATCGAGTATACTCACAGCGATTAATGGATTGAAGGGAGCGCTTAGCGAGTAAGGTTAGCCTGAATAGATTCGATAGCATAACGATAAGTGACGTTTTACGCGTCAAATGGTGCAAAGTGCAAATGGGTCGGATAGTGGTTCGATCGGATGGTAATCCGATCGGACAGCAATCCGTGCGGATAACAATCCGTTCGGGTGGTCATCCGGTCGGACAGCTTGTCCGGTCGGATGACGATTCGAGTGGATTGTTTCTTCCTATGAGGAGAATGTGTTTGTGTATGATGGCTTGTCTTTTGAAGTTTTCGTTGTAGTATTTTGGAAGCATTGAAGTATCGCTATCCATCAAGTCGTTCGATCGGATGGTGGGTCGTGCGGATGACAATCCGTTCGGATGGTCATTCGGTCGGACGGTAACTTAGTGGTGAGATTACTTAGTGAAGGCAAGCTCTAAGCAGAAGTGTCACTCGATCGGATGCCCATCCGATCGGGTGGCAACTCTGGTAATGAACATGTTGAAAATTGTTTAAGTCTTTAAAGTCTTATTATCTCATGATCCGAAGAGTAATCCAGTCAGATGGTCGTCCGATCGGATTGCAATTCGTTCGATACTCAAACTTCAGCTAAGATTGTTTTGAAGGTGGGACCCAAGTGTGATCCGTTCGGATGGCAATCAGTTTATGTCGAGACACTTTGACAACGTGTTAGCCAACAGATGCCCTAGTTTGACCCAGATGACCAACCCGACCAGGAATCACCCTAGTCCGGCCGGTTACCGGCTCGAGACGGTTGGTCTTGGCTAACCCGAAACCGGTAGTCTCGTGGGTAGAATTCGGATCTTGAGCTAGTACAACACTACAATCAGGGTCAGATCCTATCGGCTTTGAGTACATTGAGTGCAAAAGAGTTGAAAGAAAGTTAAAAACCATCTTTCAATCCTCTTTCATCACCCTTGTGTCGAGATCTTTACAAGATCTTTGTGGAAATCGGTTAGATCTAAGTTGTTCTTAGTGGATTGAGGCCAAAACATGAAGTTTTGAAGAACACATGATGACATCTTCCTAGAACACCCGAAATCTAGTGATTTCACGGTTAAAAGTTAAGATTTAAAAGATAGAAAGGTGTAGGAGTGCGTGTAGATCAAGAAAGTACAAGATTTAGGACGAGATCTTACCTTGATCGAGAGAAATCGAAGAAAAGGTGGGGAGCACGAGCTGTTCGGACAGAGGGTTTCCAAAAGTAGAAATAATGACAATGACAGGGGTATTTATAGGATTCAAAAAGAGGAAAGGGTTGTCCGATCGGATGGCACACCGCTCGGATGACTTATCCGATCGGATGGCACCTGACCTGTGACCAAAAGGGCTATCCGGTCGGATGGCTATCCGTCCGGATGGCGCTTGGTTCAAGTGTTTGATGCGACGATTTTTGCTGAGTCGATTTCAGTTGCGAGCGGTTTGATACGATAGGGTTTCCTAGTCAAATTACTTTCAGTCCTAATCACTCACATCGAGCACCATCCCTTCTCCACTAATTATCATAGTTCAATTGTGATTCGAGTTCGATGTCGATTGAGTTCGATTGCATTTCGAGTTCGATTGCGTTTCGATTGATTTCCACAACACAACATAAATAAACATGCACAAATAACACATAAAGCATACACACGTATAACCGAAACCAACAAGTACAGATCGCGTTTCGATTCGGGGTCGATTTGATTAACATAGCTTGATTATTAGTTGATTAACTTTATCGCATTGTTACTTCCTATAATTCACAGTCGTAGGTCGTTTGAATAACACGTCGATGGCTTGTAGTTAACAACACTTACTCCACATAATACAAATAAAATAAGGAAATTGCTATACGTCAGATTCGCATCATCGGTCGTTGACTTCGACCTTGACTTTGACTTTGACTTGTGAAAACACGGGGTGTTACATCTCGGATTTGGCAAATTATTTAGCGACCGGAGATCTTGTGAGGGGTATGTCATATCAACAAAAGAAAAAACTTCTTAGGGATGCTAGGAAGTATATTTGGGATGACCCGTACCTATTTAGGATAGGTGGGGATAGAGTGCTCAGGAGATGTGTTTCCAAGGAGGATGGTTTAGACATCCTTAGACATGTGCACGAGGGCTTAACGGGAGGCCATCACGGAGCAAATGTGACGGTATAAAAGGTTTTTGATAGTGGCTTCTATTTGCCAACGGTAGTGAAAGATGCAATAGAGTTTGTTAGAACATGTGACCGTTGCCAACGTACCGGCAACATCTCATCCAAGGATGAAATGCCCCAAAATCCCATCCAAGTTCTAGAAATATTTGACGTTTGGGGCATTGACTTCATGGGACCTTTCCCATCTTCGAGTGGGAATAGGTACATCCTCGTGGCCATTGACTATGTCTCAAAGTGGGTGGAAGCTCAAGCTTTGCCCACTAATGATGCCCGAGTGGTGGTGAGGTTCCTTAAAAAGCTATTCACGCGTTTCGGAGTCCCTAAAGCTATCATAAGTGACCGTGGCACGCATTTTTGCAATTCCGCCATGGAAAAGGCACTTGCATGCTACGGTGTCACTCATCGTCTTTCCACCGCATACCACCCGCAAACTAGTGGCCAATTAGAGAATGCTAACCAAGGGGTGAAGAGAATTCTAGAGAAAACGGTAGGAAAAAGTAGAAAGGATTGGTCGGAAAAGCTCGACGACGCTTTGTGGGCATTCCACACCGCCTACAAAACACCGTTAGGGACAACACCCTTTATGATTGTGTATGGCAAAGCTTGCCATCTCCCGGTAGAGTTAGAGCATAGAGTTTTGTGGGCTTTGAAAACCGTTAACCTTGATCTTACTGAAGCCGCTAGAAGGAGATTCTTCCAAATTCATGAGTTGGAAGCTTTGAGGGATGCCGCCTATGAACGATCTTGGAGTATTAAGGAAAAAACTAAGGCGTTGCATGATAAGAGGTTGCGAGGTTTGAAGGAGTTTAAGGTAGGTGATAAAGTGCTCCTATTCAATTCGAGGTTGAAATTGATAGCAGGGAAGCTAAAATCAAGATGGAGTGGATCGTATGTGGTTAGGGAGGTGTTTCCATACGGCACCGTTGAATTATATGACGAAGTCGACAAAGGAGTATGGAAGGTAAACGGTCATAGATTGAAACATTACTTGGGAGGTCCTATTGATACTACCGAAGAGGAAGAAATTCCTCTCGAGGACCCACCCACCTTCATCGAGCAGTGAGTGCGAACAGCTTCGTTTGTAGAGTATGTACCGTTTGTAAATTTCGTTATTTTTCATGATTTTCGTAGTTTTTCGTGTGTGTGTTTTGTGGTTGTAAGTGAATTTGCAGGAAACGTACCTTTGAAGAGCTGAGAATGCGAATAAAAATCATTCCAGTTAAGTCCCATACTTAGAAAAAAATTTGGGATGGTTTGGGGAAGGTTGGGTAAGAGTTAGAAAAATTTTCTAAGGCAAAATGTTGAAAATTCACGCAACTTTCTGTTAAAAAGTGCCCGTCGCGTAGCGCCACCATCCTATGCATCACCTGCTCGCGCTACGCCACCATACAGGTCACCTAAACACCCTTTTTGAACCTTTTGAACGGTTTGAACCCCCCCAAAAGGCCGAACCCTTCTGAACCACCTTACTCGCGCTATGCCATGAACCCCCCACCCACCCTCGCGCGGCGCCAGCACCATTTGACCGAGAGCTACCCCTTTTTACTTGACATTTATCCCAAATAATTAAAATAACTCTCAAACAACCCATACCCTTTTATCTTCTCCCTCCTCCTCGCCGTACACCCCACCGCCGATACCTTTCCCCACCATAATTCCTCCATTACACTTCAAATCTCTTCAAAAATCCCACCATTTATGATGATTTCACTACACCTGTGACTGATTTCCTTCGCCGAACAAGAACACCCATACAAATAATCATCATCTATTCGCGTACACACCTCGACTCGGGACACACCACCACCAAAAAGTTCCAATCTTTCTTGCTATTTTCGACAAATCAGGTATGTCATTGTTGTTTCTCTTATGCAGTTGTTGAATCGATTCATGTTTAAGCCTGTTTGGTTTAGGGTTTCGTCCGCACTTGTTATTTATATGGTCAGTCAGTCGAGACTTGGCTCGAGTCAGTTTGTGTAGAGTTGATCTTGAGTTTAGTCGAGTTAGCTTGTGTCGAAGTCGGGTCAGTCCGGTGAGTCTGTGTTGGGTCGAGTCTTAATTGACTCAGTTGAGTTGTCGGTCTGTTTGAGTGGTGTGTTTTGTCTGTTGAGTCCGGTCGGTCTTGGTGTGTTGTCAAACCACTAGTCGGGTCGAGTCTTTGTGTGGTTTGTGCGTTTTGTTGGAGTCAATGTGTAAGTTTTAGGTTTTGAATGAGTCTGAATGGTGTGAGTCTTTTATTCGAGTCAAGTTGATGAGTTGTCGAGTAGTTTGGGTTGGGTCAGTCGATCTTCGTAGGTGTGTCGAGTCAGTCTTCTTGTGTTAATGTTGAGTTTAGTCGTGGTAGCTAAGTGTGTCAAGTCATAGTATTTTGAGTCTTGTAGTTTCAACTGTGTGAGTCAAGTTCATGTCACGTCTGTTCTTTTGGTCAGTTGAAGTAAAGTGTCAAGTCGTTGTTTGAGTCTAGTGTGAAGCATTGTTCTTGTACTTGACTTTTATCGGTTGCGGAATTGATTGGGTTGGGGATATGCTTGCTATATTTGACAATTTTAGTGACGAGATTGGTGACATTGATTGTTAGATATTTGAATGGGTTGGTTTGATACTTTGACTTGAAGCTCCGATTTTTGCGCTTTTGAAACTAAATTTTTGCGTTCGACAGAAACTTCCTTTCACTAGGCGGAATTTTTCGACGCCAAATTTGTTTTACAACATCTAAAAAGTAACTACATTTACGCGCGAATTGGACTTCAATGTCATATTTCGGCACTTTGGCTTTTAATTGGGACAATTAAAAGTGCCGATGCGGGGTAGTGTACATTGAGTCTAGTTTAGTGTGTCGCGTCGTTTTTGTGTCGTCTTAGCATAGCTTTAGTCGTATTTATTCTTCTTTGGGTTTACTTGCACGTACAAGTGGTTTAAGCTCGCCCGTACTCAATCTCCATTCGGGCGAGTTTAACCACCACTTAGCAATTGTAAAAAGTAACCCGCTTGTGTTAGAATTAGCCGCGAACGAAATGCTATACGGCTATTCTTTTAACGGTTTTTTTTTTAAATTATAAAATTTAAAAATAAAAAAAAATAGTTTGTTATTACTGACTGTCTGCTTGTTTTGTCTTCAAATTTATCTGTTTTGCAGGCATGGCTAGTAGTTCTCGCCGAGGAAAAGGTAGAAAGACAGGAAAGGGTCAGTCGGCACCTCAGCAAGATCCGGTTCCTCAAGAAACGCCGATTATTCAAATAGCGGCCGACGATCCGAAATTGAGAAAAATCAAATATCGAACCAATTATAACTTTATTCCGGATCAGAAAATGAATGTAGTAGCGAATCATCTGATTCTGAAGTTTGAGCTAGAATCACCAGAATGGGTTAAATTTGAAAAACTGAAAGATACTGAGCTACTTCAGCATCGGGTTATCAATTGAAAGTGGTTGGAAGAGATAGGCTCGGAGCAGGAAGTGAGGGACCTTTTAGGGGAAAGATTGATTGATGCATTAGACTGTATAGAGCCTCAGTATGAGGAGTTAGTGCTAGAGTTCCATAGCACTTGGGTGCATAAGGAGGGTAAGTTCGAGCAGGGCACAGCTGTGTCATTTAGTTTTGGAAGGCAAATGTTTGAGATGAATGTGCCGAGGTTTGCTATCGTTTCGGGTTTGTATACCGAAGAGGAGGTGAAGAGACCGGAGTTTGCTACTTACTTGAGGGGTGCATATAATAAACCAAGGGATTGTAGTGTTGGTGGGACTGAGTTGAAAGAGTTCTGGAGTTCCATTTCTGATCGTCCGTTTGGTTCTACAAATCTGATCACATCGGTCCGTAATCCGTTGTATAGATATGTGCTGAAAATCTTGTCGACTACATTGGTGGGTAGGAAGTCGGAGGAGAACAAGGCGAATTGGATCGAGTTGTTTATTTTGATGTGTAGAGTGCAGGGCTAGGAAATGAATCTGGCTACTGTCTTAGCAGATTCATTCAGTAGAGGTCGAAGAGGAGGTATTCGAGCTGGGTTGGATATGGGCCCCTACATTACCAGGATTGCAACAAATTTGGGGGTTTTGACAAATATCTTCCCGAATTTCTACATAAGGGGTCCACGACAGCGATGTTTGGGTTGCAAGACCTGCAGAAGGCAGGCATAGTGTCATGCGAGGAACCCTACCGCTGGGAGCCGATCAGAGAGGGTCCACATGTTCAGATGCCACAGGGACAACCAGTTGGGGATGTCGTGACTCAGATTGAGCCCACACATACGCAGCAGCCATCGCAGGGGCACGAGCGGCCAGCACGTCAGTTCCAGAGGAGACATCCTCTACCTGAGCCTCTTACTTTGGAGTCATTCTCTGGCTATGTGGAACAGAGATTTGACAGGCTGGAGCAGTTGATTGAGGCACTTCAGAGGGGTCAGTCGAGGCAGGATGATATTCTTCGTTATATGATGACCATTCAGAGCATGAGGATTCCGGATTACTTCCGGCCAGGGCAGGAGGGCCAGGCTGGTGTTGGTGCACAGGCTGATCCGGAGCCTCCATTTCAGGTATTTGAGGAGAGCAGTCATGAGTCCGATAGTGGACAGTGAGGAGTAGTGTGGGGATTGCACGAGGATGCAGAGCAGCAGCTGACGTTTTATATCTTTTGCTGATTATTTTTATTTTGTGTTGTTTTGATCCTCACTTTTGGTCTGTACTGATATTCATATACTTTAAACAGGTTGGTTAGGGATGTTTGGGTTGGTTGATGTGATGAAACAGATAAACTACTGATGCTTTTGATATATATATGATGATATGTTTTGGTAGTTGTTTGATTCAGATAGGTTGATTGTGTTAGCCGCTTTCGTTCGCGTGTCCGAGATTAGAGTTGTTTGCTGAGCGCGTTTCGAATTGGAGGGCTTATGTGGAAATGACTGGCACTTTGACAGTCTCACATATCAGCTAAGTCGTTTCCCTTTTTGTTGTAATTTTTTTTTATTATTTCGTCGTTAGTTCGTTATTTATTTAGAAGTTAGTTAGTAGTTTAGTAGTTGTTTAGGTAGTTGTGTCGTATTTCCATTCTTGCATTAGGGACAATGCAATCTTCAAGTGTGGGGATGGGATGCATGTAAATAATCGAGTCTTTTATTGAAAAATACAAAAAAATTAAAATTTTGAAAATCCAAAAAAACTGAAAAATCAGAAAATGTCCTTCGATATGAGAAGTTTGCATAAATAAAACGGAAAATGATAGAAAAGGTGATTTTTTGCTTGGGTTAAATAATAATAATATGAGATTATAATAAATCAAGCTTGCATCTAGTTAGGGATATGTGGATAGGCCCGGGTTTGGTTTTAAGTCCCTTTGATCTAGTATACCTTAATTGTCGGTCTGCTAGTGGGTTTTCGCCTGGGAGATATGGGAAATTAAAATTGCCGATAATAGTATAAGGGGCACCGTTATAAGTTAAAACTGTTAGAGTTTGTGATCATGCGAAAAAAAATGGAATAAAACGTGAGCTAGAAACTAAATGAAAGTAATGCATTCCTATGTAGTCTGAGCTGGGGATAGCGACTCTACAGCAAGATTACCGCTAGGGTGTGTGAAATCGACCGTGCAAAGCAAAGAAAAGAAAAAAAAGTACCGAAACCTAAGTAATCTGTGGTTGGGGATAGCGACTCTACAGCCGGATTGCCTCTTGGTTAGGGAAAGCATCGTCTAGACTCACGAATGAAAAAAAAAAGCGAAAAAAAATGGAAAAAGAAAAAAAAATTGATTGTAAACTCTCTTGGTTTTGATATAAGACGGTTGGGAATTGGTCCAGTGATCGTTCTCTTAGTCCTATAAGCTTGAGGTGGGAGTAGGTGGACCATAAATTCTAGTGTGAGACCCTAGGTGGATTGACCGCACTTAAATTAAATTTACATGATAAGGGCTTAGGATTGAATTCGGGTTTAAAGGGATAAGTATATTTGCAATCGCGGCTAACGCAAGCCTTGGTTTTAATAAGATATAAATACTTTTTGACCCAAGTGATTACTATTCTCTGATTCCGTTGCACAATTCTTTTTCGAGGACGAAAAAAGAGCAAGTGTGGGGATATATGATGTATTGCAAAATACATCCTATATTCGTGTATATTTTGTATAGTTTTTCGTTATTCATAGTTTAGTTTTATTTAGAATTACGTGCTATTGATAAAAGTTAGGTTTTCCAGGTCTTGATACGTTAATTGGCAGGAAATTGAGTGGAAACGAGTTATATTGCTGAAGCAGTACATCCTGGAACAAATCACAAAGAGTTAGAATTATTTTAGAGACTTCGGGTGTTAGAGCTGGAGGTTTAAGGCAACAAGGCTGTGAAAATATGCCCGTGGCGCTGCGCCACGGGTGTCTTGGTACATGCTCGCGTAGCGCGAGTGAACAAGCAGAAAGGTCTGGTCAACCACAAGCTCGCGTAGCGCCAACAGAAAGGGAGCATCCCGTCGCGCCGCGCGACGGGGTGGGATTTCGGGATTTCGGGATTTTATCCTTTTGTTGCTAGGGTTTCATATATAATCACAAGTTAATGATCATTAATGATTATCTTACGAACCAAGAAACCCTAGGGCGATTTTTGAAGCAGATTTTGAGTATTTTGGAGTGTTTAAGCTTACGGGAATCATTCGGTTGAAGCTTGGAGCATGGAAGTGAAGATTGTTCGGGTTTTATCTCCCGGTTTTCTTTAATTTCGAGTTTTCAGTATTTTCCGATGAATTCTTGTTTTGAACTTGATTTGTTTATTATGAACAACATGTTTCTTGGCTAAACCTTAGATACTACCTAGATAAGATGATAGTTTGATTGAAGTTTGGATATTTTAACGGTTATTATTGTTTGATTATGGATTGATTTCTGAAAGTAAAGTGTTCTAGAATTTCTGATTTGGTGCATGTGCGTATTTACTTTTGATTGTTGCTTACTTGTTGTTTCACATAGATTTTGGTGAATGTCTTTCACATAATAAATTTGTGTTGATTATTTGCATCCTTGTGGGTTCAGGTGATCTTTGGGTAAATCGGCCAATAACCTTAGAAACAGTAATTAAAATACAATTAGAATTAAATATTCTGCTTAACTTGTCGCTGAGAGGCTCGAGTTAGTTATTAGGTCTCGGTGCAATATATAGCTAAGATAGATTTTGAGAGAAGTCAGTTTTAGTTCCCTAATTGCATTTGTGTCTAGTAAACCAAGTCAAAACCTAGAATTTCCTTAGATTGTCGCGCTGAGAGGTAGATAGTCGTATTAAGGCACTTTTAGAGTCGTTAGAGGACTGAGAGGAAATCTAACAGTCGGTATTCACAACAGCCTTGTAAGGTTTCCTAGGTTTCTTCCTGAGAAGGGTCGGGAAGTCTTAGCATTGAAATACCTTAGGGTTTAGTATTTTACGATCCCGGCTCCATACAACAATAATACCGTTAGAAGTCCATTCCTAGTCAAACTGGATTCAAGTCTAGGTAGTCGTTAATCTCATCTGAATCAAACCTTAGTTTTTGTTCGTGTCTTAGTCTTAATTTCATTTTAATTGCAATTTTAGGATTTTAGTAAACCCCCCCCCCCCTTAAAACACAACCCCCCGAAGAAGATAGGGGTTGGTGGAGTAGCAAGCCGGTTCAAATGCATGTTTCGGAGCAGGAGGTACGAAACATCGAGGTGTCTACGGTTATGAATGCAATGAAGGACTATCAGGTCTCTCAACCCTACAACGCCACCGCTATCATGTCTTTGGTTAAGAGAATAAGTGAGGACCCTATGGATGTAAGTGTAGAGTGAGTCCCTCAACTTGGTACTCTTAGTGCTGCTCGGGTTGTAGTGCCCTTCACCAATCTGAGCCCAAGCGGCTTGGCGCTCGTTTTCATCCAACTCTCGCACCCCTCTGGTGTTCTCTTCATTACCCGCATCTTCCTTCGCATACAGCCCAACTATCGACCCAAATTGTGCCATCGAAATCGAGTACCTAGTTCCACCACATCTGAATTCCACCCCATTATTGTCAAATGGGTCGCACCTTAAATTGAATGTGAATGTGCTATAGAATTCCAAATTATACTCGTGGACTAAGCGAAGTCGAGTGGTTAGGGCGACTCTTAGTGGGCCGGTAACGAGGTTGTTAAACTGGTCAAGTTGGTTCACCATTGCTAACAGATCCATGCACGCTTGTCTTGGGTATTCTTCCGGTCTGGTTTGAAGCACTTCGTATCTTGCCCTAGCATCGAGCTCATTTGCGTTGAACCTCGTGAATTTCTTCGACATCTGAAAGAATACACCAAAAGTTAGCACGAAACAATGGAATTTTCGGAGAAAATTGAAAATAGCGAGCTGGACACGGCCCCGTGTCCAGGCGTCTGTTACCCAAAATCTTCATTTTTTGACCCGGTTTCGAAAACGTGAAAATTTTCGGTCCAATAGGTGCGGTTTCCCCCGAAAATGAAACCCCAAGTGCCGTTTTTCCCAAAACAAACCCTTTACCCCTTCGATTTTATCTTTTTTCGGTTTGAAAACAAGGGTTTGAGGTTTTTGTGAGAAATCGGGAGAATCTTTGAACAATACAAGTGGATTTACTTCCTATAATACTAATTTAAACTAATGCTAACAGATTTAAGCAAAAATTTGAGGTTCGATCCGTATGAAGTTCAAGAACCCTAGATTTTTCCCCAAATTTTTGATGTTTTAACTACATGCAAATGCTTAATCTAACTACTAATGATGATAGAATCATACCTTGGTGTTGCTAGGGCAAGATACGAAGTGCTTCAAACCAGAGCGTTTTCGGGGAAACGGGGTGTGTGGAATGAAGTAACTGTTATGAAAAAAGGGTTTTATCCCGACAGTCGCGTGGACACGGCCCCGTGCCGAGCAAAAATTTCTATTTTTTTTAGGTGCTCGTGTGAGTGCCCTTGTTTCCCAAAAACTTGGCCAGAATACTTACCGATTTAGATGTCAGCCCGTTTGTTCATAACTTACAAGGTATGATGTTGATGCTCTCACTCTTCGACCGTTTGAAGCGAGATTTCTTCCTCTTCATCCTCAATGAATCCTTGATAGAGCTTCAGCCATTGGCCATTGACTTTGAATGGAATTCCATTCCGAGATTTAATTTCTACTGCACCGTGTGGGAAAATATGGGTGATGGAAAAAGGTCCTGACCACCTAGACTTTAATTTACCAGGAAATAGTCGAAGTCGTGAATTAAACAAAAGAACTTGATCTCCCACTCGAAATTCATTAGGTTTAATATGTTTGTCATGCAAGTTTTTCATTCTTTTCTTATAAATTTTTTGAGTTTGAGTATGCAAAATTCCTAAGTTCATCTAATTCATTTAATTGACAAAATCGATTTCTACCGGCAAATTCTAAATCTAAGTTTACATTTTTAATTGCCCAGTAGGCTTTGTGTGCAACTTCTACTAGCAAATGACAGCTTTTTCCATAGACTAGCTTATATGGGGTTGTACCTATTGTTGTTTTATAAGCAGTTCGAAAAGCCCATAAAGCATCATCTAATTTATCTGCCCATTCCTTTTTATTTAACCCTACGGTTTTTTCAAGTATTCGTTTTAAACCTCTATTAGTCACTTCGGCTTGTCCGTTTGTTTGAGGGTGATATGCTGTTGAGACCCGGTGATAGACCCCATATCTTGTTAAAAAAATTTCAAGTTGATGGTTGCAAAAATGGGTACCTCTATCACTTATTACGGCTTTAGGTGTTCCAAAACGAGAGAATAATTTTTTCAGAAATCTTACCACGACTCTTCCATCATTTGTTGGAAGTGCCTCGGCCTCGGCCCATTTAGACAAGTAATCTACTGCCACAAGTATATATTTGTTTCCTTTCGACGGTGGGAACGGTCCCATAAAGTCGAGTCCCCACACATCAAAAATTTCACAAACAAGAATGCCATTTTGGGGCATTTCGTTTTTGGAAGAAATATTACATGTTCTTTGGCAAGCATCACATGTCTTGACAAGACTTTGGGAGTCTTTGTAAATGGTCGGCCAATAAAACCCTGAATCAAATACCTTTCGTGCGGTACTAGCGGCACCATGATGTCCTCCGTATGGTCCTTCATGACAATGGCGGAGAATTCTTCTTGCTTCGCTACCATGTACGCATCGTCGGATGAGTTGGTCAGCACACATTTTGAAAAAATAAGGATCTTCCCAAAAATAATGCTTCACATTAGCAAAGAATTTTTTTTCTTTGATGATGTGGCCAACCTTTTGCGACTATACCGCTAGCTAGGTAGTTAGCATAGTCGGCGTACCATGCTTCTTCTTTGTATTCCACCATTTCTAGGGACTCCGTTGGAAATTTTTCGTTGATTTGCTTGTCCCTGGTTGCCTCCAAAGCTGGGTCTTCTAAGCGTGAAAGATGATCTGCTGCGGTGTTTTCTGCTCCTCTTTTGTCTTTTATTTCAATATCAAATTCTTGAAGGAGTAAAATCCACCGAATCAAACGTGGTTTTGCGTCCTGCTTTTTGAAGAGATATCGAATGGCTGCATGATCTGTATAGACTACTGTTTTAGAAAGAACAAGATAAGAACAGAATTTATCAAAAGCAAATACCACAGCTAGTAATTCTTTTTCAGTTGTTGTGTAATTTTCTTGTGCATCGTTAAGTGTTTTACTAGCATAATAAATTGGGTGAAAATGCTTTTCTTTTCTTTGTCCTAAGACAGCTCCAACCGCAAAGTCACTTGCATCACACATGATTTCGAAATGAAATTTCCAATCAGGTGCTATCATGATAGGTGCATTGACTAGTATTTCCTTTAGGGTTAGAAATGCTTGATTGCAATCCTTGTCAAAGATGAAAGGGGCATCTTTTTCAAGTAATTTTGTTAAAGGCCTTGAGATTTTAGAAAAGTCTTTGATAAACCGCCTATAAAATCTGGCATGGCCTAGGAAACTTCTGATAGCTCTAACGGAGGATGGGGGTGGTAATCGAGAAATAGTGTCTATTTTGGCTCGATCAACCTCCATTCCTTCGCTTGAGATCTTGTGACCGAGTACTATTCCCTCCGTTACCATGAAATGGCATTTTTCCCAGTTAAGGGCGAGGTTAGTTTCCTCACATCGGGATAGCATTCGTTCAAGGTTATCGAGGCATTGGTCGTATGAATCCCCAAAAGATAGAAAAGTCATCCATGAAGACTTCCATTGTCTTTTCTATCATGTCATGGAAGATGGCTACCATGCAACGTTGGAAGGTTGTGGGGGCATTACATAGACCAAATGGCATGCGTCGATAAGCAAAAGTTCCATAGGGACATGTGAAGGTTGTCTTTTCTTGGTCTTCGGGTGCTATCGGGATTTGAAAGTAACCTGAAAAACCATCCAAGAAACAGTAAAATTTATGACCGGATAATCTTTCTAACATTTGATCAATAAAGGGCAAAGGAAAGTGATCTTTCCTTGTTGCTTCATTTAATCGTCTATAATCTATACAAACTCTCCATCCTGTGACGGTTCTCGTTGGTATTAATTCATTCTTTTCGTTAGTTATTACCGTCATACCTCCTTTCTTTGGAACTACTTGGACGGGACTTACCCAAGGGCTATCGGAGATAGGATAAATAAGTCCGGCGTCAAATAATTTGATGACTTCGTTTTTAACCACTTCTTGAACATTTGGATTTACTCGACGTTGTGGTTGTATTACCGATTTGTAGTCATCATTCATTAAAATTTTGTGTGTGCACATGGAAGGACTTATTCCTTTAATATCTACAAGCTTCCAAGCAATCGCATTTTTGTGTTTTCTTAAAAGATTAATTAATTTTTCTTTTTCTAAACTACTTAACTTAGATGAAATAATTATAGGTGAGTTACCATCTTTGTATAGAAAAGCATATTCCAAACCTTTTGGAAGTTCTTTGAGCTCGGGTCTTTAGGAGACTCCTTATTGGGTTGCTCATTTTGATCAAGAACTTTAAAAGTTTGTTCTATGGCGACCTCTTCTCCAACAAAGTGGTCAATCTTTTCACTTGTATCGGGTGGTTCATCTTCATCTTCAATTAGGGGGTCATTATTGCTGAATGGATATTTCATTGATCACTCAAGATCGACACTCTTTTTAAATGCCCCTAATTGAATAGTTAGATTATTAAACTTCTGGTTTTTCAAGGCTTCGTGAGTTTTTACAAAGGGTCTTCCCAAAACTAGAGGAGCGTCATCAAGGATGACAAAGTCGGTTGGGATTACCATTTGATTTGTTTGAACTAAGACATCCTCAACTACACCGATTGATTTTATTATTTTCCGATTAGATAGAAAAATGGGTATTTGAAGTTGAGAGAAATCACTAATACTTAATTTTTCGAAAATGTAGTTGGGCATTTTGTTAACACAAAGATCTTTATCAATTGTGACATTACTAATAAATGAATTTTGAAAAAAACATGGAACCGGTGTAATGTTGATTTCAAATGGGTCTTCTTTTATTAGCGAGGTTTGATCGTTAGTTAACTTAACGCTTACCGTTTCATCGATTTTAGTGTTAGTGTTTAACTCTTTTAAAAACTTAGCATGAGTGGGAACTAAACAATGATTTTCAAAAGAAGGTGACAAGAGATTAATTTCTTCAAAATTAGACTCTTCTTGAATTTTAACGTTGTCGGACTCACCTTTTTCGTTGTTTAACTCATGTGTCGGTTCTTCACTTATTTGTTCTTCCATTTTTACCTCTTCAACTATCTCTTCTTTATTTAATTCTTCTCTTGCGCGGGACTCTTCTTCCCTTGCGCAAGATTCTTTTATGTAGCGCTCGATAGTTTTAAGGTGTTCTAATATCCTATCGGTCACTTCGGTGATAGAGAAAGGATCGGGATTTTCAAAGCTTGAATCCGGTTGTTCGATCCTTTGTTCCTCATAATACTCATAGGAAGTAGATGGTTCACACCATTGTTCTTCATTGTAAGCATATGATGGATAAGGGTCGTAATTTTGTTCTTCATAATACTAATATGAGGTGGGTTGTTCACGCCAAGGTTCCTCATAGTAAGCATATGAAGGTGGTGGCTCATATCTTGGTTCCTCAAAGTATGAGTACGACGGCTCATACCTTGGTTCATCAAAATATGAGTATGAGGGAGGAGGTTCATACCTTTGGTCTTCAGAGGATGTGTATGAAGTTGATGGCTCGTACCTAGGTTCCTCATAGTAGGTGTATGAAGTGGATGGTTGATATAAGTTACAATATTGAACCGAGTGCGGGTCACCACAATTAGTGCAATAATTATTCCTATAATCATCCTCCTCATAGGTGTAGTTATAACCTCCTGAGTATTGATCCATAAGAATCACTCAGCAGACCACAACCAAGTCTCGAGACCAGAAAACAAAAATAAAAACAGAAACAGAGGCTGGACACGGCCCCGTGTTCAGTGGACACGGCCACTTGTACAGAATCTGTATCTGGGCGTTTTAATTAAAGTTACTGATTTCGTTGAGCACGGGGCGTGTTCAGTGAGCACGGCCCAGTGTTCAAGCTATGTATCTGGGTGTTTTGTAAAAAAATATGCAGCACGGCCCCATGTTCAGTGAGCACGGCCCGTGTTCAACTTACTGTAAATGCAAAACTAAACTAAAATGCAGAAAAATGTGCGCGCGTTTTGAAAAATTTTTGAAAAACTGATTAGGCCGTCGATTTTAAGCTTTCTTAAAATCCTTGTGTTCCCCGGTAACGGCGCCAAAAACTTGATGTACGTGCGGTGTGATATAAATTTAAGTATATTTTAAGCCCTTTTTACACGTTAGTCAAGTTTTAAATTTATAAAACACGATATTTTACTAACACCAAACACACATATGGGCAAGTGCACCCATCGTGAGCATAGTATAGTGTTGGTAAGATACCGAGGTCGTCCAAGGACACAAAAGCTTTTAGTACCGGTTTATCCTCAACGTCTAATCAAATCAAAAGTTAGAAAAAGGTTTTACACTAGAAAGATAAAAACTAACTAAAATGCTGAAAAATAAAATTAAAGTAAAAACAAATAGACAAGATGAATCACTTGATCCGACTCGTGTTTAGTGTAACCTTTGATTATTTCCACACTTTTGCACTTTTTAAGAGATTATCTTAGTTATTGTAGTAGGCCCCTCTTTTGAAGGTGGCGTTACCCTCAACCCAGTAGTTTGAGTCAGCAAGGATACAATCCTAAAGGGTCGGATTATTGAAAGATAATTAATTAAGTTATTAATGCATATTATGGTAGGCCCCTCTTTTAAAGGTGACGTTACCCTCGGCTAAGTAGTCTGAGTCAGCAGGGATACAGTCCTAAGTAGCCTGGTTAAAGTATTAATAGTAGCTTACATATGAGGGGATCAAAGAGTTTGGACCCCCGCCATCCAATACCGGTGGGTATTGAAGGAGGTCCTACTAAATTTGACCCAGGTCCTTGCAGGATCTATACACTGAACAAGGCAAGACTCTTACCAAACCGTTCCCTTAACCCCCGACCAGGTAGCCAACATACCTCCATATAGACCATGGAGATATGAATGGTGAAAATCTTTTATTTTATATAGACAGTAAAATAATGCCAAGACACCACGGACAAACGATAAGGAAGAATCACCTTCAACATAAGAAACTAGTTATTAAAGTCATTAATACATAACCAAATAAAAAGTGCGAAAAGATTAAAAATAAAAAGTATCACACTAGACACTTGTCTTCACCAAGTGATGTAAGAGACTTAGGCAAACATGGCCTTTGATTGTCAAGAACTCTTACGATCAATCTTGGATCCCGAGACGACTCACACACTCTATGATGGACAATGGATGATGGTGGTGGATGATGGTGTTGTGATGGTGGTGGGTGGTGGGTGAAGTGTGAGAGAGGTGGTGTGCCAAGGGATGGTTTGCAAATGAGCCAAGCACCCCTATTTATAGCCTGAACAGCAGCTCAGGCACGGCCCCGTGTCCATTGGGCACGGCCCCGTGTCCATCATCTTCTCTTCCTTCATTAATTGCAGTTTGTCTGCATTAGTTGACCACGCCCCTGTGTTCGCTGGGCACGCCCCCGTGTGCAGAAGCATATATGTACTATCAAGATTTGCCTGGATTCTGCGAATCTTATAGTTGACCACGGCCCCGTGTCCGCTGAGCACGTCCCCGTGGTGGGCGATAGAAGCTTCTATAGCTTTATCTTTTATGCTGGCACTTGGGCACGCCCTCTTGTTCGCTGAGCACGGGGCGTGTTCAGTCTTCTGTTTTCTTGATTTTGCTTGGGAAGATGCTGTCGGGGGGTCGGGCATGCCACGTTTGTTCCTTTTCTTGTATTTATGTTAGATTTAGCTGCCTTTTTGCTTCTTTTGTTAATTTGAGCTCATTTAATCCTGAAAATACAAAAGGAAGACAAAAACACACTTTTTCCAACATTAGTACTAAAAAAGGGTTAGTTTTATGCCACAATTGATGAAATTCATATGTTGCATTTTGTGCGCATCATTTATCAACACATCTTTTCAAAACTTTTTCGAGTTGGTCAAGGCATGTATCAAATGATGACCCAAATATCGAGAAATCATCCATGAAGATTTCCAAAGACTCCCCCACCATATCGGAAAAAATACTCATCATGCACCTTTGAAAGGTGGCGAGGGCATTACAAAGTCCAAAGGGCATTCACCTAAATGCGAAGGTACCGTATGGACACGTAAAGGTAGTCTTTGCTTGGTCTCCCGGATGTATAGCAATTTGATTGTAACCTGAATAACCATCCAAGAAACAATAAAAATTTTGTCCGGCTAATTTCTCAACAATTTGATCAATAAATGGTAAAGGGAAATGATCTTTAGAAGTAGCAGCTTTTAACTTCCTATAATCAATACAAATACGCCACCAGGTTACTGGCCGAGTGGCGACCTCTTCACCTGCGTCGTTTGTGACGACTTGAATACCTGCCTTCTTAGGAACTGTTTGTGTCGGGCTCACCCATTGGCTATCAGAAATGGGATATATAATACCCGCATCTAGCCATTTCAATACCTCCTTCTTAACTACTTCCCGCATGTTCGGATTCAGTCTCCGTTGTGTGTCGCGAGAAGGATTAACGCCATCTTCTGTGATGATTTTTTGCATCACCACCGAGGGACTAATCCTTTTCAAATCTGCATTGGTCCACTCTATAGCGGCTCTATGAGTGACCAAAACCTTCATCAACTTATCTTTTTGCTCCCCGGTCAAGTTGGATGCAATAATGACCGGAAGCGTGCTACCCTCACCCACATAAGCATACTTGAGATGCTTGGGTAGCTCCTTCAACTCTACAACCGGAGGTTCTTCTAACGACGGCTTTAACTTGGTGTCAATGCTTTCTGGGAGGCTTTCCACTTAATATGTCCAAGTGGGCCTTCCTTCCCTAGCCGCTAATACCTCCAATTCTTTCACCTCCTCATCCATGCTTCGATTTGTTTCCCTTTGCAACCCGTCAAACATGAAACACTCCTCTATTGTGCTTTCCTCTTCGACATTAATGTCGCATAGAGGTATACACTCGTCAACAATGTCCGCCATATAGAATTCATCACCGACTAGAGGATCCGTCAATCCTGAAAAGACATTTAACCGCAACTGACGGTTACCAAAAGTCATGTCGACCGTGCCTGATTTGCAATTTATTTGAGCACTCGATGTTGCCAAAAATGGTTAACCGAGGATAACCGTTGGTTGCTTGGTTCGGTCCAAAGAAACATAATCAAGTACAAGAAAGTCCACCGGATAGTAAAAGTCCTCGACCTTGACTATTACATCTGTGACTATCCCACGGGGTAGTTTAGGGGTCAAATCGGCTAACACCACGGTGGTGTTGGACGTTTGAAGTGGACCAAAATCATATTGGTCATATAAACTACCCGGCAAGATACTCACACTTGCCCCAAGATCCAAAAGTGCCCGAGTCATTTTAAATTCACCAACTTGTATTGAAATTATGGGTGCCCCCGGATCTCGAAGTTTTGGTGGAAGTGCACCCGAAAGGATCGAAGTCACATTTTCGCTTAAATCAAGTTTCTTAGGAAACTTGTGAGTCTGCTTTTGGGTGCATAATTCTTTCAAATACTTAGCATATGAAGGTACTTGTTTAATTGCATCTAAGAGTGGTAAATTGATTTTAACTTGTTTAAAAATTTCCCACATCTGTGCTTGTTGTGGGCCTCGTTTATTTACCACTTTCTTAGATGGTCCCAACAAAGCTTCGGGATAAGGGGCGGTATTAACCTTCACACCCTTGTCCTTAGCTTTTGGGACTGGGACGGTTACAACGGGTGTATTGTTATTAACTCTTGCATCATTTTTATTTTTATTTTGACCCGTTTGACCGTCGCTACCTTCATCATCACTAGCATCCTCCACCACCCCTTCAACAAAATTGGGTGGTGGTGGCTCGACTCCACTATCTATGACTCGACCACTACGTAAAGAAATTTTATTTATTGGTACCTCACGTGTGTTCTTCGAACTCGACCCTTGATGCTTAGGGTTCACCGTGGTTTCACTTGGAAGTCCTCCTCCGCTTCCACGAATCTGAGCCATTTCTTGTGCAAGTTGCCCAATTTGCTTCTCCAATGCCTTGTGGGATTTATCTCTTACTTCAAACTCTTTCTTCATTTTGGATTTGATCTCTTGATTTGAATTGGTGATGGCATTCATAATAGCATCAAGTTTAGAGTTTAACGAATCATCACCACCGGCTTGATTATTCGACCCGCTTCCATTACCGCCTTGATTGTTGTAATTCCTTTGGTACCCACCTTGGTACCCTTGGTTGTAATTACGTTGGTAACCCCCTTTATTACCACCCTGACGATTTTGATATGATGACCCGCTTTGGTTACCCAGTTGAAAATTCGGGTTCATTTGATTTGCAGCATTCCCATATCGGAAGTTGGGATGATTTCTTAATCCGGAATGATAAGTGTTCGAATTCATATCATTGTTCTTTCTATCACCGAACACTTGATTTACCTCTTCGGTGTAGTCACCCGATCCTGTTTGACATTAATCGGTCCGATGACCAATCTCCCCACAATCTTCACAAACCGCAAATTGCACCGCATTCACCTCCTTTCTCTTCATACGAGCTATCTCCCGTTCTAGAGTAGAAATCCAATCCTTAGAGTCAAGGTCGGGAAGTGACCACGAAACGAGATGTTTTTTAGCTTTATCGGCCGACTCCTTTGATTTCGACCGCTTGCTCATCCGCTCAATAAATTCCCAATCATCATCTTCATGGTTACTCAATAAAGTTCCATTGCTCATTGACTCGAGGTGGTTCCATGCCTCGTCATCCAACCCTCTCACAGAACATTTAACCAATTCCCACTTTTTGATTTGATGATGTGGGCACTTTCGAATCAATTCCTTGTACCGAGTGAATGCTTCATGCAATGGTCCACTCGACAGTTGAAGAAAAGACCTTATTTCATCTCTAGTATCATCGGACTTCGCCATCGAGTAATACTCGTCAAGAAAGACTTGTTGCATTTCTCCCCATGTACGAATACTATTCGCCGAAAGTGTAAGGAACCATTGTTTCGCCTTATCCTTTAGCGAAGACTGAAATAACCGAAGTTTGGCCTCTTCCAATGCGAAATCATGCCCCCCGATAGTTCTACATATGGTCGAAAACTCCGCCAAATGAGTGTATGGTTCATCATTGGACCTCCCGTTGAAGTGGGGAAGGATGTTGATGTAGTGGGGCTTGTAGTTGAACATTCTTCTCTCGCATACGATTGGTGAGTCATTATCGGTGACCACCGGCCTAAAACAGTCATTTACTCCCCGTGGAGGTTGTTGACGACGACATGGGCCGTTAACTTCTTGATCAACCGGTCTTCGATTATCCCTTCGATCATCTCCTCTATTACCTCCTCGATTTCCACCTTGATTACCTCCTCCCACAAAGCGATGAATCCGGTTATGGTTCACATTATTATTGTTGTTGTAGAACCCATCATTCCAGTTCCTTTGATTGTTGTTTCGTGGGTTTCGGTTGTTTCCGTAACCGTCATTTCTCACATTCCCATACCCGTAATTGTCATCCCCCACGAAATTGGCATTTTGATAGCTAAATTCATCGTCATCAAACCCTCTAGCGTTGTAGACATTCCCCCGGTTCACATACCCCCAACCGTCATCATCGACCAGATCATCCTAGTTACCCCCATCATCTGAGTATTCCGAGTGAATACTCACATGTTCCTGCGATTGGTAACCGGGAACACTAAACGGCTCATCATCGGGGATAGCATTTCTCAAATTATCTAAATTAAAGAACGGGTCATCATTCACGGGATTGCCACGATCTCGTTGCCTCTACGATCGGAATTAACATTCCGGTCATCAAGTTGAGTGGGTAAGGAGTTATGTCGGTGAAGGTTTTGTTGTTGGGGTGTTCTTTGGGTGTTGTTGGGATTTTGGTTTTGGAAAGGTGGTGTGGGTGGTCTTGAATTGTTACCACCAACCGGTTGCTCTTGAGGTATAGGTTGGATGTTTTGGGCGGGGTTGAAGTTTCCTCGAGTTTGGAATTGGTTTTTATTGAGGTTTGGGTAATTGAGGTTTTGGTTGGAATTTTGGTTTGCCATTGAATCGGTTTCAATAGATGGTATAAATTGTAGTGTTTGGGTGGCTTGGTTAGAAACAAGGGTTGCTTCTAACCGGCTTGCTAGGTTCCTTCTTGCGACTCTTTCAATTTCCGGTTCGTAGACTAACGGTGAAGTCCTCCCGGAATTCCTTGTATGCATGCACTACCTGTAATCTGCACAAGTAACACAACTAGCGTAACAAGGAAAAAGACAAAGTACAAGAAAAGAAACTAAACAAATTAAACAGTTAATCATGCAAATTCAAACAATAATCCAAACACAAAGCGCACGCACTCCCCGGCAACGGCGCCAAAATTTGATCGGAGTGTCGTGCTCCGGTCAAAGATAATATTTATAAGCCCTGATTACCCTTAACGATAGCTAGTGGTGGCAAGGGGTCGAACCACGAAGAGTATGTAGTTTGCAAATGGACTTTGAATGAATTGTAGAAGTTATCACTTTTATGAAGCTTGCAAATTTATTTTTATGGTTTTTGTTTATTAAAGAGATGTTGAATAAAAATACTAAGGTGATTGGATTGATTACTAACTAAAGATTAACAATTGCAAGAATGTAATTAAATATTTAAACAAGATAGAGAAAACAAGGTTCACACCCGATTCAACAAATGCAAGACCTAGGGTTATCACACATTTTAACTTGGTTTAATTGAATTAGTTCATTAACGGTTTGACAATCACAAAGCTTAGGTGCCAATAGCTATCGACGTTATAGACAACGGACCACGATGCACTTCGTTACTTTGGACAAGTAAATCCTACCAAAAGACAAGGCATAAATACGCATATTCATTTCACAAAGTCAAATTTAATCGTTCATTCGACAATTCGCAAATACAATACAAACGTATGACAATTATCCAATGATTCAAATGCAATTCAATCACTCATAAACCAAGTATCAAACAAATAATAAACCCTAAACCTTACAAAAGTCTACACCGGGGTGAAACCTCCAAGAATTTAGCCGCGCATGATCGAAAGGACTTGATCAACGGATGATTGAGACTTGAATTGGATCATCTTGAGCTTGTGGAATGATGGAAGGATGGTGGATAGGGTTTTGGTAAATGATGGTGATGAGAGGATGGTGGAATGGATGAACTAGGGTTTTAGTATGGATGATGATGGTGAAATTGGTGATGATTCGGGTGATGAATTCATGTGTCCAATGGATTGGTGATTGATTGGGAGTGAAGTGGTGGTGAGAATAGGCTCCAAGATCCAAGTTCAAACTCCAAAAAAATGTGTAACTCCCGACTTGAATGCCCCAAGAGCTAATAGAATTCGTTTTTAACACCAAACAACCAAGATTCGCGTTTGAAGAAATTGAAGCCCGTCGCCGATGGCCTGGGGACCCGTCGGCGACGGCCTCTCTTGTGCTGAACTTCCTCCGACGCGTTATCTTCCTGGATACGCAAAGTCTGGCCGACGGGGTTATCTAAGGAGCGTTGCCGACGACCTCCCCAATTCCCGTTTTCTGTTTTTTCCATCTTAACTTCCCGTTTGACCCGTAACGCGTCCCGGTTATCCGTTTTTCATCCCGGTAGCCCGTAAAGCTCCCAAAAAGCACCTTAAACTTCTCTAGACCTGGAAAACATAAATCTAATCAAAAGTAGGCTTTTCAAGATTAAAAGTTAAGTAAAAACTCAGACTTAAACATAAATGAGCACCGTTATTCGACCACGTATCAGTAACCTACAAGTGTTGAGACCATCCAAGTTCATCATCATCAATACGGTGGAACTTGGGTTTTGGTAAAAGTGTGAACCATGGAAGCCTTGGCTTTCCAACCATGTTCCACAACCTCACTTTTTTTATTGTTAGCTTAACCTTCATCACCACTAAGTCTCAAAACAATTTCCAAACAAAGGGACAAGGCTACATCACGTCCCCAAACACTTTCCATGTATGGGATGCACGCATCTAGCTTGTTCACTTGGTTGTTTTTAGACCTAGTAGTTTTAAGTACTTATATTCACATTCATGACCAACCGAAATCATCAACAAAGTTGATGATTTTGTGCTTTGGTGATTCATATAAGGAGGTTAAATGGATGTTCATCATCCGACCTCCTTCCATGACCATTCTTATGGCTCCTTAATAATAGACTAATTATAATACATGAACTATAAAGCGAATCATCATTTATCCAAACTCATGGTTAAAAGTGGTGTAGTATGGTATTATTATCTATAGGTTAAGGTTCCTCATACTTGGACTTCCAATGGGCGAATTGGAGCCCATGAAACACACCTGATTATGGTGTCCATAATGAGTGCCTTTAACAAAGATAACTTTCCGTGTAAATTCATAATAATCTTCATTTCATATCTGTATCATAATCATAAATCCATAATCCACCGAAACTCATACGCCTTCGTTCCCCTTATAGGGTGACCTCGGCATTCCTAACTTCTCAAGACTACTTACTCGCGTTTTTGGAAGCTTTGCAAACCGTGAGTATACATGACCCTCTTTTCATTTTCACAATTTTGGGTGCAATATATATTATCATGTTAAAACTCACACAAACACACATATGCAAATACATTATTCATACAAACAAATCGATTATACATGCTTTATACGTTTATACTTTAGGAATACATGCATGCTAGATGTCATTCTTGCACTATACTTTGTCATTAACTTTGTGCAAGCCTACCTTAACATGTATAGCGCTATACGAGTAGCATACCGCCCGTTGATGGGTCTATGTTAAGTATTCAATCATAAACGGTCTCGTCGCTTTGGTGACAAGATTACGCCAGTGGAATCTTTGGGTTGACACGTATGTGATGCATGCTAGTTCATGTTATGTTTATGCCTTAGTATACGTTTTTGCCGTGTGGATCTCGTTAAATTCTTTTATACATATGCTAGTACACTAAACTTGTATGCTCACCAATGCTTTTGTGTTGACATATTACTTTAATATATATTGCAGGAGCATGATGATGATGCGTTGAAAAGAAATCTAGTAGGGTGGACTAGAAACACACTTAGTTTAAATTTATGTTTTGTTGTTTAATTTATTATGCCCAATTGTTGTATTTTCCTTCTTGAACAATGTATTCCCTTTAGCATGAAATGAAAAATCTTTACTTTAAATACTTGTCACAAATAGTCGCTATGAAGTCTCGAGAAATCTTGCTTTCGTCTCACTCTGATGTTTCTGTCATCGGTTGGGGTATTACGACTGTGCAAACTGTTTTACCATCCATGATGCATAAAGTATTCCTAAAACATTATGGAAAAGACTTTGATGGAGTATGTACATTTTTTGTTTATTTTGTATATGTGTTTTATTAATACTTTGATGATTCTTTTTTTGGTGGCATATTTACGTTTTATGTTGTATATGTGTTTTTAAACCGAACAATTGTTACCAAACTGTTACGTAATCTTTAAAGGCTGTAAAGATTCTTTTATCTAGGCATGGATGCCAGAGTGGCTTCAACAAAGCATGTGATTGTTGCTGATAGTCTGAGCCTCAAAATCTATGTTATATAGTCTTAGTTAGTAGCAATTTGGTACATTACGAATAACAAACAGTTTTTATTATTTAACTCATGTCCATTGGCTATGACGACTGTCACTTTGTTTTTAATTTATGATTATGTTGTGTACATTTTTAGTTATAGGATGTCTTTTTCAGGTATGGACCCTATTGTTTTACAACAACTTGAGAAGCTTTTGGAGGATGTTATCAAATCAGATCGAGTGCTATTTGAGAAGCTTAATGATTTAAGCGTCAGAGTTGCTAGCATACGCAAGAAACAAGTGCAGCTACAAATCTCTATTAACGCGCTTTATGCGCGTTACGAAGCCAAAAGAATGTTAAAGTCTAGCTTTAATACTGCTTCGTAGCGCATATGTAAAGTTGATTGTAAATTTTGTATGTAATATACAATCAATGCTTTATTTATTAGACTTAATATTTTAGTTTTTATATTTTTAGGTTGTAAATTTCAAATCATATTAATATATAACAATAATTTTGTAGCTTTATATTACTTTGTATGTTGTTATGTTCTAAATATTCAAACACAAAAACACATGATATATTTCAATCGACATCGAATCAAGGGCAATGGTTACATGGAACTTAATGTGGACTTTAAATCATTTTATCATACATAATTGCAAAGCTGTCTTTTACCTTATGTTACATCTCTATAAACAAAGAATGCATGACATATTCGGATGTCACGCACATCACAGGCGGGTCCGAATACTAGTTTATTCTATAAACAGTAAAGGATTTTAACATCTTAAAACCCTATATTATGATTAATAAACATTTTTTAATCCAAATAACCCTTTATACTTGACGTGTTGGAGCGTGTATGGATTTTTAATGTATTTTTAGTATCTTTTTACCCTTTTAGTCAAGCTTTAAATTTATAAAACATGATATAGAACTATCACTCTTTACAACACGCTAGGGCAAGTGCACCCATTGTTGGCGTAGTATAGTGATGGTAAGATACCGAGGTCGTCCAAGGACACAAGAGCTTTTAATACTTGTTTATCATTAACGTTTAATCGACCCAAATTTTGAGAAAAAAGTTTTTAAACATGTAAAATAAAGAAAGAAAGAAAACAAAATAAATGAAAGAAACAATTAACAAGAAAGAATCACTTGGCTCCAACTTATTTTTTGTGTATCCTTTGATGATGTCCGCAATTTGGGTTTTTTGAGAGATTATCTTAGTTATAGTGGCACGTCCCTCTTTTGGAAGCAACGCTACCCTCGGCCATATTGGTCTGAGTCAGCAGGGATACCGTCCCGCAAGGCCGGATTATTGAAAGATAATTAAGTAAGTTACTAATGCAAAATGTGGCATGTCTCTCTTTTGGAGGCAACGCTACCCTCGACCATATTGGTCTGAGTTAGCAGGGATACAATCCCGCAAGGCCGATTTAAAGTTTTAATAGTGGTTTGTTTATAAGGGATTACAAGCCATTCTTAGTTCCCTCGATTTGATGCTATCTGCCTCAAAGGAAGTCCTAATAAGCTTGAATCATGTCATCGCAGGATATATACACTGAACGAGGCAAGAACTTTACCCAAACCACCCTTCTAACCCCCTTCCAGGCATTTAACAGGCTTTATATAGACCATAAAGACACGAATGAGTGAATCAACAAAACATGAAGAATGATAGACTAAAAATTCACCTTCAATATAAAAAAACTAGTTATTAAAGTCATTAATACATACCCAATTAAAAAGTGACCAAAGGTTAGAAATCAAAAGTAATACACAAAAGATTTCATCATCACCAAGTGATGTAAGAGATTAGCAAAGCATGGCCATAGTTTGACAAAGGCTCTTACTATCAATCTTGGATCCCGAGACTACTCTAAGGGGTTGTTTAGCAACATCTGAATGGTTAAGTGCTAAACTAGTAAGAGGTCTGAACCATTAAGTGTTGAACCAGTAGAGGTCTGAACCATTAAGAGCCTATATAATGCTTAACCGTTCAGAGGCAAATGTCTGACCAATTCAGATTAGAGGTCTTAACCATTCTGACTCTGTATAATGCTTAACCATTCAGAGGCAAATGTCTGAACCATTCAGACATTTGCTCGTGAAACAAACAGTCTGAACCATTAAGTGCTGAACTAGTAAGAGGTCTGAACCATTAAGAGTCTCATTAAGAGGTAAATAAACAACCCCTAACTCTAACTAAAGTGGTGGAAAATGATGGTATTGTGATGGTGGAAGTGAGAGAAGTGGTTTGCCAAGGGATGGTTTGCAAGTGAGCCAAGCATCTCTATTTATAGTTGGAAACAGGAGACTCACACGACCCCATGCCTGGTGGGCACGGCCTCGTGTCCTTCATATTCTCTGTCTTCATTTAATGTTCTTGTCAGCTCTTCTGCACACACGACCTTGTGTGTCAACGGCACGGCCCCGTGACCTCTGTACTTGTTGTACGAACCCAGATATGCAAATCTGAGAGTTGACCACGACCTGTGCTGAGGTGACACGGCCCCGTGTCCCTTGTCATTTTCTGTTTGTCTTTATTCTCTAGGGAATCTTGTCTAGGGCACAACCCATGCCTGGCAGGTACGGCCCCGTGTTGGGCTTCTGACTTGTTGCTTTTATTTTTTGGGTGAAGTTTGGAGGGTCGGTATCGTGTGTCAACTTCATCTCTGTGTATTTTTGTCGGTTTTTTGTCGTTAATTTGTTCCTTTTGTTCATTTGAGCTTATTTTATCTTGAAATCAAAAGTAAACAAATAAACGCATTTTTTCCAACATTAGTACCAAAAAGAGTTGTTTTTATACCGTATTTGATACAATTTATATGTTACTTTTTGTGCATATCAATACTATAAATTATAATCTCTTTTAACCGTTTAATTTTTATTAATAACCTAATCCTATAAATAATTAATGCTTTTAACTTGTTTTTATTTAAATTGACTTTATTCTCTAATAACTAATGTTCGTTAACTTTTTTTACGTAGTGGGGTTTAAGTTATAAATTTTGTTAAAACCGGAGTTGTATTCAAAATAGAGTAATTTTTTTGGTATCGTAAGTTATAGTGGGTGTTGGTACCGATTGTCACACCCCGACCACGTAGAACAACTGGACGTGGCGGAAACGTCGGGGAGTGTTGTAACAGAATCATTGTTTCATAACCATGGAATAAATAAATTTTGTTTTATTAAATAAATGAACTCATTGTTTTAATACAATCAAATAAGTACAACTATGATCTTCCAAGTTTTAAAGTTGCTAAGGCACGAGTCCATCCTAAATGTAGCATGTATCAACAATCATTGCAAAGCAGTACCTGAAACATGTGTAAAAATAGGTACGTCAGCATAAAAATGCCTGTGAGATACATAGGTTTTGTGAAAATAGGATTCATGACTTTTAAGTTTAAGAAAATGTTTAATAAAGTTTAGTCATGAACCTTGTAAATTGATTTGTTTTGTAGATCGTTTGAAAAACAATAAGATCAGATGATATAAATGTAAGGTTAAATGAATAACCATGTAAAATGAGTTTGTATAAGATAAGTTGTTGTAAAACAATGTCTTATGAAAAGTATGTTATTTGTATAAAATGTTATATGACTTAAATTGAAATGATTCAAATAACGCTACGATATGTAATACCATACAAACATTTATATATAGGAAGTACCAGCGGCGTATCCACCATGCTTGTATCATATTACACACGTCTCGTTACTTCAGTCACTTACTCAAACCAAACCACCAATATAGAATGTTCATGTTTAAACCAATAGTCCAATGTTACTGTATAACTCAAGTTAAATGTAAACCATGTAATGTGTAAACAAAAGTTATGCATGGTAAGTAAAATGAGATTTCTTAAACCACAAGTAAAAATGTACAAAACAAAGTGTTTGAATAAATCAAAAGTTATGCTTTGTAAAATAATGTAAGGTTAAACGAATAACCTTATAGTAGCATATTAAAAGTATACTTTGGATTTGTAAATAACATATTAAAAATATGTTTTGGTTTGTTGATAAAATATATATGTTGGTTCTGTACAATACCACACATGAGAGTATATCAAACTATACTTTTTGGGAGTATATCAAAATATACTTTAAAAGTGTGATTTAAGAATTCATTCAGACCTAGTGCATCAAAATACACCTTTGAGACTATAGGGATACCACAAAGGAAATCCCTATTTGGATGGAGAAACAAATTGGTTTCAGACATTCCATGACAACAGGAATGGGGTGTCAAATCCTATAGCGCTATATCATACTACCAACCGGTCTGGTGAACAAAATAAGTACAATTCAACAATTAATGTTATAGTCTTTGAAAAATCAGTGTTTAAACCATAGATAGTCATTCAGTTTGTCAACAGATAAGTACTAACATGTATAATCAATTATACTTTTGGAAAACATGAAAATAACAGATAGGTACACATGCTTCACCCCAAAACAGTTTGAAAACAGTAAAAGAGGGGAACTATGTACTCACTTGAGATTGCTCAGAAGTCCTAAGATAACCACCAAGCAATGCTAGAGATCGGCACCTAATATAGGTAACTATGTTAATAAACCGGACCTAAGTCGGAGGATTTAGATAGAATGAGGGTTCGTAAACCAAACGAGTATGGAGACTCGTGTCATATGGTTTAACAAAGCCTACATACTAAATGAAACCTAACCTAATTGATTACGACCCGTTACGACCCGTTTAGGTAGCTTATGCTACTTTAACGCGTCGTTCGCGTGAAACGCGTTCGGACCGCCTAACTAGTCCTATGACCAGTAGAATATGCCTTAACATGTCTAATATTGTTACCAAATCAGTTTAGATACCAAAAGTTATGTTACATATGCTTAAAATGAATTTTGGCGTAAAAAGGGCATTTTGGTAATTTACCTAAGGCATATAAACTACCTATCATACAACTACTTAAACGAAGCGACCATAAGGTATAACCTCGGAAGGTTATTCCCTATACACTATGGTCACCTAAGGCGTTTGGTCGGATCCTAATGATCGACCAAATGGGTCGGGTTCGAAGGTATAAGCTATTTATTAGATCGCTTACCCTTACGACCCTAGACAACGTGGTAATCAGTAGGCATAGTCACAAGGGACTATAACCATCGTGATTACAATCACGTTGCGAAGTTCAAACGAACTTCGCATTGACCATAAACTGGTCAATGCAGAAAGTCAAACAAAGTTTGACTTTCGGACTCGAAAAGCAATAAAAGAATGAAGGAATACTTACGAAGGGTCCCCGAATGCTAATCTTGATTCAAGTAGCTCAGGTATGAAACAAAGGTTTCAACTTAGAGCTTCTCAAATCAGGATTCTAGTGGGTTTTGAAGTTGGGGTATATGGGTATTTATAGGATTTCCCGAACCGTTAGGATCGTTTCTTGGAAACCGTGATCGAATCTAAGGCCTACACTTGTTGGAAAGTTGTGGTAACTAAAAATGGCCCCTCATGAACTGAAAGGGCAAGTGTGAGTGTGTGGATGGGAGTTTAACAGCTGTAATCTGCTGATTAATTGATCTTATCTGATCTGGGAACCTGACGCGGGCCGCGTAAAGGGAGTCACTAAACTTACGCGGGCCGCCTGGCCTTGTCTGATCAGAACCAACTTTCATAAATGACAGTTTTGGTCCCTGTTACGTATTTAAGCCATTTCCGACACGTTTAAGGCCCGTTAAGCCAACGTTAAGGCCCTAAAATGATGCCTAAACATTGTGGACATGAAACATGCTCACAAATATGCCGGATGTTGGTTCGTTTGGTCGTACGATCGCGATGTTCGCTTAATTACGACGGAATGCGCACAAGCGCGAAAAACGATCCAAATGGCGTGACGAATGGATTTTTCTTATGCCAAACACTAAAATAGTGCTTACATAAATTTTTGGATGTCCAGATGTATTCAGAACGTAAGTTATGCGCGAAAGTGCAAACTTGTGCACTTTTTGACACTTTTAGTCCCTGAATGACCCAAAAGTTTATTTTAGCACACCGAACCCCTCAAAGCCTATTTCTAAGCTATATAAAGGATATTTAAGGTGTGTTTAACTTATGGTCATGTTCCGGAATGTTCGTTACAGTTCAAATTGGCATACTTTCGCAGTTTGTCAAGTTTAGTCCCTGTAAGCGAATTAACTTGTTTTTGCCATACCAAAGCCTTTAAAACTTATTTCTAAGTTATGTAAAGGTTATTTAAGGTATGTTAAGCCTATTTCACTATTCCGGAGTGTTCGTTGGATTAAACTGGTTATATTTACGCATCAGAGCGCGTATAACCCTCCAGAAAGCGATTTAAAGCTTAAAATCGAACAAGAGTTGATATGTGCAAACGATACACATATTTTTACAAATCTCAAGTATGAAATACAATATTTCATTGGTTTGGCATTTGTTTGATGGTTGAAGTGACACAGGTGTCACACCGATCGACCAGATTACGACAAAACAACATCGGTACTGGTATCGTTATTATAAACCAATATCAATATTCACTTTTATGGTCGATATTTTTTGGACACACCTTGCAAAACGCGTGGGCCAATTCAGCTGGTATTTTCTATATTACAACTAGCCCACATCAGCTAAACATGATTTTAAATGTGAATCTATCTGCACATGATGTTTATGATAAGTATATAGTTTATAATCTTGCCCATGATGTTTATGACATGTATATAGTTTATAATTTAGCTGCACATGATGTTTATGGTAAGTATAAATCCGGTGTAATTAGGTGTAAGAAAAAGAACATGGTTTTAAAATTATTATTCATTGGCTTTTATGTTTAGTTTTAAAACTAGTAACAAATTGTACATTCTATATTTTTACTTTTAGATTATAAAACTAAAAATATTTTTAAATTCAACTTTTTTATTAACATGCTGTTTTTATTTAATTTAACAAACTAATGTTTTCAAATAAAAAGTTTCTAGTTTTTTGGTATTTATTATTTTACTTTTATCTGTCGAACATTTTATTTAAAAAATTTAAATGTTTGCAAAAACGTTTAAAAGTATCATTAAAATGGATCTTTTTACAAAAAAAAAAAAATGCCTTTCAAAACTAATAAAGGTTACAATATAAAAAGAATCCTTTTTCTAAATATTTAAATGTATTTCAGTTTTCTGAAAATACATTTTTTAAGTGTTATTATGATTTTTGACTACTTTAATTTTGTTAGTACATATTTTTTAACATGAAATTTCTTTTAATTTTTGTCGTCTGTATAACTTGAACACAAGACTTCTCCATCCTAAACTTGTGTGTTTAAAGGTTTTGTTTTTATCTATGAGGTATGTATCGTATTATAGTTTATAATATGATATTATATAATATGATGTAATGTGATATGAGTGATATGATGATTTAAACATAATTATATGGTATTATATAATATAATATGATGTAATGTAATGTGATATGATATTATTTGAGTTGATATGTTATCACAGATGTAATGTGATACGATGATATAAACGTAATTTGATATGGTATTTATAATATTATTTATTTAACTAATAGAGTAAATTACTATTTTGGCTCATATGGTTATATCACTTTTACTCTTTTAGCCCAAAAAGAATTTTTAACATCCGAGCCTCCAACGTCTTTTTTCCTAATCTTTTTGGCACCTAACGTTTTTTTTTTCTAACCCTTTTGGCCCCTAACATTTAATGGATGGGGTTAGTGTTAGGGGCCAAAAGGTTTAGAAAAAAAAGACGTTGGGGGTTCAGATGTTAAAAAATTCTTTTTTGGGCTAAAGGGTAAAAAGTGATATAACCACAGGGGCTAAAATCATAATTTATTCTAACTAATATTATTTATCATTTATACATTTACGGAGTTTTAAATAATGGGTTAAATTTATTGAGACTTCGTTAACAATTTTTGCTACAACAAAATAATCTATTTATATCAATCTAAATTTTTATCTATGTTATACTATATAATAAAACATTAATGTGTGACACATGTTGTTCATTGTAGGTATTTATTTTATGATTTTCTCGTCTCACCCACAAACTTATCTTATATTAATTAAATAAATAAATGAATAATGAGCTAATATTAAATTTTATCCTACTTTAAATTTCGAATATCATTCTTCTATTTTTCTAATAAAATATTATCTGAAATTGTAAATTGTTAATTTAAAACATTTTAAATAAAACAAATTATTTATCACGAAAACCAAACTTTGTATTAACATATTAAATATTTTTATTTTCACTATACAAAATTACATTTACTAACTTTTTTATTATTTGGTATATAAAATTACATTTATTTAACACGTGTAATAAATGAGGTTTTTTAAATATGTATTATTATATTATTTGGTAAACAATATTACATTTATTCAACCCGTGTAATATATGTGGTTTTAAAGATATAATTTTTTTTTATTTGGTATATAAAATTACATTAATTCAACCCGTACAATATGGTTCTCATATATATAATTTTTTATTATTTAATATATAAAATTATATTTATTCAACCCGTGCAATAAAGGAAGTTTTTAAATATATAATGTTTTATTATTTAGTATATAAATTTATTTACTCAACTCGTGTAACACACGGGGTTATAATCTAGTATAATTATATAACAATCACTATTATACATGGTTGTGATAAAAGACTAAATAATATGTATCATGTTGTTTATATAGTTATAATTATATTATATGTGATAAATAGATATATACATAATTGAAAGTTATTAAATAATCAATATAAATTGAGTTTAGCTTGAGATAAACTTAACTTCGTAAAATTACTACCCATCATTAGTGTTCTAGTGATGGCCACGGGTATTTAAATTCCACATATGGTGGGTTTGGGTGAGTTTTCCCCTCCAGGTCTCAAGTTCGAGTTTGGGTGATAGCGGTTTCTCATTGAGGGGTTTAAATTGGGGATCTATTATGCGAGGGGGGCTCTCTAGCGCGGACCCGGTTAAGACAACGTATGCTAGACTTCGCGACATTCGCAAATAATTCACACCTTTCATAAAAAACTTCGTAAAATTACTCATAAGCTCACTCAAACTTTAAACGTGTTGCTCAAAACAAACCAAACTCTTGCTTAATCGATGATGTCCGGCTCCTTTACACTATTTTTTTTTTTGGAAGGTGACTTTCTTTCTATGTACTGGACCAGTGGTCACCGGGTTCATGTCGAAGACAATCACCCGTCAGCCCCGCGCTCTCGGACGCGATGTTCGATCGGACCCCGGCCGGTGCGTAAGCTGACTTCCGCCCGGAAACCATACTGCCCCCACACGAGAGACTCGCTGGGGTAACAGCTTGGTAAAACTGGGTTGCCCTCAAGATCGCACCATGCCTCGGTAGGATACGATCTATCATTGGGACGTCCCCCCTAAAACCAAAAGTGGGAGTCGAACCGGTGACCTCCAAGGAGGGCCGGCCGACTTAACCCAAGTGGGAATACCCACTGGGCCACGAGGGGAGGATCGGCTCCTTTACACTATAGGATGTGACCGTTTGTTTTTCCTTTATTTTTTTTATTTGTTTGTTTGTATACAAACACCTTTCAATTTGTTTTAGTTTTTACTAGATTAGAATCTCATGTATTTCATGGGTCGAATAAATGTAATTTTATATATCAAATAATAAAAAATATATCTGTGAAAATCTCTTTTATTACACGAGTTGAATAAATGTAATTTTATATACGAAATAATAAAACAATATATTTTGAAATCTCGTTTATTACATGGGTTGAATAAATGTAATTTTATATATTAAATAATAAAAAAAGTTATATCTTTAAGAACCCCGTGTATTGTACGGGTTGAGTAAATTTAATTTTATATATTAAATAATGAAAAAAGTTACATTTTTAAGAATCTCATGTGTTATACGGGTTAAGCACATGTAATTTTATATACCAAACAATAAAAAGTTATATCTTTATAAACCCTATGTATTATATCGATTGAATAAATCTAATTTTATATATTACGTAATAAAAAGTTATATTTTAAAAAACCCCGTGTATTACACGAGTTTCATAAATGTAATTTTGTATAGTAAAAAATAAAAATGTTATATCTTTAAAAAACCTTGTTTATTATACGGGTTGAATGAATCTAATAAAAATTTGTATCTTAAAAAAAACTAACAGATATACCCGATATACAATGGATGGGGTGATTGCGGTGATGGTTCTTATAAATATCACGTAAACATAGTGATTACCGTATTTGAGTTGTGAGTTGAACACGGAAATAAAAGTATAAAACTAATAAATATTGATTAATATTTTTGTTTAACGTACATCTTTTGTTAATTTTAGGATAAATAATTTTGAAATCTGATAAATATTTTAAAATATTATATTATCTCTTATACGAATTATTTACATTTATATTAACTTAATTTTATTATTATTTTTAATTGATTTGAACGTGATGCCTCATAGATATATGTGATCCTTTTGTTTCGGCTAAAAACCACTATTAAGATGGGTTCCCTAAAAGATTAAGATGGATTCCCTAAAAGCTATATTGAGTTTATTAATCATAAAAATAAATTATATTTTATTTAACATAAACAGTCTATATTATTTATACAAAATTATTTATAAAAAATAAATGACTTCAATGAATGACATGTGTCCTTTTATTGGTTTCTTTTATTATATAGTATAGAAGATTTACACATATAAATTGTAAAAAAAAAAAAAGATGATTTTTAAGTCGAGTATCTTAGTAAGATCAACCTCTCTATTTTTTAGTTAGTATAAATGTTTGTCCTCATTCATCCTCCTTAACATTAACTTTACTATGAGATTTTACTAAGCATCTGAGTTTGTTTGCTTTACATATATGTATATGATTATAGTGGAGGATGTAAATAAGAAGAAAATTTTTGTAAGAATAGAAAAAATAAATTTTAAAACAATAGAAATTTTCATTTAATATGTGTATTTAATGTTATTATAAGGGCATATAAGTAAATTATAATTTTAATTAATTTATTGTGTTCTCCTAAATTAGCTAAATTTGTAACTTATTTTTAAAATATACTCTTTCAAGATAACCTAATTTATGGTGAATGACAATTTTTATATATGTAAAATATATGTATGGTAAATTTCGATATGTATAGGTTAAATTTTAAAATGTGTAAAATAAAGTGTTTTTGCATAATTAATGAGAAAAACTAATTAATTGGAGTAGTTATAAACTAGGGTAAATTACACTTTGTGTCCTTTAAGTTATTTCTTAAATAATCATTACCGCATGCTCATTTAAAAAAAATTGAAATGCGTTAGGAAAATTAATGAACTCGTAATTAAATAAATTTTGTGTGGTGAATTGCAATAATTAAAATACATAAATTTTAAAAATATTACATTGTTCTATTTAAAATAAAATTAATAAAAATACCATGTAAAACAAAAAATGCTATTATATTATGAGGTTGGTTACTACAAGAGAACTTTTTTGTAATAAGGACAAATAAAGCAATGAAATTTTGGTAAATATCAACTGCAAACAATTGAAAAAACAAAGATTGAAAGGGTATTATGGTCTTTTCTCACTTGAACTTCTTTCCCTGTTGATTTCTAAAAGGCTATAACATTTTCATACATCTTTTCTCACTTGAACTCCTTTCCCTCTTCAATATAAATCTATTACGTAATTACACATTCAATAAGATAACTTAATTTTTTATGGTTTATTACTTGACTAAATCTCTAATATATGACATTGTGTGGTTATTATAGGTTGATTGGCTAATGTTACGTAATTACGTAATCACTTGGTGCGGTTTCACGTAAAACTATAATGAAATCACGTAATGGGTATTCAAAATCACGTAATCACGTGTAATAACACATAGTCAACTATTGCTACGTAATTATGTACCAACACATAATCACGTAACGTTACACATGTTTCATGAATAAGTACATATTACGTACGGGAATATAATCAAGTAACGTTACACAATCATGTAACTTTATAGCTTATAAAATATTTTTTTTTAATTAAAGAAAACTACAACAATAGTCTGCTCAAATTATCGAGAACGAAATGCTCGTTAATACAATGTAATTTTTTAAACAATGTTAACGTATGAAAAAGTTTATAGCCGTTTGAAAATCAATGGGGGAAGAAGTTCAAGTGAGAAAAGATCAAAATACCCTTCCCTCCTTAAACTGCAAAAGATACGTGTGAGGCCATGATTCTCCCCTATATTTTGAATGAAATTGTTCTCACGACTTTTACGAAAAAAAAATCCTTTTCTATACTACTCATATTTTAATAAAACTTCTATTTAAATATTATATTTTTTAAAGAAAAGCTAATATTAAGTTCAAATGAAACAAAAAAACAAGAATTAAATTTCCCATAAGGTATCAAATTGTGCAACTCCTGTCAAGTGGCAGGGGGTCGGAAATTTTCTCGGAGAAAGCTATATCTCATTTCTACTGAGGCGTGGGCCCCGTTAAGACAACATAGTCCTTGGGACAGAAATGGGGCGGGCCTGCGACTTGCGGGTGTGTATTAACCGTCTGTTATGAATTACACTTTTCAGAAAAAAAAAAAAAAACTTTTCTCAATTCGGTCATTTAAATTAACAAGTAAAACCCTACAATGACAAAAAAAAAACATCGAATATATAAAATCATAAAACAGCCCATTTATAAAAAGATTCAATTTTGTTGTTTAAAAAAATGGAAGTTGAAAATGAAAAAAAAGGTACAATATAGAAAAATCAGAAGCTACATTTATGTTTGGTATTGAGCTTTTAAGAGATTTTAGGGAGAGATTTTAGGAGCTTTTAGTTTTAAGCTTTTAAGAAAAAACTCATACTCAATAAAAAGTCTTGTTTGGTTGAAGGAGCTTGAAGTTTTTAGGTTAGGGGTTTGACACTACTACAAAACAGGGCTTTAGACGGGGTGATATGGGTTTTAAGACGGTGTTTTCAACACCGTCTTAAAGCACACTGGTTTAAAATCAAGTCTTATTAGACGGTGTTCAATTTGAACACCGGCTTAAACTTGATGAACACCGTCTTTTGGTGTTCAATTTGAACACCGGCTTAAACTTGATGAACACCATCTTTTGATATTATGATATAAATCGTCGATGTTATCCTGTCGTCGCAATCGTCACTATTTCCCTGTCGTCTCTGGTGCTTAAAAAACTTTTTTTTTCTTGTTTTTTCAATACAAACCTGCCAATTTCCGGTTCACGACACACAAAAACAAAATAAACATAAACTAATAAGCATAAACATAAGCATAAATGGCTACCTTTCAAAAAAAACATAAGCATAAACGTCACAATCCGGGTTCGTTTTAAGTCACAATTCACAAACACGTCATAAAACTACCTAACATATAAAATGTAATAATTGTAAGTCATATCCGGGTCATCATCCGCTTCTTCATCAGATACTTAATCAAATACTTTCCAAACAGCTGCCTGAAGGGGGGTTAAGTAACTCATATGCAAGCAAGCTGGACAAAAAAATATATTTATCAACTTTAACATAAATAATCACAATAACCCAAACAAATGATCCATTTCCAAAATATATATATACCTTCCTAGTTAGTAACTCCCATAACACAACCCCAAAACTGAAAACATCAGCCTTATGATCATAGGGTTTGTGTTCAATAACCTTCAAAAAAAAAAAAGTAGGTTATTAAAATAAAATCAAAGACAAAAGACAAACATTGATTTAAAAAATGGAACTTCATAATACAATCAGTTTTGTTTTGTTAAACGGTTGGTCAGCGGCAATTTGATCCAATTACTCTCTTGCAGGTAAAAAACAGGCATACATGCCCGTATCATAATTTTAGTACAACTATTACTTTTTCTGGATTTTTTATATAAAAGAGGTACCTCAGGAGCCATCCATCGATATGTCCCCGTTTCGGCTGTCATGACACCAGAGCCTTTACTCTCGCAACACCAAAATCAGCTACCTTAACAACTTGAAACCAAAGTGTCATGTAAGATTTTGGGATTAGAATCATGGTAAAGAACTAAAAAATATCTTAAAAAATCACATAGATCGATATATGTACTGATGTCAATAACAAAGTTATCCACGCGCATTGAAGGGGAGGCTTGTAAATATAGATAACAAAAGGTTTTATGTACACTATTTAAATACATTTTCTATACATAGTTGACAATGTTTTACACATTAGTATCATACAAAATTTAGAGCAAGTAAGGTCATATTATTGACGGAAAAGAATTCTAAAATTACCATGGAGGTAGCGCATAACAATAAAAAGTAGCTTCCTTACCGACAGTTGATGAGTATAATGGTAGACAGTTTAATTCTCTAAATTTTACCATGGAGGTAGCGCATAACAATAAAATGTAGCTTCCTTAACGGGATGTGCGCCTGAACCATCACCTAGAGAATTAAAGCGCAATTGCCTCACCTCGCCTGAAAAAATGTGCCTAGGCGCAAGAAGCGATGACTTTTAATTTAACAACTATGTATGAGAAGCAGAACAAGGTCTTGATATGTAATATGATTAAAGAAACAAAGACGGCTCCGGGGATCATATTCAACACTTCCAAAGAAGCTCTCCTTTTTGCCTTATCCAAATATTTTGAGATTCCAAGTTTCGCAATCGATCCTCTCTTTCATACATTAATTTATTTTCCAGTGTCGTTTAGCAGTTTCTTAGAGCAAGATCAAAGTTCTATTTTGTGGTTAGACCACCAACCAGATAGCTCTGTGAAATATGTGAGTTATGGGATTATTGCTCAAACGGGTAAGGTTGATTCAAATCCAAGAGCAATATAGAATGCCCTCAAGCGCAATAACAAAACGATCTTCAAAGTTCAAAGATTACCAACAAAGTTCTTGCAAGTTGTTGCAAGAGGCTAAATTGTCTCCCTCAGTCCTCAACCAGATTCTTTGTAGAAGATTCATAACCACCCAATTAACATAAACAGATGGTGTCCGTCAAAAGCTACACAGATTTCTAGAACTGTAATAAAAATTGTCAGCTCTATCCAATCTGAATTAAGAACATACCAGTAAGAGACTGAAAGCAATGGAGATCAAATGTATCCGCTTCAAGAAGTTCGATACCAGAGCATACCTGAATGGGGGAGAGTTGCTGAGAGATTGCGTGCATTGAATGCCACAAACTGGCCAATCTCAAGCTATCATTCGTGTCCATTCTTCCTTGCAATCCATAATCCTATTCCAATTTCTGATTTGATTATTATTCAAGATCCTAATAATAAATCAAATCTGGAATTATTAGGAATTACCTTGTAGAAGATGAGACCCCCTGATTTGTTGATGATGTACAGGCTGTAAATTGCTGCCATAGACCACCAAATAAAGGACCATTCAGATAACTTATTTCCATAGTTTACCCTTTTACTAGAACAAGCAAAAAGCTACTTTTAGACCGTGGGGTATGGTGGGGCGTGGGTTGGGGGCATGGTGCGACACGTGGAGTATGGGGCACCCAAGACCAAAAGCCAATTTCAAAGGGGTATGGTGGGGCGTGGCTGGGGTGGCGTGTGCTCTTGGCCAATGAGATTTCACCATGTCATGTGGGTAGCCCCGCCCAACGCCCGGGCTAAATCCCACGCCAATGGGGCCAAGCCCAAACCCAAGCCCACCCGGGGTGGTGACTTGGGCGTTTCTCTCCAACCCATGCCCCAACCCCGCCCCATACCCCATAGTCTTATAGGGAGACTTGTCAAGTTTTCATGAAGAGAGTGGGAAAGTAAGTTGACCATTATACTCATTAACTGTAAAAAATCACTATTTTTAAAGTTCATTTAATCAGAACAGTGTGAAAGTATATGCTAACAAATAAAGTCATACACAACTTGTTTTAAAAGAGAGTCATTTATCGTGACAATTTTTACATCATCTTTATTTATGTTTAATACTGGAAAGTCCAAAATGTCAAATACAACAACGTAACTGTCATTTGTAAATCATCAACTGTTTAATTCTCATTAACTTGGCTTATGTACTTCAAAATCATCATACCTAAGCAGTTAAAGCGGTAAAATAGCGGATAGCGGTCAAGGTCCGCTATACGATATATAGGTTATAGCGGTGGTATAGCGGTGATATAGCGGTAATTTTTATACCATGCATAATTTATGTATTTTTATATATATTATATACATATACCATTAATTTTATATTGTTTATATATAAATTCACAAGTATGAGGACTAAATATAAACTAATGAAGATGGAGGGGGGTTATATGTTAAATATATAGTTAACTTTATACTTTTTGTATACAAATTTACAAGTTTGGGAACCATATGTAAAGTTATGAAAGATAGAGGGGGTTAGATGTTATAAAAATACCCAAACTTAATTAAACCTAACCCTATCTTCTCTTTCATTACTGCCGCTCTTTCATTACAGCCCCTCTCATCAGACATGGCGCACAAGAAGCACAAGAAAGAAGCCCTAGCCCCAATTTTGGTTCCAAACGAGGTAACAACTATGACTCTGATGATGATGAACTGCTTCCAAGACCTCAACCAAGGCTGACCGCTAATATCACTGCTTCAGCCGCTATAAAAACTACATATAGCGGTCAAATAGCGGGCTATAGCGCCGCTATTAGCGGAACCGCTATGCCCAACCGCTATTTGGACCGCTATGATGCCAGACCTCCGCTACACCGCTATAGCGCGCTATAGCACCGCTATAGCGCCGCTATTAACTGCATAGCATCATACATAAGCTGTTTTGACATCCCTATACAAACTGTAAAGCTGTTTTTTTAAGTTTTAATAAAACTGATCAACAAACTGTTTATTATTTACTTATTCAAACTGTTTATCCTATTATTATAATCAGTTTCCGGCCAAATCTAAACCAAAAATATCACCATACCTTCTCATGCTACCTTTCCCCACCATAATTAGTGATTAATTACCTTTCACAGCCTACTCCCTACAGCAAGGTAAACTTTGGAACATATGTACAGGCATGAACTGATAAAACAATAATATGCAATGTGACCATACCAAAGCCTAAATCAAGAAAGAAGTTGCAGGTGTATCCATCACATGAGTAGGTGTCTCTAGTGTCATTAGAAGGCAATCGTTAGCCCTAAATATCAAGTTTTAACAATTAGCTTTAGATATCAAGTTCTAATAAGCCCTAGACTATAAATTATCCAAATTCCAAGTGCCAGAAGAAAAAATTAACACAATATATAAAAAAATTACCAAATTCATCAATTGTTGAGATACGGTGGTGAGTTCCTTGAAACCGGCGGTGGTGCGGCGCATTTCGGTGGTGGTGAATGGTGGGTCTCGGACACTGCAGACGCGAATGGTGAGATACGGTGGTTATTTAGGGGTCTCGAGTGGTGGGTGCCTAGTGCTCCGGTGGTGGTGCCCATCTCAGGTGGTTGTGGTCGTCTCAAACGCAGGCAACGGTGCTGGTCTTCTCAGGCTTGTGCGATTTGGGGAGCAAATGGGAAGCAATTTGGGGGGAAAGTGGAAGCAAAGGCCGCCCAAGGGTTTTGTTGATGTTAGGGGGATATATGAAGATATAACACCAACCGTTGGATCTTTTTGTTGATCAAGGGCCAGACTCTCATCTAAGTTGCCAAAACACGGATTATAAGACGGTGTTCAAGACAACACCGTCTAAAGGTTGCATAAAATAGTATAAGACGGTGTTTAAGCATTAGACGGGGTTTTTTTGAATTTTCTTGAATATTTTAATCAAAACAGCACAATGGTTATATGGATATTGATTTTAAGACGGTGTTATTGCTTTAACCCCGTCTAAAATAAAACTTCAACACCGTCTAATACTCCATTTTGTAGTAGTGTGAAGTATTTGGTTGAACGCTCCTACTAGTAGCGTTTAGAAGGAGCTACAAGCTTTTTTGGGAAAAAAATGACTATTTTAACCTCTAAAAATAATGAACTTTTTAATGCACAAACTTTTTAAACTTTTAGTTATGTCTATTTTGGTCATTTTGTACATTTTATTAAAAGCTCCAGCTACTCTGCCAAACACCAAATATATCTAAAAAGCTACAGCTATTAGCTACCAGCTTCCAGCCACCAGCTACTTTTGCCAAACATGCCCTAAGAGCATCTCTAATACTACATCAAGTCTAAAATACAGATCCGTCACCTCAGCATCCAACATCATTCCAAATCTCTACATTTAAAAGCTTACATTTTTCCTTCAATGGTAAATCAATCCAGACCCCACCATGGTTGTAAAAATCCCGACTAGGTGCTGATTAATCACCAACTAATCCCCAATTAATCGCTAGTCCTCACCCATCGCACGACTTGCAGCTAATGATTACTACAACATTGTCCCCACCTCATTGCCTACTTTTCATTTTATTTAATCTATATCTAATTTATTTATTTCATAATATATGAATTGTAATATTTTATTTATAATTAAATTATATTATATAAAATTTGAATAATAAAAAAGAAAAATGTTTATTGGTTAAAAGTGTTTTACTTTCGGATGATTTTTAAATTTTTATAGTTAAAAAAATGTTTTACTTTTCATAATATAAAATTATGATAATTTTTAGAGTTAATTACAGCGTTAGTCTCTATGGTTTATGCAAAATAACAACCTTAATAGTTTAAAGTAACAATATGAGGTATTAACTTTTAATTTTGTAACAAGCAGAGGTACTAACACTAACCTTTGTTTATTTTTAACTGATTTTAGGGGTATTTTCGTCTTTTTGTAAACAATAATTAATTTCTTGTATATAATAGAAACCTTGAGGGTTAATTTGTGTAAATCATGTTTTTTTCAATTATTATATAGAAACAATTATTCTACAACAAAATTAAAAAAAAAATCTTGGTACCACAAGTCCACCACCAACTGAATCCAAATATCGCAACCCTTCTTTTTCTCTCTGCATATCCTTCACAAATCCACAGCAATATTACTCTATCTATCTCTCTTCACACAGACACACACAATTTCTTTCTCTCTAAATTCTTATGTGGAGACGGAGACGGTGGGATTTGGTAACAGGAGAGCGGTGGTTGGTCGGAGGATGGAGACGAGGTATACAGTGATGATGAAAGCTTGGTTTTGGATTGGATCTATAAAATGATAAGAAAAAATCCTCGGCAACGGCGTCAAAATTTAATCGGAGTGTCGTGCCCTGATCAAAGATAATATTTATAAACCCAAATTACCCTTAACAATGCGTTAGTGGTAGTAAAGGGCGGAACCACAAAGAGTTTGTGGTTTGTGATGGACGTGATTGATTTTAACGGTTGTGACTATTATGAAGCCTGCAAATGGTTTAAATGTTTGTTTGTTTGAAAGAGATGTAAGATTGAACCGACAAAATTGTTACTAATTACTTAACTACGAAAACTTGATCAAATGAAACTTTCACAAAAACTTGATTGCTGGGGTAAACAATAATTTTAGAACAAGGTTCACACCCGGTTCGGTAATTGAAGATCTAGGGTTTCTACATGTTTTAGGTTTAATTCAATTGCATATATGATTAACGGATTTAGTGTCGCGTGGCTTAGGTGCCAAGAGCTATCAACGTCATAGACGACGGACCGCAATGCACTACGTTACCAGGAGCATGCAAATCCTACCAATTGATAAGGCATAAGTGCACAAATTCATTTCACAAAGTCAAATTTTATCATCATTCCCCAATTCACAAATTCAATTCAAATACACGACAATTATCAAAAGCTTCAAAATCAAAATACAATTTGTCACAAATCAAATCTCAAAACAATTTTTAACCCTAGAATCTTACAAAAAAACCTACACCGGGGTGAAACCCACGAGGATTAGCCGCTCATGGATGATAGAACTCGATCACCAGATGATTGAAGCTCAAACACGAGCATCTTAAACCTTGAAGGTGATGATGATGATAATGATTGTCGCTGACGCCATAGTTAGGGTTTGTGGTGGATGATCGAAGTGGATGGATGATGGTGAGGTGAGGATGATAATGATTAGGTTTTAGGATTATGATGATGGGTGATCAATTCAGATGATGGTGGATGATTCAGATGGATTGGAATTGAGGTTGGGGTGTTCTTGGCTTCAAGAGAGGTTTCAAACTTCAATAATTGCATAACTCCTTGCAAATGCCCAAAAACTAGTGATATAACCCGTCCCCAAACATTCAAATTCAAGTTTCAGCGCTTTGCATCAGTGGCGGGCGTCGCCAACGGCCTGTGGTTATTCAAATTGGTCACGACGCACTAAACAGCTGTTTACGAGCATTTTCTCCCAACGAGGCTTTCTGGAGGGTGTCGCCGACGGCCAACTATGGCGTCGGCGACAAGCTCTCTAAAACCTTTTTTCTGATTTCTTTGTTTCACGTTCCCGGTTGATGTCATTTGCTCCTCGTTGCTCCGTAAAGCTCCCGAATAGGTTCTTAAACTCCGTTAGACCTGTAAAACACAATTCTAATCAAAAGTAGGCCATTCGAAACCAAAAATCACGTAAAAGCATAAACTTAATTACGAATAATCATCGGTTTTCAACCACACATCAATCAAACATCATATATTTACCACCCTACAAAACAACTATTAGGAATATTAAAGCTAATAACTTATTTGTTTAATGGTGGTTTACACCTTTTAAAAAAGTTATATATCACCACCATTTTTGTTTACTGGCTATAACACCAAATCCAATAACTTGAAACGTTAAATTATTATTATTATTATTATTCATAGGGGTTGACTTGAAGTGATTGAACATGGTTAGTTCGATTTATTTAAAATACTTGAAGATTTGTGTAGAATAATTTTATATAATGAGGATAATACTTAAAAAATGTCATTTTGTTATATTCAAAACAATTTTTTAACTTTATAAGAAAATAATGAATAGAATTATGTGGATTTTTAAAAGCTATTTTTGTAATTATATTATGTAGATTTTCTGTATTTTTTATATACATATAAATATTTATTTGTATTTTACACATTTGGTCCCTTTAGTTAAATCAAAAAATTACATAAATAGTCCTTGATATTTAAAGGGTATGTTGGTTATTCATAGAAACCTAACAAAAAAACTAACAAAGGATAGTCTTAATACCTTAGCTTGTGACAAAATTAAAAGTTAACACCTCAGATTGTTACTTTAAACTATTAGTACATTCGGTTGTTATTTTGTATAAACCACAGAGACTAATGGTGTAATTAACTCTAATTTTTCATTGCATAATTTTATTGGAATTATTCAATTCTCAAAATGTAACCAAACAAGACATGGAATGATAATAATCTAATTCACTCCCTATTACATTTTATTCCCTCGTTCATTTTATTCTCTCGTCTATTAAATTAATTAGCTCATACCAAACAAACCCTAAAGCGTCTTAGTATGCCTCACACTTTTTATAACAAGATCTTAAAGAAGGTATTTACATCACATTATTCTAAGAGGGATGAATAATAAATGTGGAACAAGGATGATAATACATCAAAACTACTTTGACAAAAGAATAATGAATGTGAAGAATGCTTCAAGACTACACAGAAGAGTGAAGACCACTATTGTGAGGGGAAATGAAAGCATGTGAACCGAATGAAGCTTGGGAAATGACAATATAGTTTATCTAAAGATGCAGTTCTAGTATCATGTGTTATTCTAATTAAAATATTATTTAAGAGTTAATTGCCCGGATGGTCCCAGTGGTTTTGCGTTTTTTCACGTTTAGTCCCTACCTTTTAAAAATAGCATGTATGCTCCCTATGGTTTGTCATCTTGTTACTCGGATAGTCCCCCAACATTTACTCTGGGGACTATCCGAGTAACAAAATGACAAACCATAGGGAGCATACCTGCTATTTCCAAACTAACTGACATCTACTCAGGGACTATCCGAGTAACAAAATGACAAACCATAGGGAGCATGCATGCTATTTTCAAAAGGTGGGGACTAAACGTGAAAAAACGTGAAACCACAGGGACCATCCGAGCAATTAACTCTATTATTTAATAAACGTAGTCGTTTTAGGAATTGTAAAGTTGAAAAACCCAACTCTTTTTCATGTAATTGTTTATTTTCATCCAAATACTACTAATAGCTAGTGGTAAATGGGTATCAAACACAGAGAGTTTGTGGAATATGCGTTATCTAAATGGTTTGCTAATTAACTAGATTAAAAGTAAATTCAGAGATTTGGTTGTTTGGTTTTAATTATTTAACTTAAACTAATTAGATTGCAAATCAAAGATTGGTTGTGAAAACATATTAGGAAAAAGTGACCATCCTAGATTTCAGGTTTAAATCCACACTAGTGTTTATGCCCAACTAGAAAGAACCACATAGACATGGCTCGTGTTTGATTACTTGTTTATGATAAAAGGGAACTAAGTACTCGAATTACGAAAATGCGAGGTAGTTACCCGATAATCAATTGACTAATATCCAACCCTAATCCCTCCCATGATATCTCGATTGCCAACGGCACCAAGAACGTATGGTTTAGACTAGAATCAAACAAGAATCAACAATTTACAAACAAACATTCAAACACCATAACAACTTAAACAAACATTGCAAAAGTCATTATTCTAGAAATTCAAGCATAAACATAGTGTTTCAAACGAACCTTATATCTAGGATGATCATCAACGAAATTAGCCTCTCATAACTCAGTGCATCATCATCACACAAAGTTTAATGTTCAACGAATTAAAACACAAACCGAATGTTTAGAAATTGTTTTGAACCAAGAACAACAAGACAAAATCGCCCAAGAAGTGCTCCCAAACCGTAAGCTACCATCAACACCCATAAAGATGGGAGTTACAATTTTCTCGTCAGCCTCCACCGTAAGCTACGGTGGGGACCGTAGCCTACGGTGTTGCTTTGTTGTCTTACGGCGCACATTTGTCTTCAGAAACCACCGTAGCTTACGGTGGCTGCCGTAAGCTACGGTGGAGCCCCCTTTCAACTCCCTTGTTCACTTTAACAAATTTGCATCGCTCCTTCTCGTGTCCGCCAGGTACATGCTTCCTTCTAAGCACTTTAATATCATTCTTTTATGCCCATTTGTACCTGCAATGTCAAACACACCGTAGTTATCCTATTCCAACAATTAAACCAATTAAGTGTAAGATATTAAGTCCGTTTATAGCACTTAAGGGTTGTCCTATGGACCACCCGTCAAGGTGTCTTTTAAATAAACCAAACATACTCGACTTCTGACCGATTCAAAACACGGAAACAACCCCTTACATGCCAATTTAAAATATAAATTTGTTATCTTAAATAATAAAAAATATTTTCAATTGTAGGAATCCGTTCGTGTAAAATAAAATAAAATACTTTATTAACTTGAATTACAATAACAAAAACAGAATTACAACTGAAAGTAAGTACAATTACAACTGGAAAAAGGGAAAAACAAACAGAGAACACGAACAGAAAAACTGTTCTTGGCTGAGGATCGTGTTAGACACGGGTCCCTTAAAACAAATTTCGTGTCTCCCAGGAGAACACGTTTGTTTCCAGGATACAACAGCCGCAAGCAGTTGCACTGCCGGTCTTGACTCCAACCCGAACGAGTACCTTGCTAGCTTGAGAGAAGAAGATGATAATTCTGTAGGGAGAGAAGATAGTATAGAGCTGGTGAATTCGGTGTCTTTCTGCAATAGGGTAGCACCTTATTTATAGTTGCAGGTTTAGGCGAAACTGAAAAATGAATTAAATGGAGAATTAAACTGCATTAGACGTCTTTAATGCACTTTAATTCGTCACTTAATTCTTAGTCAAACGCATTAACTTCGTCAGTTTCGAATACTGAAACGTAACTGCTCAGTGTAACTGCACTGGCATTAACTGCTGCTGGAAGCCTACTGCGCACGCGCGCGCAAGACACACTGATGCGCGCGCAGGGCTGCACCCTTACGCGCGGTGCGTCCACTTGGCTCACTGCCATGCGCGCGTGCGCCATACTCACTCAGGCCCATGCGCACCTGCGCGCGTGTGCCACGTCACCTGTGAGCCTCTACGAGCACGCCACACAGTCGCGTCGTTTTGGCTCACTTTGGTGCGCCGCGCACGTCACATCAGGCCCATGCACCATGCGCTAGTGCGCGCCATGTGTACCCCGCGCGCATGATTGCCACGTCATGCGTCATCGCGCGCGGACCCACCAGGGTCATGCGCATGCTTGCCACATCACCAACCACTTGGTCCTTGCAACCCTTGTGCTTCCACCACGCGCACGTGGTCAAAAATACAAAGGCGGCTCTCAAGCGGCTCGCGGCGATGCGAAGTGCGCCATCAAAGCGCCACATTGCGCCTCATCGCCCACGCCACGCGCGCGCGCGCGAGTGCGATTGCGAGTTAGGGTGCTCCGCACCCTTCGCGAGTACACTAGTGAGTGCTTCCATGAAACAATAAGGATGGAGAGTTCCCACTTAAATACCCCTTTAAGTTCCATCTCTCATCCGATGTGGGACAAGGTGCCACTTTCCCACTTTTTTCAGCATTTAAGTTTCAAACACCAAACTTTGAGCATCGATATCTCATTCATCTTAGCTCCGTTTTGGACGTGGTTTAGTTCGTTGCGAAGCCCTTCCGACATAGAACACAAACCCACAAATAAATATATAAAACCCGCTCATTTTATTATATTTATTTCTAGTCCAAAATAGGAAAAAATCATTTTCCTATATTTGTGAAAAATGCTATTTTCACAAAATTTCCAACAGTCCCCCACATGAATAGAAATCGATCTATCAAGTTTCAATGATACACGTTCAACAGTTGAGTATTGCAAGATAGGTAGGTGTAACCTTTGAACCTCCTTTTGTGAAGCATACTTAGCCTCCTAGGGTCTTGTAGACGCGGTGTCCTTGAACAATCCCCCATTTATGTAGGCGACAACATACATTCACACAATACTCGCCCTAGTCGAGTTAAGACCTCATGGTTGTGTCCGTTCATGGTCATGGAACACGTTCCTGGTTCTGCGAGAGCTCTAGGATTTGCGCTTCCCCACAAATCCATTTGAAGCGACCCCACTTCTCTCTAACATAGGTGATTCCTCTGAATCATTAAAAGCATCATGGTTAATTTGGATTTCCTCAAAATCCTTAACCTCAACATGCTTAACCTTTCCTTCATGTCACTGATTGGAATGGACTAGGAAGTATACAACTCCCTTTATTGATTTTGGGGCACCCCCCACAGTGACTCCCTTTGGGTTTATGATTAAGTTTGCCTATTGAACCTAGATCTTGGGATCTCCAGTCAACTAGGTTAGGTTTCCCTCATATTCCCTTCATCTATGGGCTTTAGTCCCATTCCTCTTGACAACCTATACACCTTATATGTGCTTAAGCCTTTTGTTAACGGGTCCGCAATGTTATCATTTGACCTCACATAGTCAACTGAGATAACACCCGTTGAGATAAGTTGTCGTACCGTGTTGTGTCTACGTCGAATGTGCCTTGATCTGCCATTGTACATCATGTTTTGTGCTCTAGCAAGAGCAGACTGATTGTCACAATGTATGCAGATCGCCGTCAACGGCTTTGGCCATCTTGGAATATCTTCCACAAATTGACGTAGCCACTCCTCTTCTTCCCCGCTTTTATCTAAAGCGACGAATTCGGATTCCATCATAGATCTAGCTATAACCGTTTGCTTGGAAGACTTCCAAGCTATAGTTGCGCCAGCAAGTGTAAACACATATCCACTTGTCGATCTATGATCTTTTATATCCGATATCCAGTTCGCATCAGTGAATCCTTCGATCACTGCTGGATCACGGGTATAATGCAATCCATAGTCTCTCGTGTATCTTATGTATCTAAGCACCCTCGTGATAGCTTTCCAATGATCCTCGCTCGGATTACTGGTGTATCTACTTAGCCTGCTCACAGCGTACGCTAAGTCGGGTCTAGTACATGTCATTAGATACATGAGACTACCAATGATCCGTGAGTATTCTAACTGAGAAACACTCTCGCCTCTATTCTTCCTTAGGCGTTGGGTATTATCAATTGGAGATCGAGCTATACTCGTATCGTCCGAATTGAATTTCCCAAGGATCTTGTCCACGTAGTGAGATTGACTCAACACAAGACCATTTTGGGTTCTAGTGATTTTTACACCAGAATCACATCCGCGAGACCCATGTCTTTCATGTCAAACCTCGCTTTCAACATGTCTTTCGTTGAGTTGATCATCTTATCATCACTCCCAATGATAAGCATATCATCTACATAAAGACATAGAATCACATAACCTCTTGGTGTGTCTTTAAAATAAACACACTTGTCGCACTCATTTATTTTGAAACCATTGTCAATCATGACATGATCAAACTTTTGATGCCATTGTTTTGGAGCTTGCTTCAAGCCATACAAAGACTTGACCAATTTACATACTTTGCCCTTGTTTCCTGGGGCGGAAAAACCCTCGGGTTGTTCCATGTAAATTTCTTCTTCTAAATCGCCATTTAGAAATGTGGTTTTTACATCCATTTGGTGAACTTCCAAATTTCTTAGAGCCGCAATTGCAAGAACCAATCTTATAGAGGTTATTCGCGTAACAGGCGAGTAAGTATCAAAGTAATCTAGACCCTCCTTTTGTCTAAATCCTTTGATCACTAACCTTGCCTTGTATTTATCAATACTTCCGTCGGCTTTCATCTTCCTTTTGAATATCCAACGATATCCAAGTGGTTTACAACCAGGTGGAAGATCTACTAACTCCCAAGTATGATTTTGCAATATAGAATCAATTTCATTCTTAATTGCTTCTTGCCATTGAGGTCCTTCCGCGGAGGTAACCGCTTCGCGGTAGGTATTGGGCTCACCCTCAACCATATAGCTCATGAAGTCTGGACCAAAGGATTTTTCAACCCTTTGTCGCTTACTTCGTCTAAGCTCACCCTCCTCGACCTCGGGGAGTTCATGACTTTCATCTAATCGTGTAGATGAACTTGGTCCTGCTTCATCTAACCATGTAGACGAACTTGGACCTGCTTCATCAACCGCTCTTGATGAAGGCGCATGTGTTTGTCCTAACATAGGAAACACATTCTCAAAATATGAGACGACATTAGGATTTGCCTCTATGATAGTGTGTTTGTGGACATCGGGATTCTTGGACTCATGTACAAGAAAACGATGCACACTACTTTGATGTGCATATCCAATGAAAATGCAATCAACAGTTTTGGGTCCTATCCTAAGAGCCTTAGGAGGTGGTACAATCACCTTAGCTAGGCACCCCCACACTTTCAAGTATTTGTACGAAGGCTTCCTTTTTCTCCATAACTCATATGGAGTTTCGTCCCTATTTTTCAAAGGTATCTTGTTCAAAAGATAGTTTGCTGAGAGAATGGCGTCCCCCCACATTTCTCGGTTCACTCCCGAGCTTATCAACATGGCGTTCATCATTTCTTTCAATGTGCGGTTCTTTCGTTCCGCAACGCCATTTGATTGTGGAGAATAAGGAGGTGTACACTCGTGTACAATGCCCCTTTTTGCGCATAAATCCGCAAAAGGTGCAACATATTCACCTCCTCGATCGCTTCTCAAAGCTTTTATCTTCTTTTTAAGTTGATTCTCAACTTCGTTTTTGTACAAGATAAACTTCTCTATTGCTTCGTCTTTACTCTTTAGAAAATACACGTAGCAATATTTCGTACAATCATCAATAAACGTGATGAAATACTTATTTCCTCCACGCGTGGGAACCGCTTTTAAATCACACACATCGGTATGAATTAAATCAAGGGGTTCGGTTATTCGTTCAACCGATTTAAACGATGATCTCGTAAGTTTGGATTCAACACATGTCTCGCATTTGTGATTGGACTCGATATGGAATGTTGGTATCAAGTTTAATTTAATTAAACGTCGTAATGAATTAAAATTTACATGTCCTAGTCTACCATGCCAAACATTAGAAGACTCAATCATGTAAGTAGAAGAAACATTTTCATTCATATTTTTGTTTTGGTTAACAACCAATACATTCATTTTGAACATTCCATTTAGGGCATAACCCTTACCAACAAACATTCCACGTCTAGACAAGACAAAATTGTCCGATTCAAACACTAGACGAAATCCAAACTTGTTGAGCATCCATCCCGACACGAGATTCTTCCGTATCTCTGGAACATAAAGCACGTTTGTCAAGGTAAGCTCCTTGCCCGAAGTCATCTTCAAGACGACCGTGCCTTCCCCCTTGATGCTTGCGGTAGCTTTATTCCCCATATAAAGCTTTTCTTCACCCGACGCTTCCTTGAATGTAGAGAAAAGAGCCTTGTCTCCACAAACATGGCGGGTTGCACCCGTGTCAACGAACCATCCTTTTGGGTTTTCACCCATTGCGTTGACTTCTTCAATCATAGCCGCTTCCTCAGTTATCATTACAATCAGAGGCATACCATCCTCATCAACCATATGCGCATGCTCACGCTTAGGTTTCTTGCATTGGTTAGCACGGTGCCCCGTCTCGTTACAATTGTAACAAGTACCTTGGAAAGGCGCAGGCTTCTTTTTCACAGCCCCCTTTTTCGGTCCAAGGTTGTTAACCTTTGCTTTCCCTTTGTTGTCCTTTTTACCCTTGCCTTTCTTGCCCTTTGAGGACTCCCCAACTTCCACCATGTTTGCTTTAGCCGAAGCTTGCAAAATGGTGCCTTTTTGGGCCACCCTGTTTTCTTCTTCTATACGAAGACGAAGAACAAGGTCCTCGACCGACATTTCCTTTCGCTTGTGTTTAAGATAATTCTTAAAATCCAACCAAGCAGGAGGTAATTTTTCGATCATGGCTGCCACTTGAAAAGTTTCGCTGAGTACCATTCCCTCAGCATGGATGTCATTTAGTAGAATTTGCAACTCTTGGACTTGGTTCATAATAGACTTGTTATCAACCATTTTAAAGTCCAAGAAACGGGCGACAACAAATTTATTTGTTCCCGCATCCTCCGTTTTGTACTTTTTCTCCAAAGACTCCCATAAATCTTTGGAAGTCTTGATATTATAGTACACATTATACAATGCATCCGAGAGACCGTTGAGAACATAGCCTCGACATATAAAGTTCGAGTGCTTCCACGCCTCTACCGCGCTCAGAGCCTGAGCATCGGTCTCCCCTTCCGCAGGTTGGGGATCTGTCTCCGTCAAGAACCTCGCAAGGTTCATGGTGGTCAAGTAGAAGAACATCTTCTGTTGCCACCTCTTGAAGTGGAGACCCGAGAACTTCTCGGGTCGTTCAGCATGATTTGCCACTGTGGACGCTCCCACAGTGTTGGCAAGGGTTCCAACGACAACATTAGTGTTGCTCGTGTTCACATTTTCAGTCGACATTCTGAAAAAGTTTCAAGAAAACAAGTTAAATACTGTTTCTCAAAATAATAAAGACGCTACTTTATTATTATTAGGAGTTCAAAAAATTCAGCCGTGTAGCTTCTAAGTCCAACTTTGAAGACTACAACAGTAGGATTTTTAGAACTTCAGCGACAGAAAGGAGTAGAAGCATATTCTGTTTTGACAAAGTCGCTACTTTGAATCAAAACAGGAAGAAAATCTGTTTTTTAAAACACAACTGTATGAATTCAAAACTGGTTCGAATTCACAACAGAAAGTGTATGTGATTCTACACGAACGGTGTTTTAAAAAATTTGTTTTAAGATTGTAGGAATCCGTTCGTGTAAAATAAAATAAAATACTTTATTAACTTGAATTACAATAACAAAAACAGAATTACAACTGAAAGTAAGTACAATTACAACTGGAAAAGGGGAAAAACAAACAGAGAACACGAACAGAAAAACTGTTCTTGGCTGAGGATCGTGTTAGACACGGGTCCCTTAAAACAAATTTCGTGTCTCCCAGGAGAACACGTTTGTTTCCAAGATACAACAGCCGCAAGCAGTTGCACTGCCGGTCTTGACTCCAACCCGAACGAGTACCTTGCTAGCTTGAGAGAAGAAGATGATAATTCTGTAGGGAGAGAAGATAGTATAGAGCTGGTGAATTCGGTGTCTTTCTGCAATAGGGTAGCACCCTATTTATAGTTGCAGGTTTAGGCGAAACTGAAAAATGAATTAAATGGAGAATTAAACTGCATTAGACGTCTTTAATGCACTTTAATTCGTCACTTAATTCTTAGTCAAACGCATTAACTTCGTCAGTTTCGAATGCTGAAACGTAACTGCTCAGTGTAACTGCACTGGCATTAACTGCTGCTGGAAGCCTACTGCGCGCGCGCGCGCAAGACACACTGATGCGCGCGCAGGGCTGCACCCTTACGCGCGGTGCGTCCACTTGGCTCACTGCCATGCGCGCGTGCGCCATACTCACTCAGGCCCATGCGCACCTGCGCGCGTGTGCCACGTCACCTGTGAGCCTCTACGAGCACGCCACACAGTCGCGCCGTTTTGGCTCACTTTGGTGCGCCGCGCACGTCACATCAGGCCCATGCACCATGCGCTAGTGCGCGCCATGTGTACCCCGCGCGCATGATTGCCACGTCATGCGCCATCGCGCGCGGACCCACCAGGGTCATGCGCATGCTTGCCACATCACCAACCACTTGGTCCTTGCAACCCTTGTGCTTCCACCACGCGCACGTGGTCAAAAATACAAAGGCGGCTCTCAAGCGGCTCGCGGCGATGCGAAGTGCGCCATCAAAGCGCCACATTGCGCCTCATCGCCCACGCCACGCGCGCGCGAGTGCGAGTTAGGGTGCTCCTCACCCTTCGCGGGTACACTAGTGAGTGCTTCCATGAAACAATAAGGATGGAGAGTACCCACTTAAATACCCCTGTAAGTTCCATCTCTCATCCGATGTGGGACAAGGTGCCACTTTTCCACTTTTTTCAGCATTTAAGTTTCAAACACCAAACTTTGAGCATCAATATCTCATTCATCTTAGCTCCGTTTTGGACGTGGTTTAGTTCGTTGCGAAGCCCTTCTGACATAGAACACAAACCCACAAATAAATATATAAAACCCGCTCATTTTATTATATTTATTTCTAGTCAAAAATAGGAAAAAATCATTTTCCTATATTTGTGAAAAATGCTATTTTCACAAAATTTCCAACATCAAATACTATATAAAATTTATTGTTATTTGAGGAAATAGAAATATTTAAAAAAAAAATTAAACAAACAAATATGAAATGGTTCCTAAAAGTGGAACCAAAATAGTGTCCGGTTTCTTATTAATAACTAGTTTTTTTATCGTCGCACGTTGCGGCGAAACCGAACAAATGATAATGTAAAACAAACATGATTTGAAAATAAAGCATGTTGTTTAGAAAGCTAAACCATTAGAACGATTTAGTTTATCATCGTACTGTTTTATGATACCAAATCATCATCATCATCATCGTACTCAGTATATCCCACCAATAGCAAAAGCTAAGGCAGGGTCTGAGGAGGGTGGGATGTAGACAGCCTTACCTCTACCCCGTAGGAATAGAGAGGCTGCTTCCAATGAGACCCCCGGCTCGATTTTATGATACCAAATAAATACTTTATTATAAGTACAATTTTGTTTTTAACAAAACTTATAACGGAATGTCCGGGAAAAAATCAATCATAACTACGTACTCAAGTTTTAAGAAAAGGTTATAAACGTATAATATTAAAGAAGTATCAAATTAATCGAAAATATATGTTCTAAAAAAGAAAAGGGAATTATTAAAAACGGTATAGGAAATATATGGTTTTAAAAAAGGAAAAATAATAAAAAACTATACATTATTATAAAATTAAAATTACTATTCATCATTACTTCACTAACAATATATATATAATTGGGTTGTATGAATTTGAATAGTGTCCGGATCTATATAAAAAAAACCGATCGTGGAAGGTCTCCATGTTATGTTGCAAAAAGCCGTCGAGTCGGGTACCTTTGTTGGATTGGATCTCCGCTTTCTCATCTCTTTTATGCGGATGATGCCCTTTTCCTCAGCGAGTGGTTGGAAAGGAACTTTAGAAACCTTAATGTGCTTCTTTATGGCGTCGGGCCTTAAGGTCAATTTAAATAAAAGCAAGGTGTATGGGGTGTGGATGATGAAGTGCTCGATATGGCAAGTATATCGGGGTGTCAACGGGGTGAGTTCCCTTTTGTTTATCTTGGCTTGCCGGTTGGGATGAATATGAAACGGATTGGGAGTTGGAAGGCTATGATAGATAAATTCCAAAATAAACTCTCGACTTAGAAAGCTAGAACGCTATCCTTAGTCGGGAGAGTTATGCTCGTGAAGTCGGTTTTGGGTGCGCTTGCCATTTATTACCTATCCCTTTTCAAGGCTCTTGGCGGGGTTCTCAAGATTCTTGAGGGCATTCGGAGGAAGTTTCTTTGGGGGGAGGGGGTGCCAATCTTAACCGGAAAATCCGATGGGTGTCATGGGAGAGGATTTTAAAATCCAAAACGACGGGCTGTTTGGGCATAGGGGGCATTAAGGAACTAAATATGGGGCTCTTGGCGAAGTGGTGGTGGATATACAAAGGTTGTAATAATGAGCTTTAGGGAAGGGTCATAGATGCCATACATGGCGGGGTAGAAGCGATAATTTAGTCCCGGTTAAAACAGTTAGTACGAGTCTGGAAGAATTTGGTCACGGTCAACAAGGATTTATGCAGAGTTGGGTTAAATCTTTATGATAATTTAATTCACGAGGCAACTGAGGCGGATAGGGGCTGCTGGAAATGGAAGAGTAATCGGCAGTTGGTTGACTTTTTAGTCAAACAAGTCAGATTTGATTTGGAAAACCAGCTGCAAAATAACATCCATGTGCAGTAGTTCAGATGGAGCCGCATCACAGTGCTGAAGGTAAATATTTTTGTGTGGCGTGCAGTGAATATAAATATTCCTACGACTGTTGCGTTGGTGTCCAGGGGTATCCAGGTGGGAGGCAGGAGTTGCGGTTTATGTGATATTGCAAACGAGACCGTTGATCACTTATTTGTGTCATGCATAGTTGCCCGGGCAGTTTAGTGGCATGTGTTCGTATGGTCCTAAGTCCTTATCCCGGCGAGTTTCCAGTCTATAAACCAAATGCTTTCGTATTGTTTCAGTTTGGGTCAGGAAAAGAAAAAGGAGCAACTCCTGAATGCTATTTGCCTCATGACCATTTGGACTATTTGGCTGCACCGCAACAACAAGTGGTTCAATGGGAAGAACAGTCCAGTCAACATGTCGGTGGAAGAAATTAAGGCTGGTACCTTCTGGTGGGTTACTAGAAGGCTTAAAAGAATTTAGATTTACTTAAAGACCAAATAGGAAATTACAATGTATATTGGTGCAAGTAAGAAGGTGTGAAATACACGTTTGTATAAGATTATTGTAATTTCAGAAATTAAGGAACCTAGGGGTAGAACGCCCCCTTGGTGGGGGTTCGGAGGGAACGCCTTCTCTGTTACATTAAAGATGCTTTATTGGAAATGCATTATATTTGCATGGATAGTGAAAAGTTACAAATGAAAATGATCGTCAAAGTTATTAGAAATAAGTAGTAAGTTGTTATTGCTCAGGGTAGCAACCTGGTTACTGAAAAGTTACAAATGAAAAGGATCTTCAAAGTTATTAGAAATTAGTAGTAAGTTGTTATTGCTCGGGGTAGCAACCTGGTTACTGAAGGTCGGTAGCAAGTTATTACTTTTTTGGTAGCAACATGTGCCTAAGTATCAACTGAGATGGGGTGGCATCTTGTACTATAGTAGCAACTTTGAAGTTTGCCCAAACGAGTAACCAACATGCGTTGTACTTTGTCGTACCATTGGTGCTCCATCATTGCGTTGTGTTGTGCCTATTAATGTTGTTTTGTAGTTATTCTTGAAGTGTAATAATATGTTATATACTTGTATTCATTTAATATTCACATCTGTAAAGTATCTTATAAGTTAGTATTGCTTAACCCCAAACTAGAATATCATTCACTAGCTTGCAAGTTCCACCCATACGGCTTCTAAAAGTTGTGTATGATGCATGGTCGTAAAGCCCTCCAAATTTTTGCATCAAGCCAGTTTTGACATGTTCGACAATTCACATAAATCAAAATTTGCCCAAGTTTCTAGGTTACTCATTGTTGTTAGAACTTGCACAACCGTTGACAAAGATTAACACCAACGAAATATGGACCCTTAACCTTTAGATTTTTAATGGCCTTATATTTTATTAACAAACTCGTCATGAAATAGTTGTCAAGACGAAAGTGAATAAAAGGAGAAGGTATATATGAAAGTTTCATGGTTCAAGAACAAGATAAGATTGTTTATAAGACTGTTATAGCACGATGGTTCTCAAACAATGTCATCAAATTATGATCAAATCGTTGTGTGTAAAAGATTCAGGACTATAGCATGAAACAAATGTGAATACAATTACATTAAAGGTCGTCAAATTATCTACGAATGACATAAAACGAACTCAAACTATGGATTATGGTCTACATACGACAAGTATCATTCAGTACTTGGTTATATATTGGTTTAAGTTGAAGAAGTGACGACTAACCTTAATTGGTTGGCATTTGCACACTTGTTGGGGGTATTTAGTCTTGTAAATCAAAGAAACAAAGTTTCGTAACATATTCAACTCCGAAATTAAAATTTGTTGTTATGGCTTTATGTTACAAAGAAGCAAAGTATGTGTGTTGTTTATTAATAAACTCACCCGTATGATTAAATCCAGGGCCACTTGATTCTCGTATAATATGATACTAAAGCAACACTATCAAGAATGAACAACCGTAAGTTCATATAAAGCGAACTTAAACATGATTACTCAATGAGTTGGATAACTATAAGGCGATCACTTGTAGTTTCTCACACTCAAGTAAGAACTTGATAGATCCTTTCATAAAAAGATTGCCAAAGAAAGATGATTGAGGGATCAAGCCCACAAAATGGAACCTTGCCTTGACACTTGTTATTCACAAAGTTTTAAGATCAAGTGAAAATGGGAGTGACCAAAGTTTGCAATATATAATACCATCCTAAGGTTAGCAGGACTTGGAACCTTAATGCTAAAGAAGGTTGAACAGGTTTTTTAATGGAATTTTTAAACATACGATAGAATAAGGTGTTTTAGTTACGAGAACACTCTTGAATAGTGATAATGTACGTTTATCTGAATGTGGAAGTGATAATGCTTAGTACGAGCTAAATGGCTTCGCTCTAAAGCATTTTAATGGTCTCCTTGTTTACACATGATGAGCCTTGCCCAGTTTGCTGCAAGGTTTGTTTGGATAATTTTGGGGAGCATGTTGTCCATTGCAAGTAGCTCCCGGGTTTTAAATACAGACATCACTAGGTCAGGGATGTCCTATGTGATGTGCTTAAGCGGGTAGGAATCTCCGCAAAAAAGGCCCCTGTGAATTTCTTGATGGGTCCACTTGAGAGGGGGTCCACTTTTCAGCCAGCAGATGTTCTTGTGTTTGATTGGGCAGGTGGAAAGCACACTTGTGTAGATCTTATCGGGGTGCCCCTCTTGTTAGGTTCAGGGAAAACCATTGCGTGGTTGGCCATATTGTGTTGAAGATAGAATCAGGGAAAATCGCTAAACATGAAAAAGTGTGTGTTGAGAATTAACATGTCTTCATTCCCTTTCCCTTTAATAGTTTCGGGTCCCTTGCCCCTAACGTTGTCGGTTTCCTGGACAGAACGCAGAAGGTCGTGCACAACAATTTCTCAACACCGAAGATTCAGAGTTTTATTTTCGCTAGAATTGGATTTGCTATTCAAAAGGGGTTGTGGAGCAACTTGTTGCCCGTTTACCTGCTATTGTTGTGTAATTAACTTTTCTTAGTGAAATATTTTTTATGTTTGTCTCAAAATTTGAATCATATTGTTCAACAGGGGGATTGATAAAATGAGAGATCAGTAGTCTTAAAGCAACAAGTTGTTGTTTCGATTTTCGCTTCAAGATTATTTAGTAACCAAAACAAGTTGATCACTTTTTTCGAACCGCAAAGGTTGCTCCTATCCTACCTTAGGATGTTCCCATTGGTGACCTAAACATGGGTTGGGTTGTTGAAATCATTTAAAGAAAAAGCAAAATACAAGAAAAATGGGCAACCTGCTCGTTCTAGCAACCTGGGTTGCAACCTAGGTTAGTAATTTCCTATGCCACGTGTCACAACAAGAGTGAGCATAATTATTATTTTCTTTTCTTTTTTGTTTGTTAAACAATTAGTTTTAAATATAATCAGTTTTTTTTTTTCTAATAACTTATAATTTTAAAGTTCTTTCAAAAATCTAAACAAACTATCTTGTTTAATATGTTTTTGTGAATATCCTGATATAAATTTTATTAAAAACAGAGTTCATTCAGGAAAAATATATTTTTAAATATAAAATAAATATAAATTATTTGATGAATCTTAATTTTTTCATTTTTCTTATTTTATACTTAAAATTAAAAAATATTTGTTTCAAAATTAAAAAAAAATATTTTAACAGTTTAAGTTAGAGTTAAATGCTTGGTTGGTCCCTGTGGTTTTCAAAAATTGCAGACTTGGTCCCAATGGTTTACTAATTACACGCGTGGTCCTAAAACTTGTCAAAAATGCACTCGGTTGGTCCCCAGCCCTAACATCAGTTAAATTTCTCAGTTAAGTCCATGTTAAATGACCAAAATACCTTTGCTTATTAACTCTCTTTATAATTTTTGTGTAGTTTTACTTTTTACTTGGTTAAACCCATCATCATCTTCATGACCAAGTCATCTTCATCACAAACCCACACCCCATCTCTGTCTCTCGTAGATAATAAATCTCTAATCAAAATCAACATATGCGATGATAATAATACACCTTAATATGAGGCGAAACATTAAGAAACGAAAGCGTTCAATATTTTACACAAATCGAGATCAAATTGATACGTTGAGCATGAAAATATGGGATGTATATATACAGTGAGATCCGTATAGGTTTCGGATGTAAATTAGGGCAGAGATAAGTTAGATTGAAAGAGGATGTTACCTGATGGAGACGATGAAGATGTCGTTGAAAATTAGGGTTCGAGATTGGGGGAATTTGGAGTCGGCAAGAAACCACAGCGTCATCATCTTCATCACCATCATCATCTTCATCACCATCATCATCTGCATCATCTTCATTACCTTAATCAACAGAAATCGTCATCATCCTTATCACCAAAAGCACCACCGCCTGTGCCTCCACAGCCGCCACGGTGAGCGACGGCTCTACCGCCGTTCCACCTTCTCTGATCTCTTCTCTCTCTTGTCGTCTCTCTCCTCTCTCTTCGCTTCTGATCTCCGTCGCTGGAAAAGAACGAGAGACAAAGATGGGGTGTTGGTTTGTGATGAAGATGATGATGGTGATGAAGATGACTTGGTCCTACTGATGAAGATGATGATGGAAGTAAAACTAAACAAAAATTATAAAGAGAGTTAATAAGCAAGGGTATTTTGGTCATTTAACATTGACTTAACTGAGAAATTTAACTAATGTTAGGGCTGGGGACCAACCGAGTGCATTTTTGATAAGTTTTGGGACCACGCGTGTAATTAGTAAACCACTGGGACCAAGTCTGCAATTTTTGAAAACCACAGGGACCAACCAGCATTTAACTCTTTAAATTAAATAAAAAAAAAATATTCATAAATTATTTATTTAATAAAAGTTAGTTTGGGTTAGGTTGCTAATGGGTTTGAAAGTTTATGTTGGGTTGGGTTGTGTGGTGTAGGTGGAAGAGAGAGAAATTAGTATTTTATTAAAGACTGGGTTGAGTTTGTGAACGTGGATAGTCTTACACCAATTATTTAAATAACTCTCCTTGCTTAGGTTTTGAACCTAGGACCACCCCTATAACAGATATATGTCTCTATCAAATAGACTAGCCCTACATTGACAGATGATCACAGTTTTTCAATGGGTTATTTCTATATATAGATACATTGGAAATTGGTATGTTTGTGATATTCTATATGCCAAGCAAGGGCACCATAGCATAGATCTTGTGATATCTCATATGGAATATGGAATAACCAATGTAGTAAAATCTTTTACTTTAGATGTAAATTTGCCATAATATTAATTTAGTGATAGTCACAAAGAACTAAAGTTACAACGGGTAATTCCAGGGTATTTTAGACATTTCACTGATAATTCGAGATACATGCTTGTTAAAATATTTGTCCGTATCTAACCCGTTACAATCCTCGCTTACCCTCTCATGATTTTTGTGTGCCGGGGCCTTTAATAATGTCTATATAACCACATTCGGAAACATCTATCTACACTCGTCTTTGAATCATGGCAGAGCCTAACAATGAACACGGTTCATTGAACGCTCCGATGAAGGGTGGCAGAAAGCGGGCCGGCAGGTCAAGTGACTCGCCTAATGGGGCCCCTTGTGGAGCCTGTAAGTTATTGAGGAAGAGGTGTGTTAATGGGTGCATCTTTGCACCCTACTTTGGCCCCGAACAAGGGACCGCACTGTTCGCAGCGGTCCACAAGATATTCGGGGCCAGCAACGTGTCAAAGCTCTTGGTGCAACTTCCTCTACGCCACCGCTACAATGCTGTTCAGACCTTGACGTATGAAGCTCAGGCTAGGTTGGCTGACCCTGTTAGCGGCTGTGTATCTGTGGTCGCGAAATTGATTATACAGGCACATGCTTCCAATCTATGTAGTTTTTTTTTTCTGTTATACAATTTTTCTTAAACATACATTTAACATTCAATCTTATGATGTTTGTTACTATAGGTTGTATATTTGCACATGGAACTAGCAAAGGCGAAGAAGCTAATAGCCGAGAAACGCATGGTGGCGCAGGGTCCACCACCGCAGCCAGAACAGTTGAACCACCATGAATTGCCGCCAAGTCACCACCTTGATTGGCAGCCAGTGTATCCAAATGGTTCAATGGCGCAGAAGCTACTAGTCGAGCGACTCATGGCGGCCAACACACCCCAGGGTCCTCCACAGCAGCCAGAACAGTTGAACCACCTTGAATTGCCGCCAAGTCACCACCTTGATTGGCAGCCAGTGTATCCAAATGGTTCAATGGCGCAGAAGCTACTAGTCGAGCGACTCATGGCGGCCAACACACCCCAGGGTCCTCCACCACATCCAGAACAGTTGAACCACCTTGAATTGCCGCCAAGTTGCCACCCTGATTGGCAGCCAGTGTATCCAAATGGTTCAATGGCGCAGAAGCTACAAGCCGAGCGACTCATGGCGGACAACATACCCAAGGGTCCACCACTGCAGCCAGAACAGTTGAACCGCGTTGAATTGCCCCCAAGTCACCACCCTGATTGGCAGCCAGTGTATCCAAATGGTTCATCTGCTTCAAACAACAACATGATCAACATGAACATGTTTGACTCAAACATGCATAATCCTGCAAATGACCATCAGTATGCTGCTTCTTCACAGCCGAGTTTCGATCCCCTGACGTATACTGGACCTTATTTCGAAAATGATGATGACGTTATGGAAGACATCGGGGACCTGCTTGCGTTTGCTGATCAGTTGTTTTAAGTTTCAATCTGGATGTTTCGAAGTTCCGTAATAATTAAATAAGTTTGTACTTCTGGTATTACCATAAGTAACTGCAAACAAGAATGGTTATGAAATTATATTTTAATGGCTTTCTAAATATGAAATTGTATGATTTCTTATTCTGTTTTATTGTGTATTAAAATGTGGTTACAAGACCAATACCCAACTCTTCTGCTAACTCATCCCATACCGGCAGAAGTATTAAAACAACTAGAAATATCGCCACTGTCACCGCCGTTCTCCGCCATGTTCCGACCTCTGTCACGTCATTCAGGCAAGGTTTTTCCGGCGACCTTTGTAAAATTTAAGACGCGAATATCAGGAAACGTGATTCATACACGATAAAAAAATTGTCGTTTGACAATTTTACCCTTAATCGTACGAAAATGACAACAATTATAAGGTGTAAGGGTGAACTAGTAAAAAAATAAAAAAATAATAAAAAAACTTATTTGTCATGTACAAATCACCTCTCTATTTCAAGCTAAAAATAGTCGCAGTCGTAGTTGGAACTTGGAAAGTGTTAAATGACATAAAAACAAGTAATTGTATCCGCTATCTGATATACTTTATACATAATATTATATCCTGCAACATCCGGCCCAAAACACGTTGGTGATATACTGATATTTGAGGCGGGACATTCCTTGTGACACAGTATCTCTCATGTGGACAGAACATAACAATGTGAGATTTGCCTCAGGTGTTACATAATACATATCTACTAGCTAGGAAATTAATTTAATTTTTGCAAAAATGTTAGTTTTTTGAAAAAAATATTTGTAAAAATTTGGTGGCTTTTTTGTAGTTTAGTGTATCACAGGTTTCAAACCACGGATTCTCTCCTCCATCTCACAAAAGTATTATTTTTTCTTTTTTTACAATTAACGTATAAAATAGCTTTTCTAATAATTTGTAATGCTTAATATCTAAAAAATCTTAATGCACAGCTTTGTTCAAAAATAACTTGGTCATACATTTCGATCTAAATTTTAGAGTAAATTACACGGATTGCCCTTGTACCTTTGGTCCGTAAGTTCGAGAAATTGTGGGGTCCAAAAGCATAGCACAAGGACGATCCGTGTAATTTACTCTAAATTTAATTAAAAACAGAGTTATATCCAGAATAAAGTATTTTTCAGCACATGTAACAGAAGAAAATACTTTATTTGGATACAACTTCAATTTCAATAAAACTTATATCGAAATGCACACAAGAAAAAATGAACAATATTGCATATTTAGATTTTTATTAAATATTACAAAAAACAAAACCAAATTATATGTTAAATGAAAATGAAAAAAAGAAAAAACGAACTTTAAACTTATGAAATTCGAGGAAGGGAATCCATGGTTTAAAACCATGGTATACACTAAGAATACAAACAAACAAAAACCCACCGTTTTTACAAATGCTTTTTCAAAAAAAAAAAAAATCAATAAAACACCATTTATACAAAGACCTTACTAGCTCGCGGTTATTTTTAAAGCTTCATTAATTATTATTTTTTTGGAGGTCCTTTTTTCGTTTCATATTTAAAGCTAGAGCTTGGTCATCCAATCATGATTTTTTTCTTCAAAGATGGCATTTTTTAAAGAGTGAACTCGTGAAGTACACGAATGGTCCCTATGGTGTAACAAAATTTTGGATTTGGTCCCTAACATTTCAAAAGTAAACAAATGGTCCCTGTAGTTTGCACTTTATAACACATTTAGTCCCTAGCCAACAAATCTAAAGCTTATAGCATGTCCAAGATAGGGACTAAATGCGTTGCAAAGTGCAAACCACAGGGACCATCCATGTACTTTTGAAAAAAGTTGGGGACTAAATGCGTTACAAAGTGCAAACCACATGGACCATTTGTGTATTTTGGAAAGCTAGGGACCGGAACTAAATTATGATTAAACCACAGGGACCATTCGTGTACTGTTGGGGTGGTTGTAACCTTTGAGACTCGTACCTGCAGTGGCGAAGCTTGAATTTTTTTACGGGGGGGGGGGGGGGGGGGGCGAAAACGTATATACCCAAAAAATTCTATAGAACCGGGGGGTCGAAAACATATATACGCAAAAATTTCTATACGAAAACTACATATATAACACTACTGGCCGAAAAGTTCGAGGGGTCGGGCGCCCCTCCCGGCCCCTTCAAAGCATCGCCCCTGCGTACCTGGCATATTAGCACATATAATCCCCAAGGAAGCGACAAAGGTCCACCGAGCTGCATTCAAGGAAGTATACCAAACAATATTAATACTTCTATTGTGTCTTTGTTATAACATTTTATTAGCTACAAATATGATCTTTTAAAAATCCAACTTTCCATAAGTTTGTAAAGGAGTAAAATACAATTTTCGCCCATGAGGTTTGGCCAGTTTTGCGAGTTCCCTTCAAAGGTTTGTTTTCCGCATCTGGATGCAAAAGGTTTGAAATCTTGCATTTTCATCCAGCTCATTAACTCCATCCATTTTTCTCCATTAAGTCGGGGGTATTTTTGTCTTTTTTATTAACTTGAAAGGCAATTTGGTCTTTATAAAAAGACCAAATTGAATCTCAATTTAACAAAAAAAAAAAAACGAAAAATACCCCTGACTTAACGGAGAAAAAATGGATGGAGTTAACGAGCAGGATGAAAATGGCAAGCTTTCAAACCTTTTGGATCCAGATGTGGAATTACAAACCTTTAGACGAAACTTGCAAAACTGGCCAAACGTCAGGGACGAAAATGGCATTTTACTCGTTTAAAAAGTAATGTTTGGAGAAACTAAAGGTGGCATACCACTCCAAGCCCAAGTAACAAATATGTCGTTAAACCAAATCCAACAAGTGCATCCTTCCCAAAAGCACCCTGTGAGATGAATAATGGTAATTTTAACGTTAGAAATGTATAGAATAATGCATGTGAGTACGTAACTATGCAGTCAGTAACAGAATTGGGTTTTCGAAAATAAACCTGAACCACTCTTCCGCCGTCAAGGCATCCGATTGGGAGCATATTGAAAGCTGAAGTAGTCAAACCACACCTGCAAAGCCAAATTACATGCAATGTCTAAGTCGTTTATGGATCCATTTACATATGAATGGGTTGAATTAAGATTTTAAGTTTTGTTTTTCTTTTTTATAAGGTCAAACATGTAAAACTCAAAAAATTTAGCCGAAAAGGAAATGGATTGAACGGGTCAAAAATTGTGCGAGTGGGTTTAAATATAGATATAATCACCTGCATGGTATCTAACACACCAATTACTTAAATGATTTTTTCTCATTTAAAAACAGTGTTCCCAGTTAACTTAACCCAACCTAATTTCAATTTGTGCCAACAATGACAAAACAAAAGATAAATGTAAAGTGACCAAAATACCCTTGAGTTAACTGAGCTTTTTGGATGGAGTTAGGGGGTTGGACGAAAATGACAAAAAATGGAAACCTCAGGGACACAGATGAAAAAAAAAACTATTTGCACTAAAGTGGCATTTCTTGTTAAGCCACAGGGACTACAATGGCAATTTACTCAAGAAATATTAACATCTAAGAACAGTACATCACCAGCCAGCAATTACAAGTGGATGGATGGACACTGTGGCTCCATGCAGCGCACTACAAAGACAAAAAGTAAACATCATAAAACAAATAAAAACCAACATTATAAACCCATTAAATAAAGGAGTGAGTAATTAACTAATTAGAAGTTCTTTTATTAAATTAATTCATCCAATATTGTGAAGCAGGAAGACGTACGTATAACCTAAACTTGCTCTAGTAATGAGCCCTAGGAGTAGAGAGCCCTGAAAAAGCATGCTAGGAACCTGCACCATATCAGCTGCAGCTTCTGGTTTTAAAGAAAGCAGCAGCCCAACAGCAAACATTGAAAGTGATAGTGCGGCCCCTGCAAATGGGCCAGCTAGAGAGATATCGACTTTCGTTTTTCTATCTGGAAGAATCGATTTAAACTGCACGATTCAAAATACATGTCAATTTTATTTCAAAGTAAATATAAGAGAGTAAAATGCCATTTTCGTCCCCGAGGTTTGGCCAGTTTTGCGACTTTTGTCCAAAGGTTTATTTGTCCGCATCTAGATCCAAAGGTTTGAAATCTTGTCATTTTCATCCAGCTCGTTAACTCCATCCATTTTTCTCCGTCAAGTTAGGGATATTTCTGTCATTTTTCTAACTTAAAGAGCAATTCAGTCTTTTTCACTTTATGTAAAAAGATCGTATACCCCTAAATAAAACCGAATTGCCCTTTAAGTTAACAAAAAGACAGAAATACCCTGACTTAAGTGAGAAAAATGGATGGAGTTAAAGAGCCGGATGAAAATAGCAAGACTTCAAACCTTTTGGATCCAGATGCGGAAAAACAAACCTTTGGATGAAAGTCGCAAAACCGGCAAAAAAACCTCAGGAACGAAATTGGTATTTTTCTCTAAATAAGAAAGAATGTATGTTTCACATCAATAATTGAATGTGAGCACCTGAGTGATTGCCCCAAAGCTTCCGAGAGTGATATTGGGAATGAAAAAGGGAATGCTCAATTTTACGTTCTTCGGGAAGGCAGCAAGAAAATGCCCAACTTCCTGCAGGGGATGAACTCTGTAAGAAAAAATGAAAATATAAACTATAAAAATCATTATGGAAAAAGGAGAACATAATTTGCGAGCTCGAATAGTTTTTGGACAAAAGGTTTCAAGTACAATGTTTGGGATAAGAATAATATCATTATCCAACAAAAACTCAGAATGTCAAAATGTCAAAATGTCAAAATGTCAAATATATCTATTTTCATATTTATTAAATATATATCCTTCCCTTGTGTGAAGATTTAAATTATGAAACTTCAAGTGTAAGGAAAAGAAGAAGGGTATGATAATTGTATTATAATTTGTATTTAATGAAATTTCAAGTGTTACCCATATTTTATATTAGTTTTTTTTGCTTGGGTAAATATGAGATAATACAAATATTAAGGGGTATGTATTCCATAAATTGTCAAAACCATTCATTCCTACGAAGTGTAGTGTTGTTTTCACATTCTGGAAAGAAAAACGCTAGCTTTATAACAAAAAACGATCCCGGTGGTTGAAAAGGCTAATTACTCTTAGATAGTTGAATACTTACATGAAATAACTGAACACCCAGAACTCCATAAGCCAGTGGCAAAGCGGGTTCTACAAATGGATAAAGCAGTTGCATATCTGGTGGTTCAATGGCATCTGGATCTGTAAAGTATTTAACTATCTCAGGAAGAAGACGATTGATCTGCTCAACATAAAGTTTCAATTAACAAAATGATGTCATATAAAGCATTACCCAAATCGGACCATTCATAAATTATGGGTCAGAATTGCGACCTCTAAATAACATAGAGTAAAATGCCATTTTCGTCCCTTAGGTTTGGCCAGTTTTGCGACTTTCGTCCAAAGGTTTATTTTTCCGCATCTAGATCAAAAGGTTTGAAATCTTGTCATTTTCATCCAGCTCATTAACTCCATCCATTTTTCTCCGTTAAGTCAGGGGTATTTATGTCTTTTTTGCTAACTTCAAGGACAGTTCAGTCTTTTTCACTTTTTGTACAAGCATTTAGCGTAATAAAGTACAAGCATTCAAAACCCTTTAAGTTAATAAAAAAGATGGAAATATCCCTGGCTTAACAGAGAAAAAATGGATGGAGTTAACGAACCGGATGAAAATGGCAAGGTTTTAAACCTTTTGGATCCAGATGCGAAAAAACAAACCTTTGGATGAAAGTCGCAAAACTGGCCAAACCTCAGGGACGAAAATGGCATTTTACTCAATACAATATTTGCCGAAGCATATTGAAGAGCAAAATACCTGAGATGCAATTCCTAGCTCCACAGAAGAACCGATGGTGAGAACAAACAATAAGACAGCAATAACATACTGCCAAAGTGTTGTGGGACCGGGTTCCAAAACCTCTTTCCTCAACATACCGAAGCTAACCCGTGGACCGCCACGTGGATCCGGATTTTCCGAGTTGGGTTCCTCTACCATGAATAGGTTATACTTATCTCCCATAATTTCAGCCAATTGACTCTGAAGTTTGGCAAAAACGTCTTCCCCATTTCCTCTAAGATTTCCAAGAAAAAGAATACCTTCACCGAAATCTCCAAATGGTTCCTCCTTTGTTACCCAGAAAGTTGAGTAGCCGAATAGTTTGTCCTTTATGAGCTTTACGTCAACAGGGTCAACTTTTTCTGGTCCGAGAAGTTCCATAAGTTTAAAAGAGTCAACTTGAAAGTTATTATATGTTAACCCATCTGGAGAAAAGGTTGGCTGCTGCAAAAGGCAAAAATAGTGCATTAGAACGATTTTTTTGTATTATAGGGACCGCAGTAACAAAAAAAATGTGTTATATTTGTATTCAAAATTCGAGTGACACCATGATTTCCGGATGATGACACAGATGATACAGTTAGTTATTGCAGTATAACATAAATCGTACCCTTAGCCAGTTAGACGAGGGGTTAGTCACTCATGCGTGTTACTTCCTTCATCCCATTTCGAACGCAGCGTTAAACTCTTATGTTTATATATAAAGTTTTTGATGGAAAAAACATTATAAAACATTTATGCACGTTGTGCCATTTAGAATCAAATGAAACCTTAATAAATAACCAAATGTTATTAATACGAATTTAAGAAGTTCGGATAAATGGATAATGACTAAGCTAAACGTGCAACAATAGTTATCCAACAAAAATCCAAAATCACAAAGCCTTTGTTTCCCGAAATCAATTAACCAACAAAACAAAACTGAGATGCCCTACTTCAACAAATCTAATTCTAAAAATAACAAGATTTGTAGAATTTCAAAGTTGACTTACACTTTTAACATAAGCTTGGATCGTGACATTATTTATATAATTACCATATGTATTTCTTGATCATAACTTATACACTATCTTCGGTTACATCCGAAGAGCAAACGAAACATGAAGACCAATAAAAGAGTATTTATGGTCCACCACTAATCACAAACTTCTCTTCTAACAAACAGAACTTCCTAAAATATAACAATTTCCTATCTAAATCCAAACATGCCCTAAACAATCAACAAAGAATGCGAAAATGAACAATAGCATGAACAATGGTTTAGATAACTCAATCAACCGGAAAACAGAGTCACCGGAGAACAAACAACCAGAAAACAAACTAACTCGAGCAAAAGGAAGAGAAGCCAACAAGCCGTACATAAATGCCAGAAACATGGAGAAACAGAGTGGCCGGAAATGTAACAAACCAGTCTCGCTACCATATGAACTATATAATCCTCTCTATATCATATCAATAGAATCAATCAAATGTACAAAATGGTATTGAGAGAGGAGTTCACAACTCACAATAAAGAAGTAACAAGTTAACAACTATATAATAAACTAACAGGATACTAACTGATATGACTAACTCATCTGGCTAACTAACTCTTAACAGAATAACAGAATACATATACACTAATACCATAGTTGTTAATGACAAATAGTGACAAGTTATACACTAGAAAAAAATTTTAAATTTTGTTTATATGTGTATTATATCAAAATACCCTGGTATATACGCTATTATACAAGTATATTTAACAAAAACCTAAAATCCAGCTATTTTATAGCTGTATTTAAATGCCATTTATATTTTTTTTTAAATGAAATCCCACTATTTATGGCTACATCCTCATACCATGTAACTAGCTTCTACCTATAGTCCTATACGCTACGCTATCTGATATAGCGACCATAGCGACAGCTATTGACAACTATGACTAATAGAATTGTTTATATAACTCAATCACCTAAACCCTGAGCAAAATGAATCAATTAAAGCATAAATGCATAAACAAATTGGTACTAGACAAATATGGATCAGATAACTCACTCCAGAAGACATAACACCCGGAGGCACCACCGGTTTATCGGAATCCACCTCAGTAAGATTCGACTCATTAGCGGTATCACCGTCCTCTCGATTGCCACCACCACCGTCATTACCACTAGCATAACACTCAAATCCACCAATAAAACCCTTATTATCCACTAAACCTGCAATTCGCACCATATTTTTCGATAATACGTCTCTACTAGACAACACATAGCTGTTGTTATCATAATTTCTCGTGTCGTTATGTCGAAATCGCGTGAGATTTGGTCGTATACGAAACCCTAGGTTGAGTGTGCTGGTGAAACTACTGCTTGTTAGTGTAGTCATTGCGAAACTCGGTTTGATTTAATGAAGGTTTCTGATGCAGTATGAATAATCGCTTGCAAGTGCATGTATTCGAAGAAGCAGAATGAAATGAGAATTTGGTGCTGGTTTTTTCGCCGGAGAAGAAGCAGCAGCAACTGGATAAATCTTTGGTTTGGTATCTTCGAAGCAAATATTTATCTGAAACGGTGGGCACAAATTTATTATTTTTTAAGATTTTTGTGATATTTTCTTAATTTTTTTTATACGTGTGTTGGATGGATTTTCATAAACATATGTTGGTGTGTTAAGGGGCTGTTTCCAACTTATAAATGGTTAGGAGATGAACCAGTAAGAGATCTAAACTATTAACTGTTGAAGCAGTAAGAGATCTGAACTATTAAGTGTTGAATCAGCAAGATGTCTGAACCATGAAGAGTTAATATAATGCTTAACCGTTTAGAGTCAAATGTCTGACCAATTCAGATTAGAGGTTTTAACCATTCAGACTCAGTATAATGCTTAACCATTCAAAGGCAAATGTCTGAATCATTCAGACATCTGCTCACGAAACAAATAGTTTGAACCAGTAAGAGGTCTGAACCATTAAAAGACTCATTAAAAGGTAAACAAACAGCCCCTAAACCTATCACACTAGTGGGGACTTATGTGATGTGAATGAATGAACAATTTACAGCGTTGTATTCGTTTTTTATTAGTTTATTAATTGTGTTGTTTTATGTGTTTGTTTATTCAAAGAATTAGTGATTTAGAATGTAATGATAACATGTAAACATTTAGGTAGTGTTCGTTTCATGGATTGTAATGGAATTGGAATGGGAATTCGCGCATAAATTGAAATTTGATTTATAATTTAGGTGTGTTTGTTTTGCAAAACGGAATGAAATTTGGCTGGAATTAGAATGCAGATTCCATTTCTTATGTTGTTCAATCCTAATTCATTTTCTTGTTGAAACCAACAAAATAAGAAGTGAAATCAACATTCCAATTTTCTCAATATTTCATTCCATTCTGTAAAACGAACACTACCTTAGCGATTAACATATGATTAGATTCACGCATTCACCCCTATTTTAGCAGGTGAATGGTATGGTCTAAGTCATAAATATATGTTTTGAAGTTTTTAATGGAACATCTTGAAGATATTTGAGATGGTAATATATTAACACTGATATTATGATATAAACATATGGGTAGGAGGAGTCGTTAACTCGATTATCTCCTTCATACGTTTTCCTTTTTTTTTCAAATTGATATAAGTTAAATTTTTAGTAAAACATGCATCATGTAAACGTACATATAATGAAACATAAACAAGTCACTGCAACCAAAACGTACATATAACGAAACATAATGAAAAGCAAACATTAAAATGAACATTACAAAAGGGTACAAATAAATCACTAAACATATGTTGGCATGAGAGTCTTAGTATATATAGCCCGTGATAGCAAACCAAAGGATAGTAGCAGTCTTCAACATTCTTAGTTGTATATATAAGTATATTTCATGAGTGTCTTCATAATCTGATACCCAGGGGCGTAGCTTAGTGTGAAGTGGGGGTGCACCCACCCCCCAATGTTTCGGTTAGAAGTTACAATTTTCTATTTTTCGTCCGAAAAATTTAAAATTATATAGGATTATGATTATTTCCCCAATTATTTTGTCTAAATATTTATACAATATATAAATTGGATCCCATGACTTTTCGCCCCCTCAAAACTTTTGGTCAAGCTCCGTCACTGCTGATGCAACTAAAAATATGCTTGTACTCATATGTATCCATATGGGGCACCATAATAATATAGGCATAATGGGAGGGAAAACCCATACTTTTGTCCAACTTTCACCTTTCAATCTATCATCCTCCACAAGAAAATCGACCAAAAAGGAAACACATGAGTAAAAAACATGTGAAGCTCGTTATGAACGATCACTAAGGTAGTGTTTGGTATGTAGGAATGAGAGGCTTAATGGAATGGATCATTACGAGGGAGTGAAGAAATGAGTGTTTTGCTGGTCAATGGAATGGAATCACACATTCCATAAGACATTTCATTCCCTCAAAATCATTCTATCCACTCCTCATGTTTTTTTTTTTCATTCCATCCCATCTAGCACCATTCATCATCAACACCATAACACCACAACCCACCACCTTCGCCACCACCCACCACCACCATCACTACCGACAACCGCCGTCACCCACCCGCCACCATTGCCACCCGCCACCGTTGCCACCCACCGCTGCCACCAACCACCATCGCCGCCAACGCCAGTCGCCGCCGCACACCCACCACCACTGTCGACACCACCACTACCGCCACAACCAACCATCGCCGTCGCCGCCACCCACTGCTACCTTTGCCTCCACGCACCCCCGGTCACCACCACCCGCCATCGCCGCCTCCACCGCCGCCGCCACCCACCACCGCAGCCGCCACCCACAATCACTACCATCGACCACACCACTCACCGCTGATTTTATTCCTTCGTTTTTCTTGCCTACCAAACAATACACAATAATAATTCATTCCATTCACACACGGTAACCAAACAAGATATGAAATGGTAATGATCCATTGCATTTTCTTGTCCATTCCATTACCTCACCCATTCCATTACCCCGTACTAAACAGACCCTAAATTTCCATAGTCGTCTTCATTTGGAATTCTAGTAAAGCTTGTTTCCTTAATTCTGTGTGATTCCACATCAAAACCCATTAAGACACTGTTCACTCCAACTCCTTTGTTGAAAGTTTCGGTAGACCATTGAAGGCTATTAGTACATTATCGACGTTCATTTAAGAAACCAATTTTTCGCCACAACTCTAGCCTTGTTGAATATATGTAAAACCATGTTTTACCACCCCATCGCACCTCCACCGCCTGAGCCGCCGTTCAAATCGCAGGAGAATCGAGTCTTAACCCGGGTTGACTTTCTGACCATGAAGGAGTTCTCGGGTCTCGCATTCGGGTATTCGATGTGAAGATTCGGCTCAAGTTGTTGATTTAGGATCGCGGTTCGTGAACAGACGTCAACTAGCATGACGGTTCGTTGGATCAAAATGTGAAGCTTGGGTTTTTTTGTCAAAAGGTTAGTTACTCCTAATGGTTGTGTTTGTTTTAACGGTTGCAATTGGATCACTGGAATGGGTTAGTCAGTTTTATTGTACACGCTTCCGTTTTATATAACTAATACTTGATATTAATCAACAATAAATAAAATTAGTTTTTTTTTCTAAAATAATAATTGTACACCGACGAATTCCATCAGAAACCTGTGAGAATGCTTACATCACGTGAAGACGCTTTGCATGGAAGGGGAGCTATGGTCTTTGAAAATGATCTGATTGTTATGATGTAACCGAAAATATTGTAGATTTGCACGACCTGACTACTATTTTTTTATGTTAAAATGAGATAAATCATTAATTTATATGTTGAGAATTGTTATTTATTACTAATTGTTTGTTTAAGTCAATTGTGTGCATGTATTATAATTGAAGGACTTAAGTGCAAGTGCAACTTGTGAAGTGTCAGGAGGGTATATTTGTCATTAACTTCGTACAAGACTCACTTAACATGTATAGCGCTATAGGAGTAACGCATTACCCATATTTTTGAGGTTGTGTTAAGTTAAAACAGAACGGTCCTATCGTTGTTACGATAAGATTACGCTAGTGGTAATCTTTGGGTTGACATTTATAGTTGCATGCCAGCCATATGTTAATTTTAGATAACAAGTTTTGCCATGTTGATTGTTTAAACATTTTATACATATGCTAGTATTAAACTTGTATACTCGCCAATACATTTTTGTATTGAACTATACTTTGAAATGTGTTGCAGGAATATGATGACGACGTTGATGATGAAATCTAGTAGGTTGGACTAGAAACTCATTTTAGAAACTTAGTAATGTTGTTGTATTTGCTTTTGTACTTGTTGTATTTGTTTCATGAACGATGTTGTACTTTGTTTCCTGTATTGTACTTGAATATTCATCTAATGAAATGAAATTCGGTTTTGATTAAATATTGTCGCAAATAGTGTTATGAAGTCTCGAACAATCTCGTTCTCGTCCCACCCGGATGCTTCCGCCATTGGTTGGGGTGTGACACCTTGGTGGCACGGCCCCGTGCTTATCTTCTGATTCGTTGTTTTTGGTTTTGGGGTGAAGCTCAGAGGGTCGGTATGATGTATCAACTTCCCTTCTTTTGTATTTATGCTGGTTTTTTGTCGTTAATTTGTTCCTTTTGTACATTTAAGCTCTTTTAATTCTGAAAATCAAAAGTATAAAAAGAAACGCACTTTTCCCAACATTAGTACTAAAAAGGGTTGATTTTATATCTTATTTGATATAATTTATATGTTGCATTTGTTGCATATCAAAATGGCTTCTTTTAATTTTTCTGGATAATGTAATTATCAAACCTTTGGGAAATAAAAGAAATAAAAAAATTATATATGTAGTGACCATTTGTTTATAAAAGTCTTATTCCACCACTGACCATATGTTTGTATGATAGGTTATAACTTAAAGCATCAAATCAGTTTGACTTAAGCATGTTTAATCTCATTTCGGGTTGGACAACATAATAAACCAAATACACATAATATATTAAATCAATAGACAATAAACACACAAGTAGAAGGCAATCCATATTTTTGGTTCACATTGTATGGATCGCCATAATGATTGGGTTGTTTATGAGTTGAGATTGAGTGAGCCAGGTCAATATGTGCCCGAGTTTGGAAATATATGACCTAACTCGACTCGAAATACTATACTAAGTTTGAAAACTTGAGCTTGGACTTTAGTCATTTATAACTTGAGCTTGCTCATGACACAATGAGATGGCTTAAAATCAATTAGACGACGAGAAGAACTATAGACAACCAAACGAGAGGGAACATAAGTTAAGACCTAGTTGCCAAAGACAAATGATTCACAAGAGCTAACAGTTTAGTTCCCAATAAAGACCATCAATTCACAAGGGCAAACATGTCTCATATGAAGTTTAGTTCCTAATAAAGACCAACAATTCACAAGGGTAAACATGTCTCATATGATTAATAAGGTTTGAAATTGAATAAGTCTAGACAAACCACATACAATTGAAAAAGAAAAAATATAAATCACCGATGACTTGAAAATCCTCACAAACAAATTTTCAGTTCAGCGCTGAACGGATTGAAGATCCCAACGACATATACAGCGAGGCAAAGTATTCAATTTCCAACATTTTGAAGATCCACGAAGAAGAACAAACTAAGGTAATTGTCAAATTCAGTAAAAAAAATTATTGTCAACCAAAGTCATGCGACTACGTAATTTACTTTTATAAGTTATAACCGAGTCTAGCTAATTTTTTTTTTTACATTTGCCAACGACTTGTTGATCGGTTCTGTTTAGGCGTGAGGGAAAACATGGAAAACATACCTGTCACAACAGACAGTGCAGTAGAGAATCCAGTGATGGAAGAAGCCATGGAGTTCGACATCTTTGTCAAGGTGATATGGTTCCTCCTTAGGGTGCTGACTGATGATGGTGATGATTAAACCGAATAGGGGATTCGGTATAGAGAAGAGGTCGATGATGTTATGATTATTAGGTTATGTCTAAGTGTGTAACTGTGTAACCCTTTAACCTCTACATAAGTCTCCTTATATAAGCACCCAGAAGGAAACCTAATTAGTTAATAAGGGTAATACGGTCCATCAACAATTATCAACTAATTATTTAATAGGTTGTTATATATTTTGATCTATATTATGTAAATGATTATAATGGCTACTAGATTAAATATTAATACATAATATATTTAATCTTACATTCTCCCACTTAGCCGAGTGATCATTTACTATGAGTATTAGATAAGCCTGATCAGGAGTTAACACTCATTTTAGCCTTAAACAAGTACTATAGCAGAGAAATACAGCCGTTGAATCATTATGCGACTCAGGACCCCCACTAGTCATACTATAGCCTTAATTTAAAACCTAATCGTCATGATCAAAATACGCATAAGCCCTTTGTTTGATTTGTAACTTTATTTGTCTATATGTCATTATACCGGTTGAACATATTCTAAGAGACATACAAAATCAAACTGAGGAAATTTCATTAATCATAAAACATAAGCTAGTACAATATGCTTAAATAAGGTCTTTACTAAATCCCATATTCCGAACATGTTCTTCGTAAACCTTAGGAGGGAGACCTTTAGTCATCGGATCCGCAAGCATATCTTTAGTACAAATATACTCGATACAAAGATTATTTTCCTCAACTCGTTCACGTACGAACAAATATTTTGTATCGAGATATAAACCAGCTCCAGTCGAACTGTTACTGTTCGAGAAACTAACGGCAGCTGAATTATCACAATAAAGCTTCAATGGTCTAGAAATGGAATTAACGATTTTGAGTCCAGTGATCAGATTTCTAAGCAACATTCCATGACAGGTTGCGTTATAAACAGCAATGTACTCTGCCATCATTGTGGAAGTTGTGGTCAACTGTTGTTTATGACTCTTCCATGAAATGGGTCCGCCTGCTAATATAAAGATATAGCCCGAAGTGGATTTCTTGTCATCTTTGCATTTGGCAAAGTCAGAATCAGAATAGCCTACCACTTCTAAATGATCACTTCTTCTATAAGTCAGTTTATAGTCTTTCGTCCCTTGCAGATATCGAAGTACCTTCCTAGTTGCTTTCTAGTGATCTAAGCCAGGATTAGTCTGATAACGACCTAGCATTCCAGCAATATAAGCGATATCTGAGCGAGTACAGACCTGAGCATACATCAGGCTCCCGACTACTGACGCGTAAGGTATCTGGCTCATTTGCACCTTCTCAACCTCTGTTGTCGGACATTGGAATGAACCGAAAACATCTCCCTTAACTACTGGAGCGACGGAGGGTTTGCACTGTTGCATGTTATAACGCGTAAGGACACGATCTATGTAAGCCTTTTGAGACAATCCTAAGATCCCTTTGTGTCTATCTCGGTGAATTTCGATGCCAGTGATATAAGAAGCATCTCCGAGATCCTTCATGTCGAAGTTATGCGAGAGTAACCGCTTCGACTCATGCAACATGTCTAAACTATTACTTTCCAATAGAATATCATATACGTAAAGGACAAGTATAGTAAAGTTGCTCCCACTCATCTTGAGGTAGGTGCATTGATCCACTTGATTCTTCATAAAACCTTGTTTCTTCATGACTTCATCAAACTTGAGGTACCATTGACGTGATGCTTGTTTTAACCCGTAAATGGATTTCTTCAACTTACAGACTAGATGCTCCTGACCTTCAGGTTTAAAGCCTTCGGGTTGTTTCATGTAAACATCTTCGTCTAAGTCTCCGTTAAGGAAAGCGGTTTTAACGTCCATCTGATGCAACTCTAAATCAAAATGAGCTACTAGGGCCATGACGATCCTTAATGAATCTTTACGAGAGACAGGTGAAAACGTCTCTTGATAATCAATTCCCTCTTTATGAGTGTAGCCCTTTGCAACCAATCTCGCTTTGTAGCGTTCAACGTTCCCATTCGGATCCAATTTTGTTTTGAACACCCATTTGCATCCTACGGGTTTGACTCCGTTGGGTAATTCTACCAAATCCCAAACGTCATTTTTCTTCATGGATTCAAGCTCATCAATCATTGCTTTATTCCATTCAAAAGACTGATCACTGCTAATGGCTTCATTATAAGAGATAGGATCATTTAGCTTTCCGGGATCCATTTCAGTTAGGTAGGTAACATAATCATCCCAATTAGCAGGCCTTCTTTGCCTAGATGACCTCCTGAGTGGATTATCGGGTTCAGCGTTGTCTTGGTTTTGAGCGTTTGAAGTGTTATGGGTCATTTTCTGAGCATATATATCCTGACTAATATTCTGCTTTTGATTGTTTACCTGTGACCAGGATACCGGATCAGGATATTGGTAACATCCTGGTGCGATATCCTGGTGTTAACTAAATTGACCACGTGCAGATTAGAAGCTGTAGGTCACTAACGGTCAGATGGACTTCTTCTCCTTAAGACTCGGGCAAACCAGTTACATGAGAGACGTTGAACCCGAAGGACCAGGTCTACAACGTTCAAGTGGGGAATATCCGCCGGATCCCGGTTTAATAGGGTAGTTTGTTACATTTTTTTTACTATAAATAGATGGATCGGATCAGTTAAGGCACACACTTTTCATTCGCACACTTTACTCTCAAGCTACTGGCAACCACTACACACAAACACTTGTACTCGAATCACATTGTAACACTTAGTTGATCTGCATCACATCCTGCACTGTATCCTGATATTTGAAGTAATAGAAGAACAAGGCAGCTGCAATTGTCAGCTCTCGAGGTTTTGTGCCGGTGATCTAGATTGATCAAGGGCTTTCCTCGTACATCTCGTGTCACCCCTTTACGTTTTTCGCTCATCGTTTAATCATAGATACAGCTCTATATCCTGAGCCGTATCCTGAAACTGTTTTTACAATTAATTTGATTAACATATTTTCGACACTCATTTCTAGCACACTACCTCACTTAACTAATTTGATCACTTAATTGCTACGGTAATTTTTGACCAAAACAATTTGGCGCCCACCGTGGGGCAAGTGGTGCTATTTTTACTAAAAACTTTAGTAAAATCATTACTCGGTTTTCTATTGTCAAAACTTTTCGCTACATTGTTTTCAATGGCCTCGAGATCAAACATGAGCTCTTCCACCATGTCTGCTACAACCTCTGCAACAATTGGTTCGGTGCTTCCACCTCCTCCTCCAAGAATGCAAGCTTCTTCACACGGAACAGAGAGTTATGTGGCTCGGGATGTTATCCCCGCTCCCAGTACCCAGGGATCTGGTCCTGTTTTGGCTTCTAATGATGAAATTCTGAATTTGTTTGGTAGTGTACAGTAACAGATGAGGCAGTAGCAGGAAACTAATCGGATGCTGATAAGAGAGATACAACTCTTGAAATCTGGCCCAAGTAGACCTGCTGAAGAAACTGTCACTCCTTTGCAGCCTAGGGCTTTGAACTTCAGTTCTGCAGTTTACACTGAGGATAACCGGGGGAATATCGTGCCAAGCCATTCTCAGAATCATACTCCTGAGATACCCTCCTCGGTCAGGATGTCAACTGTGAGGAGCTCAGGATATGGCCAGAATCCTCAGACCGGTAACGTGTCAAATAATAATATTCTTGCTACTAACAACAATGGGTCTTTGCAGGATGCAGGTATGACATCAACATTTACTAGGGAGCTTCAGAAATTGAAGGACATGATATCCAGTGTACCTGGAGTGGTCCAGCCAATTCCGGAAGTGTCCCAAGACAGCCACAGGATATCCCGCTTTGCATATCCTATCTGTGATGCTGAAATTCCAAAGAGATTTCAAACCCCCAACATGAAACTGTATGATGGGACTACGGATCCTGAAGAGCATATTGCCCAGTATAGGGAAAGAATGGAGATTAACCCTATCCCTCCGGAGCTCAAGGAAGCATGCTTGTGCAAGGGTTTCAGTTCTACCTTGACAGGATCAGCCTTAAAATGGCTGTTAAATGATCCTCCTCACTCAATTACTTCGTTTGCTCATTTGGTTAATTTATTTAATAGTCAGTTTTCTTGCAGCCGGAGTTTTGAGAAACTAACCAGTGATCTTTACAGGATAACTCAAGGACCTCAGGAATCCTTGAGGGATTATGTGAACAAGTTTAGTCGGGAATCCTTTGATATCCCACATCTTGATGTTGCAACAGCTGTGCAGGCTTTTAAGATGGGATTACAAAAAGATTCTCAGTTTTATCAGGATCTTGTAATGAATCCCTGCAGGAATCTCGACGAAGCTCGTAACAGGGCCTTGAGATATATTCGCTTGGAAGATGACAAAAAGATGCAAGAGAGGATGAATTCTACCTCAACCTATGAATCAACCAACAGGAAATCAGAATCCTCGTATAAACCGTATCGCTCCAAGCCATATGGCAGAAATGACAACAAGAAAGTGAATGCTGTTGAAGAGGAGGATCCTGAAGAATATCCTGAAATATCTGAATATTGTTTTTTTGTTAATATACCTGAGTTAATGTATGCTATGCAGGGTTTAGGAGACAAAGCTAGGTGGCCTCGAAAGAATCAACAAAAAGCTGATTGGAAGGATAAATCCAAATGGTGTGCCTTCCATGAAGATTTCGGACATGTGACTGAGGATTGCATTGCTCTAAGGAAAGAAATAAGCTACCTATTTAGCAAGGGATATCTGAAGGATTTGCTGGGAAGAAAGAAAAATAAAGGGCAGGATCCTGAGAAGGATCCTGAACGAGCAGCATCACCCCCAGCAGATGCTAAAATAATTAACTTTATTTCAGGAGGATCCGACATTTGTGGGACTTCGTATTCTGCGGCCAAGAGACATGCAAAGGAGGCTAAGACTGAAAGGGGAGACAGACCAGCCAGAATGACTACCCTCACAACTGACAAAGTGATCACTTTCGACAGTGATGACAGGGATACTGTCCAGGATCCTCACCATGATGCCCTCGTAATAACATTATATGTTGCTAACCATTTTGTACGCAGGATATTAGTGGATAATGGCAGCTCTGTCAACATAATTCAGCTGGAAACATTGAAGAGGATGAATGTATCTCCGATGGACATTACTTCGAAATCCACCGTGCTCGTTGGCTTCAGTGGGGAAGCTAGGAATACCGTAGGGGAGATAAAGTTACTAGTATATGTTGAAGGGGTCAACTCGATACAACGTTTCTGTGTGATGGACTCCCTATCCTGCTATAACATCATACTAGGCAGGCCATGGATCCATGATATGAAGGCTGTGCCATCGACTTATCATCAGTGCATCAAGATCCCTACCCCTTGGGGGGTTGTCAAGGTTGATAGTGATCAGCAGGAGGCGAAGGAATGCTACTCATCCTCAATGAAATCCTCAACCAAGCCTAATGCAGCATAGCAATTAAAGATGCGGGCCCAGGATACTATGGAAGCTTCGGAGCAGGATGTAAAGAAAGTTATCCTGGATCAGGATAATCCGGATATCTCGGTGCTCGTAGGAACCAATATCCCTCAGGATATTGAAAATCAATTGACTAATTTTTTGAAATGCAGGATGTCAACATTCGCATGGAAGCACGAGGATATGACAGGTATTTCCAAGGATATTATAACACATAAGCTCGGTATTGACAGGTCATTCTAGCCGGTCCAACAAAAGAGAAGGAAATTTGCTCCGGAGCGAAATGTGATCATCCAAGAGGAAGTTGAAAGACTACTAAGGAGCAAGATGATTAGAGAAGTGAAGTTTCCTAAATGGCTTGCGAATGTAGTCGTGGTACAAAAGAAAAATGGGAAATGGAGAGTTTGTGTAGACTACACAGACTTAAACAAAGCCTGTCCGAAAGACCCGTTTCCTCTACCTCGTATTGATTCAATGGTAGATGCTACCGCCGGCCATGAGATGTTAACCTTCATGGATGCCTCTTCAGGATTTCAGCAAATCCAAATGGAACCCTCTGATCAGGAGGATACTGCTTTCATGACACCCACAGGTATTTATTGTTATACTGCTATGCCCTTTGGTTTGAAAAATGCAGGTGCAACATACCAGAGGTTGGTAAACATGATGTTTAAAGACAAGCTGGGGGACACCATGGAGGTATATATTGACGATATGGTGGTGAAATCTAAAAAGGCTGAGGATCACCTCCAGGATATTAAGGGAGCGTTTGATATCCTGGATCAATATAACATGAAACTGAATCCTGCTAAGTGCCATTTCGGAGTGGGGGCAGGAAAGTTTCTAGGATATATGGTGACCAAAAGAGGGATAGAGGCAAGCCCGGAGCAGATTAAAGCTATCCTGGATATAAAATCACCTTCGAATATGAAAGATGTTCAACGGTTAACAGGCCGAGTAGCAGCGTTGAACAGATTTATTTCAAGATCCTCGGAAAAGTGCAAGGAATTTTACGATATCCTCAAGAAGAATAAGAAGTTCGAATGGGAAGCAAAGCATGAAGCAGCCTTGTAGGATTTGAAGCAGTATCTTTCAACCGCACCCTTATTGATGAAGCCTGAGGATGGCGAACCATTATCCCTGTATCTTGCAGTGTCAGGGAATGCAGTAAGTGCTGTCCTTATAAAGGATCATGAAGGTCAGCAGTATCATGTCTATTACGTTAGTAAAAGTTTATTAGATGCTGAAACTAGATATTCTCATCTAGAAAAATTGATATTAGCCCTAGTTATGGCATCAACAAAACTTAGACATTATTTTGAGACGCATAGGATTCACGTTAAAACCAACTATCCTGTTAAGAACGTGCTTAGGAAACCCGAGATGTCAGGCAGGATGGCTAAGTGGTCAGTGAAATTAAGTGCTTATGACTTAGTGTATGAACCTAGAAATGCCATAAAGTCTCAGGCTTTAGCTGACTTTGTGGCTGATTTCAGTAGTGACATTCAAAATGAAGTAGACCTAGAAGTACAGCAGCTAGGAGAAAACTTAGAATGCTGGACATTGTATACTGATGGTGCATCTAATGTAAGAGGTGTCGGTCTAGGTATACTACTAAAATCGCCACAGGGGACATATTACCCCAGGCTATTAGGTGTGAATTTCCTGCTACTAATAATGAGGCAGAATATGAAGCTTTGATTGCTGGATTAGAGTTGGCTAAAAATATGAGTATCAAGAATTTGCAAGTATATGTTGATTCTTTGTTAATCACTAATCATTTTAATGGAACCTATGCAGTTAAAGGATAGAAGTTAATCGAGTATCTCGAAATTCTCAAAAAATTAGCAGGATATTTCGATATTTTTACACTTGAACAGGTACCAAGAGAGGATAATGCTGAAGCTGATGCCTTGGCAAATCTGGGATCATCGGTCAGGATACCGGAAGGAACCCGAATACCAATATTACTTATCCTATATCCTGCGATGAATCCTCAGGATAAGGAAGTAATAAGTATTCAGGATCCTGATGACGAGTATCCCGAGGAGGATCCTAAGTCCTGGACGGATCCAATCATGAGATATCTCAAGGAAGGACACATCCCAAAGAATGAGAATCCTAAGGCCTTTAGAATGAAGGTATCACGATTCACTATTATAAATAATGTTTTGTATAAGAAATCTCTTGCAGGACCATATCTGAGGTGCTTGGTGTTATGGGTGAAATTCTGAGCCCATATCCTGAGAAATATCTTGAGTTATATCTTGGTTATATGATATCTGTTCACATCCGGGATGCTGATTCAGGATATTGGTAACATCCTGAATGGTATCCTCAGGATCACTAACGGATTATGTGCAGGTACGCGGGTTAGAAGCTAGCAACGTTCACAAGGACTCATTCCGCGGAAGACTCGGTCCAAGTCGTTCAAATAAAGACGTTGAAGCCGCATTACTCGGTCTACAACGTTAACAATGGAATATTCGGAGCATCCCATATTTATCGGAATTTTCGTTTGTAATTCGTTACTATAAATAGGTGGGTATATCAGATCGAATAGGACATCACATCAACACTCACTACACTCTTACACTTGTTCTCTAGCAACTTTCACTTTCACACAAAAGCGTTGTAACACTTAGCGATCTGGTCAATATCCTGCACTGTATCCTGACGTTTAAAGCAATAAGAAGAACAAGGCAGCTGCGATTGTCAGCTCCCGAGGTTTTATGCCGACGATCTAGATTGATCAAGGGCTTTCCTCGTATATCTCGTGTCACCCCGTTTACTTTTTGCTCATTGTTTGATCGTAGATACAGCTCAATATCCTGAGCCGTATCCTGAATACTGTTTTTCCAAACAACTTAACCAGCATATTTTCAACACACTTTTTAGCACACTACCTCACTTAACTAATTTGATCACTAAATTGCTTCGGTAATTTTTGACCAAAACTATTTGGCGCCCACCGTGGGGCAAGTGGTGCTCTCTTTACTAAAAATCTTTGTGAAATCGTTAATCGGTTTTCTGTTTTCAAAACTTTTTGCCACATTGTTTACAATGGCCTCAAGATCAAACATGAGCTCCTCCACTATGTCTGCTACAACTTCTGCTACTACTGGTCCGGTGCTTCCACCGCCTCCTCCAAGGATGCAATCTTCTTCACAACCTTAGGATATTATCCCTACTCGGAGTATTCAGGGATCTGCTCCCATTTTAGCTTCTAATGATGAAATACTAACCTTATTTGGAAGTGTGCAGGAATAAATGAGGCAGCAACAGGAAACAAACCAAATGCTGTTGAGGGAAATACAACTCCTGAAGTCTGGCTCGAGCAGATCTGCTGAGGATATCGTCACTCCACTACAACCCAGAACTTTGAACTTCAGTTCGGCTGTGTACACTGAGGATAATAGAGGGAATATTGTGCCCAGCCTTCCTCAGAATCATACTCCTGAAATACCCTCCTGGGTCAGGATGTCGACCATGAGGAGTTCAGGATATGCTTCAGGATATGGGCAGAATCCTCATACGGGTAACGTGTCAAATAATAATAATACTCATGCTGCTAACAATACTGGATCTTTGCAGGATACAGGTGTAACATCAGCATTTACTAGGGAGCTTCAGAAGTTGAAGGACATGATATCCAGTGTACCTGGAGTGGTCCATCCAATCCCGGAAGTGTCCCAAGACAGCCATAGGATATCTCGCTTTGCATATCCTATCTGTGATGCTGAGATTCCAAAGAGATTTCAAACCCCCAACATGAAGCTTTATGATGGAACTACGGATCCTGAAGAGCATATTGCCCAGTATAGGGAAAGGATGGAGATTAACCCTATCCCTCCGGAGCTCAAGGAAGCATGCTTGTGCAAGGGTTTTGGTTCTACCTTAACAGGATCAGCCTTGAAATGGCTCCTAAATGTTCCTCCTCATTCGATTACATCATTTGCTCACCTAGTGAATTTATTTAATAGTCAGTTTTCTTGTAGTAGAAGCTTTGAAAAACTAACAAGTGACCTCTACAGGATAACACAGGGTCCTCAAGAATCCCTAAGGGATTATGTGAACAAGTTCAGCCGGGAATCTTTAGACATTCCGCATCTTGATGTTGCAACAGCTGTGCAAGCTTTCAAGATGGGGCTGCAAAAAGATTCTCAATTTTACCAAGACCTTGTAATGAACCCATGCAGGAACTTGGATGAAGCTCGAAACAGGGCCCTAAGATATATTCGATTGGAGGATGACAGAAAGATGCAAGAGAGGATGAACTCATCCAACACCTATGAGACAACTAACAGGAAATCAGAATCCTCATTTAAGCCATATCGCCCTAAGCCATATGGTAGAAATGAAAACAAGAAAGTGAATGCTATCGAAGACGAGGATCCTGAAGAATATCCTGAATTATCTGAATATTGCTTTTCTGTTAACATTCCTGAATTGATGTATGCCATGCAGGGTTTAGGAGACAAGGCTAGGTGGCCTCGAAAGAATCAACAAAAAGCCGATTGGAAAGATAAGTCAAAATGGTGTGCTTTCCACGAAGATTTCGGACATGTAACTGAGGATTGCATTGCTCTAAGGAAAGAAATAAGCTATCTTCTAAGCAAGGGATATCTGAAAGATCTCTTAGGAAGAAAGAAGAATAAGGGTTAGGATACTGAGAAGGATCCTGAGCGAGCAGCGTCACCTCCCGCAGATGCCAAGATAATCAACTTTTTTTTGGGAGGATCCGACATTTGTGGGACTTCGTATTCGGCGGCGAAGAGACATGCAAAAGAAGCTAAGGCCGAAAGGGGAGACAAACCTGTCAGGATGACTACACTCACAACTGACAAAGTGATCACATTTGATAGTGATGACAGGGATACTGTCCAGGATCCTCATCATGATGCTCTGGTAATAACATTATATGTGGCTAACCATTTTGTACGCAGGATATTGGTTGATAATGGCAGCTCCGTCAACATAATCCAACTAGAGACTCTGAAGAGAATGAATGTATCTCCGATGGATATCACTTCGAAATCCACCGTGCTTGTTGGGTTCAGTGGAGAGGCTAGGAACACAGTGGGAGAGATAAAGTTACCAGTATATGTTGAAGGAGTCAACTCGATACAACGTTTCTGTGTGATGGACTCTCTATCCTGCTATAACATCATATTGGGAAGACCATGGATTCACGATATGAAGGCTGTGCCTAGGGGTGTTCAAAACCGGATATCCGGAAATTCGGATATCCGAATTTCGGATATCCGAAATTTCGGATAGCTAAATTTCACTATCCGAATCCGTATCCGAAATTTCGGATATCCGAAATTTCGGATATCCGTTCGGGTAATGAAATGGATATCCGAAATTCTAAAAACAATTGTTCCAAAATAAAAATCAAACACAATATATCTTTTCAATCCAACAAATTGTTAACTAAAAAGGAACAAATCGAAAGCAAAGACATAAATATCTTATATAATGGAAGAACAAATTAAGTTTATTTATAAATGATAAGCTTGCACATAAACATCTTTCTGTTTCAGATTCTTAAAAGCAAAAAAATATTCACAAATCCATTCACAAATCCAAAACAAACTTCTTGACTAAATACCTTCACAGATCCATTCTCTATCCTTCGCATATATTACAAAATGAAGAAAAAATTAACACATCAATCACAAACACTAGATTTTATCAATGTATTCATCACCATCGTTGTCATCCTTCGCATCGAGTTCACCGGCCGACTAGTATGATGTTACCGGCGGCGATGGGCGCTTAGTACCGCACATACGGCGGCGTATTTTTGATCATCTTCTTTGAAAATGAGCTCAGATCTATTGGTTTCGACTTCGTTCTTACCACTGTTGTGATTCTTATGTGGTCGGAAGTCTGATTTCAACCGATATGGCTTGAAAGATTGAATTCAGAGAAAAAAGTTAGAAGTCGGATGTTGAGGGAGGCAGTGAATAGATGAAATTAGGGGACTAGGGTTTCTCTACATTATATATATTTAAATAAAATTAATAATTAAAAAATAACAAAATTTAACATTTCGGATATCCGAACTATCCGAAAGTTTTCAAAACTGGTATCCGAATCCGAATCCGAATTTTCGGATATCCGAATTTTCGGATATCCGAAAATTCGGATAATTCGGATTCGGAATTTCGGATATTTCGGATTCGGTTTCGGTTTCGGATTTTTTTGAACACCCCTAGCTGTGCCATCAACATATCACCAATGCATCAAGATCCCTACCCCTTGGGGAGTTGTCAAGGTTGATAGTGATCAGCAGGAGGCGAAAGAATGCTACTCATCCTCGATGAAATCCTCAACCAAGCCTAGTACAGCATAGCAATTAAAGATACGGGCCCAGGATATCGTGGAGGATTCGGAGCAGGATGTGAAGAAAATTATCCTGGATCAGGATAATCCTGATATCTCGGTGCTCGTAGGAACCAATATCCCTCAGGATATTGAAGAGCAGTTAACTAACTTTTTTAAATGCAGGATGTCAACGTTTGCATGGAAGCACGAGGATATGACAGGTATATCCAAAGACATTATCACTCACAAGCTTGGAATTGACAGATCATTCAAGCCTGTTCAGCAAAAAAGAAGGAAATTTGCTCCTGAGCTGAATACGATTATCCAAGAGGAAGTTGAAAGATTGTTGAAGTCCAGGATGATCAGAGAAGTCAAGTTTCCAAGATGGCTAGCAAACGTAGTCGTGGTACAGAAGAAAAATGGGAAATGGAGAGTCTGTGTAGACTACACAGACTTGAACAAGGCTTGTCCTAAAGACCCATTTCCTCTTCCTCACATTGATGCAATAGTAGATGCTACTGCCGGGCATGAAATGTTGACCTTCATGGATGCATCCTCAGGATTTCAGCAGATTCAAATGGAGCCTTCTGACCAGGAGGATACTGCCTTCATGACACCAACAGGTATTTATTGTTATATGGCTATGCCTTTTGGTTTGAAAAATGCAGGTGCAACATACCATAGATTGGTAAACATGATGTTCAAAGACAAGCTGGGGGACACCATGGAGGTATACATTGACGATATGGTGGTAAAATCAAGGAAAGCTCAGGATCACCTCCAGGATATTAAAGGAGCATTTGATATCCTGGATCAATATAACATGAAGCTAAATCCTGCTAAGTGTCATTTCGGAGTGGGGGCAGGAAAATTTCTAGGATATATGGTGACCAAAAGAGGGATAGAGGCGAGCCCGGAGCAGATTAAAGCCATCTTGGATATTAAATCACCCTTAAATATGAAGGATGTTCAACGATTAACAGGGCGAGTGGCAGCATTAAACAGATTTATTTCAAGATCCTCAGAGAAATGCAAAGAGTTTTATGATATCCTGAAGAAGAACAAGAAATTCGAATGGGGTGAGAAGCATGAAGCAGCCCTGCAGGATTTGAAGCAATATCTTTCAACTGCACCTCTACTGATGAAGCCTGAGAATGGTGAACCACTATCCCTATACCTCGCAGTATCAGGGAATGTTGTAAGTGCCGTCCTTATAAAGGATCATGAAGGTCAGCAATATCCTGTTTATTATGTTAGTAAAAGTTTGTTAAATGCTGAAACTAGGTATTCTCATTTAGAAAAATTGATACTAGCATTAGTTATGGCATCAACGAAGCTTAGACATTACTTTGAGACACATAGGATTCATGTTAAAACAAATTATCCTGTCAAAAAATGTGCTTAGGAAACCAGAGATGTCAGGCAGGATGGCCAAGTGGTCAGTAAAGTTGAGTGCTTATGATTTAGTATATGAACCTAGAAATGCCATAAAGTCTCAGGCTTTAGCTGACTTTGTGGCTAATTTCAGTAGTGACATTCAGGATGAGGTAGACCTAGAAGTCCAACAGTTAGGAGAATCCTCAGGATCCTGGACGTTATATACTGATGGTGCATCTAATGTAAGAGGAGTAGGATTGGGAATACTACTAAAATCGCCACAGGGGGACATATTACCCCAGGCTATTAGGTGTGAATTCCCTGCTACTAATAATGAAGCAGAGTATGAGGCTTTAATTACAGGATTAGAGTTGGCTAAGAATATGAGTATCAAGAATTTGCAAGTATATGTTGACTCCTTGTTAATTACTAACTGTTAGGGGAGGATTTTCTAACAATTAGTGATCCTTATTCGTTATCCTAACTAGTGATCCTTACTTCTGTGACAGGTGGTGATCCTCAGAAGAGCTTCAGGATCAGGATCATGGATCACTTTAAGGATCCTCTTACTGACGATTGTTTACTCGTGTTTTTGAAATGTCTCGCAGGTATATCAAGCTTGACCAAGTCTTAGCGACATTCCTGGAGAATATTCCTGAAGTATTCTGCACGTGCTAGATCAAAACTAGACGTTATGGAGAACGTGGAGGCTTGACCCAAAAGTCGGAGAGTTTGTTAACTAGATATTTTTCTTATTTGAAAGGGGTAACGAGCTAGTTAGTGACACTTAGTCATTTTGGCAGTTTCACACACTCGAAAACGCTCTCATACAAGCTCTCGTTCAAACACTTAGCAATTACTTACACTTTTTACACATTTCACCGTAGTGATCCTTGTACCTAGCTCGTTATTATCCGAAGTTGTAAACGTTTATTCATTTATTTGAGCTTGGTGATCGGTAGTTTCCATCACCCGGGGTTTTTTGTGCCGGAGGTCAACTCTTGATCAAGGGCTTTTTCCCCGTATAAATCCTTGTGTTGTTTGTGCATTCTACATTGAAGTGATCCTCATTGTTGTTACACATTTTAAGCATCATTCCCCTATACAAAGAGTTTGGTTGCATTATCATCATCAGATTTTCTAACCAAAACAGTTTGGCGCCCACCGTGGGGCAATTGGTGCTTTGCCTTAAAAGAATTCGCATTTCTGTGCTCATTCCGGTTCACTACAATCAAGCAAATGGCTTCCTCGGCGAAGAATGCTTCAAACTTGATGCCCTCATTCACTTCCTCACAAGGCGTTCCTCCTTTGCCTCCACCACCCTCTGGATCCCAGAAGAATACAGAAAATGCTGCGAAGAAACCGACTCCCATTTTCTCAAAACCACCTTCTCCTTCTGTTTCAACTAATCCTACTACTAATGATCTCTATACCTTGATTTTGCAGATGAGGAATCATGCACAAGAGCAGGATAAGACCAACGAAAGGATCCTCCGGGAGATTGATGAAATTAAGAAACAGAAGAAAACGGCAGAGGATCATTCTCCACTGATGCCCAGATCTTTGAATTTTGACACTCCGGTGGTTACTTCTCAGCCGTCAGTGGTTCCAAACATTCAATATGCGGGTGGACCAAAGGGAGTGCACTACGGAACAACAGCTATGACCCAGGCACTAGGTTCATATTTCCAGCCAGCAGGATCCTATCCCCAGTATATGGGATCCCTCACGAGTACAGGAGGATATTCAGGAATGCAGCAGGTTCAAGGATCCTCCTTCGTTCCAGGATCATCCCAGGTTCAAGGATCCTCCTTCGTTCCAGGATCATCCCAGGTTCAAGGATCCTCCTTCGTTCCAGGATCATCCCAGGTTCAAGGATCCTCCTTCGTTCCAGGATCATCCCAGGTTCAAGGATCCTCCTTCGTTCCAGGATCATCCCAGGTTCAAGGATCCTCCTTGGTTCCAGGATCATCCCAGTTTCAGGGATCCTTCCAGATGCCAGGATCCTTGAGGAGTTTGCAAACAGGAAGTTCAGATGTTCATCAAGGAGATTTTATCCCAATGCAGACCAATGCCTCTGCTGGACCTTCGATCATTCCAGAATCTCAACAATATGGATTAACCTCCATATTTCCTAACTTGAATCCAATGGGAGGTAACACTTTTAATAATCCTCATACTATTAACCATGGTTTTATGCAGGATCCAGGTATCAATCATGCCATGGCCAGAGAATTGCAAAAGCTAAAGGATATGATCTCGAGTGTCCCGGGGGTAGTCAAACCTATTCCAGAGATTGCAGATGGGAGCCACAAGATATCTCGCTTCGCACCACCAATCTGTGATGCTGAGATACCCAAGAGGTTCCATGTGCCTACAATGAAATTGTACGATGGTTCAACGGATCCTGAAGAACACATAGCACAATACAGGGAGAGGATGGAGATCAATCCAATCCCAGAAAAGTTAAAGGAAGCATGCCTATGCAAAGGATTCGGATCCACTCTTACTGGATCAGCACTCAAGTGGCTGCTAAGTCTTCCTCCCTATTCTATTACCTCATTTGCAAACCTAGTTAACTTGTTTAATACTCAGTTTTCTTGTAGTAGAAAATTTGAACGATTAACTAGTGATTTATATAGGATAACCCAGGGTCATAATGAATCATTAAGGGATTACATTACCAAATTTAGTAAAGAATCCTTAGACATTCCCAACTTAGATATAGCCACGGCTGTTGAGGCCTTCAAAATGGGATTACTTAGGGATTCCTTATTTTATGATGATCTTGTTATGACACCGTGCAGGAACCTAGATGAGGTAAGAACCCGGGCCCTCAGGTTCATCCGGCTAGAGGATGATAAGAGGATTCAGGAGAGGATAACAGGATCCTCAAAGCAGGATAAGCAAGGATCCTCATTCAGAAACAACAAGTTCAGATCCTACAACAAATCTGATAATCAGAACGTGCATTCTATTGATCAAGAAGAGGACGATGAGGATTATCCTCCAATCTCTGAATATTGCTTTAGTGTTGATAACAATGAACTAATCCTTGCCTTGCAGAACCTAGGTGATAAAGCTAGATGGCCAAGAAAGAATGAAAGGCCAGCTGCAAATAAGGATAAATCAAAGTGGTGTGCATATCATGAAGATTTTGGGCACCTCACAGAAGAATGCATTGCACTAAGAAAGGAGATTGGGTACTTGTTGAGCAAAGGGCATCTAAAAGAGTTGTTGGGTAGGAAAAAGTCAAGGACTCAGGATCCTGAAAGGATCCCTGAGAAGGCTCCAGCCCCTCCAGCAGACGCACAAGTGATAAACTTTATCTCTGGGGGATCCGACATTTGTGGCACATCCTTCTCAGCAGCTAAGAGGCATGCGAAGGAAACTAAAATGGATAACGGAGAAAGGCCAGTTCGAACATCGAGTGTCTCCGAAGGAAAAGTCATAACCTTTGATGAAGAGGATCGTACTGATATCCAGGATCCTCATCACGATGGTTTAGTTATTACTCTTTTTATATCTAACTGTTTTGTCCGCAGGATCCTAATAGACGGAGGAAGTTCAGTGAACATTATCCAGCTTGACGTTCTAAAGAAGATGGGTATCCCCGAATCAGAGATCATACCAAGATCCTCCGTGCTCGTGGGATTTAGTGGCGAAACTAAGAACACCCTGGGGGACATTAAGCTCCCAATATATATTGAAGGCTTACACTCTTATCAAAAATTTTGTGTTATTGACTGTTTATCTTGTTGTAATGTTATCCTTGGCAGACCCTGGATACACGATATGAAAGCAGTCCCATCTACTTACCATCAATGTGTGAAGCTCCCTAGTCCTTGGGGAATAGTAAAGATCGATAGTGATCAGCAGGAAGCTAAGAATTGCTACACTTCATCTATGAAACCAGCTTCGAAGTCAAGGGAGCAATAGCAATCAAGGTATCCTCCAAGGAATGTCCTGGAGGCCAGAGAGCAGGATGTGGTAGAAATCCTCATGGATACTGATGATCCTGAATCCAAAATCTATATCGGATCAGGGATCCTTGGCGAAATGAAAGAAGACCTCATATCCTTCCTCAAAAGGAGAAAGACTACCTTTGCATGGAAACATGAAGACATGACTGGTATATCCAAAGATGTTATCACCCATAAACTCGGCATCGACAGATCCTTCAAACCAATACATCAAAGAAGAAGGAAGTTTGCACCAGAAAGGAATGCCATTATCCAGGAAGAGGTAGAAAAATTGCTCCGGGCAGGTATGATTAGAGAGGTCAAGTATCCAAGATGGTTGGCCAATGTGGTTGTTGTTCAAAAGAAAAACGGAAAGTGGAGGGTATGTGTCGATTTTACCGATTTAAATAAGGCATGTCCCAAGGATCCTTTCCCTTTACCCCACATTGACTCCATGGTGGATGCAACTGCGGGTCATGAACTGTTAACTTTCATGGATGCTTCATCTGGATTTCAACAAATCCAAATGGAACCATCCGACCAAGAGGATACAGCCTTCATGACTCCAACTGGTATATATTGCTATATTGCTATGCCGTTTGGATTGAGAAATGCAGGTGCAACGTACCAAAGGCTGGTGAATATGATGTTCAAGGATCAGATTGGACAAACTATGGAGGTCTACATAGACGATATGGTGGTGAAATCCTTAAAAGCTGAGGATCACCTGCGAGACTTGGAGGAAGCATTTGATATCCTTGACAACTATAATATGAAGCTTAATCCTTCAAAATGTCATTTTGGTGTCAAAGCAGGTAAATTCTTAGGATACATGGTGACTAAGAGAGGCATCGAAGCTAGCCCGGAACAAATCAAAGCAATAGTGAACATCAAATCTCCGGCCAATGCTAAGGATGTTCAAAGGTTAACAGGAAGGATAGCAGCCTTGAACAGATTCATATCCAAGTCCTCCGAGAAATGTAAAGAATTCTATGATATCCTAAGGAAGAACAAGAAATTTGAGTGGACGGAGAAGCATGAAAATGCTTTAAAAGCCCTCAAAGATTACCTATCCTCGGCCCCGGCTTTAATGAAACCAGAAAAAGGTGAAGTGTTATCCTTGTATCTCGCAGTATCCTCAAAAGCAGTAAGTGCGGTCCTTGTTAAGGATCATCAAGGTACACAACATCCCGTTTATTATGTAAGTAAAAGTTTACTTGATGCCGAATCCAGGTACTCACACCTTGAAAAACTTATCCTTGCATTAATAATGGCATCTACCAAGTTAAGACATTATTTTGAAACTCATGTTATCATTGTCAAAACTAATTTTCCAATTAAGAATGTCCTCAGGAAACCAGAGATGTCCGGAAGGATGGCTAAGTGGGCAGTAAAGCTGAGTGCCTATGATATAAGATATGAGCCTAGGACAGCTATCAAATCCCAAGCATTAGCTGACTTTGTGGCTGATTTCAGTAGTGATTTACAAGAAGAAGCTGAGTTAGAAGTCCAGCAGCTAGAAGAGACCAAGGATCCTTGGATACTCCACACTGATGGATCCTCAAATGTCAAAGGTACAGGGCTTGGAATACTACTAAAATCGCCACAGGGGGACATAATACCCCATTCTATAGCTTGTGAGTTCCAAACCACTAATAATGAGGCTGAATATGAAGCCTTAATTGCTGGTTTGCAAATTGCAAAGCATATGGGGATCAGGTATCTTGAGGTACATGTAGATTCTTTGTTAATTACAAATCACTTTAATGGATCATATGCTGTTAAAGGTGAAAAGCTAACCAAATATTTGGAGATAGTCAAAAGTTTGGCACTCTCTTTTGTTTCCTTTAGTTTGTCACAGGTACCAAGGGAAGAAAATACAGAAGCTGATGCATTGGCTAACTTAGGATCATCTTTGAAGATCCCAGAGGATATCAAGATCCCTATTATCCATATCCTAACCCCAGCTATTGAGGATCATGTGGCTATGGAGATAGGGAATAATTCTGCAATGATCCCCACTGAGGATACTCAATCCTATTCAGGATCCGGATCATGGATCTCACCAATTATGAGATACTTACAACATGGAGAGATTCCTACAGGAGAAAACCCTAGGGCTTTCAAATCTAAGGTATCTCAATTCACAATTATGAATAATATGTTGTATAGACGATCTCTTGCAGGACCATACTTGAGATGCATTGAGGATCCTGAAGTTCAGGAAGTTTTAAAAGACTTCCATGAAGGAGATTGTGGAAACCACACTGGGGGCAGGGCTTTATTTTCAAGGATCCTGAGGACAGGATATTATTGGCCAACCATGAAGAAAGATGCTGTGGAGTATGCCAGAAGATGTGATCCTTGCCAGAGACACAGCAATATCCTTCATCAACCAGCTGAATTATTGCATCCTATATCCTCCTCTTGGCCATTTATGAGATGGGGTATGGATATAGTTGGTAAGCTCCCTAAGGCACCTGGTGGGAAAGTATTCATGTTAGCTATGACTGATTACTTCTCCAAGTGGATAGAGGCTGAAGCTTTTGCCCAAGTCAGAGAAAAGGAAGTTATATCCTTCATTAAAAGAAATATTATAACTAGATTTGGAATTCCTTCTGAGATTATATGTGATAATGGTTCCCAATTTATTGGGGGCAGAACCACTAACTTTTGTGACAGCTGGGGGATTAAGATGATAACATCAACACCAGTCCACCCACAAGCTAATGGTCAAGCAGAATCATCCAACAAGATCATCATCAACAACTTGAAGAAGAAGCTTGGATCCAAGAAAGGAAAATGGGCAGAAGAGCTACCCTATGTGCTCTGGGCTGACAGGACAACCCCTAAGAATGCTACTGGTCAAACACCATTCTCTTTGGTGTTTGGGGCAGAATCAGTGATCCCAACAGAAATGGTGGTTCCTACTGCTAGAACAAGTACCCGTGATCCTGAGGAAAATGATGAAAACTTGGCTCAAGACCTGGATACTATTGAAGAAATCAGGGATATGGCTAGGATCAGGATGGCCAGTTATCAACAAAGAATGGCTGGTGCTTACAATAAAAATGTCAGGATCAGGAGGTTTCAAGTTGGAGATATGGTGTTAAGGAAAGCATTTCAGAATACCACCAATCCTGCTGATGGAAAATTGGCTCCAAAATGGGAAGGCCCCTATTTGATTGAAGCTGAAGCAGGAAAGGGGGCATATAGGTTGCTAACCATGGAAGGTGAATTGCTACCAAGAGCTTGGAATGCTGTCCACTTGAAGAAATATTTCATGTAAGCAGGATCCTTATGTTATAGGTGATCCTCATCAAAGAGATATCCTTAAAGGATCCTCAAAGTATCGGTGATCCTTACTCAGGTAATATCCTAATCTTGAACTATTTCATTTCTTAGTTTTTTCATCTAAGGATAAGGATCATGTATCCTTTATCCATCTCTCACGTGAGTTCAAGTTTTGAAAGCTCAGGTATCTTCAGCACAACATTGGTTATCCACAGAAGCAATCCGTCCTTTGGGTTTAACCCCAGTTATTTGGGTTTGTCCCCAGATTCCGCCTGCAGCGCACGATGATCCTGGTATAGTTCAAGGCTTTGGGACCAGTACTCATTATAGGGGCTGATAATTCCATTGTTCTGGCTATGCTTAGGATCCTACGTATAATGGTAGACGTACCATACATCCGTTCATAAGGTTTCTAACGTTTTCACGTTAGCTAAGGTTTTGGCATCTTCATGTCACTAAGTTTGGATAGTCGCCAGTTAGGGCCATACTCCAGTTTACATACGATCCTTGGGCTCGTCCCCAGTTATCCTTGGGCTTGTCCCCAGTTATCCTTGGGCTTGTCCCCAGTTATCCTTGGGCTTGTCCCCAGTTGCTAACTCTTTTCTTATAATGGCTTAGTCCCAAGTTATGCCCTATTTCAGGTCCTTGAAGGTAGGCAGTTAGGGATCCTTCATCCTTATTTCACTCTAAGGTTTATCTTATAGTTATCCTTATTATGGTTAGAATTCTAACTTGGGTCCTCAGGTATGATCCTTAACTCTTTGGATTTTATTTATTATTCTTTTAAATAACCCTTATACTTGACAACTGAACTTATAAATTTTAAATCATGTCATTTTTTAAAACTCATCTGTTATGGGATATGTGATCCTTGTTCATATCCTAAACTTTTTGGATATCTTTCCTAGTTTTTCAAGGCTTGATAAGTATAAACAAATTGAACATTATAACAGTTGGAAAATAACAAACTAAAAAGGATAACAACACAAGATAAGCGAAAAAAGGTTAAGTTTTTATTTATTAACATAAGACTAACCCTTTAAAGGTTGTCAAAATTACCTACCCGAGCTTCTACCAGCAAAACGTGGCCCGTCCGCTGGGGTAGGTAAAGGGTGTCCATGATAATGAGTTCAAAAGTAGTGCAGGAATATAAAGGCAGCAGGATCACAATGGCTTCATCCCCCAAACAGAGGATCCCTCCACCAATTGCAATCCTGCCTATTGTCCAAAGGGTCATACATGATCCTTAATCCTAAAAACCTATTGTTCAAAGTACAACCCATGAAATTGTCTTAAACATCACAACCACAAAAACAACCATCAAACTAAAAATTGGGCTCCGGCCTCAGCACATATATCCATCATCGCCCAATTGTGCAGCCTACACCTTCGCTGCATCATCACCACCAGCCGCTGCATCCTCAGCTTTATCCTTCAACCCGCTGCCACTAGCCTCAATTGCCAGAATCTCCTCAGCCTCTTCTTCATCACCCAATTCAGCCAGCCTTGCCTTCCATTCTTCAATCTCCCAGTTGCCTTTGTCGAAGGCAGGATCCTGAGCTTCCAAGGCCATTTGGAGTTTGGTTTTGTACATTGCTATGGCGGCAGAAACTTTAGCATCATCCATGATCTCTTGCCTTTCATAATCAAAGTTAACCAGCACCTTGGCCATTTTCTGCTTGGTATCCTTGAGTTCCTTCTGAAGATCAGCAATTGCAAGATCCTTGAGCACAGCAACCTGCTGGAGATCAGCAATCTTCTGATCTTGATCCTCAACGTGACCAACGTAATCCTCGATCTCAGCAAATTTCTGCAAAAGAAAAGGATAAAGCAGTTCAAGACCAAGTGATCCTCAGAACAGCAGGATATGCAAGCAGAGATAGTGATCCTTACATCATTGAAGTACTCGAGGAACTGGTGGCGAATTAAGGGCAGGCCCTGCAAATCCTCAGCCTCGGAAGTCTTTCTCTTCTTGATTCCCTTCCCTTTGAGGGGTGCCTTGGGGATTGAGGCTGTCGGGCTAGTAGGAACCTTTCTTTTGGAGGATTTGACAGTGGTGAGATCGGTGACACTGAACCTTGAAGCAGCTTTGGCAGATTTTCCAGCGCCTACACAACCAAAATAAGATAAGTATCTTTTCTTAATAAACATTTAATTATTTATTTAATTATAAACAAGGATACTTACTCGACATTGTGACAGAGCCTGAGGATACCTCCTGTGAGTCTTGGGTTGTTGTCTTAAAAGTTCTAGTTTCAGGGTCAAGTCCCCAGAAAGTAGCAAGTCTTTCCCTGGTCGCAGGTGTTGTGATGAGACGTGAAAAGGAGATGGCTGCATGACACAAGACAAAGAAGGGGTTAGTGATCCTATTACAAAAACATGACCATCTGGTGATCCTTCTCAGGATCCTCCAGCCTACCATGGGTGGACCATGTTCTTGGTAAATGCTCTCCATCTGAAATGGTATCCCTCCTTACAAAGAAGAAGCGACGCTTCCAATCTTTATCGTTTTTGGTGACTTTGAGAAGAGGGTGATCTGCGCCGGGTTTCCGTTTAAACAAATAACGGTGGGATCCGAAGGTAGTAAGATCATACAACTCCGCTAGTTCTGACATTCCTAAATCAAGACTCTCCTGCTCGATGATCCTCTCTAGGGTGTATAAAACCCTCCAGATCATCGGCATGGCTTGAACGTAAGATATGCCGGTAAGGGAAAAGAAGGATTGTGTGAACTCCGGGAAAGGATAGGTGTACCCTATAGCAAATGGAGTGACTGGGAAGGCGACCCATGTATCAGAAACATAGTCGCTCAGAACAGTTGAATCGAAGGGTTTGAAAAAGACATTCGCTGGAAAACGGTGACGGATGGTATCAATCTGTGCATCGGTAAAGCAGCACCTCTCGTTCACCGAGTCCTTGACGATCTTCTGACTCTTCAGAGGGCTATCCTTTTTGTGATCCTTAGCCGGGGAATTTCGGAGCAACATTCTTGAAGTGATTAAGGTAAAGAAAGAAGAACAGAGTAAGAAAGGAAGAGAGAGGAGAAAGAGATACCTGATCGGTCTTCAACTGAGATTATAAAGGGAGTTTCTTTCGAATTTAAATGCATAGTGATCCTATCTATATCTCTATTTATAATCATGATCTTGCAGGTTGTCACTTCCGTGACATCATCATTACAACGGCTAGTTCAAAATTAACGGCTATATATCCGTTAGTTTGTTACGGATAAGATCAAGAAAATATAACTCGTCAAATTTTACAAATTACTCCTTATATTTTGGGGGCAATTGTTAGGGGAGGATTTTCTAACAATTAGTGATCCTTATTCGTTATCCTAACTAGTGATCCTTACTTCTGTGACAGGTGGTGATCCTCAGAAGAGCTTCAGGATCAGGATCATGGATCACTTTAAGGATCCTCTTACTGACGATTGTTTACTCGTGTTTTTGAAATGTCTCGCAGGTATATCAAGCTTGACCAAGTCTTAGCGACATTCCTGGAGAATATTCCTGAAGTATTCTGCACGTGCTAGATCAAAACTAGACGTTATGGAGAACGTGGAGGCTTGACCCAAAAGTCGGAGAGTTTGTTAACTAGATATTTTTCTTATTTGAAAGGGGTAACGAGCTAGTTAGTGACACTTAGTCATTTTGGCAGTTTCACATGCTCGAAAACGCTCTCATACAAGCTCTCGTTCAAACACTTAGCAATTACTTACACTTTTTACACATTTCACCGTAGTGATCCTTGTACCTAGCTCGTTATTATCCGAAGTTGTAAACGTTTATTCATTTATTTGAGCTTGGTGATCGGTAGTTTCCATCACCCGGGGTTTTTTGTGCCGGAGGTCAACTCTTGATCAAGGGCTTTTTCCCCGTATAAATCCTTGTGTTGTTTGTGCATTCTACATTGAAGTGATCCTCATTGTTGTTACACATTTTAAGCATCATTCCCCTATACAAAGAGTTTGGTTGCATTATCATCATCAGATTTTCTAACCAAAACACTAACCATTTTAATGGATCCTATGCAGTTAAGGGTGAGAAATTAATCGAATACCTCGATATTCTCAAAAAATTAGCAGGATATTTCGATGTTTTTACACTTGAACAGGTACCAAGGGAGGATAATGCTGAAGCAGATGCCTTAGCAAATCTGGGATCATCGATCAGGATACCAGAAGGGACCCAAATACCAATATTACATATCTTGTATCCTACAACGAATCCTCAGGATAAAGAAGTAGCAGGTATTCAGGATCCTGGAGCAGAGTATCCTGAAAAGGATCCTAAATCGTGGACGGCTCCAATCATGAGATATCTCAAGGAAGGACACATCCCCGGAGATGAAAATCCTAAGGCATTTAGGATGAAGGTATCACGATTCACTATTATAAATAATGTTTTATACAAGAAATCTCTTGCAAGACCGTATTTGAGGTGCTTGGAGGATCCTGAAGCCAAAGAAGTACTTCAGGATATACATGAAGGGGATTGTGGTAACCACACTGGGGGCAGATCATTGTTCTCGAAAGTATTAAGGACATGATATTATTAGCCAACGATGAGGAAAGATGCTGCAGAATATGCTCGATGGTGTGATGCATGTCAAAGGCATAGTAACATACTACATCAACCAGCTGAACCACTATATCCTGTAGCTTCCCCTTGGCCATTCATGAAATGGGGGATGGATATAGTAGGGAAGTTACCAAAAGCTCCGGGAGGAAAGGTCTTTATGCTAGCAATGATGGATTATTTCTCTAAGTGGGTTAAAGCTGAAGCATTTGTTCAAGTTAGAGACCAAGAAGTAGTATCCTTCATAAAGAGGAATATCCTGACCAGGTTTGGGGTACCAGCTGAAATCATTTGTGATAATGGGTCCCAGTTTATAAGCAAGAGGACTACAGACTTTTGCAAGAGTTGGGGAATCAAAATGATCACGTCTACTCCGGTACATCCTCAAGCGAATGGACAAGCTGAATCCTTAAACAAGATAATTATCAATAACTTAAAGAAGAGACTTGGAGCCAAAAAAGGAAGATGGGCAGAAGAGTTACCCTTTGTTTTGTGGGCTGATAGGACAACGGTAAAAAATGCAACCGGCCAAACCCCATTTTCCTTGGTATTTAGATCAGAAGCAGTGATTCCAACGGAAATGGTGATACCTACTGCAAGATCTATCCTACAGGATCCTGAACAGAATCCTGAAGCCTTATGTCGAGATTTGGATACTATAGATGAGAAAAGAGATGCAGCAAGGCTAAGGATGGCAGCATATCAACAAAGAATATCCAGAGCATATAACAAGAATATAAGGACTAGGAGATTTCGAGTTGGTGATTGGGTGCTAAGAAAGGCTTTTCAAAATACCACTAATCCTGCCGATGGCAAGCTAGCTCCAAAATGGGAAGGACCATATGAAGTTGAGTCAGAAGCAGGGAAAGGAGCATATCGACTCAAGAATATGGAAGGGGATATGCTACCGAGATCCTGGAATGCAATACACTTAAAGCTCTATTTCAAGTAAGAATAGAATTTAATTTCTATCTTGGAATGGTATGTATTCTATCTCTTTTAAATATATTTGTTTATTATCTTGAACCCAATACTGACTTAAGCATCGGAGGGGTGTTAGCCAAGTTAACACCCACCTTAGTTTACAGTTGTTTTGCAGCATATGTTTCAGGATATAGCTCCAGGATATGCACTCAGGATAACTCGAAAGATTAGAGGATTGGCCCCCTCTCTCACGTTTAAGGGATCCTGATCCCTTCAAAGGTTTAAAGGTATTCACCTTTCTTTCGAATTGGGTTTAAACACCTCGCCTGGAGCACAAGTTATCTAGGTATAGTTCAAGGTAGCGGGACCAGTTCATGTAAAAGTGGCTGACAATTTCGTTACTGTTGGCTATATCCTGGATCCTGAAGGTATATGAGGATTGATCACCCTCTCTCACGAAAGGGTATTTTCATACTCTCTAAGGTTTAAAGGTTTTCACCTTTCAAAGATTTGGAGTTTATACACTCTCGCCTGTAGCGCATGAAACTCAGGGTTTATCCCCAGGATATCAGGGTTTATCCCCAGGATATTAAGGATTTATCCCCAGTATGCTAAGGATTCATTTCAGGATATTAAGGGTTTTACCTCGGGGTGTTCGGAATTTATTCAAGCCAAAGTGTGAATACATTTGCATTTCTGTGTCGTACACAGGGGACATACATTATACTATTCAAAGGATGGATCCAAGTTTGTAAGTATGCACTGGGGACATTCCTAAGGTGGAAGATTGGAATTGACTCTCTAAGAGTCTTTGGTATGATCTCTCCTTTTTTCAAATGACTTAAGTTTTCTAAGTTATATGACAATATCCTGACCAGGATATCTCTTAGGATACTTGTCAGGATATTCTCAGAATGTGTTCCCATAATATTCCCAAGAATGCTCAAACAAAACAGTTTTCATAAGTAAAATTTGTGCACTAATAACAACAATGGTAAGGGCAAAAGAAAAGTTATATTATTAACATAGCAAAAGTTTGTGCTTTTGGTTTCATCTCAAACCGAGATCCATCCACCAAAAGCACAATTAGTCTTTAAACATATTTACCCAACAGTTGAAGGTTTCATCTCAAACCGAGACCCATCCACCTCCAACTGTTGTATTGTTCAAAAAGCATGCAGGAAATGTAAATTGTTCAGGTGCAAAAAAGTAAAGTGCAGAAAAGTAAATTGTTTTGGGGATTACAAACCAACATTCAAATTTAAAAAGGTGGGCTCCGGCCTTGGCACGTATATCCATCATTGCCCACCTGAATGCCCTCACACAGCGGCATCTTCTCCAACCTTCTCTGCCTTTTCGGCTGCAGCATCCTGAGCAGCATCCTCACCAGCATCCTCTCCAGCATCCTTCTTATCTCCAGCTTTGTCTACCACCTCTGCTGACTTAGAGGATTCTCCGGCTTCAGCAGGAAGTGGCACAGCTTTGCCTCCAAGCTCTTTCAGCTTGACCACCCAGGATTCAACCGGCCAGGATGGGCATACAAGGCCTGTCTCCTTGGCCTCGTAGGCCATCTTGATGCGAGATTGTAGCAGGGAGACGATAGCAGAGGCTTTGATTCCTTCCCGGAAAGAAACCATGGCATGTTCGTGATCCATTTGGACGGTGGAAAGTTTGAGCTCAGCATCTTGGGTGACCTTCTTCAGCATGCCCTCGTAGTGCCGGGTCTTTGCTTCAGCAATGGCACCTTGGTTGGCAACGGTACTTTCGAGTTGTTTAATCCTGGCTTCATGGAGTACAACAATACCACAGGAATCGTTGTACAGGTGGAGCAAATGCTGGAGGCCCTGCACATCAAATTCAGGTATGAGTCAGAATATATTAACCAGGATATCCTATCAGGATATATGTGCAGGATATGTAGCAGGATATTACCTTGTTGAGGAAGGATGTCATTGGCTCTAAGGAGTCAGAAAAGCTGAGTTCATCGTAGGAGAACCCTTCTGGACCTGGAGCACTGACTTCTGGACCTTTCCTCTTTTTTGCTGTGGAAGCACGAGTCCTCGGATTAGCTTTAGGAGCCGGGAGCGGCTTGGAGCTGGTGGCAGCAGGGGTCTCTTTCTTGACCATGACTGGAGTAGGGTAGCTGTCAAGTTCGTCAAGGTCTAGGTAGACTGGAACCTTGCTGGAGTCTGCATACAGGGAGTAAAATTTCTCCTAAGTATATCAAATAAAGACATGTATGTACAGGATATTTTGCAGGATCCTTACCAGACATGTTTGCACTAGAAAGAGGACTTGGAGATGGTGGAGACGGGTTGAAACTTCTTTCAGCCTCTGGAAGGAGTCTGATGGCGTCAATCCTTTTCTTTGAATCAACAAAGGGAGGTGCAATCTTCCTAAAATCAGCTGCGTGTACAACAGAAAAAATAAAGTTGATCAGTTCAGGATATGGAACAGGATAAGAGGCAGGATCATCCTTAAACCCTAAATCCTACCCTTTTTCAACCATTTCACCGGATATTCCGTTCCACCAGGGATTGAGTCTCTTTTTACAAAGAAGAACTTAGATTGCCAATTATCCTCGTTCCTGGTGGCACGAAGTATCAGCGGGTCACCGGAGGTGGAATAAAACAAAAATCTACATGATCCGTGGCATCTAAGCCGGTAAGCTAGGGGGAGATCATGAACAGAAAGATCAGGGATGTGGTTTTTCTTGATCTGGTCAAGAACGGACAGAACACGCTAGAGCATCGGCATTGTTTGGCTAAAAGAGATTTTTGTAATGTTGAAGAATTCGGTGATAAAGTCTGGAAAGGGGAACTGTAACCCTAAGGTGAAGGGAAAGGCACTAAAGCACAACCACTCATTGGAGACCATATCCGACCGGATTTCCTGGTCGAACGGCCGGAATACCGTTCCTTCCGGAAAGATACCGGAGGATTTGAGAGCCGACAAGTGGGCACTATCAAAAGAGCATATCTCTTTCTTCGGTTCTTGGAGAAGATTCTGCTGGATGAATGTGGGAGCCGAATCACCAGAACTGGATCTTGTATGTCTCGGCATTTGATCGCCTGAATTTTTGACCGGAAAAGGAGGATGTAGATGAAGATTAGAGAGAGAATGTTTACCTTTTTCCTTATCGGTAGTGATTAAAAAAGAGATGGGGATGAGAAGATATAGGGTGCAATGAGTAAATATAGGCTGAGTAAGTTGCAAACGGTCACATCATGGGTCTTATCTCTTAATTGCCTCGATCTCTGTGAAAAATGTAACCGTTAGTCTAGGATACTAAACGGTAACATTTTTGGGGACAATTGTTATGGGTGAAATTCTGAGCCCATATCCTGAGAAATATCTTGAGTTATATCTTGGTTATATGATATATGTTCACATCCGGGATGCTGATTCAGGATATTGGTAACATCCTGAATGGTATCCTCAGGATCACTAACGGATTATGTGCAGGTACGCGGGTTAGAAGCTAGCAACGTTCACAAGGACTCATTCCGCGGAAGACTCGGTCCAAGTCGTTCAAATAAAGACGTTGAAGCCGCATTACTCGGTCTACAACGTTAACAATGGAATATTCGGAGCATCCCATATTTATAGGAATTTTCGTTTGTAATTCGTTACTATAAATAGGTGGGTATATCAGATCGAATAGGACATCACATCAACACTCATTACACTCTTACACTTGTTCTCTAGCAACTTTCACTTTCACACAAAAGCGTTGTAACACTTAGCGATCTGGTCAATATCCTGCACTGTATCCTGACGTTTAAAGCAATAAGAAGAACAAGGCAGCTACGATTGTCAGCTCCCGAGGTTTTATGTCGGCGATCTAGATTGATCAAGGGCTTTCCTCGTATATCTCGTGTCACCCCCTTTACTTTTTGCTCATTGTTTGATCGTAGATACAGCTCAATATCCTGAGCCGTATCCTGAATACTGTTTTTCCAAACAACTTAACCAGCATATTTTCAACACACTTTTTAGCACACTACCTCACTTAACTAATTTGATCACTAAATTGCTTCGGTAATTTTTGACCAAAACACTTGGAGGATCCCGAAACCAAAGACGTGCTTCAGGATATACACGAAGGGGATTGTGGTAACCATACTGGGGGCAGGTCGTTATTCTCAAAAGTATTAAGGACAGGATATTATTGGCCGACGATGAGAGAAGATGCTGCAGAATATGCTCGAAGATGTGACACATGTCAAAGACATAGTAATATACTACATCAGCCTGCTGAACCACTGTATCCTATTGTTTCCCCTTGGCCGTTTATGAAATGGGGGATGGATATAGTGGGAAAGCTTCCAAAGGCTTCAGGAGGAAAGGTTTTCATGTTGGCAATGACGGATTATTTCTCCAAGTGGGTTGAAGCAGAAGCATTTGTTCAGGTTAGAGATCAAGAAGTGGTATCCTTCATAAAAAGGAATATCCTGACTAGGTTTGGAGTACCAGCTGAGATAATTTGTGACAATGGATCTCAATTTATAAGTAAAAGGACTACTGGATTTTGCAAGAGTTGGGGAATTAAAATGATCACGTCTACTCCGATACATCCTCAAGCAAATGGACAAGCAGAATCCTCGAACAACATAATTGTCAACAACTTAAAAAAGAGACTAAGGGCTAAGAAAGGAAGATGGGCAGAAGAATTACCCTTTGTTTTGTGGGCTGATAGGACAACGGTGAAGAATGCAACTGGCCAAACCCCGTTTTCCTTAGTGTTTGGAGCAGAAGCGGTGATCCCGACAGAAATGGTGATACCTACAGCGAGATCCTACCTCAGGGATCCTGAGCAGAATCCTGAAATCCTATGCCAGGAACTGGATATTATTGATGAGACAAGAGACGCTGCAAGGCTAAGGATGGCAGCATATCAACAGAGGATATCCAAAGCATATAACAAGAATATAAGGACTAGAAGATTTCAGGTTGGAGATTGGGTATTGAGAAAGGCTTTTCAGAATACTACTAATCCTGCTGATGGAAAGTTGGCTCCAAAATGGGAAGGACCCTATGAGGTTGAATCAGAATCAGGAAAAGGAGCATACCGACTCATGAATATGGAAGGGGATATGCTACCGAGATCCTGGAATACTATACATCTAAAACTCTATTTTAAGTGAGTATGGAATTTAAATTCTAACTCAGGATGGTATGGATTATGTCTCTTTTATTAGATCTTGATATTACTTACTGTATTAAACCCATTACTGACTTAAGCATCGGAGGGGTGTTAGCCAGGCTAACACCCACCTTAGCTTACGATTGTTTTGCAGTATATGCTTCGGGATGTAGCACCAGGATACACATTCAGGATACTTCGGAAGATTAGAGGATTGGCCCCCTCTCTCACGTCTAAGGGATCCTGATCCCTTCACAGGTTTAAAGGTATTCACCTTTCTTCCGAATTGGGTTTAAACACCCCGCCTGGAGCGCAAGTTATTCGGGAATAGTTCAAGGTGACCGGACCAGTTCATGTAAAAGTGGCTGACAATTTCGTTACTATTGGCTATATCCTGAATCCTAAAGGTATATGAGGATTGATCACCCTCTCTCACGAAAGGGTATTTTCATACTCTCTAAGGTTTAAAGGTTTTCACCTTTCTAAGTCTTGGAGTTTATACACTCCCGCCTGTAGCGCATGAAAATTTAGGATTTTCCCCAGGATATTAAGGATTTATCTCCATTATATTTTGGGTTTTACCCCTGTAACATAGGAATCGTCTATACAGTTGGAACTAATGTTCAAAAATTTTCTAAGTGTTTGAGGACATCATGCACAGGGGACATTCCTTCTAAAGAAATTGTGTGAAGCTCAAAAGATCAAAATTGGGCTAAGTGTCTCGGACTGGGGACATCTTAGTGGGAGAAGTTGCAAAAGGGGTTGGAGTTTGATACTAGGGTTACACTCAATTCCTGGTATGATCTTTCCTTTGTGAATCTTACATGAATTATTTAACTCTGATTAAGGCTCAAAATATCCTGAAAACGACATATCTTTAGGATATGTCTTTAGAATGTGTTTTTGGGATACGTTTCGGGATATTTGATTGAAATATTTGGGAAGTGATACTTGATTGAAAATAAAAACTCTGATCAAACAAGTATTATCAAAATAGGTTTTAGAAAATGGACTATCTTTTATTCTTTAGAAGTTTTGTCTAAAGTTGATTGAATTTTTAGAAATTCTATTTAATAAAAGTTTTCATAATATATCACTGAGTATATTGATAAGGATATTTTGCAAAGCTAAAATCTACACTAAGAAATGCATGACAGAAATTAGAGAACAATAGCAAGCCAATTGAAAGATGAAATTATAATACCAGTTGATGACCGAAGGCTTCATCTTAAAACCTAGGATCCATCCACCTTCGGCTATCAAGTTGTTTTAATGCAGAAATAAAAACTGTTCATAGGACAAGAAGTAAAATTGTTCAAACATAAGCATAACTCTCAAATTTAAGGGAAATAAGTTTTAGGAGGCAGCGCCTTCTTCGTTCATGGTATTTTTAGCAGCATCCGACTCGGGATCAACCTCAGCATCCTTCTCAGCATCAGTTGGTTTTTCGACTGCCTTTGAAGATCCTTCAGCTGCAGGTTTAGCAGAAGTGCCGCCGAGACTCCTTAGCTTTGTTTCCCAGGCATCGATGTCCCAAGAAGGGCATTCGAAGCCCAGTGCTTTGGCTTCATGGGCCATCTTTAGCCTGGCCTGTAGAGGGAAAGTGACGACGGAACTTTTCAAGCTTTCCCGGTAGCTGACCATATCCCGTTCGTGTTGAGCGTGGGCAGCATCAAGATCGGCTTGGGCCTGGAGAGCAACTTTGTTGAGGGCGGCCTGGTGTTCTTGGGTCATAGCCTTGAACTTCTCCTCGTAGTGCCGAGACTTGGCGGCTGCAATCATGCCCTGATCGGAGATGGTAACCTTGGCTTTCTTTAACTTGGATTCAAGCGTCTTGTTGAGCCCACAGGATTCTTGATATAGATGAACCAGACGTTCAAGACCCTGCAAAGTAAGAGGACAGGTATTGGTTTTAATAAATACTTATAGGTGATATAAGGTGCAGGATATGGATCAAGGATACTGACCTGGTTGAGAAAAGAAGTCATAAATCCACTTGCTTCAATGAACCCGTGATTCTCATAGGGGAATGTATCAGAGATAACAGGAGAATCAGGCTCTTTCCTTTTACGAGAACTTGAACTCCGGGGCTTGGTAGCTGGCGAAGGTTTGGGAATGATGATGGCCTTGGAGCTGTGTAAGGACTCTCAAAATTGTCCTAAAAATACCCGTAAGTAACAAGCCGGACCCCTGAAACCCTAAACCATATTAAAAATCAAGAAAAACAAAATTCTGGGTTCCAGGCGGGCCGCGTAAAAGACAAGATATGTCTTACGCGGGCCGCGTCAAACATATATTGACCGGATAAGTGTTCCGGATCCACGTGGTGTCCAGCTGGCTAACCTACCGATGACCAATCAAGCCTACTCGTAGACTAGGCGGCCTCGCGGGCCGCGTAAAGTTCGTATTATGGTTTACACGGGCCGCGTGAGGTCCTAATTTTACCTATAAATAGCTTGTTGCATGCACAGTCTGTTGGTGTCGATCAAAACTCTCAAAAACGAATTGATATTACTCTGAAGTCGAAATTACTTTCAATTATATTAGCGAGGCACTGCTCCGATACCGGGTATTAACTCGATCGCTGCTACGATTCAATGTCCGATCGATTAAACTATCCAATGGATGTTTAAGTGCTGCCCACATTAGGGTTTATGTTTTGTCATTCGTCGTTAATTCGATAGATGTTTAAGTATCGCACTTTGTCATTCGTTGTAGAGGTTTTACTCTCGTGAGTTATCGTAAATGCTGTATTAGTTACTAACCGAGTTCGTGTGCATGTTATTAAATTTAGGTTAAAAGGCTAATCAGTAGGCTAAGCTCTGCTCATATAAATCTGCAATGTGAGTCATTCTCTTTTTATCAAATTTAATTTCAAAATCATGTTTATTTTCAAAGTTATAATTACAGGGATTAAGTCTTTGTAGTCACCAAATTACAGCCGGTATGTGGGGTTTTGTATACATTACTTGGTAACCTTCACCATTGGACAACGAGTTAGCCAAGGGGTGATATGACCATAGTCACAGACACCATTGGACTCTGAGGTTACCAATGGATGTTCGAGTGACAAATATGTGGGTAGTTGGTTGATATATGGAAACATTGTAATCGCTCTTAATACTGTAAATTATAACAAACGCGTCGTTTTCGTAAAAAGAATGATTCACCAGTATTTCCCGCTGACAAAACCTTTTTCAAACATGTTTCAGGTGAGCTGTTGTGACCCAGGAAAAGTGTCGTGAAGCACTACAAGCTTAAGGAAGTGGCTCAATATAAAATAAAGAAACATGTTTTGTAAAATAAAGATTTCTCAGTGAAATCACATGATTGTAAATTACTGTGGTTTTATCCCGAGTTGTGAAATAAAATAATCGGGAATTTGCAGTTTTAAAAAAAGATCCTGAAGAAAACTTCCGCTGTTAAATAAATACCACGGGATTTTCTGTCCCGCGGCTCCTGAAACGGGTCAAACCGGGTCGGGGGCCGTGACAGAAAAAGGTGGTATCAGAGCCACTGATTTAAGCCAATTAAGTATTTAGAAAATACTTAATTTTACTAATTGCTATTCTGTGATTATCTGTTTTATTATTTGAATAATTGTGTACAGTATGGGTAAGCAAAAGCTTTCAAACATCTATCTTAAATTAGATAGGTCATCAAATGAGAAGGGAAGTTCATCCCAAACAAATTCCTCAAAACATTATGCAAATCCTGAAGAAGGAATATTTGTTCGAAAGGCACAATATGAGGAACCACTTTCTCCTAATAAAAGAAGTTTGATTATTAGGAAAAGTCAGGAGAAATTAAAGAAATCACAACTAAAAGAAAAGAGAGTGAATTAGAAAACCCAAGAACTAGGCAGTAACCCACCATGGGAAGACGAGTTAGATGAAAAATGGACAAATCTTTATATGCTAGCCACTGTAGCAGTAAATGCAAATCTTTAAATACTCTGACTCAAGTTTTAGCACCCTTATCATCTACAATCCAGAAACCTTATTCAGTAAATAAATAAGTTTATAATAAATCCTAGTGTGTTTTAATTTCAGTTGTTTTTTTTATTAGTCACACGGTATGAAATAATATTTAAAGGTTATCTATGAAATTTTGTTATAAAATTTTAACTTAGTAATTTTGTGTATTTGCATATATGCTAAACAGCATGAATGACTTATCTGAAGCCCTTCAAAATCTTAATCTCTATCCGGTGAAAATAGAGGTTTCCAGAGATTTTACTGGTTATATACCTGATCTAGAAGAACCTATGGAATTCAACGCTCCACCTCCAGAGAAACCCAAGCCTAAGAAAAGGAGGAGATTTGTAGGATGGAGGCGTGTGCGCAGAAGGAAACCCGCAACTAGGAAGATTCCTAAAATAGAAAATCCCTTAGACAAAGGGAAGGGGATTGAAGTCGGGGAAAGTTCTAGGCAGATGGAAATGCAGTTTGGGGAAGATTCTAGGCAAACAGAAATGGAGATTGGAGAAGGTTCTAGGCAAACCAAGATAGAAATTGGGGAAAGCTCTAGACAAATTAAGGAGTTACCATTTTAGGAGGAATTGGATCGTGCATTGGCGAGCTGTGATATCGTCAGGCCTGTCAATAATAATCTTTACCCTTATCCTGCTGAAACTCAACTTCCAATGAATTTGGAACCAGCAATCCCAGAACCTATAATCCACACCCAACCTCTAGGAATGGATGAGTGGTTGACCAATGATTGGCAGTTCCAAAACTTGCTCAACAGTCCTTATTCCTTTCTCCCTCAGTTCGACCCAGAACCTATACCAAACCCACCAATGAGCAATGAAAATTTAGCTGAACTCCGCCACTTTGGCGAGGAGCTGGTGGATGCAGGAAATAGGATCAGGGAAGTAGGAGAACAGATCTCCTGGAAATACGATGAGAGGGAACATCGTTACTGAAATACCAACTGACAAGGGATAATGGGTTTGTGAAACTATGATTGTATAATAATAATAGTAAAATGTAATCTTGTAAAATAACCTAAAATAAAACTTTGTAAGATAAATGGTGTGTATTGACGCATATTATATATATATATATATATATATAAATGGAATCGAGAAATCGATAGTTTTGACTATATGTGTTGTGAAATTTATATGATTGTTTTGTGTATGATTGTTATTTATTCGATACTAATAAATTATATATATTAATTATCAGATGGAAAACGCTAATAATGAACCAGTTAACGAAGTTAATCAATCTGAGCAACATCCGGAGGATCAATTTATGACTAGGAAGGATATAGAAAATATCGTTGCTCAAGGAATAGCCAATGCTATTCCAGCGATAGTTGCTGCTGTTAAAAACCTGTTGAACCTCAACAAATCATTCCTAGCAAACGTATTTCTGAAGATAACTTCAGTAATAGCGTAAACGGAGGCGGTAATCATACTAATCACAATAATGATCCACTGCAAGCTCCGCTCCCTAAGAAAATGAAAGCTGCAACGCCTGGTTGCACTTACAAGGAATTTCTTGCTTGTAAACCCGCTGAATATGCAGGAAATGAAGGAGTGACTGCAGCACTGCGTTGGTTAGAGAAAACCGAGGCAGTGATTACAATAAGTAAATGTGCCAAGAACGATAAGGTCATGTACGCGTCGAATCTTTTCAAAGAAGGGGCGCTAGAATGGTGGAATACAGTACTTCAAGCCAAGGGAAGAAATATGGCCTATGCCATGAACTGGGAAGAATTTAAGAGTCTTGTAGAAAGAAAATTCTGTCCCGAATATGAAAAAGATCAAATGGCGAATAAGTTTCTAAACCATCGAATGATGGGTGTAGATTGTCGAGGGTATACTTCGACATTCTTTGAATATGCTAGAGTGGTACCAACACTGGCTTCGCCAGAACCGGTTCTCATTTCTCGCTATATTTGGGGACTAATTGGCGAAATCCGTAACATCGTTAAAGCTGCGAGACCTTGTACTATTGACGATGCGGTGGAATTAGCTAACACCCTAACTGACGAACTGGTACGCACAAGAGATGAAAACAGGAAAAAGGAACTGGCTCAGAAAATTACCCAAGGATTTCGTACGAGTAATAACAACAGTTTCAGGAAAAGAGGAACAGGGCAATCTTCAGCTCTGTCGTTCTGCAGGAATTGCAAAAAGAAACATTATGGAAGATGTAATGTAACCTGCAACTTTTGTAAAGTCGCAGGCCATCTCGAAGAAGACTGCAGAAAGAAAACAAGAATCTGCTATAACTGTGGAGAAACAGGACAATTTAAGACAGAATGCCCTAAGTTGATTAAACCAGCAGACAATAAAGCTAAACCAGCTGACGGAGCTACCAAGAAGAATGCTCGTGCATTCCAATTAACTACTCAGGAGGCAAAACTCATTCCAGATGTGATAGCTGGTACGTTCTTAGTTCACAACATTTACGCAAAAGTATTATTTGACTCTGGTGCAAACCAAAGTTTTATAAATACTTCATTCTGCCAAGCTCTTAACTTACCCTTAACCAACCTTAGGCAGATTTTTACAGTTGAAACGGCAGACGGAAATTCTATCAAAATATATAAGGTTTTGAAAAAGGAAAATATAGAACTTTCAGGTCATAAATTTCATGCAACCCTATTGCCAATGAATTTAACTGGATTCGATGTCGTATTAGGAATGGATTGGTTAGTAGCCAACCATGCTCGAATCCTTTGTGATAAAAATTCTATAGAGATTCAGGCACCTACTGGGGAAGTAATCATGATTACAGGAGATAAACCACGTAAACCCATGAAGTTCATATCAGTAATGAAAGTTGCTAATTATGAACGAAAGCAAGGAATAGTATATATGATTTCAGTAATCATTAGTACTAAGGGTAAAGAACTTAAGGAAATTCCTGTAGTCTCAGAATACCTAGATGTATTCCCAGAAGAGTTACCAGGATTACCACCAGATAGGGAAGTAGAATTTAGAATTCATCTAATTCCAGGAACTATACCGATAGCCAAGGCACCTTATCGGTTAGCACCCACAGAAATGTTAGAACTGAAAAAGCAATTAGATGAATTACTAAGTAAAGGTTTCATACAACCTAGTTCATCCCCTTGGGGAGCACCAGTGTTGTTTGTGAAAAAGAAGGAGGGTTCGATGAGAATGTGTATTGATTATAGAGAACTGAATAAGGTTACAATTAAGAATCGATACCCATTACCTAGGATTGACAATCTTTTCGATCAACTTCAAGGAGCTAGATATTTTTCTAAGATCGACTTACGCTCCGGATACCATCAATTGAAGGTACAAGAAGAAGACATACCTAAAACTGCTTTCAGAACTAGGTATGGTCATTACGAGTTTACAGTCATGCCCTTCGGATTAACGAATGCACCTGCCGCATTCATGGACATGATGAATCGAATCTGTAAACCGTACTTGGATAAATTTGTAATTGTTTTCATCGACGATATACTTATTTATTCCAAAAGTCCGGACGAGCATTGTCAGCACTTGCATGCACTATTAACGTTGTTAAGAAAAGAAAAGCTTTACGCCAAATTCTCGAAGTTTGAATTTTGGTTGCAAGAAGTGCAATTTCTAGGACACATGGTAAATCACGAAGGTATTCATGTAGATCCTGCTAAGATAGAGGCAATTACCAAATGGAAGGTTCCGCAATCCGCAATGGAAATTAGAAGTTTTATAGGTTTAGCCGGATATTATAGACGGTTTATTAAGGATTTTTCCAAGATAGCTGTACCATTAACTAAGCTAACCTGTAAAGCAGTTAAGTTCGAATGGGGACCTAAGCAAGAATAAGCTTTTAGGATTCTAAAGCAAAAGTTAACAAATGCCCCAATTCTAGCTTTGCCAGAAGGAACCGAAGATTTTGAAGTTTACTGTGATGCTTCAAAACTAGGATTAGGATGTGTGCTAATGCAACGCAAGAAGGTAATTGTGTATGCTTCAAGACAATTGAAAAAGCACGAAGAAAACTATACGACTCATGATTTAGAATTAGGAGCCGTAATTTTTGCTCTTAAAATTTGGAGACATTATCTGTACGGAAGTAAATTTACTGTCTATACAGATCACAAAAGTTTAAGATATATATTTGGGCAAAAAGAATTAAACATGAGGCAAAGGAGATGGATGGAAATCCTAAGTGACTACGACTGTGATATTCAGTATCACGAAGGAAAGGCAAATGTAGTTGCAGATGCCTTAAGTCGTAAGTACCATGAGAGACAACGACGGGTTCGTGCTCTTAGGTTAAATCTACAGTTAGATTTAATGGAACAACTAAAGCATTTTCAAGAAACAGCAATCAAGGATGATGCTGAAGGAATGAAAGGAAGAACAAAAGAATTAGAACAAGGAGCTGATGGAATTTGGAGATTCCACAAAAGAAGAATTTGGGTACCTAAGCAGGGAGAATTAAGAAATAAGATTTTAGAGGAAGCCCATAAATCTAGGTATACCATGCACCCTGGAAACAATAAGATGTACCAAGATTTAAGAAACAACTTTTGGTGGATAGGAATGAAAAAGGACATAGCTCGATATGTTTCTAAGTGCCTTACTTGCTCACAAGTTAAAGCAGAACACCAGAAACCTTCAGGTCTACTACAACAATTAGAAATGCCTGTATGGAAATGGGAACTCATAACAATGGATTTTGTTACTAAGTTACCCAAAACCAGAAAAGGTAATGATGCGATTTGGGTAATTGTGGATCGATTAACCAAATCAGCTCATTTTCTACCAATGAAAGAAACCTTTAGCATGGAAAGATTGGCAAAGTTGTATGTAGATGAAGTAGTATCTTTACATGGAGTTCCACTCTCTATTGTATCAGATAGGGATAGTCGTTTTACTTCCCATTTTTGGACAAGTTTCCAAAAAGCAATAGGAACCCGACTAAATTTAAGTACAGCATATCATCCTCAGACAGACGGACAAAGTGAAAGGACAATCCAAACTTTGGAAGACATGCTCAGAGCATGTGTGATAGATTTTGGTGGAAATTGGGACGACCATTTACCTTTAATTGAATTCTCCTATAACAATAGTTATCATGCAAGCATCGAAACTGCCCCATTCGAAGCATTGTATGGAAGAAAATGCAGAACTCCCGTTTGTTGGGCAGAAATAGGAGAAAGTCAATTATCAGGTCCTGAGATAGTGCAAGAGACGACCGACAAGATTACTCAAATCAAGGAAAGGTTGAAGACGGCTCGAGATCGCCAGAAGAGTTATGCAGACAATAGACGGAAGCCGTTGGAATTCCAAGTAGGAGACAAAGTACTATTGAAAGTTTCACCTTGGAAAGGAGTAGTTCGATTTTGTAAGAAATGAAAGCTAAGTCCAAGATACGTAGGACCGTTTTCTGTAATCCAACGTATAGGACCAGTTGCTTATCGTTTACAACTACCAGAAGAGTTAGCTGGAGTACATGACGTATTTCATATATCCAATCTCAAGAAATGCCTATCGGATGAATCTTTGGTAGTACCTCTTCAAGATATAGAGGTAAACGAAAAGTTAAAATTTGTTGAGAAACCTCTTCAGATAGAAGACAGAAAGGTAAAATTTCTCAAACACAAACGACTAGTACTTGTCAAGGTCAAGTGGGATTCAAAGAGAGGACCTGAATACACTTGGGAGCTGGAATCAGAGATGAAGCGAAAGTATCCTCACTTATTCCAATTGTCACACCCCAAATTTCCACGTGTTACCGGTGGGCCCGGTAGGGGAGTATCGTGACGTGGTTGGCAACATAATAGTCAAACAACACAATATTTAAATGCACAGCGGAAGCAAAGTATAGATTTAATTCAACCAAACGATATTGTAATATTAAGTATCACAAATAGTCGAATATAAATCCACAGGTAGATCCAAATAAAATGAAAACAAATGTTCAACAGTTTATGACATCCAAGCTGGCGAGACTTAATATGGATGCTAGGAGACAGGCCAGCCTATTTCGCGTAGTACCTGCACTTAACCTTTTTAAGAAAAATACGTCAGTTTACACTGGTAAATACAATCAACCGACTCATTTTGAAAAGAGTTTAAGAAAATGCATTTAAGGCACAAGGCACAAATAATATTTTATAACTTGGGATACTTATTTAAATATATAAACTTGTACAGGATTTTCATGTTTCTTATGCGTTCAGTAGCCCGGATCGAGCCGGGTTAAAGATCAATTAACACACCACTTTAGTTATGAGACACTGACAGGTGTACGCCTACACCTGAGTGCTAAGGTCGTGGCCATTTCGTAAAATGATGCCAGGGATATCCGGGACACGGTCATTAACCCCCCAAAGGCTTTAAGCAACAAGACAAATTAAACGGAGTCATCTCAATAACTTAACCATAATAAGATTAAATATTCAATGCCCGACCAAGCGGTATTTTATATACCGTACCCAAGCCCGTATAGGGAAATAAGTTAAAAGTATTTACCTGAGCAAGTATAGTTCAAAATCAGCAAGTGCAAGTATCTTTTACTGGTTCTCCTATTCTGGAACGAAGGTTTATAATAACCTATTAGAATCCTAACGGGTCTTTAGTTAAGCTTACGCTTAGACCGATTAGTTTTAAAGATACGGTTCGTACGCACGATTAAGCGAAGACCGGATAGAATGTGATTTAGACCCGACAAGTTTGAAGACTTGCTTAATATGGGTATATGATACACATTCTGGATTTTGAGACAAAACCGATAAGGTTTGACCCGTTTCGGCTAATTTATGTAAACTAGTTACATAAACCGAACCGAACGCGCATGAAGCGTAACGGGTATCCGTAAGAGTCCTAAACAGGTTTCCTAAGTTAACATGCCCTAAATATGTTGTGATATCCGTAGGATACCTTCCGTTATGCCCAAAACGAGTTTAATCGCTTATTAAGCCCCGTAGGGGTATTTTGGTCATTTTAAAGGTTATAAAAGTAATTAATTTATCTTCTGTGATCCGGGTCTGATTAAATCAGTAAAATGGTTTATTTTCACAGGGTATAACATTTGGTTATAAGTTTTATATATTAAAATAGTTTTAAACCCAAACTATGCGTTAAATACGCGTATAAAGTCGTTTTAAGCGACGTACGGGTTAAAATACGATTCTGAGTTTCCGGATCAGTTTAAAAGGCTCAAAATACTATAATTATTATTTAAAATCAGTAGCAATTGGATTGGCGCCATTCGGACGTGTAAAACTCATTTTATGGCCGAAAAGGCATTTTCGGTATTAACCGAATTAAGGCGCTAATCCTAGCTTAGGATCAGTTTAAAAATAATTAAAAATCTTCAAAAATCCCAAAATATTATATTACTTCAGTAAGTAAAAGATTTGGTGTCAAAAATTGGGCTTAGATAGGTTTTACGCTAATGGCGTCATTTAATTAATAAAAGTGCCAATAATTACGTCATTAAGCATATCTCCTAATCTAGACATCCGATTGACATGAAAATTTACAGACATGCTTAATAATCAGTAATAAAGATTATCATACTTTCATATTTCCAAAAATCTCGTTATACGGACATAAGGGCAATATGGTCATAATTAGGCATTTAACGGAAACATCGGACGATTTAAGGATTCGAGTAGTATAAACGCAGAGGCTTATACACACTTATAACTAGGTCCTAACGGAACTTTAAGGCATGTCTAAATCTATCTTAATCGGGTCAGAATCGAAGTCAAAGCAGAAAGTCAAACTACGCTACTTTCGGCTCCGAATCGGTTCAAAACTGAAAGTTGTCGAACCAAACAAGCGTAGACAAGTTTTTATTCTTATTTTCAGTTTGTATGAATGTTAAAACAGATTATACGCCTTATGTATCGTTAAATTTGCATCAAACGATTCTGTTGACTTTTTCGAATAAGGTTTGACTCGACGAACGCCATAGTTAGGATCAAAATCAGTGAGTGACCTTTTAGGGGTTTAATAACCATATAATTACCAACTTGTATCAGCTTTCGTTTCGACAAATCTCTGGATCGTTTGTGATTTATTGCCAAGTCAAACCGTAGTTACGACGGCTTGACTTCTAGGCTATAAACGATGAAAAACTGAATCGAGAAGGGATAAGCATACTTACACTTGATTAATGGACGAATTAGAATGTTTGTGGTCTGCTTGTATGCTCTGGAAATGCTCAGAAGTGAAGAATGAACATTGTGATACATGTGGGTCTTGATATAAGGCTTCAAACATTCTTAGATGATCGACACATAAGCCTAGGGTGTTGCAATAACATCCACAAGTACTCTACTAGCTATAAACCATCCTAAGGCAGCCCATGGTATGCTAAAAATCGATTAAAGTCGGTTAACAAAGCAACAGGCAGCTGTCTGTCAACTTTCAGTCGCTGGGCATGCCTAGCGCACCGTTACGCTATCAATGTAGCGGTGCGCTAGCCCATCATCAGGCCAATTCTTATTTCAGTTTTGGTCCCTGGTCCTCCGAAACATCGCTTTCATCACCCAACTTGCATATGAAGCTTTGTTATTTATTATATGGGGCTTTAAGACTTATACCCACTTTGTTAAGTCCTCGGGTAACTTTGTGATCACCCGAAAAGCCCTAAATGTCAACGTTGACACTTATAACCCTCGTACACGAATTTTATCACAACTTGCTCATACGTTATCGAAACTTCATGAAATTTTTGTGGTATATTCTAGTGAGCATAATTAATCGTTACAAAGCTTCGGGTTTGTCAAAAGGTCACTCAGAGGTATAACTTAAACATGTTGGCACATTTAACCCCTGTAGTTTGTAATCTCTCACTTTCTTTCACAATTCGCTTCGTATGATCCATGATTTATTCGTTCAAGGTTATAAACATCATGTTGGGTTATTGGAAAGTATATTTATTCATTGTTGACACTTTGAACACTTATAATTACACAGTTTCACTATTTGTCAACTTTAGTCCTTCAAGAACATTCCTTCACACGTTCAAACCTATGACACGTGTCAACACCTTATAGGACGTAAATTTTCGGGGTGTTACATCCTCACCCCCTTAAAATAAATCTCGACCCGAGATTTACTGAAACAAGTAAGGGTACTTTTCTTTCATCGTGGATTCAACCTCCCACGTGAATTCGGGACCCCTTCGGGCATCCCATTTGACTTTTACAAAAGGTATATGCTTCCTTCGAAGCTTCCTCACCTGTCGATCTTCGATCGACAAAGGTTTTTCCACAAATTTCAAGCTCTCATCGATCTGCACATCTGTATAGGGTATAACCACTGATTCGTCAGCGGAGTCAGCGAAACACTTCTTCAGATTGCAGATGTGGAACACATTGTGTATACTACGGAGCTCTTCAGGTAAGTTTAACTTGTAGGCAACTGACCCGACACGTTCGATGACCTCGAAAGGTCCTATGTATCTCGGGCTTAGTTTACCTTTCTTACCAAATCGCATCACTCCTTTCCAGGGTGACACTTTAAGTAGGACTTTGTCTCCTACTTCGAAGTGGAAATCCTTACGATTTGGATCGGCGTAAATCTTCTGCCTATTCCGGGCAGCTTGAAGATTGTTACGAATCTGGACAATCTTGTCAGTCGTTTCGAACACGATCTCTGGTCCTGATAACTGGACTTCTCCAACTTCCGCCCAACAAACAGGCGATCTACACTTTCTACCGTATAATGCCTCAAAAGGCGCAGCCTTTATGCTGGTATGGTAGCTATTGTTGTAGGAGAATTCGATCAATGGCAGGTTCTTATCCCAGCTACCTCCCAAATCGATCGCACATGCACGTAGCATGTCTTCCAACGTTTGAATAGTACGCTCACTCTGACCGTCTGTCTGTGGATGGTAAGCCGTACTAAAGTTCAAACGTGTGCCCAAAGATTGTTGGAAACTTTTCCAAAAATGTGATGTGTATCTAGTATCCCGGTCAGAGATAATAGCTACAGGTATGCCATGTAGGGCCACAATCTTATCAACGTACAGTTGGGCTAACATATCGGAGCTGTAGGTCTCCTTAATGGGTAGGAAATGTGCTGATTTAGTCAGTCGGTCAACTATCACCCAGATGGTGTCATTTCCTTTCCTTGTCTTGGGTAATTTGGTGATAAAATCCATAGTTACCATTTCCCACTTCCAAGTAGGAAGTTCAGGTTGTTGTAGCAAACCTGACGGTTTTTGATGTTCTGCCTTGACTTGCGCACACGTCAAGCATTTAGCTACATAGGTAGCTACAGACTTCTTCAAGCCTATCCACCAATAATTTGCCCGAAGATCATGGTACATTTTATCAGCTCCAGGATGAACAGAATATTTAGAGCTGTGGGCTTCCTGGAGAATAACATCTCGGAGTCCTCCATAAATTGGAACCCATATCCGTCCATTCAATCTAAGAATTCCATCCTTACTAAGAGATAACTGCTCCTCAGTTACTCCTAGCTTTTCGTTAGGATAGTTAGCTTCCAACACAGCTTCTTTCTGTGCAGCTAACAACCTTTCTATCAAGCTGTTCTTTAATTCCATGCTCTTGGCATTGATTCGGATGGGTTTCACCTTCTCCTTCCGACTCAAGGCATCGGCGACTACATTCGCCTTGCCGGGATGGTATCTTATTTCACAATCGTAATCATTCAGAGTTTCCATCCATCGGCGTTGCCTCATGTTCAAATCCTTCTGATTGAACAGATGTTGAAGGCTCTTGTGATCAGAATAGATCACACATTTGATTCCATATAAGTAGTGCCTCCACAGTTTTAGTGCAAATACAACGGCACCCAATTCCAAGTCATGGGTGGTGTAATTCTTTTCGTGCACTTTTAACTGGCGTGAAGCATAGGCAATGACTTTGCCTTTCTGCATAAGCACACATCCCATCCCAGTGTGTGATGCATCACAATAAACTACAAACTCCTCTATTCCATCAGGCAATGTTAGTACCGGAGCATTGCTCAACTTTTGTTTCAGAATATCGAAGGATTCCTGCTGCTTAGGACCCCAGTCAAACTTAATCTTCTTACGAGTCAGCGAAGTCAGGGGTGCAGCAATCCTTGAGAAGTTTTCTATGAATCGCCTATAGTATCCTGCCAAACCTAGGAAGCTACGAATTTCTGTAGGCGTCTTTGGCTCATGCCAATTCATGACAGCTTCAACTTTAGCAGGATCTACTTGGATACCATGCTCACTAACAACATGCCCAAGAAATTGAACTGCTCGAAGCCAGAATTCACACTTCGAGAACTTGGCATAGAGCTTTTCTTTATGAAGTAGTTCCAAAATGCAGTGAAGATGCTTCTCGTGGTCAGCTTGGTTCTTTGAGTAGATGAGAATGTCGTCGATGAAGACGATGACGAATTTATCTAGGTGCGGCTTGCAAACGCGATTCATGAGATCCATGAATGCGGCCGGTGCATTAGTGAGCCCGAAAGGCATCACTAGGAACTCGTAATGGCCATAACGAGTCCTAAATGCTGTTTTGTGCACGTCTTCATCTCTAACCTTCAATTGATGGTAGCCTGACCTTAAGTCAATCTTTGAGAAGAAACTCGCCCCTTGAAGTTGATCGAACAGATCGTCGATTCTGGGCAAAGGATACCTATTCTTGATAGTAACCTTATTAAGCTCGCGGTAGTCGATGCACAGACGCATCGACCCATCCTTCTTCTTAACAAATAAAACCGGTGCTCCCCAAGGAGACGAACTAGGTTTGATGAAACCTTTGTCTAGCAAATCATCTAGCTGCGTTCTCAATTCCTTCATCTCTGTTGGTGCCAACCTATAAGGCGCCCTTGCCACCGGTGCTGATCCAGGAATAATGTCAATTCTGAATTCCACTTGTCTCTCTGGTGGCAAACCAGGAAGTTCTTCAGGAAAAACATCAGGGTATTCAGAAACGACGGGTATATCCCCAATCTTGGGCTTCGGCTCATCTATAATCACTTGCGCCATGTAGATGACACAACCTTTCTTTAAACACTTAGAGTCCTTGAGTATAGACATTTTCTCGGGTAGCCCATACTGGGTATCTCCCTGGATAGTAAGTGATTCACCAGACGGAGTCTTGATCATCACTTGCTTCTTATTGCATACAATCTGGGCCTGGTTATGCGATAACCAGTCCATACCCAATACTATGTCAAAGCCGGCTAACTTAAAGGGAAGTAAGGACAAAGGAAAAGAGTGATTCCTAATGGATATAAAACATCCATCTAATAAAGTTGAAGCGGTTTCTAAAGTGCCATCTGCTAATTCCACCTCATACTTCACACTTAAAGTTCTAACAGGTAGTTTCAATAATTCACAGAACTTATTATCTACAAACGACTTATCAGCGCCTGAATCAAATAACACTCTCGCATAAACATCATTTACGAGAAAGGTACCTGTTATCACGTTATCATCCTTGACAGCTTCCTTAGCATCCATTCTGAAGACCCTAGCATTGGTCTTCCTAGTCTCTTCGGGTTTCTTGGCGTATTTTGGGCAATTGCTTTTGATGTGCCCCTTTTCATTGCAACCATAGCAGGTCGCATCCTTTATCTTCTTGCAATCCACGGTTTTGTGTTCCCTGGATTTGCATAACCCACAAGCAAAAGGTTTCGATTGTGATTGTGAGTTGGATTCAAACCTGCACTTCCCAAAGTGCTGTCTCTTGCAGATTTTGCATTTGGGTTTTTCACCCGACTGCTGACCCTCTCTCTTGAATCCTGACCCCTTCTTAGAGCCATTGTTTCCCTTCTGCTTCTTATCTGAACGCCGTGAGTTGTCATCCTCACGCTTTCTTTTCTCCGTATCAGTTTTCCTCAGTGACCTCAGCCTGACTGCATCTGAGGTAAGGGACAACGATATGTCCGTTACTGACCGAAAAGTGGTTGGTCTGGAAGCTTTTACACTTGCTTTTATCTCCGGTTCCAAACCCCCGATAAAACGAGCTATACGTTTAGGCTCCGGAGTTACCAAGTAAGGGACCAACCTTGACAAAGTATTGAAAGTAGTAAGGTAGGCCTGACAGTCCAAGTTTTTCATGACCAGTGCCAGGAAATCAGATTCAATTCTCTCAACCTCGTGTTGAGGGCAGAAATTTTCCTTGATTAGTGCCATGAACTCTTCCCATGTCATGTTGTATAACGGGACTTTCCCTGTGGCTTGGATCAAAGATCTCCACCAGGCTAAGGCTTCTCCTTTGAAAGACTGTGAGACAAACTTCACAATATCCCGATTATGGCAACCACTAATATCCACCACAGTATCCATTTCATCCATCCACGTCATGCAATCAACCGCTCCTTTTTCCCCATTGAAGTCTCTGGGTTTGCACGACACAAAGTATTTATAGGTGCAACCCCTATTACGAGGTTCTTGGTGCTGTACTGCTCTTTGGGATGGATTACTCCTTTGATTCGAGGAGTGGTGAGAATTACTGTTGTGGGCAGTGTGGGTCCTGGAGGGTGTTCTAGTGTGTGATGCAGAATGGGTCCTCGTATGGGTACCACTTGATCCATGGTGCTGTCTACCCATAGCTATATTAACCGCATTATTTATCATAGCTTGCAACTCTGGACCTGCTACGTTAACTTGGGCATTTTCATTCACTATCCCTGGGTGACTGTTGACCTCGTTTGAGTCTGCCATGTATCTAGAACTGTAACACATTGGCAATAATTTATTGGTGAGTTTATTATAGAATTGTCTTTTATGGCAATTTTTATTAACCGTGGTAACATAGACCATATATGGTTAATTTATTACTCACGTTTATTTAGGATTTCCAATATAATTTATCCTAATTATAAAACAGTAATAGTTTTATTAGCACATAAGGCCGAGTCACTAGGACAATTTAGATTATAAGCTATGATTTCAGAGAATCAAAGCATGAAGGTTTGAACAAAATTCATTACCTTTATCAGACAGGGTCATAGACTAATACTGTCCTATGTCTCATATGAAAATGAGAAGGGCCCGTAGGCATTCCATTACCAATGAATGGTAAAAAGAATGGATCATAATTATTAATGATTTAACCCATGATTCAGAGATCATTATATTGGGTCAGAAATCTTTTAAAGAATCCTTATATAGAATGACATGTGTGATTTTAACGAATCACATCTGCCAGGAGTGTTAACATGTTTTCAGATGTTAACTGAGATTGGAATCTTTTATACAGGTCTTACCATTTTGGCCCAGTCTTATTATGACATGTAGGCTAGGTTTTACCTTTAAGATCCTTAATTGATATTAAATAGGCAGATCATTTACAAAAGGAATAATGTTATTTTTGTTTATTTCATGTATAATATATAAATGCATAAATGACAGAAATAAAATTTTCAACTTAACATTGCATTATAATTTACAAATTTTACATTTTTGCCCTAAACGGGTCTTTTACAAATATTTGCCCACGCAGGAGCTATACATAAATACCTGTCCTCGCAGGGACTGTTTACAAACCTAAGTGTCCACGCAGGGACTAATAAGACAAGTCCACGTAGGGACTAAGTACAAAGGTAAATGTCCACGCAGGGACTACATACACACATAAATAAATGTCCACGTAGGGACTTGATTTAAACAAGGACATACAATATTACATATGGGGATTTAACGATCCCTTTTCTTCTTCCCCTTCAGCAAATCTGCTAAACCACTCATGAATCCTTGGTTCTTCTTACGCTCTCTCTGGAGGTCTCGCTCAACCCTATCCAACCTATGACGGAGCTCCACCTGCTCAGGAGGAGGAACCCGTGGTGGCTGATGCTGAAATGGTGGATGAGTAGGTACTTGATACCCCTGAGCTGGATGTCCCATTCCCCAAGGGGTTCCAAATGGTCCCTCAGGGTTTTGGGCATAGTAGTTTGCTGCCACTAGGTATGGGTCGGCCTCGGCATAGTTATAATTATGGTATGATGGTGGTCCATATGGGTTGTAAGCCGGAGCAGTATATGCAGGGATAGGTTCGCCAAAACCCGTTGGTGGCGGTGCAATAGGTACCGAATTCACCTCCGAAACTGGAACCGAAGGTCCTCCCATCTGTGGGACTTCATAAGTAGGCGGGTAATGGCTGCTGCTAGAATGTTGAGGGGTGGCGATATGAACTCCCACTGGTCGTACTGACATCCGCGGGCCAGTCCTCCTACGTCTAGGTGGTTCCGGAGGCTCTACATGAACTGGCGGCGGTGGAGGCGGTGGCGTGACTGCCTCGAAATGTGGATCCCCAGAGGGATCTTGTTGCTGCTGTTGCAGATGCTGGTGAGATGATGACTGGTGAGACGGTGTATGGTGGGATGGTGTATGGTGAGACGGTGAGTGTTCAGATGGTGTATAGTACCACTCACATCGTTCGAACCTCGCCATGTGACTATCCGGACCCTCGTAGGGTGGTCCGTGGTAAGATGAACCATCAGAGATCGAAAAAGGATGGTTCCGGGATCCAGTTGAAGCCTCGACGGGATCTGTGTCCTCGTCCATATCTTGATCACCTGAAAAGTGATCCTCCGGCCCTAGTGGGTTAAAGCCCACGTGCTCTGGTAGATACTCTGCTGGGTTAAACTGACCCTGAAATACCGGAGTAGGATCGCCAAAAGAATTGTGCGCCGGAGATTGCTGTTGCTGGTCGTGGGGTTCATTCTCAGAATGAGGCCCATAGGAGTGCTGATATGGAGGCGTTGAAACATGTGATGTGGATCGCCTGGCAAGCTCCTCGTAAACCCTCCAAGGTTCGTCATGATTGTGACTCCTTGTAGACGAAGAAGTTCGTCGGTGCGAAGGACCTGCCTCATGGTCATTAGGCGCGTTAACTCGTCCTCTTAGTCCTCTAAATCTTGGCGGCATTGCTTAACCTGTTAATATAAATAAGGTAACACCAAGGCAAAATAATAAAGGACAAAATTTAAAATTTAAAATAAAATATTTTGGATTATTCCTAAGTTCTTTGTCTAGACTCGAAGATTTAGGAATGTGCAATTGTGTCATTGAGATTAAACACAAAAGGCTAGTGTTTAATTCACTTAATGTTGGCTCTGATACCAACCTGTCACACCCCAAATTTCCACGTGTTACCGGTGGGCCCGGTAGGGGAGTATCGTGACGTGGTTGGCAACATAATAGTCAAACAACACAATATTTAAATGCACAGCGGAAGCAAAGTATAGATTTAATTCAACCAAACGATATTGTAATATTAAGTATCACAAATAGTCGAATATAAATCCACAGGTAGATCCAAATAAAATGAAAACAAATGTTCAACAGTTTATGACATCCAAGCTGGCGAGACTTAATATGGATGCTAGGAGACAGGCCAGCCTATTTCGCGTAGTACCTGCACTTAACCTTTTTAAGAAAAATACGTCAGTTTACACTGGTAAATACAATCAACCGACTCATTTTGAAAAGAGTTTAAGAAAATGCATTTAAGGCACAAGGCACAAATAATATTTTATAACTTGGGATACTTATTTAAATATATAAACTTGTACAGGATTTTCATGTTTCTTATGCGTTCAGTAGCCCGGATCGAGCCGGGTTAAAGATCAATTAACACACCACTTTAGTTATGAGACACTGACAGGTGTACGCCTACACCTGAGTGCTAAGGTCGTGGCCATTTCGTAAAATGATGCCAGGGATATCCGGGACACGGTCATTAACCCCCCAAAGGCTTTAAGCAACAAGACAAATTAAACGGAGTCATCTCAATAACTTAACCATAATAAGATTAAATATTCAATGCCCGACCAAGCGGTATTTTATATACCGTACCCAAGCCCGTATAGGGAAATAAGTTAAAAGTATTTACCTGAGCAAGTATAGTTCAAAATCAGCAAGTGCAAGTATCTTTTACTGGTTCTCCTATTCTGGAACGAAGGTTTATAATAACCTATTAGAATCCTAACGGGTCTTTAGTTAAGCTTACGCTTAGACCGATTAGTTTTAAAGATACGGTTCGTACGCACGATTAAGCGAAGACCGGATAGAATGTGATTTAGACCCGACAAGTTTGAAGACTTGCTTAATATGGGTATATGATACACATTCTGGATTTTGAGACAAAACCGATAAGGTTTGACCCGTTTCGGCTAATTTATGTAAACTAGTTACATAAACCGAACCGAACGCGCATGAAGCGTAACGGGTATCCGTAAGAGTCCTAAACAGGTTTCCTAAGTTAACATGCCCTAAATATGTTGTGATATCCGTAGGATACCTTCCGTTATGCCCAAAACGAGTTTAATCGCTTATTAAGCCCCGTAGGGGTATTTTGGTCATTTTAAAGGTTATAAAAGTAATTAATTTATCTTCTGTGATCCGGGTCTGATTAAATCAGTAAAATGGTTTATTTTCACAGGGTATAACATTTGGTTATAAGTTTTATATATTAAAATAGTTTTAAACCCAAACTATGCGTTAAATACGCGTATAAAGTCGTTTTAAGCGACGTACGGGTTAAAATACGATTCTGAGTTTCCGGATCAGTTTAAAAGGCTCAAAATACTATAATTATTATTTAAAATCAGTAGCAATTGGATTGGCACCATTCGGACGTGTAAAACTCATTTTATGGCCGAAAAGGCATTTTCGGTATTAACCGAATTAAGGCGCTAATCCTAGCTTAGGATCAGTTTAAAAATAATTAAAAATCTTCAAAAATCCCAAAATATTATATTACTTCAGTAAGTAAAAGATTTGGTGTCAAAAATTGGGCTTAGATAGGTTTTACGCTAATGGCGTCATTTAATTAATAAAAGTGCCAATAATTACGTCATTAAGCATATCTCCTAATCTAGACATCCGATTGACATGAAAATTTACAGACATGCTTAATAATCAGTAATAAAGATTATCATACTTTCATATTTCCAAAAATCTCGTTATACGGACATAAGGGCAATATGGTCATAATTAGGCATTTAACGGAAACATCGGACGATTTAAGGATTCGAGTAGTATAAACGCAGAGGCTTATACACACTTATAACTAGGTCCTAACGGAACTTTAAGGCATGTCTAAATCTATCTTAATCGGGTCAGAATCGAAGTCAAAGCAGAAAGTCAAACTACGCTACTTTCGGCTCCGAATCGGTTCAAAACTGAAAGTTGTCGAACCAAACAAGCGTAGACAAGTTTTTATTCTTATTTTCAGTTTGTATGAATGTTAAAACAGATTATACGCCTTATGTATCGTTAAATTTGCATCAAACGATTCTGTTGACTTTTTCGAATAAGGTTTGACTCGACGAACGCCATAGTTAGGATCAAAATCAGTGAGTGACCTTTTAGGGGTTTAATAACCATATAATTACCAACTTGTATCAGCTTTCGTTTCGACAAATCTCTGGATCGTTTGTGATTTATCGCCAAGTCAAACCGTAGTTACGACGGCTTGACTTCTAGGCTATAAACGATGAAAAACTGAATCGAGAAGGGATAAGCATACTTACACTTGATTAATGGACGAATTAGAATGTTTGTGGTCTGCTTGTATGCTCTGGAAATGCTCAGAAGTGAAGAATGAACATTGTGATACATGTGGGTCTTGATATAAGGCTTCAAACATTCTTAGATGATCGACACATAAGCCTAGGGTGTTGCAATAACATCCACAAGGACTCTACTAGCTATAAACCATCCTAAGGCAGCCCATGGTATGCTAAAAATCGATTAAAGTCGGTTAACAAAGCAACAGGCAGCTGTCTGTCAACTTTCAGTCGCTGGGCATGCCTAGCGCACCGTTACGCTATCAATGTAGCGGTGCGCTAGCCCATCATCAGGCCAATTCTTATTTCAGTTTTGGTCCCTGGTCCTCCGAAACATCGCTTTCATCACCCAACTTGCATATGAAGCTTTGTTATTTATTATATGGGGCTTTAAGACTTATACCCACTTTGTTAAGTCCTCGGGTAACTTTGTGATCACCCGAAAAGCCCTAAATGTCAACGTTGACACTTATAACCCTCGTACACGAATTTTATCACAACTTGCTCATACGTTATCGAAACTTCATGAAATTTTTGTGGTATATTCTAGTGAGCATAATTAATCGTTACAAAGCTTCGGGTTTGTCAAAAGGTCACTCAGAGGTATAACTTAAACATGTTGGCACATTTAACCCCTGTAGTTTGTAATCTCTCACTTTCTTTCACAATTCGCTTCGTATGATCCATGATTTATTCGTTCAAGGTTATAAACATCATGTTGGGTTATTGGAAAGTATATTTATTCATTGTTGACACTTTGAACACTTATAATTACACAGTTTCACTATTTGTCAACTTTAGTCCTTCAAGAACATTCCTTCACACGTTCAAACCTATGACACGTGTCAACACCTTATAGGACGTAAATTTTCGGGGTGTTACACCAATAAATCTCGAGGACGAGATTTTAAATAATATGGGGAGGATGTAAGGACTCTCAAAATTGTCCTAAAAATACCCGTAAGTAACAACCCGGACCCCTGAAACCCTAAACCATATTAAAAATCAAGAAAAACAAAATTTTGGGTTCCAGGCGGGCCGCGTAAAAGACAAGATATGTCTTACGCGGGCCGCGTCAAACATGTATTGACCGGATAAGTGTTCCGGATCCACGTGGTGTCCAGCTGGCTAACCTACCGATGACCAATCAAGCCTACTCGTAGACTAGGCGGCCTCGCGGGCCGCGTAAAGTTCGTATTATGGTTTACGCGGGCCGCGTGAGGTCCTAATTTTACCTATAAATATCTTGTTGCATGCACAGTCTGTTGGTGTCGATCAAAACTCTCAAAAACGAATTGATATTACTCTGAAGTCGAAATTACTTTCAATTATATTAGCGAGGCACTGCTCCGATACCGGGTATTAACTCGATCGCTGCTACGATTCAATGTCCGATCGATTAAACTATCCAATGGATGTTTAAGTGCTGCCCACATTAGGGTTTATGCTTTGTCATTCGTCGTTAATTCGATGGATGTTTAAGTATCGCACTTTGTCATTCGTTGTAAAGGTTTTAATCTCATGAGTTATCGTAAATGTTGTAGTAGTTACTAACCGAGTTCGTGTGCATGTTATTAAATTTAGGTTAAAAGGCTAATCAGTAGGCTAAGCTCTGCTCATATAAATCTGCAATGTGAGTCATTCTCTTTTTATCAAATTTAATTTCAAAATCATGTTTATTTTCAAAGTTATAATTACAGGGATTAAGTCTTTGTAGTCACCAAATTACAGCCGGTATGTGGGGTTTTGTATACATTACTTGATAACCTTCACCATTGGACAACGAGTTAGCCAAGGGGTGATATGACCATAGTCACAGACACCATTGGACTCTGAGGTTACCAATGGATGTTCGAGTGACAAATACTGTGGGTAGTTGGTTGATATATGGAAACATTGTAATCGCTCTTAATACTGTAAATTATAACAAACGCGTCGTTTTCGTAAAAAGAATGATTCACCAGTATTTCCCGCTGACAAAACCTTTTTCAAACATGTTTCAGGTGATCTGTTGTGATCCAGGAAAAGTGCCGTGAAGCACTACAAGCTTAAGGAAGTGGCTCAATATAAAATAAAGAAACATGTTTTGTAAAATAAAGATTTCTCAGTGAAATCACATGATTGTAAATTACCGGGGTTTTATCCCGAGTTGTGAAATAAAATAATCGGGAATTTGCAGTTTTAAAAAAAGATCCTGAAGAAAACTTCCGCTGTTAAATAAATACCACGGGATTTTCTGTCCCGCGGCTCCTGAAACGGGTCAAACCGGGTCGGGGGCCGTGACAAGCTGCGGGGCTTGGATGAGGCCGTGGCCTTGGGACTAGGTTCCTTCTTGATCTGGACCTGATCAGAATAACTGTCCAGCTCATCAAGGTCGAAAACTTCAGGGATCTTGACTGGTGCTGCATAAAGGGAAAAGTCCTACATCTTTATTACCCTTCATTATATTATATTGCACTAATTAGTTATTTCAAAAGTAACCCTTACCAGACATTTCGGATGATGAGTATTGACTGGAACTCGGGATATGTGTGGTAAAACTCCTGTCACTTGCAGGTAATTGGTAAACTGCTTTGATTCTTTTTTCCGATTCCGCAGTAGGGGGAGCTACTTCCTTAAAATTCACTGCAAAAGGATCAAATAGGAAGATATTAGCAAAAAATAAAACTCTAAGAGGTACATGGGGACATTCATGATCCTACCGGTGGTTAACCACTCCACCGGAAGGCTAGCACCCTCATCAATGGAGTCTCGTTTGACGAAGAAGAACTTGTGTTACCATCCGTCTTCGTTTTTGGTGGCTTTAAGAACAAGGGGTTTGTTGGAAGTTGAAAACGCAAAAACCGACTAGAACCATGGGATCGGAGGCGGTAAGCAATTGGCATATCTTCGATGCAAAGGTCGGGACAGTGAATGTTTTTAATTTGGTTGAGTACGATTAATACCCTCCAAACCATGGGCATGGTTTGGGCAAAGGAAATACCGGTAGTCCGGAAGAATTGCATCATAAATTCGGGAAAGGGGTACCGTAGACCCAGCGAGAAAGGGTATGCCGGGAAGCAGACCCAATCAGCAGAAGAAACGTCTGATCGAATTGATCGATCAAACGGTCTGAAGATCGTGCCATCGGAGAAAGCATCGGAAGCCCTCAATGCCGCAATGTCCGCGTTATCAAAAGCACAGACCTCCTTCTCGGGATTTTTGAGAAGATTTTGCTGGATAAAGGTCTCAGATGATTCGCCGGTTTGAGAAAAAGTTCTAGTAGCCATTGCAAGTAAAGGAAAAGAGATTGACAGAAAATGAATAAGAAGTAAGGAAATACCTGGAGACTCCGTTGGAGATATCTGCTTTTCAAACAAGAAGAGAGAAGATATAGGAGCGTTGTAGATGTCCATCGAGTTAAAAGCGCGTTGGAAGTTGTATGGTGTAATCTTGACCGTCATCTCGATTTAATTGCCTCGAACCAGGTGATAGAATTTAAAAATATATCTGTTTGAACTCAGAATTCCAACAGGTATATTTTTGGGGACAATTGTTATGGGTCATTTTCTGAGCATATATATCCTGACTAATATTCTGCTTTTGATTGTTTACCTGTGACCAGGATACCGGATCAGGATATTGGTAACATCCTGGTGCGATATCCTGGTGTTAACTATATTGACCACATGCAGATTAGAAGCTGTAGGTCACTAACGGTCAGATGGACTTCTTCTCCTTAAGACTTGGGCAAACCAGTTACATGAGAGACGTTGAACCCGAAGGACCAGGTCTACAACGTTCAAGTGGGGAATATCCGCCGGATCCTGGTTTAATAGGGTAGTTTGTTACATTTCTTTTACTATAAATAGATGGATCGGATCAGTTAAGGCACACACTTTTCATTCGCACACTTTACTCTCAAGCTACTGGCAACCACTACACACACACACTTGTACTCGAATCACATTGTAACACTTAGTTGATCCTCATCACATCATGCACTGTATCCTGATATTTGAAGTAATAGAAGAACAAGGCAGCTGCGATTGTCAGCTCCCGAGGTTTTGTGCCGGCGATCTAGATTGATCAAGGGCTTTCATCGTACATCTCGTGTCACCCCTTTACGTTTTTCGCTCATCGTTTGATCATAGATACAACTCTATATCCTGAGCCGTATCCTGAAACTGTTTTTACAATTAATTTGATTAACATATTTTCGACACTCATTTCTAGCACACTACCTCACTTAACTAATTTGATCACTTAATTGCTTCGGTAATTTTTGACCAAAACATGAAGTGCCTTCGTCATAAGGTATAATGGGTTCTGATTGTGGAGATAAATTTGGAGTTGGTGCAGTAGCTTCAGGTGCAGTAGTTGCATTGGGTACAAGAGGAGTAATCGGAGTAATGGTAAGCGACGAGTCTATCCCCCCCCCCCCCCCCCCCCGCGTCTTGTACTTCTTGCAATTCTTCGTAAGGGTTGGTACTGCTCCCACTGACCTTGAAATCCTCCAGGAACGCAGCACGCTTGGTTTCAACAATACGGGTGACATGAGAAGGACAATTGAAATGATAACCCTTTGAGTTTTCAGGATACCCGATAAAGAAACAGGTAACTGTTTTAGGAAAGGATTGTAAAGTTTTGCATCAGCAATGCAACCCCATACTTTCATATATTTAAGACTTGGTTTCCTTCCTGTCCAAAGTTCATAAGGAGTTTTAGGGACAGACTTAGAAGAAACTCTATTGAGTATATGAACAGCTGCTTTTAACGCTTCATTCCAGAGGAATAATGGTAAATTAGTGTTGGCTAACATACTGCGCACCATGTTCATAAGGGTACGGTTTCTTCGTTCAGCGACACCGTTTTGCTGAGGTGTACCAGGCATGGTGTATTGGTTCACAATCCCCTGGCCCTTACAAAACTCATAAAATGGACCAGGAGCTTGACCCACATTAGTATGTCTTCCATAATATTCACCGCCTCTATCTGATCTCACAACTTTAATCTGACGATCTAATTGCTTTTCAACTTCAGCCTTATAATCTTTAAAAGTTGTAAGAGATTCAGATTTTTCCTTAATAAGATACAAGTACATGTAATGAGAATAATAGTCAATGAACGTGATAAATGAAGTATTTCCTGTTATGCCAGCGATTTGGTAGGGACCACTAATGTCAGTATGAATGATTTCTAATAAATTAGAGCTCCTAGTGGCACCTTTCTTATTCGCTAATGTCATTTTACCTTTAAGACATTTGACACATGTTCCAAAATCAAAGAAATCAAGAGGAGGTAAGACTTCATCCTTTACGAGACGATTTAATCGTTCTCTTGAGATGTGGCCCAAACGCTGATGCCACAACATGGATGAAGTCTCTAAGTCTCGTTTCTCTTTCATTTTTGTGAGTGATTCATTAATGTTATATGACAACAAAGATTTGGAAAAATTATCATCTAGTTCTAATCTATAGAGACCACCATCCAGAATACCAGTACCATAAAGAACAGAATCATAGAGGATAGTGAGTTTGCGATGACCATGGGAAACAATAAAACCGTCCATGTCTAACTTTGGTCCTGATACAAGGTTTCGAGTTACCTCAGGAACATATAAGGTATCATAAAGTTTAATACATAAACCAGTTTTCATAAATAATTGTAATGTTCCAATGGCCTTCACTTCTAATTCTCGATCATCCCCAACCTTAACCGTTCTTTGGTTTCTTTCCAGCTTCCGGATTGTAAGGAATCCCTGAGTTGAATTGGTAACATGAACCATAGAACCAGAATCAAACCACCAAGAATTAGCAGGAACACTTAAATTATAGGACTCAAGTATCATAAAATAATTGTTACCTTTCTTAGCCAGCCACTCCTTAAAATCGGGGCATTCCTTCTGCATATGTCCTGTCTTTTTACAGAACTTGCAGTGGATTCTGCCTAAGGAGTTCTTAGAGCTGGAGGGTGCACTTGTATTAGGATTAGGCCTTTGGACTTTTGAAGCATCCTTCCTCTGATGATTGTTCTTCCTTTTATTAGAGTTGGAGGTGGTGAACTTAGCAACATCAGTAGTGCGATCCATCCTCATACGCTCTTCCTCCTGTACGCACATAGCGACCAGCTCACTCATCGTCCATTTGTCCTTCTGAGTGTTGTTATTGATCTTGAATGCTTCAAAGGACGAAGGAAGCAAAGTAATGATGAAATGAACGAGAAAACCATCACTGATTTCCATTTCCAGCCCCTTCAGCTTATTGGCCATGTCATTCATCATCATGATGTGCTCGCGAATGCCGCTCCTCCCATCATACTTAGTCGTCACCAGCTTGAGAATAAGGGTACTAGCGTGTGCTTTAGACGTCCCCTTGAACTGCGCCTCCACAGAAGCCAAGTAGGTTTTAGCATCTTCAGAATCAGGAATAGCTCCTCTGATTGCATTGCTGATGGACTGCTTCATAAACATGAGAGACATGCGGTTACACCTAGTCCACTTTTCATGAGTCAACTGCTCAGCAGCAGTACTTTGAGTAGTGAGGTCCGCTGGCTTATTCTCTCTTAAGGCATAATCGAAATCCAGCAGCCCAAGCGTAAGCATGAGAGCATCCTTCCATGCAGCAAAGTTATCACCAGTCAAAGGTGGAATCCCGCAATTGGGTGCTGATAGTGGAAATAAGATGAGCAAGTTATGATACTAGGGAATAAGTCCTAATGTGATCTAAGGGCACGTTATACTAAGGCAGGCATAAATAATGATCATTTTAATTATGAAGCTGTGATATTGTCTATTACTAACATCAAAATAATAGACTTAGTAAAATTCTACTTAAACGAAGACAAATCAGCTTTGGCCAGAAGTGTAATCATTTAAGCATGCGTGCAAAGTGTTTGTGACAAATCAGCTTTGGCCAGAAATGGAACAATCACTTTAATTATGCACTTGTTAAGCATGTTATACATGAAAGAATTAAATCAGCTTTGGCCAGATATTAAGACTTTCACGTTTGTTATGCACACTTAACATAGCTTTCGTAATACTTGAACGATAAGTAGATGTATCAAATCAGCTTTGGCCAGAAATGATACATCAGAAGCTCATTCAAGTTAAGCTATTTTGGTTTTGTAAAGCATTATCTGATTCTGATTATTTAACTAAGTATTTACAAAACCAATCATTTAATAGCAAACCACCTGTTAGCGTGGATCGAACTGCTTAATAAAGTGATGGGATTTCGGATAAGTCTTGGCACTTTATGAACACTCATGATTCCGGATGAATCATGTCTTGGATTCATCCGAGATGAATGATTTCGAATCATCTCGGACTGTCCGAGATGAGTGATTTCGAATCATCTCGGACTGTCCGAGATGAGTGATTTCGAATGATTTCGGATGTGTTCAAGACGTGTAAGTCGGATGATTTCGGATGATTTCGGATGTGTCCAAGACGAACGATTGCGGATGATTCCGTGATGATGATGCTTAGTCCGAAATGATCCGTGATGGTCCGAAATGGACGCTTAGTCCGAAATGATCCGTGATGGTCCGTAATGATCAGCCAGATGTTGATCCGTAATGGACGCTTAGTCCGAAATGATTAGTCCGAAATGGTCCGTGATGGTCCGTAATGATCATCTGAAATGTGTTCCACAAGCTGTAAAATCCTTAATTTAGGCAGTTAATAACTGATAAGACTGAAATCCGAAATCTTAGGGATTATGGGATTAAGTTTCTTGTTTAATTGCTAATTATATTTATCTGTTGATTTCGAAAATATATCCATTAATAAAATAACATGTTTCGAAAATTCTAATTTGATAAAAATAAATCAAACAGGACAAACACCCAAAAATCCTAAATCCATTCCAAAACTAAGGGAATTTTTCGAATTTAATCATGAACTTATGATGAACCCTAAATCAAAATATTCAAACATTCATCCGAAATCTTGAACTTATTACACATTTAAACATGTTTCTCAAACTGTTGATTTCGGAATAGTTATAATGAATGAATATATGATCCGAGATGATATTTCGGATGACAGAAAACGGATTTTATTATGGTTTTCAATTTCTGTTTTCCAGTTTTATTCCAGATTTACGGATACAAAACATAACCGACTAATCAACATATGCTCTGATACCACATGTTGATCGGTTCTGTTTAGGCGTGAGGGAAAACATGAAAAACATACATGTCACAGCAGACAGTGCAGTAGAGAATCTAGTGACGGAAGAAGCCATGGAGTTCGACATCTTTGTCAAGGTGATCTGGTTCCTCCTTAGGGTGCTGACTGATGATGGTAATGATTAAACAGAATAGGGGATTCAGTATGGAGAAGAGGTCGATGATGTTATGATTATTAGGTTATGTCTAAGTGTGTAACTGTGTAACCCTTTAACCTCTACATAACTCTCCTTATATAAGCACGCAGGAGGAAACCTAATTAGTTAATAAGGGTAATATGGTCCATCAACAATTACCAACTAATTATTTAATAGGTTGTTACATATTTTGATCTATATTATGTAAATGATTATAATGGCTAGTAGATTAAATATTAAGGGTGGAGATACAATAGGAAGTTTATTTGGCTAGGAAGGCTAGGAAGTGATCTTGACCATCCATTTAGTTAATCAATGGCTAAGATTAAATGAATGAAATTGAAGTAAAAAAAAAGAGGGGCGTGAGTTTGTTAGGGGCATTCTAGTCATTCCAGCACAATAGTTTCTCTCTCCTCCAATTCCCTCCCATTTTTTAAACGTTAATAATTTTTTCATACGACATTATTTTTTTTTTTATAAAAATTGCACCAAAAAAATGAGCGTTTTTTTATCTTTAAAACGAGTATACTATTGCTATATTTTCGATTTTTTTTTTGAAAACCCAGTTGAGTAAAACGCAATGGAGAAAACCCAGTCGCGTAAAACGCAATGAAAAAAAAAAACAATGACTTTTTCTAAAACGCAACGCACCAAAAACACAAAAAAAATGTCTTATTTCTAAAACGCAATGACCATAAAACACAAATAAATGTCTTATTTCTAAAACGCAATGTACTGAATGTGTTTTACCTAAAACGCAATGCACCCAAAACACTTAAAAATGTCTTATTTCTAAAACACAATGGCCAGAAAACGCTTAAAAATGTCTTATTTCTAAAACGCAATGGCCAGAAAACACTTAAAAATGTCTTATTTCTAAAACGCAATGGCCAGAAAACACTTAAAAATGTCTTATTTCTAAAACGCAATGCCTAGAAAACACATAAAAATGTCTTATTTCTAAAACGCAATGGCCTAAAAACACAAAAGAAACTGTTCTCTCTAAAACGCAATGAACTGAATACACATAAAAATGTGTTTACCTAAAACGCAATGAGTAAAAACACTTCAAAAATGTTTTATTTCTAAAACGCAATGACCAGAAACTGTTGTTCACAGAACCAAAAACTGTTGTTCACAGAACCAGAATCTAACTAAAACGCAATGACCAGAACCTGTTGTTTACAGAACCAGAAACACTGTCTACGAATGCAGTTTTCCAGAGGCAATTTACAGAAAATTAATTTTTCTGATGCATTTTTATTACAGAACCAGAAACACTGTCTACGAATGCAGTTTTCCACCAGCTCAACCCCAGCCAGGGGCTGCCGCCCCTGGGACCCCGCTACCAGGGGCGCTGCCCCCGGACCTCTGCTAAGATCGTAAAACGCAATGACTAAATCAAAAACCCAGATCGTAAAAATGAAATTAAAGAATTTCTTACATGGATCGAAGTGATTTCTTCAACAATTGACGAAGTTTGAATGATAGAAACACTTATCAGCGCTCAAATCGAACGAATCGAGTGATTATCTCCAAAATCACCCGAAAAAAACAAGATTTTTTTATGAAATTGAACTGAGTTTTCTTCAAAAAAACTGAAGAACACGTTGATCGGGTGTTTGAATCATTGATTTGTGATGAAAATCGCACTATAATGTAGTGATTATTGAGATAGAAAGTGAAGAAATGGTTGAAGATAGTGGGTTTTGAAAATGGTGGGTTTTGAAGTTACTGGGTTTTGAAAAGGAAGAAGAAAGAGTTGGATTGACTAAAATACCCTTCCTCTTTATTTTAAATATTGCCACATGTCCTAATCCTATTGCTTCCTACACTTCCTAGCCAAAATAAACTTCCTATTTGATCTTTTCCCTAAATATTAATACATAATATATTTAATCTTACACGTCTTACCTAAGACTAAAACTTATACGAGTAAACGAGTCAGCTCGGCTCGGCTCGGTTTGTAAACGAGCCGAGCTCGAGCTTGGCCTGGCTCGGCTCGTGAGCTGGCTCGATAAGGTTTACATCCTTCATTTTTTTTGTCACACATCGCTTAGAAAACAAAAACTAAGAGAGTATCTTCTCTATAAAAGAAGGTAAAGACAATGTACTAAGTGAATTAACTATTTATACTTGCATATTTAGCCATATGGTTAAATTAAATGACAATTATGGCGCTTAGTCTACGAGGAAATTCATTTTAAGGGCTTTTTAAGTAATAAGTTTTGTGGTTCTTTGTTAGTTCGAACTAGATCGAGCCAAGCCAAGCTAGCTCGAATTATAATTGAGTCGAGCTCGAGCCTCAAATCTCAGCTCAATTTGAAATTCGAGTTCGATCCGAGCCAGCTCGGATCGAGTTCGAGCCGAGCTCGAGCTGGGTCTAGCTCGGCTTGGCTCGTTTACAGCCCTAATACGAGTCAGCTTGATTCGGTGACCATCAACTTAGTGGCGAAGCTTGACGTTTTCGACAGGGGGGTCGAAAACGCATATAGAAAAAAATTTCTATAGAACCGGAGGATCGAAAACGTATATACCCAAAAATTTCTATATGAAAACTACATATATAATACTACCGAGCGAAAAGTTCGGGGTGTCGGGCACCCCTCCCGGCCTCTTCAAAGCTACGCCAATGCATCAACTATTTTGTACTCAAGTGGCTAATCATACACATGATAAGATTGGATATGAGATGCCATACGCCTTACGTATTAAATTATAACACTATTACACACGCCACTTCACCATCTCGTGAGCACACTATCAAATCTCCACCTACTTCGTGATTTAGGGATATTAATCCATCTATCATCCCCCAAAAATCACTGAACAAACCTAAAATTACTTCAATTTTGTGAAATTGAATTGAAATAAATTGATATGCAAAAGGTTAATGGTTGTGCTGGAGAATGTTGGAGTGGATTTGTTGGATGTTTAGTAAGAAGAAAGCAGGTTGATCCAACTGTCGCTAAAGCCGAGGGTTTCCAGTTGGCAAAACGGTTATCCGTTATTGATTTAATCGCTATTGGTAAGTTATTCATCAGTTTACGTAGGATGTTAGGGTTTGTGTTGATTCAAATTGTATACTTGTGAGTACTGATGTTATTGACACTGTTCACAAGTTTGTTTATGTTGTTGTTGATTTGTAGATTGTTATATTAATGTGTATATGTGGTTATGTATGTGTTGGTGATGTGAGTGAGGATATGATGGTTTTGTTTAACTTGAATCGACATTCGCTAGGTGATTGTGATTACTGATGTTATTGATTTTGTTCATAAGGTTTCTTTATGTTGACTGTGTTGGATGATACATGTTGCTGATGTGTATATATGTGTGTATATGTGATTATGTATGTGTTAATGATGTGAGTGAAGGTATGATTGTTTTGTTGAACTTGAAACGACATTCGTCAGTTGTTGGAGGAACGGTTGCGATTTTTACAAGGTTTGTTTATGTTGACTGTGTTGGATGATATATCTATATTGCTGATGTGTGTGTTTATGTGTATGTGAGTGAGGGTGTGGTGGTCTTGTTGAACTTGAAACGGCATTCGTTAGGTGTTGGAGATTGCGATTACTGATATTGATTTTGCTCATAAGGTTCCTTTATGTTGATTGTATTGGAGGATGGATATATGTTGTTGATGTGTATATTGTTGTATTAATGTGTATATGTGATTATGTATGTGTTAGTGATGTGAGTGAGGGTATGCTGGTTTTGTTAACCTTGAAACGGTATTCAGTAGGTGTTGGAGCAACGATTGCGATTACTGATGTTATTAATTCGTTCATAAGGTTCGTTTGTGTTGACCGTGCTGGATGATATATGTTGCTGATGTGTGTATGTGATTATGTATGTGTTAGTGATGTGAGTGAGGGTGTTATGGTTTTGTTTAACTTGAAACAACAGTTGTAATGATTGCTATTACTGATGTTGATTTTGTTCATAAGGTATTAAGGTTCCTTTATGTTGACTGTATTGGATGATATATATATTGTTGATGTGTGTATATATACGTGTATGTGTGATTATGTATGTGTTAGTGATGTGAGTGAGGGTATGATGGTTTCGTTGAACTTGAAACGACATTCGTTAGGTGTTGGAGCAACGATTGCCATTACTGGTGTTATTGATTTTGTTCATAAGGTTCCTTTATGTTGACTGTATTTGAGGATATATATTGCTGATGTTTGTATGTAATTATGTATGTGTTAGTGATGGGAGTGAGGGTATAATGCTACAATTTAACTTGATATGATATTTGTTAGGTGTTGGAGCAACGATTGGAGCGGGAGTTTATATTCTTGTTGGAACAGTTGCTAAAGAGCAAACAGGTCCTGCTATCACAATATCATTTCTCATTGCTGGAATAGCTGCTGGTCTTTCGGCGTTATGTTATGCAGAACTCGCTTGTCGTTGTCCGTCTGCTGGGAGTGCGTATCATTATTCGTACTTGTGTGTTGGGGAAGGGTAAGGTTATATGTTGTAATCTTTCAAGGTCTTTAAAAGATCACTCTGTTCTTCACATTATTTATAGCCACAATAAGTTCATATGAATTGCTATACGTTTTCTTTCTTGAACATGATATATGCTAATTCATTTTTTTTTTGCAAATGGACATTCTATTGCCTTAATATCAGTGTTGCTTGGCTGATTGGTTGGTCGCTGATACTGGAATATTCACTTGGTGGAGCAGCTGTGGCTCGTGGCATATCCCCAAATATGGTGCACTTCATTTGCTTTCTCTTTATGATATTGTATGTGTGTATATATACATATATGTGTGTAATCATGCTCAAATAAGAACTCAAAGATACGTAGAAGTTGTTAGCAATAAATCATATTTTTAATCTGAACCATATCGGTCCACAGTTCACCAAATTTGCAATTCTATGTTGATAATTTTTTTAAGCATTAAAGTTGGCAAATTCACAATTTTATATGTGCACATATGTGTATCGAGGTCTCGTCCAGATGCACACATAAATATGTATATATGTGGACTTTCTCCAATGAAGAGTGCATCAAGATTCTATCAAACGCTTCAACAGAGATATATAATTGTAACTTTGTGATTTCTTCCCCGGCTTATATAATTCCAAATTTCCAATTTAAATTTATATTAGTTCTTACTAATATTTGACTTATTATCATCATTACTATTTTTGTGGGTGTGTATATATATATATGTTTGTGTGTGTATATATATCTAATTCCAATATTCTTTCATGATGAACAGGCCTTGTTTTTTGGAGGTCAAGACGGTCTGCCTGCTATTTTAGGTCGTCCAACCGTTCTCGGTATTGTAGTTGATCCTTCTGCAGCTATTCTGGTCTTCGTTATGACCGCACTACTGTGCACTGGAATCAAAGAGGTACTCTTGGTATCTTATATCTTCTTGAAAGTTAAATGTATATAATTTTTTTCCTATTGGTTTTTACATTAATTAATACTTGTTTTTTTAGAGTTCATTGGCACAAGGCGTAATTACAACAATAAATGTTGCAGCCTTGCTTTTCATCATAGTAGCGGGTGGATACGTAGGTTTCAAGACTCAATGGGCTGGATATAGTATTCCTGGCGGGTAATATACTGATTTTTATTTCTGTAATTTAAAGTATTTATAATACCTTAAAAGAAAGACCCATTCTACCCCTAAACTTTGTGATAATGTCAAAAGTAACCCTCAACTTTATAAATGTCACTTTGACCCCCTCAAGTTTCTAAAGTTTCGAGTTTACCCTAAAACTACTTTCTTACGTTTTTTTTGTACGTGTCGGTATAAATTCGAGTTCGTCAACGCCTTAACGTAAATTTTGTTTGGAAACGAGTCGGGTCAATTATAAAATGTTTTATTTTTGTGTAAGTTTTGAGTTGGACTTCATTTTGAGGTAATTTTGTTTGGAAACAAATTGGGTCAAATATAATACGTTTTCATTTGACGGTATAAATTTGAGTTACTACACGTTTCGACGTAAATTTAGTTCGAAAACGAGTCGGGTCAATTGTAGTCAATACTTTTTCACGCCGCGTACGACGCCAACGCACGTGTTTATTTTATGTGCGTTTTGAGTTGGTCTACGTTTCGACGTAAATTTTGTTTGGAAGCAAATCAGGTCAAATATAGCATATTTTCATTCAAGGGTGTGAATTCGGATTACTCTAGGTTTCAAAACGTAAATTTAGTTCGGAAACGAGTCGGTTGATTGTAGTCTATAATTTATCACGTCGTGTACAGCGCCGCCGCAACGCGTGACACGTAAAATAACCACTTATTTACTAAATCACAAAAGCATTCCTTCAGGTATCTCCCTTTTGGAGTTAACGGCGTACTTGCTGGGTCTGCAACTTGCTTTTTCTCATATGTCGGTTTTGATGCAGTAACTAGCACTGCCGAAGAGGTAACTATTGTGTGTCATTCTACTTTAATAATATGTTAATATTAATTTCATTCTGTAATTACAGGTGGTGAATCCTCAAAGAGATTTACCTATCGGTATTGGTGTATCATTGCTTACATGTTGTGTGTTATATATGCTTGTGGCTGCCGTTGTGATCGGCTTGGTTCCATATTCTGCATTGGACCCGGACACCCCTATCGCATCGGCTTTTGCTAGTTATGGGATGAATTGGGCAGTGTAAGCATGCACTTCTGTTTGATTTATCAAAACTGCATTATATCTTACTTTATTTAAACTATTTTTTACAACATTACCCAATTGCAGATATATTGTAACAATTGGAGCGGTTACAGCTCTTTGTGCTGCATTAATCGGTGGAATTCTTCCACAGGTCTGTATCAGTTGTTTCTTTTGGCAAATATATACATACACACATATTCTATTTTGTGTTTTGCTTAATTTCTGGTTTTTAAACCATCATTTATAGGGCTAATGTGATAACCAACTATTGTCTGATTTTTGTTTTGTGTAACTATCTTTGTTTTCACCCATAAGAAAGTTACTTTCAGGAGATATGAAAAAAAAAACTCTCCAATTTTCAAACACATTGATTCAACCTGACCCAGTTACCTGTTCAAATATGACGTGGCAGTCGACTGTTTGGTACCTTTGACCATGTTGACTTTTTCCTGACTTGGAGCCTGAAAATCCATTAACTTAGAAGATTACCCTAATGAATACTTTTGTCGAAGTTTGAAACTTTAGTGTGTTACCCAAAACAGGAATGAGATCAAAGTTGGTTACTCTTTATGCAATTGGTGATATTAAAAAACAGTCGATTAACCTTCTGGGCTTTTTTTTCATATAGTTGTATTTTCTTGCCTTTTTCAGCCGCGAATCCTTATGGCAATGGCCAGGGATGGTTTACTACCATCTTTCTTTTCGGATATAAATAAAACAACCCATGTCCCCGTCAAGAGTACAATTGCAACCGGAGTCTTTATTGCATCGCTGGCGTTTTCTATGAATGTTGACCAATTAGCAGGCATGGTTAGTTAAAACTGTTTCTTAACAGTACTACAAATAATCGAAGTAACACGGTAATTGCTAGACATTATATCACTTGTTCTTGCAGGTTAGTGTGGGTACACTGTTGGCATTTACCGCAGTAGCAGTTTCAATCTTAATACTCCGATATATTCCTCCGGATATCACCATCGTCCAATCACCAAACACTGAATCAACTGATTTGGTCTCGTCAGAATTCAATAACGATATTACAGATATTTGTACTGAAGATTGTGGGGCCCGTTATCATACTCAAAAAAGGTGTAGCCAATGTATGCTTCAATTCTCATATTGTCTTTCCTTTTACTCTTTTAGGTATCTCTTAAAAACATATCACAAAATTCTTTTCTTCCTCTTTATCTTTACGTTTATATTTTTATTATATTATTATCTGTCTAATAATTTCTTTCTATTTTATTGCAAAGATGGACTTGAAGCAAGAAGACGAAAGATGGCTGCTTGGAGCATAGCAGTTGTTTGTGTAGGCGTGCTTGTGCTTGCATTTGCTGCTTCAATTAAAAACATACCCATGTATGTATGTCAATAACATATGTATGTTATAAATTTGAAGTTGATTATTCTTTTTGCAACATATATAACTGACTTGAATATCTTCAGTGTTCCTAGCTTCATATTGTGTGGGCTAGGAGGAGCTGCTATATTATCAGGTTTGACTGTGTTGACCTGCATAGATCAGGATGATGCTAGGCTCACCTTTGGAGAAACAGGAGGTATATCTTATCTTTTAATGTCAAACTTTTTGCGTATGTGGTATGTGATGACGGCCTTACACGTAAAATCAGTTAAAAATGAGGTTCGTCGCAAAAATCAATAATTAACTGTTAGTTTCTCTTGTATGCCTAGTTTGATGTTCACCTTATATACTTTTAAGTTTTAATCCCGTCTCAAATGGGGAGCCTGTTCGGTTATGGATATCTAATATTCATAGCATTATAAATTACTTTTTTTTCAGGTTTCGTCTGCCCATTTGTGCCGTTCTTGCCTGTTGCATGTATTCTCGTGAATACCTATCTTCTTATTAATCTCGGGTAAGTGGGTCCTACATACGGAGACATGTTTTTTTAAACACAGCAACATTCTTTTGTGTCATACTAAAAGTATAACATTTTTAAACATGCAGAGTCGATACATGGATCCGAGTGTCGGTGTGGCTGGTGATTGGTGTATTAGTCTACTTATTCTATGGAAGGAAACATAGCTTACTAGTAGATGCTGTGTACATGCCAATAATGCTTGAAAAAGAACCCGAAATTCATGAAATTATTTCTTAGCATTCTTTGTACAACTTACAATGTGCCCGTGTTTTTTCGAATTTTGTTCAAAGCTATGTTAGTATTTATTGTTGTAATCTGTGTGTTAGCTAGAAGCCCTCTTCATCAATTGGTGGAGGAAAAAGTCATGTTTCTCGTGAACTAGATCGCCCATATTGTTCATGAGCCTGTGGTTCGCCGAAAATTGGTAGCTTTGATCCCCATTCATTGATTCCAATTGTTACAAAGTTTTGATAAAGATCAAGGAACAACCCATTCATTGTGTTACCTTGGACTTGATAATAAACATATGTAAGATCACTTTTGAGAATATATGTTATGATTTTTTTACTGCAAGTGGTTGAAAATGTATGGTTGGGTCACATCTAAACCTTGTCCTTAGCCAATTTCGGCTGTGGTGAAGTAAGGTTTGCCTTCACGCATCGAATAAGGATAACGAAACATGTTTCCATCCTCTTCATATGGTTATGTTTCCAAGTTCTTGTTGCAAAATCCAGGTTAGAACCCCTATAATATATTGCTATTTGCTTCCCAACCAGTGTATGAATAATGGCTTGAATCGTTTAGGGTACTAGATCCCAACATTCGTTTTGTGAGTAATACATATTAAACTGACCTCGATATCGCCACTTAGGGGCAGTGTTTTCATAAAAAAAAAACGGTTCAAGGACCCTCACCTGTAAATGCCCCAAGGTAACCAATGTCGATCAAGGTTTATCTCATTGGTAGGAAAAGCTTATGTACCTCCAAGTAGTTGAGCTAGCGGATGACAGGTAGTTGAACTACGAAGTATAGTGGACAACCAAGACAAATGTCTTGTTCATTCGCGAATTTTAAACTTAGTTTTTGGTAAAATCTAGGGGGTCGGATTCTCAAAATCCAATATTTTACACTACATAAAAGTTTTCTTCGGAAATTTTCAGTAATACTTACACTACGAAGCGAAAAAGGTGTGCATGAAAAGATCCACCCCTGGTCTTGTTATTGCCAAGACACTAATAGAAGCATCCACGACCTTAGCCGACCTTGGGGTATACCTTTGGGAAAGGGAGTTTGGGAGCTAGGTGGTCTCATGGGATGATGGGACACACTGTGTCACCCTCCTAATCTCCCACACCTTCCGGGAGCCTTGGGCCTCCGTCAGAATCATCCCAACACTCCTCTCCCTCCTTTTTTATTTAATTTTAAATGTTTAAAATAATACAAATTATATAAAAAAAAACGGCGTGGGATCATAGATGAGTAAAACATAGGTTTAGGTTCTGGTGTAGAGGCCAGGAATGGGAGGAGATTCTGATGTGGTGCTGAGCAAGTAGTCTGGGAGCTAGGATAGGTGTAAGAGGGGTCTTATAGTACAGGTTGTTGTCCAGTTAAGTAAGAAGTGACCATGCCAGTATGCCACAACATTTGAGGTTTCCATGAACTTTCAAGACACGCAACCAATGGCGGCCCCACTTTTTTTACAGGGGCCGGAAATTTTTGGGTCACTTATCTATTACTATTTAATAACTATTATCGTTCCGGTTAGGGGCGGGTTATACAAAAAAATGGTAATGAAACTAAATTTTATATAGTCAATAAAAAGCATAATGAAAATCTAATACACTTAAAGTTGTCCTCTACAAGTATTCATTTTCAAAAACGGACATGACACTGAACCGGACGCGTTATTGGTCCACCAAGCAAACTGGTTGTCTCAGATTAAGAGACCTCGTGACGTCGTATTTATATACTCTTAAATACATATGTCGTGTCAAAAGCCACCGACCACCACTTATAGTCTTATATATATTTTGGTGTGTTACTTGAGTTTGGTATTCGATCCTACATTTTTTTCTTCTTTTTTCCTTTAATTTGTTTTTTAGTTTAAATTACTTTATTAAATTATTAGGTTGTAACGTGGGTAAAAAATGAATTCGTGTTTCGTAATGATAGTATTACAACTTGATTTTTTTTCATAACTTTCAATTTTTTATCCTACGTTTCAGTTTCCATAACAGAACTTACTCAACTTCATACGCTTCTCTTTAATTGCCTAGCCACATCGACTTCACGACCGTAACCAAATTCGCAACAATGTTTCGACATTGGTTTTGAAGTTTGCAAATGTGCCCTTTAACACGTTAATGTCATTGTAAGGCCTCGCCACAACCCACGAGAGGTAATTAGCTTCTTTCGTTTAAAATACTTTTTAAATTTTATAAAGTCGTAACGTGTGAGGCATAATATGGTTTTAACAAGTTTTCTTATATGTACTTAAGCATGTTAATGTCACAGTCGCAATGAGTGTAACGCATTTCCCAAACGCGCCGCTACATGCGGTCCTGCCGCAACTTTGATCCAACCGCAATGCTTATATATGTTACTTGAGTTAAATCGAATACGTTGAAACATGTTTTTTCATATAGTTAACGCATCACATAATGTTTGGGCTTATCCATACGATTTTTGTAACATGCATTTTCGTGATACCTTGAGGGTTTAGGAATAATCTGTTAAAAACAATCAAATAGTGAAAGTATGTTGCTATGAATAAGGAAGTTGTGGTTTGAAGGTCGCTACAAACATGTTTTTTACCAAGAAATTGGTTTTACACGAGTGATTTACGATATCGATAGAAATCTAAGTTGATGTCTCTAGTTTTATGACCTCCAGAGGAAAATTAGTTGTTGTTGATAATCATAACCTACCATGGATGATCATGGGGAAAGTTTTCATACAAGATTTCTAAAGGAGAATCTAGTAATGAGATAATCTCATTAATGAGATAATCTCATTGGTAGGGAAGGCTTACGTACCTCTCAAGTAGTTAGCTAGCGAATATAGCGGATGACAAGTAGTTGAACTAGAGAGTGTGATTGTGATTGTGACAGTGACAGTGACACATGATATTTTTTGAAATCATTTATTATAATGAGGGTTAATTTAGGGCTGCAAACGAATCGAACAAACATGAACATGCCCTTGTTCATGTTCGTTAGTTGAGAAATATATGTGTTCATGAACACTTATCGAACGAGATTTTATGTTTGTGTTCGTTTGTTAAGGAAATGAACTTGTTCGTGTTTGTTTGTTAATTTTAGGCAACGAACGAAAACCAACATTGATAAACACAAATTGATGTTCATGAACACAAATGGAAACAAACGAACACAAACAAGAGTTCATGAACAGAATATATAATACACTGACACTTATTAAATATTTTATTTGTCGAAATTTTGAAGTATTTAAATAAAATATAAAGACAAAAGACACTAATGAACTATCAAACACAAATGAACATGCACCTGAACGTTCACGAACATAAATAAACGAAGGCGACCTATGTTCATGTTCATTCATTTAACTAAACGAACAAAAATTCTTGTTCGTATTTGTTTGTTTAATAAACGAACAAACACAATCGAACTTTCCGTCGAACATTTCACGAACTGTTCACCGAACGTTTGATTTGTTTGCAGCCATAAGGATTAACTTATTACTTAATGAACAAAAACAAAACAAGTCACTAAAACTAAGGGGCTGTTTGGCTAAGCTTAATTTTTTGACTTATTTACTTATTTGCTTTTTGAAAAGTTAAAAGGTGTTTGGGTTAGCTTATTATGTGAGAGGAATAAGTAAATAAGTCATTCCATTATGACTTATTTGCTTTTCAAATAAGCAAATAAGTAAATAAGTCAAAAAAATTAGCTTAGCCAAACAGCCCCTAAACATCAACCACAAGCCCAAGGGCTATTCATACCATTTTCTCTTTGTACAAGGACACAAATTGAAAACTCATATTTGTCTTCTTTTTAACACAAAATTAGGGTCCTTCTGTAAATTCCGATAGTGAAGGGACGGTATCAGCTTTCACCGTCGCAAACCTTAAACCCTAAACCTCTCACGCCGCCGTCAACCACCGTGTTCTCACCGGCAGCATGGAGCGATCTCAGAAATCTCACAGGTCTCGTCAATCCGGCCCCTCCGCCAAGAAGAAATCCGCTACTGATAAGAAGAAACGCGATATCACCGAAGAGAAGAAGCAAAACCCTAAGGTTTTATAATATTTCATCTGTTTATTCGTTGTTTTATTATCTGCTATTGATTCTGTTGAAATTTGGCACTAGTGTTAGCATTTTTTTTTTTTTTTTGTAAATAAGTTATGTGTTGTATTGCTGTTGGTGAATTTGTACCAAATTTTAAAGTTGAAAGTAGCTCGTAAAGACTTTTTGAGTTCGATTTTGAAGCTGAAAGTCAAAGTAGCAAATATGATTGTAGTGTTAGTCAAATATTTTCATTACATGTAGAAATTGTTATGGTCTGTTATTGATTCTGTTGAAATTCGGTACTAGTTTTAGCAGATTTTGTAAATATGTTATGTGTTGTATTGCTGTTGGTGAATTTGTACCAATTTGGAAGTTGAAAGTAGCTCGTATTACGCTCTTCTGTTTATTGGATGTCTCATTATCTGTAGAAGTTGTTATCGTCTGTTGTTGATTCAGTTGAGATTTGGCATTAATGTTAGAAGATTTTATAAAAAAAAGTTATGTGTTGTATTGCTGTTGGTGAATTTGTATCTATTTTGAAGTTGAAAGTAGACTGTATTACATTCTTCTGTTTATTGGTTGCTTCATTATCCGGAGAAGTTGTTATCGTCTGTTATTGATTCCGTTAATGTTAGAAGGTATTGTATTGCTGTTGGTGATTTTGTATCTATTTTGAAGTTGGAAGTAGCTCATGTTACACTCTAAAAGTTCGATTTCAAAGTTGAAAGCAGTATATGTGATTGTAGTTGTAGACTGTAGTCAAATCTTAATACTACAAGTTTAAAAGTAGTGACAATATTTGATATGATATGCAGGCGTTTGCTTTCAATTCGACAGTGAAAGCTAAGCGTCTACAGTCGCGTGCTACCGAGAAAGAACAACGCCGGTTACACATCCCGACCATTGATCGTACCACAGGGGAACCTGCTCCTTATGTTATAGTTGTGCATGGCCCTCCTCAGGTTCGTATCAAACTAAATTTATAATCAACTGAATGTAATTGAATATATTGAATTTCGAGTGTAACTAACCGTAAATATAAAATATGCATGTTAGGTTGGGAAGTCTCTACTTATAAAGTCTCTTATTAAGCACTACACCAAGCATAACATATCAGAAGTAAAAGGTCCAATTACTATCGTATCGGGTATGTGTATTAGAAACTATATATATTTGTTTTCTTCACAACAAAGTTTGAGACACAAGTGCACAACTTCTTTATTTCACAATAGGCAAGCAAAGGCGACTGCAGTTTATCGAGTGCCCAAACGATATCAATGGGATGATTGATGCCGCTAAATATGCTGATCTTGCACTGCTGCTTATTGATGGAAGCTATGGTTTTGAAATGGTGAGTTTTGTGTTTTAGAATATTACTAATTTTTATAGTTCTTTGAAATGTGCAGCTTTAATTTGATGTCAAATTCATTTTGCAGGAGACGTTTGAGTTCCTTAACATAATGCAAGTTCATGGATTTCCCAAGGTTATGGGCGTGCTTACACATCTTGATAAATTTAAGGATGTTAAGAAACTTAAAAAGACAAAGCAGAGACTTAAGCATCGGTTCTGGACTGAGATTTATGATGGAGCCAAATTGTTTTATTTATCTGGTCTAATTCATGGAAAGTAAGTGTCTTAATGCTTGTTTATATGTTTTTTATTTTAATTAAACTTTAGATGGCGATTTAGATTCTTTTACATTTTAACTGGTCGATTTAGCCATTTAGGTCATGCTTATCCTAACTGGTAATTCAAAACAATTTAGCTAAATCAGAACGTGTCAAAGGGGTCGAAGTGGTCGATAGTTGCTTTATTATAGTTTATTTTAACGAATAGAACTTGAATCCTTCTATATCATTTTACCAAAAATTATTGAAGTTGTATAATTCTTGCAATCATATTTTAGCACACCAGTTATTCACAAGATATCTATAAGATTTGGACTAATAGTATTTTGGGTAAACCCGACCTGTCTCAACCCATACAAGTCAACCCCTTTTTTGTTGACCCATTATCAACCTGTCTCGTTAGGGGTCTGCACGGGGCGGTTCGGTTTTGGGCCTCAATCATAACCATAACCAAAATGTTCTGTTAATGGGTTCTCTTAAGTCTTAACCGATCAGTTTAGACTTTAAATGTTCAGATTCTTTAGCAATGTGGGATTGAGAAACAAGTATGTGGTGTATGTATATGATATATATGTCTGTTATATATGTGTGTTCTGTATAATTGTATGCATATTGCATAACTGTTGACCATCAAGTATGTATGCGTGTGTTATAACAACTAAAAATTCGAACTTGTTGAACTTAATCGTATTGTTCTTATGACAAACGGGTCAGTGATATAAGAGTCTCTTTAGTTTTCTTAACCATACCCAAAACCGACCCACTATTTTCCGGTGAATCACCTATTGCTTAACCAAACCGTCTGTTAATTGCGCGGTTCGATTAATTCGTATCGGTTAAGTCGGTTAATTTGGTTATGGTTTGGTTAACTCAGTTATTTTGCTCACCCCTACGTTTGATCCACCCACTTGCTATGAGTTGATAGACACTTATGTAACATTATTTTCATACGTAAACAGGTACGTCAAACGGGAGATTCATAATCTTGCAAGGTTCATTTCTGTTATGAAGTTTCATCCTCTTTCTTGGAGAACATCTCATCCATACATATTAGTAGATCGTTTTGAAGACATCACGCCTCAAGATAAAATCTCCACAAATAAAAAGTGTGATAGAAACGTGACATTATACGGTTATTTGCGTGGCTGCAACATGAAGAAAGGAACTAAAGTGCATATCGCTGGTGTTGGAGATCATAATGTAGCGGGCCTAACGGGCCTAGCTGACCCGTGCCCGTTACCTTCAGCAGCAAAAAAGAAGGGTTTACGTGACAAAGAGAAGCTGTTTTATGCACCTATGTCGGGAATAGGGGATTTATTATACGATAAATATGCTGTTTACGTAGACATTAATGATCATCTAGTGCAATATTCTAAAGTTGATGATGATGATACTTCACGAAAAGGTTCTTACCTTTACCTTTTTACCTTAATATTTTATTAAATAGAGTAAAATGTCAATTTCATCCCTGAGGTTTGGCCAGTTTTGCGATATTTGTCCAAAGGTTTGTTTTTCTGCATCTGGATAAAAAAGATTTGAAATCTTGCGATTTTCATCCAGCTCGTTAACTCCATTTATTTTTCTCCGTTAAGTAAGGGGTATTTCTGTCTTTTTTTGTTAACTTAAAGGGCAATTTGGTCTTTTTCAATGGTATGCAGTCTTTTTACATAAAGTGAAAAAGACTGAATTGCCCTTTAAGTTAACAAAAAAGACGAAAATACCCCTGAATTAACTGAGAAAAATGGATGGAGTTAACGGGCTAGATGAAAATGACAGGATTTCAAACCATTTGAATCCAGATGCGGAAAAACAAACCTTTGGACGAAAGTCGCAAAACTGGCCAAACCTCAGGGACGAAAATGACATTTTACCCTTTATTAAACAAATAAGGTGTTTTGTATCGTGTACTGATGTATTGTTTGCAGGAACCGAGAAGGATGTAGGCGTGGATCTTGTGAAATCGCTTCATAACACAAAGTATACCGTTGATGAGAAGTTAAACAAAAGTTCTATAAACTTATTCAGTCAAAAAAGTTATAATTCAAAAGAAATTACGAACGGTGATGATGAAGATAATGATAAATTAATAGAACCTGTGGAGGAATTCGATACTGTTGATTCCGATGACGAAAGTGATGACTCAGCAGAGCCTGGAAGCCCTAAATCAAATAATCGTAACAAGACACTTGTGGAAAATAAGATTGAAGAAGAACGTGAGGTTCATGAGGGAAGGATTAGGAGAAAAGCCGTTTTCGGGAATGAAAGCGAGCTAGATGATCAAGAGGTATTGCTTGTGGTCTATGTTTGAATAAAGTAGTGATATTTCCTCGCGCTACGCAGTGGGAACTCGGTCGGTATCTGTTTTTTTTTTTTTTTTTAATGATACCGGCACTTGGTATAACAACCTAAATTCGAGAAATAAAGTCGTGATATGCCCCAAAGGATATCAAAACATGTTTTACATCCATCAAAAACAATAAAAACGAATACAGGTATCAGTTGCGATTATAGCAGTAACGTTACCAATGTTGTTCGGTTGGAATCGGTTTGTCAGGGTATATATAACTGTCAACAAAATTTATAACAGAATGTCGAGAACAAAAAAACTTTAACGAACACAAGTTATCAGACAAAAATCAGATTAGATGAAAATTAATTGGGCTTAAATGTATATTATTTATAGTGTAAGGTTAAACTTAAAGATAATAACAACGATAATAATAAGAATAATAATAAAATTTAATTAAAAGAAACGGTTGATGATAGTGTCTTGTTAAATAATTAGAAAATAATAAAAAAGTTTCAATCTAAAATATAAAGAGACAATAAAGTATAATATAATCACTGCCCCTTTCAAAATGTTATATAGTATAATATAATATAATATAATATATTAATATAATGATTTAGGGATGAGCTCGGTACTGGTACCGGGTACCGAAAATCGCCAAATATGGATACCGGTATCACACCGAACCGAAAATACCGGTACCGAAAACGCCAAAAAGTGGGTACCGAATCGGTACCGGTACCAAATACCAAACACTCATAATGTATCAGTTCTGTATGTTTTGGATTTTCCAGATTTTTTTTTCTCATGAAAATTGTACGTATTTGCAGGCCAGTGATGACGACGATGATGAGGAAACAGAGAATGATAACTCAAATTATGAATCATTGTCATCTGATGAAGAGGAAGAAGAAGAAGAAGATATAGAAGGTACACTTCAAATCTTTACTTATTTAAAGGTGTTCGTAACTTCGTATTACTGCAAAATAAAGCACAAGTTCTTATAAAATTCGGGTGATTTTTAACTGTAGAGAATATGGGAAATGCTTCAAAATGGAAAGAATCATTGGTTGAAAGGACGATATCAAGGAAAACCACTAATCTTATGCAACTTGTGTACGGGAAGTCCGAAACAAAACCAGATGATTCTTCTCATGAAGACATCGATGCTGATGCAAGCGATGAGGACGACGAGTTTTTCAAGCCCAAAAGTGAAGGAAATAAGGTTTAGCCTACTCGTATACTGTTTATTTATCAGATTTGGTTCTGATTAGGGGTGCTAAACAAGTCGTGTTTGCGGGTTGGCGTGTTTAACCTGATTCAAAAATTTTTGAGGAACCCAAAAATCGTGTCATACATATGAACCCGTACACGACCTGAATATTCGCGGGTTTACCCGAACATGACATGTTCAAGCTGATATTTTTTTGCAAATTCATATATTGAAAATTAAAATATTACTACTAAAAACACAAATGTATATAATACTATATTACTATTACATTTTAGTTGTAAAATCTTATGTGAATTTCTTTTTATAAGTTATAATTATGGCATAAAATACACACCCAGTTTAACTTGTGACATAAAACATATTTTTAAAAGATAAAATAATAATGGGTTAAACGGGTCAACCCGCCAACCCGACCGGGTTGACATGAACTCAACTAAACGGCTTCGCGGGCTCAACCTGAAACTGACCCGGACCCATTTAGACCAAACCCAAACCTGCAAATTTTATGTTAGGTTCGTGTCGTATTTTCAGGTCGTGTCAGAAATTCACACCCCTATTTCTAATATTTTCTTTGACGAGATATGTTTTGACCTTCGATTTTATCGTCCACGTTACAGAAATCTAGCAAGGGGTTGGAGGGAGATGAAGTAAATACCGACGATAGTTCAAAGTTCACCAACTATGCTAGCATAAAGGACTGGAAAGACGGAGAAATAATCGAAAGTATTCGTGACCGTTTCGTCACCGGTGATTGGTCAAAGGCTGCTCAACGAGGAAAAGCTGCTGATAACGACAATGATGATGGCGATGATGATGACGATGGTCCTGTTTTCGGTGAGTTTGAAGACTTGGAAACCGGTGAGAAACATGAAGGAGAGAAAACAGCGGATGCTAACAAGGAGACTGACGCTGTTGCTGAAGAACGGAGGCTTAAAAAGCTTGCACTTCGTGCAAAATTCGACGCTCAATATCCTTAAAACGATTCCATATTTCCATCATTGCATTTATGGTAGCAAACAGGTTTAGTCATTTTTAGTTCTGATTATTTTATTAATTAGGGTTCATTATAATCAGTTTCATACTAGCTGCAATATAACTGATTTTCAAAAGGCTTAATTAAAGTTTACTTATGTACGGTAGAGATGAGCTTGGTTACCGTACCGGTACTGAAAGTACCAATCCCGAAAATTGGGCACCGGTACAAAAAATGATTGGTACGGGACCGGTGCGCTACAGTATTTGAAGGTAAACATCGGTAAAATACCGGTACTGTACCGAACCGGTGCCGAGCCGAAAGTGCTGATCCCGAAAACGCCAAAAAGTGGGCACCGAATTAGTACCGTTAATGATTTGGTATGGTAATTTGATACCGGTTCAGCTTCGGCTTTAAACTTGTACCTACTTATTTACAGGTGTCTTTTTTAGTCACTTTATTTGCATATTTTCAATAATCTGAATTTGCCATACGCTGATTATCTGATTATTACCACTTCAAACAGTAGTCACATGCTGACTATTTTCAACTGCGTGTCTGTTACAACCAGTTGTTCGGTGAATTTGCCATACGCTGATTATCTGATTATTACCACTTCAAACAGTAGTCACATGCTGACTATTTTCAACTACATGTTTGTTACAACCAGTTGTTCGGTATCAACTAAGCACTTATAGAACACACAACGGTGCTGTGTTTTATACATGAAACAAATTGCTTTATTATAGAATATTATGCTTTTGTATCCTTAATTGCTTTATACATTCGACGGGTCTGAATCACCTGACGAGGATGATGACAAGAACCACAAAGGCAAGGATAAAGGTCAAGCTAACGAAGGCGGTTTTCTCGAGAAGGTAAAGTATTAATTATTAAATAATTACATTTACACATAATTTTCTATTATAATATTATTCATACTCATAGTTTTGGGTATTGCAGTTGAAGGAGGAAGCTGAACTTCAGAGGCAGAGAAATCTAGCGGAACTCAACGATCTAGACGAAGTCACACGGTTAGAGATTGAGGGTTACCGCACAGGAACATACCTCAGATTGGAGATCCATAATGTTCCTTATGAAATGGTTGATCATTTTGATCCCTTTCATCCGATTCTTGTCGGTGGAATCGGCCTCACGGAGGAAAACGTTGGATACATGCAGGTTAGTAGGAGTTTTATCATATGTTGAGTAAAATGCCATTTTCGTCCCTCATGTTTGGTCAGTTTGCGACTTTCATCCGAAGGTTTGTTTTACCGCATCTGGATCCAAAATGTTTGAAATCTTGCCGTTTTCATCCGGCTTGTTAACTCATTCCATTTTCCTGTTAAGTCAGGGGTATTTCCGTCTTTGTGTTAACTTAAAGCACAATTCGGTCTTTTCTATGGGTATTCGGTCTTTTTACATAAAGTGAAAAAGACCGAATTGCTTTTTAAGTTAACAAAAAAGAGGGAAATACCCCTGACTTGACGAAGAAAAATGAATAGAGCCAGATGAAAATGGCAAGATTTCAAACCTTTTGGATCCAGATGTGGAAAAACAAACCTTTGGACAAAAGTCGTAAAACTGGCCAAACCTTAGGGACGGAAATGTCATTTTACTTGTATTTGTTTCTAGTGAATAATCTTTTTGATGTAATTTGTTAATTCTCGTTTCACTTCTTTACATTACGAAATTCATTTTTTTCAGACGAGGTTTAAGCGACATCGATGGCATAAAAAGGTTCTAAAGAATAAAGATCCTATAATTGTTTCTATTGGTTGGAGACGATACCAAACTCTACCGGTTTACGCAATTGAAGATGTGAATGGTCGTCACCGCATGCTTAAATATACTCCCGAACACATGCATTGTCTTGCCATGTTTTGGGGCCCGCTTGCACCCCCAAACACTGGCGTTGTGGCTGTTCAAAATTTGTCCAACAATCAGGCGTCATTTAGGATCACAGCAACTGCAGTTGTACTGGAGTTCAATCACGCTGCAAAAATCGTTAAGAAAATAAAGCTAGTTGGGGAACCTTGCAAGATCTACAAAAAAACCGCGCTTATTAAAAAGATGTTCACTTCCGATCTTGAAGTAGCCCGGTTTGAGGGTGCATCTATCCGTACGGTTAGCGGAATCCGTGGGCAGGTCAAGAAGGTAAGTTTTTATTTCTCATAGAGTAAAATGCCATTTTCGTCCCCGAGGTTTGGTGAGTTTTGCAACTTTCCTCCAAAGGTTTGTTATTCTGCATATGGATCCAAAAGGTTCAAAATCTTGCCATTTTTATCCGGCTCGTTAACTCCATTAAGTGATAGGATTTTTTTCGTCTTTTTTGTTAACTTAAAGGGCAATTCGGTCTTTTTCACTTTATGTACAAGCATTTAGCATAATGTACAAGTATTCAAAATAGCCTTACTAATTAAAAAAGACGAAAACACCCCTAACTTAACGGAGAAAAATAGACGGAGTTAACAAGCTGAATGAAAATGGCAAGATTTCAAATCTTTTGAACCCAGATGTGGAAAAACAAACCTTTAGACAAAAGTCGCAAAACTGGCCAAACCTTGGGGACGACACGATTGATATGATTTTACTCAATGAGTGTTGTATTTTGTACAGGCTGGAAAGATCGAGCTTGGTAATAAGCCGAAAAAGATGGGAGGACAACCCGAAGAAGGAATCGCTCGGTGCACTTTCGAGGACAAAATTTTAATGAGCGATATTGTTTTCCTGCGTGCGTGGGCTCAAGTTGATGTACCGAGTTTCTACAATCCGTTGACTACTGCGTTACAACCACGCGGTGACACGTGGCGTGGTGTCAGAACAGTAGCGGAGTTGAGGCGTAGTTATAATATTCCTATTCCCGACAACAAAGATTCCCACTACAAGGTAATCAATGATAGAGTAAAGTACATGGATGGTTCTTTGGTTTACCAAATTTTTGGATTTGGCCCCCAACTTTCGAAAAGTATACAAATGGTCCCTATAGTTTGCAGTTTTTAACGTATTTAGTCCCTAGCTGTTTCCAAAAGTACATGGATAGTCCCTGTGGCTTGCAGTTTGTAACGCATTTAGTCCCCAACGTTGTTATGTTGGGGACTAAATATGTTACAAACTGCAAGCCACAGGACCATTCGCGCACTTTTAAAAAGCTAGGGACCAAATCTAAAATTTTGGTAAACTACAGGGACCATCCGTGTACTTTACTCTCAATGATATCTATATAATCTACATTTGTCTGTTGGTCACACAGTATGTATGCATAGATAGACGTTACATAAGCTCGTAAACTTAAAAACTCGTTTTGTATTATTATTATTATTCTGGCAGCCGATTGAAAGGCCATTAAAGAAGTTCAACCCGATCGTTGTTCCGAAATCATTGCAAAGTGCGCTTCCGTTCCGGTCAAAGCCCAAGGAAACAAAGTCGTCAAACAGGGACAAAAGAGCGGTCGTCCCTGAACCACATGAACGCGATGTTCATAAACTTGTTCAACATTTACAACTGATTAGGCACAACAAGGTATGGTTTTTGCTCATCATGGTCATTTGGTCAATGCTATACTCTAAGCCCTAAATAAGTAAACCTTACTTATGTTTGTGTATATGATCCGCAGTTGAAGCAGCAGAAACTAAAGAAACAGGAGCAGAAGAAGAAGCATGATGCAGAGAAAGCGAAGGAAGAGTTGGTTACGAAAAAACGTCAGAGAGAAGAAAGACGAGACAGATATCGTACACAAGACAAGCTACAGAAGAAGATGCGCAGAGAGTGAGTTGCGTATTATATTTTTTGTCGTGTTTACAACATTGGGATAAAATCAAATGAGGTTTTATTTTTATGGTTTATGCCAAGTTTTGATTTTGTTGAGTTAGATATGAAAGTTCAGTTGATGATATTTTCCTGTGTTACCTGGTTTTGTGGAGTCAAATTATTAAACACGGCCCATATATATTTATTCGTATTAAAACCCTTAATCTTGACATACTTAAAATCGTGTTGCCCGTTCCATGTTACCTAATTATCACCGTTCTTTTGAAAAGTAAATTCAAGCTATATTTCTATATTCTTTTGGATGGAATATTAATGAATTTCTTTATTTCCCAAGTATAGAAATTTATTATTTCTTACAAATTCAACCAAAAAAATGAAATCTTCCACTCTATTACCGTGACGGCGTGACACAAATGTCATCACTAATATTACCACAACAAAAGAAATTTAATATTTCTTACAAATTTAACCAAAGGAATTGGAATCTTCCACTCTTTCACCATATCACGATTGTCACCACCAGTGTTACCACAACGGCACAACACTATCACGCACCACAGACGTTGTTGCCAACGCCACCCAACCACTATCACGCACCACAAACGTTGTTGCCAGTGCCACCCCACCACTGCCGCCAACACCACGTTTCAACTTCTCTTAATAATTACACAATAGATGTGATTAATTTGTCAACGAAATACATCAAGTGTTAAAAAATTATAAAACAAATTCTTTTTATTCAAGTGTTAAATTATTATTTAAACTTTTTTAAAATACATACATTTATGTAATCTTAAAAGAAAAGGTCGGTGGCTACAGCCACCGCCTTTGTTCATATATAACTAATCTTTGCATGAACAAAAACAAAATTGCAATGTGCTTTGGTGGTTTGCGTGTCACATCATAAAGAAGAGGCCAGTATTTTGATCCGTTGCCCCTTTAATTTTTTCAAACAGTGTTTTAAATTCATGTGATGATACACACATTTAACTATAATCTTTTTCTCGAGATGATACTCATATTTGACTTGCTAAAACAAATTAATTACACATAATTTTAAATTTATTTATTTAATATATCATAAAAAACAAAGACTGGTCTCTACATTTTCTAAATTGAAACCCACACCCCTTATTCTTTAAGTAAGTTACATCACATTTAACTTGACACCGCAGTGTCCGGCGGATTATTATCCTTTTTTTATTTAATTCTAATCACGTTAATGCCTAAATTACTTTTAAGACTTTACATTGCTATCTAAATTTCTTTCACGACTCTACACCGGAACGAATGAAACATACTCTTTTTATCTATGTCTAATTACGTTAATGTTACAAACGTAACAAGGGTGACAAAGTCAAAAACACCTAATATCACGTGCAGACACCACACATTAATGTCATCATCGTACACCGTAGCTGCAATGCTTAGATAGGTTACACTGAGTTAGATCGGATACATCGAAACACTTTATATGGTTAATGCATCACATAACATGTCGTCATCTATAAACAACTAGGATGTCGCCGTCGCAATGTGCGGCTATGACAACGATCTAGTTTTAAACAGATTTCGGAGGAGTGATTTTCATTTAAAATAAATAAAGCCACCATCATTAAGTATCTGATTTCTACAAATCTTACATAAACTAAACTTCACCAATAAATTTTGATAACACTAAATGAGAAAGTTACAAGAAAATGTTAAATAAAAACATTTAATGATAACACTAATGTAAATTCTACAAATGTTACTACATCACTTTTTCCTTAGATTTTGTAATTGCAATATTGTTTATGTTATATGTAACCATTCTACCTATAGCATTATAGCATGATGATATCTAAAATGTAAGATAAAGTTTAAGGACCATTAAGTTTTGAATTCGATTTTCATAAGGAGATTTTTTTTCCAGGCATTATTGCCTAGTGAGATGATCTGTTGGTTCCCAAATTTTTCAGGTTTAATTCTGAATTGGTGTATAGGCATGGCCGGCCCTGAGAATTCATGTACCCTATTCGAGCTCGAAAAAACGTGCCCTTAGGTCTTAACTAAATAAAAAATTTAAACTAGTTTTTCATACAACTTTGAACCGTTGACAAAAATATAGCATTCGATAAACAATGCAATTAACAAAATACAAAATATAGTATTCGAATGACTGACATACCGTAAAAACTAATAAGCTAATAGCTAACCAATGATTCGTGAAACTCTCCTTGCATTCTTGATAGCAAATTGGTGAATCAACTCTTCACAGTTTGTATCATCTAAGACTTCGTTCTCGATAGCAATCATCGCCAACCCACTAAGTATTTCTTGGGACATTGAAGATCGTAAGTAAGACTTCAATAACTTCAACTTCGAAAAACTTCTTTCTGCTGATGACACAGTGACTGGAATAGTCAACAATATTCTATATGCAACGCATGCTTCTGAGGAATAGCCGTCTTCTTTCATATACTCCAAAACATCTACGCTAAATTTATTGGTTAGTGATTCACGAAATAAATTAAGCTCTGTATAAAGTGCCTCGCCATCAATATCCGATTTTTCTTTAAACCTGAGTGCATTTTCAAGACGATGACAAGACGACTTAAGATCTTCATCTTTAATAATCCTCAACGTACGTGGAAACAAAAAACCAAATAAACTCTCTTACCATTTAAGTTGTTCAAATCTTCTCTAAAGAAGCAATAGCTTGATCCACAATATATAAGAAAAAGTTTACTCTGAAATTCTCTTCTACTGTAAATGCAACTTCTTCGCTGCTAGAAGTCTCATCTTTTCTTTTTTTTCCCTTTTAATCTTACGTTTTTCTTTAAATATGGGATCAATTTCCATTTCACTAGCAATCTCCGTAGCTTCATTAATCGCTTTAGGAAAACCTGTTTCTCTATAATCCTTAAAGTACTCAATCAAATTGTTTATTTCTTGAATAGCAATTTCAAGATGCATATCCTTTGCTTGTAATTTTTTGCTCACAATATTCACCCGGTTTAACACTTCATACCAAATGACAATTGATACCAAAAAATCAAATCCACTAAGTTGATTTTCTGCTAAAGCTAATGCTTCCTCTGCAATTGCAGCATCACTGTATGTCTCTCCAACTTCAAGCAAAGCTTCCCGCACATCATCAAGTTGCAATTTGATTGCCTTAACACTCTCAAAACGACTTTCCCAACGAGTTTGAGACAATGACTTTAGACTCCAGTTTTTTCACATTATCTTTCAAAATTTGCCAACGATTGATAGAATTTGCAAAAATAGTATAAATCCGTTGGACGTGTCCAAAAAAACTCTTTCCTTTAACACAACTATAAGCCATATCACATAATGTAAGGTTAAGTGAATGGATACCACAAGGAGTGTAAAATGCTCTTGGATTTCTTTTAAAAATCTCGTTTGGACTCCTTGGTGTGACCCTTTCATATTTGCCCTATTGTCATATCCTTGGCCACGCATGTCATCAATTTCAAGACCAAGATTTTGTAACTCCGCATAAGTTACATCAAATAGTCCCTTCCCAGTGGTATCATTAGCATTCAAAAACCCCAAAAATGACTCCTCAACAATAATAGAATTAGATGAGAACTTTACATACCTCACTATTATAGTCATTTGTTCTTGGTGACTAGAATCGGGGGTACAATCTTTTACGCAAATCAAACCACTTTTTCATATTTATGAGATGATCTAAAGAAACTTCGTGTTCTCTCACTCTACCGGTAGCATGGTGCCAATCACCAAAACCTACACCTCCCAATCTACCTTTTGGCGCCCCATTTCTAAACACTTTGCAACAAAAACAAAACATCTTATCTAGCTCTTTCGAATATACTAGCCATTCTCTATCACACTTCTCCAAGTTTGATAATGTTCTTGTATAAATAGTTGCCGAAAATCGTCTATTAAATTTATCTTATGGACCAAATTCAATACTAGTATCTCTTTTAGGACCTTTCGCGACCAATAGTTTAATCTCATCCGCATTTAGTCCTTCCCACATTCTTGGATCAAATATATAATCAACATGCTCTTCTTGTTGTTGCTCTTCAACATGTTCTTGTTCTTGTTGCTTTTCAACATGTTATTCGTCTTGCTCGTTTTCTACTTCCACACGTTCTTGCTCTTGTTCTACTTCCTCGTGTTCCCGTTCTACTTCAACATGCTCTTGTGGTTTTTCCACATCAACAATAGGCGGATTAGGCGTCATAATTTTTTGCATAGCACCCTTTTGTGACTTCACCAATTCATCAACTAGTTTCCTCTTTTGACGTTTTTGTCATCCGGATGCTTGTTTAAGAGCCATTAACGCCTAAATAATCATTAATCGACAAAGTTTGTTTCAAATTAAGTTAACGCCTAAATAATGTTTGACAACATAAATTAACTGAATTCGACATAACTTAACTGAAATCGACATAAGTTAACTGAAATCGACATAAGTTAACTGAATAAATGAATTCGACATAATAACTGAAATCGAAAATCAATCCTAAATCATAAGTTAATTGAATTCGACATAAGTTAACTGAATTCGACATAATAACTGAAATCGTAAATCAATCCTAAATCATAAGTAAACTGAATTCGACAATTGATTTTTAGTTGTTTACATGTGAACTGATCCGACTCAGACACTCAGTGATCGAAGGTTGTGTTGTGACTGTGAAATACTGAAATCGAAGGCCTACTGGTTGTGTCTCTAATCGAACAACACCTAAAAATTGCAGAATGATGATGATCGAAGGCCTGCACTGCTTTGTCTCTGATCTCGATTATCCTGTTCGGTTGTTCCTGTGCGACGTTTCAATACCCAGTCCCACGGATGAAAGAGTTGCCACCCATAATTCTTTTTTTTTATTAGTTTTTAGAAATATTTGGGTATTGGGCTCACTAACCTAATGGGCTAAATAGTTTAAACAATATGATTTTTTTAAGTGGGCCTATGTTAATATTTTTCGGTTATACCCTATTAAAAAAAATTTACATATATAATATCGGATTTTTTTAAAAAAAAATTACGTGCCCTACGAAATCACGGACCCTGTTCGGTTGTCCTCCCCGCCCTCCTTCAGGGCCGGCTCTGTGTATAGGTAGTATTGCCTAGAAAAGATAGATATAATCGGATGGTTCCGCTTGTTACACCATAATTTAAAAAAGAGTAAATTACAAGTTTTGTCCTTTATGTTTGTACCAAATTACAGGCGCTGTCATTTACCTTTAAAATTGATGAGTTTTGTACTTAATATTTCAAAATCCTGCACGTTATGTCCTTTAGCCCTAACCAAGTTTTTTTTTTTTGTTAAATCTGATCATGTGCAAGGCACATGAGGGCATTTTTGTAATTTCATTTTTTTAATAAATGGAAACAAAATATAATTATTAAATGTTATATACATAAGCACACACCCTCTCTCTCCTCAATTAACATAAGAGCCTAGTTTCAGTCATCATCTTCTCCAAATATGAACCCTAATTTGCGCATCCTGTTTCACGTCAAATTCGAGTTATATGATCACAATTAACGAATAAAACCTTAGGGTTTTTGAATGGAAAATGAAAACGAGTAGGATGGTGGCTTTCTTACCTAAAATCGGTGCACAGATTACAACGGTGGTTCGCCGGAAAAGGTTGCAGCAGCGGCAATGACAACAGAGGAGGGAGTGATTTCGAATGAGGAGGAAACAGGTAGAATGGTGCCTTTCTTACAGGTTATATATAATTGCATGATTTACGATCGAGAACAAGCATATTAGTTGTTGTATGGTTAATATGACAAGAGATTATCTAATGAACCTTAAATATGCAATTTCTTTTTTACAGTGTGAAAAATACCCCCTAAGCAACCACCGGCGTAAACACAAGACCCTTGAAACCCTCCTTCTTTCTCCTTTGAACCAAATTAGGGCACTTTCCCGCCTTTCTACCTCACCGGAAAACGCACCCAAAGACCGCCGGAACCGGCGAAGAGAAAGAGAGGAGGGAGAGGAGAAGGCGACAGGGTGAGGTGGTGGAAGGGGATGGCGGAGGTGGAGGTGATGGGGGGGGGGGAGTGGTGACAGCGGCTGTGGAGGTGGAGGGGATGGCAGCGGTTGTGGGGAGTGGTGACAACAGCTGTGTAGATGGAGGTGGAGGTGATTATGGTTTTTAGTGAGAGAGGGTAGAAAGAGAGATGATTGTCTGCAACTTGGGAAGATGGTGGGGGTATTTATTTTAAGTTAATTACATAAATTTCCCTAAAAAACGAAATTACAAAAATGTCCTCATGTGCCTTGCACATGATCAGATTTAACAAAAAACATTAACTTGGTTAGGGCTAAAGGACATAACGTGCAAGATTTTGAAACATTAATTACAAAACTCATCAATTTTAAAGGTAAAAGACAACGCCTGTAATTTGGTACAAACATAAAAGAAAAAACTTGTAATTTACTCTTAAAAAAAAAAAAAAGTATGTAAACTTTCTAAAATTCGAAACTTAACACTAGACTTTAAACAAGTCATTCTTATTCTTGTTTCACTTATTTCCCCAAAATGGCCGAGGATCAGCACCGCCAAAACAACCAACCTACAAACCCTCAAAAGCCCCCTACTAGGGTTCCTGAAATCGGAGGAGGAGGGGGTTTGAAAGGGAATTACCCGAACCCACCGGACGCAACGAACCCGGACCCCGCAACCCTAAGGGAGCAGTGGAAGTACGCCACCAGACAGTACGGCAAATGGTACGGACACGCTTGGGGCACCGCCATACTCGCCGGAATTTCTTTCTTCGCTCTTGGCTGGGTTATTAAAGGCGGTAACCCTATCCCTTCTTTCCACCACCAAAACGACGACGCTTCTCCTCCTGATGTTAACGAAAAGAGATGAATTTGTTTTGTTTTGTTTTGTTAAGTGAGTTTTGATTTTGGGGTACTTCTGCTTGCTTGTATCATTTTGTATTTCTTCATCTACTATCTTTCTTTCTTTTTTCTGTTTGTTTGTGTAATAATAATACGTTTTGTTGTTGCAACAAGTAAAATTTGGACCCTTTGTGAGATCCAAAGACCCTCTCATACAGCCTAGGGCTGGTATAACAGGTCAAACGTGACATGATAAGACAGGACACGATGACATGAGATGCTGGATGTGGATGCAAACACGACACGATAACTTAACGTGTCATTTTTTCCAAACATGAACAGACGACTTGTTTAGGAACAGGAAACAAGGATCAGTTAACAAACCAAAAATTGTCGTTTATTAAAATTTTAACCATAGTTTTAAAGGCCCTAGGTGCACTTATGGCGCATAGGCCTCGTCTGGGGCCCAGGAGCAGGGCGCAGAAAAAAGTGAGGGCATGAGGAAAATAAAGCGCTCTGTAAAAATGTATTACAAAAATGGTACTATTCTTCAAATAAAATAAACAAAAGCTTTTATATAACATTTAATATTATTTATTTAGTACAAAAGTTCTAAAATATTAGTGTACACAAGTAGTTTTACTTAGATAAAATTAGAAATCTGGCTGGAACAGTGCCGGAATCTAGAAAATTTGGCCGGAAACTCTCTGAAATCTAGGAACTTGCTCTCAAACCATCTCCTTGAGAATTAAAGCGCACCTGCCTCAACTTAAAGAGCTCTTGCCTTGCCTGGAAAATGGGTCTAGACACAACAAGCGATGGCCTTTAATAACTATTGTAAGTCTTAACTAATAACTAATGCATAATCCTTAACATATTAATCCTTAGCAAATTTTAAACAAAAATCTATAAAAGTCATTAGGTTAACGAGTCTTTAGCATGAATTTTTTGGTGTCCTAAACATGTCTACCTGTTTAATACACGAAACATATTTAGCCTAAACACGAAACCTGCAAAAAAAATTTGTCGTGTTAACAGGTCCATGTCAACCATCTTAGGTCTCTCATACAACGCGGCTAATGTTACCCATAATCGCCCTATGATACAAACCCGTGTGAGGGTTGTGTCCGGATATCACATCAATGGTGCATAAATATCGATCGAGGTCCACGAGTCCGAACGTAGTTAGGATATAATGGCTGGATGTCAAGGTTCAGAAGTAGCAATCCAGATGTGACATTGATGGACTGGTGTGTATTCGGTTAGTATAGATAATATCAAAATACAAATCTAGCTAATCTATAAAATGATAGTGAAACCGGATACATGTCTAGCTTATCTATAAAGTAGTTTCAAATAGTTTGGTTATGAAACGTGGGCTGGAGCTTGCTTACACTCGACTTGAATCAAGGGCTCGAGTAACGGTTCCAGTTTTAGCAAACACTTGATTAAGAACATTCAGCATCTCAAACATTACATAAATAACGAAAGAACGAAAAACTATCCATTCTGACATGTTTTGTGTAAGCTGAAAAAAAAACCCTCAAGAATACAAACAACATTTCTTCATTGTCAAAACACCAAACAGCCTGAGCCGTCTTTAATCCGTTTGCATTGATCCGGCATGGTACTTCTCTAAATCTGCATCCAGATCTTCAGCAGACACCTTCGCAGCACCACGTTCTCCTCCTCCCCCTCTGCCTCTTCCCCTGCCGCTGCCGCCTCTCCCACCACCACCACCGCCGCCACTTCCTTGCCCCCTCGTCTGACCACCACCTCCTTGCGGCCTCATTGTTTGACCACCACCTCTAAGTCTCCCCATAACCCCACCTCTGTATTAATGAAAGGATGAAAATTACCATATCAGTTTTCAGTGTGTTTGGCAAGTGGTTCTGATTATTTTATTATTCAAGTGTCGAATAATCAAATTCACACATGTGACAGCAAAACTGATTATTGTGAGGTTAACCATAAATAGCTGAGGTACACTTAGGAGACATTACGTCTCTTCCACTCCATGAACTGATTCGCTACGTCCGCTTAGCAATCAAATGTCGAAAGATGGTTCATTTACTTCGTAACTATTAATGGTTCTCATTTTAAAAATCTTTTTTTTCCAATCATACTTCTTCTCATTGTCAATACTTTCCAAAAAGACCACTGAAACTTCTGATGATAATTTTCGAGTAAAATGCAATTTTCATTCATGAGGTTTGGCCAGTTTTACGACTTTCGTCCAAAGGTTTGTTTTTCCGCATGGATCCAAAAGGTTTGAATTCATGCCATTTTCGTCTTGCTCGTTACTCCACCCATTTTCTCCGTTAAGTCAGGAGTATTTTCGTCCTTTTTTCTCCGCTAAGGGTATTTTGAATATTTGTACATAAAAGTGAAAAACACCTAATTGTAAGTTAACAAAAAAAAAAAAAAAAAAAAACGAGAATATCCCTAACTTAACGGAGAAAAATGGATGAAGTTAACAAACTAGATGAAAATTACAATATTTCAAACCTTTTGGATCCCGATGCGGAAAAACAAACCTTTGGGCGAAAGTTGCAAAACTGGCCAAACCTCAGGGACGAAAATGACATTTTACTCTAATTTTTCTTATATTTATTCACTAATAATTTATAAAAGAATAGTATCATAGTTAGCTACTTACTATATACCTTTTTCTTGAATTTATAATTAAATAAAATATGAGATTTTTTTGTTAGTTACTTATTAGAATCAGAATTGTCACACACTTCAAACCTGCTGATCCTCATTATCATAAGTTACAAAACACAAATCCCTAAAAACATAAACAACAAGTGCAGCAAGTATACCTTCTTGGTCCACCATTTTGGTTTCCACCAGCATTATTTGGACCGCCATCATTTCCCATGTTTGTTCCTACCAAGTCAATCTTCATGGGCTTTCCATCTAATTGAACATTATCGTATCTCTTGATAGCCAGTTCTGCATCTCTACGCCTTGAAAACACTACTTCTGCCGTTCCCTGTGAAAGATATTTTCTAATAATTATTAATAATAATTACTTAGAAAAATGAGCTCGTTCCCAAACTCGAATCAGTACCTTTGATCTGCCACTTCTATCATAGTGTATTGTTGCTCGTTTCAGGTCACCAACCTCTGCAAAAAGCTCCTGCAAAAATTTTAAATCTGTTTTCAGTTTATTTAGACTGAAACCCATATACTTGCATGTATTTATGCTTCAAAAGGTAGTATACATGTTTTATCGTGTCAGCTTATATCGTTGAACTTGAACAAAACCTAAATAATGATTCGTGTCAAAGACTCAATACACACTTATAAATCATGTGTTAAACGGGTTGACTTGTTTGATTCAACGGCATAAAAAGGTGAACACAAACACATGTTTATTACTAGGGTTGGATCTGACATCAAAAAACTAATTATTTTCGTGTCGTGTCGTCACCCCTAGTACAAAAACATATGAGGATTTATACACACAAATCCAAAAGATAGAATCTTTCTAGCTCTAGTCATGACACATTAACGAAACTAAGAACCCTACATACATCTTACAAAATTACCTTGATATCTTCATTGGAAACACCATAATCCAAGTTTGATATGAGAAGTTTGGTGCCAGTCTCTATTCCTGTAACCTGGTTTGACTTTGCGGGGTGTGCTGCAGCATGACCTTCATACATGTCATGGCCCCATGTCGTCTCTGGTGCATCAACCTGTAACAATAAACATCACATTAATCAACATATTCAGCTTATAAGTTAAAATTACTAACTCGTACACGCATCACACTATAGCAACTTAACAACTGATCCCATAAGCAAAATTAACTAGTCATAATTAAACCTATTTGGCTATTTCTAACCATCATTATGTACTTGTATCTGGTGCTTATACCTGTAAGGCTGTAACAATGAAGATTACATAAATCAACCTATTCAACTTATAAGTTAGAGTTGTTGACTCAAGCACACATCACACAAAAGCAACTTGAGTACTTGACAACAAACCCTATAGGCATCAACAGAAGTCCAGTTAACCACTCACAATTAGACCCTCCGTTATCAAGACTCAGACAGGCGCGTGCCTAGGCCCAGTTAGAGATGTACAAAAAAACTGATTACGCAATCGAAACCGGTAAAAAAACCGAAACCGGTTATTGTAAAAACCGGTTTTTTTTATAACCGGTTCGGTTACAACCGGTTAGACCGGTTATAAATCGGTTACATTGTTTCTGGCCCGGTCCGGTTATAAAACCGGTTTTTAAAAAACCGGTTATTTATTCGATTAATTTAAAAAAACCGGTTAAAAACCGGTTAACCGGTAACGAATATATAAAAACCGGTTAAAAAAACCGGTTAAAACCGGTTTTAAACGCCCAGCTCCACATAACGGTAATATTACCGTTTGGATAAGTTTCTGCCCGTTTTTTTTGTTTTTTTTTGCCTAAAACTCATCTCCAACAAGTATAAAAGGGTTGTGGGTGTTTAGATTTCATTCACAACACTTGATAACCTTCAAAAACTCTAAAAAAAGTCCCTCATTCTTGTTCGATAACTCTCAAAACGTTATGGCAACGTCTAGTGCCCATGATTCGGTCCATGTTGGCGAGTCTACAACCGACACGGTGATTCGTGTTGTTCCAACAAAACGCAACCCCGAGGTTTGGTCACATTTTGATTTGTGCGAGATGGCCAACGGTAAAAAGAAAGCGCGTTGTCATCATTGTCAAGGCTTTTACCCCGAATCCGCAAACTCCACGTTGAAGCAACACATCGAAAAACCGTTTTGCAAGGCGTTGAAACAACACGTTGGTGGTCAAGCTTCCATGGCAAGTGATGGCGCTAATATTTTCAACTACAATTTCAATATGGTTAGGGATGAAATGGCGAAGTTTGTAATCCAAGAAAGTTTGCCGTTCAACCACTTCGACAACCAACGCTATACAAAGATGGTTCAACGAACTCTCCAACCACGATACACCCATGTAAGTCGTGCTACTCTTAGGAGGGATTGTTTAAAATTGTGGAAAAAAACTAAACTAGAATTAATTTCTTATTTTGAAAAATTAGAAACCGGTGTTAACTTGACTAGCGACGTTTGGTCCGCACCGCACGGTTCACCCGATTCGTATATTTGTGTCACCGCCCATTGGATTGAACCGGCGACGTGGCAAATGATGAAACGCACGATTTTGTTTAAATTATTCGATTACCCTCACACCGGTGAAGCTATATATAAAGTAATCGACAAATGTATTACAACATACAAATTGGAAAATAAAGTTTTTTCAATATCTTTTGATAACGCCTCAAACAACACGAGCGCGGTAATGCGTTTAAAATTAAAATACAATCCGATTTGTGAGGGTACTTTTTTCCATAGCCGATGCGTTGCACACATCATAAATTTGGCCGTTCAAGACGGTTTAAGGGTTATTGAAACACAAAACGAAGCTTTCAAAAGAATGTTACGAAGTATATTTAGTAACACGCAAAGACATTCAAAATATATTAAAATGTGTAAGGAAGCGGGTCGAATATGCTTAGGACCCAATTGGGACGTTGCTCATAGGTGGAACTCGACTTGCATTATGTTTGAAAAAGCTATTTTGCAAAAGGAAAGTTTAATAGAATTTCATAACCTTTTGGCTAGTCGTGGAAAGTGTGCGCCTTACCACCAATCGGGTTGGGAACCTATTGAAACTGTTACACAAGTGCTTCAAGTTTTCAAAACATCAACAAAGACTTTATCGGGGGTTTATTATCCAACAAGTTCATTGGTACTTCACAATTTGTTTAAAATGTGTTTGAAAGTAAACGAGTTGTCGGTTAGAGGTAGACCATATTGTGACATGGCGGATACAATGAAGGAAAAATTAAGAAAATATTTTAAAGAACTACCGGCGGTTTTCACTTGTGCCGCCGCTCTAAACCCTTGTTTTAATATTTTTGGAACCGGGTCTTTGATTGAAAAAATTGCACACCAATTGAATTTAAACACCACTCAAGAACCAAACTTTGGTGAAGTCGCAAAATCTCGTTTCAACGATCAACTTTCAAAATTGTTTGATGTTTATGTAACAAAATATGGTTCAACCTCGTCACACATTCACGCGTCAATGAGAAACGCCGCTTTCGGTGAAGGTTCAAGTCAAATGGAAGATACCGATTTGTATGTTTATAACCAATTGTATGATGAGTCGAGTCAAATGCATCGTGGTAACACTAGTAGTAGTGAACTCGGTCGGTATGGTGGGTCGAACTTTCTACAAATGATGAGTTCACAAGAGTTTAAAAATTTTGATTTGTTGGCTTGGTGGAAAAGTAAGGAAGATCAATTTCCGATCTTAGCCACAATGGCCCGAGATTTACTAACGGTCCAAGCTTCCACGGTAGCTTCGGAAAGTGTTTTTTCTATTAGTGGTAGGGTGATTTCGATAAGGAGGACTCGACTAACACCTAAGGCGGTTGAGATGTCGATTTGCTTAAAAGATTACTTGGATGCGGCGGAGAGAGTTCAAGACAAACGCTCACTCGAGGAAGAATTAGATTACGAAGAAGAAGTTTACGAGGACGAGGTCGAAGCCGAATTGACAACCCCAATGACCGACGAAGAAGCCGAATTAGATGAATTCCTACGCAATAGTTCGGGTTCGGGTTCGGCCGAAGAAGATTAAACGACGCTTCTCAAGATATATTTTAGTATTGTAGTTCCACTAAAAAATATACATATATTAGTGTGGACCTTCTTGCGGATTAAGTTTATGTATTTCCTTTGTTACGTTTATCGTTCGTATTTTCATTGTTATGTAAAATCGTGTTGTTTCAAGACTTAATGATATTATGTTTTAACTTTTTATATATTATTGTTAAGTTTTTATACCAAAAAAACTGCATTTATACATCAAAAAACATAAAAAACTGCTGAAAACACAGCCCATACAGCAAAACTGCTGAAAAAAATGCTAAAAACTGCATTCTGTGGACAATTCTGCCCTTTTCTGCAGAACCGGTTTTTTTGTCAGGTTTTTATAACCGGTTTTTGTAACAGGTTTATTTAACCGGTTTTTTTAAAAACCGATTACAACCGGTTACAACCGGTTAGGATCGGTTATAGGTTTTCCATATAAAAACCGGTTATTAACCGGAACCGGTTTTTAAAAAACCGGTTTTTTTTCAAGCCAGTATTAACCGAACCGGTTAATAACCGTAACCGGTTACTGAAAAAAACCGATTTGTACACCTCTAGGCCCAGTGCAGCCTTCTCGCTTTGCTTCAAAAGCCCTGCTTTCAGGCGCTCAACCACGTTTTTCAAGCCAAGTTCTGACAAAATTCCGGCCAAAAATCGTCTTAACTTAACATGTTCGAAACAATTATACAACGCTAAACAAGCCTGGAATCAACCTTGAAGGCTAGAATAACCTAAACTAGCCCTAATAAAGCTTAAAACACGTCTAAAATTTTTATACTCGACGCCAAAAGCCCTCGTTTTTTAAGCACCTTGCACCGAGGCCCAAGATTCACCCTTGACGCCTTGCGCCTTTGAAAACTATGATTATTCCTATACCTAACAATCATTATGTTATATCTAGTGCTTCAACCTGTAACAATAAACATCACACAAACCAACTTATTCAACTTATAACTTCAAATTACTAACTCATGCACACATGATAGATAATCAACTAAACCTGTTTCTGCTTACGTCATCAACTCAACAAGATCTAGTTCTTATAGCATCTAACAACGTTTCCAAACACAAAACGCCTGCAATTCAACAAACAAATCACACTTTTGTATACCTTTTGTGCACCGTATGGTGTTGCCCGTTTGGAAGCACGATTGGGCCTGCGGCGAGAGGGTCCAGGACCGGAATTAGGAGGTCTAGATCTAGGGTTTTCAGACGCTCGTGATTTCTTGTTCATCTTTATCATATCGTCGAGAGACATATCCAAATTAGACATGATTTGGTGACGAATATGAAACCCTAGAAAATGAAGATGAATATTATGAGCAGAGGGTAGTAGGGTTCTGCTTCGCTAGACACTTTCTTTACATCAGCAGCAATCGAGTAAAGAAGATTTTATACTTTGCTACCTCCGACTTATTTAACTTCAACTTTTCGCACTTTGTAGAATCCTAACTATGCGCTGATTAATCATTGTTAGGGCATGTTTGCTAAGCTTATTATAGTTAAAAAAGGACTTTTGGAAAATGACTTTTGGGAAAAGAAGTTTTTGAAAATGAGTTTTTAAAAAAAGTGTTTGGATTAGCTTATTGATGTAAAATGACTAAAATGGGCATTCTTTTAGATATAAGGGGGTAAAGAATGGTTATATTGGTAATTTGTAGTTTGAAAAGTTAAAAGCTGGCCAAGAAGTCACAATATTGTGACTTCTTGAAACCTCCTTTCTCTTCTTTGCAAAAAGCCATTTCTAAAAGGACTTTTGGCTTAGCCAAACACAAAAACAACTTATTGGCTTTTTGATAAGTCAATAAGCCAATAAGTTGTTTTGAAAAACTTAGCCAAACATGCCCTTAGTCCTGACTCCATCGCCCGACTAACGATTACTACAGCACTGGATATAGGTATGAGAATGAGTTTGGTATGGCTAATCTCGATCTCATACTCATTAGGGATTTGTCGAGTATTTACCTCGTTGTGTATCGGGTAAACCCATTAGTATTTTAAAAAATACCTCTTGAGATTTTCATGTATATTTATTTTTTATTTTTCTTTATAGTTTTATGTTTTTAAAATTTGTTTTTTATTTTCCTTTATAGTTTATGTTTCTAAAATTAGGGAAAATATCAAATATGAAGTTTATTTTGGCTAGGAAGTGTAGGAAGCAATAGGATTAGGACATGTGGCAACATTTAAAATAAAGAAAAAGGGTATTTTAGTCAATCCAACCCTTTCTTCTTCCTTTTCAAAACTCAGTAACTTCAAAAACCCACCATTTTCAAAACCCACCATCTTCAACCATTTCTTCACTTTCTATCTCAATAATCACTACATTATAGTACGATTTTCATCACAAATCAATGATTCAAACACCCGATCAACGTGTTCTTCAGCTTTTTTGAAGAAAAGCCAGTTTAATTTCAAAAAAAATCTCGTTTTTTCCGGTGATTTTGGAGATAATCACTCGATTCGTTCGATTCGAGCGCTGATAAGTGTTTCAATCATTCAAACTTCGTCAATTGTTGAAGAAATCATTTAGATTCATGTAAGAAATTCTTTAATTTCATTTTTACGATCTGGGTTTTTTATTTAGTCATTGCGTTTTACGATATTGGCGGGGGTCCGGGGGCAGCGCCCCTGGTAGCGGGGTCCCAGGGGCGGCAGCCCCTGGCGGGGTCCAAGGGGCAGAGCCCTTGGCTGGGGTTGAGCTGACCTGGAAAATTTTTTTTCCTATTAAATTGCTGTAATAAAAATGCATCAGAAAAAATAATTTTCTGTAAATTGCCTCTGGAAAACTGCATTCGTAGACAGTGTTTCTGGTTCTATAAACAACAGGTTCTGGTCATTGCGTTTTAGTTAGATTCTGGTTCTGTGAACAACAGTTTCTGGTTCTGTGAACAACAGTTTCTGGTCATTGCGTTTTAGACAGTTTCTGGTTCTATGAACAACAGTTTATGGTCATTGCGTTTTAGACAGTTTCTGGTTCTGTGAACAATAGTTTCTGGTCATTGCGTTTTAGAAATAAAACATTTTTGAAGTGTTTTTACTCATTGCGTTTTAGGTAAACACATTTTTATGTGTATTCAGTTCATTGCGTTTTAGAGAGAACAGTTTCTTTTGTGTTTTTAGGCCATTGTGTTTTAGAAATGAGACATTTTTATGTGTTTTCTAGGCATTGCGTTTTAGAAATAAGACATTTTTAAGTGTTTTCTGGCCATTGCGTTTTAGAAATAAGACATTTTTAAGTGTTTTGGGTGCATTGCGTTTTAGAAATAAGATTTTTAAGTGTTTTGGGTGCATTGCGTTTTATAACGTACACTTTCTTTTGTGTTTTTAGGCTATTGTGTTTTAGAAATAAGACATTTATTTGTGTTTTCTGGTCATTGCGTTTTAGAAATAAGACATTTCTTTGTGTTTTTGGTGCGTTGCGCTTTAGAAAAAGTCATTTTTTTACGTTTTTTTTCATTGCGTTTTACGCAACTGGGTTTTCTCCATTGCGTTTTACGCAACTGGGTTTTCAAATTTTTTTTCGAAAATATAGCAATAGTATATTTGTTTTAAAGATAAAAAAACGCTGGTTTTTTTGGTGCAATTTTTATAAAAAAATAATGTCGTATGAAAAAGTTATTAACGTTTAAAAAATGGGGGGAATTGGAGGAGAGAGAAACTATTGTGCTGGATTGACTAGAATGCCCCTAACAAACTCACGTGCCTCTTTTTTTTTTGCTTCAATTTCATTCATTTAATCTTAGTCCTTGATTAATTAAATGGATGGTCAAGATCACTTCCTAGCCTTCCTAGCCAAATAAACTTCCCATTGTATCTCCACCCTCTAAAATTATTACCATTACCATTACCATACTATTAAAACACAACTTTAGAATCAGTGATTTTGTAAATCTTCACCATTCAATTTGATCTAAGGGTTTACATTGATTAGAACTGAATTAATATTTTAACAAGTCACTTCCTTTCACACGTACAATACCTACGAATCTCTTTGCTCTAGATGTTCATCATATATATCTCTTTTCCACTCGCTTACTCTCATGTTTTGAGTTTTTGGTGCTTTTTTCCGAAGGATTCACACAAATGAAGTTAAACTATATTTGCTTAAACTATCAACATTTTAGCTATTTAAGGGATCTTCTAAATAGAAGAAATATTTCCATTATATTTAATGCCATTGAAATAATGTACTACTAGTCTATATGAAAAACAACATATATTTCCTCATCACAAATATTTAAAGTATATAAAAATTATCCATCCCACCATATTTTTACCATAAATTACACTAAAAAACACTACATTTTATCTCTCCTTTTCAATTAAATAATTTTTTTATACATTTATCATTACCTTTTGTAACACTCCGTGTTTCGAAAGTCAAAGTCAAGATTGAAGTCAAAGGGAGACAAGATTGCTAATTGCGATCTGTCACTCCTTGCTCAATTCCTGTTTTGACTTCTTTGACTCGGAGATAACCCATTTTATGCTTTACGATAGTTGTATTATGTGGAATACTTATTAATAATCGAGGTTTATTCGATAATTATCGCATGTTTTATCGCTTTATCGCTATCGCAATCGCACTCGCAACTCGAATTACGCGTTCTGGATATGGTTTTATGTGTATGTGTGCCTTATGTGTTACTTGTGCATGTTTAATTATGTTTATGTATGGTGATTAATCGAAACGCAATCGAAACTCAATCGCAATCGAATCGCAAACGCTAAACGAATAAGAAATAAGGATGATTGTATGTTGATATAGTAGTTGGGATTAAAAGTAATTTGACTAGGAAACTCTATCGAATCGCAACGCTCGCAATAGCAATAGCAATCGAAACAGCAAAACTCGTTGCACCTTGCTCACCAATCGAGTGGCCAGCCGATCGAGGTGCCACCCGATCGAGGTGCCACTCGATCGAGCAGTCACCCGATCGGGTTACCACCCGATCGACCAGCCACCTATCACCCTTTCCTTTTATGGAAACCCTATAAATACCCCTGTCAACATCACAAACTTACCATTTCTGCACATCTCGTCCGACCAGCGCTTCTTACCCACTTTTCTTCAGATTTCTCGCTATTCTTGTAAGTTTTCTATCTAAATCTTGTGCTTTCTTCATCTACACGCACTCCTACACCTTTCTATCTTTTGAATCTTAACTTTTAACCGTGAAATCACTAGATTTGAGGTGTTCTAGGACAATATCATCATGGTGTTCTTAGGAACTTCATGTTTTGGCTTCAATCCACCAAGAACAACTTAGATCTGAACAATTTCCACACAAATAAACAAAGATCTTGCATAGATCCAAATATATTCAAGGTGAAAAAGGATTGAAAGATGGTTTTTAACTTTCTTTCAACTCTTTTACACTCAACGCACTCAAACCGATAGGATCAGACCTTGTTATAACCTTCTACTCCTTCTTGGTGATGTGTTGGTTCAAGATCTGAGTTCTACCAACGAGACAACCGATTTCGGGTTAAGCAAGAACAACCGTCTTGCACCGGTTAACTGGTTGAACTTGGGTGATTCCTGTTCGATCGGGTCACTTGTGTCAAGATGGGGTTCTGTTGATTAGCACGTTGTCACACCGTCTCGATAAAACGACAAACCATCGAAAACAACCAAGTGTATAGACGATCAGGCCGACCAGGACGGAGTGCCGCCCGATCGGACTACTGTCCGATCGGATTGTCACCCGATCGGGTTGCCACCCGATCGGCTTGCACCTTGGCCCCACACTTGACTTTTATTACAAACTTCAAGAGTTTTGAACACCGAACGGATTGCCGTCCGACCGGGTTGTCACCCGATCGACCGACCATCCGACCCTGTGATGTTTTGAACTCAACACTTAAATAATTTCCAAACACGTGCAGTACCAGCGGATTGCCACCCGATCGGACTACAATCCGATCGAGTGACAAAATGCTGTGAATTTGTTCTCACTGAGATGTCCAACCAATCGGATTGTCATCCGATCGAACGTCCGTCTGATCGACCGACCTGAAAGGTAGAGATACTTCTAAGTTTTCAAAATGCTACAACGAAAACTTCAAAAGACAAGCCATCATACACAAACACGTCTTTCCCAAACGAAGTAACAATCCACTCGAAATGTCACCAGATCGGATGACCATCCGAGCGGATTGTCACCCGATCGGCCGGCTACCCGATCGGACTGTTGTTCGACCCACTGACACTTGCTTCGTTTTACGCGTCGCTTATTGTTATGCAATCAATCTGTTCAGGCTAACCTTACTCTCTAGCCCTCCCTTCAATCCATCAATCGCTGTGAGTATACTCGAACCCTTTTTGCTTTACGCACTTTTGGGTGTTACATACGTTACTTATATTAAATCACATCGAACACACTACGCAATACTTTAACGCTAACCGTTACCGCATGTTTATACGTGACTTAATGAATGCTTGTTGGTTATGTTTACACATGGAATGCTGTCTACCTGCCTTAGCAACGATAGTACTATTTGTTTGGACTCAGCACCTGTTTACTCAGGGGTTGTTAAGGACAATTTGTTACATGGCTCACAGTGGTGAGTGTGTATTACGAACTGCCTTGGGCAGTCAACCCGCAGTCATTGGTATCGATAGGTTCATGTCGATAACTAACATGCCTCATTTTACACTGTGTACGTGCTGGTTATGCGAAACGATTTCGAACTCTGTTATATCTATTAAACTTGTATGCTCACCTTTACACTATGTGTATTGACTTCTACTTTAACGTATGTGACAGGTGCTTAGGATGCTTATATGCTTAGCTTGCTGTGAAATCGAGGCTAGGAAAGGTCTAGAAACAAATAAACAATTGTCTGAATTTTGAAATCTGAGTTGTCAGAACAGAACAATTTGACTGGATTTTGTCTGTAATAATTATGATATCTTTTATGACATGGTATGGGACATGTTGCTTTAAATAATTGGTAATTATAGTTGTTATGGAAACTTCTGGACAATCTGTTTCGCTCAGTGCCGCGCCCCGATGATTCCGCCATCGGTTGGGGTGTGACAGATTGGTATCAGAGCCATAACTATAGGGAATTAGGCAAGGCAAGACTCGACCTAGTCCGGGCCGATGTCTTAGAAATGACCTAGTCTATAGTTAGGAACCAACAGACCGACTTGTGCATATCCTGCAGGGATTATGTACAAGCTTACTACTATATCTCGCTATTCTCGCCTACGCTACACTATCACTGCACTTTAGTTTTCAAAAATGAGCGAGCGATTAGGCCGAGATTAGGTGTGAAAACCGCAAACTCTCGACTAAATTGCTTGTTCAACCCGCATTCTTCCCACAAACAGGAGGAATTGGGCCGAATCAGGAGTGAAATCCATACTTTGGCACATAAATCCTCTTTATTTTTATCAAAACCGGAATGAAGTTACTAAGTCAGGGATGAAACCCAAACCTTGGCGACTTGTTCCGATCTCATTTTAGGTTTTACAAAACTCTCACCAAAGTCTCGACGGACTCCAACGACTCGAAGTCACGATATGACTGAAGGGATGCGTGCCGGTCGCCCAAATTTGAGGCGAGAGCACAGTCCCGAAGGCCAAAGTGTGTACCAAGAGTCTTTGTGAACAGTCGAAGCACTTTGGTTAGTCAATGTCTAACTAGTCGCAGACAATCTATTCTCGATTTTTATGAGTTTCGATTTTGAGCTCGCTACTGCCGACTCTGATAATTGTCGATTTTATGTGAGTTTTGTGTACTTTATGTGACTCATCTGTTTATGTGTTACGATTTTTTGGTGATATACTCGCTTTTCACTTTCACTATTGATCAACACACACGACTCGCACTGCACGTCTATCTCAACACGCTAACAAATCGACATTATTGGGGATTATACGCATGCTATACTACTCGTTATGTAAATCGCGGACGCTATTCTCAAACGCTCGTGAACTTTGAATAATAGGTTTCTGTATTCTGACTGCTCCCACGTGCTTCTAGGTGAATTACGTGTTTATATGCTTCTGTGCTTTATGTGCTTCTGTGCCTTACATGCTTATGTGCTTCTGTGCTTATGTGAATCTGTGGTTATGTGCATACGTGTTCACATGATCGTATTCCTGAGCTTTAGTAGTATTAGACGTGTGAGGTGAGACTCGATTATGTTGTGATTGAGCCATATGGCGATGTCTGATGCAGACAATATCGTCATCTAGAACCCGTCACCCACGAATTTCTCATCAGGAACAGAGAGACAAACGCCTTGCTGCTATCGTCGCTAAGCAAGTGTCAAAGGTTGTTCCCCAGATCGTGAGTGAAATATACGAAAATGTGAGCAAATCGTCTGAAGAGTCCAGAACCGAAGCTCCCAAAGCTACACCCAAAGCTGCTTTCAGCTTCAAACAGTTCAAGGCATGCGGACCAAAAGAGTTCACTGGCGAAGATGGCCCTACGGCCTTGTTTCAATGGTTCGACTCGATCAAAGTCACCCTGTATAACAATCCTCAAGAAAACCGACACCCTCGAATTATTTTCGACACCCTAAAAATATTTAAAATATCCCAATATGTCCCAAAATACACCCCATACGTGAAAACGGGCCCCGAATACCTTAAATATTATCAAAAACAATTAAAAATTAATATTTTGGGTTTGTCGCGGGCCGCGTAAACCTCTTAAGGGTCTTACGCGGGCCGCTAGAGATCAAAGGTGTGGCGCAGCCCGGTGATGACACGTGTTATCATCGTAGCAGGTCTAGTCGATGACCCGGATCAGCTACAGCGTTGACCAGAGTTGACGCGGGCCGCGTAGGCCTTTGTCTGCTCTTACACGGGCCGCGTAAAAGTCAATCTCAGCCCCTATATAAGCAGGCATCGGGTCTTCAGTCGAAATCGTTCAAAATTGTCTTTCTTTCTCTCAATTCTACGTAGTATACATTATACACGGGTATTATACCCCCTAAATAGCGAAGTTCTGCTCCGTTGTAAGTATCGTAACCCCTGGATACGTATTAGATACGCTGCCCGATTGATCTAGGGTTCCGTAACGGCTGTCGTGGTTCTGCCCGACGTAGTCGTTGGAATGCCGTCTCGGGAAGGGGTTATTATACTAACACGTGTGCTTTTGTGTAAATTATAGATAATTCCCAGGAAACCCTTACAGAAAATCTAAGATAGCAATGTGAGTTGATCCACCTTTTTGTAAACCTTTTGTTAACTGTTTTTACAAAACCTCATACAATTAAATGTATATTAAGCAGTTATTGAGTATTTGTAAGAATACAATTATCATGAGTATGTTGGGGTTTTGTATACAAAATTTGTTACCACCTGGTCAAGGAGTAACATTTCCACAAGTCGAGTCTGACAGTACCATGGATGTTAATTGATATAACTTGGAAACAAATGTAATTGCGAGATCACCCTCAATACTGTACAAGGGTTTTTATTTAAACTTGATTAAACTGGGATTCACTCACCAGTATTTCCCACTGATAAATGTTTTTAAAACGCGCTTCAGGTAACAAACTGTGAAAGCCAAATAGAAGCCAGCTGGACAGCATTGAATGCTTGGAAAAGTGGCAATAAAGTTACCTAAAATCAATAGATGTTTTTATTAAATAAAAATATGATTTATTCCTATGAAAATGTGTGTACTGCAAACTTGGGTTTTATCCCATGTGTTTAATATTATGAAAGTGTGGCATTTTACTCTGATTAAATATTTCCTAACTACGGTCCTGATGAAAATTCCCGCTGCCAAATTAGACAATACACGATACCACCGAAACTGGCTCGCGGCCGCCCGTTCCTGGGGATTTGGGATCGGGGGCTGCGAAAGAAGGTGGCATCAGAGCTAAGCCACTGATTCAGCCACAGAAGTGTTCTGCTGACATCAAAATTATTAGGAAATAAATTACAGGAATACGTGCATAATTGTATTTTATTGTTATGTGTTATTTGACTATTTGTTAGTTTACAGTATGAGCGACCAAGGACCATCTGACGCGTATCGTCAATTGTCTGGTTCGCCTAGAAGCGAAGGTACCTCCTCTTCTCAGCCTGCCCTCTCTGGGTACTCTGCTGATACGGAAGAACGAATATTCGTGTTTAAGGCTAAATCTGAGGAGCCATTCCCTCAGAAAAAGAGAGGATGGTTCAGTCGAGGGGCACACGAGCGTAGGAAGCGTATGAAAAAGTTACAAGACCAGAGAGCACTAGCAGCAGCTAAAAGAGAAACCGATGCCTATGCCTAGGATATGATTAATAGGGGTATAGCCAACATCCACATCTTAGCAACCACTGCTGCTGACCCTAACCTGGAACAAATAATAGCACCCCAACCCCAACCCCAACCACAACCACCAATTCCTGACCAACCAAATGGAAATAGAAAACCCTGAAAATCAAGTAGAAATGCATGACTTCAATTCGGATGAAATACCTAGGGTACCTGCACCAAACCCCTTAGACCCAAATTACTACCCCTGGTGGGACGATAATAGGGACTATGTGCAACGTTACCCGATACACAAAGACATACCCATGCCAAACATAGAAGCCTACCCAGGTTTGGATCCTTTAGATCCCTATTACCACGATGTATTCATTAGGGAGATTTTAGAAAATCCTTACCAATTTCAGGCCCCTACACCTCCGTACCAGGAACCTGCATGTCACACCCCAACCGATGGCGGAATCATCGGGGCGCGGCACTAGGCGAATCAGATTGCTCAAGAGAATCCATAACAACTATGTTGCGATAATATTTAATACATTCGTTATCCCATACTAACAATTGATACAATCACATAAGTTATCACAGATTTCTTGTCCTCTCGAACAATACAAATCCGACAACCTAGATTTCAGTTGAGTTTCTAGACTTCCTAGCTTGATTTGAAATATTCTGCGATCTAACCTACAACATACGTTAAAATAGTTGTCAATACGAAAGTATTGGCGAGTATACAGGTTTGATCTGTAGCGTAAAGATTAAAATATGTAGCAAATTTCCACATGCATAAACGTAACACACGACATATATACTCACATAGCTGATACTACCAACTAAGTCCTCGATGCTCGAATACGCGATGGCAAACTAGACCCCGTCGGGCGCAATAGTACTATACTAGTCGTGGTGGGACGTCGCGAGTATAAGCCCTAGCACATATGCAACTAGCATCACGTATATCTATGCATAACATTTATTCGCAAGTGAATGAGTGATAATTCGATTGATTGAATAATTCGTTTGATAAGTTCGATTTGTTAGAAACGTATGTTACACCCAAAATGCGATTAAAAAGGGGTTCAAGTATACTCACAGTGCGTGTTTAGCGAGAATACAACTTGATTGGATCGGTTGCGAGTACGTCTGCGTTAACCATCGAATGATATAGTAAACGATGCACGGTTAAGCGAGAATAGTGTCAAAATGTCAGTTATTTGGTCGGATGGTGCTCATCCGGTCGGATGACATGTTGATTGGTTCGGATGGCTGTCATCCGGTCGGATGACAGGCTATCCGGGTCGGATAACATGTTGATTGGGTCGGATGGTTGTCATCCGGTCGGATGACATGCCTATCCGATCGGATGACATGTGGTCCGTTCGGATGACATGTGGTCCGTTCGGATGACACGTCTGTTTTAACGTTCCGATCAACTGTTTTTGAGTGTTTTTGGAAGGAATACATGCGATTTTACTGGGGTAGTGTAATTTCGTATTAACAATTGAAACTCCATCAGTTCCGACCCGTTCTAACGGCCGGGAATCACCCCGTTCCATCAGATCTGGCCGTTCTTGACGTTTTCTCATGTTTAACTCGAAATTGCACAGTACCTTGATTAAATACATAGATTCTTAGGTGAGATTTGTTATAAAACATGTGGAAATCACCCAGATCTGAGTCGTTTATGGTGGGATGAGGTCACACTTCGAAGTTCATATGAACTCTTGGTGACATCACCTTAAAACACCTCAAATCAGTAGATTTCACGGTTAGAAATTGAGTTTTAAAAGACAGAATGATGTAGAATTGAGTGTAGATCGTAGAAGTACAAGTTTTTAGGTCGAAATCTTACCGGAATCATGAGGAATCGAGAGAAAAGGGTCCTGAAGCGTGTTTGGTCGAGTGAGAGCTGTCACATAACTTGAACAGTGATGTGACATGCTATTTATAGGCAAAAGAGGAGCTGGAGGGTTACTGGGTCGGATGGCCCATCCGTTCGGATGGCTATCCGTTCGGATGGCCTGTCCATTCGGATGGCCACTCCGGCGCGGGGAACTTCTCCGTTTTTCGAGCGTTGCGATAGTTTTTGGAGTACGCGCTTTTTATAGTTAATTTATATTATTATTATATATGTATATATATATCACTAGGGGTCGTATTTACGTATCCACATTCCAAAGTTTCGATATAACAATCGGTTTTCGTTTCGAGTGTGCGATTATTAGCGACGTTTCACGGCCATCAAGGAGGGTAGTATAGGTCCTTTCTCGATGACATCGTGAACGTTAATGTGTGTTGTGCCACAATGACCGACGGGGTACCATTCACTCGATTTGTCATCATCGTCACGACGACTGGAGCTATAGCAATCACCCGAGAGTCTTTGTTAGCGTTAATTGTCTGCGTTTCGACATATCACGGCCACCGAGGAGGGTAGAATAGGTCCTCACTCAGTGTCATCGTGAGTGTTAGTATTTGTGATGTGATGTAGCGTAATGTATTGTGAAAATATGCGATTATCCTTCGAATAGCGATGTATGCGATATAGTTACATTATGATCCGAATCTCTGGTGATAGGCGTAACGAGTATATCGAGTAGTAATGACGCACGAAAGTGCGGGTTGTTACAGTCTCCCCTGCTTTAGGAAATTTCGTCCCGAAATTAATCCAACAGGTAGACTTTTGAGAGTTGATCCTGCATAAGTAGCGATATAGCGAGTGACTTGACCGAGAGTTGGCAAGCGAGAGCGTTTCGAATAAGAGAGATCGATTGCGATAGCGAGAAGGCGACGTAAAAGACAAAAGTAATATCCCACGAGTTGGCGTTCCAAAGTACCTCGTGTCGCGAAGAATTCGTTAGTTCGATGCGATTGAAATTTTAAAGAACTTGAAAGGTTTCTCATGACGTAGAATTAACTAAGTCGATCGTTAATCAACGTTACAAGAAGCGTTCGTTTTTAGTTATTCAAAAGGAATTTTGGATGGAAATCTTGAAAAATTTCCTTTTAACGTGAGGTCAACTGAGTCGATGTTAACCAACGTTGCAAGGAAGTTTAAGTTTTAAACATTTTAAGGAGTTCGAAGATGAAAACTGGGGTTACGGGAACTCTCCTATGACATGGGTTCAAGCTGAACTCGATGTCGAACCAATGTCTTAAGAAGGATTTTGTTTTGACGTTGAAAAAGTTTTAAGGAAAAACTGGACTTATGAAACTTTTCTTGGACATGGAGTTAAGCTGATTCGATGTTATCTCCACGTCGTGAGAAAATTTTCACTTGTCCACCGGTTTTAAATCAAATTTTATAAAAATCCGTTTTAACAGTACAAAAGGTAGTTAATCATCGAGCCCCACTTGGCACTTTCCCATGAAAGTTTGTTAATATGTTCAAAACACTTATACATAGGAAGTACCAGCGGCGTATCCACCATGTTTTGCCCATATTACTTCCGTCTCGTGAGGCGGTGTCATGTGTGCCGATAAGACACAGATAGGATTGCGATGACTCGATCCAAATGAGAAGGGTTGGATTAAGTTCTGAGAGGGCGAACCGAGTGATGAAGTTGTTTTCGAATTTAGTTCAGCAATACGAAAGCGGCGACGATAAGTGAAGAGTGATAAGCGACAAGCGTAAAACGATAAGCGGTTAGCGCGTCTTCGATTAGATTCCACTTTGAACCCACATGGCACGTTTCCACGAGAGTTTATTAACATGGCGAAATACTACGTTTAACCAGGTTAGTTTTGCCTCGTGAAGCGGTGTCATGCGTACTAATACCACACAGACTGCAATGAACACCAAGCGAGCGATAAGCGGTACGCGATACGCGAATAAGCGGTAGACTATACACGATAAGCGATAAGCGATTAGGTGATTAAGCGAATAACATAACACTAGCAATGACGGCGACGATAATCGAATTAGGATAAGAGGCAGTTGTTGCGTTGCAAGCGATGGAGGTATGCGCGATTTATGCGGTTCGAATTGGTTGATTAACACCACAGCGTTTAACTAACATCAGACCCCACATGGCCTTTTTCCACGAAAGGCCGCTGATATGATTAAACGTCCTACTTTAACCCTATGAGCTTTATTTCGTGAAGCGAGGTCATGTGTGCTAACTTAACACAAATATCACTGACAGCGGTAGACGATAGCGATGGTGATAGCGATCAAGCGATATGGCGATTCACATAATAAGCGGTAGTGATCCTCGTAGTAATCGATAGAGATTGCGAGATACACATGATAAGCGATTACGATTAGACGAGTTTTGTTTTGAATAAGCTTAACAGCATTTTCTACTATATTGCCTTTCAATGGCTCTGGTAACAGCATTTTCTACTAATGCTTGTAGTTCCGCACCAGTTACAAGTATTTTAGTGTTATCAGGGTTTTCCACTGGATGACTGTTTATTTCTTCAGACTTAGCCATGTAGTCTTAATTGCTACATAAAAATAAGGACAAGGTCTATTTAGAAGCCTAAACAGTATTATCGTTCTTGACGATTTATTAACCATGGTAATAAGAGCCATATTAGTTAATTTGTTAAGTAATTTCATTCAGGACTTTTTATTAGTAATTTTATCCTAGAATAAAATATTGGCACAACAGGTCTAGTCACGTAGACAAATTTCTAAATTATAAATTTAGATTTTGTAGGATTAAAGTTTGAATAATTAAAACAAATCAATCCCTTTCTTGGCAGGGAGTCTATAAACTACGACTGCCTTTTGTTTTATATGACATTAATTATAACCAGTAGGCGTTATGTCACAATCAGATATATATAAAAATATAAATTTGGATAATTTAGTAAAAGGGTGACATGTGTGATTTTTGCGGATCACGTTAGTCAAGAATGTTAACATGTTTGCAGATGTTAACAGAGATTTGAATCTTTTTAAACAGGTTCTACCATATTGGCCAGGTCTTTAATATGACATTCAAGCTAGGTTTTACCTTTTTAAGATTCTTATTATTTTACTAAAATGGTAAATCAAAATAAATAATGTTATTTTTCATTTATTCATATACTATGTTCATGCACATAATTTAAAAATGAAAAACTTAAATTAACCATTCCAAATAAAATTAAACTAGTACAAGTTTTGCCCTAAACGGGACTTTTACATAAACAACACGCCCACGCAAGGGCCAAATTAACAAACAAACCCACGCAGGGGTTAAAAAGAGAAACATGCCCACGCAGGGGCAAAACAGAAAGGAAATATGCCCACACAGGGGCAGAGTACAGAGATAAATGTCCTCGCAGGGACATGATTACAACTAAAATAAATAAACAAACCTGCCGCACCTCTTGTCGCACCTCATTTATCCCTTGAAGGATTTCTTGAAATTGTGGCGGTGACATCACCGGTGTCCGCGGTGGTTGCTGAAGATGCTGAGGTTGAGGAGGCGGCGGTTGCTGATACCCATATGGTGGGTATCCATAGGTCGAGTGTCCCGTGGCCCAGGGGCCTCCATAGGGACCTTCCGGACGGGGAACGTTGAAGCTTGAAGCTAACCAGTAGGGATCCTCTGCAAAGTTGTAGTTTGTGTGGATCGGCTGCTCGAAGGGGTTGTATGCTGCCGCACCAGTATAGGTGGGAATTGGGTCTCCAAAACCCAATGGTGGCTGTGGCGCGACTGGCGCCGAGTTCACTTCTGAGACAGGGTGTGAAGATTCTCCCATCTCCGGTCCTTCGTGAAGTGGCGAGTACCGACTGCCACTTGAATGTGGAGGGGTGCTGATGCGCACTCCCCCTCGCGCGGATATCCACAAGGTAGTTCTCCTTCGCCTCGGGGGCGAGGGAGGCTGAAGCTGAGGTGGTGCTGCCGGCGGAGTGACCGCGACAAGTCGGGAATCCTCAGAAGGATTCTGCTGCTGCTGTGGCTGCTGCTGTGGCTGGTGCAGGGGAGAGTGGTGTGGCTGGTGCAGGGGAGAGTTGTACTGCGGCTGGTGCAGGGGAGAGCTATGGTAACTGGGAGTAAATACCCAGTCATACTGCTTGAATTTCTCCTCAAAGCTGTCGGGACCATTGTAAGGTGATCCCACAAACGGTGACCCATCTAAAATCTCAATGGGATGGTTCGGAGTTCTGGATGGTGGCATTGCTGGATCGGTGTCCTCATCGATATCCATCGGGTTGCCACCAGAAAAGTGGTCTTCGGGTCCAAGTGGGTTAAAACCCACTGGCACTCCAAGGTAGTCGTCCGGGTTGAACTGGCCTTGGAAAACTGGTGATAGGTGGTCAAAGGGTGATTGGTGTCCTTGAAGCGGAATATAGGACTGGTGAGAGTTGTGGGGCTCATTTTCTGAATGAGGCCCGAAGGAGTGTGGGATGGAAGGTGAGGTACTCAGTGAAACTGAGCGCCTAGCTGGTTCAATAAAAGACCTCCAAAGATTTTGAGCATCTGAGTTATGAGGATCTGAAGGTGTTCGCCGGTGTGAGGGTCCGGCTTCATGGTCGTTCGGGGCTACATGTGCTCCTTGTCCCCTTCCTCTTCCTCTCATACGTGGCGGCATTTTTGTGAACCTGTCAAAAAAACAACAAGTGATACAACAAGAAATATAAATAAGACAAAGTTAGAAATAAAACAAATTTGGATAATTCCTAAGTTCTTTGTCTAGACTCGAGAATCGAGGATTGTGCAATTGTGTAACTGAGATTAAACACAAAAGGCTAGTGTTTAATTCACTCAGAGTTGGCTCTGATACCAACCTGTCACACCCCTATTTTCCACATGTCACCGGTGGGCCCGGTGGGGAGTATAGTGACGTAGTTGGTATCATCATAGACAAACAACACAATATATAAATGCACAGCGGAAGTAAAGAGAGATTCATTTCAACTTTAATAAAGTGTAATATTAAATATCACGAGTAGTTGAAACGGATCCACAGGCGGATCAAAATAAAAGAAGATATTGTTCAACAGTTTATTTGACATCCAAGCTTGCGAGACTTATTGTGGACGCTTAGAAGACAGCCAGCCTAGTACGCGTAGTACCTGCACTTAACCTTTTGGGAAAAATACGTCAGTTTACACTGGTAAATACAATTTAACTGACTCATTTTGAAAAGGTTTGAAAATTGATTTAAATGCACGTGGCACAAAACATTTTATAACTTGGGATAATTATGCAATATAATCTTGTAAGGGATTTACATGTTACTTATGCGTTCAGTAGCCCGATCCGTAGACCGGGTTAAAGATTAATAGACACACCACAATATTGAGTTATACACTGACAGGTGTACGCCTACACCCCGTGCTCAGGTCGTGGCCATCTCGTAAGATGATGCCAAGGATATCCGGGACATGGTCATTAACCCCCCAAAGGCTTTAAGCAAACAAAACACATTCAAAACATAGCATATCAATAAATTTAACCTCTATTCGATTAAAGAATTCAATGCCAGACCAAGCGGTATTTTATATACCGTACCCCAAGCCCGTATAGGGAAAATAAGTTAAAAGTATTTACCTTGGTAAGTATAATTCACAACTAGCAAGTGAAGGTAGCTTTTACTGGTTCTTCTTATTCTGGAACAAAGGTTTATAATAACCTATTAGATTTCTAACGGGTCTTTATTTAAGCCTAAGCTTAGACCGGTTAGTTTTAAGGACGATACGGTTCAAACGCACGATTAAGCGAAGACCGGATAGAATGTGATTTAGACCCGACAAGTTTGAAGACTTGTATAATATGGGTATACTAAACACCTTCTGGATTTTGAGACAAAAATGATAATGTTTGACCCGTTTTGGTCAATTTATGTAAACTAGTTACATAAACCGAACCGGACGCGAAAAGGGCGTTACGGGTATCCATAAGAGTCATATGCAAGTTCCCTGAGTTAAAATGCCTTAAATATGTTATAATATCAGTAAGATATCTTCCATTATGCCCAAAACGGATATAAACTTCAAATTAAGCCTCATAAGGGCATTTTGGTCATTTAAAAGATTATAAAAGAGTTTTATTTGTAATCTGAGTTACAGGTCTGGTTTATACAGTAAATATACTTAATTTAACATGTTATAACAGTAGGGTATGACCCATATGTGAAACTTATCATTTAAAACCAAACTATGCTCCTTAGGGGTATTTTGGTAATTTCACAAGGGCTAAAAAGGTCAAAACTGGAAACCTGAGTTCAAAAACTTTTACTTACTGTTATTATATAAAAATATACTAAAAACATCAGTAGGTATCAACCTTATATGTTTAATATGGTTATAGTACATACTATGCGTTAAAAACGCTTAAAAAGGCGATTTGGTGCCATTTCCGGGTTTTTAAAAGAAAGCTGATATTTTTATAATTCCAGAAGGCTCAAAATATTTTATTTAACAAATAAAATCAGTAGAAAAAGGTTTGGGGTCAAAATGATTTGTAAAACTCATTTTATGGCTAAAAAGGGCAAAATCGGTATTAACCGAATTAAACTTAGAGACCTATGTTATGCTCAGCCAAAAATTAAATAAAAATCTTTAAAAATCCCAAAATATTATATTACATCAGTGGGTAAAAAGTTTGATATCAAAAAGTGGGTTTAAATAGGCTATACGCTAATTACATAAAGCTTTCAAATTACGCTAATGAGCATAACTCTTAATCTAGACCTCAAACTGATATCAAATTTTAGGTGCAAGTTTATAAATTAGTAACAAATGTTTCTACTCTTTCACTTTTTCAAAAATTACGTTTTATAGTCAAAAGGACATAATAGTCAACATTTAAGCATAAATCGGAAACATGCATATGAATCGGATAAGTATTGAACCAAGTTGCATAATCTCAGGGAGTTATACTTATATGAAACCTGGTCCAAAATGAGCTCTAAGACAGATCTCAAACATGCATAAACGGATCAGAACTGATAGTCAAAGCAAAAGTCAAATTATGCGACTTTCGGGCCCGATCCGGGTTTAAACTGAAAATTGTCGAGTTGAACATGTTGAGACATGTTCTTACATTAATTACCATGTTATTTTAATGATCAAACTGGTTGCATGTACCCTACATTGCTAATTATGCTTAAACTTGCAAATAATCATTCTGTTGACTTTTTAAAGTATGCTTTGACTCGACAATTGGCATAGTTAGAGTGGGAATCTGAAAATACCCTTTTAAGGGTTTGTTACCCACATAAATACCTACTTGTAGGTACTTTCAATTCGAGAAATGACTGAGCAAATTTCGTTTAATCTCGAAGTCAAACTTAAATTACGATGGTTTGACTTTTGCTTAATTAACTAAGCTAGAACGAATTAGAAGGGGTTAGGAATACTTACAAGAGTCCTAATTAAGCTTAGAGAGCACTAGAAAGCCTGAGGTTGATCAGAGAAGCTCCAGAAGTGGACTTTTGAATTTTTGTAAATGCAAGAACAAGGTTGCTACACTTCAAGTTCCATTTATAACAACTTTGATCTCATTTGATGCTGCCACAAGGGTCTACACATGTTATAAGATGTGTCCAAGTGCCCCCCTATGCATGTAAATCCATTGGAGAGCCCCAGGTATCGAGTAACAGCTGTTAGCAATCGAAAACAGGCCTGCAACTGCCATCTATTCGCTGTTTGTCGCTGGCAGCTTGTAGGCGGGCCGCGAGAGGCCTTACGCGGGCCGCGTACAAGTGGTGACCAGGTTAACAAGTTTCCATTGTTTACATTTTGGTCATTGGTCCTTTGAAACGTGGTTTTGGCTATTTATCTTGCACTCTTGACCCTCAAATCTGATTTTTAAGGGCCTTGGGACATTTACAAACTTGGGTAGGTCCTTGGTTAACTTTGTGCTTACCCGAAAAGTCACGAATTTCAATGTTAACGCATTTAACCCTTCGTGCACGGTTTTGATCATAACTTTCTCATACGACAACGAAACTTTATGAAATTTTTACCACATATTCTAGTGAGTATATTTTATCATTACAAAGCTTCGGGTTTGCCAAAAGGTCACTCAGAGGTATACTTTCAACATGTTGACACGTTTAGCCCCTGTAGTTTGTAATTCCTCACTTTCTTTCATTTTTCGCTCTGTATGATCCATGATTTAATCGTTTAAGATTATAAACACCATGTAGGGTTATTGTAGGGCCTATTTATCCATTATTGACACTTTAGACCCTTATATTCACATAGTTTCACTGTTTGTCAACTTTAGTCCCTCTAAAGTACTTTTTCACATATTCAAAGCCTATGACACGTGTCAATACATTATTGGACGTAAATTTTCGAGGTGTTACATCCTCACCCCCTTAAAAGAAATCTCGACCTTGAGATTTACTGAAACAAATGAGGGTACTTTTCTTTCATCGTGGATTCTACCTCCCATGTGTATTCGGGACCTCTACGGGCATCCCATTTGACCTTAATAATAGGCACATGCTTCCTTCGAAGCTTCTTCACCTGTCGATCCTCAATCGATAATGGTTTCTCCACAAATTTCAAGCTCTCATCTATATGTACATCCGTATGTGGTATGACCAGTGATTCATCCGCGAAACACTTCTTCAGATTACAGATGTGAAAAACATTGTGGATAGCACTGAGCTCTTCAGGTAAGTTTAACTTATAAGCAACTGACCCGACACGTTCGATAACCTCGAAAGGTCCTATGTATCTCGGGCTTAGCTTGCCTTTCTTACCAAATCGCATCACTCCCTTCCAGGGTGATACTTTAAGTAATACCTTGTCACCTACTTCGAAGTGAAACGTCTTACGCTTTGGATTCGCATAACTTTTCTGCCTATCCCTGGCAGCTTTCAGGCGATCGCGAATCTGGACAATCTTGTCCGTTGTTTCAAAGACCAAATCTGGTCCTGATAATTGAACTTCCCCTACTTCCGCCCAACAAATGGGTGTTCTGCATTTTCTACCATATAATGCCTCAAAAGGCGCAGCCTTAATACTAGTATGGTAGCTATTATTATAGGAGAACTTGATCAATGGTAGGTGGTTATCCCAACTGCCACCTAAATCAATTACACATGCTCGAAGCATGTCTTCCAGCGTTTGGATGGTACGCTCACTCTGTCCGTCTGTCTGTGGATGGTAAGCCGTACTAAAATTCAGACGCGTACCCAAAGACTGTTGGAAACTTTTCCAAAAATGAGAGGTGTATCTCGTATCTCGGTCAGAGATAATTGACAATGGTACACCATGTAGAGCTACGATCTTATCTACGTATAATTGAGCTAACATGTCAGAGCTGTAAGTTTCCTTTATGGGTAGGAAATGTGCTGACTTAGTCAGTCTATCTACTATGACCCATATAGTATCATTTCCCTTTCTCGTCTTTGGCAACTTGGTGATGAAATCCATCGTCACCATCTCCCACTTCCATGTGGGAATTTCAGGTTGTTGCAGCAAACCTGACGGCTTCTGATGCTCAGCTTTGACTTGCGCACAAGTCAAACATTTAGCTACATAGGCAGCTACAGACTTTTTCAAACCAATCCACCAGTAGTTTGCTTTTAGATCCTGGTACATCTTATCAGCTCCAGGATGAACGGAATATTTGGAACTGTGGGCTTCCTGGAGGATAACATCTCGAAGTCTTCCAAAAATGGGAACCCATATTCGTCCATTCAATCTTAGCATTCCGTCCTTGTCATAGGATAACTGCTCCTCAGTTACTCCTAACTTTTCTTCAGGATAGTTAGCTTCTAACACAGCTTCCTTCTGTGCAGCCAATATCCTTTCGTTCAAACCATTCTTGATTTCAATGCGCTTGGCATTGATTCTTATCGGTTTTACTCTTTCCTTCCTACTTAAGGCGTCAGCAACTACATTTGCCTTGCCTGGATGGTATTTTATCTCACAATCATAATCATTTAGAGTTTCCATCCATCGTCTTTGCCTCATGTTTAAGTCCTTCTGATTAAACAAATGTTGAAGGCTTTTGTGATCTGAATAGATCACACACTTGGTTCCATACAAGTAATGCCTCCATAGCTTTAATGCAAATACAACGGCACCCAGCTCCAAGTCATGGGTGGTGTAGTTCTTCTCGTGCACCTTTAGCTGTCTTGAAGCGTAGGCAATAACCTTGCCTTTCTGCATGAGTACACAGCCCATACCAGTGTGTGACGCATCACAATACACCACAAATTCTTCTATACCTTCGGGCAATGTTAACACTGGTGCATTGCTCAACTTTTTCTTAAGAATGTCAAAGGATTCCTGCTGCTTAGGGCCCCAATCAAACTTAACCTTCTTACGTGTCAACGATGTTAGGGGCGCAGCAATCCTTGAGAAATTTTCGATAAATCGCCTATAGTATCCTGCTAAACCCAGAAAACTGCGAATCTCAGTAGGCGTCTTTGGCTCTTGCCAATTCATAACTGCTTCTACCTTAGCGGGATCCACTTGGATACCACGCTCACTTACCACATGTCCAAGGAATTGGACTTCTCGAAGCCAAAATTCGCACTTCGAAAATTTGGCGTAGAGTTTCTCATGATGTAGAAGTTTGAGAATACGGCGAAGGTGTTTCTCATGGTCAGCTTGGCTCTTTGAGTAAATAAGGATGTCGTCAATAAAGACGATGACGAATTTGTCCAAGTAAGGCTTGCAGACGTGATTCATGAGATCCATGAATGCGGCTGGTGCATTAGTGAGCCCGAAAGGCATCACTAGGAACTCGTAATGTCCATAACGAGCTGTCTTGTGTACATCTTCTTCTTTAACCTTCAACTGATGATAGCCTGATCTCAAATCGATCTTAGAGAAGTAGCTTGCCCCCTGTAACTGATCGAACAGATCGTCGATCCTGGGCAAAGGATGCCTATTCTTGATAGTGACTTTATTAAGCTCACGGTAATCGATGCACAGACGCATCGATCCATCCTTCTTCTTGACAAACAAGATCGGCGCTCCCCAAGGGGACGAACTAGGCCTAATGAAACCTTTGGCTAGCAGATCATCTAACTGCGTCCTTAACTCCTTCATCTCCGTTGGTGCTAACCTATAAGGTGCTCTCGCTACTGGTGCCGCACCAGGGATGATGTCAATTCGGAATTCTACTTGCCTATCTGGTGGTAAGCCAGGCGGTTCTTCAGGGAAAACTTCAGGATATTCCGAAATGACAGGGATGTCTTCAATCTTGGGTTTTGGCTCATCAATAGTAACTTGTGCCATATAAATGACACAACCCTTCTGCAGACATCTGGATGCCTTGAGCATGGACACTTGCTCAGGCAATCCATGCTGGGTATCCCCCTGAATGGTAAGTGACTCACCAGACGGAGTTTTGACTACCACTTGCTTTCTGTTGCACACAATCTGGGCTTGGTTATGCGATAACCAATCCATGCCTATCACTATATCAAAACCGGCTAGCCTAAAGGGAAGTAAGGACAATGGAAAAGAGTGATTCCTAATGGATATAACACATCCATCTAAAACAGTTGAGGCGGTTTCTATGGTTCCATCAGCTAATTCCACCTCATACTTCACACTTAAGGTTTTTACAGGCAACTTTAGCAACTCACAAAACTTATTATCCACAAAAGACTTATCTGCTCCAGAATCAAACAATACTCTAGCAAAAACATCATTTATGAGAAAAGTACCTGTAATTACGTTGTCATCCTGAACAGCTTCCTTAGCGTCCATCTTGAAGACCCTCGCATTGGTCTTTTTCCCATCCTCGGTTTTCTTGGTGTTCTTTGGGCAATTAGGCTTAATGTGCCCTTTTTCATTGCAACCGTAACAAGTTTCATCTTTCAGCTTCTTACACTCCAAAGTCTTATGATCCGTAGATTTGCAAATCCCGCAGGGTCCCAAGTGAGACTGGGATTTCGACTCAAGTCGACACTTTCCAAAATGGTTCTTCTTACAAGTTTTACATTTGGGCTTATCCCCCGATTGTTGCCCATCCTTCTTAGATCCCGACCCTTTCTTGTGGTCGTTATTTCCTCGGTGTCTCTTATCTGATCTTCGTGAGGTGTCATCCTCACGCTTCCTCTTACCTTCTTCTGAGTTCCTGAGCGCTCTCAACCTGACTACGTCCAAGGTAAGAGATAGAGATAGATCAGCTGCTGATCTGAAGGTTGCAGGCCTCGATGCCTTAACACTTGCTTTAATTTCAGGGGCTAAACCCCCGATGTAGCGAACAATCCTTTTAGGTTCCGAGGTGACCAAATATGGAACTAACCGAGATAGAGTATTGAAAGTGGTAAGGTATGCTTGGCAATCTAAATTCTTCATCACCAATGATAGGAAATCTGATTCGATTCTTTCAACTTCGTGTTGCGGGCAATAATTCTCTTTAATAAGAGCAACGAACTGATCCCATGACAAGTTGTAGAGTGGGATCTTTCCAGCAGCCTGGATGAGAGACTTCCACCACGCCAGTGCTTCTCCCTTGAACGATTGGGAAACATATTTCACTACGTCCCTTTCGGCACAACCGCTAATGTCAACTACTGTTTCCATTTCGTCTAACCAGGTCATGCAGTCAACCGCTCCTTTCTCCCCAGTAAAGTCCCGGGGTTTGCAAGAAACGAAGTACTTGTAAGTACAGGACTTGGTATGTGGTTTGGCATCAAACACCATCCTCTTTGAGGGAACACTGTCATGATTAGATGAATGTCGATCATCATCCTTCTTGAGCTCATCTTTCTTAGGTACATCTTTCTTAGAGGGCGGTTTGCTATGAGCTTCTGAGTGAACTTTTGACTTGGAATGAGGTGCGGATCGGGTCCTACTTCGGGTCCCGCTTGATTCACCATATTGCCTTTCAATGGCTCTGGTAACAGCATTTTCTACTAATGCTTGTAGTTCCGCACCAGTTACAAGTATTTTAGTGTTATCAGGGTTTTCCACTGGATGACTGTTTATTTCTTCAGACTTAGCCATGTAGTCTTAATTGCTACATAAAAATAAGGACAAGGTCTATTTAGAAGCCTAAACAGTATTATCGTTCTTGACGATTTATTAACCATGGTAATAAGAGCCATATTAGTTAATTTGTTAAGTAATTTCATTCAGGACTTTTTATTAGTAATTTTATCCTAGAATAAAATATTGGCACAACAGGCCTAGTCACGTAGACAAATTTCTAAATTATAAATTTAGATTTTGTAGGATTAAAGTTTGAATAATTAAAACAAATCAATCCCTTTCTTGGCAGGGAGTCTATAAACTACGACTGCCTTTTGTTTTATATGACATTAATTATAACCCGTAGGCGTTATGTCACAATCAGATATATATAAAAATATAAATTTGGATAATTTATTAAAAGGGTGACATGTGTGATTTTTGCGGATCACGTTAGTCAAGAATGTTAACATGTTTGCAGATGTTAACAGAGATTTGAATCTTTTTAAACAGGTTCTACCATATTGGCCAGGTCTTTAATATGACATTCAAGCTAGGTTTTACCTTTTTAAGATTCTTATTATTTTACTAAAATGGTAAATCAAAATAAATAATGTTATTTTTCATTTATTCATATACTATGTTCATGCACATAATTTAAAAATGAAAAACTTAAATTAACCATTCCAAATAAAATTAAACTAGTACAAGTTTTGCCCTAAACGAGACTTTTACATAAACAACACGCCCGCGCAGGGGTTAAAAAGAGAAACATGCCCACGCAGGAGCAGAACAGAAAGGAAATATGCCCACACAGGGGCAGAGTACAGAGATAAATGTCCTCGCAGGGACATGATTACAACTAAAATAAATAAACAAACCAAGGATTTAGTGATCCTTCTTGCTTTTACCCTTGATCAAATCCACCATCTTCTTGAACATCCCCCGGTTATGCCTCCGTTCCTGCCGCACCTCTTGTCGCACCTCATTTATCCCTTGAAGGATTTCTTGAAATTGTGGCGGTGACATCACCGGTGTCCGCGGTGGTTGCTGAAGATGCTGAGGTTGAGGAGGCGGCGGTTGCTGATACCCATATGGTGGGTATCCATAGGTCGAGTGTCCCGTGGCCCAGGGGCCTCCATAGGGACCTTCCGGACGGGGAACGTTGAAGCTTGAAGCTAACCAGTAGGGATCCTCTGCAAAGTTGTAGTTTGTGTGGATCGGCTGCTCGAAGGGGTTGTATGCTGCCGCACCAGTATAGGTGGGAATTGGGTCTCCAAAACCCAATGGTGGCTGTGGCGCGACTGGCGCCGAGTTCACTTCTGAGACAGGGTGTGAAGATTCTCCCATCTCCGTTCCTTCGTGAAGTGGCGAGTACCGACTGCCACTTGAATGTGGAGGGGTGCTGATGCGCACTCCCCCTCGCGCGGATATCCGCAAGGTAGTTCTCCTTCGCCTCAGGGGCGAGGGAGGCTGAAGCTGAGGTGGTGCTGCCGGCGGAGTGACCGCGACAAGTCGGGAATCCTCAGAAGGATTCTGCTACTGCTGTGGCTGCTGCTGTGGCTGGTGCAGGGGAGAGTGGTGTGGCTGGTGCAGGGGAGAGTTGTACTGCGGCTGGTGCAGGGGAGAGCTATGGTAACTGGGAGTAAATACCCAGTCATACTGCTTGAATTTCTCCTCAAAGCTGTCGGGACCATTGTAAGGTGATCCCACAAACGGTGACCCATCTAAAATCTCAATGGGATGGTTCGGAGTTCCGGATGGTGGCATTGCTGGATCGGTGTCCTCATCGATATCCATCGGGTTGCCACCAGAAAAGTGGTCTTCGGGTCCAAGTGGGTTAAAACCCACTGGCACTCCAAGGTAGTCGTCCGGGTTGAACTGGCCTTGGAAAACTGGTGATAGGTGGTCAAAGGGTGATTGGTGTCCTTGAAGCGGAATATAGGACTAGTGAGAGTTGTGGGGCTCATTTTCTGAATGAGGCCCGAAGGAGTGTGGGATGGAAGGTGAGGTACTCAGTGAAACTGAGCGCCTAGCTGGTTCAATAAAAGACCTCCAAAGATTTTGAGCATCTGAGTTATGAGGATCTGAAGGTGTTCGCCGGTGTGAGGGTCCGGCTTCATGGTCGTTCGGGGCTACATGTGCTCCTTGTCCCCTTCCTCTTCCTCTCATACGTGGCGGCATTTTTGTGAACTTGTCAAAAAAACAACAAGTGATACAACAAGAAATATAAATAAGACAAAGTTAGAAATAAAACAAATTTGGATAATTCCTAAGTTCTTTGTCTAGACTCGAGAATCGAGGATTGTGCAATTGTGTAACTGAGATTAAACACAAAAGGCTAGTGTTTAATTCACTCAGAGTTGGCTCTGATACCAACCTGTCACACCCCTATTTTCCACATGTCACCGGTGGGCCCGGTGGGGAGTATAGTGACGTAGTTGGTATCATCATAGACAAACAACACAATATATAAATGCACAGCGGAAGTAAAGATAGATTCATTTCAACTTTAATAAAGTGTAATATTAAATATCACGAGTAGTTGAAACGGATCCACAGGCGGATCAAAATAAAAGAAGATATTGTTCAACAGTTTATTTGACATCCAAGCTTGCGAGACTTATTGTGGACGCTTAGAAGACAGCCAGCCTAGTACGCGTAGTACCTGCACTTAACCTTTTGGGAAAAATACGTCAGTTTACACTGGTAAATACAATTTAACTGACTCATTTTGAAAAGGTTTGAAAATTGATTTAAATGCACGTGGCACAAAACATTTTATAACTTGGGATAATTATGCAATATAATCTTGTAAGGGATTTACATGTTACTTATGCGTTCAGTAGCCCGATCCGTAGACCGGGTTAAAGATTAATAGACACACCACAATATTGAGTTATACACTGACAGGTGTACGCCTACACCCCGTGCTCAGGTCGTGGCCATCTCGTAAGATGATGCCAAGGATATCCGGGACATGGTCATTAACCCCCCAAAGGCTTTAAGCAAACAAAACACATTCAAAACATAGCATATCAATAAATTTAACCTCTATTCGATTAAAGAATTCAATGTCGGACCAAGCGGTATTTTATATACCGTACCCCAAGCCCGTATAGGGAAAATAAGTTAAAAGTATTTACCTTGGTAAGTATAATTCACAACTAGCAAGTGAAGGTAGCTTTTACTGGTTCTTCTTATTCTGGAACAAAGGTTTATAATAACCTATTAGATTTCTAACGGGTCTTTATTTAAGCCTAAGCTTAGACCGGTTAGTTTTAAGGACGATACGGTTCAAACGCACGATTAAGCGAAGACCGGATAGAATGTGATTTAGACCCGACAAGTTTGAAGACTTGTATAATATGGGTATACTAAACACCTTCTGGATTTTGAGACAAAAATGATAATGTTTGACCCGTTTTGGTCAATTTATGTAAACTAGTTACATAAACCGAACCGGACGCGAAAAGGGCGTTACGGGTATCCATAAGAGTCATATGCAAGTTCCCTGAGTTAAAATGCCTTAAATATGTTATAATATCAGTAAGATATCTTCCATTATGCCCAAAACGGATATAAACTTCAAATTAAGCCTCATAAGGGCATTTTGGTCATTTAAAAGATTATAAAAGAGTTTTATTTGTAATCTGAGTTACAGGTCTGGTTTATACAGTAAATATACTTAATTTAACATGTTATAACAGTAGGGTATGACCCATATGTGAAACTTATCATTTAAAACCAAACTATGCTCCTTAGGGGTATTTTGGTAATTTCACAAGGGCTAAAAAGGTCAAAACTGGAAACCTGAGTTCAAAAACTTTTACTTACTGTTATTATATAAAAATATACTAAAAACATCAGTAGGTATCAACCTTATATGTTTAATATGGTTATAGTACATACTATGCGTTAAAAACGCTTAAAAAGGCGATTTGGAGCCATTTTCGGGTTTTTAAAAGAAAGCTGATATTTTTATAATTATAGAAGGCTCAAAATATTTTATTTAACAAATAAAATCAGTAGAAAAAGGTTTGGGGTCAAAAGGATTTGTAAAACTCATTTTATGGCTAAAAAAGGCAAAATCGGTATTAACGGAATTAAACTTAGAGACCTATTTTATGCTCAGCCAAAAATTAAATAAAAATATTTAAAAATCCCAAAATATTATATTACATCAGTGGGTAAAAAGTTTGATATCAAAAAGTGGGTTTAAATAGGCTATACGCTAATTACGCCATTTAATTAACATAAAGCTTTCAAATTACGCTAATGAGCATAACTCTTAATCTAGACCTCAAACTGATATCAAATTTTAGGTGCAAGTTTATAAATCAGTAACAAATGTTTCTACTCTTTCACTTTTTCAAAAATTACGTTTTATAGTCAAAAGGGCATAATAGTCAACATTTAAGCATAAATCGGAAACATGCATATGAATCGGATAAGTATTGAACCAAGTTGCATAATCTCAGGGAGTTATACTTATATGAAACCTGGTCCAAAATGAGCTCTAAGATAGATCTCAAACATGCATAAACGGATCAGAACTGATAGTCAAAGCAAAAGTCAAATTATGCGACTTTCGGGCCTGATCCGGGTTTAAACTGAAAATTGTCGAGTTGAACATGTTGAGACATGTTCTTACATTAATTACCATGTTATTTTAATGATCAAACAGGTTGCATGTACCCTACATTGCTAATTATGCTTAAACTTGCAAATAATCATTCTGTTGACTTTTTAAAGTATGCTTTGACTCGACAATTGGCATAGTTAGAGTGAGAATCTGAAAATACCCTTTTAAGGGTTTGTTACCCACATAAATACCTACTTGTAGGTACTTTCAATTCGAGAAATGACTGAGCAAATTTCGTTTAATCTCGAAGTCAAACTTAAATTACGATGGTTTGACTTTTGCTTAATTAACTAAGCTAGAACGAATTAGAAGGGGTTAGGAATACTTACAAGAGTCCTAATTAAGCTTAGAGAGCACTAGAAAGCCTGAGGTTGATCAGAGAAGCTCCAGAAGTGGACTTTTGAATTTTTGTAAATGCAAGAACAAGGTTGCTACACTTCAAGTTCCATTTATAACAACTTTGATCTCATTTGATGCTGCCACAAGGGTCTACACATGTTATAAGATGTGTCCAAGTGCCCCCCTATGCATGTAAATCCATTGGAGAGCCCCAGGTATCGAGTAACAGCTGTTAGCAATCGAAAACAGGCCTGCAACTGCCATCTGTTCGCTGTTTGTCGCTGGCAGCTTGTAGGCGGGCCGCGAGAGGCCTTACGCGGGCCGCGTACAAGTGGTGACCAGGTTAACAAGTTTCCATTGTTTACATTTTGGTCCTTGGTCCTTTGAAACGTGGTTTTGGCTATTTATCTTGCACTCTTGACCCTCAAATCTGATTTTTAAGGGCCTTGGGACATTTACAAACTTGGGTAGGTCCTTGGTTAACTTTGTGCTTACCCGAAAAGTCACGAATTTCAATGTTAACGCATTTAACCCTTCGTGCACGGTTTTGATCATAACTTTCTCATACGACAACGAAACTTTATGAAATTTTTACCACATATTCTAGTGAGTATATTTTATCATTACAAAGCTTCGGGTTTGCCAAAAGGTCACTCAGAGGTATACTTTCAACATGTTGACACGTTTAGCCCCTGTAGTTTGTAATTCCTCACTTTCTTTCATTTTTCGCTCTGTATGATCCATGATTTAATCGTTTAAGATTATAAACACCATGTAGGGTTATTGTAGGGCCTATTTATCCATTATTGACACTTTGGACCCTTATATTCACATAGTTTCACTGTTTGTTAACTTTAGTCCCTCTAAAGTACTTTTTCACATATTCAAAGCCTATGACACGTGTCAATACATTATTGGACGTAAATTTTCGAGGTGTTACACGATTGCACTGCGTTTGCAGACTTACGACAAGTCTTGTGATGATGCGATTTAGTTGTTACACCTTCCGATTAAGTGTAGTGTGTTGAAAAGAATCCCAATAGTATAATAGGTCTAGTAACGTTCAACTCCACGTGGCACTTTCTTCACGGAACTTCGGTAGTATGATAAAGCACACCTTGCTTGACCCCTTACTACTTAGATCCCGTGGTTTGGTGTCATACTTCGTTGAAACGCTTATGGCACCCTAGAATTCACTACGATCTCCGTGCACTAACCCAAGTAATCCCGTGTGCGCCCGTGATTAATAGTTCCTTGCACGTTTATCGTACCTCGTTCTAAGAGTGTAGTGAGGGTAAAACACATTATTTCGTGATATAGTTGTTTTGGTCAAAAATTACCTAAGCAATTTAGTGATCAAATTAGTAATGTGAGGTAGTGTGCTAAAATATTTATGGAAAATATGCTTGTTGAGTTATTTGGAAAATCTGTATTCAGGATACGGCTCAGGATATTGAACTGTATCTGCGATCAAACAGTGAGTAAATAATAAGCAAAAAATGAAGGAAACGACACAAGATATACGAGGAAAGCCCTTGATCAATCTAGATCGCCGGCATAAAACCTCGGGAGCTGACAATCGCAGCTGCCTTGTTCTTCTTATTGCTTTAAACTTCAGGATACAGTGCAGGATATCAACCAGATCTCTAAGTGTTACAATGAATTCGTGTGAGAGTACAATTTACGAGAGAGCAAGTGTTGGTGTGTAGTGAGTGTGATTGCTGTGAAAATGTTGTGTCCTATTCGATCTGGTGTTCCTCCTATTTATAGTAACGAAATACAAACAAATATCCCTATAAATGTGGGATGCTCCGAATATTCCATCACGAACGTTGTAGACCGAGTAATAAGGCTTCAACGTCTTTCTTTGAACGGTTTGGACCGAGTCTTCCGCAGAACAAGTCTTTGTGAACGTTAATAGCTTCCAGCCCACGTACCTGCACATAATCCGTTAGTGATCCTGAGGATATGATTCAGGATATTACCAATACCCTGAACCTGCACCCCGGATATGAACAGATATTATTTAATCAAGATATAAGTCAGGATATGCTTCAGAATATGAGCTCAGAAATTAGCCCATAACAATTGTCCCCAAAAATGTTACCGTTTAGTATCTTCATTACTAACGGTTACATTTTTACGCGAATCGAGGCAATTAAGAGATAAGACCTGTGATGTGACCGTTTGCAACTACTCAGCCTATATCTACTCATCATGCCCTATATCTTCTCACCCTCTTCCCTTTTTTAATCATAATCTTCAAGGAAAAAAGGTACATTTTCTCTCTATCTTCCATACTTATCTTCATCTTTCTCTCCGGCAGAAAATTCAGGCGATCAAATGCCACGCCAAACAAGATCCAGTTCAGGTGACTCGGCCCCTACGTTCTACCAACAAAACCTTCTCCAAGAACCGGAGAAGGAAGCCTGTACCTTTGATAGTGCCCACCTGTCCGCCTTAAAATCCTCCGGTATCTTCCCGGAAGGAACCATATTTAGACCGTTTGACCGTGAAATCCGATCAGATATGGTCTCCAACGAGTGGATTTGCTTTAGTGCTTTCCCTTTTACCCTAGGGCTTCGATTCCCCTTTCCGGATTTCATCACCGAGTTCTTTAATATCACAAAAATCTCTTTTAGCCAAACAATGCCAATGCTCTGGCGTGTCTTAACTGTTCTTGATCAGATCAAGAGAAACCACATTCCTGAGCTTTCCATCCATGATCTCCCCCTGGCTTACAAACTTAGATGTCACGGATCATGTAGATTTCTGTTTTATTCTACTTCCGGTGACCCATTGATACTTCGTGCCACCAAGAACGAGGATGGTTGGCAATCCAAGTTTTTCTTCGTAAAAAGGGACTCAATCCCTGGTGGGACGGAATATCCGTTACAGTGGTTGAGAAAGGGTAGGATTTAGGGTTTAAGAATGATCCTGTCGCTTATCCTGTTCCATATCCTGAACTAACTTATCTTCTTTATTATGCAGCTGATTTCAGGAAGATTGCTCCTCCTCTTGCCAATTCTCAAGAAAGAATAGACGCCATTAGACTTCTCCCAGAGGCAGAAAGAAGTTTCAATCCTTCTCCACCAACTCCAAGTCCTCTTTCAAGTGCCAACATGTCTGGTAAGAATCCTGCAAGATATCCTGCACACATATGCTTTTTATCTGTTATTTATAGGAGGTATTTAGAATTTACTCCCTGTGTGCAGATTCCAGCAAAGTTCCTGTCCTTCTTGATCTTGACGAGCTCGACAGTTACCCTACTCCGGTCATGGTTAAGAAGGAAACTCCTGCTACCACCAGCTCCAAGCCACTCCCGGCTCCCAAGGCTAATACAAGAACCCGTGCTTCCGCAGCGAAAAAGAGAAAGGGCCTTGAGGTAAGCACTCCAGGTTCAGAAGGGTTCTCCTATGATGAACTCAGCTTCTCCGACTCCTTAGAGCCAATGACATCCTTCCTCAACAAGGTAACATCCTGACACATATCCTGCACATATATCCTGATAGGATATCCTGACAGGATATCCTGGTTAAAACATTCCAACTCATACCTGAAATTGATGTGCAGGGCCTCCAGCATTTACTCCACTTGTACAATGATGCATGTGGTACTGTTGCACTCCATGAAGCCAGGATCAAGCAGCTCGAGAGCACCGTTGCTGACCAAGGCGCTATCGCCGAAGCAAAGAGTCGGCACTATGAAAGCTTGCTAAAGAAGGTCACTCAAGATGCTGAGGTCAAACTTGCCAGCGTTCAAATGGACCATGATCAGGCCTTGATCAGCTTTCGAGAGGGAATCAAGGCTTCTGCTATCGTCTCCCTGCTACAAGCACGCATCAAGATGGCCTATGAGGCCAAGGAGACGGGCCTTGTTTGTCCATCTTGGCCAGTTGAATCTTGGGTGGCTAAATTGAAGGAGCTCGGAGGCAAAGCTGTGCCCCTTCCTGCTGAAGCTGGCGAGTCTTCTAAGTCAGCAGAGGTGGTGGTCCAGGCTGGAGAGAAGAAGGATGCTGGAGGTGATGCTGAGATGGACGTTGGCAAGGATGCTGCGCAGGATGCTGGTCAGGATGCTGGTGCTGAGAAGCTTGAGAAGGTTGGAGGTGATGCCGCTGTGTGAGGGCATTTAAGTGGGCGATGACGGATATACGTGCCAAGGCCAGAGCCCACCTTTTTGAATTTGAATGTTGGTTTGTAGTCCCACAAACAATTTACTTTCCCGCACTTTACTTTTCCGTACCTGAACAATTTATATTTCCTGCATGCTTTTTGAACAATACAACAGTTGAAGGTGGATGGGTCTCGGTTTGAGATGAAGCCCTCAACTGTTGGGTGAATATGGTTAGGAACTACTAGTGCTCTTAGTGGATGGGCCTTGGTTTGAGGTGAAACTAAGAGCACATCTTTTGGTATGTTAATAATATAACTACTTTCTTTTAACTTTATTGTTGTTGTCATTAACATACGAATTTTACTTGTGAAAATTGTTTGTTTTGAACATATATCATAAATGTATCCTGGGGGATATCCTGAAAAGGATATTGAAATATAACCCATGAATTGTCCAAATAAAAAGGAGAAATCATACCAGAGATTCTTAGAGAATCAGTTCCAATCCTTTATCATAAATTTGTCCCCAGTGCATACTTATAAACTTGGATCCATCCTTTGAATCAAAATAATATGTGTCCCCTGCGTTTGACAAAGACACAAATGTATTTACCTTTTGACTCGAATGAATTCCGAATGCTCAAGGGCAGAACCCCTGATATCCTGAAAAGAATCCTTATCATCATGGGGATAAACCCTGATATCCTGGGGATAAACCCTGATATCCTGGGGATAAACCCTGAGTTTCATGCGCTGCAGGCGAGAGTGTATAAACTCCAGAACTTAGAAAGGTGAAAACCTTTAAACCTTTGAGAGTATGAAAATACTCTTTCGTGAGAGAGGGTGATCAATCCTCATATACCTTTAGAATCCAGGATATAGCCAACAGTAACGAAATTGTCAGCCACTTTTACATGAACTGGTCCCGCTACCTTGAACTACACCTAGATAACTTGCGCTCCAGGCGAGGTGTTTAAACCCAATTCGAAAGAAAGGTGAATACCTTTAAACCTGTGAAGGGATCAGGATCCCTTAAACGTGAGAGAGGGGGCCAATCCTCTAATCTTTCGACTTATCCTGAGTATATATCCTGGAGCTATATCCTGAAACATATCCTGCAAAACAGTTCTAAACTAAGGTGGGTGTTAGCTTGGCTAACACCCCTCCGATGATTAAGTCAGTATTGGGTTCAAGATAATAAACAAATATATATTTTAAAGAGATAGAACACATACCATTCCGGGATAGAAAACAAATTCTACTCTTACTTGAAATAGAGCTTCAAATGTATTGCATTCCAGGATCTTGGTAGCATATCCCCTTCCATATTCCTGAGTCGATATGCTCCTTTCCCTGCTTCTGACTCAACTTCATAAGGTCCTTCCCATTTTGGAGCTAGCTTGCCATCGGCAGGATTAGTGGTGTTTTGAAAAGCCTTTCTCAGCACCCAATCACCAACTCGAAATCTTCTAGTCCTTATGTTCTTATTGTATGCCCTGGATATTCTCTGTTGATATGCTGCTATCCTCAGCCTTGCTGCATCTCTTTTTTCATCTATAGTATCCAGATCCTGACATAAGACTTCAGGATTCTGTTCAGGATCCTGTAGCATAGATCTTGCAGTAGGTATCGTCATTTCTGTTGGAATCATTGCCTCTGCTCCAAATACCAAGGAAAACGGGGTTTGGCCAGTTGCATTCTTCACCGTTGTCCTATCAGCCCACAAAACAAAGGGTAACTCTTCCGCCCATCTTCCTTTCTTGGCTCCAAGTCTCTTCTTTAAGTTATTGACTATTATCTTGTTCGAGGATTCGGCTTGTCCATTCGCTTGAGGATGTACCGGAGTAGATGTGATCATTTTGATTCCCCAACTTTTGCAGAAGTCAGTAGTCCTTTTGCTTATAAACTGGGACCCATTATCACAAATGATCTCAGCTGGTACTCCAAACCTAGTCAGGATATTCCTCTTTATGAAAGATACTACTTCTTGGTCTCTCACTTGAACGAATGCTTCAGCCTCGACCCACTTAGAGAAATAATCCGTCATTGCTAACATAAATACTTTTCCTCCCGGAGCCTTTGGTAACTTCCCTACTATATCCATCCCCCACTTCATGAATGGCCAAGGGGAAACTACAGGATATAGTGGTTCAGCTGGTTGATGTAGTATGTTACTATGCCTTTGACATGCATCACATCTTCGAGCATATTCTGCAGCATCTTTTCTCATTGTTGGCCAAAAGTATCCTGTCCTCAATACTTTCGAGAATAATGATCTGCCTCCAGTGTGATTACCACAGTCCCCTTCATGTATATCCTGAAGTACTTCTTTGGCTTCATGATCTTCCAAGCACCTTAAATATGGTCCTGCAAGAGATTTCTTATATAGGATATTATTTATAATAGTGAATCGTGATACCTTCATCCTAAATGCCTTAGGATTTTCATTTTCGGGGATGTGTCCATCTTTAAGATATTTCAGAATTGGAGTTGTCCAGGATTCAGCATCCTGTTCAGGATATTCCACTCCAGGATCCCGAATATCCGCTACTTCTTTATCCTGAGGATTCGTTGCAGGATATAAAACATATATTATTGGTATTTGGGTCCCTTCCGGTATCCTGACTGATGATCCTAGATTTGCTAAGGCATCCGCTTCAGCATTATCCTCTCTTGGTACCTGTTCAAGTGTAAAAACATCGAAATATCCTGCTAATTTTTTGAGAATATCGAGGTATTCGATTAACTTCTCACCCTTAACTGCATAGGATCCATTAAAATGATTAGTAATTAACAAGGAGTCAACATATACTTGCAAATTCTTGATATTCATACTCTTAGCTAGTTCTAATCCTGCAATTAAAGCTTCATATTCTGCCTCATTATTGGTAGCAGGAAATTCACACCTAATAGCCTGGGGTAATATGTCCCCCTGTGGCGATTTTAGTAGTATTCCCAATCCTACTCCTCTTATATTAGATGCACCATCAGTATATAATGTCCAGGATCCTGAGGATTCTCCTAATTGCTGAACTTCTAGGTCTGCCTCGTCCTGGATGTCACTACTAAAATCAGCCACAAAGTCAGCTAAAGCCTGAGACTTTATGGCATTCCTAGGTTCATATACTAAATCATAGGCACTTAACTTTACCGACCACTTAGCCATCCTGCCTGACATCTCTGGTTTTCTAAGCACATTCTTGACAGGATAATTTGTTTTAACATGAATCCTATGTGTCTCAAAGTAATGTCTAAGTTTCGTTGATGCCATGACTAATGCTAGTATTAATTTTTCTAAGTGAGAATACCTAGTTTCAGCGTCTAACAAACTTTTGCTAACATAATAAACAGGATATTGCTGACCTTCATCGTCTTTTATAAGAACGGCACTTACAGCATTCCCTGATACAGCAAGGTACAGGGATAGTGGTTCACCATTTTCGGGTTTCATCAGTAGAGGTGCGGTTGAGAGATATCGTTTCAAATCCTGTAGGGCTGCTTCGTGCCTCTCACCCCACTCGAATCTTTTGTTCTTCTTCAGGATATCATAAAAATCTTTGCATTTCTCTGAGGATCTTGAGATAAATCTGTTTAATGCTGCCACTCTCCCCGTTAATCGTTGAACATCTTTCATATTTGAGGGTGATTTAATGTCCAAGATGGCTTTGATCTGCTCCGGGCTGGCTTCTATTCCTCTCTTGGTCACCATGTATCCTAGAAATTTTCCTGCTCCCACTCCAAAATGGCACTTGGCAGGATTCAGCTTCATATTATACTGATCCAGGATATCAAACGCTCCTTTAATATCCTGGAGGTGATCCTGAGCTTTCTTTGACTTTACTACCATATCGTCAATGTACACTTCCATGGTGTCCCCCAGTTTGTCTTTGAACATCATGTTTACCAATCTTTGGTATGTTGCACCTGCATTTTTCAAACCAAAAGGCATAGCTGTGTAACAATAAATACCTGTTGGCGTCATGAAGGCAGTATCCTCCTGGTCAGAAGGCTCCATTTGGATTTGTTGAAATCCTGAGGATGCATCCATGAAAGTCAGCATTTCATGCCCAGCAGTGGCATCTACCATCGCATCAATATGAGGAAGAGGAAATGGATCTTTAGGACAAGCTTTATTCAAGTCTGTGTAATCCACACAGACTCTCCATTTTCCGTTCTTCTTCTGTACCACTACCACGTTTGCTAGCCATCTTGGGAATTTGACTTCTCTAATCATTTTGGACTTCAACAATCTTTCAACTTCTTCTTGAATAATTGTATTGCGTTCAGGAGCAAACTTCCTTCTCTTTTGTTGCACTGGCTTGAATGATTTATCAATTCCAAGCTTGTGAGTGATAATATCTTTGGATATGCCTGTCATATCCTCATGCTTCCATGCAAACGTCGACATCCTGCATTTTAAAAAGTTAATTAATTGTTCTTCAATATCCTGAGGGATATTGGTTCCCACGAGCACCGAAATATCGGGATTATCCTAGTCCAGGACAATTTTCTTCACATCCTGCTCCGGATCCTCTACAATATCCTGGGCCCGAGTCTTTAATTGCTATGCTGCACTAGGTTTGGTTGAGGATTTCATTGAGGATGAGTAGCATTCTTTCGCCTCCTGCTGATCGCTATCAACTTTAACAACTCCCCAGGGGGTAGGTATCTTGATGCATTGGTGATACGTTGACGGCACGGCCTTCATATCATGAATCCACGGTCTTCCCAGTATAATGTTATAGCAGGATAGAGAGTCCATTACACAGAAACGTTGTATCGAGTTGAGTCCTTCAACGTACACCGGCAACTTTATCTCTCCCACTGTGTTCCTGGCCTCTCCACTGAACCCAACAAGCACGGTGGACTTCGAAGTGATATCCATTGGAGATACATTCATCCTTTTAAGTGTCTCTAGTTGGATTATGTTGACGGAGCTGCCATTATCAACCAATATCCTGCGTACAAAATGGTTAGCCACATATAACGTTATTACCAGAGCATCATGGTGAGGATCCTGGACAGTATCCCTGTCATCAGCATCAAATGTGATCACTTTGTCAGTTGTGAGTGTAGTCATCCTGACAGGTTTGTCTCCCCTTTCGGCCTTGGCTTCTTTTGCATGTCTCTTTGCTGCCGAATACGAAGTTCCACAAATGTCAGATCCTCCCGAAATGAAGTTGATTATCTTGGCATCCGCGGGAGGTGAGGCTGCTCGTTCAGGATCCTTCTCAGTATCCTGACCCTTATTCTTTTTCCTTCCTAAGAGATCTTTCAAATATCCCTTGCTTAGAAGATAGCTTATCTCTTTCCTCAAAGCAATGCAATCCTCGGTCATATGTCCGAAATCTTCATGGAAAGCACACCACTTTGATTTGTCTTTCCAATCCGCTTTTTGTTGATTCTTTCGAGGCCATCTTGCCTTGTCCCCTAGACCCTGCATGGCATACATCAATTCAGGAATGTTAACAGAAAAGCAATATTCTGATAATTCAGGATACTCTTCAGGATCCTCATCTTCGACAGCATTCACTTTCTTATTCTCATTCCTGCCATATGGTTTAGGTCGATACGACTTGAATGAGGATTCCGACTTCCTGTTTGTTGACTCATGAGTGTTGGATGAGTTCATCCTTTCTTGCATCTTTCTTTCATCTTCCAACCGAATGTATCTTAGGGCCCTATTCCGAGCTTCATCCAAGTTCCTGCATGGGTTCATTACAAGGTCTTGGTAAAATTGAGAATCTTTTTGCAACCCCATCTTGAAAGCTTGCACAGCTGTTGCAACATCAAGATGAGGAATGTCTAGTGATTCTCGGCTAAACTTGTTCACATAATCCCTAAGGGATTCCTGAGGCCCTTGTGTTATCCTGTAGAGATCACTTGTTAATTTTTCAAAGCTCCTACTACAAGAAAACTGACTATTAAATAAATTTACTAAATGAGCAAAAGATGTAATGGAATGAGGAGGAACATTCAAAAGCCACTTCAAAGCTGATCCTGTCAAGGTTGAACCAAAACCCTTGCACAAGCATGCCTCTTTGAGATCCGGAGGGATAGGGTTGATCTCCATCCTCTCCCTATACTGAGCGATATGCTCTTCAGGATCCGTGGTTCCGTCGTAGAGCTTCATGTTGGGGGTTTGGAACCTCTTTGGAATCTCAGCATCACAGATAGGATATGCAAAGCGAGATATCTTATGGCTATCTTGAGACACTTCCGGGATTGGCTGGACTACCCCGGGTACACTTGATATCATGTCCTTCAACTTCTGAAGTTCCCTAGTAAGTGCTGATGTCACACCTGTATCCTGCAAGGATCCAGTATTGTTAGTAGCATGAGTATTATTGTTATTCAATATGTTACCCGTTGGAGGATTCTGCCCATATCCTGAAGCATATCCTGAGCTCCTTATGGTCGATATCCTGACCGAGGAGGGTATTTCAGGAGTATGATTCTGAGGAAGGCTGGGCACAATATTCCCCCTGTTATCCTCAGTATACACGGCTGAACTGAAGTTCAAAGCTCTGGGTTGTAATGGAGTGACAATATCCTCAGCAGATCTGCTCGAGCCAGACTTCAGGAGTTGTATTTCCCTTAAAAGCATTTGATTTGTTTCTTGCTGCTGCCTCATTTGTTCCTGCACACTTCCAAACAAGGTTAAAATTTCGTTGTTAGATGCTAGAACAGGGGCAGACTCTTGAACAGTGCGAGTAGGGATAATATCCTGAGGTCGTGTAGAGGCTTGCATTCTCGGAGGAGGTGGTGGGAGCACCGAACCTGTAGTAGCAGAAGTCATAGCAGACATGGTAGAGGAACTCATGTTTGATCGTGAGGCCATTGTGGACAATGTAGCAAAAAGTTTAGAAAATAAAAAACCGATTAACGATTTAACAAAAATTTTTAGTAAAGAGAGCACCACTTGCCCCACGGTGGGCGCCAAATTGTTTTGGTCAAAAATTACCTAAGCAATTTAGTGATCAAATTAGTAATGTGAGGTAGTGTGCTAAAATATTTATGGAAAATATGCTTGTTGAGTTATTTGGAAAATCTGTATTCAGGATACGGCTCAGGATATTGAACTGTATCTGCGATCAAACAGTGAGTAAATAATAAGCAAAAAATGAAGGAAACGACACAAGATATACGAGGAAAGCCCTTGATCAATCTAGATCGCCGGCATAAAACCTCGGGAGCTGACAATCGCAGCTGCCTTGTTCTTCTTATTGCTTTAAACTTCAGGATACAGTGCAGGATATCAACCAGATCTCTAAGTGTTACAATGAATTCGTGTGAGAGTACAATTTACGAGAGAGCAAGTGTTGGTGTGTAGTGAGTGTGATTGCTGTGAAAATGTTGTGTCCTATTCGATCTGGTGTTCCTCCTATTTATAGTAACGAAATACAAACAAATATCCCTATAAATGTGGGATGCTCCGAATATTCCATCACGAACGTTGTAGACCGAGTAATAAGGCTTCAACGTCTTTCTTTGAACGGTTTGGACCGAGTCTTCCGCAGAACAAGTCTTTGTGAACGTTAATAGCTTCCAGCCCACGTACCTGCACATAATCCGTTAGTGATCCTGAGGATATGATTCAGGATATTACCAATACCCTGAACCTGCACCCCGGATATGAACAGATATTATTTAATCAAGATATAAGTCAGGATATGCTTCAGAATATGAGCTCAGAAATTAGCCCATAACAATAGTATATAACATGTGTGTGAATTTAGTCTAAGTGCAACGACTAGAGTGTGAAAGAGAATACGAAAGCGAGAGTTAATGTCACACACTTAGGAATTTACGTAGAAAATTGTATCATTACAACTTTATCCTATGCTTGCTAGATGTTTGATGCTGAAGACTTTTGCTGGAGCTGTTGTTGTTGTACTCAAGTTCGCGGTTTGATGCGGCAGTTGTGGGTGAAGTGACCGTAACAGTTGCAGTTATTGCAATAGCGACAGTCAGCCCCAATTGGATGATGATAGGTACATGAGTAACACTGGGGATGAGCTCCAATGTAAGCTCGTTTTGGAAACGCCGGAACTGCTTGGAGAGGCTTCAGTTGCAGCAGTTCGGTGGTTGATGAGTTCGGGCTTGAAATCTTTCGTTTGCGGTTGGGTTTGTCGGTGTCTTGTGAAGAGGTGTCGTCGTTGGAGGATTCGTCTGAGGATTCACTTACAGAATCTTTGGCCTAGTTGTCGGAAGATCCGTCGGCAGATTTGTCAGAAGAATCGGCAGCAGATTCGTCAGAAGAATCGTTAGCAGATTCGTCAGAAGAATCGTCAGCAGATTCGTCAGAAGTATCGTCAGCAGATTCGTCAGGAGAATCGTTGACAGGATCGTCTGAAGGATTTATGGCGATTGCTTGATAAGCTTGCTTGACAGGATTCTTGGAGGAAAACCCTTCCATAAGTCGTTTGTTGTTGATTTCTACGGCTAAGCGGTAGGTTTCTTCGATGGTAGCTGGTCTTGCAGCTTCGACAAAATCACCCACACACTCAGGCAAGCCGCGAATGTACTTCGAAATGGATTTTTCTGAAGTGTTGACTTGGCTTGGGCAGATTATGCTAAGCTGTTTGAACCTTGCGGTGTAGCCAGCGTTGTCACTTTCGACTTGCTTGATTTTCCAGAATTCGTCTTCTAGCTTCTGAATTTCGTGAGGAGGACAGTACTCTTTCTTCATGAGCTCTTTCAGCTCATCCCAAGAGAGAGCGTAAGCTGCAGAGGTCCCACATTTGTTTCGTTCAGCGGTCCACCAGTCGAGTGCTCGCGATTGAAATACTCCAGTCACGCAAGTGGTACGGAAACTATCAGGACACCCACTTTGAAGAAGGGTAACTTCGATAGAGTCGAACCACTGGAGTAGTTGAGATACACCTCCTTCACCCGTGAACTCCATCGGGTCACAGGCTTTGAAGTGTTTGTAGAGAAAAGTAGATTGCGGCTCTTTTGTCTTGACGTCTTCCGAAGCTCGAGAGTTGCTAAGAGAGTGCACTTGAGCGACGATCTGGGGAATCATTTTTGCCATTCCCTTGACCACAAGGGAGGCGATCCTCTTCTCGTCCCTTCGTTTGGCTCGTCTCCTTGCTGACATCCTTGAAGTAGAGTTGTTGGAAGGCATCTAGACAGGAAGAGACTTGGAGTGAGATTCGATCATAATGATTTTTGAGTTTTGCGATGCGATTGAGCGCGTTCAAAACTTGATGCGATAGTATGGTAGTAATGCGAATCACATAGGAGTCACACAGGAGACACGAAATCCCTAAGTTCTCACATAATGACTTGTTGTTTATACGTATTTATATGTATTTATATAATTGTAATTTGTAATCATACACATACAGGTTGATTTAGAATATGCGAGGACGCGTCGAGGTGAGAAAGCGAGAGCAAAGGTGATAGATTATGCATTAGTTTCGTTGCGAACATTCGGGTTTCGTTTTAGATTGCGATAGCTGTGCGAATTGTGCGTTTATAAAGCAGGGAGTGGAAGTCGTAAATCGAGGAATCGATAAAGCGTAAAGTTTCAAAACATGCAACCGTAATTAAGTTCCAACCAGTTGTAAAATCGGCGGGTCGTATGATAGAGTGCCTTGGGTGTTTAGGCGTCGACTACCCATGGTAACCCAACTATATTCAACAAGTTCGCGCACGCGCGTTGACCCAGAAAACTTCATGCTTCCACTGGGATGCAGCTCATGGCATTCGTCTTCCTAGTCATCGCGTGGCTCGAGTTATCGTGTTAGTCGAGTCCTTGGTGAGAGCTTTTTGAAAACCAATTTATAAAGAGTGGAATGGCTTATTAAGGTACGGGTTTCACCCCTGACTTAACAGCTTCGTTCCTAATTGTGGTTATGCTCTTCGAATAAATTCGTGAGTTCCACTAGATTCTGAAATGGAGACTTTCGTCGAGATGTGGATGTCACTCCTAACTCGATGAAAGGTTCTCGTGCTAGAAAAATGCACTGAGTGAGCGATCTCGTCGAGAGTTCTTGGTTTTCACACCTGGTCTCGATTGGATCACTCAGTTTTGTTATGCGAGTATTTTCGAAAACACGTGTATTATGTTGGCCTTAGGAAAGGCTAAGTAGTATTCAAGCCTTAGGAAAGACTTCTTCGTGTGAAGCTGTAGTACGCGGTGTTCACACAAAGTTGTGGCTTTTAGCAATTTTGATCGAGAGTATCAAGTAGGCCCGATACAACCCTACTGGTTTGTACGAGTCGGCCTGTTGGTACTTAGACTATAGACTAGGTCATTTTCTAAGACGTCGACCCGGACTAGGTCGAGTCTGACCTAATTCCCTATAGTTATGGCTCTGATACCAATCTGTCACACCCCAACCGATGGCGGAATCATCGGGGCGCGGCACTAGGCGAATCAGATTGCTAAAGAGAATCCATAACAACTATGTTGCGATAATATTTAATACATTCGTTATCCCATACTAACAATTGATACAATCACATAAGTTATCACAGATTTCTTGTCCTCTAGAACAATATAAATCCGACAACCTAGATTTCAGTTGAGTTTCTAGACTTCCTAGCTTGATTTGAAATAGTCTGCAATCTAACCTGCAACATACATTAAAATAGTTGTCAATACGAAAGTATTGGCGAGTATACAGGTTTGATCTGTAGCGTAAAGATTAAAATGTGTAGCGAATTTCCACATGCATAAACGTAACACACGACATATATACTCACATAGCTGATACAACCAACTAAGTCGTCGATGCTCGAATACGCGATGGCAAACTAGACCCCGTCGGGCGCAATAGTACTATACTAGTCGTGGTGGGATGTCGCGAGTATAAGCCCTAGCACATATGCAACTAGCATCACGTATATCTATGCATAACAGTTATTCGCAAGTGATAATTCGATTGATTGAATAATTCGTTTGATAAGTTCGATTTGTTAGAAACGTATGTTACACCCAAAATGCGATTAAAAAGGGGTTCAAGTATACTCACAGTGCGTGTTTAGCGAGAATACAACTTGATTGGATCGGTTGCGAGTACGTCTGCGTTAACCATCGAATGATATAGTAAACGATGCACGGTTAAGCGAGAATAGTGTCAAAATGTCAGTTATTTGGTCGGATGGTGCTCATCTGGTTGGATGACATGTTGATTGGTTCGGATGGCTGTCATCCGGTCGGATGACAGGCTATCCGGTCGGATAACATGTTGATTGGGTCGGATGGCTGTCATCCGGTCGGATGACATGCTATCCGAGCATGTCATCCGACAGGATGACATGCTATCCGATCGGATGACATGCCTATCCGATCGGATGACATGTGGTCCGTTCGGATGACATGTTGTCCGGTCGGATGACACGTCTGTTTTAACGTTCCGATCAACTGTTTTTGAGTGTTTTTGGAAGGAATACATGCGATTTTACTGGGGTAGTGTAATTTCGTATTAACAATTGAAACTCCATCAGTTCCGACCCGTTCTAACAGCCGGGAATCACCCCGTTCCATCAGATCTGGCCGTTCTTAACGTTTTCTCATGTTTAACTCGAAATTGCACAGTACCTTGATTAAATACATAGATTCTTAGGTGAGATTTGTTATAAAACATGTGGAAATCACCCAGATCTGAGTCGTTTATGGTGGGATGAGGTCACACTTCGAAGTTCATATGAACTCTTGGTGACATCACCTTAAAACACCTCAGATCAGTAGATTTCACGGTTAGAAATTGAGTTTTGAAAGACAGAATGATGTAGAATTGAGTGTAGATCGTAGAAGTACAAGTTTTTAGGTCGAAATCTTACCGGAATCACGAGGAATCGAGAGAAAAGGGTCCTGAGGCGTGTTTGGTCGAGTGAGAGCTGTCACATCACTTGAACAGTGATGTGACATGCTATTTATAGGCAAAAGAGGAGCTGGAGGGTTACTGGGTCGGATGGCTATCCGTTCGGATGGCCCCATCCGTTCGGATGGCCTGTCCATTCGGATGGCCACTCCGGCGCGGGGAACTTCTCCGTTTTTCGAGCGTTGCGATAGTTTTTGGAGTACGCGCTTTTTATAGTTAATTTATATTATTATTATTATATATGTATATATATCACTAGGGGTCGTATTTACGTATCCACATTCCAAAGTTTCGATATAACAATCGGTTTTCGTTTCGAGTGTGCGATTATTAGCGACGTTTCACGGCCATCAAGGAGGGTAGTATAGGTCCTTTCTCGATGACATCGTGAACGTTACTGTGTGTTGTGCCACAATGACCGACGGGGTACCATTCACTCGATTTGTCATTATCGTCACGACGACTGGAGCTATAGCACTCACCCGAGAGTCTTTGTTAGCGTTAATTATCTGCGTTTCGACACATCACGGCCACCGAGGAGGGTAGAATAGGTCCTCACTCAATGTCATCGTGAGTGTTAGTATTTGTGATGTGATGTAGCAATAATGTATTGTGAAAATATGCGATTATCCTTCGAATAGCGATGTATGCGATATAGTTACATTATGATCCGAATCTCTGGTGCTAGGCGTAACGAGTATATCGAGTAGTAACGACGCACGAAAGTGCGGGTTGTTACACTGCACCGCAGATTCCGAACCCAGTCCTAGAACCTGCACCCCCAATGAGTGCAGACAATGTACAAGAACTTAGGACATTTGGTGAGGAAATTTTAGAGAGTAGTGAACGAATGAGACAGGTGGGAGAGCGACTCGTCTGGAAGTACGACGAGCGCAATATGGATTTCTGGATGAATCCATATCCATGAATGTGATGGTGGAAACGGTAGTAATAATAATATTAATAATAATAAAATAATATAATATGTGTGTATGTGTATGAAAAAAAAAACTACGGATGCCTATTACTAGTAGTGTAGCTTTAAATTTCAGTCGGTATTGTAATTTTAATTTCAGTACTAGTGAGTAATAAATGCATATTATATGAATAGAGTAAAGTCGCAATGATCGACGCTTTTGACCCAAAATGCGTGTCATGTGATTGGCTATATTAAATATTATTTTGTGATATTAATATGTGGTAAATGTTTAAAATTCAGATGGCCGACGAAGAAAATCAAGGAAATCTGAATAACGATAACCAGAGTAACATTAACTTAGTTAATGAGAATCCGAGCATCAATAATAATGGAAACCAATTGGATAATAGTGCTATCCAACACATAGTGGCACAAGGAATTATAGGTGCAATGTCATTTATTATTCAAACGGTTCAGGAAGCAAATAATAAAAGTAAACATAGCAGTAAGCGACCAACTGAACCAGAACATAGCGTGAACAATGGACCCGTACTTCAAATGCCCATTCCCAAAAGAAGAAGAACCTTGCTTTATGGTTGTTCTTATAAAGAATTTTGGTCCTGCAAACCAATAGAATTCTCGGGCAATGAAGGACCCATTGCAACTTTACGCTGGATAGAAAAGACTGAGGCAGTTTAAAAAATAAGCAAGTGTGCTGAAGAAGACAAAATAATGTTTGTTTCTAATCTGTTTAAAAACTCAGCCTTAGAATGGTGGAACACTATCCTCCAATCAAAAGGAAGTGATAGGGTATACAACATGGAATGTGAGGAATTTAAAAATATGGTAGAAAGGAAATTCTGCCCTCCTAATGAAAAGGAACAGATAGCAAATAAGTTTCTGAACTTAAGAATGACTGAGGTAGATAGTTAGGGTTATACTACCACATTCTTTGAATATGCTAGAATAGTACCAACCCTTGCATCACCTGAACCAGTGTTAATCTCCCGTTACATCTGGGGATTAATCGGGGAGATTAGGCATGTAGTCAAGGCAGCTAGACCCCAAACTATAGAAGAAGCTGTAGAACTAGCAAATACCTTGACAGATGAATTAATCCGTACTAGAGAAGAAGACCAGAGGAGAAACCTAACCCAAAGGCTTACCCAAGAATTTCGTTCTGGGAATTACAACAGTAGGAATATGGGTTCTACCTCTGCACCATTCTGCAAGGTCTGCAAGAAAAAGCATTCGGGAAAATGCTCCACCCATTGCAATTTCTGTAAGTTACCAGGACACAAGGAAGAAGATTGCAGAAGAAAATCCAGTAATGGACTGTGCTTCAATTGTGGAGAAAAAGGTCACATCAAGCCAAATTGTCCGAAATTGGCTCCAGCTGCGAACAACAGGAACACTAAAAATGCTAGAGCATTTGTTCTGACTGCAGATGAAGCCAAAATGATTCCGGACGTTATAGCCGGTACGATTTTAGTTAATGATGTTTTTGCTAAAGTATTATTTGACTCTGGTACAAACCAAAGTTTTGTTAATACTTCGTTTTGCAAACTTCTTAATCAACCATTAACTAAACTCTCACAAGAATGTCTAGTCGAGATAGCAAATGGAGAAACGGTTAGGATTTCTGAAATCTTGCAGGGAGCAAGAATAAAGTTTTTAAACCAAAAATTTATGGCAAATCTGTATCCCATGAATCTAGCAGGATTTGATATTGTATTAGGAATGGATTGGTTAATAGCCAATAAAGCCAGTATTTTATGTGATCAAAAGTCAATTCAAGTAAATTCACCAAAGGGTTAAAAGATCACAATTAAAGGAGATAAACCTTGCAGATCCACAAAATTCATCTCTGTGATGAAAACTGCAAGTTATATAAGAAAAGGATCTATAGTGTATTTGATTTCCATAATCACTAACACTAAAGGAAAAGAACTAAAAGACATTCCAGTAGTGTCTTAGTTTTCAGATGTATTTCCGGAAGAATTAACAGGACTACCGCCGAACAGAGAAGTTGAATTCAGAATTCACCTACTGCCAGGAACAGCACCGATTGCCAAAGCACCTTACCGTTTGGCACCCGTAGAAATGCAGGAACTGAAGAAACGGTTAGATGAATTATTAGAGAAAGGATTCATACAACCAAGCTCATCACCATGGGGAGCGCCGATACTGTTTGTTAAAAAGAAGGACGGATCAATGCGTATGTGCATCGACTATCGTGAATTAAACAAGGTCATGATTAAGAACCGGTATCCATTACCGAGAATCGATGATCTGTTCGATCAATTGCAAGGGGCTCGATTTTTCTCTAAAATCGATTTAAGATCAGGATATCATCAATTAAAGGTACAGGAAGAGGACATTCCTAAAACCACATTTAGAACAAGGTATGGTCATTATGAATTTACTGTCATGCCATTTGGTTTAACCAATGCCCCAGCCGCATTTATGGACATGATGAACCGAATATGTAAGCCATATTTGGATAAATTCATAATTATTTTTATTGATGATATTCTCATTTATTCTAAAAGTAAGGAAGATCATGCAAAGCATTTGCACGCACTTTTAAGTCTATTAAGAAAGGAAAAGCTTTATGCTAAGTTTTCAAAGTGCGAGTTTTGGTTAGAGCAGGTACAATTTCTTGGACACTTAGTCAATCATGAAGGAATTCATGTGGATCCCACAAAAATCGAGGCGATTACTAAATGGAAAAACCATGAGTCACCAACCGAGGTTAGAAGTTTCTTAGGATTGGCCGGTTATTATAGAAGATTTATTCGAGATTTCTCTATAATAGCCATTCCTTTAACTAAGTTAACTTGTAAATCCATTAAGTTTGAATGGGGACCAAAACAAGAAGAAGCATTTAGAATTCTTAAGCAAAGATTAACCCATGCACCCATACTAGCGTTACCAGAAGGAACTGAAGACTTTGTAGTCTATTGTGACGCCTCCAAACTAGGGTATGGATGTGTATTAATGCAACGCCAAAAGGTTATAGCCTATGCATCTAGACAGCTTAAGAATCATGAAGAAAATTATTCAACCCATGACTTGGAATTAGGAGCTATAATTTTTGCCCTTAAGATTTGGAGACATTACCTTTATGGTAGTAAGTTTACCATATTTACTGATCATAAAAGTCTAAGGTATGTTTTCGGGCAAAAGGAGTTAAATATGAGACAAAGACGCTGGATGGAGATGCTTAGTAATTATGATTGTGATATCCAGTATCATGAAGGAAAAGCAAATGTAGTGGCAGATGCTTTAAGCCGAAAGTATCATGAAAAGTCAAAAAGGGTACGTTCTCTTAAATTAAATCTGCAAGTAGATTTAAATGAGCAAATTAGAAAAGCACAAGAATCAGTAATCAAGGATGATACTGAGAAACTAAAAGGTATGATTAAAGAATTAGAACAAGGAACAAGTGGAATTTGGAGATTCTATGAAAAGAGAATATGGATACCTAAATTAGGAAATCTACGTCATCGTATATTAGAAGAAGCCCATAAGTCTAAGTATACAATGCATCCTGGAAATGATAAATTGTACCAGGATTTAAGAAAGAATTTTTGGTGGATAGGAATGAAAAAGGACATAGCAGCCTATGTTTCTAAATGTTTAACCTGTTCACAAGTTAAAGCTGAACATCAGAAACCCTCAGGTTTATTACAGCAGTTAGAAATGCCAGTATGGAAATGGGAATTGATAACAATGGATTTTGTTACCAAATTACCCAAAACAAGGAAAGGTAATGATACAATCTGGGTGATTGTAGATAGGCTAACCAAGTCAGCTCATTTCCTACCAATGAAAGAAACTTTCAGTATGGAACAATTAGCTAAATTATATGTAAATAAAATAGTTTCATTACATGGAATACCTTTATCAATTGTTTCTGGCAGAGATAGCCGTTTTACCTCTCATTTTGGTCAAGTCTCAAAAAAGCAATGGGAACCAAGTTAAATCTAAGCACAGCTTATCATCCTCAAAAGGACGGACAAAGCGAAAGGATGATTCAAACAATGGAAGACATGCTTAGAGCTTGTGTAATTGATTTTGGAGGTAATTGGGACGATCACTTACCTTTAATAGAGTTCTCTTATAATAATAGTTATCACACAAGTATCAATGCTGCACCATTCGAAGCACTTTATGGACGAAAGTGCTGAACCCCAGTCTGTTGGGCAGAAATTGGGGAAAAGCAACTATCTGGACCTGAGATAGTGCAGGAGACAACCGACAAGATTATTCAAGTCAAGGAACGACTGAAAACAGCACGTGATCGACAGAAGAGCTATGCCGATAACCGACGCAAACCATTGGAATTTCAAGTAGGAGATAAAGTATTGTTGAAAGTCTCTCCTTGGAAAGGAATAGTAAGATTCATCAAACGGGGAAAGCTAAGTCCCAGGTATGTTGGACCTTTTAAGATTATTAGAAGAATAGGACCTGTAGCCTATCAGCTACAACTGCCAGAGAAAATGACAAGAATACATGATGTATTTCATGTATCTAATCTCAAGAAATGCCTAGCTGATGAATCACTTGTGGTACCTCTTAAGGATATAGAGGTAAATGAACAACTCAAGTTTGTAGAAATTCCTCTACAAATTGAAGATAGAAAAGTCAAGAATCTCAAACATAAGAGATTAGTTCTGGTCAAAGTGAAGTGAGACTCCAATAGAGGACCTGAGTACACATGGGAGCTTGAATCAGAAATGCAAAGGAAATATCCACACTTGTTCCAGTAGATCTCGAGGACGAGCTCTAAAACAAGGTGGGGATGATATAACAATCCTCAAGAAAACCGATACCCTCGAATTATTTTCGACACCCTAAAAATATTTAAAATATCCCCATATGTCCCAAAATACACCCCATACGTGAAAACGGGCCCGAATACCTTAAATATTATCAAAAACAATTAAAAATTAATATTTTGGGTTTGTCGCGGGCCGCGTAAACCTCTTAAGGGTCTTACGCGAGCCGATAGAGATCAAAGGTGTGGCGCAGCCCGGTGATGACACGTGTCATCATCGTGGCAGGTCTAGTCGATGACCCGGATCAGCTACAGCATTGACCAGAGTTGACACGGGCCGCGTAGGCCTTTGTCTACTCTTACGCGGGCCGCGTAAAAGTCAAACTTAGCCCCTATATAAGCAGGCATCGGGTCTTCAGTCGAAATCGTTCAAAATTGTCTTTCTTTCTCTCAATTCTACGTAATATACATTATACACGGGTATTATACCCCCCTAAATAGCGAAGTTCTGCTCCGTTGTAAGTATCGTAACCCCTGGATACGTATTAGATACGCTGCCCGATTGATCTAGGGTTCCGTAACGGCTATCGTGGTTCTGCCCAACGTAGTCGTTGGAATGCCATCTCGGGAAGGGTATTACTAATGTTAAAATGGGTTATTATACTAACACGTGTGCTTTTGTGTAAATTATAGATAATTCTCAGGAAACCCTTACAGAAAATCTAAGACAGCAAAGTGAGTTGATCCGCCTTTTTGTAAACCTTTTGTTAACTGTTTTTACAAAACCTCATACAATTAAATGTATATTAAGCAGTTATTGAGTATTTGTAAGAATACAATTATCATGAGTATGTTGGGGTTTTGTATACAAAATTTGTTACCACCTGGTCAAGGAGTAACATTTCCACAAGTCGGGTCTGACAGTACCATGGATGTTAATTGATATAACTTGGAAACAAATGTAATTGCGAGATCACCCTCAATACTGTACAAGGGTTTTTATTTAAACTTGATTAAACTGGGATTCACTCACCAGTATTTCCCACTGACAAATGTTTTTAAAACGTGTTTCAGGTAACAAACTGTGAAAGCCAAATAGAAGCCAGCTGGACAGCATTGAAGGCTTGGAAAAGTAGCAATAAAGTTACCTAAAATCAATAGATGTTTTTATTAAATAAAAATAGGATTTATTCCTATGAAAATGTGTGTACTGCAAACTTGGGTTTTATCCCATGTGTTTAATATTATGAAAGTGTGGTATTTTACTCTGATTAAATATTTCCTAACTATGGTCCTGATAAAAATTTCCTCTGCCAAATTAGACAATACACGATACCACCGAAACTGGTTCGCGGCCGCCCGTTCCCGGGGATTTGGGATAGGGGCTGCGACACCCTGCGACAGAGCGGATGTCCTGACAATCTCCGCACACTGAATGCTACCGGCGTCTTCCAGTCCCGCGCACTAGACTGGTGGACGGCTGAGAGGAACAAGCGCGGAAATGATGCAGCCTATGGTCTGTCATGGGACGAGTTGAAGAACGTTATGCTCGAAGAGTTCTGCCCTCCCCATGAGCGCCAAAAGCTGGAGGACGAATTCCGGCATCTGAAGCAGAAAGATGGTGACAACGCTGCCCTGACTGCTCGCTTCAAGCAGCTCAGTATCATCTGCCCCGATCAAGTCAAGACTACCGACATGACAATCAAGAAGTACATTCGAGCTCTGCCAGACTGTGTTGCAGATTTTGTGCATGCCGCAAAGCCAGCAACAATCGAAGAGACTTACTTGCTTACCGCTGAAATCAACGACAAGCGAGTCAAGGCTGGCTTCTGGGATAAAGCTACCAAGAACTTGCATCAAGCTACCGTCGCACCATCCACTGAAACTACCGCCGCTCAATCATCAAAGTCCTCACGCCGCAAGAAGAAGAACAACAACAGCAGCTCCAGCAACAAGAACTGTGCTGTCACTACCACTGCTGCTCCACTTCAAGCCGTGCAGGCCCAGCAGCAATCTCAGCATCGATCAGCTCCAGTTATCTATGCACCACCTGCAAAGCGTGCATACACCGGTCCCCACCCTGCCTGCCCAACATGTACTTATCATCACCCGATGGGTATCGCCTGCCAATTTTGCGTGCACTGCAATATGTACGGCCACTTCACTGCTAACTGCCGTACTGGTCCCCGCCAAACACCAGCTCAAGCCACTGCTCATCAAGCTCTGCTTCCAGCTCCTCAAGGCCAACAAGCAGCTCAGGCACTCGCGGTCAACACCAGAGTCTGCTTCGCGTGTGGTGATCCCAACCACTTCGCGAACATGTGCCCGAACAGGGTTGTGAAACAAGAGCCCCAGCAGCAGCAGCCTCAGCAACAGCAGCAGCAACAGCCTCAACAGCAACAAGCCGCCCGCGCCAGAACCTTCAACATCAATGCGCGCCAAGCCTAGGCTGATAACAATGTGGTTAATGGTACGTTCCTTGTGAATGGTATTTATGCTTCGTGTTTGTTTGATACCGGAGCCGATAACTGTTTTGTGTCGTTCGAATTCGAGAAGCTCCTTAATCGTAAGCGCTCCCATCTCCCCTCGACGTTCGATGTCGAAGTCGCCACCGGAAGAACTGTCGCCGTCAATTCTGTCCTCCGTGATTGTACTCTTGAGCTCAACAATCACATCTTCCCAATTGATCTCATCCTGATGCAGCTCGGAAGTTTTGACATCATAGTAGGCATGGACTTTCTTCGTGAAAACCATGCTGAAGTTGTGTGCTTTGATAAGATGATTCGATTCACGCTCGCTAATGGTGATGTATTGTATATTTACGGTGAAACTGCTTCAAAAGGTCTCAAGCTCATGTCGTGTGTCCAAGCTAGCAAGTATCTCCGCAAGGAATACAGAGCTTTCTTGGCTAACATTGTAGTAGCGTAGAAGGAAAAGAAAGGAAAGACAGAAGTGAAAGATGTCCCTGTGGTTCGTGAATTTCCTAATGTGTTTCCTGATGATCTTCCAGGCTTACTACCAAGTCGTGATATCGACTTTCGTATCGACCTCATTCCTGGAGCAAACCCTATTGCTAGAGCTCCTTATCGACTCGCCCCATCCGAAATGCGTGAACTCTCGAGTCGACTCGCACTTTTGGGTGTTACATACGTTACTTATATTAAATCACATCGAACACACTACGCAATACTTTAACGCTAACCGTTACCGCATGTTTATACGTGACTTAATGAATGCTTGTTTGTTATGTTTACACATGGAATGCTGTCTACCTGCCTTAGCAACGATAGTACTATTTGTTTGGACTCAGCACCTGTTTACTGAGGGGTTGTTAAGGACAATTTGTTCCATGGCTCACAGTGGTGAGTGTGTATTACGAACTGCCTTGGGCAGTCAACCCGCAGTCATTGGTATCGATAGGTTCATGTCGATAACTAACATGCCTCATTTTACACTGTGTACGTGCTGGTTATGCGTAACGATTTCGAACTATGTTATATCTATTAAACTTGTATGCTCACCTTTACACTATGTGTATTGACTTCTACTTTAACGTATGTGACAAGTGCTTAGGATGCTTATATGCTTAGCTTGCTGTGAAATCGAGGCTAGGAAAGGTCTAGAAACAAATAAACAATTGTCTGAATTTTGAAATCTGAGTTGTCAGAACAGAACAATTTGACTGGATTTTGTCTGTAATAATTATGATATCTTTTATGACATGGTATGGGATATGTTGCTTTAAATAATTGGTAATTATAGTTGTTATGGAAACTTCTGGACAATCTGTTTCGCTTAGTGCGCGCCCCGATGATTCCGCCATCGGTTGGGGTGTGACACATTTTCTCTCTCCTCCACTCACAACCACTTTCAAAATATATTAGAAAATTATAGGGGGTGAACAGTGTCCCCCCAAATATACTGATGAACAGTAATATTTTCTCTCTCCTCCACTCACAATCACTTTTTATACTCTTTATATTTTAAAAACACCACACATAGAATTTGATGCCATGGATGTGAATGCTCTATAACGTAAATATCAAAAAACCTAAATTGTATTTTGTAACCAATAAATATAAATAACGTCATTAAAATATTTATTTAAAAGAAAGATTTGTTTTTGAAGTAATGAAGTTACTGGATGAAACATTATTAAGTAATAGTTAGACAAAAGTTGAGAGTTTTGGAGTATATTGTTCGGGCAACGGATATATAGTTTTGGGTTATCGATCGTGTATCATCTAATCTCATACTCGTCTCATAACTATGAAGTTTTTTTCCCCAAACTCATACTTGTCGGGTATCACTTATACCCCTCCTGGAGGCTTTGGGTTTCAGGTATATCCGTTAGGCTTAAGTTTATTTGTTTGTTTTTTGGCCATCCCTATTTGTAGTTGCAAATTTGTCGTTACTTGTTTTTATATCTAACCGTCCATTTTTTTTCTTTCTAAGAATTTTTTAATGCGTGGCAGTTGATTTGGGAGGCACTTCCTTCGAATACTCGTTGGAATCTTTTTTGAGTTGTGTGAGGGGTCGGGCTTCATCACTTAACTCATCTAATTGTTTGATTTGGGGTTGATGGTAGGCTTGACTAGGCTTGGGTTTTGGTAGTGTAATGGATCAAAGTTAGCCTGGTCTTGTGGGAGACAAAATTCATTTTATGAATGTTGTGTCGGAAAGTGTGAAATTGAAAAAATGAGCTTGATTTTGTAAAAACTATGAATATAGTGGAAAGGGTCGGTGTTGAATTGAGGTTGATTATGTGAGGATTAAGGATTGATCTTTGCCTTTTGTTTTGCCTTGAACCAGTTTTCTTAGCATTGTGAGGGGTCAAATTCCATTGAAGAGAAAATAATAATGTAAGAATAATTTTGAAATATCATGATAAAGATTTGTGTGAAAAAAAATGAAGATTTGAGTGGTATACATAGGGGTGATTTTTAGTGGTTAGTTTTTTTTTTTTTTTTTTGGAGTAAATTACAAGTTTTTTCCTTTATGTTTGTCTCAAATTTCAAGCGGTGTCATTTACCTTTAAAATTGACCAATTTTGGATTTAATGTTAAAAAATCTTACACGTTATGTCCTTTAGGTCAAACCCAGTTAGAATTCTTTGTTAAGTTATGTCACGTGCATTGCACACGAGGGTAGAACAGTCATTTCCCCTCCCCACTTATGTTTCCCCCTTTTAAAACCCTCAATCGTTTTAGATTGCACATTCATCATCCCTCACCTTTCACTCTTAAGGTTTTAGCCACCACAAAAGGACGATCAAAATTTCCAGTGTCACAGGATGAAGAAGGTTGGTATATCAGAGATAACCTTGACAATGATAGTGTTGTTGAAATGTATGTAAGTTACAAACTCCATTTCATAACCCTAGTTTCGATTTTGGGAACACATGTTGTGGTTTTGTTGATCATGAGTTGATTAATAACATGAATATTGAAAATTTCTAGATGGTTTTCCTAATTTCTTTAGCCTTTGCTTTCATCATGGTGGTAGGCTAACATCACCACCTCCTGGACGCATATATGTAGGAGACAAGATAAGTTATGTGGACTTGATTGATGTTGATAAGTTTTATATACATGAAGTCGATCTTATGCTGGATAAGTTATGATATAATATCTTGTACCCAATGTATTACAAGTTTTTAAGCCCTGAAAAAAAAACCTAGACAATGGTCTTGAATACCTAAGCAATGATCAAGACTGTCGGAACTTGGCTATGTATGTTAAAGTGCACAAGGTGATCAATGTATATACGACACATGGCTTGAAAAACATGAAGGAACTGTTTAGCTCACCTAGTAAACCTAACATAACCATTGAAGAGATAGATGAAATTGGACCATATGCCATTGTTCCTATGAAGGTAAATGCAAATGTTGGACATAACAGTGGCCATGGGGAACATTGGGGAATCCAGTAGGGAGGTGTAAGTTAATGTGCTATATGAAATGGATGATGGGCAATATGATGGTGCAAAGAAAGCATGGGTTGAGACTGAAGTGGATGTTAGTGAGGATAGGGCTGTTAGTGAGGATATGGATGTTAGTGAGGATAGGAATGATGATGGTATTGAAGACATGCATGATAATGGTAATGAGGATAGGAGTGATAATGGTAGTGAGGATAGGAGTGATAATGATATTGATTACATTATGGATGAAGTGAACAATATGAGTGACCATGAAGTGGACATGAGTGACTATAGGATGAATATTGATATTGAAGTTGAGGACAATATTAATGAACAACATACGAATATTGATGAAGACATGGATGTGGATGTATTAGATAATGATAAGTTAAATGGGGGATCTGAATCTGATGATAATCATACAGGCACCAGGAAACATTTGTTGCACAAAATAAGAAGATCAAATGAGAACTTCGCAAACTTTTACCTTGGGCAGGTGTTTGGCAGCAAGCAAGAAGCAAAAAAGCTGATAAAAAAACATGTTGTTGAAACTTGAAGGGTTATAAAGATTATCAAAGATGATCACATCATGGTTAGGGCAGTTTGTCAAGGCTCTAAACCAGACTTTGAGGTAGATGACAATGGGGTGCATATCAGCCATGCAAAAGGTAAAGAAAAAACTGGTGAGATGGAAAAAAGTGAAGACAAAGGGGAAAAAGGTAAGAAAAAGGTGAAGGGGGTTTCTGTTGAAAAAATCAAGACAAAGGGACCAATCAGCAAAAAGGTGAAATAAATGTGGGTGGTAGGGGGAAAAGGACAAACCCCCCCATCAATACCAATGGCCTTGGGCCCTGTTAAGATTTTTCGGATGAAAAAACCAGATTACGATCCTGATAGCTGAGGCTAAAGAGGAGTCTGAAAACGAGCTCAAAGCAAGGGGGAACTTGAAATCAAAGAGCCAGGTAACTATCCTGGAGGAGCTTGTAGAGAAAGAGAAAGAACCAGGTGTCGATCCTAACAAGCACGGATGTCACACCCTGATATTTCCACGTATTACCGGTGGGCCCGGTGGGGAGTATCGTGACGTAGTTGATATCATCATAGACAATTTACCACAGTTTAATACACATCGGAAGTCGAAAGATAAAAACATTACAAACCAAATGAAAGTATCATAAGTATTACAAACGGAAAGTAAAAGGGATCCACAGGCGGATCAAAACAAAAGAAGATAATTGTTCAACCGATTTTAAGTGACAAAGCTTGCAAGACTCTTATTTATTCACTCAGGAGTAGCCAGCCTATTCCGCCTAGTACCTGCACTTTAGCCTTTTTGAAAATACGTCAGTTTACACTGGTAAATACAATTAACCGACTCTTTTGAAAACATTTAAGAAAATTGATTTAAATGCACAAGGCACAAATAATCTTTTATAACTTGGGACAATTATTTTGAAAATAATCTTGTATACAGTTTTACATGTTTGCCGTCTTTTAGGGCCGGTTAGAAGAGCCGGACAAGATTAACTGACACACCACAGGTATAATGCCCACAAGGAAAACTCCTTATTATGGATTACCATTTATACATACGCAACTGTCAGGTGTATGCCTACACCCCGTGCTTAAGTCGTGGCCATTTCAATGAATGATCCGTGGATATCCAGGACATGGTCATTAACCCCCCAAAGGCCATATACCAAACAAAACAGATTAAAACGGGTTATGTAAATATATCAATCACAATCCGATTTACATAACTACACACCCAACCAAGCGGTATTATTATATACCAAACAAAACAGATTAAAATGGGTTATGTAAATATATCAATCACAATCCGATTTACATAACTACACACCCGACCAAGCGGTATTATTATAATACCGTATAACGGAAAATAAGTTAAAAGTATTTACCTGAGCAAATTATACAAATTTATCCCAGTCGTACACAATCAGCAAGTGCAAATATCTTTTACTGGGCTCCTAAATCTGGAACGAAGGTTTTTAATAACCTATTAGATTCCTAACGGGTCTTACTTAAGTTTAAACTTAGACCGGTTAGTTTTAAAGGAAGATATACGGTTTAAAACGCAAGATTAAGCGAAGACCGGATTTGAATGTGGTTTAGACCTGACAAGTATGAACACTTGTATAATATGGGTAAACTAAACACATTCTGGATTTTGAAGTAAAAATGATAAGGTTTGACCCGTTTCAGTCAATTTATGCAAACTAGTCACATAAACCGTACCGAACGTGAAATATGCATAACGGGTAACCAAATGAGTCATGTACAGGTTTCACAAGTTAATATGCCTTAATTATGTTGTGATATCAGTAGGATACCTTCCATTATGCCCAAAACGAATTTAAAATCAATTTGTACCCCGTAAGGGTATTTTGGTCATTTCACATAAGCCTTAAAGGTCAAATTTGGAATTATGAGTTCAAAACTTTTACTTACTGTTAAAGTATAAAAATTTATTCATAACATCAGTAGGTAGCAAGCTTTAGGTGCCTAATATGGTTTTAAACCATACTATGTGCCTAAATCGCATAAAAGTCGGTATTTGACGATATTAATGTTAAATAAGGAATTCTGAGATTTTGATCAGCGTTTACAGTTTAAAATAACTTATTTATTATAAAAAATCAATAGAAAAAGGTTTGATATGTAAAGGATGTGTAAAACTCACTTTATTAGCAAAAATGGCATTATCGTCAATTACCGAGCCTATGCGAGAACTCTATGTTATGATTAGTTTAAAAATTTATAAAAATTTCCAAAAATTCCAAAATATTATGTTACATCAGTAGGTAAAAGGTTTGATGTCAAAATTTGAGTTTAAATAGGATTTATATCAAATATGCCGTTTAATTAATAAAAGACCTTCATTTACGATATTGAGCATAACTCTCATTTTAGACCATAAACTGATGTCAAACTTTTAGGACATACTTAAATATTAGTAATAAAGGTTTTTGTCCTCTCACATTTCCAAAATTCTCGTTTTTATATCAAAAGGGCATAATGGTCAACAATTAGGCATTTAACGGAAACATGCAAATGAATCGGATAATTAAGGAACCATGTAGTATAACCTCAGAGGGTTTTACTAACTTATAATATGGTCCTAAAGAAACCTTAAGGCATATCTAAAACAAGCTTAATCGGGTCAGAACTGAAAGTCAAAGTAAAAATCTTCTTTTGCGACTTTCGGTTCCGAACCGAGCCTAAACTCAGAATTGTCGGGTTGAACATGCTTAGACAAGTTCTAACATTATTTACCAAGTTATTTTAGTGACAAAACATGTTCCATAACCTCTACATTATCAGTTATGAGTTTATTTTGCAAAAATAGCTTCTGTTGACTTTTTAATATTAAGTTTGACCCGACAATTGACCAAGTTAGAGTGATAATCAGTGGGTGCCCTTTTAAGGGTTTATTACCCACATAATTACCAACTCATAGCCATTTTCAATTCGACAAATGGCTGGACCGTTAGTGATTAATCACAAAGTCAAAGCGTATTTACGATATCTTTGAGTTTCAGTCTTTATACTAATGAAAACTTAATTACAGAGGCTAAGCACACTTACAAGAGTCCTTAGCACGAAGATTAAGACTAAGAGAGCTTCCTTCCAAAGTAGGATGCTCCAGAGAATGAGTTCAAACACTCCAAAGCTTGAGAGCAAGTTTGAGAGTATGAATTTTGAACTTGTGAGTGCAAATGGCTGCCAAACTTGCCCCTTTATATAGGTTTTTGGATGCCCTAAGATCAAAGCAAGTGTCCCCCAAGTGTAATCTTGATCATACAGGTGTCTAGTGGTTTTTAAAACCATCAAAGAACCCATAGAATCAAGTTAAAGCTGAATTGGAGAAGGTGACTTGCTGAAACTTGCAGCTGCGCAAGAATTCTGTCCAGATCAGGCCGTTGCATTGCATGACTGCAGAGGGATTTTATGGTGGCGTAGCGCCACCATCATGGTTACCAGCCAAGCAAGTTTGAAACTTGGCAGATTTGACCCCTGGACCTTTAAAACCTCAAATCTTTCATTTTAAGCACAATTAACCCATGAAATTTATATTTTTATGATCCATGAGATATAACCAAACACCGTTAGGTCTAGTTTCATTAAATGATAACTAAAAACACAAGTTTTTCCTTGTTGACGCTTTTAACCCCTTAATTACAAAAGTTAACGTATTTTCCTCATACGATATCAAAACCTTGTGAAATGTTTATCACTTATTCTGAGGAGCATAATTAATCGTTACAAAGCTCCGGGTTTGTTAAAAGGTTACTCAGAGGTATTAATTAAACATGTTGACACATTTAACCCTCGCGTCTTGTAAACTTTCACTTTCTTCCACAAATGGTTTCATACGCTTCATGATTCATTCGTTTAAGGGTATAAACATCGTGTAGGGTTGTTGAAAGGCAAAATTAGCAAATGTTGACACTTTGAATCCTTATATACACATACTTTCTTTGTTTGTCAACTTTAGTCCTTCATAATCAATCCGATAAACGTTTAAAGTCCATGACACGTGTTGATACAATATTGGACATGATTTTTGCGAGGTGTTACATCCTCACCCCCTTAAAAGAAATCTCGACCTCGAGATTTACTGAAATAAATGAGGGTACTTTTGCTTCATTGTGGATTCAACCTCCCACGTGTATTCGGGACCTCTACGGGCGTCCCATTTAATCTTCACAATCGGTACATACTTCTTTCGAAGCTTCTTAACTTGTCGATCCTCAATCGACAAAGGCTTTTCAACAAACTTTAAGCTCTCCTCAATATGCACATCCTTATGTGACATGGCTAGCGATTCATCGGCTAGGCATTTCTTTAAGTTGCAGATGTGAAATACATTATGAATTCCACTGAGCTCTTCAGGCAGGTTTAACTTGTAAGCCACAGTTCTGAAACATTCGATGATCTCGAATGGTCCTATGTATCTTGGGATTAACTTGCCTTTCTTGCCAAAACGCATTACTCCTTTCCAGGGTGATACTTTAAGTAACACTTTGTCACCTACCTCGAATTTCAGAGGTTTACGCCTTTTATCTGCGTAGCTTCTCTGCCTATCCCTGGCAGCTTTGAGACGATCATGTATTTGCATAATCTTATCTGTCGTCTCCAGGATTATATCAGGTCTTGTTAGTTGGACATCTTCAACTTCCGCCCAGCAAACTGGCGTCCTGCACTTTCGTCCATACAAAGCTTCAAAAGGTGCAGCTTGAATACTCGAATGATAGCTATTATTGTACGAAAATTCTATCAATGGAAGATGATCATCCCAACTTCCTCCTAAGTCAATAACACAAGCTTGTAGCATATCCTCGAGTGTTTGAATTGTACGCTCGCTTTGACCATCCGTCCGAGGATGATATGCAGTGCTGAAGTTTAATCGAGTGCCTAGGGATTGCTGAAAGCTTTTTGAAAAATGCGATTTATATCTCGTATCCCTATCAGAGATGATAGATAGTGGCACTCCGTGGAGAGATACAATTTCGTCCGCATACAGCTGAGCTAACTTTTCTGAGCTGTGTGTTTCCTTGATAGGTAAGAAGTGGGCTGACTTAGTCAACCTGTCAACTATAACCCAAATGGTATCATTTCCTCGCTTTGTTTTTGGTAACTTGGTGATAAAATCCATAGTTACCATTTCCCACTTCCAGGTGGGAAGTTCAGGCTATTGCAGCAAACCTGACGGCTTCTGGTGTTCTGCTTTAACTTGAGCACACGTCAGACATTTGGCCACATAAGTGGCTATAGATTTCTTCAAACCTATCCACCAGTAATTTGCCTTTAAATCCTGGTACATCTTATCACTTCCAGGATGAACAGAGTACTTGGAACTAGGCGCTTCTTGAAGGATCACGTCCCGAAGTCCTCCATAGATTGGAACCCATATTCGTCCATTTAATCTTAGAATTCCATCCTTGCCATATGACAACTGCTCAGCAGTTACTCCCAACTTTTCAATTGGATAGTTAGCTTCTAATACAGCTTCCTTCTGAGCGGCTAACAACCTTTCATTCAAGCTGTTCTTCAATTCAATGCTCTTGGCATTGATTCTAATGGGCTTAACCCTTTCCTTCCTGCTCAAAGCATCGGCGACTACATTCGCCTTGCCTGGATGATATCGGATTTCACAATCATAATCATTCAGTGTCTCAATCCATCGACGCTGTCTCATGTTCAGATCCTTCTGGTTAAACAGATGTTGAAGGCTCTTGTGATCGGAATAGATTACACATTTGGTACCATATAAATAATGCCTCCAAAGTTTTAGTGCAAATACAACGGCACCCAACTCCAAATCGTGGGTGGTGTAATTCTTTTCGTGCATTTTTAATTGACGGGAAGCATAAGCAATAACTTTGCCTTTCTGCATGAGCACACATCCCATACCTGTGTGTGATGCGTCGCAGTATACCACAAACTCTTCTATTCCCTCAGGCAATGTTAACATAGGAGCATTGCTCAACTTTTGCTTAAGAATCTCAAAGGATTCTTGTTGCTTAGGACCCCAATCAAACTTTGTATTCTTCCTAGTCAACGAAGTTAGGGGTGCTGCAATTCTTGAGAAATTTTCAATAAAACGCCTGTAATATCCTGCCAGACCCAAGAAGCTGCGAATCTCTGTGGGCGTCTTTGGCTCTTGCCAATTCATGATAGCTTCAATCTTAGCGAGATCCACCTGGATACCACGCTCACTAACCACATGTCCAAGGAATTGGACTTCACGAAGCCAAAATTCACACTTTGAAAACTTGGCGTAGAACTTTTCTTGTTGAAGAAGTTTAAGAATACAACGAAGATGCTTCTCATGATCAACCTGATTCTTCGAATAAATAAGGATGTCATCAATGAAGACAATGGCAAACTTATCCAAGTAGGGTTTGCAAACGCGATTCATGAGATCCATGAATGTTGCTGGTGCATTAGTGAGCCCAAAAGGCATCACTAAGAACTCATAGTGTGACAACCCGCACTAAACCAGGTATCCGTACAACTTAATTAATGATTAATTACTACTTGATTACTGTGCTTGATTGAACTAGCTGATAAACTGCTACCTGCATACTGATACATGCACTTACTTGCATCATACTTTATTTGCTGTCACTACATTAATTACATGCTGAACCCTAGTGACAAACATGATGCACAAAAAGCACAGTAGCACTAAACGGATACACGGCGAACATGCTGATATGACCAGCATCAGGCAGACACTGCCTCTAAGGCCTGTTAAGAGCCTCACATATTTTGGCTACACTGGTAGTGAGTGTAGGATATAAGGGTTGTGTTACCGCGTCTCTAGGGATAAGATACACTGATTCGGATGTGCCAAAAACGTACTTTAAGTACCAAACACAGGACTTTAATAATTAATCCAGCTTCTAGCTGACTAGTAAAGTGCCAGAAAATGAGAAAATAACACTAGACACTTTCTAAAGTGTTGGAAACAAATTGTGTCACTAAAAATATAATAACGACACTTTAAAGCTTTTGTAACACTTTAACGGATTACTATCCAACCGGACACCCGGACTTTACCCGGAACATGAAAATATTTATATTTTCACTATTTATATTTTTCTGAGCCAGTTAGGGTCCCTGATTACCCTAACACCCGTCATAACACGCCTTATGTAACTAACGAGGTTAAACACTTAACTTACCTATTTAACCTAAACTATATCCTAACTAATCTTGTTCTAATCGAACCAACCCCACCCCCCATCTCCTAACCGTCCCCATGTATGGGAGACATGATAGTACAAGGTTGATTATTATAATTGGATATGTTTAGTATCTTGGTGGCACAATTTCCATTGGACATTTACCCTAAAGTTGGCCTATTTAATCTAAGCTTAACACATAAGCTTTTACACTTCACAACACAAATTACTCACACTCTCTCCCTCCCTATCCACTCTCGGCCGAACCTCACACACCCACCCATCATACTTTCAAGTTTCAATCTTGCAATTCCAAGGTGATACACACATCAAAGATCACGTATTAGGAGCTCTTGTGCACTCGGAACGCGAAGGACCTCTACCGCTAGCTTTTATCCACCCACTTTTCGCCAAGATTCTTCCCTAGCCTTGAGCTAGAGGTATATCATTTAAAACTTGTTTTTACACTTATCTAAAGTGGTTAAAAGAACTTTCGTCGGTTAAATATCGAAAACATAAGTTTTGATGCATTAAAGTCTAGTAAAATCACAAAAATGGTGGATAATAACATATAACTTGTGTAAAAGTCGTAGGACTTGAACTATATGTTTATTGAGACCCGATCTATGATGTGGTAGCTCGGAACATCGTTTAACCCGACTTTGTAAAATCATGTATCTTCACATGAGCTCGTTTTTGACTAGATACAAGGGTTAAAGGTGAAACTCTACCACACAAGATACATGAACTTGTGTGAAAATATTTTACATGTGTAAAAGTGATTTAACCGGTAAAATGGTGTTTAAAACTAGCGGATCTACGTATCCGCAAGTGGTATTTTAGAAAGACCACACTTTAAAGAAATCATGTTTTTCTAAAGATGGATCTTACACCAATAAATATGATTTTATAAACCACAAGTGTGTAGACACTTGTGAAATGAAAAGATCCGACAAATAGCTATTTTTGGGAAAAATGACTAGAAGTTGTAAAGACGGATTTCTCTAGTCACAAGGTTTTTACGAGATTAAAGTTACTTTATATAAAGATCTACATATATAAAGGGTGTTTACACTATAGATTCGGAAAAACTACAAGTTCATGCGATTATGCAAATTTACATACTTGTCGACTAGTTTGTTGTGTCGGAAATTGTTTGATTGAATGAAGAGGATTGTTGAATTGATTTGTTAAAAGAAAATGATACGCTTGAAAGCGTGGCCACCTCCAGTTACAGAGGAAACTCTGGCGAAATTTTCTAAAAACCTAACACTTAGACTTTTTACACAATAAGTGTTAGAACTATTTTTGGACATACTTTCGAAACATAAATTTCGCCAGCACTATATTTTACTAAATATTCGGAGGTGGGATTTTTCACAAAGATTAACGTGATAAATATTTTTGTCACAACACTGTTTATGATTATTTTGTGAAAATACATAAATATTATTTTAGAGTGAAAATAATATTTACAAGCGTTAATGATTCCAAAACTTTACGAACGCTTCCACAAACATATAAGTTACACCGGTAATTACATTACCACAAGATTGATAAAACGTAACTTACGCACATGTATTGTATCCCCCATCCTTGGGAAGAAGTATAACTACCAAGTGTATACGGAACAACAACACGAAATAGTTGTCTAACTATTTCCCAAAGACATAAACTATAAAGCTAAGGCACGGCCGTCCGTCTAATAGAATTAGCACTTGTAGGTCGTTGCACAGCTTACTGTATTGGAGGCACTTGGTAGAGACGCGCATTCACTGTGAGTTCATGTCCCCCTTTTCTCTAACTGTTTTCAGTTTACTTAACTGCGGGGGTGAAATACATGTTACTTTGTTTACAAGTACTTTATACACGGTATGAATTACGTAAGGAGGTTTAGATCATGTGAATGGGTAGTTAGAACACCGAGGGACTCGAGCGGTAGATCTATCTGGGTGTAGCGAGCCCAGCTCCCGGTCCAACAGAACAGGCCTCTCGGAGGACTAACAGAACGGACCTGGAGTGACTTGGTACCCAACGCAAAAATCGGCTAGGGTTGTGTCTTTCTTACTTGCATTTCACGACATGCTAATGGCCTTGCAAACCATTGGTGATCACAAGTCCTCTTACACTGCTACATACCAGGAAACTTTTATACTCACAAGTGTTTTACTTACTCACTTGCACATGAACTCGCTCAACATTATTGTTGATTTTTCAACTCACATGTATTTCAGGAAATTAAACGGATCTGGCACGGTATGGAACGTTTTCCGCTGCACTTGTCATGGAGTCATCAGGGTTTAGGGGATGTGTCTCTTTCCTGGACAAGACACAGTCCTTAAACCACGTTTATGTTATGTTATAAGTTGTAATGTCTACTGAACAAGGTCATGGTTGTTTGTTAAAAACAATGGTACTGTATTTTGATTTTCAAAACTTAATGGATGACTTGCATGGTTTTTAAATTCATATAGCTTGTTATGATTAAGCTATGGTATTAAGAAGTCACACCAAAATTAACCACGCTTCCGCAAAGCCAGGGTGTGACAGCTTGGTATCAGAGCTCTGATCATAGCGAACTAGGATTCTGTCTCGAGTCTAGACTATGATCACTAGGGCTCTCACGAAAACATTTTTCTGCATACCACCTAAGTCCAGATCCACACTTTTTACAAACAAATGTTGAGCACATTTTATTAATTATAAGTTCAGCTTGGAGGGCTGAGGATCGGTCTGGAGGATCGAGGTGATTAAGGTAGTTGAGCACGTTGGTTTGTTATAGGATCGATCTGGAGGATCGAGGCTTGGTCTAGGTGACCAAGATAGTGGGCTAGCAAGGCTAGGAAGAAAAGGTTCAGCCTGGAGGGCTAAGGATCGATCTGGAGGATCGAGGTTTGGTTTAAGTAAAGGATAGAGCAGTCTGGTAGACTGGATGGTATTGGCTAGTAAGACTAGGAGGATTATGTGATGCCTTACTTGATGACTTATGTGATTACTTGATTTATGATTGACTATTTGTGCATGTTTGTGTATATGTTACAGACACATGGATTCTGCAGACACTGGTGGTTCAGGCACCACAGGCCCGAGGCCTATCGTTTCAGACGACATTGAGTCATCGGAGCACGAGGTTTATACGTCAGACTTCACCAGCACGGATGATGATGACTTTCAGCCATTCGCCTTACCCGACGGCGTTGATGAGCTCCCAGTTGATCTTCCAGCAGGGGATCTACCACTCGTTGTGATCCCTGCTCCAGTACCCCTTGCAGCATACCCTGTTTTACCCATCGACGACGAGGAGGACGACGTCGATATGTTTGAGGAGGAGCCTTTGGAGGATGCTCAGGGCGAGGCCCTACCTGCTGTTGCTCCCTTACTGATCGCAGATGCTCCGGCTGCGGAGTCACCTGCTCATTCCCCAGTCGCGGACTCCTTTGAGTCTGTGGCTTCTGTACCCACACATGCTCATAGTGCGCAGCACTTCTCTTATGGGTCCGATTCTGACCAGGCTTTTTCTGTTGCTCCCATACCTGGACTTGTTTTTGACCATGACGACGAGGGGGATTCAGATCCTATGTTCCCACCGGGATTTGATCCTGACCGTGATTTAGAGTATGTCCCGATGGACGAGTTGATGGAGGATCCAGCAGATCCTATTGACCCTTTTGATCAGATTGACCCAGATTTTGAGTTTGAGATGGCGTTTGATGACTTTGAGCCTGCCGTTGCTCCTGAGCAGGCAGCCGCTCTTGATCCTTTACCAGAGCATGACCCTGCGCATGCTGATGTACCTTTTGAGCCCATTGCTGATGATCACCACATAGATGTTCCTGTTGATCCCATTGGTCCTTTACCCATTGTTGCTGTACCTGCTGACCACCCTATAGAGCACCTTGCACCCGTACACCCTGTTGCTGCTCCCATATTTGATCCCGTTCCCCTAGAGCCCGGACATGCCCCGTTCGCGGCACATATGGATCCACCGGACGAGTCTGCACAGCACGGGTGGATACCGGCAGACGAGGACGTTCCCCCATTCCCTCCACAGATTCCTGTTGCACCACATACTGACTTTTCGTTTCAGGTTCCTATGTTTATACCTCCAGCAGGGCCTGGAGAGGGCTCTTCAGCCCACCCATCAGGGCATGTACCGATGCCCATGCCTTTCATGCCTCAGATTCCATTTGTCCCACCCACTACTGCTCCTTTTCGTGTGGCACCCTTTGACCCCACACGGGAGCCACTGCTTTGGGCACCGTTTCCCCCTATGCCACCCACTGATCCATACCACAGGTTCCATGTGGGCCACACCATTGAGGATGTATTGATGTCCTTTGTATACCAGCATGAGTCGCATGAGCAGCGACTACAGGAGTTGGAGAGAGCCCATCTGCAGCCATGTCAGTGCCATGGCCGGGTACCCTCTCCGTTGCAGCCATCACGACCATTACCCCCTGACTATGCTGCTCGTCTTACTACTTTGGAGCAGCAGATTGCTTCCATTATTCGCACACAGCAGGCGATGGAGGCGGACTGGTTACAGTTGCGCCGTTTATTTTATACCCATTTTCCCCCTCCTCCACCACCATCTGCTTAGAGCTCATCGGTGCCACTTGGGTAGGCGAAGTGAGAAGGCGGCGATTGCTTTTTGATTGCACAGCATTTTGGGGAGACTACGTTATGATTCGATTTTTGTTATGTACTTGATGTTGTATTGATACTGATGTAGCTTTTGACAGGGGTGATGTAGCCCCTAGTGATTGATGATTGTATGTATACACTTACGATGTGGTCTCATTTATATGGCAATCGCAGTTTTCTCACCATATTTGGATTCGCTTGATTACTTGTTTATATTTTATGACATGGGATGTTGTGTGATTGATATTTGTGATATGTGATAACATGAGATGTTATGTGATTATACTATTACTACCGTTATATACGTACACTATATTACGAACTGATTTACGTACTATAACAACGGAGCCTTACTATGGCCTAACCAACTTAAACCATCTTTTAGAAGATGCCGCCAAGACGCGAACCAAACATGCCAACAAATGAGGCAGAACTCCAGCAGATTATTGCTGCTGCCATAGCACAGTACGCAGCATCTCAGCCAGGAGCAAGCGGAAGTGTTAACCAAGGCAATAACAATCCACCACACGGTAATACCACGCCACTCGAACCTACCATGTCCTAGCTGGACATCTTTAGCAATGATGCTAATGCCAAACACATGTTTTAACATACGTGCAGGATGCACCTACAAGCAGTTCTTAGACTGCAAACCAGTTAACTTCGATGGCACAGGAGGTGCAGTTGCCTTTACCCGCTGGGCTGAGAAAACCGATTCTGTGTTACGCATGAGCAAGTGTGCCGAGGATCAGCAAGTCACATACATTTCAGGGCTGTTTCTAGACGGAGCCCTATCTTGGTGGAACTTACAAGTCCAAACACTAGGCGAAGCTGCCGCCTACGCCCTGACTTGGGCCGAATTGAAAGAACTGATGCGCAAGAAGTACTGTTCACGCGCAGAAATTCAAAGGTTGGAGACTGAATTTTGGCACTTAAAGATGGATGGACCAAAGATTGCGGAATACGTCCAGAGGTTTCACGACTTATCTCAAGTGGTTCCTTACATGGTTACGCCTGAATACAAACGAATCGAGCGCTTCATTTGGGGTTTGGCTCCCCAAATAATAAGCATGGTAACCTCCTCCAAACCAGCGACTATCACTGAAGCCATCGATTTGAGCGTGGCTCTCACCGAGGAGGCGATTCGTCTAAACAGGTTTGGTGATGCTAAGGCGAAGGAGAAAGAGACTCATGTTGAGTCGTCAGGAAGTAACAAGAGAAAGTTTTCGAACTTCAAACAAGGGGTTAGCAGTGATGGTAAGAGAGGAACACCAAACACGCCAGCTCAGGGTGCAGCTGGCAGTGGAAGGAGAGGAAGGGGATATATGGGCACCCATCCCAGGTGTAACGCCTGCCAGCGTCACCATTCTGGTCAATGTGGGCTAAAAGTATGTGAAGCGTGTGGGAAACGTGGTCACTCTAAGGATACTTGTTGGGTCCCTGCCGGCCGCGGAGGCCAGGGAGGATATGGAAATAGGAATGATAACCGTGGTGGAAACGGGAACCGCCTACCAGGAAATTTTGGAGGAAACAGAAACCGAGGCAACAATGCAAACCAGGCTGGCAACGCCAACCAGAACAACACCCCAGCTGGAAACGGGGATGGAAACGGGCAGAGACTCGGATGTTATAACTGCGGGGAAATCGGGCATTTTAAGAAGAATTGCCCAACACTGAATCAAGCCCGGGGTAGAGTATTCCAGCTCGAAGCTAGAGAAGCACGCCAAGATCCAAATGTTGTTACGGGTACGTTCCCTATCAATCAACGCTATGCATCCGTTTTATTCGATACCGGTGCCGATTATAGCTTCGTATCGTTAGAATTTAAGAATATGCTTGGGTTAGCTGCTACTAAGTTAGACATTCCCTACGCAATCGAATTGGCTAATGGCAAGTTGGTAGAAGCCAATGATGTAATCAGAGGTTGTGTGATAGAATTGGGAGAACGCGAGTTTACTCTGGATCTACTACCAGTCCAATTGGGAAGCTTCGACGTGGTGGTAGGAATGGATTGGTTATCTGGAAACAAGGCTGAGATAGTATGTCACGAGAAAGTTGTTCGTATCCCAACTGACGATGGTGAGACAATCGTGGTTCACGGAGAGAAGCGTGACACACCGCTAAGATTTATCAGCTGCTTGAAAGCAAGGAAGTGTTTACAGAAAGGATGTGTTGCTTTTCTGGCGCACATCGTTGACAAGAAGGCTGCCGAGCCAAGGATCGAAGACATCCCTGTCGTAAGGGAGTATCCCGAAGTCTTCCCAGAAGACTTACCCGGACTGCCACCTCAGAGGCAAGTGGAGTTTCACATTGACTTAGTTCCAGGCGCAGCGCCTGTAGCTAAGGCGCCTTACAGACTTGCGCCGTCTGAGATGCAGGAACTGTCAACACAACTTCAGGAGTTGTTAGACAAGGGTTTTATCCGACCAAGCTTCTCACCTTGGGGAGCTCCGGTCTTGTTTGTCAAGAAGAAGGACGGAAGTTTCCGTATGTGTATTGACTACAGAGAATTGAACAAGCTGACGATTAAGAACAGGTATCCTCTGCCAAGAATTGATGATCTGTTCGACCAACTTCAAGGTTCAAGCTGTTACTCTAAGATCGATCTTCGATCTGGATACCATCAACTAAGGATACAGGAGGAAAGTATCCCGAAAACAGCCTTCCGAACTCGTTATGGACACTACGAGTTCCTCGTTATGCCATTTGGTTTGACGAACGCACCTGCGGTCTTCATGGATCTAATGAATAGAGTTTGCAAGCCATACTTAGACAAGTTCGTGATTGTATTCATCGACGACATCCTGATTTACTCAAAGACGAAGGCTGAACACGAACAACATCTTAGAACCATATTGGAGCTGCTAAAGAAAGAACAACTGTACGCCAAATTCTCCAAGTGCGAGTTTTGGATACGCGAAGTCCAGTTTCTTGGACATGTGGTTAATGGGGATGGAATTCATGTTGATCCCGCAAAGATTGAGGCGATCAAGGATTGGGAAACGCCTACAACGCCAACCGAGATTCGACAATTCTTGGGTTTGGCTGGCTACTATCGAAGGTTCATCGAGGATTTCTCGAAAATCGCTCAACCTTTGACGCTCCTCACGCAGAAGGACAAGACGTTTGATTGGGGAATCAAACAGGATGAAGCATTTCAGATACTGAAGGATAAGCTTTGTAACGCGCCAATCTTAGCTCTACCAGAAGGTACTGATGACTTTGTGGTATACTGCGACGCATCGCGTCAGGGATTGGGTTGTGTGTTGATGCAACGCCAAAAGGTCATTGCTTACGCATCACGCCAACTGAAAGTGCACGAGAAGAACTATACCATGCACGATTTAGAGCTTGGCGCAGTGGTTTTCGCTTTAAAGATCTGGAGACACTACCTGTATGGTACGAAGTGCACAATTTTCACAGATCACAAGAGCCTACAACATATATTCAACCAGAAAGAGCTGAATATGAGGCAAAGACGATGGGTTGAATTACTAAACGACTACAACTGCGAGATAAAGTATCACCCAGGGAAGGCGAACGTAGTTGCCGATGCCCTAAGTCGTAAGGAAAGAACCAAGCCCATAAGGGTTAGAGCTTTGGAAATGATCATACGAACCAACCTTCCCTTGCGCATTCGTGCCGCACAAAAGGAAGCTCTCAAGGAGGGAAACCTTGAGGAAGAATATCTCCGGGGAATGGAGAAGCTTTTGGTACCAAACGAGGAAGGAACATTATGTTTTGAGAAAAGGATTTGGGTTCCTCAGATTGGTGGATTAAGGGAAGTTATTTTCGATGAAGCGCACAAATCACGGTACTCTATCCACCCTGGATCGGATAAGATGTACCAGGACCTCAAGAATTATTATTGGTGGCCTAGGATGAAAGGCGACGTTGCTGTTTACGTGAGCAAATGTTTAACGTGCGCTAAAGTCAAGGCGGAATACCAGAAGCCCTCGGGGCTGCTGCAACAACCTGAGATTCCCAAGTGGAAATGGGAACAAATCTCAATGGATTTTGTTACAAAACTGCCAAGAACGCCAAGAGGCCATGATATGATTTGGGTGATTGTTGACCGCCTAACAAAGTCCGCACACTTTCTGCCAATCAAGGAGAAAGACAGTACTAGCAAACTTGCGGAAATTTACTTGAGAGAGATCGTAGCACGGCATGGAGTACCTCTCTCGATCATCTCTGATAGAGACGGAAGGTTTGTGTCAAGGATATGGCAATCCTTCCAAGAATCTTTTGGCTCACAATTGAATCTGAGCACTGCGTTCCATCCGCAAACTGACGGCCAGAGCGAGCGAACGATACAAACTTTGGAAGACATGCTGAGGGCATGTGTTATGGATTTAGGCGGTAGCTGGGATAAACACTTACCTTTGGTCGAATTTTCATACAACAACAGCTACCACACCAGTATTGGTGTCGCGCCATTTGAGGCACTATACGGACGCAAGTGCCGATCACCACTATGTTGGTCTGACGCGGGTGATAGGCAGCTTGCTGGTCCCGAGATCGTCCAAGAGACGACAGACAAGATCGCGCAAATTCTTAAACGCATCGAAGCCGCTCGCCACAGACAAAAGGCCTACGCGGATCCAGACCGGAAGCACGTGGATTTTCAAGTTGGAGAAATGGTTTTACTGAAGGTATCACCCTGGAAAGGGGTGGCGCGCTTTGGAAAGCGTGGAAAGTTAAATCCACGCTACATTGGTCCTTTCAGAATTCTGGAAAGAATTGGGACAGTAGCATACAAGTTGGACCTACCCGCTGAACTAAATGGTGTTCACGATACATTTCATGTATCCAATTTAAAGAAAAGTCCAACTCAAATTGACGTTGCCATTCCTATCGACGAGATTCATATTGACGACACGCTCCACTTCGTTGAAGAACCTGTTGAGGTCACGGATTGGAAAGTTAACAAGACCCGCCGGAGCAGTGTCAAACTCGTCAAAGTACGTTGGAATGCCAGACATGGTCCTGAATTTACCTGGGAACGTGAGGACCGGATGAAAGAGAAATACCCCCACTTATTTCCTAAGAACTCTGCTTCTACAAGAAGAACTTAAATTTCGGGACGAAATTTATTTAACGGGGGGAGAATGTGACAACCCGCACTAAACCAGGTATCCGTACAACTTAATTAATGATTAATTACTACTTGATTACTGTGCTTGATTGAACTAGCTGATAAACTGCTACCTGCATACTGATACATGCACTTACTTGCATCATACTTTATTTGCTGTCACTACATTAATTACATGCTGAACCCTAGTGACAAACATGATGCACAAAAAGCACAGTAGCACTAAACGGATACACGGCGAACATGCTGATATGACCAGCATCAGGCAGACACTGCCTCTAAGGCCTGTTAAGAGCCTCACATATTTTGGCTACACTGGTAGTGAGTGTAGGATATAAGGGTTGTGTTACCGCGTCTCTAGGGATAAGATACACTGATTCGGATGTGCCAAAAACGTACTTTAAGTACCAAACACAGCACTTTAATAATTAATCCAGCTTCTAGCTGACTAGTAAAGTGCCAGAAAATGAGAAAATAACACTAGACACTTTCTAAAGTGTTGGAAACAAATTGTGTCACTAAAAATATAATAACGACACTTTAAAGCTTTTGTAACACTTTAACGGATTACTATCCAACCGGACACCCGGACTTTACCCGGAACATGAAAATATTTATATTTTCACTATTTATATTTTTCTGAGCCAGTTAGGGTCCCTGATTACCCTAACACCCGTCATAACACGCCTTATGTAACTAACGAGGTTAAACACTTAACTTACCTATTTAACCTAAACTATATCCTAACTAATCTTGTTCTAATCGAACCAACCCCACCCCCCATCTCCTAACCGTCCCCATGTATGGGAGACATGATAGTACAAGGTTGATTATTATAATTGGATATGTTTAGTATCTTGGTGGCACAATTTCCATTGGACATTTACCCTAAAGTTGGCCTATTTAATCTAAGCTTAACACATAAGCTTTTACACTTCACAACACAAATTACTCACACTCTCTCCCTCCCTATCCACTCTCGGCCGAACCTCACACACCCACCCATCATACTTTCAAGTTTCAATCTTGCAATTCCAAGGTGATACACACATCAAAGATCACGTATTAGGAGCTCTTGTGCACTCGGAACGCGAAGGACCTCTACCGCTAGCTTTTATCCACCCACTTTTCGCCAAGATTCTTCCCTAGCCTTGAGCTAGAGGTATATCATTTAAAACTTGTTTTTACACTTATCTAAAGTGGTTAAAAGAACTTTCGTCGGTTAAATATCGAAAACATAAGTTTTGATGCATTAAAGTCTAGTAAAATCACAAAAATGGTGGATAATAACATATAACTTGTGTAAAAGTCGTAGGACTTGAACTATATGTTTATTGAGACCCGATCTATGATGTGGTAGCTCGGAACATCGTTTAACCCGACTTTGTAAAATCATGTATCTTCACATGAGCTCGTTTTTGACTAGATACAAGGGTTAAAGGTGAAACTCTACCACACAAGATACATGAACTTGTGTGAAAATATTTTACATGTGTAAAAGTGATTTAACCGGTAAAATGGTGTTTAAAACTAGCGGATCTACGTATCCGCAAGTGGTATTTTAGAAAGACCACACTTTAAAGAAATCATGTTTTTCTAAAGATGGATCTTACACCAATAAATATGATTTTATAAACCACAAGTGTGTAGACACTTGTGAAATGAAAAGATCCGACAAATAGCTATTTTTGGGAAAAATGACTAGAAGTTGTAAAGACGGATTTCTCTAGTCACAAGGTTTTTACGAGATTAAAGTTACTTTATATAAAGATCTACATATATAAAGGGTGTTTACACTATAGATTCGGAAAAACTACAAGTTCATGCGATTATGCAAATTTACATACTTGTCGACTAGTTTGTTGTGTCGGAAATTGTTTGATTGAATGAAGAGGATTGTTGAATTGATTTGTTAAAAGAAAATGATACGCTTGAAAGCGTGGCCACCTCCAGTTACAGAGGAAACTCTGGCGAAATTTTCTAAAAACCTAACACTTAGACTTTTTACACAATAAGTGTTAGAACTATTTTTGGACATACTTTCGAAACATAAATTTCGCCAGCACTATATTTTACTAAATATTCGGAGGTGGGATTTTTCACAAAGATTAACGTGATAAATATTTTTGTCACAACACTGTTTATGATTATTTTGTGAAAATACATAAATATTATTTTAGAGTGAAAATAATATTTACAAGCGTTAATGATTCCAAAACTTTACGAACGCTTCCACAAACATATAAGTTACACCGGTAATTACATTACCACAAGATTGATAAAACGTAACTTACGCACATGTATTGTATCCCCCATCCTTGGGAAGAAGTATAACTACCAAGTGTATACGGAACAACAACACGAAATAGTTGTCTAACTATTTCCCAAAGACATAAACTATAAAGCTAAGGCACGGCCGTCCGTCTAATAGAATTAGCACTTGTAGGTCGTTGCACAGCTTACTGTATTGGAGGCACTTGGTAGAGACGCGCATTCACTGTGAGTTCATGTCCCCCTTTTCTCTAACTGTTTTCAGTTTACTTAACTGCGGGGGTGAAATACATGTTACTTTGTTTACAAGTACTTTATACACGGTATGAATTACGTAAGGAGGTTTAGATCATGTGAATGGGTAGTTAGAACACCGAGGGACTCGAGCGGTAGATCTATCTGGGTGTAGCGAGCCCAGCTCCCGGTCCAACAGAACAGGCCTCTCGGAGGACTAACAGAACGGACCTGGAGTGACTTGGTACCCAACGCAAAAATCGGCTAGGGTTGTGTCTTTCTTACTTGCATTTCACGACATGCTAATGGCCTTGCAAACCATTGGTGATCACAAGTCCTCTTACACTGCTACATACCAGGAAACTTTTATACTCACAAGTGTTTTACTTACTCACTTGCACATGAACTCGCTCAACATTATTGTTGATTTTTCAACTCACATGTATTTCAGGAAATTAAACGGATCTGGCACGGTATGGAACGTTTTCCGCTGCACTTGTCATGGAGTCATCAGGGTTTAGGGGATGTGTCTCTTTCCTGGACAAGACACAGTCCTTAAACCACGTTTATGTTATGTTATAAGTTGTAATGTCTACTGAACAAGGTCATGGTTGTTGGTTAAAAACAATGGTACTGTATTTTGATTTTCAAAACTTAATGGATGACTTGCATGGTTTTTAAATTCATATAGCTTGTTATGATTAAGCTATGGTATTAAGAAGTCACACCAAAATTAACCACGCTTCCGCAAAGCCAGGGTGTGACACATAGTGACCATAACGAGTTCTGAATGCAGTCTTATACACATCTTCATCTCTGACCTTCAGTTGATGGTAGCCTGACCTCAAGTCAATCTTGGAGAAATAACTTGCCCCTTGCAGTTGATCGAACAGATCGTTGATCCTGGGCAATGGATACCTATTCTTGATTGTAACCTTGTTTAGCTCGTGATAATCAATGCATAACCGCATTGATCCATCCTTTTTCTTCACAAACACAATCGGTGCTCCCCAAGGAGATGAGCTAGGCCTAATAAAACCTTTGGCCAACAAATCATCTAACTGAGTCCTTAACTCTTTCATCTCAGTCGGTGCTAACCTGTAAGGTGCTCTTACAACAGGCGTTGCTCCAGGAATAATGTCAATTCTGAACTCCACTTGCCTATTTGGAGGTAAACCAGGTAGTTCTTTAGGGAATACTTCTGGATATTCAGAAATGACAGGGATGTCTTCCACTTTGGGCTTTGGTTCATCAATAGTTACTTGTGCCATGTAAATGACACAGCCCTTCTTCAAACACCTTGACGCCTTAAGCATAGACACTTGCTTAGGCAACCCATAGCGAGTATCTCCTTGTATGGTAAGTGGCTCACCATACGGAGTCTTGATAACCACTTGTTTCTTGTCACAAACAATCTGGGCTTGGTTATGCGATAACCAATCCATGCCTATCACTATGTCGAAACCAGCTAATTTCAAAGGAAGCAACGATAACGGAAAAGAGTGGTTCCTAATGGATATAAAACATCCATCTAACACAGTTGAAGCAGTTTCTATGGTACCGTCGGCCAGTTCTGCTTCATATTTTATGCTTAGGGTTTTAACAGGCAGATTTAACAACTTACAAAACTTATCATCAACAAATGACTTATCTGCACCCGAATCAAATAATACCCTTACATAAACATCATTGATAAGAAAGGTACATGTTATCACGTTGTCATTCTGAATCGCTTCATGTGCATTCATCTGGAAGACCCTAGCATTGGTCTTCTTACCTTCCTCAGGTTTCTTCGCATATTTTGGGCAGTTGATCTTAATATGTCCCTTCTCGTTACAGTTGCAACAAGTTGCATCCTTTAACTTCTTGTAATCCAAAGTCTTATGCTCTTTGGATTTGCATATCCCACAACCAATCGGCTTCGATTGCGACTGCGACATTGATTCAAACCTGCATTTTCCGAAATGACGTTTCTGGCAGGTTTTGCATTTAGGCTTCTCATCCGTTTGCTGGTTACCATTGTTAGACCCAGAATTCTTCTTGTGGTCTGTGTTTCCCTTATGCTTCTTATCAGAACGTCGTGAGTTATCATCCTCACATTTCCTTTTTCCTTCTTCAGAACTCTTAAGCGATCTCAGCCTGACCGCATTCAGAGTAAGGGATAACGACAAATCAGCCGCTGACCTAAAAGTAGTAGGTCGAGACGCCTTCACACTAGATTTAATCTCCGGAGCTAAACCCCCAATAAAACGGGCTATACGTTTTGGTTCCGGTGTAACCAAGTATGGAACCAATCGAGACATGGTATTGAAGCTGATAAGGTATGCTTGACAATCTAAGTTTTTCATAACCAATGTTAAGAAATCGGTCTCGATTTTCTCAACTTCATGTTGAGGACTGTAATTTTCCTTGATCAAAACAACAAACTGAGCCCATGATAAGTTGTATAACGGAATCTTTCCAGTAGCTTGGATTAAGGACCTCCACCAAGCTAGAGCTTCTCCCTTGAACGATTGTGAAACATACTTCACAATATCTTGCTCCGCACAACCGCTAATATCAACCACCGTATCCATCTCGTCTAGCCACGTCATGCAATCAATGGCTCCTTTTTCCCCAGTGAAATCCCTGGGCTTGCAGGAGACGAAATACTTATATGAACAGGTCTTTGCGCGTGGCTCTTGATCGAATACAATCTTCTTAGACGGAACACTATGCTGATTTGATGAGTGTTGGGCATCGTCCTTTTTTGACTCGTGAGATTTAGAAGGCTGCTTACTATGAGCCACAGAGTGAGTCTTAGAGTGTGTATCACTAGATTCTTTAAATTGCCTGTCCACGGCTTTAGAGACAGCATTGTCAATCAACTCTCGAAGTTCCGCACCAGTTATGTTAATCCTGGTGGTATCATGATTCTCTAGTGTAAGGCCCTAACACGTTTTAACCAAATTTAACGCAGCGGAAAATGCATATTTAAAGTTTCTTTCATGATATTCTTTCTTTCTCTTAAATACATTAATCCCTTTTTATAAATTAACCAAAAACTGACAAACGTATATCAAATTAAGTGACCGCATACACTCCCACGTACAATCCATGTCTTGACTCGATCTTCAACCGCGTACACTTCTTGAGGAAACATCCATAAACCTGTACAACCTGCAGTCACCACATCCAATCACATCATTAGCAACCGGTGACATAATACAAAATCTTAACCTATGCATAATAAGGCGTCAACATATCATGCTTTCTCTATTACTAGCCCCTTCATCCATCCATTCGATCACTCGCATCGGATTGCGGAGTCAACCTTCACCTCCGTTGTTATCATGCCTATACATCACATTAATTCTTAAAAGAAAAACGGTTAGTATCATTAGCTTCCCTTCATATGAACATGTCCTCGAATACACATAACTCATCTTATTTATTCAAGCATATAATTAAATACCCACTCAAGCATGTATTCACTTTCTATTCATACAAGTACTTACAATTTACATCCTACATGTGTAACTCCTTAATTCATCTTTATGCACAATTCATTATGTAAGTTCCCTTTCTTACCCAAACTTAATCGAATCTCTTTCTTAACCACTTCCGACCCATTTCCACTAAAACTTAACTTAGTAATAACACCGACTCATATCTTCTTACATTACATTCGTAATTACCATATATCATAAATACATTACCAACAAAAAGAGTAAGTTTAGAGTTCACTTACCTCGTGCGTCCGAGTCAAGCATAGCTTCCGTGTTTATCCTTGGCCCGTTGCCCTTCCATGCTTATGTCCACGTTGATATGACTCCTATCCGTACACGTCATTACATTCACATTCTTGTTAGCATATATGATTGTACGTATGAACGATCATATCAAATTCATATCTCACGTATGACTTTCATTAGTCAATTCAAGCAAGCATAAAGCATACTAAACATCAACCTAACATAATCTTCACATGAACTATATCTAAAATGCATTCCTCAGGTTAGTTTACTATCAATTTCATCATTACCACATTCTATACATGTTTACCCATTAATTGCATACAATTTCACATATTATTGTCATTTAGACATTTCATCAAACACTTGGTGTGCGTACTACTTTCTAAGCATAATGTACAAGTATTTCATGTGTTTCTTCCTAATTATCACTTTCATTTATCAACACACGTAAACATCATACAAATTCCATACCATAATCAATCTATATACAAATACACATCACCTACTACACATATTCCTAATCAAGTTCATACCATTTCATGGATTAAACATAAACCCACTTAACTAAGTGTGGTAATTCATCCAAACACCTAAATTCTAGCAATTTACTCAGAGTCTTCGCTTAGGGTTTGTTCCTAAACGTGCATACATCACTAATTTGGCCATAACCTTCATGATTCATGCATAATTCACCACTAGTGATGATTATCAAGATTTCTCAACTTCATTAAACATCAAAATTCGACATACCTTATGATCCCCTAGCTTGGGTGATCATTAATTCACGTTCGGTTGTGAATCTAGACTTCATTTGGCCCTTCAACTTGAAGATTCTTCAAGAACTAGGGTTTGAACCCTTGGTTCTTCCTCCTGGGCATCGATCCAGAACACACGCAAGTGTGTGCGTATTTGTGTGTGTTTTCTTTTAATTAAACATCTTTCAAGTTGTCCCACTTTGGTCCCTCATGTTTCGTTTTAATTAAATAAGGCTACAACCCTTCGTTTAATACCAACGATATTAAAAAATCAACTAGGTTAATTATTCCTAGTTATTATTCATTTACGGGTTCACTTTTATCCCCTAACGGTATTTTACCCGTTCCCTTATATTAACCGGGTTTAAATTACCAAACCCATTTTTTTGGGGTGTTACATCTAGAGGGTGACTGCTGACTTCTTCAGACTCTGCCATGTAGCTTGATTGCTACATAAAATAATGATAATGATTTATTCAGAAGTCTATTATGGGATTGTCTTTTATGGCAATTGTCACGGCCCCCGACCCGGTTTTACCCGTTTCAGGAGCCGCGGGACAGAAAACCCGTGGTATTGTTTATTTTGGCAGCGGAAATTTTTAACAGGATCTTTTTAATTGAAAAGGCCCAATTTATTTTATTTCACAATATGGGACAAAACCCCATCATTTACAATAAAGGAAATTTCACTGGGAAATCCCTACTTTATAAAAACGTGTTTATTTATTTACTGAGCCACTTTCTTCAAGCTGGTAGTGCTACGCGGCACTTTTTCCCTGATTCACAGTAAATCACCTGAAACATGTTTAAGGAAAATTTTATCAGCGGGAAATACTGGCGAGTCATTCAAATTGCACAAAACGACACATTGTTATAATTTACAGTATTAAGGGTGATTATATTGTTTCTATCAACCAATTACCCCAATTCGGTATTTGTCACTCGACTATATCTGTGACTATGGTCAGATCACCCATTGGCTAACCCGTTGTCCAATGGTGACGGGTACCAAGTAATGTATACAAAACCCCATATACCGGCAGTAATTGAAGATTACAAAGACTTAATCCCTGTAATTATAACCTTGAAAATAAATATGGTTTTAGAAACAATTTGGTAAAAAGAGAATGACTCACATTGCAAGTTTAATTGGACAGAACCTTGCCTACTAATTTAGCCTTGTAACCTAGTTAAATAGCAATGCACACGAAACTAGGTTAATAACTTAATACAACATTTACGATAAGCTTACGAAATCAAAACCCTCACGACGAATGACAAAGTATAGCCCGGATTCGGGCAGCACTTAAACATCCATCAGATCGGTTTCAATCGATCGGACATTGTATCGCAGCAGTGATCGAGTTATTACCCTGTTGTCGCAGCAGAGATTCGTGCTTGTGTGTGTTTTTGAACGAAACAGTGAATAACTCAACGTACGAAACGAATTTGAACGTCGAAACAACACAGCCATGCAAGTGCCAAACCCCTGCATTTATACTGAAAATTTGTCCCTTTCGCGTGGCGCGCCAGGTTCACCTGGTCCCTACGCATGGCGCGACGGCTACCCTTTTAGGGTAGGGTAGCCTCGTGTCCTGTATAGCCTAAATGAGTCAACACCCAACGAATTTCGAGCTTTACAAACGGTTCTTGAGGATAATTATCAATTAGGGGATACCCCCTTGAGTTTTAGGGGGTCCTGATCCTAGTTTCGATTGTTCTGAAAAATTATGGGTCATGCCATATTACTTGGGGGTCTCAATTAGGGTTTCCTAATGGACATAAATAAATAAGAAATAGTAATTTTGGCGAGAGTTGTTACAGCAATCCATTAACCATGGTAACCATAAACCATATTGGTTAATTTAATTTATTTAAATTTTTATTATATTTTATCCCAGTTATAAACTATTTAGGATAATAGGATGGCATACAAAAAGCCTAGTCACAAGGACAATTTTTTTCATTCATAAGCAATGATTTTATAGAATCAAGGCATTAAGGCTTGAATCATAGTTCATTCTTGACAGAGAGTCGTAGACTACAACTGTCTTTAGTCTTCAAAGGACAATAAGTATGGCCCGTAGGCACTTCATCACTAATGGATGTTTAAATAATTAAGAAAGAGGAATTGGAAGAATCCAATACAAGGATGACTAGTGTGATTTTATCGAATCACATTTTGCCAGGAGTGCTAACATGTTTTCAGATGTTAACAAGGATCTGAATCTTAAAAAGGTTCTACCATTTGGGCCATGTCTAAAATGGCATATCGGCTAGGTTATACCTTCAAGATTTTCTTTTAACATTTAATGGCAGAGCAATCATAAATTGAAATGATGTTTTTGGTTTAGGATATATTATATATATATATATGTTTAAAGCCAAAGTAAGTTTTAAAAAGGAACTTTTCATAGAAAGTTCTAATTATTACAACGATTGCCCTAAACGGGTCTTAAACAAACAAATATGTCCACGCAAGGACTAAAATAATTATGTCCTTATAGGGACTAATAAGGAAATGAAATACAACAAAAAGAATTTCCTCCTCATTTTATTCTTGAAAGTTTTCTCCTAGGTTCACTGTGTGCGGTATAGGTACTGAAGATTTTTGGCGGGTAGTCGAAATCTTCCATACTAGGAACCTTTGCAAAAGTGGAATCCAAGGCTTCTATGGTTAATGAATAATATGGATCACGAATAGGATCAGGGCTGGTATAATCCTAATTTGGAATTTCAAGACTTGGAGGTAAGAAATATGGGTCATTTGAGTCCATAGGTATCATCTTCGGAGCGGGAGCCTCAGGGACTGCTGGTATGGACTCCTCCGATGTTGGCTTCTCATTTGAAGTTTCAAAAAGTCTTAGGTAAGGAATTTGGAACATGGTTAATGGTTTCAACTGGTTTGATTTTGGGAATGGGTCCAAAAAGATCCTTCCTCCATACTGGTCGTACGCTTATTCGAGCTGTAGTACGAAGCTTAACATTCTTGAACTTCGGGTTTGAAGAGCTTCCACCAATGGCAGTTTTACTTGGCGACATGTTCATGAAATACACAAATATAAAAAACAACGTATACTTATTAGGGATGAGATTATTCCTAGTTCATGTCTAGACACGGGAATCAAGGAATGTGCAACTGTGTCATTGAGATTAAACATAAAAGGCTAGTGTTTAATTCACTCAATGTTGGCTCTGATACCAACCTGTCACACCCCGATATTTCCATGTATTACCGGTGGGGAGTATCGTGACGTAGTTGATATCATCATAGACAATTTATCACAGTTTAATACACAGCGGAAGTCGAAAGATAAAAACATTACAAACCGAATGAAAGTATCATAAGTATTACAAACGGAAAGTAAAAAGGATCCACAGGCGGATCAAAACAAAAGAAGATAATTATTCAATAGATTTTAAGTGACAAAGCTTGCAAGACTCTTATTTATTCACTCAGGAGTAGCCAGCCTATTCCGCCTAGTACCTGCACTTTAGCCTTTTTGAAAATACGTCAGTTTACACTGGTAAATACAATTAACCGACTCTTTTGAAAACATTTAAGAAAATTGATTTAAATGCACAGGGCACAAATAATCTTTTATAACTTGGGACAATTATTTTGAAAATAATATTGTATACAAATTTACATGTTTGCCGTCCTTTAGGGCCGGTTAGAAGAGCCGGACAAGATTAACTGACACACCACAGGTATAATGCCCACAAGGAGAACTCCTTATTGTGGATTACCAATTATACATACGCAACTATTAGGTGTATGCCTACACCCCGTGCTTAAGTCGTGGCCATTTCAATGAATGAGCCGAGGATATCCAGGACATGGTCATTAACCCCCAAAGGCCATATACCAAACAAAACAGATTAAAACGGGTTATGTAAATATATCAATCACAATCCGATTTAAATAACTACACACCCGACCAAGCGGTATTATTATAATACCGTATCCCAAGCCCGTATAACGGAAAATAAGTTAAAAGTATTTACCTGAGCAAATTATACAAATTTATCCCAGCCGTACACAATCAGCAAGTGCAAATATCTTTTACTGGGCTCCTAAATCTGGAATGAAGGTTTTTAATAACCTATTAGATTCCTAACTGGTCTTACTTAAGTTTAAACTTAGACCGGTTAGTTTTAAAGGAAGATATACGGTTTAAAACGCAAGATTAAGCGAAGACCGGATTTGAATGTGGTTTAGACGAGACAAGTATGAAGACTTGTATAATATGGGTAAACTAAACACATTCTGGATTTTGAGGTAAAAATGATAAGGTTTGACCCGTTTCGGTCAATTTATGCAAACTAGTTACATAAACCGTACCGAACGCGAAAAATGCATAACGGGTAACCAAATGAGTCATGTACAGGTTTCACAAGTTAATATGCCTTAATTATGTTGTGATATCAGTAGGATACCTTCCATCATGCCCAAAACGAATTTAAAATCAATTTGTGCCCCGTAAGGGTATTTTGGTCATTTCACATAAGCCTTAAAGGTCAAATTTGGAATTATGAGTTCAAAACTTTTACTTACTGTTAAAGTATACAAATTTATTCATAACATCACTAGGTAACAAGCTTTAGGTGCCTAATATGGTTTTAAACCATACTATGTGCCTAAATCGCATAAAAGTCGGTATTTGACGATATTCGGGTTAAATAAGGAATTATGAGATTTTGATCAGTGTTTACAGTTTAAAATAACTTTTTTATTATATAAAATCAATAGAAAAAGGTTTGATATGTAAAGGATGTGTAAAACTCACTTTATTAGCAAAAAGGGCATTATCGTCAATTACCGAGCCTATGCGAGAACTCTATGTTATGATTAGTTTAAAAATTTATAAGAATTTCCAAAAATTCCAAAATATTATGTTACATCAGTAGGTAAAAGGTTTGATGTCAAAATTTGAGTTTAAATAGGATTTAATCAAATATGTCGTTTAATTAATAAAAAGACCTTCATTTACGATATTGAACATAACTCTCATTTTAGACCATAAACTGATGCCAAACTTTTAGGACATACTTAAATATTAGTAATAAAGGTTTTTGTCCTCTCACATTTCCAAAAGTCTCGTTTTTATATCAAAAGGGCATAATGGTCAACAATTAGGCATTTAACGGAAACATGCAAATGAATCGGATAATTAAGGAACCATGTAGTATAACCTCAGAGGGTTTTACTAACTTATAATATGGTCCTAAAGAAACCTTAAGGCATATCTAAAACAAGCTTAATCGGGTCAGAACTGAAAGTCAAAGCAAAAGTCTTCTTTTGTGACTTTCGGTTCCGAACCGAGCCTAAACTCAGAATTGTCAGGTTGAACATGCTAGACATGTTCTTACATTATTTACCAAGTTATTTTAGTGATAAAACATGTTCCATAACCTCTACATTATCAGTTATGAGTTTATTTTGCAAAAATAGCTTCTGTTGACTTTTTAATATTAAGTTTGACCCGACAATTGACCAAGTTAGAGTGATAATCAGTGGGTGCCATTTTAAGGGTTTATTACCCACATAATTACCAACTCATAGCCATTTTCAATTCAACAAATGGCTGGACCGTTTGTGATTAATCACAAAGTCAAAGCGTATTTACGATATCTTTGACTTTCGGTCTTTATACTAATGAAAACTTAATTACAGAGGCTACGCACACTTACAAGAGTCCTTAGCACGAAGATTAAGACTAAGAGAACTTCCTTCCAAAGTAGGATGCTCCAGAGAATGAGTTCAAACACTCCAAAGCTTGAGAGCAAGTTTGAGAGTATGAATTTTGAACTTGTGAGTGCAAATGGCTGCCAAACTTGCCCCTTTATATAGGTTTTTGGATGCCCTAAGATCAAAGCAAGTGTCCCCAAGTGTAATCTTGATCATACGTGTGTCTAGTGGTTTTTAAAACCATCAAAGAACCCATAGAATCAAGTTAAAGCTGAATTGGAGAAGGTGACTTGCTGAAACTTGCAGCTGTGCAAGAATTCTGTCCAGATCAGGTCGTCGCGTCGTGCGACAGCAGAGGGCTTTTGTGGTGGCGCAGCACCACCATCATGGTTACCAGCCAAGCAAGTTTGAAACTTGGCAGATTTGACTCCTGGACCTTTAAAACCTCAAATCTTTCATTTTAAGCACAATTAACCCATGAAATTTATATTTTTATGATCCATGAGATATAACCAAACACCGTTAGGTCCGGTTTCATTAAATGATAACCGAAAACACAAGTTTTGCCTTGTTGACGCTTTTAACCCCTTAATTACGAAAGTTAACATATTTTCCTCATACGATATCGAACCTTGTGAAATTTTTATCACTTATTCTTAGGAGCATAATTAATCGTTACAAAGCTCCGGGTTTGTTAAAAGGTCACTCAGAGGTATTAATTAAACATGTTGACACATTTAACCCTCGCGTCTTGTAAACTTTGACTTTCTTCCACAAATGGTTTCATACGCTTCATGATTCATTCGTTTAAGGGTATAAACATCGTGTAGGGTTGTTGAACGGCAAATTTATCAAATGTTGACACTTTGAATCCTTATATACATATACTTTCTTTGTTTCTCAACTTTAGTCCTTCATAATCAATCCGATAAACGTTTAAAGTCCATGACACGTGTCGATACAATATTGGACATGATTTTTGCGAGGTGTTACAACGGAAGCTTAAAGAAAGAGGGAGCCTGAAGTTCAAGTTGACCGAAAGGGGGAGCAGCTGAAGCTGTAAACAGATCCACGGGGATTCTGTTAGAGATAAAGGAAGAGTCTGTGTTGCTGAAAATGTCAACATTTCAAGAAGACTCAGATAGAGATAGAAAGCTACAAGATTGATTGTAGTAATATCCAAGGGGGAGTCTGTGAGTGCATAATGTCTATCACTTCCGTCAATCACATATCGTAGCTTAATCAGATTAGACAAGACTGGTGCTGAACAGAGCTGAACTTAAAGTTTATGTGCTTTAGGTCACTTCGTACGAAGGGACACATCAGCTTCGTACGAAGGGAGATGCAGCAGCTTCGTATGAAGTCACTCTATCAGCTTCGTACGAAGCCATCACTACTATATATATGTGTGTAGGTCTTGTTCATTGGGTAACTTTTGTGACTTGAGTGGGGAAACTCTGTCCATTTGATTTCGTGGTATTGTACTTGTCAAATCAGTAATAGAAATCAACTTATAATTACATCTTGTGTTTCATCCACACATGTACTTGGATTTTTGCACAAGATACGTGTTAATCGCATACAACGGTTAAGGAATCGATCCAAGGAGCGAATCCACAAGTAAAATTATTGATATTGAATGCTCGGTAAAGGCTCAAAACTCACAATTTGTGGGAAAAAAGGGTAAAAGTGTGAATATATATATATATATACACACACACAATCAAATTTTAAAAAGATTGTCATGCCTTTTTATAATTTTTTCTTATCTGGTTCTTTTTTATCACGGTGCTCTCGGTTGTAAACTTGTAAAAAGCCTTGTCTGGTTGAAGGAACTTGAAACTTTTAGGTTAGGAGCTTGAAGCTTTTGGTTGAACGCTACTAATAGTAGCGTTTAGAAGGAGCCACAAGCTTTTAGGGAAAAAATGATTATTTTAACCTCTAAAGATAATGAACTTTTGAATGCATCAACTTTTTAAATTTTTTATTAAGATAACGAAAAATCAAATTCTTAGTTATCTTTTAAACAAATTCTTTGATTATATATACACGATCTTCATATGTTGTTGTTCACATACATTCTTCTTCGATCGTCCCCTTCATCACCGATTTTCTGTTACGTTATCTCTTTCCTTAAACGTGAAACTTTTGACTTTATCGATTACTGGAACTTGTTGTGTGTATAAAGAATATCTTGGTTGATCAATATACAATGATTATTTGATTAGTTTATATCCACACCGCTTCATATATATTGCATAAAACAACTTTCAATTAATTGTTTGATTTGCATTTAATTCATATTTAGTTTACTAGTAATAATAATATAATTAAACACAAATTGACCTATTTAGATTACATTGTTTGAAATTAATTTAACTATTATATTAAGAGAAAATTACCTTTTGAGTCCCTATGTTTTAGGGGTTTTAATCACTTGAGTCCAAAATCAAAATGTTTAATGCCTTGAGTCCCTATAGCCACTTTTCTTAACCATTTGAGTCCAACTTTTTAACACCACCCACCAAGTCTGTTAACTACGAGAGTAATTTAGTCATTTACACACAAAGTACAAGTCTATATGCACACGAGTACAAGGAACAAGTCTTTAATGCATAAATTTTTAATATATATAAAAATAAATTACATCATCATACTCAGTAAATCACAGCAATAGAAAAGCAAAGGTAGGGTCCGAGGAGGGTAAGATGTAGACAGCCTTACCCCTACCCCGTAGGAACAGAAAGGCTGCTTCCAGTGAGACCCCCGACTCGATAGTAGTTTTGCATCAAGCATTGGACATAAGGCAAATACCACTCATCAATCGGGACAAAGACCGATTAGTGCATGTACCCCTTTGTCTTTCAGCTATCAACGCCACCACATGTGTAACGCTCCGCATTTCCGCACTTTCTTATTTTTGCAAGTTATGTTGTACTTTCCATATTTAGACGTTTGTACTCTCTTTGTAATCTACTTTCGTTCCGTTTGTAATTCGAGACTATTGATCATAATGAAAACGAAACTATTTTGTGTATTCATATTATGTGCAACTGTAAATCGGTTTCTCGTTTAAACGGAATATTATTCAAGGATTCTTGATTCTATATTTATCGACACTTGATACTCGTTAAACTAGTTAAAACTATTAAAATGATGAGATTCGGATCCTAAATCTCGAAACTCGAAAGCTTTGTGAAACGAATAAATGTTTAAAGATTTTTATTTGTTAAAAATATGGTCATTATTCAAATGTAAACTAATTAAGTTAATTAAATTAATTAATTTTGTTATTTAAAAGTTTATTTTTATTAATAACCTAGTTAATCTCATTAAATTATAAAGTTAGTAAATATAAACTAACTTAGTTAGTTTAAACTTCAAAGTTAATTCTTTTAGAAACTATAAAAACATAGTTAAATAAAGTCCATGGACTGATTATGCAATTCCTGAAAGTGTAAAGTGCAGGGACTGTTATTGCATTTGTTGAAAATTTGTGTTATAATTAAAAAAAAGAAAGAAAACTGAAGACCCCAGGGATCGAACCCGGGTCTCCAGCCAAACCAACCGCGCACCAAACCAACTGAGTTGTGGCTCTCTTTTGATCAAACCCGGGCTCCTAAATCATTTAACATCTCGCCCAGACAAGCCCACCAGCAAGCCCAGCGCGCAAAAAGGTGGTCAGGTCCATTTTTTAGCGCGATTTTTGTGATTTTTTTTGAGTTTTAAACAACTTTTAACATTAATTAACTAACCACCAACTAACCTAAACATTCCCTATAAATACCACACATAATCCAAGCTTCTTAAACTTTTCTAAACACTCCAAACTCTCCTAAATTCATCCTTAATCAACTACAAATATCAAGTTCGAGCAGAATCATACCAAGTTACAAAAGTATGCATAACTTTCTCATTTCTTATCCGATTTACTCGATTCTTTTTCCTACTTCTTTGGTTTGAGCTTAGCTACGTTTCCATTGGTTTTCCATAGAAAACCAGACCCTGGAACGTCACCAAAAAGGCTCCAAAGTTGACTGATTTTTCTGTTTTCATCTAAAATTTTGCTAAACTTTGTAAACTTGAGTTAATCTCATCTCAAACCTATGTCCTAATGCTCATAATCAATCGAATGGTTAGTTGGGCTTAAAAACAAGGCTGAGAAATGTTAAATCAGAGGTTAAAACCTCACAAACATTCTGTTTTAGTTAGGGTTTTACCCACAAGAAGTGTTCAAGCTTGAAGCTTGATGAATGCATGATTGTTAGACTAGCTTGGGCTATCTTACATAAAAATCCACTCACTTCTTGATGTTTGCTCATAGATTAGTTATTGTATTTCATTTTTCTTGTAAGTTCATGACCCTCCTTATTGTTTATAACAACAAGTGTAGTGGTGAACATTAGAGGTGCCTAAATGGAAGCTTTGTTCTTCCTACCTCATGTATGAATTCTATGATACTTTGAGGTGTCTAAATGAAGACTTTGATCTTCTACCTCATGCTTGACATATATGATATAGTATACTCTATATAATACTTGTGTAATATTCAAACAAACCGAACCCTTGATGATGAACAAGTGGACATTGTCAAGTTAGTAAGTATTTCATCTAAACGTCATATGTGATGGATGATTACTTTCATATGGCTATGTTCATGTTATTTTAAGTTCCAAAATCCATAATCTTCCGTTATTCCCCAAACTCATACATCTATGTTCCTTTGTGTAGAATGACAAGGTGCTCCAAACTTGTCACACCCCAACCGATGGCGGAAACATCGGGATGAGACGAAATAGATTGCAAGAGACATCATAACACTATGTGACAGTATAATTAAAATTCAAATTTCATAAATGGACTAAATGTCATACAAGATTCCAAAGAAATACAACATTGTTCAACAAAACATAACATCAAAAGATAATTTAAATTTAGGTGTGTATATGAGTCCACCTAATCTTTGTTCTTCATCGCATCATCATCAAACTATCAACCTGCAACATGTATTAAAATATATCAACAAAAAAAGTTGGCGAGCATACAAGTTTGTTTACATAGCATAATATAGTCTAAAAAGTTGCTCCATATCCACATGAATCATAATATGCGAGTTACTAGTATGCCTAGATTGTGTAACAATATGTTCAAACCCAAGTTTCCAACGCGTTTAATTTTGCGTATCCCATAGTATCGCGGGAGGTTAAAATGTTTAACTTAACAATACCCCAAGTATCGTGGGCGGTGCGTTAATCCTATAGCGCTATAATTGTTAAGGTAGGCTAGCAAAGTTAACGATCATATATCAACACAAATAGTATACATGGCATACGAGATTAACAAGCATCACACACAGTTTCATGTTTCAACAATGGATAGAGTTCGTTTAAAATTGTTTCAAAGTGAAGTGTAGTTTGTATAGTATACATGTTGCACCCAAAGTGATTAAAAGGGAAAATGGATTCAAGTAGGAAAGCTTGCAAAAACCGTGAGCATACTTGATGTGCTAAAAGTGGTTAAATAAAAACAACTAAAATTAACCCTAATCTAGACACTCTAAGCTTTAAATTTATAAACTTAGACTCGATCTAAAACTAAAACCACACAACCGGCAAGTGTACCGATCAATGTAGTATAGCTAAAGTAAGTCCGAGTATCGAACCCACGAGACTCTAATGATTACGCTAAAACTCTATTTAGACTAAAACTGACACGACTTAACTAATTGTATGTTGATTGGGGGGTTTTCTAAATATCCTAAATTTATAATAAAATATTAAACTAGATTATTAATAAAATAACTGGACACGAACGTGGACGAAGACTTTAACCAAAGGCGATGAAGACTACCTAGGCTAGACGCTAGCTTAATTCGGAATGGATTTCTATTCGATAGTTTTGTGGTATGGAACCGGCATCTTTGGATACTAAACCTATTAAGACACCACTAAGCCCCTCAAACACTCTCAAGGCGATTCTTGTGGCACTACCTAGGCTGTTACGCTTACCGGTTTTCTAGAGTTCCTCACAGTCTTCTAGTTTCTTGAAAGTGCCTAAATAAGACAATCTACCTCACAGCGCGAAAGTCTAAAGCAACTACGGGTTTTAATTTTGGTTTAATAGACAAGAGAATGTTTAAGGACTAGACCAATTTCTTAGACCTAGCTATAAACCAAACCGAGACCTATTAATAACCTCGAGCCTCACAGCGACCAGATTAGTAGAACACTTGATTTTATTAAATTACCGAATATTACTTCTAAGGTTACTTACGCGATTTTCACCCTAAAGGATTAAAGATTTATTATGTGATATAGAAACTCACCTAAATCAAGAACCCTAACATAACCCTATTATGTGATATAGACCGTCACCAAAGATTATACGAAGAAATAAACGGCAATAAAATAATATCAAGCATGCATATACACCAAGTTAAAATTCCATAGCCTTTACAATACAAGAAAACCCATGAACCGCATTAGTAACGAATAAAAATCCAAACTTTTATTAAACCATTGTCATACCTAGGTAGTAAAATTTATTTAGCCAGAAAACATGGTCTCAAAAATAATCAAACAAGGTTTAGAACAAGAATTCATCGACAACAAACAAAGAAAAATAGAAACTAAAGAAATCGAGTAGAAAAACCCGTTTATTCCTTGCTCTCTAAGCTTCCCGCTCGATTCCGTAGATTCCGTAGCATCACATGCCTTGCAAAAGATCACCTTCAAATTCGTTCCTGTTGATGTTGCGTCTTCCGTCATAAAAAAAAATTCCCTTTTCAAAAGTTGAGCATTATATAATAGGGGCTACCCCCACCACTCGTTGATTGGGTATGTATTTATATTGAATTAATGTTCACCCAAAAAAATTGTGCTTCCAACCTTATCTGCCTTCTGACTTTTCGTATCTAAATCGTGTACAATTCTCGTCCAGGCGTGCGTCTGATATTGCGGCCGTATTTGTCCAAATCCATGTGCCTCCCTCAACTACAAATATATTATTTCCATTTAATAGTTGCCGTCTGACTTCATATCCCCCACTAAACGACTTTTAGAGATGTTCATTAAATATCTCCCCAAATTTCTTTTGCCACATATGTATATGTAGTCAAAAGTTGCGTCCAGATGTTTCCAAGAGATGTGTCAAGATTCCTTTTTATTTTTATTTTATTCTTTTGAATTTGTTCAATTGAATTTATGACACAACCTTTATTAGACAACATAGAGATAGTGGGCTTGGCACAATCAAGGAAAATAGCGGCAATTTTAGTTTGGTTACTGGCGGTCTACTCTACTCAACTGGCTGGTTATTTCCTTTTTACTCGTTTTTGCTCCATTTACACCAGGACCTGACCCAACACAAAATAATATAATATAGCACTAAAATTAAATAAAAACAAATAAAACATATATAATAATTATATAATTTACACGAGACAAATATGTGTATTTTACCACACATCAATACTCGATCCCTTTTACCTTTTTATCACTTTGGGTGCAACATGTATATTATACAAACTACACTTCACTTTGAAACTATTTTAAACGAACTCTATCCATTGTTGAAACATGAAACTATGTGTGATGCTTGTTAATCTCGTATGCCATGTAAACTAATTGTGTTGATATATGCTCATTAACTTTGCTAGCCTACCTTAACAATTATAGCGCTATAGGATTAAAGCACCGCCCACGATGCTTGGGGTATTATTAAATTAAACATGTTAACCTCCCGCGATACTATGGGATAGGCAAAATTAAATGCGTTGGAAACTTGGTTTGAACATATTGTTACACAATCTAGGCATACTAGTAACTCGCATATTATGATTCATGTGGATATGAGCAACTTTTTATACTATATTATGCTATGTAAACAAACTTGTATGCTCGTCAACTTTTTTTTGTTGATATATTTTAATACATGTTGCAGGTTGATAGTTTAATGATGATGCGATGAAGAACAAAGATTAGGTGGACTTAGATACACCTAAATTTAAATTATCTTTTGATGTTATGTTTTGTTGAATAATGTTGTATTTCTTTGGAATCTTGTATGACATTTAATCCATTTATGAAATTTGAATTTTAATTATATTGTCACATAGTGTTATGATGTCTCTTGCAATCTATTTCGTCTCATCCCGATGTTTCCGCCATCGGTTGGGGTGTGACAACATGATACACAATTAACCGTCCTCAGTTTTTAATGTTATTTTCACGAAACTAGTAAAATAACGTTAAAATTAGTGCACTATCGCTTTTACCCCCTGATGGCCCACACATGTATACATTATATGCACATACCGCAAGCGGAGCATAATAAAAATAAACTACATATATAATACAAATACACACATCTAAACACACTTTCCCTCCCATCTTTACACACCATTCTCTCTCTATAAACACCAACAAGAACCATACACCACCTCCGGCCCCATCTCCTTCAACACCGTCGTCCCCATCAGAGCCGCCTCCACTATCCCACTGCCGCCAACACCACCAACGATAAACCACAAAACCACTATCCAACTGCCGCCGCCTCCGAACACCCACCAACTCCACCACCACTGTGTAATCCAACCACCAACGTGTTAAAGAATCATCATTTTGTTAAAGAATCACCATAACTGGTTCGATTACCTCTCTACTTTCAGCCTTGGTCACCATTACCTCTCTACTTTTAGTTTCCACAACTACACCCTAATCTTTCAAACTTTGCTAGCACCACCCCTCTACTTTGCTATTTCACCATCACCCCCTCAACTTTTTTCACAATTACACCACCACCCCTCTACTTTTACATGTTGCTTTTTTATCCTCCCCCCTCAACTTTTACACATTTCCGCTACCACCCCTCTACTTTTACATGTTGTAGTCTAGCACACCCTAATCTTTCAAACTTTGCTAGCACTACCACTTCTATTTTCCATTTCCCTTAAGTTTTACACTGGGCATTCTTACCCCTTGCATTAATACTCCATTTTTATACCCACTTAGTTTTAAAAACTACAATTTTAACCCCTAGACTACAAGTCCTACTTTTGCAAATGCAAGTGCATTGTGTTTTACGACATGTCTTAGACATTGTGTTTTACACTTTGTGTCTACCTTTGTGTTTTACACTATTTTTGTTATTGTATTTTATGTATTGTGTTTTACACTTTTTTTTTTTTGTAGTTGTCTTTTATGTAGTGTTGTAAAAGTTGCGATTAGGCGGTGACTAGTCGGCGATTAATCACTAGCCGGTCAGTAACTGAGTAATTTTTCGTTAATCAGTCCATTAATTGCTAGCGAGCCTATTCGGGCCTAGTCAAACGCAGTCGGGCCTAGTAAGTCCTAGTCGGGCAACCAAAAATAGGTGATTCCGGCAAAAAAACTGTATATTCCAGCCAAAACCTCTAAATTCCAGCCAGTTCCAACCAAACCATGTGAATTCCAACAATTAACCTTGTATACTTATAAATGAGTTGAGTAAGAGTTAAAATCTAGCTACTTAAAATATTTACCTATAAAAACATGTATATGTATACATAAAACTGAAAATTACATTTAAAAGCCCGGATCTGATTAATCCCAAGTAGTCGCTAATCCCCACCTCACCGACCGACTAGCGACTGGCGAGTTCTCCAACCTTGCTTTTATGTATTGTCTTTTACCCTTTTTTTGTAATTGTTTTTTACGTATTGTGTTTTACATTTTTTAGTAATTGTCTTTTACGTATTGTGTTTTACATTTTTTTTTGTAATTGTCTTTTACATGCGTTTTATGAACCGTCTGTTGTCTTATTACACGTTTCCCCCCACCGTGCGCCGCTGCAACGCGCGGTAGGCAAAATACTAGTTTATAACCTTTTGAGTTAAATGACATTTTGGTCCCTGTGGTTTGTTTCATTTTGGCAGTTTAGTCTAAATGTTTCATTTTTTTCCTGTGGGTCTAAAAAGGTTTCACCATTGCCATTTTAGTCCACTGGGTTAACGTCATCCATTATTTATGTTAACAAGAAGGGCAATTTGGTCATTTTATATGGCTGAATTGTCATTTTAGTTAACAAAATTACATATAAAATGACCGAATTGCCCTTCTCGTTAACAGAAAAAATGGACAAAGTTAACCCAGTAGACTAAAATGGTAATGGTGAAATCTTTTTGAACCCACAGTCAAAAAATGAAACTTTATCCAAACCACAACCAGATGGACTAAAATCACATTTAACTCAATCCTTAAAAAAAAAAAAAGCGAATGGCCCATTTAAATAAGCCCATGGGTGCATTATCTTGGGCCACAGTCCAAAAATATCGCCGCTGCAAGTACTGTAAACCGCCCCTTCTCGTATTTTCTTCATTTCAAAAGAAATCAAACACAGAAACCCTAGACTTAACTCCGTCATCTCCGACCACCGATCCCTACCGTTCTTCTTACACTCACATCTACAGCTATGCAGTCACCGGTTCTCGTTCTCAGTAAGTCCGTTACTCTCGCACTCACACGCACATATGTCATATATCCAACATCATATGTTGTGATCTCGTGATTTGCTACGGTTTTTCTTCATACCTCTAGTGTTTTTGTTAGCTCACTCTAATCTAGTTTTGGTACTAGTCTCACATTTCAGAGAAGTTATGAATCCATTAGGTTTAGCATGTTTAGAACTCGAAATCCGGCTCAACTGTTTAAATTTGCTTTTTGTGGTTTTGGTGACGGTTTTTTTACTGGATTTAGAGATTGTGAGAGTTTAGTGGTGAAATGTTATGCATATGCTGGTAGATATTGTGTGTGTGTGTGTGTGTGTGTTCTCAGAGATTTGAATCACATGGTTAAATATGTATTTTAATGGTACTTTGAATTTGAATTTTGGTCTAGAAAGTGTATATATATGTATTGACATTTTTAAGTTGAGTTTTTATAGTTTTTTAAATGTTTTATTTATGTCATTTATTTACTGTTGTCATTATTCATTTAAGCATCTGGTAGATTTTGAAATCTGTAAGTCTAACTGATCGAAACGCCACTAGATTATTCTGTGAAAGTTAAATCTGCAAGTTGAGTTTTTACAGTTTTTTAAATGTGTAATTGATGTCGTCTTTTATTTACTGTTGTCATTATTCGTTTTAGCGCCTGGTAGATTTTGAAATCTGTAAGTATCATTGTTGACAAGCCACAAAATTATTCTGGGAAAGTTAAAACGCTTATTTTTTGTTTTTTTACCTTTTTATTGTGAAACAAGTTTGTGTGTCTACATGGTTTGTTATTTCTTTACAGGGTGTTGAATGTTGATTTTAACTTTGTTACTGCATAGCTGTATTATAATTTTGTTTTATATCATTTGGTGGTATTATTGTTTTTAATTTGTAAGTTCAAATGAGGCAAATGCTTGAGCGATATTATTTTTAAAAGGACTGTTATTGGGATTTGAAGGAGTACAAGTTTCAACAGTGAGCTTTGTGTGTCCCATATGGCCATATATCACTTGCTACACTTACTTGCTTTCATGAGTTTTTTATACTACACTTTTGTCTTCATATTTTGTAATTAATCTCAACTTACATGACTTCAAATATGAACACATCACTCAAGGACATAAAGACTTTTAAAAGTGATTTAGGAAGGGTGAGCTTATATGGGTATGGTGGGAATCAAGGGGAAACATATTATAAACTTCATTTGAAATGAGATCTCATGTGTGTACTATTTGAACTGTGCAGAGGATTCGCTCACTCGTGAATCTGGAAGTAAGGTGCATCATGGAAATATCCAAGCTTCTAAGGTGCATACAAATTTACTAGTTGTGTATTGGATTGTTGTCAGATTTCTTTAAGCCTGTCGCTTCTCTTAGACTATTGACTGTTAGTTCGTCTATGTAAAGAAAATGTGAAGTTATACATCTTATTCAAAATTGATGACTTTCTATACTTTGGGTGATCATGAATTTATTTTCTTTCTTGTTTATAGGCCGTGGCTGATATTATTCGTACCACATTGGGTCCAAGGTCAATGCTAAAGATGTTGCTTGATGCTGCAGGAGGTGCTTATTTATTATTATTATTATTATTATAATATAATTATTATTATTGTATTTCAACATGTTGGGCTTTTGTGTGTGTGTGTGTGTATATATATCCATAGCATTTTAACACGAGGTTCAAACTTTTGGTGATATATTTTTATAGGAATTGTGGTCACTAATGACGGGAACGCCATTTTACGGGAGTTGGATGTCGCTCACCCAGCTGCAAAGGTATTTTTAAATCTGTAATTATCATATCATTTTCATTTGTCATTCACTCGTTTACGTTCGTTAATTACTGTGTTTTCTAAATCATGTCTTTATATAATAATAATTTTTCAGTCGATGATTGAACTAAGTCGCACCCAGGATGAGGAAGTTGGTGATGGAACTACATCAGTCATTGTTCTTGGTATACAAAATCATTTTTTTTTCTCTCAAACTTTAAACATCAAACAACTTTGTTTTACACTTTTTTATATTTACCCTCTTTTATTGTTAAATAAAAAATCTAGCTGGTGAGATGCTTCATGTTGCGGAAGCTTTCATAGACAAGAAGTATCACCCCACAGTTATATGCCGAGGTATCTTTTTTCTTGACGTCTAAACTATTTTCGTAACCTAGTAAAAGTTGCAAGATACAAGTAAATAATTATACATTTGCAGCTTACAACAAGGCTCTTGAAGATGCTCTTGCTGTGTTGGACAAAATCTCCATGTCTATTGATGTGAACGATCGTAAGCTCCATCATTGCTGTTTTTTATACTCCATACATATTAATTCTCAGAAGATTAATAATTGAATTTGCTTTTCTGCTGCTTTTTTTTCTTGAAATTTTGTGTTACAGGTTCGATGATGCTGGGATTGGTGAAGAGTTGTATTGGCACAAAGTTCACCAGTCAATTTGGAGATTTAATTGCAGTGAGTATCTTATTAATTATTAATTTTAAAAAATTTTTCTTTTACACAACCCGTCGATACCACACATTTACACATTCAATTGTTTTTGTGTTACTGACCATAATCTGTCATCTTTTAGGATCTAGCACTTGACGCAACGACAACGGTCGGTGTCGATCTAGGCCAGGGCTTACGAGAAGTGGATATCAAAAAATACATAAAAGTCGAAAAAATCCCCGGTGGCCAGTTGGAAGATTCCAAAGTCCTCAAAGGCGTTATGTTCAACAAAGACGTCGTCGTCCCCGGAAAAATGAAACGAAAAATCGTAAACCCTCGTATCATTTTACTCGATTGCCCTCTTGAATACAAAAAGGGCGAGAATCAAACAAACGCCGAATTAGTCCGAGAAGAAGATTGGGCCGTACTGTTAAAAATGGAAGAAGAATACATCGAAAACCTGTGTGCGCAAATACTCAAATTCAAACCCGATTTAGTGATCACCGAGAAAGGGCTTAGTGATTTGGCGTGTCATTATTTTAGTAAAGCGGGAGTTAGTGCAATTAGGAGGTTAAGGAAAACGGATAATAATCGGATTGCTAAGGCGTGTGGGGCGGTTATTGTGAATAGGCCCGATGAACTTCAAGAATCGGATGTTGGAACTGGTGCTGGGCTTTTTGAGGTTAAGAAAATCGGTGATGAGTTTTTTGCTTATATTGTGGATTGTAAAGATCCGAAAGCGTGTACGGTTCTTCTCAGAGGTGCCAGTAAGGATCTTTTGAATGAAGTTGAGCGGAACTTGCAGGTAAATCTGAATTCGGCGGGTTGTCGTACGAGTCGGGGTGGATTTATTTGAAGCATTCATTCTCTTAAAGAGTTTACATTTTTTTATAAATATTTAGTCGCAAATATGTTTACAAAAAGTAGATTATTTCTATAATACTAGGTAGGGGTGAGCAGAAAGCCGTAAAAACCGAACCGAAACTGCAAAACCTAACCACACACAAAAAAAAAAAAAAACTGAAAAAATCCGAAACGAAATTTACAGTTTGTTTCGGTTTTGCATTTTATGAAAACCGAAAAAAGCAAACTGAACAACCCAAAAAATCATTTTTTTAATGTTGTTATATATTGGTTTTTAGAGATTATAAGTATTTATAATTAAACATTAACATGTTTATTTATCTTTGAATTGATTTATCCATTGCCTACAAGAAATAACAAAATTTAACTTAAAAGTTAAATGATTTTCAAAGTATTATAAAAGAGAATGTCTTAATATAAACTTTGATAAGAAGGTTAGGTACTTACGTTTATGTGAACAATAGTAATTAAATTAAAAAAAGTTTTAGTGGATGATTAACATAAATAAATTTAAACATCTAAGAAAGATTCTTAAAACTTGGATTACATCTTTATTTTTGAATCTTACTTAATTTTGTTCCAAAAACCGAAAAACAGACTTGTTGCTAAAACCGATAAAACCAAAACCTGAAACCGAACATTTTGGTTTTGCCATAAAACCAAACAGAACCATGCACACTCCTAATACTAGGTTTTGAAAAACAATTTAAAAGATATACACATTGGCCGTCCAAAATATTATCTCAGTATTAGACTAGATTTTTTGAATAAAATGGTATAAAAGGTTTTATGCATTAAAAATACACTTTTGACGTAATCTTTTTTTATTATTGGTAGGATGCGATGTCAGTGGCTAGGAATATTCTAAAGCATCCAAAACTTGTACCCGGTGGTGGTGCAACTGAGTTGACCGTTTCCGCTACACTGAAGCAGAAGAGCTCATCAATTGAAGGCATTGAAAAGGTTTCTTTTTGTAATTTGTATACTTCTAGAACATATCATTCTTTTCCTCGATAAATATAAGTTGTGAATATTGTTAATGTTTTTTTATTTTTATTTTTGAAACAGTGGCCTTATGAAGCTGCAGCTGTGGCATTTGAGGCTATACCAAGAACATTGGCACAAAACTGTGGTGTCAATGTTATTCGAACCATGACCGCACTTCAGGGAAAGGCAAGTTACTTGTTTTCAATAGAGAACTGTGTGTGTGTGTATATATAGGATTAGGATCAAAATTCAAATGAGAACCAAAGTGAGATTTGCGAACCGAGAGAACCACTGTCAACCATGCAAACTTTTTTTTTTTCGTACTTTTATTTATATGTTACTAATCTTGACCCAAATAAAAGAAAAACTGAAATTATATGTAGATTGATGAGTTACATATACGTACATCGTAAACTACACGTGTATATTCGCATGCTACATATATGTATATCATCAATCTACATATTTTTTGGGTTTTTTTTTTAATTATTATTTTTACAATAATAACCAATTAAGAAAAAAAGTTGAAAAACAAAAAAAAAAAATCAATTGGTTAATAGTGGTTTCTTACCCTATAGTGAAAGTTTTAAATGCAAATGGGTTTTAATGTGCGAAGTGAGAAAATAACGTGCGTAATTATGCTTGTAACATGCGTAATTATGGTTAAACCAACCCATGCATAATTTGAGTGTAACCCATGCGTAATTTTCATGTTTGTGCATACGGGATTTGAATTTTGTAACATGCGTATTTTAAAAATGAACATGCGTAATTTGTGATTGCAATTTTACATGTTATTCCTATATATATGTGTGTGTGCCTTCGTAAAGATTTGTGATTACAATTTTACATGTTATTTCATTACAGCATGCAAATGGAGAGAATGCATGGACAGGAATAGATGGGAATTCTGGTGAAATTGCTGATATGAAAGAACTAAAGGTACAAATTCCCTCTCCTCGATTGCGCCGTTATTTATTATGATATTTTTTTCTCATTATTTAGTGGTTTTACATTTGGTTTTAAAATGGCGATTTCAACTCATTTACTTGTGAATGAATCGATCAGAATTTAGTTGAAGTGGAAGAAAATGTTTAAAGTTTCTTAAAGTTAACACATTAATTATGGCTTTTTAAAAGATTTACATTACTTGTCTCAATCTTGTTTTTGTAATCATAATAATTTAACACGTTAACTATTTTAATTATTTACTCAATATTTGAATAAATATGTTTATCATTTTGGTTTTATGTTTTGGTAGATTTGGGATGCTTATAACGTGAAGGCTCAGACATTCAAGACTGCCATTGAGGCCGCTTGTATGCTTTTAAGAATCGACGATATTGTAAGTGGAATAAAAAAGAGACAAGCCCCCGGAGCTAGCCAACCATCAAAACCCACTATTGAGACAGAAGGGGACGCTGATAACGAGCAGATGATTCCCGAGTGAAGAAAAAACATTAATTTGAGTATTCTTGGGAAGTTTTTCACTCGTTTTGATCACAATTTCTTGTGTGTTTTATTGTTGCTAAGGCCTAAACTATTTAGTTAACTAAAATTTTGGTATGTTATGCTTTTGGGGTGCTTTGCTTTTGTCTTTAGTTTTCATGACCCACCTTGAATCCTAGTATTTGATGTTCATTTTGATCTGTTGACATTATATGATAGTTAGCAGTTGTACTCGGTAACATGAGTTTTGTTTGATCGCGGCTTTTGGTCAACGATTTATCTATCCTTACAAATGTTTTACATCTATATCTCTTGTATTGTGAGAAGAATAAACTATTTTATCTTTTATTGTATATTTACTATGCTAACAAATCTAGAGCTGTAATAAATCAATCATTATTTGTCAAAAGCAGAGTTGTATACGATAGGGGTGTGCACGGTTCGGTTCGGTTTTTGGGTAAAATCAAAACCGAAACCGAAATGTCGGTTTTCGGGTTTTAAAAACCGTTCGGTTTCGGTTTTTTTCGGTTTCTGTTTTTCGGTTTTTACGTCGGTTCGGTTTTTCGGTTATTTCGGTTTTTGAAACAAAATTATATAAGATTCAACAAAAAGAAACATCCTCATATTAATCTGCTGTGTTTTTATTCCAATACAAGTATACAACTCCCACAATCTCTAGCCCCCAAGTGAGTCATAATCCAGCAGCCCAATACTTTTAGCATATTTCTAATCGGCCCATTCAATAAAGCAGCAACCCATTGTGATCTAGTTACACTTACACATGTTGCCAGAATTTCATTAGCATTTGACATATTAATAACTAATAAAACCAGTTAATGTTGACCATCCTTTTTTTCATGTTGAACTCAATTTACGCTGGCATTACAACTAATTCTTTTAATGTCTCATTTAAGTTTGTGAGTTAATTTCACCTCAATTAATTGTAAGTATTAAAACCAATCGGCACACATGAAATACTTTTAGAATATTCTTATATAATATTTATCAATTCAGTTATAATATTTTTATTATAAACACTTAACATTCAAGAATAAAATTAACATTTTCTACTAGCATTGTGTTAAACACTTAAACAATTTAAAGAGTGAATTGCAAGTTTTGTCCTTTATCTTTAGGCCATTTTGCAAGTTTTGTCCTTTATGTTTAAAGTTGACGAGTTTTGTCCTTTATGTTTGAAAATCAAGCACGTTTTGTCCTTTGGGGCAAAACGTGCCTGATTTTTAAGGACAAAACGTGCTTGATTCTTTAAACATAAAGGACAAAACGTGCTTGATTTTTAAGGCCCAAAGGGTAAAACGTGCTTTATTTCAAACATAAAGGACAAAACTCGTCAACTTTAAACATAAAGGACAAAACTTGCAAAATGGCCTAAAGATAAAGGACAAAACTTGCAATTCACTCCAATTTAAACTTAAACATAAAAATATATGGATTGTAACTTATCGGTTCGGTTCGGTTTTTTTCGGTTATTGAAAAAGTTTATCCGAAAACCGAACCGAAATTTTCGGTTATTAAAAATCCGAAAACCGAACCGTCGGTTTTTGCTTCGGTTCGGTTATTTCGGTTCGGTTGTTTCAGTTATTCGGTTACGGTTCGGTTATTTCGGTTTTCTTGCTCACCCCTAGTATACGATGCTTACAAATAGAGAAAAAAAACTATTTTTAAAATTTCTCTCCAGTTGCGAAATAATTCATTTGGTTATTCGACGTGGAGGTGAGAGGGTTGATCAATGGCGGCCAAACTTTTACAAGTTAGAGATTATTGGAGTGAATTTTTAAAGTTGGGATTATTATCGACCAACAGGTGAAACTTAGGATTATTAAAATCCAATAACCCAAAATATAAACCACTAATGCTGTTTGTATCATTGGAGAGAACATGCAAGAAGTTGTGGTATGCATCATTTATTAATTGGGTCACTAATTATGAGAAACTAAACTCTAGTTATCATTGTTTTGACACCAACATGGATGATCCTTAAAGAGTGAATATATGTTTGTTTTTAAGTTAAACTTTATAAAACGACTATTGTACCTTTATATTTAACTAATGAAAGTTGTTCAAACCCCCCTCCACATCTACCATAGACCTGGGATCTAAAACAAAGTGCTACTTCTCGCTACCTTATCCACGGGTCAACCAACCCATAGTGAAAGATTGAAATCAAAGTTCATAGAAGTTCGATCATAAAACGTCAAACATAACAAAGATCGAAAATGTCATGAAGATAACATCGTCAAGTGGCTTGAGAGTTCACTGGCAAGGGGGAATCTGTAGGCATTTCACGACAAGTAACAATTTTTTTAACGACAGCTAGTCTTATGGACCATTTGTTTTATACATTAACGAATAATGATATGTAAAGTTGCTCATACTCAATGTTGTAAAAATCTGGATTAATCAGAAATCAATGGTTTGCCATTAAATATCGCCTAGTCAGACCCAATAATCAGTAGTAGGTCAAAGTCGGACCAAATCGGCCCATGGTTTTTTTTTAATTAGAGTAAATTACAAGTTTTGTCCTTTATGTATGTCCCAAATTGCAGGCGTTGTCCTTTGTCTTTAAAATTGATGAGTTTTGTCCTTAATGTTTGCAAATCTTGCACGTTACGTCCTTTATGGCAAACTCAGTTAGATTTTTTGGTTAAATTTGGTCATGTGCAAGGCACATGAGGGTAGCATTGTCTTTTCACATCCTAATTTATAAATGATTTTTAGAAAACAAATAAAACATAACCAATCACCTGCCGCCACCACCTTCCACCCTCACCTGCCGCCGACCACCACCAGCTCCCACCCTCACCTACCACCGACCACCCACCATCTCCACCATCGCCTGACCGACCATCACCACTCACTCCACTGTCTCCAACATCACCATCAACATTCACCCCTTCGATCCACCACTACCCCATCCCCACCGGAACCCTAACCTTGCAATCAACCCAAATCAGCAACCACTACTCCATCCACCATCACAACCCTCTCTGTAAATCAAATCAGTGATAAGAGATGTATACGTTCAGTGTAAAATTATATGCATATTTAGTACACCTTCATTTGGGAATTATGTTCTTCGAAAGGCTAAACCGGATGGATAACCGCTGGATCTTCAAGTGATTGTTCACTAATTGGTCTATGTCTTGCCCGCTGACTAAACAACCCTCTCTGTGTATCACAACCCAAATCAGCAACCACTTCCCCTCTTTTGACTCCAACCACCGTTTACCCTCTCCGATCTTCACTCTTCGTTTACTCTCTCTCTCTCTCTATCTCCAGGCTGCAAAATCGAAGGAAGAAACTCTCACCTCCGCCGTACGAAGACGCCGCCGTTGACGTAGACGCATCTTCACCTAGGGTTTCTGGCCGGTTTGATTCGCTTGATGTAGACGCCGTACGAAGACGCCGCCATTGACGTAGACGCATCTTCACCTCCGCCGGTGCTCAACGTGACGGCCGTATGTCTGGCCGGTTTGATTCGCTTGATTCCGGTGGCGGTCCCGGTCCTGAACGATAGGGGCGGTGGTGGTAGGTGGGGTGGGGGCGGTTGTTGCAGGGGTGGGGATGATGGTTGCAGGGGTGGGGATGGTGGTTGCGGTGGTGGATGGTGGTTGATGGTGGTAGAGAGAGAGAGGGAGGTGTAGAGAGAGAGAGGTGTAGAGGTGGTTGATAGGGCTGTAAACGAACTGAACGTTCAGCGAACAGTTCGTGAACCGTTCGGCGGGAAGTTCGTTTATGTTCGTTCGTTTAATAAACGAACGAACATGAACAAGAAATTTCGTTCGATTAGTTAAATGAACGAACATGAACTGAGGTCTCGTTCGTTCGATTGTGTTCGTGAACGTTCGGTAAGTTGTTCGTGAACGTGTTAGTGAACATTCGTTGATTTGCATTCGTTTATGTTCGTATGTTTGTGTTTTAATTGAAGATATTTGTACTTTCTTATATTTTATTTGTACTTTTTATATTATTAAACTTTTATTTATTTTATTTCCCTAACAATTAAACTAGGAAATCCACTTTCACCTTGTTTATGCATCATTTCCCTTTCATTTCTCATTATTTACAACCACGAATATAATCGACCTCCGTTCCACAATAAGGGATTCAAGTTCGAGTGCTACTCTCTGGGCCATCTATCTTTATCCTTCGTCGCGTTCGCCAAATTTATTTGTGTTCGTGAACCGTTCGCGAACACGCTCATTTCCTTAATGAACGAACACGAACATGAAATCTCGTTCGGTAAGTGTTCATGAACCGTTCGTGAACACATTTATTTCCTTAACGAACGAACACGAACAAGGCCTTGTTCGTGTTCGTTCGGTTCGTTTACAGCCCTAGTGGTTGATCAGAGTGAAAATCTGATCTATATATATATATATATATGTATATAAATAATAGTAATAATAATAGTATTTTTTTAAATATATTTTATTTTAATTTTTTAAATAATAATACTAAATATATAGGTAAAAAGACAAAAATACCCTTTGGTGAGCAGATTTAACCAAAAAATCTAACTGGGTTTGGCCTAAAGGACATAACGAGCAAGATTTGCAAACATTAAGGACAAAACAAATCAATTTTAAAGACAAAGGACAGCGCCTGCAATTTGGGACATACATAAAGGACAAAACTTGTAATTTACTCTTTTAATTATTAAGTAGTTGATATGTTATGTTTAAGTTATATTGCTTATGTTTGAACCATGCTATATGGGATATAAGTATGTATGTGTGTGTATATATATCATCATCATCATCGTACTCAGTATATCCCACCAATAGCAAAAGCTAAGGTAGGGTCTGAGGAGGGTGGGATGTAGACAGCCTTACCTCTACCCCGTAGGAATAGAGAGGCTGCTTCCAATGAGACCCCCGGCTCGATTGTGGTTTTGCATCAAGCCTTGGACATAAGGCACATAACACTCAGCAATTGAGACAAACGCCAATTGGTGCATGTACCCCCCTTGTCTTTCGGCTATCAACGCCACCACATGATGCATGATTAACCATCCCCTCTTTTAACGTTATTTTCACGAAATTAGTAAAATAACGTTAAAAATTAGTGCACTTTTGCTTTTGCCCCCCGAGCGCCCACACATATATACATTATATGTGCATACCGCAAGTGGGGCTTTGTGTGTATATATATATAAATGTAAAAATTTCTATATGTTTACTCGGTACCCAGGACCCGATGAGCCAACTAGCATCTAGTAACTTTTACAACACTACTCATACCAAACCAAAGTAAAAACAACCATGCAATAAAAACCTTTGGTACATCATTTAACTACCATTACATGTTTTGTAGGTTAATGTTTAAAAGCATGGCACTTGGTCTTAAAAAAAAAAAAAGAAAAAGAAAAAAACCTCTTTCATTCCAAAGGGGGAAAGGCGTTCTAATCACAAAAGGCAAAAAAAAAAAAAACTGAGCTTCATATACGCGAGGCGCCAGAGTATTCATACAATATTAATCAACTATTTTAAAACAATACTTACTAACTCTTAGGGCCTGTTTGTTTAGCTTTTAATAAGACCCTTAATCGTTTAGACATCTTACTGGCTCAGTACTTAATGGTTCAGACTTCTTACGGGTTCAACACTTAATGGTTCAGACTGTTTGTTTCACGAACAAACGTCTGAATGATTCAAATATTTGTCTCTCAATGGTTAAGCATTATACTAAATATTATACTAAGTCTGAATGGTTAAGACCTCTAAGGGTGTAGGGAGTGGTTAGACACTTGAAAGTGGTAAACTTCAAAATCAACCAATGAGAGTGTGCCATGTCATTCAACCTTAATTGTTTAAACTATGCTCAAAAGTATTGGCAATGGTTAGACACTTCATGAATTGGTAAACTATTTAAAAAAAAATGAAAAATGTGTGATTGGTTGAGATGGCATGGACCCCACCACACACACCCATTTCGGTAAACATTCATGCGGCAAAGTGGTTGGCGGTGGATGATATGCGCGTGCCGAGTGGGTTTACCGCCCCCACTCCGGACACCTTAAATTGGTTAGACATTTGTTTCTGAACGATTAAGCATTATACTGACTTTTAATGGTTCAGACATCTTACCCATTCAAAGATTCCCAAACAGTCCCTTAATCTTGAACACTAAAACTTGTTAAAGAAAAGAGCATCATGTACAACCTAAATAGGTTTAGGCACAAGTTAATAAGCACATAACATGTTACCCAAAAGTCGCCGAACAAAAGACAACTTTTTTGTAATCCGTCGAAGAAGGCTATTTACAGACAAACAAATCATAAAAGCGTATGACTTGCAGACGTGTTATTTTACATAATTTAGCAAAATAACAAATCTCAATTCTCAAAGCAACACTCAAAGTCCCAACTCTAACCACAAAACAAATTGTCAAAACACATTACCATAACTACAACTTCAAACTTTAATCCATGACAGCAAATCACAGAAACCACAACATTTTCAATCAAATCACAAAAACCAAAATAAATCCAATCACAAAAACCAAAACATAATCAATCATATCACAAAAATTTATAACTTATTTAACCTAATTTAGCTGAAAATGAATCTAAACTTCCAATTCCAGAAACAATATCTCAAATAACATTACCATTGCACCTAACATATTCACATCAAAGAAACCAAAACACATCCATTCAAAAATCTTAATTTCCAAATCCACAAACAAAATCTCAAAACACATTACCATTGCAAATAACATAATTCTCAATAACGATGGGCAAATGGTACCGGGTACAAGTACAACTTTTTCCGTTTGTCGGTACCAGTATTTACCGTCACATGCCAGAACCGTACCGAATATATTCGATACAGGTATCGGCATCCATTTTTGGAGATTTTCAGTACCGAGCTCATCCCAAATTCTCAAAGTATTAATCCATAACATCAAATAACATAAACCAAAACATATCCATAATCAAAACCCTAAAGATTCCAAATCTCAAATAACATAATCATTGCAAAATGATAATAAAATTCTCAAAGTTTTAAACTTTAATCCATAACAAAACTCAAAACATCTTAAACATAAAAACCCTAATTCAAAACCAAAAACAGTAGCATTAACCTCTCAGTACCTCCTTCCACCACGTGCACCACCATAACCACCAGGAATCCCACCAGAAACCACCGGCGTATCCTCCTTGAGCACAATCCCCGGCATCTCACTCATCCCAAGCGAAGCCAACAACTCAATCGTCTCCTTATCAACCTCAATCCTATCCACTTTAATTGCGGATTCATCCGGAACAAAGTCCATACGCCTCTCTCTCTCCTCCTCCTGCAGCTTCAACGAGATCCCTCTCACCGGACCTTTCTGGATCCGCTTCATCAGATGCGTTGAGAATCCAGCGATCTTGTTCCGGAGCCGCTTCGACGGAATGATTGCAACTTCTTCTAAGATCTTCTTGTTTGTGTGGAAATCGAGTGTCATTTTTGAGTAGTACCGTTCGATTACTTGACGAGAGGATTTCTTCACGGTTTTGGTGCGGACTCGACCCATGGTTTGCTGCTCCGGCGATGTGTAACTGCTCCTGCTCCTGCTCCGGCGACGGTTAGAGGATAATGTGTGTAGCTAGGGTTTGTTTGTGGGTGGGGATGATTAGGGTTTGTTTGTTTGTTATAAGTGTGTTGAATGTGGGCTGAAAGTTGGATTTTGTTGGTTAGAAGTTAGACCCAGCCCATAACATTTACAAACCTATTTAACCCATTATGTCATATCTCATAAGTATGTGAAGTTTGAACCATCTATGATTCTTTAATAGTAGATAAAGGTTGGGATGAGCTTGGTACCAGTATCGAAAATATCGGTACCAAATTCATCAAATATGGGTACGGGTACCAAAAATATTCGGTACAGTACCTGTATTTGAAGTCAAAATTCGGTAAAATACTGGTACCGTACTGAAGCGGTACCGAAAACGCCAAAAAGTGGGTACCGATTCAGTGTGGAAAATTCGATACTGGTACCTGGTACCAAATACTCATCCTTAGATAAAGGTGTACAAAACGTCAAAACGAGTTGGGGCCTAAACCGGTTTACGTTGTAAATCGGTCAGTTTTCTTTTTACTTGGGATCAAATCGGTTTGGCTCAGACTGGTTCAGGTTAGGGTTGAAAAACCTAAACCATTCATACCGATTTGGATTGAGTTTAAACAGGGTTGGAGCGTAACACCAGTTTTTTAATTGGGCCCTAATCGGTTCTGGTTGGAATCAGCTCTCAACACAAAAATCTTGAACATGTGCCAAACTGTCGGGTTGGGTTGCCCAAACCGAGTTTTTTTTTTTTTTTTTTTTTACAAACCGATTTTGCACACCTCTATATGGTAGGCACTAGGCTTATACTGATAAATGAGTCATGAGTAACTTGATGGTCTCTTAATCGAGGGCCAGTGTTATCAATGTTTGCATTAATATAGGTTCGCTTTTGTATAATAGGCTTCGGACCCAAAATATATCACAACTAGTATTATATCCGTCTGGTGGACGGAAATTTCAATGTAATTATGACATGACTTTTTTTTCTTTTCATTCTAAGCATAAACATTATTCGCGCGCGCAAAAAAAAAATCAAGTGATGTTTTAGCAAGTTTGTCACGATGAATAGTTTTGGTTAAAATTGGTTTTCATTTTTTGAACGGCGAATGAATCTTATTCATATAACAACGGTGTCTAGCAACAAGATAAAAACACAACAAAAAATACATCACAACTACATATTGATTACACCAGATTTACACCATCTTTCCCAATCGAATGAACACATATCTCCCTGAAGAGGTATGGTCCCAATTCCTTGCCCACATGGCAAGGACCACACCACTTTTCCATCCTATGTGGCGCTGACATCAACGAGATCATCCAGAAGCTTCTAGAAGCTTCTGGGAAATATCAAGGTGGCACCAAAGATGCTCCATCCAACATAAAGGACAACACGTGTCACTAGCCATCAGGCGCCAGGTAGGCCTGCGACGAATCAAGGAGCAGCCCGACAACACCAGTACGACGTCTCCAAAATAGGCAAATGTAAGCGCGCCACGTGTACCACTACACTGACCACAGCAGAGGAGACTAAGAGAATATTCCCCTTGGTCGGACAGCTGGCGCGCAACCACAGCTGGCACAGCTGCTCCTCCCTCCTTCACCCTCCGACTATAAATAGGACCCTTCATCATCCAGGTTGAACAATCTTGCTCTCTATACTCTCACACTCAACACACACTGTTTATTCTCCCTCAGAACAGTACTTATTCTCACGCCGGAGCCTGGTTATGAGGGAAACCCCCATATTCCCCTCTTAACGAGACTAACGGTGTCGCTGTTTTGCAGGATTCAGGTCATTTCTACGAGTAAGAAAGGAGATTGAACCCACAGAAGAAATAACCCCACAGGTTAACCTTGGTATAACCCTGTGTTTCATCATTGGCGCCATCCGCTTTTAGCAAAACCATTCTCATCTCTTTTCTTTTCGAAAAAAACTCGTCAAAATGGCTGAACAAAACCCTTCTCACCCGGTAGATGGAGACGTTTCTTCTTTTGAACTCATTTCGGACAATGCACACGTCCAAAGGGGTCAAAGGAACGAAATTATCCAAGAAGGGCCGATGAACAACGATTTTCCTAGTATCTTTGGGAGTGCATCCAGGGTTGTTAGCCAAAACACAACTGGTGCTACTTTCCAAACTCCACCTAGGATCATCACCCAAACTACAAACGGAGCCACTTTCCAACCTCCGTCGGGGGTAGTCCAACAAACACCTCCACCAGTGCAAACACAGAACCATGGAGCTGGCCCTTCAGCTCCATCGGACCAAACACAACTGAACTTCTCTGCACTACTAGGGCTACCCGAAGGAAAAACTCTGGCTTCCTGGTACGCCGAACAAATGGCATCTATAAACCTTGTTTACACACAGCTCAGCGCGCAACAAGCCCTGCTCCAAGCACAAGCCAACCAGTCCGCATTTGTTACACCACCGCAAAGGCCTTTGAGCGCTCCCATGCCTCAACAGACCAATGCGTTCAACTTACGCCCTGAATCAGTACCTGCACCACACATCAGAAGGCCGAGCGCGCACGACACGCGCGATACTTACGGTGAAACAGAAAGCAATTACGTGCAGTACTCTCACCAACCAAAGAAGCCAATACTAAGTCGTTTAGGTCCGCGCAACATAAACGACGAGCTCGATAACTACGAAGAAGAAGACAAGACATACAAAGAAAGTACAGTGTTCAGTAGGTTGCCGCCAGAGCATGAAGCATACAAGCCCCGCAAGCGCGCAGGTTATAACCCAAAAGCAGAGCATGATTACACTTTAAGCTATCGTCCAGACGACATGGCTGAGAATTCAAAATTCATTAGAGAGATTGCCACGGCTGCTATCGATAAAACGAAATTGCCACACAACGTGGGCAAATACAACGGGTTGACAGACCCAGATGATCACCTTCAACTTTTTAACGGTGCTGGAGCAACAGGCGGATGGAATTTACCAACTTGGTGTCATCTCTTCGATCAAACTTTCGTCGGCGCAGCGCGCGTCTGATTTGACAGCTTACCAGCAGGAAAAATCAAATCATGGGTCGATTTCCGAGAGAAGTTCCTTGCACACTTCTCTCAGCAACGTAGACACACCAGAGACCCAGCCGATTGTTTAAACATATGGCGCAGAGACCACGAGAGTGTGGAAGACTTCATCACTAGGTACAACAAAGAATGTCTGGAAATTGGCGATGTAGGCGAGAAGATGATGCGCGCACACTTCATGAGGGCAGTCAAATGCGATGATCTAATCAAACGTGTAAAGGGAAGAGACGGAGGACCCAAAGATTGGGAAACCTTCATTGAAGCAGCAAAAACCATTGCGCAGTCCGATAGACAGTTGACCGGTGATGACAACCGTCAGCGCGGATACAACCATAACGACCGGCATAACAAGAAAGGCAGAAGCCAACCATGGAGAACATCCGGTCACAGAGAAAGAAGCCCAGCAAGGGAGGATGTGCGTCACACAATCAATCAGATAGCTCACCGGAAAGAGGTGAAAAGAGAAAACAGGGAGAAACAATGGACACTCCTAACGAAAACTCCTTCAGAAGTATTGGCAACTGAGAACCACCAGTTCAAGCCACCACTACAAATGCGCAACAAGAGGGGCCAAGACCCAAATCTTTTCTGCGAGTTTCACAAAGACACCGACCACTTAACAGACGATTGCTTCAGCCTCAAACAAGAGATCGAAAGGGCCTTAAGAGACGGAAAGCTAACTCACCTGGTAAAAGGTGGAAAACGTGATTACCGCCAGATTCAAAGAAGAGAAGAAGGGCCAGATAATAAAAAACTCCGGAAGTTAGAAACCCACATGGTTCAGGGGGGTCCACGGAGGCCAAGGAAAAATTACAACAAGCGCACACAAGACGATTCATGGCGCGAAAGACAAGTTGTTTTCCCGGTTGTAAGAGGAGGTCCGAGAGAACGAAGACCCATAGTTATCTCCGGAGTAATTGGTCACTACCAGACAGATTACATTTTCATCGACCCAGGGAGCACTGCGGATATCATCTATGAACAATGTTTTATCCAATTCGACCAAGAGGACAAAGCGTGCTTGGAACCGGTAGACTACCCACTAACCGGTTTCTGCAACGAAGCCGTTTTTCCTCTAGGACATATATCATTCCCAGTGTTGCTCTCGGACGGAAGAAACTCAAGAACAGAAGAGGTCACATTCATGGTGCTACCAGCACATTCAAGGCATGACATTCTGCTGGGAAGAGAATCCCAAGGTGACTTCAGCATGATCTACTCCGGCCCACATTCAGCTGTGGGATTCCCAACAGAAACGGGGGTAGCAATAATATACGCAAGCAAGGAAGTCTTAGCAACAGATGAACTCAGACCCGCAAAGGCAAGTAAACCAGCACCACGCCAAGAGGCAGAAAAATGGGTGTTAAACAGCGCATACCCGGAACAAACAGTAACCTTAGGACCTGCAATGTCCGATCTAACGCGTGCGGCGCTAAAAAAGCTGTTGTTCCAAAACATGGATGTGTTCGCCTGGACACCGGCAGACATGGTAGGTGTTCCACGGCACATAGCTGAACATCGATTAAACGTCTCAGAAGAAGCAAAACCGGTGGTGCATGCCAAGCGCCACCTGGGAGACATAAAGCACGACGCTATGAAAGAGCAGGTGATGGAGCTGTTAAACGCGGGAATCATCAGAGAAGTCAGATACCAAACATGGGTAGCAAGCCCAGTGATGGTCCAAAAGAACAACGGTAGTTGGAGAATGTGCGTAGATTACAAGGATCTGAACAAGGCATGTCCACGCGACTGCTACGCCTTACCAGATATCGACGAAAAGATTGATTCGCTAGCAACATTCAGATGGAAATGTTTCCTAGACTGTTACAAAGGGTATCATCAGGTGCAGATGGCTGTGCAAGATGAGGAAAAAACCGCATTCCGAACACCGACAGGGCTATACTGCTACACCAAGATGTCGTTCGGTTTAAAGAATGCAGGCGCAACCTACCAGAGATTGATGAATGAGACTTTCCATGATGCCATCGGCAAATACATCGAAGTGTATATGGATGACCTAGTCATTATGAGCAAAGAAGAGAATACAATGCTGACGAACATCCAAAAAAACGTTTGACACCTTGCGCGGAGTAAGTATCAAACTTAACCCAGCGAAATGCTCGTTCGGCATGGAAGAGGGAAAATTCCTGGGTTTCATCGTCACAAAAGATGGCTTCAAAGTAAATCCTGATAAGATACAAGCAATCGAACGCATGCCTTCACCTTCAACGATCAAGGAGATGCAAAAATTGGCAGGGCGGCTGGCAGCACTTAACCGTTTCCTGGCCAATCATGCAGCTAAATCTTTCCCGTTCATCAAAACACTGCGCAATTGCATGAAGAAAAGCCAATTTCAGTGGACTCCGGAGGCCGAAAGCGCATTCCACGAAATGAAAGATTGCCTCATCAAGTTGCCAACATCAACTGCACTAGTAAAGGGAGAGCCTCTGGTGCTATACTTATCAGCCTCCGACAGAGCGGTAGGAGCAGTATTACTCGTTGATCGACAAGGTGTCCAAACACCAGTTTACTATGTGTCACGAACCTTGACTGACCCAGAAACCCAGTATGCCATCATGGAGAAACTGGTACTCGCACTGATCCATGCATCAAGACGGCTGCGCAGGTACTTTGCCAACCACGTCATTCACGTGCTAACAAACTACAACATTGGCAACATATTCGCACGGCCAGAGATTTCCGGAAGGCTAGCAAAATGGGCAATAGAACTCGGGGGCCTTAATGTGGTTTTCAGGCCAAGGCCAGCAATCAAGGGCCAAGTGCTAGCAGATTTCATGACAGAAGTGCCTGGCGACAAGGATCGGGAATGTAAAGCAATGGAAAAAGCCGAAAAACAGCAAGTAGAAGAACCGTGGTTGTTATACACCGACGGCGCGTCTAATGAAGACGGCGCAGGTGCAGGGCTTCGACTTTTAAGCCCTGACAAACATGAATTCACCTACGCCATACGTCTGGATTTCAAGAGCACGAATAACGAAGCTGAGTACGAAGCTTTCCTTGCTGGTTTAAGATTGGCGATCAAAATGGGAGTTAGACACATCGAAGCGCATGTGGACTCAATGTTAGTGGCCGGACAAATCAACGGGCAATATGAAGCCAAGGGAGATACAATGGCGCTATACCTGAGTCAAGCAAAGACGTTGCTACAAACCTTCTATTCCTACAAGGTGCACCACATTAATAGAAGCGAGAATAAACCAGCAGATGCGCTGAGTAAACTCGCCTCTACAAGTTTCCAACACCTGGCGAAAGATGTGCGCATAGAAGTTTTAAGCAACCCGTCAGTGCTGATGTAGAGAGTGAAAACCGAGCGTTAAAGTGTTTAACTTGTGTGTTTTATTCGGTTCTAAGTAATTATACGTGTCGAATAAAATAACTACGAGTTTTTATGGTTTTACAGGTTAAACCGACAAAGTTAGAGTGTTCAAAGATGATGAGCAAAGTGATTCGTGCTGATCGGTCGTCGATTCGGGTCAAGTTAGAGTTCGGAGATTTAAGAGATGTGATGCTACAAAGTTTAGGGGCTTATGGACTTTGAAAAAGGGAATCATATACACATGCATACATGCAAGGGGATTATGATATTTTGAACATAACACAAAGTCAATATGATATCTCTATTAGAATTGGGAGAAGCAAGAGACAAGCAATAAAAGTCAAGAATAAAAAGATCATCATCACAACTTTGGCGGCTGACATTTGGTATCCTTGGGTGAAACAAAAGACATCACATGATCCATCATCATTATTCTTGTGATTTCGGTGGCATAATATTATAATCATCATCAGCAGTCGTGACTAGATTTTGAGGTAAACAAAATGATAATATTGGGCCATCATTATTGTGGAGTTGGACTTTTGAGGGGAACACACATCTTGCCAGCCAACACGTGAGGGAGAAGGAACTCATTGGACCATTTTTTGACTCATCACTTTTTGGGCCGACTTGGACTAGTTTGATGGCAGACATTGAAACAAGAAAATAGACATCAACACATCTCATCATAGTGGGCCGACATTATCCTATGAGTCCATTATTGTTTTAATAAAACATCGATTATCATCATAATCGAAAGTAGGGGGGACGGTTACGGGTTCGACAAGAAGGGGGAATTAGGCACATCATGATTGGGGGCTCCGACATCCATCATTATTCCTCACCACTGACCGAACCCAATCATGTCTTCATCACTATCTCAAGCTTGTGATCGCGTCCATTCAATGAGCGGATAGTCTCGTCGGTTTCACCCCGGTGTAGATGTTGTAAGATTTCTAGGGTTTATACATTTGTATTTTAATTTGGTTTTGTGACAAATTGTTTAGTATTTGAAACTTATGATAATTGTCGTGCATTTGAATTGAATTTGTGAATTGTCGAACGATGATAAAGTTATGACTTTGCGAAATGAATTTGTGCACTTATGCCTTATCGTAGGTTAGGATTTACATGTCCGAGGCAACGAAGTGCATTACGGTCCGTTGTCTATGACGTTGATAGCAATTGGCACCTAAGCTTCGTGATAGTAATCCGTTAATCACTATATGCAATTGAATCAAGTTAAAACATGTAGGAACCCTAGGTCTTACAATTATCGAACCGGGTGTGATCCGTGCCCCTAAACTTTGTAGCATCACATCTCTTAAAACATGTAGGAACCCTAGGTCTTGCAATCTTAGTTAGTAAGTAGTTTTAAATAATATCAATTTGCCGGTTCACTCCGAGTTCTTTTCAAAAAACAAACAAACTTATAAAAATTAGCAAACTTCATAATCACATTGTACATTTTTGTAAGTAGTCTAACTAATCGAACAGGTTGTGTGATACTGACCACATGCTCTTCGTGGATTCGATACCCGACTTACCCTAGCTACCTAGGTTTAATTGGGTTTTTGACTGATCGGGACGACACGGTCACGTCAAAATGGCGCCGTTGCCGGGGAGCTAGTGCGCTTAGTATTTCATTGCTTGTTCGATTTTAGTTTAGTTTTCTTTTTGTTTTCTTGTATTTTTGTGATTTTACTTTGGGTGGTCGAGTTTGTTTGTGCAGGTACATGTTTTGCAGGTACCATCTTTCAATATGAATTGGGTAGATGATGATCCGTGCGAATGTTGCGGAAGCGGAGAGCATTATTTGGAGGATTGCTCTGTTTTCTACAAAAAAGTTCAAGCCAACAAGGATCGGGAAGACTACCTTAGCGGATTGTATGAATATAGGAGGGCGGATTATGAAGATTTCAATGGTCCATCCTCATATTATCCATACGATAATCCACCACCACCACATTATCAAGAATACTACCATGAACCCGAATTGTCACGTTTCTCAAGTTACCGGGAGGAGTATGATGATTATTATAATGAATACTCTCAACCGGCATCCGAGAATGCTTCTAACTCTCAAGGTGACGACTCGTTCAATTCTAAATTGGATGCCCTCATGAATGCTATGAGTACCCTTACAACCGAAGTGAGGAAAGAGTTTGAAGTAAGAGATAAATCTCATAAGGCGCTGGAGAAGCAAGTGGGGCAACTTGCTGAAGAGCTGGCTCAATTTAGACGAGACCAAGAGATGTTGGCTAGTGGTACTATGTTTGATGGTGATGTGGTGGAAGAGGTTATAGATCTTCCGGAGCAAGAAACTGAATGTTTGAACTAAGCGGAAGACATAACACCGCAAGACGGGTCAGAACCAAAAGAAGCCCAGGTTCATATCGATCCTTCTCCCATACTTATCACTCCAACCAACAAAGTTGGGGATGCGGGTTCGGGTATAAGGATTCGAAGGGTGGCGTTGCAAGACATTGGCCAATTCGTCAAGAAACGACCCCAAAGTAGCTTAATACTCATGTCGCGTAAAATAAAAAGAGAATGGATCCGGCATGCCAACTACCGAGCGTATGTTGGAAACTCGGTAGGCAAATGTGCACTTCGACCACCATGAGAGGTAAATCAGGTATGATTGTTGTAGAGTTTGTACTAGTATTCGTTTATTTTATTTTAGTAGTTAAATGAACGTTGTGGGTGTGTTCCCTATATAACCCTCACGAGACCTACTCGTCCTCCCGAGCTATCGGGAGGTTTAAAAGGGCTTGTTGCATACGATAAATGCAATCATAATTCCTACGAAAGTGAGTTAGGTTTGTTGTTATTGTAAATTATTTTTCCACATAAATCAAAGTGAAATAACGTATGGCTTGGTAATATTTTCATAAAAATCGTAGAACTAGGTAACTAACAAATTTTGATGGTTGTGAGAAGCATGCTTCTACACAAGGGTTAAGATTTGTAGGTACATTGTGTTCGTGGGACAACCGCTTTCTTGAAGAGAAGAAGAGCACACGAGGAATGAGCTCAAAAATCAGGTGCATACGTTTCTTTTTACTTTTGATTTTTAGTTAGCAAATAAGTGGATTGTAAATTGTATATTATTTTCCGGGGTGAAATTTTGGGAAGGTTAGCCGTGTCACGTCCCTTGTGCGTTTTAAAACTCTAGTTCTTACACATTGAGGACAATGTTTACCTCAAGTGTGGGGATGGGGGAGTAGTAAAAGTTTTCGATTTTGACCCGTTCATTTAAATACTACACATTGAGGACAATGTTTACCTCAAGTGTGGGGATGGGGGAAAATTTCAAAAATTTTTCAAAAATATCTTGTTTCAAAAGCGATCTTAAAGCACAAGTAACTAAGTCAACGAGAGATGTCACAACCCATTTGGTCTTTTGTCATGGTCAAGTTCAAACAAGTAGCATGACGGGTATTTAGCGGGTGGTTATTTGGGAGTAATTCGCCTAAGAAACTAGCACATCATGCATGTCACATACCATACCCTTTATATATGTGAGGTTTTGAGCCACTTTTATATCATAGAATTACATATTTATGTTTCTTTGTTTGAGTGGACCATTAGTCATGTATTGTAGAACTTGCATCTTTTGATACGTTTGAGACCATAGACCGAATACAAGCACGAGAATGATTAAGGCATTAGGTGAACCTTTTCCTTTAAAACCAATTATTTATCCTTACCCAAACAAATCCCCTAGTCGCCCACTTTGAGCCTAAACCTTTCGTTTGACAACCCGTTTAGCCCATAACCGTTAAACCTTTTCTTTTAAACCCGTGTGATGGAAATTCGATTTTAGGATTATTTGTTTGTATAGTTGTGGTTTATATTTGCAAACAAAAAAAAAGCAAAAAAAAAACAAAAAAAAAAAGCAAAAATTCAGAAAATGTTATGAAAAAAAAATAAAAAAAGCCTTGAGAAAAACACAAAAAAAAAATGTATTAGTAGTTGTTGAATAAAAGGCGAAAGTTGTTGCCTCATAGTTGATGTTTATATTTAGTTTTGTTTAGTTTAGTTTAGTGGTTTGTAATAAAAATCGAATTTTCATCACCTTATCCACTTTAAATATCCTACTTCCTACCCTTAGCCTAGCCCCGTTACAACCCTTACAAAGACCTTTTGACTTGTGCTTAGTATTTGTGTTCAGTGGTGGAGAATGATTGAGTTGCAAGCCTATGCGAGTATGTGTTCTAATCGGTTTTGAGTGATTACTTAGAAAGTGCTAATTCATTATCTAATTAGCCAAATATTAAACCGAGTGGAGAGAACATTGTGAGGGATGTGCATGAATTATTAGTTTCAAGGGCGGGTTAATCTTGGATAACCATTTTTACATGATTAATCATTTATTGCTAAATAGGTTGAAAATTGTAAAAAGTTTGAACCGGGCATGACAATAGACCTTAACCTTAGTCTCAGGAATGGAATGTGTGTTTCTTGTTCGACCCACGTGAAAGTGAGAAACAGATTTGCTTGAGGGCAAGCAAACGACAAGTGTGGGGATGTGATGTAGAGAGTGAAAACCGAGCGTTAAAGTGTTTAACTTGTGTGTTTTATTCGGTTCTAAGTAATTATACGTGTCGAATAAAATAACTACGAGTTTTTATGGTTTTACAGGTTAAACCGACAAAGTTAGAGTGTTCAAAGATGATGAGCAAAGTGATTCGTGCTGATCGGTCGTCGATTCGGGTCAAGTTAGAGTTCGGAGATTTAAGAGATGTGATGCTACAAAGTTTAGGGGCTTATGGGCTTTGAAAAAGGGAATCATATACACATGCATACATGCAAGGGGATTATGATATTTTGAACATAACACAAAGTCAATATGATATCTCTATTAGAATTGGGAGAAGCAAGAGACAAGCAATAAAAGTCAAGAATAAAAAGATCATCATCACAACTTTGGCGGCTGACATTTGGTAGCCTTGGGTGAAACAAAAGACATCACATGATCCATCATCATTATTCTTGTGATTTCGGTGGCATAATATTATAATCATCATCAGCAGTCGTGACTAGATTTTGAGGTAAACAAAATGATAATATTGGGCCATCATTATTGTGGAGTTGGACTTTTGAGGGGAACACACATCTTGCCAGCCAACACGTGAGGGAGAAGGAACTCATTGGACCATTTTTTGACTCATCACTTTTTGGGCCGACTTGGACTAGTTTGATGGCAGACATTGAAACAAGAAAAGAGACATCAACACATCTCATCATAGTGGGCCGACATTATCCAATGAGTCCATTATTGTTTTAATAAAACATCGATTATCATCATAATCGAAAGTAGGGGGACGGTTACGGGTTCGACAAGAAGGGGGAATTAGGCACATCACGATTGGGGGCTCCGACATCCATCATTATTCCTCACCACTGACCGAACCCAATCATGTCTTCATCACTATCTCAAGCTTGTGATCGCGTCCATTCAATGAGCGGATAGTCTCGTCGGTTTCACCCCGGTGTAGATGTTGTAAGATTTCTAGGGTTTATACATTTGTATTTTAATTTGGTTTTGTGACAAATTGTTTAGTATTTGAAACTTATGATAATTGCCGTGCATTTGAATTGAATTTGTGAATTGTCGAACGATGATAAAGTTATGACTTTGCGAAATGAATTTGTGCACTTATGCCTTATCGTAGGTTAGGATTTACATGTCCGAGGCAACGAAGTGCATTACGGTCCGTTGTCTATGACGTTGATAGCAATTGGCACCTAAGCTTCGTGATAGTAATCCGTTAATCACTATATGCAATTGAATCAAGTTAAAACATGTAGGAACCCTAGGTCTTACAATTATCGAACCGGGTGTGATCCGTGCCCCAAATTCTTGTTTTCAGTTAAATAATTTAGTTTGCAATCTTAGTTAGTAAGTAGTTTTAAATAATATCAATTTGCCGGTTCACTCCGAGTTCTTTTCAAAAAACAAACAAACTTATAAAAATTAGCAAACTTCATAATCACATTGTACATTTTTGAAAGTAGTCTAACTAATCGAACAGGTCGTGTGATACTGACCACATGCTCTTCGTGGATTCGATACCCGACTTACCCTAGCTACCTAGGTTTAATTGGGTTTTTGACTGATCGGGACGACACGGTCACGTCAAGTGCCACTGAGAGAAGTAAGCGTTGTCCAAGTAGGAACAACGTCTTGGATGACTCCGATAATCGCATACCTTCAATCTGGAATACTCCCGGAGAACAAAGCGGAAACGAGAAAAATCCAGTACAAGCCAGAACATTATCAGATGGCTGATGGAATTTTATACCGAAAATCATACCTCGGACCTTTGTTAAGATGTGTTGATCCAGAGGACGCAAATTATTTGATCAGAGAAGTGCACGAAGGGATCTGCGGCATCCATGCCGGTCCGAGAATGGTTGTAGCAAAAGTGATGAATGCCGGGTACTACTGGCCCGGAATGCATTTAGAGCGGTGAAAGCTCTGAGGAAATGCAGCGGGTGTCAAAGACACGCCCCAAAGACGATGCGTCCTAAGAACGAACTAGTACCCGTGACAACGGCGTGGCCGTTTCAACAATGGGGAATAGATATGGTTGGTCCCTTTCCTGAAGCCCCAGGAGCTGTAAAATTCATAATAGTCGCAGTCGACTATTTTACAAAATGGGTAGAGGCAAAGGCGCTAGCATCAACCACAGCCACCGTCGTCAAAAGATTTATATGGGAACAAATCATATGCCGTTTCGGATTACCACTCAGGATCATCACCGACAACGGAACGAATTTTGCCGCAGACAATCTTCAACAGTGGTTTCAAGAACTACACATTGAGCACACCTTCTCCTCGGTAGCGCACCCGCAGGGGAATGGTCAAGTCGAAGCTGTCAACAAGAGTATTGTCGACGGAATGAAGGCAAGGTTGGGAGACAAAAGAAGAGGTTGGGTCGACGAGCTGCCTAGCATCTTGTGGGCCCACAGGACGATGCCCAAGATAAGCAACGGAGAAACACCGTTTAGCCTAGTTTACGGGTTCGAGGCAGTAATACCAGCAGAAATAGGATTGCCGTCACCACGAATGCTCTCAATGAACCTGATCAACAACGAAGAAGAAAGGAGGATCGACCTTGACCTCCTAGAAGAAAGGAGAGAAATGGCGGCAATAAATGAAGCAAAGTACAAAACGAAGCTGGAAAAGTATTACAACTCCAAAGTCCGAATCTGCACCTTCAATCCAGGAGAATACGTCCTCGGAGACAACGAGGCCTCAAATGCTGAAAAACCCAGAAAATTGGCTCCCATATGTCGTAGACGCAGTACTCAGAAAAGGAGCCTATAAGCTACGCACCATTGACAACAAGGAGGTTCCAAGAACTTGGAACGCTCAACAGCTGAGAAAATGTTATATGTAGAAAGGTTATGTAATCGCAATGGCCGAATCGCCAACACATTTATAGTAATACAAGAAGTGTTTGGCTATCCCTATATCATGCAAATTTCTTGTCACAACTGCATATATTACTTTGGGCATACACGAAAACATCAATGGCTCGACCATTAGGAAATGTTGTAGACCTCCAAGGCCTGTCACAAACAAAGTGCACAGCCGGGTCAAATACACAACTAAAGCCTAACAAACACCAAATAAATACTTCGTGCCCACATAAACACGAAAGCATCGAACACAGGACAAACAAACATTGTAAGCACCCCTAAGGCTGAGCACAGCTGGGTCCACACAATAACCTGTAATTCGATCACTTCGTATTCACGAACAAACCTGCGCACGTAAACGACAGAATAAAACGTTGTAATAAACACAACACAACCTGTCAGCGCCATCATTCATTCGTGATACCTGAATCAAAGTAATTATACATGCACATATTATGACGTTAACAAAATTCGCAATAAAATAAAGGCAAATATTAACATAACAAACGTCAAGCATACCCAATTGTTCAGAAGCACGACAGATAAGCAAAAATTAAAATTGTTCACAAACTTGTCAAATGATTACAAGGCCGTCTAAGGCCATACGCGGCACGCAGGCCGAAATCCTTCATTGGGGATGACTGGTCCCAGGACCTTCATCACCAAGCGCCTTCTTTAACAAGGCAACACCATTTGGCTTCTGGGAAAGCTTTCGAGCAGCCTTAACAACGGCAAACTACAAAGACGAGAACTCCTTACGCTTGGCAGCATATTTACCATCACAATCCTCTTTGTAAAGTTCGAAGTGGTAGTCTTTTTCACTGCTCGCGGCCGCAGCCTTCCCCTCAGCGTAACCATACTTCCGACCACTATTGTACCCCGCTTGGCCTAATTCGAACATGTAAGTAGCAAGCTCGCGAGAGTTCACAATACGATCCGCAAGCTGCAAAATACAACAAGGTAAGAAGGAAGTACAATAAACCAAAAGACAAAATAAACACAGGAAGTGTTGGACCGTTGTTTGACCCTAAAACGTCAGTTGAGAAAGTTCATCTTCACCTATAAAATCGGAATCAATACACGCAAAGTTACACAGCTTTTCCTATTCAAATCCTTCTCTTTTATTGCTTTCTGAATCAATTTTGACAGAGTTCGGTTACACAAGCAATGACCTGATTCCGCTCCAAGTTACATATGAAGTCACACATGACTGGTATTTATAGGCTAGCTGATTTCACTTATATGGACTGTCCATATAAGTGGAATCACCATGTGACATATAAGTGGAATCACCTAGTGACTAATACGTGGAATCACCTAGTGACTAATAAGTGAAATCACTTGAAACCTAAGCGAAATTAACAATATAAAACCCTAATTTAACTCTCAAGTTCCAATCTTGATATATCTTGACCTAAGACATGATGTAGATGAAGTCAACAGACATTCTGTGCATCAACAGAATCCCCCTTGGATGTTGACGAAGTCTTCAGCTCCAAGTCTTCAGTCTTGGTCTTTTCTTCAACTCTTTGTCTTCACATCATAAGCATTCAATCTTTACAGGTTCACAATCTTGTCCTAGCTTCATCTTCATATTTCCCTTTGACTGTTGATCCAAACTCCCCCTTTCACAGACTCCCCCTCTCAGTATGCTAGAATCTGAGGTCTTTATCTGGTTCAAGTTTTGACATTTAGCTTCCACGGGAATAATGAAGTCCAAAACCTGTGTCTCAAACATCAAACATTACAAACTTATCTAGTCACAAAAACACATTCTATCAGCTTTAAAAATCCACTCAAGTATTCAGGTCCAAGTTAATGACCCTGATTACTCGATTAAACTACCAAGTTCAACTTAATGACCTTGGTTGATCATTTAACGAATCAAACTGATTTTGAAAAACAACAATTTACACATTTTCTGAAAATAACAAGTATCAAGTTAATGAACTTGTTTTTGACTTTTCAATAAAACAAACTCCATCAAAATAAGCTCTCCTCATTCTTCAGTCCAGAATCTCCTGCATCTGCTTCAAACATTTGAGAATCCAACAATCAACTCTCCACTTTGGTTTGTCGGAAAATAAAGCAGAAATAAAATCTTTTTGGATTTTATAAAGTGTTCTAAACTAAGAAATGAAATACAGAAAACTTAAATTGCAGAAAGTAAACAAAGTAAACTATTTACAAACATATTTTTGGCGAGCGTGTCAGGGAATCATATCAGCTATCAGACAAATTACAAGTACCGTTAAGCTACATTTCATACTCAGACTTAAACAATTCACCTCGATTGTCGATATACTGATCCAACTTAAATTCTCACACAATTTTCAATCTACTCAGGATATGATTTAGATGTTTTATGAACTAGCTCATTCATGTGCCCCACCTCTTGAATATACTCCCGTATCCAGAATCCCAATTATCAGTCTTACAAATGAGTATACTACAATGATATCTGTACATAAATTAGGTATGCGAGGGCCGAGGGATCTCAGGTCGATACTTCCGTATACGCAGAGAGATATCGGCTTCGACTTTACGGTATGTCCCCTTTAGAGGATCTTTTAGCTACAACAGCAATGATTATCAATTTTATTGTCTAATCAGCTGAGGGTTTATGCTATGTTTCAAGCATTTGAAGCAAAGTATTATCCAAGGACTAGGTCAGAACTTCCATTCAGCAGAAGTCCCGGAATAATACCCCAGACATCATTGAGTATAAAAACCAAGTATATCAGATTATGAGACCTTTCAAACGAGATTTCAGGGATTACCTATATATCCAAGTAGTGTTCCCCACAAATTTCACAAGTTTGAAATTTAGGTTTATATCCCGAATAAATCTACTAAATGTGCGAAAACCTATCGACACATCATCAGTGAGACTGTTTAACTCATTTAAACATTACAAATCTTTAGCATACTGTAATAGTCTAGCCGATGTACTATCATTTTCCCTATATACACAAGCTCTTTTTCAGATTTTATCATGTTTTTGTATTTTTGTATTTTTTTCATTTTTTACTGTTTTTGTATTTTCTAAAAAAAAACTATATACGTCTATCTACTCCCCCTAAATACCAAAACAAGTAAAAAATCGACAAACCATTGCAGATTGTTTCTCGTCTTCATCCGCAACAGTACTCTCATCAACGCCAATAATTCCATCCGACACCGACAGAAGCTTCATACCGTTCAGTTTTAACAAATATTTAAACCGATTTTTATCAAAAGCTTTGGTATGTAAATCAGCTTTCTGTTCGTCAGTGTGGATTTTCTCAATTCGTATCAACTTTTTCTCAAAACAATCACGAATAAAGTGATGACGAATTTCTATGTGTTTAGTTTTAGCGTGATGTACCGGATTCTTTGTTATATTTATTGCAGCCTCATTATCAACAAAAAGAGGTGAGTTAAGAAACTGCAAACCGTAGTCGCGCATCTGTTGTTGTATCCACAAGATCTAAGAGCAGCAACTGCTAGCAGATACGTACTCCGCTTCACATGTAGATAGCGCCACAGACGTTTGTTTCTTACACTGCCAGGTAACCAATCTAGGTCCAAAGAACTGGCATCCTGCAGTTGTTGATTTTGAATTGACTTTGCAGCATCCGAAATCCGAATCGGAATACCCTTCGAGTGTAAAATCGCCTTTCCTAGGATACCACAACCCCAATGAGGGAGTTCCTTTCAGGTAGCGTAATATCCTCTTCACAATAATCATATGCGAAGCTTTCGGGTTAGATTGAAATCTTGCTGCGAGGCACGTTGGGTACATGATATCAGGACGTGAAGCAGTTAGATACATCAAAGAACCTATCATGGATCGGTAAAACGTTTCATCAGCCCTGTCTCCGGTGAGATCTGGGTGAATCCCATGATTTGTTGCAAGTGGGGTAGCAGCTGTAGAAGAACTTGACATCCCAAATTTCTCTAGAATATCATGAACGTACTTCGTCTGATGAATGAAAATTCCCTCAGGAAGTTGTTCAACTTGTAATCCCAGAAACAATTTCATCTCCCCCATTGATGACATTTCAAACTTTTGCTTCATCATTGATTCAAAATCTTTGCATAGATTTTCATTTGTTGACCCAAAGATTATATCGTCCACATAAATCTGAACTATCAGAAGATGACCGTCGACCTCTTTAGTGAAGAGAGTGGCATCCACTTTTCCACGAATGAACTTGTTGGCTAGTAGGTGTTGAGACAAAGTCTCGTACCAAGCTCTCGGGGCCTGGTGTAAACCATACAGCGCTTTGTCCAATAAGTAGACCTTGTTTTTGTGGATTGGATCGGTGAAGCCCGGCGGCTGTCCGACATAAACCTCCTCTTTGACCTTCCCATAAAGAAACGCCGATTTTACATCTAACTGATATACTTTGAAGTTCTTCCAAGACGCAAATTCTAGAAAGATTCTGATTGCTTCTAGTCGTGCTACAGGAGCATAGACTTCTGTAAAATCAATCCCCTCCTGTTGACTAAAGCCCTGAACTACGAGTCGAGCTTTGTTACGAACCACAACTCCTCTATCGTCTCTCTTGCACTTGAACACCCACGTGGTGTTTATCTTCCTCTGACTGTCTGGCAAATCCACTAACTTCCACACTCCCAACTTTTCGAATTGACTAAGTTCCTCCTGCATTGCAATGACCCAAGAATCTTCAGTAAGTGCCTCTTTGTAAGTTCTTGGCTCAACCTGCGAGATAAAACAACTCAATGAGAATTCAGTTTGCAAAGAAGCAACTCTTGTATAAAAACATGTAAGCCCTTTATCAATATGTCTTCGAGTGCGAACTCCTGTCTGCAGTTCTCCAATGATCAATTCCTCTGGATGATATGAAAAAGTTCGCGGCATCACTTCGGTTGGAACATCTACATTTCCCTCCAGATTAGTAACATTCTGCTCTGCATCTTGTTCACCAACTTGGTTTGTTTGACTTGAAATCTGAATTTGCTCCCCCTCAGAATCTGAATCACCATGATCAAAGACTGGCATGTTTTCAGCTTCTTGATTATCATCCTGAACCGACTGATTATCCTGAGCAACTTCATTCTATTGGACATCATCATGTTCACCAGCATTACTCGGACCTGCTTCATCGTCATTTGAAGTTTCCCATGGTCTCCACGAATACTCAGCTGGGAACCTTAGCTGTGACTCATATTCACGCAAAATATCCAACTCATCAAAGAAATCTTCATCATCCTCTGATTCTTCTCTCATGTCAAACGAATCCCACAGTTTGTCATAATGATAACGCCATGAATCTCCTGGATTCTGCGGCGGCATAGTATAACCTTGACATTCAACATTTGCAGCTTCAATAATTCGCTTTTCACTTGGAACGAAGACACGTCGCATCGGATTTGCATAACCAACAAATATTCCCTCAATGCACTTCGGACCAAACTTTCCATAAGGCTCTATAACTGTACAGGGTGACCCGAACGGTTCTAGATACTTCAAATTCGGTTTGCGGTTATTGATTAGCTCAAAGCATGTTCTGTTGAATTTCTTGACAGTGAGAACCCTGTTGAGCGTATAGCATGCTGCGGAAACAGCTTCAGCCCAAAAATTTATCGGTAACTTTGAATCTGCAAGCATAGTTCTAGCCGTCTCGATTAGTGTCCGGTTTTTGCGTTCTGCAACTCCATTCTGCTGCGGAGTGTACGGAGCACTAAACTCATGCAATATACCTCTTTCATCACAAAATTCTTCCATCTTACTGTTCTTGAATTCAGTACCATTATCACTACGAATTCTTTTGATACGCCTTTGGTACAGATTCTCAATTTTTCTGAATAACCCCATCAGACTATCAAACGTTTCATCTTTTGACTTCAAGAAAGAAACCCACGAAAATCTGGAATAATCATCAGTAACCACAAGACAGTAGAGATCCCCTGTAATACTTTTGACGTTTACTGGACCGAACAGATCCATATGTAGTCTCTTTAACGGTCTGGAAACTGAATTGACTTGCTTTGTAGGGTGTGACTTTTTCTTCTGCTTGCCTTTGATGCAGCTAATGCACTCCCCTTCCAGATGAAAACCTTTGATATTAACTCCAAGAACCAAATCATTGTGCACCAAGTGATTCATCTTCCTTAGGTGAATATGCCCCATCTTGCGGTGCCACAATCTCGATTCTTTCTCAGTTGCTCTAGAAACAAAACAATGTGCTTGATCAGTTGTTGTAGTTGCTACACTCATATCCAACACATATAAATCATTCACTCTAGGTGCCCGCATGATAATCCATTCTTCAGGGATAACAAATCCTGGTTTCAAGATCAAACATTCTTTGTCTGTGAAGTGAGTAGTATACATATTGTCACAAATTTGCGAGATACTCAGCAGATTATTCTCCAGCTCAGTAATGTAGTTAACTCTTTCAAACGTCACAATCCCATTGGATAACGTTCCTTCACCAATAATTCTACCACCTTCATGACCAGCAAATCCTACGTAACCACCATTGATATTTCTCACATCATACAGCAACGCAGTCTTCCCTGTCATATGTCTTGAAGCTCCACTATCCATGATCCATCTGGATACAAGTTTTGGAAGATCCTGCACATAACAAACTTTGACTTAACCAACTTCAATAAAGATGCCGATTCATGCTTCGCGATCAAGGAAGCTCCGGCAATTCAAACTGTTTAGTCAAACATGGAGTCCACCCAGGCCTCATCAGCCTTAGGTGTAACCTTGACTCTCGCAATTTGAATTTTGAAATTTTCAGCCTTCAAAGGTGGAAAATTTGCATCATAATCAACCGAAATTGATTCTTCAGCCTTTTCACTTCAGAAGTTGAAATTTTCATTTCTGTTTTTGGTTTCCAAACTTGTTGAGATAATGCAACCCGTTTGTAAAATTTGTCATTTTTAGTTACCACTTTCTTTACGGGTTCATTTTTCACTTTGATGTTGTCATTTTTCACATTCTTTTTCTCAACAACGATTGGTGCTTTACCCTTCACATCAACTTTTTTCTGTTGAACCTTCACTGTTTCAGTCTTAGGCTTCACATTTATACACTTTCGTGCAATGTGATCAACTTGATTACATCTGAAACATGTTCGAGTATCAGCAACTCGACGTGTGCCTTCAGACTGATACTGTGAAGCTCTTTTCTCAAAAAATTCTTCATTCGATTTTGAAAAAATCTCATTTTCCTCATCAGAAAGTGAACTTGAACCATTCACAAACACCTTCTTTTCAACAAACCTCTTGTTTGGAACATTTCTTCTCTGATAATTCCTACCACCCTGATAACCACCCGACCAGTTATTTCGATTGTTATTATAAAAACGTGGTGGATTAACAGATTTCTTGTAGTATGATTTATCTTTCTCAAAACTCATTTTTCTCTTTGTTTGACTCAAATTGTTCACTTCTGACAACTCAACTTCGATCAACTTGAAAACATTTGTCAATTTGTTCATGTTAACATTCTCAATCGGAAACTCAGAATCCGAATACAACTTATCAGATCCAGCCATCTTGTACATCACAAGACCCGGTTCATCACTTAAGTTGTTTTTGGATTTTGGTTTCTGAATGTATTTGTCCAAGAAACACCTATCTTCCTCAGTAGTGTCACTATCCATTTTTAGCACATTTTCAACAACACCTTTTACAATATCATTTTGGACAGTATCGTCATTGGAAGATGTGAACGTGACATCAATTGAATCTGGAAGATTCATTTCACTTTCTTCTTCAATTTCAACCAACCCTGATTGCTTTTTCGTGTAATTATCAAGAACAGGTGGTGGAACTTGATGAAAACCCACCCAAGTTCCATCAGAATACGCATCTTCGCCTGCTTTGTCTTTCCCGATGGGTTTGGGAATAATGTGTTGCAAAATAAAGCTTGCGGAGCTGTAACTGTTAAGCTTCAACTGGATTCGCTCGTTTTCAATTTCAGCCTCTTGAAATTTAAGTTTCAGTTTAGCGATTTCATCCAGTTGTTGGTTGATTGATTCTTCTTTTACTCTAAGCACTGCTTTTAGATGTTCATTTTCTTTAAAAGTTTTACCATTTCGATCATCACTATCTTTTAATGTGCTTTTGAGTTTTTCAAACTTCTCAGAAATCTGACGGTTTTCAAGAATCAACTTTTCATTTTCATGTTTAATTTTGTCATGATCAATTTTATCATTTTCAATTTTGCTAGTTAATTCTCTTATCCGTTCAGTTGAAGCTTTAACTGTTTTGTCACGATCAAGAATCTGATTCTCAACGCTTCTGACTTTTGCTGTCAGATCATCAACTTTCTTCCCGTTGAGATACGTGACTGTGCTACAAAATTTGCACTCTTTGTTGCAATTTTTGCAATCAGCATTTCCATCAATTTTCTTACCTGACGCATTTGTTGACACGTTTGAACTGACCTGGCTTTTTGACTCAGACACGGAGTTAGAGTCTACCTCAAGTGCTTTAGCAGCCAGCACTTTGTCAGCCATTTTTCCGATATTCTCTTCAGTCAACTCCTGCGTTGTGTCAATAACTCCAGTATCAACTTTCTTTGATTTTTCCTGCTCTTCTTTCTCCTTTCTCTGTTTCTCTTCTTTCTCTTTCTCGTCTCCAGTTCCCCACCATTTATTCTGCCAGTACTCATCCTCTTCTTTGTACTGCTGGATTATGGCTTCGATATCAAGCGTTTAGTCATCAATCGCAATATTTCCATATTCATCAAGATAACATTCTCTGTCCGAATCCCATCTATTTGCTCTCCTTGCTTCCAGAAAGATACGAGAAATTCTAATAATTTTGTTTTCAGCAATCATTTTTTTGTATTGATATTTCTGCTCTTCAGTTCTATCGTCTTTCCACGGAATAGGTTCATCGTTTTTCGCCATGAATGCGTAACCAACCGCATCTTCTTCCGGTAGAACCTCTTGACTCCAATCATACCCTTCATCATCGTAAATCACCGCAAGAGCTCTAGATTTCTCTCTGTTGTCTTCAACCTGCTTCAATCTAGGCGGCTCGGATTTATTCTGATGATATATTGCCTTCTTGTAATAATCATCTTTGAAAGGATTCTCTGACTCATCAGCATATGCATTTCTGCATTCTCGTTTGAAGTGACCTTTCTGCTTACATTTGAAGCATGTCACCTTGGACTTATCGAACCCCAATTTGGTAGATAGACCATCAATTATTTTCTGCCGGTAATTTCCATGAAACGTTGTGCTCGACGAACAGCACTGGCCATAGCCCAACGAATATCGATCAACTCCATTTCCTCAGGATCAATCTGATCATAATCTTCTTTCGTCAGATTGGTATTGCCTATCTTCCCAGCTACTAACCCTTCATACGATTCCAACACCGATGCTAGGAAGATCATCTGCTGTTTGGCCGACTCTTCATCAAAATTCTGAGCATTCTTCAAGTCTATTGCAATGTTACATTGAAAACGATTCTTTGCATCAGAATGACTTGCAGATGATGAAGATCCACTGTGATAACCACTGTGACTACCACTGCTTTGACCACTTTGACTTTCTTTACTTGCTGTGGACACATTCTCAGCAGAAAACGCAGTCTTTGGAGAAGTGGCTTTTGGCATCATGCTCTTTGGATAATATAAACCCAAATTCTGTTGATAAGATGAGTGATTAACTTTGTACGTCTTCTTCAACTCCAGCTCGTGACTTTCAAGTCTCTCAATCAACAAATCTGGAGTAAGATCTTTCGGCAAGATAGTGTTTTTTAGCATGAGAGCATAATATCTCCACTCCATCTCGTCTGGCAACGAATCGAACAACTTGTCTACTTGCTCATCATCAGAATACTTAATTCCATGTCTAACTAACTCCAGCTTCAGATGCCCAAACCTCTCGATCATTTTTGACACTGATTCATTCTTTAAGCACCCAAACATATCAAACTCTTTCCTAAGTAGTTTTATTTTATTTTTCTTGATTTCTTCACTACCTGTACATTTCTTTTCTAACTTTTCCCAAAGATCTTTTGCATTTGAATAATCGATCAAAGCAATAATGTCTTCCCGAACGGATTGAAATAACAATGCCACACACTTTTGTTCAGCTACAAACGAATCAATCTCCTCAGCTGCTCTTAAAGTTTCACCATTTTTGTTTCCATTGGCATAACCGTTTTTCAGACTTTTCCAGCTGGGAAATGCAAATGCCATCAACCAGTCTTCAAACTTTCTTGACCACCGACTGTATTCCTCGATAGCCATTAGCTTTGGAGGCTTATTGAAAGTTCCAAAGGCACTTTCCGATTCCCAAGCTTCCTTTTACTTCTCTTTAGGCGGATTCTCATTCGTATTGCTAGACGAAGAATCATCGTTTCCGGAATTTCCAGCGAATGCGTACATGTCGCTAAACGGGTTCAAGAATATGTCATCCATCTTGAGTGTACCTGCAAAATCAACAATCACTTACAAAAATTTTCGAAATCTTGGAAAATAGTAACACAAAAGCGTAATCAGCTTGAAAGTGACAGATGAGCGAAATCTGATGTACAGATAAGCGAAATCAAGCACAATCTGTCAATGTCCGAATAAGTGGAATCACAATGTACGAATAAGCTGAATCACAATGTACGAATAAGCTGAATCACAAAGTACAAATAAGCGAAATCAGAATTGTCACTATAAGCGAAATCAAGTAATGTCCCTAAGAGCGAAATCAAGTACGTCTGAATAAGCGAAATATGATATGTTCGAATGAGCGAAATAGTAATGTTTAGATAAACGAAATCAGGTTATGTGTTTCTATCAGCGAAATAGACAATATGTCCGTATAAGCGAAATAGTGTAATGTCCTTATCAGCGAAATCAGTCAATTATCTCTCGATGTCCGAAAAAGCGGAATCACGTTTTTAGGTAGTTTGATCCAATATTAGGTCGAATTTTGTCCTGAAACTTTCAAGGATTGTTCTACACACAATTCCGATCACAATGATATGTATAATGTTCAATTTCGTCCACTAATTTGTTGTAGATCTGAGATTGAAGTTTCTGTACGTGTGAATCAAACGAACTGATCGAATTTTGTAAAAATTGATTGAGTTTTACTTTGATTTATGATCTAATACTTTCTAGGGTTTGTTATTACTGAATTTAACCCGTTATACCCAAATTTTAGACCATTTCAACCGTAGGAACTGATTAAACCTAGAAAAAAAATATGAAAGAAACTGAGTAGAAGTGAGAGAATTTTGTAGATTCAGCTGTAGTAGTATGAACTCCTCGTCCTGAAGCTCTGATACCATTTGTTGGACCGTTGTTTGACCCTAAAACGTCAGTTGAGAAAGTTCATCTTCACGTATAAAGGCGGAATCAATACACGCAAAGTTACACAGCTTTTCCTATTCAAATCCTTCTCTTTTATTGCTTTCTGAATCAATTTTGACAGAGTTCGGTTACACAAGCAATGACCTGATTCCGCTCCAAGTTACATATGAAGTCACACATAACTGGTATTTATAGGCTAGCTGATTTCACTTATATGGACTGTCCATATAAGTGGAATCACCATGTGACATATAAGTGGAATCACCTAGTGACTAATAAGTGAAATCACTTGAAACCTATGTACATAAAAGCGAAATTAACAATATAAAACCCTAATTTAACTCTCAAGTTCCAATCTTGATATATCTTGACCTAAGACTTGATGTAGATGAAGTCAACAGACATTCTGTGCATCAACAGGAAGCTACCAAAGGCACCGCGCGCGAGAGAAGCCACTTGCAATCAGCGGAAACTTCTTCAAGCAGAAGTTCAGAAGCCTTGCACTCAGCAGCTTTCTCCTCAAGGAGATGCTCAGCAGCTTCACATTCAGAAACCCTCTGCCTAGCAAGGTTCTCCAGTTTCGCAATACGATCAACATACTCTTTTTCTTTCTTTTCAAACGCAACACGCGCCTTTTGCGCTTCTTCAGCAATCTCTGTCTTTTCACCAGACAAACGTACAATAGCGTCACGTTGAGATTTCAGCTCCGCATTAGTACGCTCACACGCAGCTTCCCAATTTTTCTGCTTGTCTACATTGACTTGCTTCTCTTGGGCAAGTTTCTCTTCTGCATCAGATACCCTCCACATCAACCCTTTCTTCTCAGTATTAAATTTTTCTCTCTCTTCAGCAAATGCCCTCTTCTCATCTTCAAACTCAGCTGTCTCATCTCCCATCAATCTCCATTCACGCACAATCTCTTGCGAGGTGGCGAAGTAGTTGACCCCAGCACGCACATGATCATCTAACAACTCAAACTGACCACGTTTCTTTTGAAACATCCTCTCAGCTGGGGGGAGAGATAACGAGAAGAAATCATGACAATTACCCACATTATTCATCCTGGAACCTTGGGTTAGATTCCAGCGAGGGACATGTGGGAGGTCATCGCAAGCAGGGTTATTCGTATCCCAAGAATCAGCACGAACATTCTGGGGGATGCGGACAGCACCTGAAGTAGCCTCACCATCGCCACCCGAAGGGCGTCTAGTATAAATGGTTTGATGTGGAGCAGCCTGACTGGACTCCACTGTAACATCAACGCCCTTACCTCTACCATCGCCACCAGCAGTATCACCACCACCTTCACCCACTTGCTCGGTAATCACCTCATCTTCCTTTTTCTTCCCAAGATCCTCACGAGGAGGAGACAAGTCAATATTTCTTGACGGCGAAGAGGTAGGAGGGGTAATTTTTGAAATATCGATCACGCGCGGTGGTTTCCCTGACTTGACACCTGAGACAAGAGAAACAAAATCAGAAACAAACAAAAAACCCGGATGACAAAACCCACAATCACAAATGCCTCACCTGTAGGAGCAGAGGCAGCAAATATTTCCTCCAAGAGGTTCCCACGACCTTCACTAAATATACCCATATCAATTTCAGATTCAGATGGTGCAGGAGGGGTTTCCTTCTGGAGTTTAATCTTTTTAGAAGCAAGTAGAGCAGCAGCCTGCTCATCAAGCTTCCATTTTTTGTCATCAAAAGCTTTTTTATGCATCAGTTCTGTCAAGGTAGCGCGGTCGTCCGGATCGGACCCACGAGGTTTCTCTCCGGTCCCTAAACCAGACAATGTATCAGAAACAACTACGTAATCTAGGACAGGAAGAGTAGAGGGTCGCTTACGAGAAGTACCAGCAGATTTCCCCTCAACCCTCTGCTCCTTCCTCTCTGGCTTATCAGCTTTCGTTTTCCTTCTCGTCTCCAGTTGATCAGCAGGCCCAACTGGCTCATCATCCTCATCACCAACAATCTCTTGAACAGGCTCATTAACAACACCCTGCGCGGGACCTGCACGCGCGGAGCGAGAAGTTAGATCTCCGAAGGATCTACCAGAACTTCCACTCGAGAGAACAACAACTTCCTCTCGGGTGGGACCAATAGGATCATCTTCATCAGTGTCACCTAACACAACATTGGCATAGGCAACAAAACTCTCGTTGGTCGGATGCAAGAAACGACCGCGAATCTGATCCAACCAGGGTTGTTTCTCAGCCCTTTGCATCGCCTCAACCATGGCACCACCGGCTTTAGAATCCAGAACATTCAACAAGGTGTAACCCACTGCAAAAAACACGAAGATGAAGAGCAATGACGAACACAAGACAAAAAGATATACGCAAAGGAGAGGCAAAAGGTTATGGAAAAACATATACCCTTGCCATCATAACCATAAAATGGGACCCCCATTCAGGCAAGAAACCCATCTCCCTCACAAGATTGTGGAACTCCTCTTCCTTCCACCCTATGACCGCCTGGTCAGGACCCGGAGGAGCTTTCTCTTTATTCCTCCTCTTCTTTGATGACGGATTCGCACCAGACATATTGTGAGAAAACGAACAATAATGTAGATGAACTCAAGAGAAGAGGAATCAAGATAGAGGAAGAAGAAAGAAAACCGGAGTTCAAAATTTGAAAAGTGAAGAAAATGCAAGAAACCGCCATATATTTATACCCATCGCATTTAATGCGATGGGTAGTGGGCCGTTAGAGTCTGAAAAAGCAGTCAATAGGGGAGAGGCACGTCAAAAGAGAGAGAAGGCGGCACCTCTTTTTTCGGGAGCAGGTGAACAGACGCCTGACACCTCGCCGAAAAGTAACTGACAGTGACTGAAAAGGCGCCTGTTCACCTTTGATAAGACAGGGGACACGTGACAGTCACATCAGTCACTCCCTCCCAAGACAAACAAAACTTCCTCCGGAAGACAACAGCAAGTGCCATCGCGCCATGCGCCATGCGTCCATTTGGCTCAACTTTTACAAAGTTGCCAAAACCCATGCGCCATGCGTTCATTTGGCTCAACTTTTACAAGTTGTCAAACCCATGCGCCATGCGTCCATTTGGCTCAACTTTTACAAGTTGTCAAAACCCATGCGCCATGCGTCCACTTGGCTCAACTTTTACAAAGTTGCCAAACCCATGCGCCATGCGTCCATTTGGCTCAACTTGTACAAGTTGCCAAAACCCATGCGCCATGCGTCCATTCGGCTCAACTTTTACAAGTTGCCAAAACCATGCGCCATGCGCCCATCAGGTGCAATTTGTTAGGTCTCCCCAAACAAACGCACGCCATAAAAACCACTACCTTCATAAGTCCAGAATCCCTCCTAGACGATCAACTCAACTAGAAGGCACACTGGACTGGGGGACTTGAAGAGGTATGGTCCCAATTCCTTGCCCACATGGCAAGGACCACACCACTTTTCCATCCTATGTGGCACTGACATCAACGAGATCATCCAGAAGCTTCTAGAAGCTTCTGGGAAATATCAAGGTGGCACCAAAGATGCTCCATCCGACATAAAGGACAACACGTGTCACCAGTCATCAGGCGCCAGGTTGGCCTGCAACGAATCAAGGAGCAGCCCGACAACACCAGTACGACGTCTCCAAAATAGGCAAATGTAAGCGCGCCACGTGTACCACTACACTGACCACAGCAGAGGAGACCAAGAGGATATTCCCCTTGGTCGGACAGCTGGCGCGCAACCACAGCTGGCACAGCTGCTCCTCCCTCCTTCACCCTCCGGCTATAAATAGGACCCTTCATCATCCAGGTTGAACAATCTTGCTCTCTATACTCTCACACTCAACACACACTGTTTATTCTCCCTCAGAACAGTACTTATTCTCACGCCGGAGCCTGGTTATGGGGGAAACCCCCATATTCCCCTCTTAACGAGACTAACGGTGTCGCTGTTTTGCAGGATCCATGTCATTTCTACGAGTAAGAAAGGAGATTGAACCCACAGACGAAATAACCCCACAGGTTAACCTTGGTATAACCCTGTGTTTCATCACTCCCCTACTTTTTACCCAATGAAAAGACTCGCTTTTAATCTCTTCTAAGTCTTCATTGAGCACACCTCCTTGTTGCTAAAAACATAATCATTTATTTTAAAGTTATAGTATATACAGTCGTCATATTCATAGTAGTTGGTTTAAGTTATAGGATTGGAGATTATATGGTACTTGATTCAGTTGACACTACCGATACATTTCCTCAAACCATGAATCAAAATGGGTAACCCCTAGGGTGGGTTGTAAGTTCAATGTCTAGTTTTAAACCACTTAAGCCAAAAATCAAGCGGGATTGTTATTATTTAAAATTTAAAATTTAAAATTGAACCGAATTACATATTTAATTCGACTAAAAACCAATATCGAATTGGGTTTTCACTTCCAAAATCCAACTTTAATACAATTTTGTTTAGCCCAATCTAGTCCAATAACAAATCATGGTTATCCCTCTTCGTATATTACTTCAGTCTTCAAACGCTCCATCAGCCGTAAGTTTTTTTATATCTAACCATTGATTTCAACTTTTCATGTTTAAGTGAAATGAATTTGATAAAAACTAGTTATGTTGTCTGACATCGATTTCGGAATGTTTCGGATTGTAATAAGAGACTACGAAAACTTACATTTGTTCGTTTCCTTGCTATAAATTTGCAACATCTTTATGTACAGAGGTTTCCAAAGAAATTGATATTACACTTTTAACCCAAAACTATTTGACTTTTTACTCTTAACCCGAAAGTTTTCATCTTTTCCAATTTAACCTCGTAACTTTATTACTTTCAACTTTAGCCCCCTATACTTTTCATATTTCGCAATTTTTTTTGTTTACATTTCGTTCTAAATTTTGCGAGTTACACAGCGCAACGTGCGTGGGTGTTTTTCCTCTTTAAAAAAGGTTCGTCGCAATGCGTGGGTACTAAATCGAATTAGTTATTATTTTATTTGTTTTACGTTTCGGTCTAATTTATTCGCACAAACACGCCGCAGCTTTTGTGCTGGTGGTCCCTGGAAATGGTGTGACATTGGTGCTATTTGGCACGGGTTTATGCCCCCACCGCAAATACTAGTTTTTATCTAATTTCAAATATTGTCAATGAAATTTGAGTCTGATTTCACCATGAATTTGATAGAATCATGCATTTCATTAAAAAGAACCAGAATGACATCATGATTGGAATAAATAATCTGTACTGTGTTAATCAATGGTCATATTTCTAACAGAAATTTTATTGACTATTTAGTTTTCTATTACCATTTCATCTCCAAATTGTACTCTTGTCTGTTTGTGCACAAAGTGGTTACAGTATATTTAAGATTTGAACATATAATTACTTAATTAGACCATGTGTAGTGGTTAACACCCCACCTTTGGGCGTTTTGCGCCATGTGGCAACCCAGTCAACAATGGGGCATTATGGGGCGTTTTCTAAAATAGGTGTAATGAGGTTGTGGGCATTATGGGGCATTATGTTTATAATAAAATTAAATTAAAAAAAAAACATCAAATAATCTCATTGGCCAACAACTTGCCCCGAAAGCGTGATTTAAAACACGCCAAAACAAAAAAAAATCACCAATCACGCCCAGGGGCGGCCTTGAGGCTTGATCGGGCGTGTTTGAGGGGTTTTTTTAAAAAGAGTTAATTACTATTTTCGTCCTTGTGGTTTGTCAAAAATCACTATTTCAGTCCATTAGTTTAAAAATTGCGATTTCAGTCCCTATGGTTTCACTTTCGTAACCATTTCAGTCCACCTCCGTTAACCCCATCCATTTATTCTGTTAAGTACACGTGAATTGACCATAATGCCCTTATTAATAAAAAACAAAAAGATATCTAAATGAGTTAATTACTGTTTTCGTCCTTGTGGTTTGTCAAAAATCACTATTTCAGTCCCTGTGGTTTCACTTTCGTAACCATTTCAGCTCAATCTCCTAACACCGTCTATTTTACCATTAAGTTTTTAATGAAATACCTAAATTACTCCTGTGTTAATTAAATAAAAAACCATAGAAATTTAAAAGATTGTATTCTAGGACCCACTTGTTAAAACACAACCCCATGCTACCCCACCCCACTCGATCCCTGCTCTCATTTCTGGCAAAAGTTTCTGGTCATCTTCTCCGGCATCACAACCCCACCCTTTTAATGTCCGGCGGCCCATTACCCCACCCCAATTAATATCTTCCTAGCAGCATCAATTAACATAATAACTTTGAAAAATAATGCTCACCTGGACATTTTCTCTTTCTAAAATCCAAAATTAAAATTTTGAAACCATATATGTAAAATTAGTGCTAGACTTCTACTTCTACTGAAGCCATGGTGGGTCGAACCCTACAATCCAATTTAAGTCCATATGTCATACAACAATAAAATCATATAAATCCAATAATAAAATCATATAAGTCCATATTTAATTAACACAAGGGTAATTTAGGTATTTCATTAAAAACTTAATGGTAAAATAGACGGTGTTAGGAGACTGGACTGAAATGGTTACGAAAGTGAAACCACAGGGACTGAAATCGCAATTTTTAAACTAATGGACTGAAATAGTGATTTTTGACAAACCATGGGGACGAAAACAGTAATTAACTCATTTAAATATCTTTTTGTTTTTTTATTAATAAGGGCATTATGGTCAATTCACGTGTACTTAACAGAATAAATGGATGGGGTTAACGGAGGTGGACTGAAATGGTTACGAAAGTGAAACCACATGGACTGAAATCGCAATTTTTAAACTAATGGACTGAAATAGTGATTTTTGACAAACCACAGGGACGGAAACAGTAATTAACTCTTTTAAAAAAAAACACGCCCGGGCGGTCTTAGTATCTAAGGTTCTTTTAAGCAAACAGTATGACTTCTAGTGACAACATTATAATGCTGCAGGTTATCCAAGTGTAAGTTCCATTAGGCCGCTTAGACAATTTGTCTCATGTAAAGGAAAATCTGCATCTAGTATAACAACTTTTCACCGTGGTTACACAGGACACATATTTCAGTTTTTCTACCTTGGTAATCGCCAAAACATATTACCAGAAAACTCATGGAACCAACCAATACCCTACTAATCGATTATATCAAGTAAAGCACAAGTTTGCGTTGAGCGGATGACCTTTAAAAGGATAAAGACAGAAAACAAAGTGAAGGTAAACTCAAAAATAAAACCTCGTCTAGAGGGACTCGAGCGTTACACAACCGTTTATCACTTTCTCACATCCTCTGATCCTCCACAAAGCGCAAATTCGATCTCACACTCTTTTACAATTCAAGCTCAATTGTGGTCAACGAGCAACTCAAATCACTTAAGGTTGTAGTGGAACATCAAATAAGGCCAACCATCTCAACATGATCCAAACAAATACCCTAACAATCATCAATTTTCAAGAAACATAAATAAACAATTGAGCAAACAATGTAGTACACATCAATCAAACACATGTTCAAAGGATTTCATAACTTCGGAAATTTAACAATTTTCATTTAGAAAAAGAGAGATTCTTCTTCTTTCTTCACACCTAGGTCCTAACATCAACATAGCATCACAATACAATCCTACTAAATCATCTCTAAAAAACACCATAAATTTGATATACCCTACATCACCATGGAAATGTGGATAAACAAACTAAGCTTTCTTCGGAGTTTTGGTTGGTTTAGTCGGAGATTTGGGTTCCTTTGCAGCTTTGTCATGAGACTTCTTTGGCAAAAGAACCGGATTGATATTTGGAAGAACACCCCCATGAGCGATTGTCACACCCGCAAGAAGCTTTCCGAGCTCATCATCATTTCTCACAGCCAACAACACATGCCTCGGGTTGATTCTGTTCTTCTTGTTGTCTCTTGCAGCATTTCCAGCCAATTCCAATACCTAATAATCCCAATTCCAAAATCACACACAAATAAATCACAAATTGCAAAGAATCGACCGATCAATTACTAAACACGTTTAATCATTAATTTCAATTTCAATTTCTAACCAAAATTTAGATTCACAACATCAAGGAGACTAAAATCCAGATATCAGAAACTACTCACAAACGATCAATTGCTAAACTCATTCAATCAACATCTCAATTGTTAGCCTAAATTTAGATTCGTAACATCCGATATCACAACCTAATTAACATCAATGAGACTAAATTTAAAATAATAATAATAAAAAAAAAACTCAGATCTTATAATCTAATTGCAAAGGATCAATAACTAAACTCACCTAAATTAATAACCATAACATCAACGAGGCTAGAATTCAGTTATTACAAGCAATTTGCAAAACATCAATTACAAAATTCATTTAATCATTATCAATTTTAACCTAAATTCAGATTCGAAATATTAAAACCTAAGTTACATTCGTAACATCAATAACAGTACAATTAAACGATGAATTACTACATTTCCTGAAGAAAAAACAAACAGTATGTATGTAATTGATGAAATTGTGAAGGAAATCAGGTAGCAAATTACCTCAGCAGCAAGGTATTCAAGCACAGCAGCGAGATAAACCGGAGCACCAGTACCGACTCGTTTGGCGTAGCGACCAACCTTGAGGTACCGGCCGATCCTACCAACAGGAAACTGCAAACCGGCTTTAACGGACCGTCTGACCGGTTTCTTCTTCGGACCGCCTGCTTTCCTTCCGGCAGCACCTTTCTTCAACTTTCCACCGGCCTCCATGACAACTTTTGTGGAGAAAACGGATTGAATGGTTGTTTTCCGGCGAGTGTTTTTTGTAGAGAGAGAGATAGAGAGAGAGAGCGTGGAAATAGGGGAGGAGTGAGAGGTTTTTTATACGGTTTTCTTTGGTTTGATGATGATCCTTGTGGTTTTCTGGTGTGGGGGTTTCTGGCCGTTGGATTGGGGTGATCGTGGGGATGTTTTGGTGATTCGTGTGAGTGGGAATTGGCCAATTAGAGTGTGACATCTGGGAGGGTTGTTTTTTTAAAAATAATTTACATTTTTGTTTCTTAGGTTTGTCAAGTTTAAGAGAATTGGTGGCTTAAAAAAAAATTGTTTGGCTTAGTAGGTTAATTAGATATTTATTACTAGGAGTAGGATCAAATACTAACCAATTTTACATACAAACTGTAAGTATCATTTAAAAAGTGTCACGTGGTATCCAATTAATTACAGAGAAATAATAAAATAATATCCTAAATGATATCAATTATATTTTTTGGGTAAAGAATGATATCAATTATATTGAATTCTCTGTAAATATGCTAACAAGCAATTATTCTTTATTTAGATTTTTCTTTTGTTTTCAAAGTGCTAATTAAGAAAATTGTTGATATCATTCAAATATGTGCTAAAATCAATTATCTTGATTAATTTTCATATGCTAATATAATTCAAAAGTGCTACTTTGATGTGTGTATTGTTTTGGTATGTGCTAATTTAATTTTTTTAAGTGTTAGGATCTATTCTTACGGTTTATATGATAAATATGGTTTGTACCGAACCAACCCCTTTATTACTATTTAATAATAATAATAATAAGATTTCCAAATTTTGGTAGTAGTTTTTTTCTATTAAAAAAAAATAAACCGATTAAATATTGTGAATAATCAGTCTTTATTATTTGCATTTTGGTATTTAAACGATGTGTTGTGGTTTTATGTAAAATTTCAGTTTAGGTGGATCGCGAGTTTGGAACGAACACACTACCCGACTGAAGGGGTATGGTCCCAAATGCTGCATCAATCATACGCATGTTAGGCCCTAACCACACTCAACCGTCAAAACTCAGCCAGTTCCAAGACTTGTGCACAAGACCCAACCACGTACGCGCAACCTTGACAAGTTCATGGCAATGCGCCAGTACAATTAGCAACTGCCCACAATTAATCAGCATGCGCCAGGTTTGCCCAACCAATTTCCACGATGAACAATCGGGGGATAATCACCGCTCCATTATCTCTACTCACAGCCAAAGACAGACGCAACAAGCGTGGGAAGCAACTTTCCCGCACCTGAGCGACAGGTAAGCCTAAAACTCAATCTTTACTTTCGAGCATTCCTAACAAGTCTAGTACTCCTACCACGCTTGCACGCGGGAGCAGCACTAGACTGGGGGACTTGATGGGGTACGGTATTAGACCCGACCCGAGCAGTCGGACTTCCCGTTACTTGTTTTCTTTTATATTAATTATTTATTATTGTTGTTTACTAACCCAACCGCGAGGCCCAACGCGATGTAGTTTACACTACTTTGGGCTGGGGCTTGTAGAGATAACCCCTAACTGGGCCTGGCCCATTGAGGTTAGGGGAGGCTCATATCCCCTATATAAAGAGGTGTTCACCTCATTATTAGGAGGAGGAGGGAGCCACACACTTTGGTTACTGGAAAAGAGGGGATTCTTTCCCCTGCCGGTCATCTCTACAGCTCCACTTTCTTGTCTTCTCCATTGCAGATCTAGGTTCAAGAGGAAGAACAAGGTGTGATTCTTCACCCACATAGAGAAAGCGGTCCAATCATCCTGGCGGTGATTCCGTGTTTCTTCACCGACCCCAAGTGCTTCCAGACTAAAGTTTGTTTAATGGTCAATTGTGTCCATTGTGTCTTTTATTTGCTCTCACGAATTGTGTATTTTATCTGTCACATCAATTGTGTTTTTAGTCTAATTTCCATTGTGTTTTACTTCGATACTCGTTGTGTTTTATGTTATATCCATTGTGTATTTTATCTGTTGTCATCGATTTTGTTTTTGATCTACTTTCCATTGTGTTTTTAGTTTGATACTCATTTACGTTATGTCCATTGTGTATTTTATCTGTTGTTATCGATTGTGTTTTTTTGTCTACTTTCCATTTTGTTTTTAATTTGATACTCATTGTGTTTACGTTATGTCCATTGTGTAATACGCAACTGAGTTTTCTTATTGTGTTTTACGTTATGTCCATTGTGTAATACGCAACTGGATTTCGAATTTTTTTCTATATATAACAATATGGTACTCATATTAAAGATAAAAAAACCCGCTCGATTTTATGGTATAATTTTTTTAAAACAAATGACGTATAAAAAAGTTATGGACGTTTAAAAAATATGAGAAAATAGCATGTGACTTGCATTTGCATAATCTTTTTATTCTCTTTGACAAAATTAACCTTCCCATTTGATTTCTTTTGGGACACTTGTCATTCTATGATAGCTTCTTACACTTCTTATTTTTATACTAGTTTGTACAATAAATCAACCACGTGAGAAGAATGGATGCCTTTTCATAATCCTTTCTGATTTTATTTTATGCATTTTATCCATATATCTTTTTTTTTTGAACGGCTAATTTCTTTAATCACTTGTCGTTTATAGGACTTGAACCCAAGACCTTCCCCTTCCAAACTTATGTATAATATAGTTGTAAAATTTGATAACGACATGTTGTATATGCACAAATTTGAATAAAGTCCATATTTAACACAATGCTTGGACATATATATTTGGATTAAGAGAAAACCGCCTTGAATTGTGAGAGTTTAGTGAAATCAGACTTGCATGCGAGTTTTAATTTGAATATTTAAATGTCGACTACTAATTAAAGAGGTTGTTGTAGACATTCAAAATTATAGTTTAAAAAACTTCCGTCCTACTTTTTTAAACGTACACTTTATTACCCCACTGAGTTATGAGAACTTAGAGAACCCCTACATTTCATGCGAGTTTTAATTTGAATATTTAAACGTCGACTACTAATTAAAGAGGTTATTGTAGACGTTCAAAATTATAGATAAAAAAATTTAGTCCTATTTTTTTAAACGTATACTTTATTTATAGTGTGATTTTATATTAATATTTAATATTTTCTATACTATGATGATATTCATATCTTGTCTCATGATCCATATATCCAAAAATAGTATTTATATCAAAGTATTTATTATATAATTTATATACAGGGTATAATTTAATTACAATTCATTTACCATAACCTCATAACTTATAATTATTTTTAAAAATACTTACAATTTATGAACATTATTTTTTATCTTTTTAGTGTTACTTTTTTAAGTCATATAATAAGATGGATTTTGAATAGCTGAAAATTTAGTTCTTTTTTGTGTTTTACTATTTTATCTAATAAGTCATTTCATTAATAAGGATTATATACAAGTTTATAATTTACATTTTTTCGTCATTCAAACCGTGTAACACATGGGTTTGTAAGCTAGTAAAATATCAATTAAAGATAAATGAATACTTAAAATAATAAGTTAATACTCATCATTAGTCTCGGTTTGGTTTGGTATGATAGCGACACGGTATTCATTTTCGACGAAACTTATATCATAATGTTGAAATAAAAAAAACTTAGTTGTGGAGTTAGATTTCTTTGAAAAATTAACGTACACAAGTTTTTAGAAAAAAAATCAAATCAAATATAAAATATATTATTATAAAAGAAAGTAAAAGAAATACGTAAAAAGCTAAAATCACTATTAATGGGCTATATCAACTCAAATAAAACTAGATATTTAATATATTATATTATAAAAGAAACTAAAACAAATACATAAAAAGCTAATATCACTGTCCATGCGCACTATCAATATCAATTCAAATGTATAATGTATAATAGTAAATACGTAATAATATTTAGATAAGAGATCATGTACAACAGATGAATTTCGTACGAAGTGTGGAGACAAGCATAATCACACATTTATTTTTCTCAATTTAAGAAGGGAAATGTATGACGATATTTTCTTTCTTTAACTAGTTTTCTCCTTGATTTTCAAACGGCTGTAACTTTTTCATACGTTAATATTTAAAAAAAAAATACACCGTATTAACGAGCATTTCATTCTCTTTAATTCGAGCAACCTATCGCTATAATGTTCTTAAAAATAATTTACAGGACTTTGAATACACATTACGTGATTACGTGATTTTGAATACCTGGTGATGTGCTAAAAGTGGTCTAAATGAATTACTTAAATTAAACCCAAAATTAGACACGCTAAGCTTTGAATTTGTTAAAACTAAAACTCTCTAACCTAGAACACACAACCGGCAAGTGTACCGATCAATGTAGTATAACTTATGTATGTCTGAGTATCAAACCACGAGACTCTCTAATTACGTTAACTAGACTCTAAAGACCTGAATGACTGACACTACTAAATTGATTTTATATTTTGAGGGGGGGGGGGGGGGGTTTCTAAAAATCCTAATTTGTAATTAAAATAATTAAATAATTAAAATATAACTAAGACGCAACTTAATCGAGATTTGAGATCAGTGATGACGAATAACTACCAATGTTGGAATCCCAACTGATATCGTATGGTTTCTATCGGATGCTAATGTGTTATGAAACCGGGATCTTTAAGTGCTAAACCCTAAGAGAAACCGAACAGGACCCCCGACCCTTCTCGGGAAGACACCTATGGAACTCTAAAAGGCAGTTAAGACTACTAGTTTATTAGACTCCCCTACGATTATCTAATTACCTAGAAAATGCCCTAATATGTGTAACACCCGTCTAATTAATTAAAGGTTTTTCGTTTAAGTTACGAAAATAAACATTGAAATTATATGTAAATACTATCGAAAATACGGGTGAATTACAACTTTTACAATTTGAAAATAATACAAATTGATATCTACGGAATTGCCGTTTAAAATGACGACGAAAACAACGTGCGGAAGCTTTTATCTCTTGTGTTCGGTTCTTGTACGCTGCTTGATCTTCATCCGGGTACGCTTGACATTCACCTATCATCAAAACCAACCTAAAAGTTAGTTTTGATAGTTAATTAGCAAGTTTTAACAAGAAATATGGGTCAAACGAATAAAATTAAACAATTTGCCAGCTTCTGGCTCTCTCGCGGGGCGCGAGAGTTTTTACGCGGGCCGCGACCCTCCGTCGCGTGTCGCGACACATTTTATTCCCTCCGTCGCGTGGCGCGGGGGATCCACTTTTCCAGCAGGTTTAGATCTGCAACCTGCATTTTTCAGCAATCCAAGTTTTTACGAAAATGTGCATAACTTTCAAACTACACATCCGTTTTACCCGATTCTTTTTCCTACGCGTCCGTAATTTAATTATCCATCTTATGGAGTTAAAATCTGACATCCGGATTAACAAAATTCCAGATTTTTAAGTCTTTGGCTTATTATCCTTTTTACCAAATATTGACCCGTTCATGATTTTATCACACCAACTTGTTTATTTGATCTTTAAACTCATGAAGTTCATTATTTCAATATCTCCTATCATATTACTCTCAAATCACGGGTTTCTTACATAATAAAATCTCGTTTACGCGTAAATGCTTATTTTGACCCATTAAGAGTATTTAAGCACTTTTAGGCTCAAAATCGCTTTCATTCTATTCTAGCATTGTAACCTATATTTCTTATCTAGAATTCTTCCATCACAACTAATTGTGTGTTGGATTTAAAGTAGATATTTATGTGTTCCGAAATTATACCCCTTGGAATATCATTTTACGGCAAAGACTCATATGGAGTCTTTCGGCCCAAGAATTACATCTTTCACTACTCATACTCGTTCTAAACTTTTGTTTAATCATAAGACTCGTTTCCAAACAACCTCTAAGGGTAGTTTGTTCAATTTAGCCTACAAGGGCGTTTTGGTCGATTTTGGTCCTTCTTTTACAATGAAGGACTCTCACCAAAAATTCGACCAAAATAGCACTTTTAACTACAACATAAATATGCGTACCTGGCTCGGATCAACAAATAGACCCGATTTATACCTCGCATTTATTGTCACATTTTCTATGGCGACGGGAGTATCCGAATCGCTAATCGCTCCTGTTAACACAAGGCTTGACAACCACATTAGTCGATATAGTCAAATGGTGTTATCACGCCATTTGACCCATTTGGCCTATATGACCAAGCATCTTCATAAGTAGCAAAACATGGTTAATAATTACCAATTTGCCCATCCGACCCATTTCGGATTTCTGCCACTAGACCCCTTTTTAACTACAATTTACTTAGTCGGTACTTGACTAAATTTCCATCACTACTTATTTTCTCGTTATTAGTTGCACTTTAAAGTGATCTTAACGAAAACTCATTTGTTATTAGTCATTACATGACTAAAATTACCATTTCGCCTCTTTTCACCATAACACATGGTTTGTATCATTTAAGTTTGTTCCGACTCATGTTAATAGTGTCGGAACCCTTAATTCGGATATTACACTAATCGGAATTGTAGTTTACAAAATAATGCATATTCTACAAAAAGGATGTAAGCGTCGCTTACCTTGCATCCGGTTATGCTCTTTTTCGCGTACACGAACCGTTTGACCCGTTCCTTGCCCAAGTCTTCATCTAGCTTGTCAAGAGTCAAACTATCATCATGATTCGTAAGACGGTTAGATTAGTCATCAATATTATGACTATTTCATCTTACGGATTCTATGTCGAAACTACTATTCGACTTCATCATTAGCTAACTTAACTTATCAAAGTCAACTACTTTCAATCACATGGTTTACACAACTAAGTTTAAATCAACCTAGTATTTAGAACCCTTTTCATAAGCTTTAACGCATAATTCTTTATAATAATCAAATCTGCGTTTTTACCCAACTTCTAGCATTTTAATCCTCACTTAGGCGTTTCATTAAACACCTAGCGGGTCAGATTTTTATATCATAAAAACCAAGTTTATGACTTGTAATTATCATCTAAATTAACTTCGATTAGACAATTCTACACAAGTCTTAACATCCATATTTCTGAAATTTACTCTTAAATTCAGATTATGCTAGAGCAAGATCATAAATTCTAGGGTTTATCAAGTTTTCTTCAAGTTCATTAATCACCTACAATGGTGATTATGAACTCTATAATTAACATGAAATCTTTTAACAAGATTTCACCTAGGGTTCATCCCTAGACACCATATCCCTTCTAATTTCCTTCATGCATGACGAAATCAAGCTCAATTTCAGTTTTTCATAATTAATCTAGAACTTGAGATGAATCAAAATACTAGAATTTTGCATACCTTATGATCCCTTCAGTGAGGTGATCACGAATTTGTGCTTGAAATTCGATTTAGACTGGATTAGAGGCTCCAATTTGTGAGTTTTGTGAGAATCTTAGGGTTTGAAGAAACCCAGGTCGCCCCCTGGTTCTTTGTACGATCAGACATCCCCAAATGGGGTGTTTGGTTTTTGTTTTAATTAAAATTAGCAACTTAAGTTTCAATTTTAACATCTTTGGCCCCTCCATTTTCCTTAGTCCATAACTTAAGTGTTTTAACCCACTCATAAGTCACTATCTAACTAGGTTAGAATTATTCCTAGTTAGCTTAGTAGGTTCGGGAAATCGTAACCCGTTTTACTTTAAGTCCCGTTAAATCGGGCCTTTTATCCATCCTATTTTTTTTTTCTTGAAAGCTCTTATTCACTTTAAATAATTATTAGGATTATTTAATTTATTCCTAATATTTGCCGGTTTACTTTTACCACTAATGGTACTTTCCCCGTCTTTAGTGTTAACGAGGTTTAATTACCAAACCCGATTTCGGGGTGTTACATATGACTAACTATCCCACGGTTGAATATCTAAGGCAACTAAGGAATCTGATTTAACTCGGTAAGCAAATAATGAAAGGTAAACTAAGGTGATATTCTTATGAATTACCAAACCCTAGCAATCTAACAATAAAGACGGACCGAAAATCTCTCACCTTACAGATATAAAGATTGGTAGAATATTAAATCCTACTAAAAACCTTAATCAAAGTTCCTACAGAAATCGTGCACAATTAACCGTAAACTAGTCACTAACACAAAGTCCATGACCTAACTAGAATTCATACATGGAATACATCCACAAAAACACAAGTGAAACATGTAATCGGATTTAAATAAGATTAAGTACGCATAAACATTAAATCAAGATTCCAAAGTTCATTACTTTTTAAGATAAAACCATAAATCACATTAACAAACGATAAAAACCATACTTAAATCAAAAGTTCATCATAACCTAGGTAGTCTAATAAATTTAGCCAAGAATCATGGTTTTAAAAATAATAAAACAACGTTTAAAACAAGAATTCATTGAATTAAAAACAAGAAACCAGAAACTAAAAGAAATCGAGTAGCAAAACCCGTTAATCCCTTGACTTCCAAACTTCTTTCTTCAATGATTCTTGCATTTATTCCTTGCTAAAGATGGCTTCTCAATCATCCAGGATGATGGGTATTGCGTCTGATGTTGATTCTGATCGCGTATGTGTGACAGCTGTCAAAATTTCAGGTATCCATACAACTATTAGTGCTTAATGATTGTGCTGAATTACAATTAACTGCTTACTGATTATTGTCATATACATACATGTGCATCACATATTGCAAATGACATACCATTATTGCATGAAAGCTTATTTAACTCAAATGGTGCACGAAACACAGTTAGCACAATTATCAGATAAATCAGAAATATGCTGACAGGAGTTCAGCATATAGGCAGACAGTGTATTGAGACACAGAATGAGCCAGAAACTAAGTACTACACTAGTATAGTGTGTAGGAAAGTAAGGATCATAAAACTGCCCTCCTAGTGATAGTTTAAGTGCCGAAAAGTGCCTAAAACTCACATAAAGTGTTGAATTCAGCAAAAATCAGCATAAATCAGCATTTAAACAATCTAATATTATGCAGAAATATGGTTAAATGGTCCTGAATGCTTTCCTAAGTGTCGGGAATCAAAAGTGTCACAAAAGGGTATATAAAGCACACTAAACTGCAAAGTTTAGCACCTTAACAAACCGGTAACCAACCGAACAACCGGACACTACCCGAAACACCAAATTTACACTAGAAGCACTGTTTTAACATTACCATGCTAGTTATGGTCCCCGAACAACATAACACACTGTAAAAATATCAACTAACTAAACATCGAACTTATACTTGAATTTCAACTAGTAAATAACTAGTTTAGTTTAAACCTATGTCTAGACCCCCCCATATCTACGGCCCCAACATGGCCCCCACATATTGATTTGTTTAAATATTTTAATGGATCTTGTTTATGCTTTGTCACACCCCGAATTCCACGTGTCACCGATGGGCCCGGTGGGGAGTATCGTGACGTGGTTGGCAACATAATAGTCAAACAACACAATATTTAAATGCACAGCGGAAGCAATTGAAAGATATATTTCAACCGAATAAAATATTGTAATATCATGTATCACAAACAGTTGAAAGTTTATCCACAGACGGATCGAAATAAATAGGAAACAGTAGTTCAACAGACTTTAGGCATCTTAAGCTTGCGAGACTCTTTTGATGCTAAGGAGATATCCAGCCAATTACGAGTAGTACCTGCACTTAATCTTTTTGGGAAAATACGTCAGTTTACACTGGTAAATACAATCAACTGACTCATTTTAAAAATGATTAAAAATTGATTTGGATGCACATGGCACAAACATTTTATAACTTGGGATAATTATTTAAATATATAAACTTGTAAAAGAATTACATGTTCCTTAAGCGTTCAGTAGCCCGGATCGTGCTGGGTTAAAGATCAATAGACACACAACATTATTTATTTATGCACTGACGGGTGTACGCCTACACCCCGCGCTTAAGTCGTGGCCATTTTGTAAAATGATGCCAAGGATATCCGGGACATGGTCATTAACCCCCCAAAGGCTTTAAGTAAACAAAACAATTTAAACGGGCCGATCAAATATCAATTAACCACCATATGATGGAAGATTTAATGCCCGACCAAGCGGTATTTTATATACCGTACCCCAAGCCCGTATAGGGAAAATAAGTTAAAAGTATTTATCTGAGTAAAGTAATATTCACAATAAGCAAATGCAAGTAGCTTTTACAGGTCCTCCTATTCTGGAACGAAGGTTTATAATAACCTATTAGAATCCTAACGGGTCTTTAGTTAAGCTTAAGCTTAGACCGGTTAGTTTTAAAGATTCGGTTCGTACGCACGATTAAGCGAAGACCGAAATAGAATGTGATTTAGACCCGACAAGTTTGAAGACTTGCTTAATATGGGTATTTCATACACATTCTGGATTTTGAGATAAAACCGATAAGGTTTGACCCGTTTCGGCTAAGTTATGCAAACTAGTTACATAAACCGAACCGAACGCGTAATAAGCGTAACGGGTAAGCGTAAGAGCCATATACAGGTTTCCTAAGTTAATATGCCTCAAATATGTTGTGACATCAGTAAGATATCTTTTATTATGCCCGAAACGAATTTAAACACAAACTATGCCCCGTAGGGGTAGTTTGGTCATTTAACAGGTTATAAAAGAGTTTAAGTATTAACCTGAGTTGCAGGTCTGATATTATCAGAAAAAATACTTAGTTTACTAAGTTATAACAATATGGTATTGCATATATGTGAAATTTATCAATTATAACCAAACTATGCTCTGTAGGGGCATTTTGGTAATTTCACATAAGCCGAAAAGCTCAAAACTGAAGTCCGAGTTAAACAACTTTTGATTACTGTTAAAATATTATAATTTACCTAAAATATCAGTAGGTATCAACCCTTGTATGTTTAAAATAGTTTTAGTACATACTATGCGTTAAAAACGCTTAATAAGGCGATTAGAAGCCGTTTCCGGGTTCTATATGGAAAACTGATATTTTTATTATTCCAGAAGGCTTAAAATAATTTATTTACCATATGTAATCAGTAGCAAAAGGTTTGGAGTTAAATAGATATGTGAAACTCATTTTATAGCCTGTAAGGGCAAAACCGACAATTACCGGATTAAGCCTATGACTATAAGTTATGCTCAGCCTAAAATTAATTAAAAATCTTCAAAAATCCCAAAATAATATATTACATCAGTGGGTAAAGAGTTTGATATCAAAAAGTGTGTTTAAATAGGCTATACGCTAATTATGTCGTTTAATCGCTAAAGAAGCTTTCTAATTACGCTAATGAGCATAACTCTCAATCTACACCTCAAACTGATGTCAAATTTTGGGTGCAAGTTTATATATCAGTAACTAAGGTTTCTACTCTTTTACATTTGCAAAAATCACGTTTTATGGTGAAAAGGGCATAATGGTCAACATATGAGCAATTAACGGAATCATGCATATTAATTGGATAACTAATGAACCAAGGTGTATAATCACAGAGGGTTATACTAGCATGTAACCTAGTCCAATTAAATCTCTAAGGAATTTCTAAAACATACCAAAACGGGTCAGAATTGAAGTCAAAGCAAAAGTCAAAGTTTTGAAACTTTCGGTTCCGAACCGGGTCTAAACATAAAATTGTCGGGTTGAACATGTTTAGACATGTTCTTACATTAATTACCAAGTTATATTAATGATCAAACAGGTTGTATGGGTCCTACATTGCTAATTATGCATAAATTGGAAATTAAGCATTCTGTTGACTTTTTAATAACAAGTTTGACCCGACATTTGACCTAGTTAGAGTGGGAATCAGAGGGTGCCCTTTTAAGGGTTTAATGCCCACATAATTACCAACTTATAACTACTTTCAATTTGACTAATCACTGGACCATTAGTGATTTATCGCTAAGTCAACCGTTAATTACGACGGTTTGACTTTTAAGCTAAAACTAAGCAAAAACTTAACTAAGAAAGGTTAAGCATACTTACCGAAGTCCTATGCACGATTAGTGATCACTTGAGTCTGCTTTGGACCTCCAGAAATGATCAGAAATGCTGAAGGAAGGTGTGAAGAAATGGTTGAAACCTTGTGGCCTTTTATAGTGCTCAAGAACTCATGGATTGTTGACACACAAGCCTAACAATGGCCATGGATCACTTCCAGATGTCCCTAAGTGTCTAGGGGTTGCTTAGGGGTCGTGCAAGATGTGGAAAATCGGATTAAAGTCGGTTACAAGGGCTATGGCATACAAGAACCCAACAAATTCGGAGCAGAAGGCCCCTCGCGGCACGCGTAGCCCCCCCCCCCCCCCCCCAGGGCCTTCGCGTGGCGCGACGCCCCTTCTGATCAAATCTCAAATTTTTGATTTTTATGTTTTGGTCCTTGGCTCTTGGGAACTTTGTTACGACTTTATTTCTTGCACTTTGAACCCTCCAAATTGACTTATAAGGGCTTTAAGACATATACCCACTTTGTTAAGTCCTCGGTTAACTTTATTGTTACCCGAAAAGTCATAACTTTCAACGTTGACGCTTTAACCCCTTGTATACGAATTTGATCATAACTTTCTCATACGATAACGAAACTTTATGAAATTTATATCGTGCATTCTAGTGAGCATAATTAACCGTTACAAAGCTTCGGGTTTGTCAAAAGGTCACTCAGAGGTATAACTTAAACATGTTGACACATTTAACCCCTGTAGTTCGTAATCTCTCACTTTCTTTCATATTTAGCTTCGTATGATCCATGATTTATTCGTTTGAAGGTATGAGTATCATGTAGGGTTAATATACAATATATTTATTCACTGTTGACATTTAGAACTTGTATATTCACATACTTTCCATGATTGTCAACTTTTATCCTTCTATAACATTCTTTCACACGTTCAAACATATGACACGTGTCAACACATTAGAGGACGTGAATTTTCGATGTGTTACATGCTTTATATGACATGTTATACAAGAGTTAAACACTAAAATTGGATATAAGTATAACACATAAGGATCATAGTCTCATTTCTACACACACTAAAACACACACAACTCCTCCCTCCTCCCCTTGTGCTCTCGTCCGACCTCACCACCATCACCATCACCGTCATTCATCCATCTTACAACCATTCCAAGTATATACAAAGGTGTTAGAGTTTACACAAAGGAGCTAGGAGCTTTCGGAAGATCAAGGACCTTGTTCATTTGCTTTTATCCACTTGTTTTCTTCTCTTGATCATCCCTAGCCTTGTGCTAGTGGTAAGAACTGATGTGTTAAAAATGCAACATATAAATTTCATCAAATGAGGCATAAAACTAACCCTTTTTAGTACTAATGTTGGAAAAAGTGTGCTTTTGTCTTCCTTTTGTATTTTCAGGATTAAATGAGCTCAAATTAACAAAAGAAGCAAAAAGACATCAAAATCTAACATAAATACAAGAAAAGGAACAAGACGTGACATGCCCGACCCCACGATAGCATCTTCCCAAGCAAAACAAGAGATCAGAAGACTGAACACGCCCCGTGCTCAGCCAGCACGGGGGCGTGCCCAAGTGTCAGCAGAAAAGACAAAGTGGTAGAAGCTTCTATTGCCCACCACGGGCCGTGCTCAGCGGACACGGGGCCGTGGTCAACTATAAGATTCGCACAATCCAGCAAATCTGCATAGTACAGAGATTCTTCTGCACCACGGGGTCGTGCTCAGCGGACACGGGGGCGTGGTCAACTAATAAGACAAAGCTGCATTAAATGAAGAAAGAGAAGGATGTGGACACGGGGCCGTGCCCACTGGACACGGGGCCGTGCCCAAGCTTCTGTTCAGCCTATAAATAGAAGTGCTTGGCTCAAGCTCAAACCATCCCTTGGCACACCACCTCTCTCACACTTCACCCACCACCCACCACCACCATAACACCATCATCCACCACCATCATCCATTGTCCATCGTAGAGTGTGTGAGTCGTCTCGGGATCCAAGATTGATCGTAAGAGTGCTTGACAATCAAGGCCATGTTTGCCTAAGTCTCTTACATCACTTGGTGAAGACAAAGTGTCTAGTATAATACTTTTTATTTCTAATCTTTTGCACTTTTTACTTGGTTTTGTATTAATGACTTTAATAACTAGTTGCTTATGTTGAAGGTGATCTTTCTTTATCGTTTGTCCGTGGTGTCTTGGCATTATTTTACTGTCTATATAAAATAAAAGATTTTTACCATTCATATCTCCACGGTCTATATGGAGGTATGTTGGCTACCTGGTTGGGGGTTAAGGGAACGGTTTGGTAAAGGTCTTGCCATTGTTCAGCGTTTAGAGGTCCTGCAATGGACATGGGTCAAATTTAGTAGGACCTCCTTCAATACTTAACGGTATTGGATGGCGGGGGTCCAAACTCTTTGATCCCCTCATAAGTTAACTACTATTAATACTATAACCCGGCTATTTAGGACTGTATCCCTGCTGACTCAGACTACTTAGTCGAGGGTAACGTCACCTCCAAAAGAGGGGCCTACCATAATTTGCATTAATAACTTAATTAATTATCTTCCAATAATCCACCCTTTTAGGATTGTATCCTTGCTGACTCAAACTACTGGGGTGAGGGTAACGTCACCTTCAAAAGAGGGGCCTACTACAATAACTAAGATAATCTCTTAAAATAGTGCAAAAGTGCGGAAATAATAAAAGGTTACACTGGATACGAGTCGGAACCAAGTGATTCATCTTGTTTATCTGTTTTTTATTTATTTTATTTTCAACATTTTTAGTTAGTTTTTATTTTTCTTAGTTTAAAACATTTTTCTAAACTTTTTATTTTGATTAGACGTTGAGGATAAACCGGTACTAAAAGCTCTTGTGTCCTTGGACGACCTCGGTATCTTACCAACACTATACTACGCTCACGATGGGTGCACTTGCCCATATGTGTGTCTAGTGTTAGTAAATATCGTGTTTTATAAATTTAAAACTTGGCTAAAAATAAGTGTTAAAGGGGCTTAAAATATACACCTAATATATATAACACTTCACACGCATCAAGTTTTTGGCGCCGTTGCCGGGGACACAAGGATTTTAAGAAAGTTAGGAATCAACGGCCTAATCGTTTTTCTTATTTTTCATTTTTTTTTAGGATTTTTTTTTTTTTTTTAGTTTTTCAGCTTCTGCAGAGCTCAGCACGGGCCGTGCCTGGTCGGACACGGGCCGTGCCCAGCATCATCACTGGCAGTTTTTATTTTCTGAGTTACAGAGAGCTGAACACGGGGCCGTGTCGGTGCAACACGGGGCCGTGTCCAACTCCCAGTAACAGGGATCCAGAAAACAATCACTGTATCTCTGACCACGGGCCGTGTTCACTGAGCACGGGGCCGTGGTGAACATTCTGACCAACGTTCTTTTCTGTTTTTATTGCAGGACTTGGAACCCAGGCGCCACATTTGAACCTCCTACGTAGTGCATGAGCTCCAGTTCTAGTAGAGACATAAAAGAACCTCTAGAAGAACCCGAACGCTTTCTCAGAAAAAGACTTAAAGCTAAAAATCAAGAGAAAGTTTCGGGGGACCCACTTCCAATGGCGGACCAACGTACCCTCATGGATTACCTACGGCCCACCGTAGGCAATCTCGGCGCCGCTATCAATGCACCGAATGTCGAAGCCAACAACTTCGAACTTCGGCCGCATTTGATACAAATGCTCCAAAACTCCGCAACCTTCCATGGGCTTGCGGACGAGGATCCCCATCTACATATTACTAATTTCTTGGAAATATGTGATACTTTTCGGATCAATGGAGCATCAAACGACGCCATTCGCCTTAGGATGTTTCCATTTTCACTAAAAGACCGAGCTAAGGCTTGGCTTAACACCCTCCCAGTTGGCTCGGTAAACACCTGGGATGAACTAGCCCAAAAGTTTCTATATAAGTATTTCCCTCCTGCTAAAACGGCTAAACTAATGACTGAAATTAATACATACTCACAAGAGGATGGGGAATCCTTATATGAAACTTGGGAAAGGTTCAAGGAGCTTCTAAGAAAGTGTCCTCATCATGGTCTAGCGGTGTGGCAACAAGTATCCACTTTCTACAATGGGTTGTTGCCACACACAAGACAAACACTTGATTCAAGCTCCGGGGGACTTTTAGGTAATCGTCGCCCAAATGAAATATATAATCAAATTGAGGAAATTTCTCAAGCCAATTTTCAATGGCACACTCCCCGAGGTAATAAATCTATTGCCCCGGGCGCCCATAAGGTTGATGAAAGCACCTCTTTACAAGCCCAAATCGAGGCCCTCTCCTCGAAAATCAAAAAGCTAGAAATGACAAAAGCGGCCTCGGTTATGGCTTGTGAAGTGTGTGGTGGGTCACATGAAAATTGGAGTTGTATGAAAGAATTAGATGAACAAGCAGAAACGGTAAACTACATTGATAATAGACCTAGGCCGTCGGGTCCTCCAACGGGTACCTACAACCAAGGATGGCGTAACCACCCAAATCTTGGTTGGAGAGATCCCGGCAATAGTAGTAACCAACAAAACCAACGAACTAATTTTCAACAACCACAAAATTTCTCTCAACAACAAGGTGGAAGAGAAAGGCTTGAAGATACCGTATCTCGCCTCATTTCCGACACCGAAAAGAAAAACTCGGATCGATTTCAACAATTGGAATCGAATTTTAGAAATCAACAAGCTAGCATTCAAAACGTTGAAAAACAATTAAATCAACTAGCTCAAAATTTCTCCGAGAGACCACAAGGCGCGTTAACAAGTAATACCGAAACCAACCCAAAGGCACAAGTACACCTCATCACATTGAGAAACCGAACCGTGGGTCCCGAGGATGCCCCATTACCACCAGTTGAAGGAAGTCAACGCCAAAGCACGACTTCACCTACACCTCAACCGGAAAAGGCTTCTTCACCAAATCAAGAGCCCACCAAGACTCCTCCAATTCCGTACCCCGGTAGGTTAAATCGTCAAAAGACCGATGAGCAATACGCAAAGTTCGAAAGTTTACTAAAACAATTGCATGTCAATATTCCTTTTATTGAGGTCCTAACCCAAATGCCTAAATATGCAAAATTCTTGAGGGATTTCCTCACTCACAAAAGGAAAATTGAATCATTGCAATTAGTTAACCTAGGCGAAGAATGCTCCGCTTTAGTACTCAACAAACTTCCACAGAAGAAAATCGATCCCGGGAGCTTCACAATTCCATGCTCGATTGGGAAGTCCCCCGTTCGTAATGCATTAGCCGATCTTGGGGCTAGCATTAACCTCATGCCCACGTCAATGTTCAAACGACTCGGCCTAGGAACAACAAGCCCTACAAAGATGAGCATACAACTCGCCGACAGGTCCGTCAAATTTCCGCAAGGTGTCGCTGAAAATCTACTGGTCAAGGTTGACAACTTCGTTTTTCCAACCGACTTTGTCATCCTAGACATGGAAGAAGACACCGATGTCCCTCTCATCCTCGGGAGGCCATTTTTAGCCACCGCCCAAGCATTGGTGGATATGAATGACGGAACGTTAACATTGAAATTTGGGGATGATGAAGTGAAGTTTGAATGTGGAAAGAAAGTAGAGGAAGAAGACCCGGTCAAATACATGAAGGTCATAGACTCAAGCTTGGATGACGCTCTCTGACGGTGTAACATGGGACGCAATACGTCCCACTTGGGTAACATGTGACCAGGCTTTGGGTCTAGCCAAGGACCCTTATAAACGTGGCGCACCACGGAGGCATTCCGCGGAACTATCCTTAGTTTAGATTAGATTAATTTTCTTGTTTTCTAGTTAGTTTTAATTTTCAGGAATAAAACACACTTGAGATGGCAAAGGATGCAAGGGAAACTTGAACCAGCACTCCATACATGAAAACAGAACCGTCCAACAAATTTCTTCGTTTACAGTAAGCTCGGCACGTGTCCACCCAACACGGCCCCGTGCTGCACAGTCTGCAGAAAAAGACCCAGTTCAGGTAACTGGACACGGGCCGTGTTCACCCAACACGCCCCCGTGTCCAGGCTTCTGTTTCTCTTGTTTTAATTTTGTTACTGGCATTTGAACACGGGGCCGTGCCCGGGTAACACGGGGCCGTGTTCAGCGCCCAGTAACACAAAGATTTTTGCTTTTTCACACCTTTTACACATTCAATCAACCTAAAAACTTATTTTTGAGACACATTGAGGACAATGTGTAATTTAAGTGTGGGGGGGATGCTAAAACCTTGAATCTTACAAGTCCTAAATACAAGCCTTATACAAAACTCTATTGGAATCGCTAATCACCCCAAAATTTTTTCAAAAATTTTCATTTTTTCTCTTGTCTAGGTTTAACTCGGGAATTTCAAAGTTCTAAAAAGGTTATATTTTTACGAATTTACAACCGATGGCGTCGTGATAAAAAGAACCAACATAAGAAAATTATAAAAAGGCATGACAAACTTAGTTAAAATTTGATTATATATACTTGATCACATAAAAACCCATTCCCACAAAAGTGAGTTTTGAGCCTTTATGGAGCATACAATTACATATCATTTGACTAAATGCTCATTTTCGTTTCTTGTGTGAATAGCCGCTTGGTTCTTACGACTCTAGAACTTGCCATGACGATACATTCCCGGTCCTTACCAACTTAAACCCGAGTAAGTAAATGATGGAGGCATTAGGACTAACCCTTTTTATTTCTACACCATTATTTTTCTTTTTTTTACCACCTACCCAAAATCCCCCTAGTTAGCCCCTTTGAGCCTAAACCTTTTCATTTCATAACCCAAAACCAAACACCCTTTTTACCCACCAAAACCTTTTTCATTTTTTTACCCCTTTGTTTTAGTAACAAGTTCGATTTTTCGTATGACTTTTCAAAAAAATATATATATACATATAATAATAATTTTTGTTGATGATGAAGCAAAAGAGAATAAACAAACAAAGTTCATCAAAAATAACTTTGTTTGAATAAATAGCTTCATCAAAATAAAAGTTACAAAAATAGAAAGTCTTACGAAAACCGACACTTGTTACGCTTTTCGCCTTTTTCTACTAACCACTAACCACTCACCCAACCACCTACCTTTAACCCAAGCCTAACCCTTCACCCACAAAGTCCTCTTGATATTTACAAAGGTATATAAGTTAAAAAGGAGGAGGATTGATTGCTTGGCAAGCTTATGGTAGGAGTAAGTTCCATGCCGCTCTCGAGTGATCCACAAAAAATACATTTTCGGCCGAGTGTTGAGTGATCCCCGTGAGGTATGTGAACTTGTATATAAATAGAATTTTAAAGAGGCATGTTATGCCCTAATAAGTAATTTATCTTATGAAAAGTTTTAAATAAATCATGACGAATAGGATTGTAAATAAATAAAAATAAAACTAAATAAAGAATCTTGGAAATCCCGACACTCTACGACAAGCCCAAAAACCTTCTTCTCTACCCATTCCATTTGGGAGTGTAATAGCCACATATTAAAGAGTTTTGCTTGAGGACAAGCAAAGATTCAAGTGTGGGGGTATTTGATGTGTTAAAAATGCAACATATAAATTTCATCAAATGAGGCATAAAACTAACCCTTTTTAGTACTAATGTTGGAAAAAGTGTGCTTTTGTCTTCCTTTTGTATTTTCAGGATTAAATGAGCTCAAATTAACAAAAGAAGCAAAAAGACATCAAAATCTAACATAAATACAAGAAAAAGAACAAGACGTGACATGCCCGACCCCACGATAGCATCTTCCCAAGCAAAACAAGAGATCAGAAGACTGAACACGCCCCGTGCTCAGCCAGCACGGGGGCGTGCCCAAGTGTCACCAGAAAAGACAAAGTGGTAGAAGCTTCTATTGCCCACCACGGGCCGTGCTCAGCGGACACGGGGCCGTGGTCAACTATAAGATTCGCACAATCCAGCAAATCTGCATAGTACAAAGATTCTTCTGCACCACGGGGTCGTGCTCAGCGGACACGGGGGCGTGGTCAACTAATAAGACAAAGCTGCATTAAATGAAGAAAGAGAAGGATGTGGACACGGGGCCGTGCCCGAGCTTCTGTTCAGCCTATAAATAGAAGTGCTTGGCTCAAGCTCAAACCATCACTTGGCACACCACCTCTCTCACACTTCACCCACCACCCACCACCACCATAACACCATCATCCACCACCATCATCCATTGTCCATCGTAGAGTGTGTGAGTCGTCTCGGGATCCAAGATTGATCGTAAGAGTGCTTGACAATCAAGGCCATGTTTGCCTAAGTCTCTTACATCACTTGGTGAAGACAAAGTGTCTAGTATAATACTTTTTATTTCTAATCTTTTGCACTTTTTACTTGGTTTTGTATTAATGACTTTAATAACTAGTTGCTTATATTGAAGGTGATCTTTCTTTATCGTTTGTCCGTGGTGTCTTGGCATTATTTTACTGTCTATATAAAATAAAAGATTTTCACCATTCATATCTCCACGGTCTATATGGAGGTATGTTGGCTACCTGGTCGGGGGTTAAGGGAACGGTTTGGTAAAGGTCTTGCCATTGTTCAGCGTTTAGAGGTCCTGCAATGGACCTGGGTCAAATTTAGTAGGACCTCCTTCAATACTTAACGGTATTGGATGGCGGGGGTCCAAACTCTTTGATCCCCTCATAAGTTAACTACTATTAATACTATAACCCGGCTATTTAGGACTGTATCCCTACTGACTCAGACTACTTAGTCGAGGGTAACGTCACCTCCAAAAGAGGGGCCTACCATAATTTGCATTAATAACTTAATTAATTATCTTCCAATAATCCATCCTTTTAGGATTGTATCCTTGCTGACTCAAACTACTGGGGTGAGGGTAACGTCACCTTCAAAAGAGGGGCCTACTACAATAACTAAGATAATCTCTTAAAATAGTGCAAAAGTGCGGAAATAATCAAAGGTTACACTAGATACGAGTCGGAACCAAGTGATTCATCTTGTCTATCTGTTTTTTTTTATTTTATTTTCAGCATTTTTAGTTAGTTTTTATTTTTCTTAGTTTAAAACATTTTTCTAAACTTTTTATTTTGATTAGACGTTGAGGATAAACCGGTACTAAAAGCTCTTGTGTCCTTGGACGACGTCGGTATCTTACCAACACTATACTACGCTCACGATGGGTGCACTTGCCCATATGTGTGTCTAGTGTTAGTAAATATCGTGTTTTATAAATTTAAAACTTGGCTAAAAATAAGTGTTAAAGGGGCTTAAAATATACACCTAATATATATAACACTTCACACGCATCAGAACCTTGATCTTGCTATTTTACTTCTATTTTAAGTGGTTAAAAGATGTTACATAATGTTGATCATGAAGAACACTAAGAATCACAAGAAGTAAACTTGAACATAAGCTTAAAATACGAAGAAATCTTGATGAATATGAGTTGTTATGCTTGATGATTGTTGTTCATACATGTATTTGATGTTGATCATCATATGATCTTGCTAGATCATGATTAAAAATATAATCAAGCAATATGAGAGGATGAAGATGTTGTATGATCATAGATCATCCTCATAAGAAACATGAACTTGAAAGGATATGTGGTTTTCTTGAAAAATAATGATCAAAGTAAGTTGTAATACTTGTAGATCTAAAAATTTCATGGATGATTTCTAAAGAAACCAAGTTAAAAATAGAAGTTTTACTAAATCTTGGTTCTTAAACAAATAAATCTCATTTTTGGTGGTTAATAAAGTGTAGAAGTATATGTGTAACAAGAAAAATCCATGAAGAAACATTTTTAGAAAATATGATCATAAGTTGTAAAGATCTATATTCTTTAAAAATGAAGTTTTTAAAGAATCAATCACACTTTAGAAGGTAACAAGACTTAGTAGAAACACTAGTAAGTTACTACAAATTTTTACAAATATTCAAGTTCATGAAGTAGTAGATTATACTTGTTTTTGGCAAAGTTGGTAAGTAAAGGTTGTTTATTGTTGATTGTGGATTGATTGTGTTGATTTTACAAAAGAAAATGATATGCTTGAAAGCATGAAAACCTCCATTTTTAGGGGAAACTATGGCAAAAATTTTCAAAAAATTAAACACTTAGAAAAATATTTCTAAACAAATATTTACAAGTGTATTTTGAACCATAAATTGTTACAAAAACTTTGCCATAATTTTTGTTACAAAAATTATAATTATTGGAGGTTGGTTTTTATAAATAAAAGTGACTAAATATGTATTTAGGAAATATATATTTAGAAGACACCATGTGTGTGATTATTTGTATACTTTGTGTACTAGTTATATTATTTTAGGACATGAAATAATATAACACATCAAAATACCAAGAATTACCATCCAAAATTCCAAGGAATAAATATACAAGTTATACACAAAATATTGGTGAAACCGAACTATGGAATAAGACTTACAAAATATTCCGGAAAATTGATTCACAAGTATATTTTGGGTAAATAATATTTTGGACACCAAGTGAATAAAAATATGATTTTTACAATTATTACAAAGTTATATCATATTTTTGACAAGAGGAAAATATATTATTTTGGATGAATAAAAATATATATATTTTCTTGGAATTATTAGAAGACGTATTATTTTTGGGAGAAAATATACATTTCCTAAACAAACATGAAATACAATATTTTTGGGGTGAAAGATCTATTTTCTCAAATAAATATGAAATATATCATTTTTGCAGAAAAATAAGTTTATATATATTTTCTAAGTTAGACTTGAAAATATATTATTTTTGGAACTTATATGAAAATACAAATATTTTTGCCAAGGGAAAAATTATAAATAATTTTTCTAAGTAATATTTTTAAATATATATTTTGGAAATATATGGACTTTTATTAAGGATATTATTCCAGAAAAGTTAATATAACATTAAGTATAAGGATACTTAATAATTACATGAAGATACGTATTCTCGTACGTACAAATACACACCGGAATACGACCCTAATACATGGCAAAAATATACAAATATAAGAATACGAATACAAATACACCCATCCTTGGGAAGGATATACAAGTATAAATACTTGGGAAGTATTAAGTTTAAATATATTGTTTTAACAATTATTCCAAAATTTAATAAGTATAATTTAAGTTAAAATATTTATTATTTTAACAAATAATTATAACTTGGAATAATATCGAAGACACAAAGAAACGTAACTCAAAGACATTAATACTAAGTCAAGGCACGACCCGCTCGTCTAATAGATCATAGTACGTTGTAGGTAGTCGTGTTTATCCGAAGAAGCTTGAGTTACGGTGATTGAAGACGCAAGACTGTGAGTTCATGCCCCCATTTTCTTTTAAGTGTTTTCGGTTTTATAACTTCGGGGGTGAAGTACATGTTACAAACTGTTTACAAATGTTACTATTTGGTATGGTTAGCTAAGGAAGGGTACTGCTAGATCATGTGAGTGGTGGGTATTATGCTTAAGACCATTAATCCTCGTTGCAGGACTGAGGGACATGAGTGATAGATCTATATGGGTGTAGCGAGCCCCGCCCATGTTGGACCAGGGTTTGGCCCATGGGTTGACTATGTCTTACAGCCGGAAGCCCGGTGCAAAGTCTGCTAGGTTTGAGCCTTCCTGCATCACGTCACACATATCAATGGCCTTGCAAACCATTGGTGATCTGTTTTCCTTGTTGCTTTCATACCAGGATTTTACAAACATACATACATACTTTCAGTGATTACAAAGGTTTATTCATACACACAAACAAACACATGAACTCGCTCAACTTTCGTTGATGTTTTTAAACTACATGTATTTCAAGGAATTAGATGTGGATCTGGCGGGCGTTCGAAAGTTCCAAGTGTGGCTTGAGAATAAAAGATGTCATCCATAGTCTTAGGGTTTGGTTAGTGTATCTTATCCTAGACGAGACACGTCTTCCAAAACCTGGTTTTATTTAATGTCTTTTGTCGAGTCCTTGTGAACTCTTAAACAAGTTGCATGTTTTGTACTCGAATTTGAACTCTATGTTTTAAAACAATGTTGTGGTTATGTTTTTAAAACTTATTTAATGGATGACCATCTTCGGTTTTATCATATAGTTGTAGTTATGATTGAATGCAATGATATTAAGCAAGTCACACATAATCACGCTTCCGCAAAAGTCAGGGTGTGACAGTATGTATGTATATGTATGATTAGGGTTCAAGTATTAATATATACAATGTTTAATTAATTGATTCACATGGCCCAAAACCCCAATTCACGTAAACATGCTGGGCTTTAATCCATTCATGGCCCAAAGTCAAGATTTACGAATATTCGTTGGGCTTATATGCTTAGGCGGCCAGCGAAGGCCCATACTACCATGACCCATGGCGCCATAAAATAATTCAAACGAATCCATCGAGTCCTCGCGACACGCGACATATATCACCAAACCCTTCACGGCCTGCGCCAGGTGTAAAAACATGACTTTTATCATTTTTCTAACTTCTGATCCGTCGTTCACATCCCGGCACTTGGATTTAGCACGTTTAGCTCGTTTAGTTCGTTTTCTTCCTCTTTTCGGCTACTTTAATTCACCAAGTCCTACAAAACGTAAATAAATCAAATATACGAATATTCTAATTAAAACTAAACTAAACCTAACTAAAAACCGAACAAACTGTATACGATAAACGATGTATTTTGCAATACATCAAATATCCCCACAATTATCTCTTTTTCATCCCTGAAAAAGACTTATGCATAACAGAATCAGAATCAGATAAAATATTTAGGCTCAAAAATCTAGATTATTTATTTAACTGAAACTCGTGTTAACCCGATTGCAAATATATGTGTCCACTTAAACCCACAGCCGGTTCCAAGCCCTTATCATTCAATTTAATTTCAAGTTAAGTCAATCTACATAGGGTCTCACACTAGAAGCAGCAGTTTCACCAAATCCCGCCTCAAGCTCATGAAACAAAAGGAACAGTCACTGGACTATTTCCTAACCGTTTTATACAAAAATCAAAAGAATTTAACATCAAATTTTTCTTGTTATTTCTTTTCTTTTCTTTTCTTTTGAGCACTAGACTTCACATACCTAACCCATAGACTGTCTCAACCAGAGTCACCATCCCCGAGAGTGACAACGTAGGCGTCTGTAATTTTTCATTTTTTCCTTTATTAACTTAAGCTAGAGGCAATCTAAATCAGAGTCACCATCCCCAATAAAGATTACATAGGCCTCGTTTTTATTCAATCTAGCTCAACTTATTATATTTTTTCTTTGATAAAAAAATCTAACAATTGGAGCTTATAACAGCATTCCTTACATTATTATTGATGGTTTCGGCTTCCTACTTTTCCTAGATGAGAACCCACTAGCAAACTAACACTTAGTTATATTAATATCAAAGGAACCTAGAAACCGAATCGGGCCTACTCACACATCCAAAGCTAGACACAAGCTTAACTTTTTAACTTATATTAATATTATTTGAAACCCGAACATACCTGATTTTTCTATCATTTTCCGTGTTTATTTTGCAAACTTCTAAAACATGAACATTTTCTGATTTTTTCATTTTTAATTTTTTTTTGTATTTTTTCAAATTTTTATGACTCAAACTAACACTAAATAGACTCAAACGATAGTTTCCCATCCCCACACTTAAACTCTACACTGCCCTCAATGTAGGATGGAAACCGACTCAAAAGACTAAAAATTAATAAGAAATAAAAGACAAAGGGCAAAACTGGAAAGGACTTAGCTGATTAAAATAACGTGTATGCTCCAAAATCTCGTCCAATCCAGCTCGATTGTATAGTATTTTGGTCGCGATCGGCTACAACTCTGACTGGTATACTCGAAAAAATGATTGATATTCGAAAAGCAGCTCCAAAATCACCCGAATGGAGATTGAGCAACGACCCAAGCAGTACCGACTCGACACAAATTGACTTAAAAATAATACTAACTTAGACTCATGGTACAAAATAAACGACTCAGTATATAAATAAACACGTACCGTGAACAGGCCAAAAATACACCAAATATATAAATTTAACAAACTCTACAAAACCTTCCCACACTTGAACTTAATCAGAAGGTTTTTCTTTGATCTGGACCTTATCTAACCCGTCTAATTCCATCCGATCCTCAAAAATAGTTAAAAATTTAATGGTGGAATAATAAAATATTTTAAAATTTTTAAACGGGTCAGACCACCAAAATTTAAACTTACCTGGAAGGAGGGGCGCAGGATAAGGTATGTCCGGGGGGGGGGGGCGACCCCCCGAACTATTCGATGCGTAGTGTTATGAATAGTACTTTCGTATAGGTATATACGTTGCCCCCCTCGGTTTCACGAAAATTGGGGGGGGGGGGGGGGCGTGGCTTCGCCAATGCCTGGAAGAAATCGTATGCGAGGCATGTAGCGAGAGGACTGATCGTGCTTGAACGGCTCCTTCCCCTCCAACGTATATAAACCTTCGGTCCTCTTCTAGTTCTGATATAACAACCCTCGAAAACGCCCTAAATTAACCTGTATGCTTGTAAACAAACCCGTATAACCTTAATTTTATTAAAAATCAAATAAAATATTGATTTTGGGTTCTCGCGGGCCGAGACAGGGGAAAGGGGTGTCGGTCGAGTGGCGCGACCCACGTTTGCTTGCCGGTCACCCATTTTGCCACGTGTCGTGACGTGTGGCGAACCTACGTGCCACCCGGCAACCCTAGCCGTAGCTAGGGTGCCCTCGCGGGGCGCGACAGGCAGGAGTAGGGGCTGTCGCAAGGTGCGGCAGGCCTCGATTTCACCTATAAATTGGGCAGAGATGCAGCATTTCAAATCGTTCATTTCTTGCTTTCTCTCTGTCCATATAGTGCGAAAATAGCAGTTATAATACCCCCTAAAACACGAAGCTCTACCATATTGTAAGTATTTTAACCCCCGATCACTAATTCGTTACCCTACCCGATTGATTTAGGACCCACCAACGCATGTCGAGGCTCTGCCTGACTAAGTCCATTGGGATTCTGTCTCGTATTGTATGGCTAATGTGATTTAGTTATTTTACTAACACGCGTGCATTGTATGTTTTTATTAGAATCTCCATAAAATAATCAAGAAATATTACCAGGAAGCCCGTAGAAAACATAAGTTTAAAAAGTGAGTCCATTCTCTTTTCTCACCGTTTGTGAGTCATTCTCTTTTTCTACCAAACTGTGTTACAAAATCTCAAACGTTTTCAGTTATACTTACAGTGATTAAGTCTTTGTGTTCTACAATTACTGCCGGTATGTGGGGTTTTGTATACACTACTTATCAAGCGTTGCTATTGGACAAAGAGTTAGCCAATAGTAATATAACCACGGTCATTGTAACTGCCAACGTGACAAATACTGAATGAGTAATTGGGTAGATATAAACATTGTAATCGCTCTTAATACTGTAAAGTTATAAAAGCTTATTTTTGTAAACTGGAATGTACTCGCCAGTATTTCTTGCAGATAAAATATTTTTAAAACGCATTTCAGGTAACATGAGGTGAAAGCTATTAGAAGCCAACTATGGAGCACTGAAGGCTTAAAGAAAGTGGCTATAAAGTTACCTAAATAAAAAGTTTATGTTTTCAGCAAATAGGGTTTATCCCTCTAAAGATATTATGAATGAAATATGGGTTTTATCTCATTTGTTTAATATAAAAGTTGATGTTTTGAAACTCTGAAATTTATTTCCTATCTACGATCCTGATGTTTTAATTCCGCTGCCAAATTAATAAACACCGATACCACCGGCTCGTGTTCGTGGCTCCCGCTCCCGGGGTAGGGGTCGGGGGTTGCGACATCTGATCTGTCTTTTCTCTTTCCTTGCCCTCTCCCGTGACTTTGCTGATTTTTCAGTTTCACTTATTACTAACACCACGAGCCGGCTATGGTGTTCTTCCTCTTCCACCACTTTCATAGGATGATCCCCACACTTAGTCTCTTCATCTGGGGTAGGTTCGATCACCTCTGTTGGTTCACCTTCAAGTAGGGGATCAAAATATGCTATATCCCCACCAGGATCCAACTCTCCTACATCTTCATGGACCGGTAAACCATCTAATTCTAACTCTAAAAACTCATCCTCCCCAGACGACTTAATTTCAACCCCTTCATTTTCTTCCTCTGCACCAAACATTAACCCTATTGAATCTTCTAACTCCACTTCCTCTTCAGTCACTTCTAAATTCAGTAATGACCTTTGATAAGCAGCCCACTCTTCTTCATCTATTTCATCATCATAGTCACCCCCGAAATCATATATAGTAACATGTGGTACCGGAGGTGGGACTTCATCGTCCATTTTCGTCTCCGTGACTGGAGTGATCTCTTCATCTGACCAATCCTCATATGACATCTCTTTCCCCAGTTCTGGAAATGTTGGGATTAATTCTCCACTAGAAAGCATGTAACCAAGGTAGTTACCTTCCGCATCATATGTATAACCAGCTGTTGGTTGTTGTTTTGGATCCTCCTCTTCTTCTTCTCCCTCTGGGTCTTCTCCTATCAATCTCTTATATGCAGCCAATTGAGCATCTATCTCTTCATTACTACACAAAAATTAATTATGAACTTACCCGTATTCTCTTCTTGTTCTTCCTATTGAATCGAAGGTGGGATGGAGATGTCCATTATGGTTTCCGGTTCTACCTGTGCTTCTGGGGTGTTCATTATTCTCCTTATTTCTGCTAATTCAATTCTTACCTCCTTTAGCTGACGAAACATCTCTTCTAAAGGTAGTTACCTTCCGTGTCATATGTATAACAATTTGTTGGTTGCTGTTTTGGATTCTCTTCTACCTCTTCTTCTTCTTCCCCCTCTGGGTCTTCTCCCACCAATCTCTTATATGCAACCAATTGAGCATCTATCTCCTCATTACTATACGAAAAATCAATTATGAACTTACCCGTATTCTCTTATCATCTTCCTGCTGAACCGGATGTAGGAAGGAGGCGTCCATTATGGTTTTCAGTTCTACATGTGCTTCTGGGCGCTCATCCTTCTCCTTATTTCTGCTAATTCAATTCTTGCCTCCTTTAGCTGACGAAGCATCTCTTCTAAAGGTATGCTACTTTCCGCTCGATATGGCTGCTGATACGGGTCATCATACTGATATGTGGAATACCCCTATGAATGATATGACTGCGGCTGTACAAAGGGGTTAGTTTAATAATCTGCAGAGGACCCCTCATATTGTGGGCATTTAACAGTAAAATGGGGCCTCCACAGATTTCATACATATTTACAAGACTCAAGAAAAATAAAAGACACAGACCATTAAACGTCTAAGACTTAATATACAAACAATTAGCGCATATGAGATTAAGCAAGTCTAAACAGAGTAATTAATGCAATTACCAAAGAGTCTCCGGCAACGGCGCCAAAAACTTGATGTGCTAAAAGTGGTCTAAACGATTTACCTAAATTAAACCCTAAACTAGACACGCTAAGCTTTAAATTTGTAAAAACTAAGACTTTCTAACCTAGACCACACAACCGGCAAGTGTACCGGTCAATGTAGTATAACTTGTGTAAGTCCGAGTATTGAACCCACGAGACTCTCAATTATGTTAACTAGACTATAAAGACTTGAACGACTGACATGACTAAATTGATTTTATATTTTGAGGAGGGGGGTGGTTTCTAAAAATCCTAATTTGCAATTAAAATAATTAAAATATTAATAAGACGCTACTTAAACAAGATTTGAGATCAGTGATGACGAATAACTACCTAGGTTGGAATTCCAATTGATATCATATGGTTTCTATCAGATGCTAATGTGTTATGAAACCGGGATCTTTAAGTGCTAAACCCTAAGAGAAACTGAACATGACCCCCGACCTTTCTCGGGAAGATACCTATGGAACTATAGAAGGCTATTAAGACTACTGGTTTATTAGACACCCATACAATTATCTAATTAGAAAGGTTCCCTAATATGACTAACTACCTCACGGTTGAAAATATAAGGAAACTAAGGAATCTGATTTTTCTCGGTAAGCAAATAATAAAAGGTAAACTAAGGTGATATTCTTACGAATTACCAAACCCTAGCAATCTAACAATAAAGACGGACCGACAATCTCTCACCTTATGGATATAAATATTGTTAGAATATTAAATCCTATTAAAAACCTTAATCACAGTTCCTAGGAAAATCATGCATAATTAACCGTAAACTAGTCACTAACACACAATCCATGATCTAACTAGCATTCATACATGGAAGACATCTACAAAAACGCAAGTGAAACATGTAATCAAATTTAAACAAGATTAAATACGCATAAACATTAAATCAAGATTCCAAAGTTCATTACTTTTTAAGATAAAACCATAAATCACGTTAGCAAATGATAAAAATCCATACTTAAATCAAAAGTTCGTCATAACCTAGTAATAAATTTAGCCAAGAATCATGGTTTTAAAAACAATAAAACAAAGTTTAAAACAAAAATCCATCAAATTAAAAACAAGAAACTAGAAAAAAAAAGAAACCGAGTTGCAAAACCCGTTAATCCCTTGACTTCCAAGCTTCTCTCTTCAATCCAATGATTCTTGCATTTATTCCTTGCTAAAGATGGCTTCTCAATCGTCCAGAATGATGGGTATTGCGTCTGATGTTGATTCTGGTCGCGTATGTATGTATATGTACGATTAGGGTTCAAGTATTAATATATACAATGTTCAATTAATTGATTCACATGGCCCAAAACCCCAATTCACGTAAACATGTTGGGCTTTAATCCTTTCACGGCCCAAAGTCAAGATTTATGAAATTTCCCTGGGCTTATATGCTTTGGCGGCCCGCGAAGGCCCATGCTCAATATACCGCGGCCCATGGCTCCATAAAATAATTCAAACGAATCCATCGAGTCTTCGCGGCACGCGACATATATCACCAAACCCTCCGCGACCCGTGGCATGTGTAAAAACATGACTTTTATCATTTTCCAACTTTCGATTCCTCGTTCACATCTTGGCAGTTGGATTCAGCATGTTTAGCTCGTTTTCTTCCTCTTTTCCGCTACTTTAATTCACCAAGTCCTACAAAATGTAAATAAATCATATAAACAAGTATTATAATTAAAACTAAACTAAACCTAACTAAAAACCGAACAAACTATACACGATAAATGATGTATTTTGCAATACATCACCTGGTACATGACTACGTGATTTTTGAATAGCCATTACATGATTACACATTCAACATAAATCATTTAGCATTTAATGTAAATTCATTACGTGATTTCACATTCAAGATGGTTTGTTATAACTACTGTTAACACAATTATGTTTATTATGTGATTACACATTCAATAATATGAACTTGATCGTTTATGCTTTATCACGTGGTTAAATCTCTAATATACGACATTATGTTGCTATTATAGGTTGGTTTGGTTAATGTTTTGTATATAATTAATCTTTAATACGTGATTATACCTGAAACATTAGGTATTACATGTTTTGTTTATACGTAATTACGTAATCAATTAGTAGGGTTTCACATAAATACTATAAAGAAATCACGTAATTGGTATTTAAAATCATGAAGTCATGTAATAATACATAGTCAACTATTGTTACGTAATTACATAATCACTTAGTAGGGTTCCACATAAAATACTATAATGAAATCAAGTAATCACGTAATGGGTATTCAAAATCACGTAGTCACTTACTGGGTATTGAAAATCACGTAATCACATACCCGGTTTTCAAAATCCTTCAAAAAGAATTTAAGAAAAAATATAGCAATAAGCTGCTCGAATTAAAGAGACTGAAATGCTCGTTAACACGGTGTAATTTTTATAAAAAAAATATTAACGTATGAAAAAGTTATAGCCGTTTTAAAATCAAGGGGGAAGTGGGTATATGAGTCAAACAATATTTGATTTTTCTATTTTACCATTTTCCCCACGTTATTTGAATTCTATATTTGGCAACCACTTAATCTCAACCACGTTAATTTTGTAAATGAAGGGCCAAACTTCTCTTCTACACTTACCTTTCTCATATTATCTATAATCTATCTATACTTTCTATAAAAGGAGAAATCTGAGTGACATAAGAAAATTTGATGTGTCAGCCAGAGAGGCTGTCCAACAAGGCTTTCTTATGTCATTACTGCATCATAAATCGGAATATATAAATCACTTTAAAATACATTTAATTTCAAAGCACTGTCGTCTATTCAAATGTTAAAGGTCTGGCCCACATTCAAAAGGGCAAACCACTGCCCATCTACAAGAAAGTATAACTTAGCAGATGGTTCCTTTGGCAAATGTATGCCTTAGCAGTTGCTTTGAAATTGCGGGTAATTTCAAATTCAAAATGCATGGGGATATGTAATTTGCAATTAATGCATGCCACTCACTCACTTTTGTCAATCATCTTCTTATATAAACTGATTTATATTCTTATTTCACTCTTCATATTAGAAACCACATTTCTAACCACATTTCTAATGTATCTCTCCCTCAAATCCCTTATTCTCAATACTCGACATTTGTTTATAAAGGATAAGAGAAAACAGAAGCTCTCTCTGACCCACTTTCAGAACAAATTTTGGGGATATGTGGTTTGCCTTGATGATGGTAATGTGATATATATGATTATGTTTGTTTTGGTTTTTGATTTTTACTAAAGTTTTTTTATCTGAGTTATTATGACTAAATTTGTGAATGACCTGAGCAGATGATGATCATGATTGTTCTACGGTTATTTTGCAGCATCATTGTTCCAACATCGTTTAAAGTATGTTTTTTTTTTGCTACTCTAATTTTGAAATTTTGAATTTTTATTTTTGAAGTGATATACTCTAATTCTCGCTTTATATTTCCGTCTAATCACAGTTGTTTGAAATTCGTACAATCATCTGCGGGTTATTTTAGGTTTGTATTAAAGAAGCATAAAGTTAAATTAAACACAAAGAAATATTATTAAATGTACATTTAAAATAATTTAGGCTTATGACTAAATGATGATTACATTTGACTTGGGCAGATGATGATGATGTAGAACCCTCAGTAGTTCCGACTAAACGCAAGAAAGGATCTGCTACTGCTGTAAGATAAGATTTTATTTTACTAGATATTTGTTCTTTCCTACCTTTTTTGTATTAAAAGCATCATAAAGTTTGGTTTAAAGCAGTTATTTTTGAAGCAAGTTGAGGATTAAGTATATGAGGATAGGGCTACTCTTCAACAGCTGAAGAAGTGTTTTCATGTACTGCATCTTGGTCTGTTCACGAGAGACCAGGTTTCCAGAAACCTGATGGTGATGCATTCAGTACTTCCGTGGAGTTCATGGCGATTGTCGAAGATATACATTGAGAAGTTCGGTATTCGATGGAGTTAAAGCTAAAAGCACTAAATTTTTGCTGTTAGATTCCTAAATTTCTTGGTGTTGTTAGATTTTAAAGTTTCGTTGTTCAGTAGTCGATGTAATTGTTGATCTTTTAATCTTCATAATTAAATTTTAATCATATTAATGTTTGTGGAGCATTTTATTTTTACTAATTTTAAGGTGCATAAGTATTATTATGTAATTTTTAATATCATCTGATTATTGCAGATCGGTACTTTTGATGTAGAAGTGAAATTGTCTCTGAGTTTACTTAGATTATATTGATGTTGAATCAATATTTGTTAGTGTATAGATCTGTCAAAGTTAAAGTTTGGCAAAAGAGAACATCTGCTCTAAATCATCATGTGCTGATCTAACTTCTGTTTGAATTGCTACTGTTGGCAATATCTGTTGTTGCCTAACAGATGTTCGCAATATCTTTGTCTGCTGGAGTTGCAGAAGCATTTGTTTACTATGTAGAGTATTGCTGGTCTTTAAATGAATAGATTTTTTATCTGAGTTATGACTAAATGATGATTGCAAATGAAGCAATTTTTTATTTGAATTTTTTTATCTGACTTAAAATACATTTAATTTCAAACCACTGCTCTATATTCAAATGTCAAAGGTCTGGCCCACATTCAAGAGGGCAAACCACTGCCCATCTCCTAGAAAGTATAACTTAGCAGATGTTTCCTTTTGCAAACATATATCTTAGCAGATGTTTTGAAATTGCCGGTAATTTAAATTCAAAATGCCTGGGGACATGTACTTTGCAATTAATGCATGTCACTCACTCACTTCTGTATTATGGTAAAGGCGTCTTATGGTAAATGAAGAGGTTAATTGTAATTATAATAACGTGTTTAATTTTATACTTTTCCCATGGAAACGCACTTTTCAAATGTTTTGCATTAAAAGCCTAACGAATGTCGCGTCATATTCTTTCGTCTGACGATGTATTTAGTCATAACCGCCTTCATTGGGTATATAAAATACATTGGGCAGAGGTTTTCATAATTAGCGTTTTCATCCATCTACTCAATCATCTTCAAAAGTTTTTTGTTTATCAATATCATTACAATTTCTTTGGCTTTTAAAGATGCATTGGTTCACTACAAAATGGAATACATTGGGTTTCAAGTGATTGTTGATGAAATTTTCACAAGGCTCTCTGCAGAAGATATTGGTCGTTTGAAATGTCTTTTCAAGAATTTTTATAGGGAACTGTCAAGTCATGGATTTGAGATGATGCATACTCTCCGAAGTGGAGATTCAGTAGAAAAGAAACTACTCTCCTTTAAAGACACGTCAATTGTCATTGACGACGTAGTTGCTGGTACTTTGGATGTTGTTAGAAGCAAAACGTTAAGTTTTCCTAACAATGTCCACCCTACCTTCTTATGTATTATATCGTCATTTAATGGATTATTGTTAGTTTGCTATGAAGGGATTTGATGTGAGTTGATTCTTTGGAATCCAACTACCAGGCGCTATAAGGTTTTGTCTAACAACTACTTAAATTACAATCATGATAGAAATTCTGATACTGGTGGAATTTATTTTGATCAATTCAATGATCTGAAAGTGCTGAACATCAGATGTTACCGTAATGTAGCTACTGCTCGTGTTTACTCACGACGTCGTGAGTCATGGAGAACAATAAATTTCGGTAGTGTAAATAATTATGGTTCAAGCAGTTATTCATGGTCTACAGGAGTTTATGCTGATAAAACCATATATTTCATGGTTTCAAATTATTGGTATCCACTAGGTGAGAGGAACATCATTGCTTTTGATGTTCTTTCTGAGACTTTCAGAATGCTTCGTTTTCCAGAGAGTATCGTAGTCAATCCTTGCCAAGGGCATTTTTGACCATCGTAAAGAGACTGCATTTGATTGTTATTGGAAAGTCTGCTGAGCTAACTGCTGATTTGCTCAGATATGAAGAAGGAGGCTGGATGAAGGTGTTTGCTTTCAATAATCCTCGTGTAGTTGATTATGAAGATAGGCGCCGAAGGACTAATATAATTGAAGACAACAAGTGGTTGATAACAAGCATCTGGGGGGATATGGTTGAAGTTGATCTGAGCAACGAAGTTCTGAAATACCTCCAACATGTTGACAACTACAATGGTCCGAAAGGAGCTTTATTTATCGAGACTACTGTTTCGCGCATTGAATAGAAATTAGTATGCTGTATTTTACTGAATGCTGTTTGCTGTTTTGAACTTTGTTTATTGTATAGTTACCTCTGTTTGACACTTGTAGTTTTATATAATTAGTTGTGTCAGAATTATTAATCATGTTTGTTATTTAAATTAACTAAATGAATATTTAGGTTTGAGAGTGTAAAAGCTTGTAATATTAGCAAAGGTCTGTTTAAATGATCAAAGCTCTGTTATTGTGAACAAATGTTTGAAAATAAAACACTGGTTGATACATCTGTTGACTTTGGTCAACAGATGGATGAAAACAGATGTTTGAAACTACTGTTGGGATAAAGCAGAGTCTTGTGAAGAAAACTGTGGCTGAAACTGCTGTTTGGTTAAAACGGTGGTTTAAAACCACTGTTGGGTTAAAATTGTGTTTTGTGAAAGTTGAAGGGGATTGAAACGACTGTTGGGTTAAAATATTGTTTTTTGGAGAAGCAACATGCTTGAATGCAAATGTTATTTTGTATACAAAAGATTAATAAATTGTATATTTTTGTATTTTTTATATTCTAAAGTTAAAGTATTTAAGGTTGAAGTTGAAGTTGGGGAGATATGGTTGAAGTTGATTTGAGCAATGAAGTTTTGAAATACCTCCTACATGTTGACAACTACAGTGATCCGAAAGGAGCTTTATTTATCGAGACTACTGTTTCGCCCATTGATTAGAAATTATTATGTTGTATTTTATTGAATGTTGTGTGCTGTTTTGAAGTTTGTTTATTATATAGTTACCTTTGTTTGACACTTTCATATTTTATATAATTAGTTGTGTTAAAATTATTAACCATGTTTGTTATTTAAATTAACTAAATGAATATCTAGGTTTGAGAGTGTAAAAGCTTGTAATATTGGCAAATGTCTGTTTACATGATCAAAGCTCTGTTATAATGAACAGATGTTTAAAAATAAAACAGTGGTTGATACATATGTTGACTTTGGTCAACAGATGGATGAAAACATATGTTTGGAATCACTGTTGGGATAAAGCAGAGTGTTGTGGAGAAAACTGTTGTTGAAACTGCTGTTTGGTTAAAACGATGTTCAAAACCATTGTTGTTGATACATCTGTTAATACAGTGGTTGATGCATCTGTTGACTTTGGTCAACAGATGGATGAAAATAGATGTTTGAAACCACTGTTGGCTTAAAACACTATTTTGTGGACAAAAAGTGGTTGCTTTTTTTTCAAACAGTGGTTTGACTTTGGTTAAACAAACTTTTTGAAAACAGTGGTTTGACTTTAAGCAATCATCAATGGAATTGGTCAACTTTATTTGCAAAAATTGGCTTTAACTTTATTTGAATTACAAGTACCGTATAATTCTCATTCTTATTGCAAGAATTGGCTTGGATCTAAAGTTAATAAAATATGGTATGCATGGTTTTCTAAGAAACGACCCGTGTTTAGTCATGGCCAGCTCAATGTTGCTGTATCTAGAGTAAAAAGTAGGAAGGGGTTGAAAGTTTTGATTTGTGATAAAGAGAAACGAGTTTGTACAACCACTACTAACGTGGTTTACGAAGAAGTTTTACAAAATCTATGATGATACTAAACATATGTCAACCTGGCAATGTCTGTTGGGTATAATGGAGGAACTGTTGTTAGGAAATGTTTGTTGGAAAGCAATAAAACTTTTTGAAAGCATCTGATACTTACTCTGCATTAAGCCTATCCTGAGAACACATGCTGCGAAAATTTTTTATATCTGGCGTTGTAGTAACAAGTTTGCAGCTCTCATTTTTAATAAGAGTACTAAATTCTTTGTTAATAACATTATTCACTTAACATTTGTTTACTAACCTTTGTAATTTCTGTTGACTGACCTTTTTAACATGAGTTGACTAACATCGGATACTTACTATCTATCCATCTGGCAAGCTTTGTTGGAGATAATGGATGACAATATTTAGGAAAGTCTGTTGGAAAGCAACAGAGGCTTTTAACAGTTAATAGAGAACAGTGGTTTGCTATCAACATAATGGAATTGCTGTTGAATAAACCTATTGACCATTAGTTTATATCAATTTTGTAAGTCTGCACTAATTATTTTTTTTTACTCTATGTCAATATGTGTTATGCATGGTTTTCTAAGAAACGACATGTGTTTGCACACAGGTCTTACCGCTAGTAAATAATAATAAAGCAAAATAAGCTTAGGCCACATGGCATGAACTTAAGCTACTAGATGCCACATGGAATTTTATTGTTTCCTCTTTTTTCCCTTTGAGCGGCAAATTGATTAGACTCTTCCTATTCTACGTTTCATAATCTTACACCAGAAGAATTCCCAAATCCCTCTCAATCATCCTTTCATCTTCTCTCAAATCATCTTCCAAAAATAAAGACTTTCCATATTCTTATTCTTGATGATCTTTCCTTTCAATAATCTCCTCAACACAAACTCTAATCTAAGGCGATCGTACCATTCTGACAATTTTTGTTTGCCGCATTCATCCGCCGTCACAAGTTCATCGATTTCTTCTTCATCTAGGTAATCGTTTTCTGTTCAGATCTGGTTTTTGTTCTTTCGTGTAAGCATGATGATATCTGGTTACTGATTGTAGTTTAATTTGAGTTTCAGAAATTGTGAACTACAAGCGTGAATTAGGGTTTCGTTAAATCCATGTTATGTTCTGCAAATGGTTTGGTATGAGTTTAAAATTTGTTTTTATCTTTAAATTCATGTTTTTAATGGGTTTTTTTGTAGCAATTTATTTATGGGTTTTGAGATAACACAAGAAATACTTGATTTATTGTGCACAATTACAACCTTGCTCTGTTTCACACGTTTGTTTCAGAACTTATTTAACAGGTTATGACTTTTGTGATTAAATTATGAAGATTATGATTTTGTTTATTTTTTTGGGCTTTTGAATCAATTTATTTGGGTCTTATGGCTATGGGTTTATTTAGTTGCTCTGTTTTGGAATTTTTTGATCTTATTGGGTTCTTAACATTGGGATCCAATTTATGGATATGACATTTATCATTTTTTGTTTTTATAATTCGAGTTTTCATAACATTTTAGCTTTAAATTCATCTTTTTTTCTCTGTTTTGAATCAATTTATTTGGGTTTTAATTTGTTTAATATATTTACTCTGTTTCATGAATTTTATGATTGTGTTGGGTTCTAAATTTTAGGATTCAAATCATGGCTATGAAGTTTATAATTTTGGTTAATATTGTGTTTTTATAATTTGAATTTTAACGCTATTTTTATCTGCAATTTTGAAGAAACATTAAGCACGGAGGATGGAAAGATTACAGGGTTAAATAATTTAGCGACGCCTTCGTATTTGGTCGTTGCTTTAGCCGTCAATGGAAGTAAAAAAAACAAATATGTTGTTAAATGGGCATGGGATAAGTTTGTTCCAGAGGGTATGCTTTTGTTCAGATTGTTCTTCATTCGACCGAAAATCACCATAATTCCGACACCAAGTGAGTTTCCTAATAAAGGTTGGTTAGTGTTTCATATGATATTAAGTTCTATGTTAGATGGAAAATTCAGCTTTTTTTTTCTTTTTCTTTTTTTTGCAGTGGGTTTGGTTCCGGTTTGACAAGTGCGAGAGGATTTGGTGATCGCTTACAGGAAGGAAGTCAAATGTGAGACATACGAAAAACTACTTCCTTTCAAGCACATGTGTGCTACGAGAAAGGTTTGAGCTTTTATACTTTCTTGATTATTAATGAATTCGGTAAATGATGCAGACCGGAAACACAAAAGATAAAGATTAGCTTTTTGAGAGGAAAATTGGAATATTATTAAATGCCTTAAACTATTAAATCGTGTGTCTTTTTGTAGGGAAATCTATTTTTTGGCATGTTTGGTTTTTCAATTCGAAGCTGACAGGCTAAGCAGGTGTTTCATAGTTTGGGATGAAAGGCTTGAATTTTGTGAACTAATCTTACATTCTTACCTTATATATCATTTTTGTTTTCTTTTTTCCTTAGTCTTTCCATGTGAAAATACTAAACTTTAAAATGTCCATGACTTCTTTTCCAATGTGATATATTTCCTATTTTATTTAATAAGAATAGTAATAAAAAGTCTGTCACTTTATTATTTCCATGAAAAAGCACACATACTGCAAATGAACGAACAACCTTCCCACAATGAATGTTTCTGGTTTATTGTGAATTGTTATTAGTTTTGGTATTAAATGGATGATTCAATTGCAATTTGATACAAACCCGGACTCAATGTTGGGTGAATGATAGTCAACCCGAGTCAAAGCTTTACAAAAAAAAACTCATTCAACTACCTATTCGGGTCAAAGATGGTCAATAATAGAAGTTGAGTATTCAGTTAGGTATAAATGCACACCCAATCAATCTAATTAGTTATATGTATTAATATGGTTACAATTTATGAATTGATGAATTAAAAGATATCTGGCTTAGTGTTTCGGACCGTTGGTACAAATTCATTATCAATTTTCAACCAACACTTTTCCTAGCTTGGATCGTGCTCAACCTATGTGTGTTCCTGGACAAAACCGTGCTCAGATTCAGGTGCGTATCGTGCTCATCTATATAAACTGAAAATACTTTTTTTAAGTGTTTTAAATAGTAACTTTTTTTATTTTTGGAACCGTAAAAGTATAGAAGCAACATATTTCTACTTTATAAGTTTTTAACTTCCTTTTCTTAAAGTCACTTTTTAAGTTTTTGTGTAAGATGTTGGTTCTGTAACTTAGGTTTTACATTAAGTGTTACCAAGTTTTTTTTTTATCAAATCTTTAAAGTCACATGTATATACTATTAATTAGTTAAATGAAACAATGAAGAGTATTAATCTATTTATAAATATCATGTAGCCATTTGTGTGTATATGTATTCATTTACACAATCAACCAAGTGTATCAGTGGTGTTCTCAAATTCAGTTGGATAAATGTTTTTGTTTTTTTTTTCTCTAAATTTTTCTATGTTTAAAGAATTATTGTTTTCAAGCAAAGATTTTGGTCTACTTTGGGAAGAGAGTCAGTTGGCATCGTGTTTTGGATTATCTTGCAAAGACCAAGTGAAACTTTGACTCTTTTTTGAAATCTAAATGAAGCTGTCGGCAAGAGTCCGTTGATCCTAATCATAAGTGTCAAACGGGTAAAGAAGTGGCCAGAGGCATTTTGCTTCGTGTATTCTTCATTCGTTTGTTGGAAATGTTGTGCTTCATAAGATTGATTTGGCTACAATGTTGCATGAAGGTGCTGGAGACATGGTTTAGGGGCTGACACAAATCTTAGGTAAGCTTTGCTTTATACCTTTTGTTCTAGATTACACGAAATATACTTAAAAAGACTATTTAAACAAATTGCACTGAGATGCGCAAGCGTTGGTACATGCATAATATTTGTCACACCCTGACTTTCGCGGAAGCGTGTATGTGTGACTTGATCAGTTTTCATTGCATTCGATTATAATAAACAACTATATGATTAAAATGATGTTCATCCATTCACAAGTTTAAAATGTTGCAAACACAAGTCATTTAAGTTTCAACCAACATATCCTCAGGTTAAGTTACAAACCTTGTCCCGTGGTTCTTGAATGAATTAATGGCACTTCAGATTCAGCTTATGCTCACATGATCTAATAGTTCATTACTTAGCTAAATCATACCCAAGTTGACATGTATTTCACCCTCGATAGTTATAAATCCAAAAACAATTAAGAGAAAAGGGGGACATGAACTCACAGATTTGCGTAGCTTGTCAAGTAACTCAAGGATCCTTTCCACGGGTCGTACGACTACCTACAAATGTGCTATGTTTTATTAGACGTTTAAGTCGTGTAACGACTCTTAGTCTTAGTTATTATTCAAGACTTATTTATGGAATTTGGTATACTTTGAGTTATTCGTTTGGTGTATATTATATAATTCCCAATTATATAATTATTAGTTAAAATAAGGATATTTTAACTTAAACCATTTTTATCCAATTAATTGGAATATGGTTAAAAATAATATATTTTTAACTTGATTAGTCATGTATTCCTCACATATATATTTTCCAAGTATGGGTATACTTGTATTTGCGTATTTTGCCAAGTATTGGTAGTGTATTCTGGTATGTATTTATACGTACACGAATACGTATTTTCTTGTATTTATTAAGTATTTTATACTTAAATTTTATGTATAATTTTCTGGAATATTATTTCTATACACTTAAAAATCACCAAATTTATATTCTTAAAATATACATATTTTAAGAGAATTTTTATAGAAAAATATCTATAAATTTTACTTGGAAAAAATATATATACTTCCATATATATCTCAAAAATAATATATTTTTAAGATTAAACTTAGAAAAATATATATTTTTAGTTTTCACCAAAATAATATATTTTTGAATCGTTCTTGAAAATATATACTTCAAAATAATATATTTTCTATTTTGACAAAATATGATATATTTTGTAATAGTTGTAATAATTCATATTTTGCCGTTTCTTCGATTTCAAAAATACCGTTTATCACATTTGTTAAGTTACGAATTTATTTCCGTATATATATATATATATATATATATATATATATGTATGGTCCAATGTCCATTGTCCGATTTGTCCAATATTCGGGAATAAATTATATATTTATTTCCTTGTGGTTTCGGTAATATTTCATATTACAATTTTGGGTATTTTGGTGTGGTGCATTATTTTCAAGTCCCTAATTTTAATATAATTAATACAATCAATATACAAGTAGCACATAATTTTGTGACATCTAAATATATATTTTCCTAAATATATACATAGTCATTTTTATCATCAAAAATCAACCTCCAATATTTGTAATTTTTATAACAAAAATTATGGCAAATTTTATAATTAAAACCAAGATCAAAATTTACTTGTAAACACTTGTTTAAAAATATTTTTCTAAGTGTTTAGTTTTTACAAAAAATTGGCCATAGTTTCTCCTTAAAAATGGAGGTTTCTATGCTTAATAGCTAGGGGTGCAAACGAGCCGAGCTACTCGAACTCGGCTCGAAAAAAATCTCGAACGAGCCAAGCTTAAACGAGCTCGAGCTCGAGCCTGAGCCTAAAAACAAGCTTGTTTAGTAAACGAGCCTGAGCCCGAGCTTCGCTTATCGAGCTCGAGCCGCCTCGCGAGCCTTAACGAGCTTTCTTTTTATATATATATTTTTATTAATAATAAACATATATTTAAATAATAATATTTACCATTTATATAAATATGAAAAAATAACTGTATTATATGCATAACAATAATTATAATTAATAAAAATTAATTAATAAATACTAAACGAGTCGAGCCCGAGCTTGAAAAATTACCTTCGAGCCGAGCTCAAGCTTTAGAAATAAAGCTCGGATCGACCCGAGCTGGAGCTCGAGCTTTCATATGTTAAAAGAGCTCGAGCTTGAGCATGGTCGAGTTTGGGTTCGACTCGGCTCGTTTGCACCCCTATTAATAGCATATCATTTTCTTTTAAAATTTCATCATCAATCAACAACAATCTTCATATAACTTACCATAAGCCACAAATATGCATTTTTACAATATGACATGAACTTGAAGTTTGTAAAACTTTGTAGTATTTTAACATGTTGTTTAGTAAGCTTAACTAACACTAAAAACATGGTTTTTATTTTATAAAACTCTTTCTTGTAAAATTTCATCCTTTACAACTTGTAAGTTGATTTTGCAAAAATTAATCTTCTTGTATTTTTCTTGTTTCCTACAATTACTAGTTCCATCTAACCATCAAAACATGTTTTCTTTCTTTCAAAAATCAATCCATGTTAAATCTTGAAGTAAACTTTTGTTTCTTGAAAATCTTATTTTTGAAATCTTACATTTTCAAGACTTATGTCTTGTAGGATTCATCATCCTACACTAAATCAAACTCATCTTCAAGTTCATGTTCAACATAAAGGATGATCAACATAAATTTCTCAAGATCCATCCTCATACTTGCTAGTTCATGTGTTAAATCATCATCTACCAAACTTCTTATGGTGATCAACACCATACATACAAGAAATTAACAAACAAGTTTACTGCATACACTTAAACAACTTTGATTTTCATGATTTAGAGCTATATGTTCATGTTCATCTTCATGTTTTGTTGAGATTCTTTAGATTACCAAGTTATATCTTACTTTAACCACTAAAATTAAGAGCAAAAACAAGATCAAAGGGGAGCACTATGGCTAGGGAAGAATCAAGATGGAAGATGATGAGAAATGAAGTGGTTAATAGCTCCTTGAGAAGGTCCTTCCAATTCCCTTGCTTCCAACCTTCTTAGTTAAGCTTGAAACACCTTAGAATATGCATGGAATGTATGAAGAATGATTGAAAATGAAGGGTGTATGAAGGGTTGTTGTGGCCGTCAGCTTGAGGGAGAAGAAGAGAAGGTTTTTGAAGTTTAGATGATGATGGAGTATTATGAGTTAAGTCTTATGGATTTTATAAAATTACTTCCAACATCTAATTACACACTAGATCCTGTGTTCAATATATACTTAGCAAACCTAATAAAATAATCAAGGAAAATCACAAGTGGGACCCCCTCATGTAACCGTTCACTTAGGGGGGGGGGGTCTTGGTTCCATTTCAAACATTAGTTACATAATCTAGTTAGTGTTTAAGTGTTAAATTTAGGGGTTTAGGTGTGTTTAGGTGTTTTAAGTAGTAATATGATGTTTAGTGATCATAACTAGCTTTGTAACATTAAAACAATGCTTCTAGTTAAATTTTGGTGTTTCGGGTAATATCTGGTTGTTCGTTTGGTTACAAGTTCGTTAAGGTGCTAAATTGCGCAGTTTAGTGTGCAGTTAGTGTGCAATATGATGTCTTTTATGACAGTTTTGATGTAACACCCCGTGTTTCTGAAGTCAAAGTCAAGATTGAAGTCAAAGGAAGAAAAGATTGCTAATTGCAATCTGTCTCTCCTTGCTCAATTCCTGTTTTGACTTCTTTAACTTGAATTTAGTCTATTTTTATATTCGCTTTAGTTGTATTATGTGGAGTATCTATTAATAATCGCATAGTAATCGCTATTTATCGCATGTTTAATCGCTTTATCGCTATCGCAATCGCACTCGCAACTCGAATTACGCACTTTGGTTAATGTTATACGTGTGTGTGTGCCTTATGTGTTACTTGTGCATGTTTATTTATGTTATGTTATGGTAATCAATCGAAACGCAATCGAACTCAATCACAATCGAAATGGTATGATAATTGGTAGAGAAGAGATAGTGCGAGATATGAGTAGTTGGGATTAAAAGTAATTTGACTAGGAAACTCTATCGCATCGAAACGCTCGTGATCGAAATCGAAACAGCAAAACTCGTTGCACCGAACACTCGAACCGGGCGACTGACCGATCAGGCGACCAGCCGATCGACCAGCCGTTCGATCGGACTGCCGTCCGATAGGACAGGCTGTCCGATCGGGCTGCCTAGCCGTTTGACCAGCCCTTTCCTCTTTGGGTAACCCTATAAATACCCCTTGTCACTTTCATTCTTTCTACTTTTGGCAACTGACGTCCGACTAGCACGCTAACCTTGCTTTTTCTTCGATTTCTCGCAATCCCGGTAAGATCTTGTCCTAAATCTTATACTTCTTTAATCTACACGCACTCCTACACCTTTCTATCTTTTGAATCTTAACTTTTAACCGTGAAATCATCAAGATTCAAGGTGTTCTAGGATGACGTCATCATGTGTTCTTGAAGAACTTCATGTTTTGGCCTCAATCCACCAAGAACAACTTAGATCTAACCGATTTCCACATAAACAAGCAATGATCTTTCATAGATCTAAACATATTCACAATGAAAAGGAGTGAAATATGGTTTTCAACTTTCTTTCAACTCTTTTACACTCAATGCACTAAAAAACTATAGAATCGGGACTTGTGCCGGCTTACTACTTATTATTGTGGTTGTGTTGGTTCAAGATCCGTATTCTATCTACAAGATTATCGATTCCGGGTTAAACGTGGAACGTCGTCTCGAACCGTCCACTGATCGGGTTTGGGTGATTCCTGTCCGATCAGGAGCACCAAGTATTGACGAGGTTTCTGTTGCTTAACACATTATCAAAATATCTCGATAAAACGACAAACTATTAAAAACAACCAAGTGTAAGACGAACAGGTCAACCAGGACGGAGTGCCGTCCAAACGGGCTGCTGTCCGAACGGACAGCCAAACCGTACGACTGGCCACCCGTGCGACTTGCAACTTGGTCCCACACTTAACCATTTTTGCCAACACCTGAAGTCTGAATGTTGAATGAACTGTTGTCCGATCAGACTACCATCCGATCGAACTGCCAATCAAATCATGAGACATTCGAACTTCAACACTAAACAATTTTCAACATGTTCAATGCACAAAGGATGCCACCCGATCGAACAACCGTCCGATCGAGTGACGCCCTGCTGTGAACTTGTTCTCACTGAAGTGCCAACCGAACGGGTTGTCGTTCGATCGATCGAACGATCGTCCGACCGACCGACCTGAAAGGTAGAGGTACTTCAATGTTTTCAAAACACTACAACGAAAACTTCAAAAGTCAAGCCATCATACACAAACACATCCTTCCCAAAAGAAGAAACAATCCACTCGAACAGCCATCCGACCAGACGACCGTCCGAACGGACTACCACCCGCACGACTGGCTGTCCGATCGGACTACCATCCGAACGGACTGCTGTCCGAACCACTTGTACATTGCATCGTTTTGCGCGTCACTTATCGTTATACTATCAATCTGTTCAGGCTAACCCTACTCTCTAGCGCTCCCTCCAATCCATCAATCGCTGTGAGTATACTCGATCCCTTTTTGCTTTACGCACTTTTGGTTGTTACATACGTTACTTATACAAAATCACATCGAACACACTACGCAATACTTTAAACGCTAACCGTTATTGCATGAATACGTGACTAAATGAATGCTTGTTTGTTATGTTTACACATGGAATGCTGTCTACCTGCCTTAGCAACGATAGTACTATAGTTTGCACTCAGCACCCGCTCACGCGGTGGTTGTTAAGGACAATTATTTGCATGGATTACAGTTGTGATCATGCATTACGAACTGCCTTGGGCAGTCAACTCGCAGTCATTGGTATCGATAGGTTCATGCCGATAACTAACATGCCTCATTTCACTCTGTGTACGTGCTGGTTATTCGTAACGCTTTCGAACTCTATATGCTATTATCAAACTTATATGCTCACCTTTACACTATGTGTATTGAGTTTTACTTTAACGTATGTGATTGGTGCTTAGGATGTTTACATGCTTTATGTGCTGGTGATGAAATCGAGGCTAGGGACAGAGTCCTAGAAACCAATAAATAAATAAATGCCTGTAATAAAAATCTGAGTTGTCGGAACAGAACTACTTGACTAGATTTTGTCTGTAATAATTATATTATCACTTATGACATGGTATGGGACGTGTTGCTTTAAATATTTGGTAAATATAGTTGTTATGGAAACTTCTGGACAATCTGTTTCGCTCAGTGCCATGCCCCGATGTTTCCGCCATCGGTTGGGGTGTGACATTTGATTCCCGACACTTATCAAGGTATTCTGGACCATTAAACCACATTTCTACATTATATTTTGAGGTTTAAAAGCTGAATTTTGTTGTTTTATGCAGAATTCTGCGATTTTAGTGTGTTTCGGGCGCTTTCGGGCACTTAAATCGTCACTCGGAAGGCAGTTTTATAGCCCCTACCTTTCTACATAGTATTCTAGTGTAACTCTTGGTTCCGGGGCTCATTTTGTGTTCTAACAACTGTTTGAGTACTGAACTCCCGTTAGTACTTCTAGTTTATCTGATTATTGTGCTAGTCTCATTTTGTGCACTAATTGAAACATACCGGGTTACATGTAATAATGATAAGCAATCATGTAACATTTAATGCATTTGTATGTCTTTGACAGTAATAAGAAAATCATTCTTATCATAGTTCAATCATGCACAGTCATTAAGGTACAACTTACTGTTTATATTGTACGGAATACATGGAAAAGTGGCAGTTGTCACAATATTCATGCCAAGAATTGCCTTATGGGCCCTAGAAACTTGCCATCAAGTCACTGATGAAAAAGAACCTGGTCCAAAATTATTTATACAATCCGATAACATGGGAAAATCTCAAGACTCGATCTTACGCACTTTTGACCTCTAGAGCTCTTTTTAGCAAGCGGAGTCAATATTCATTTATGCATCTATGACCATCTTGGTAAGACGATTTCCCTACGTTACATTATCAGCTTTGACCATGTTGACCTTTTAAATGACTCTGAACATGATACATGAAAACAAGTCTTCCACATCATGTGGTATTCTCTATTTATCTTATCGAATTGTTATTTTTATGCTTAAACGGGCTACATCAGATGTCCCATCTGAATTGCTCTCACCAAGAATAAATGATTTTTTTTTTTTTGGAAAAAACGAACAGAATCTAAGTCCTTCAAATCACAAGTGTCTGAGTTTGTATGAAAGAATGCGCCAACAAATGAACCCAGTATGTTTATATAATATAAGCTTTTATGCCTATATTTCAATAATACAATTTAACTATATTGTGATTTTGCCAGGTTCTGCAGCTACGGATGCGAGTTGTGAGGGGGCGGGATGATAGTGATTCAGGGATCATGACGACAAGCGAGCGGGCGAGGCAGTGGTGCAGTAATTATTGTTCTTTCTATATATTGGTGATGCAGTTAATTCTTATGATTGTAGCTATTTTTCATTGTTTCCAAAGAGTAAGTATATTTTCATTTATGGGTATTTCCATATTGCAACAACATCCAAGGATATGGGAAGCTAAGTTTCAGTATAGAGGTACAAGTCCATGATGAACAATGAACAATGACTTTTAACTAAATCAAAGGTTGTTGTTTTCAACTCATTATAAGTAGTGCTTATACAGACCATTGCTATAATTGATGCGTCGGTGAATCTCAACTTAGCGACAGTGACAATGGACCTTCGGTGTCACGGCGGTAGAGAGAGAGAGAGAGAGAGAAAGAGAAAGAGGAGAGAGTCCATGTTCGCCCGGTAATCAAAGGTATGGCCTACCTTCTTTGAAGTGGTTTTGCTTTCAGATTTTGGGTAACTTCTAATATGCTTTTGCTTTTATTTTTGTTACTTGATAGAAGTTTGCCGATTGAATTTTTCTACTTACGGATTGGAAGTTATTGTTTTATAAAGTATTCATATTTTCTGCTTATCTTTTGTTATATGAAACCTAAATGTTTCACAATGCTGTCATTTTAATGGTTTCAGAAAAGTGGTGAGAACAAGAATGGCTTAGGTGCTGTGAGTTCACAGACTCCAAAGGTTGCTCTTAATGAAGCCTACAAGAACAAGAGGTATTTACTCCTTGATTTGCATCCAAAGACATTTGTAGGCGTCTGGCCAAGTATCAGGTAACCCTGTCAACAGATTTCATTTTTATGTTGATTTATGGCCTTATACTCTTATGCGGTACATTACCAACTTGATAGATAGTCTTTAGAATTTAAATTTTCTATAGTACAACTTGAGCTTTGATTTTATTCCCAGTCATTATCGTGGTACTGAGTTTGCCTAAGGACATCAACAAATTGTGTCTATATGGATAGGTATGAATATCACTAAAAAGAAACTAATACATGCAGTCTTTTTACAAACAATCTGGAGAATTTGGTCAAACTGGAATGAAAAAGTCTTTGAAGGCAAAACAACACCAGCAAGCAAAATGATTGAAGATATTAAGGAGGCCACGCATGAATGGATCCTACATAGGTCAAAACTCACGGGTGTAGCTTGGAACGACTGGCGAAGTTTTAATTTACCATATTGATATTGTTAGCTTTTTTTGGGTGTAATGTAGCTTTTATTATCCGCTGTACTGTGTGCCTCTATATAAACTTGCTATGGAGGTGGTTTTTTATTCTAATAATAAGATGGATCCGTTTGGCCGTTCGAAAAAAAAATGTAAATGACACATGCTTAGGTTTGGTCACTGTTTAAAGGTTGGCATATTCCGTTAAACAGGTTGTGTTAGACAACCCAAAGCCTGTATTTTTTTTTTTGTGTCGTGTTTGGCTTCAAAGATGTTTCACCTAAAAGAGGGAGAATCATAAACTCTTATATCTAGTATTTCATTTCAAAGTTTGTGTGAACACTAATAAATTATATAATTTATTTTGGGTAACCCGTGTAATACACGGGTACTTAAACTATTGCTCAACGTACTATGTAGGCATTAGCTGTTTACTAAGTCTGCATGTTTGTTTTCTTCTTTAAGTGAATAAAAGCATGCTTTGGCTGGTAAAAAAAATACTAATTGCGTTGGTTTTGTAACTTCGTTTGATACATTACATACCCGCGAGTAGAGTGATGGATTTCGTTACTTGAACGTTTATTTCTTTCAAATGATTATTTCACCAATTTTAAGTTATATATTCGTGTGTTAGTCTACCCGCGAAACTCATGGTATCTTAGACTAGTTCATACACATGAAAATCGAACATTCTTAACTTTGAACGTATCTCATGATTTTAGTCATCATTTATTAAACTGGGGTTTATTCTTTTATCTTTAACATGACACGTATGAAAATGCAAGAATTTAGACAATCACGTGCAAATAGGTTCAGATTGTATAGGATTTTGGTTGACTACAATAGATTACTTGTCACACTACGATATAATATTAACATATCATCAAGTTACTTGTGTTTTAAAACTAGTTTGAAAATAAATCTCTTACAATCTGCCCAAACTAATTTGGCTTGAGGCTTGAGCCAACCTGACTCGTACAATTTCAACTTGAGTTCGAGCAAATACGAAAAACTCACAAACAGTGAGCCATCCTAGACGAGCAACGTAAATGGTTCTCCTATATATAATTAAGATACCGATTCGAAAAAACTCACAAAAAGTAACTTGAGTTCGAAACGGTTGATTTTCTAATTCCTTCTTTTATGGTTGCTACCAATTTGAAAATGGTTCTCTTATTTTTAATTAAGATACGTTGAGCCACAAGCTGGCATGATTTGTAACAAGCCGAGTTCAAGATCAAATTTCAACTTAGCGGAGAGAGAGAGAATCAAGCTGAGTTGGCTCATATAATTTCGAGCTAACCTGAATCGGTTTATTAACGTCCCTTCTGCCTCTCCAACCACAAAATCAATAAAGAAGACAAGAAATAGTACTATAAAAGTTTCAAAGTGCACAAAACTTCTTTCGTTCTACAGTGGCAATGTCAAACGGAAAAAAAAAAAGAATATATGTATCAATAGAGTTCGTCTTCAAACTCGTGTTTGTTTCCGTCATCATCATACAGCAATGATAAGCTTACCCTGCACATGAATATGTGCAGCCTAGACCAAAATATAGAATTTGCAAAAAAATATATGAAAGCATCTTCAGTTATATATGGAATTATGGACCAAACATCCTCCTCTTTATCTCCTCAAGCTCTCCACAATGTAATCCGCATACAGGTCCCTTCAAGTTACACAACATAGTCAAACTCATAAACTGTTTGGAAAATTAGTTGAAAAAATAATAAATTTTCACTAGATAAATAATTATTTTTACATAAGATATATAAATTAATAACGTGTAGGTTTGCTTTGTCGACAATTGGAGCTTCGCAATGAGCTAAGACTTGTCCAGAACGAAGCTAAGGTGGTTAGCGATTACTAATAGATTAAAAAGAAGCAAATTTTTATAACTAAACAGGTTATGAACCGGCCGCCTTACTGGTTCACTGGTCAAACCGGTTTCAAAAACTTATGACGTCACAATAATTTAAAAACTAAAAATATATACAACTAATTTAAAACAAAGAGTAAAGTACACGGATGGTCCCTCTGGTTTACCAAAACTTTGGATTTAGTCCCTTGTTTTTCAAAAGTACACGAATGGTCCCCGTGGTTTGCATTTTGTAACACATTTAGTTCCCAGTTTTTTTCCAAAAGTACATAGATGGTCCTTGTGATTCGCACTTCATAATACATTTAGTCCTTAACATGGACCTGCTAAAACCTTTAGATTTGTTGGCTAGGGACTAAATGTGTTACAAAGTGCAAACCATAGGGACCATCCGTGTACTTTTGCAAAGCTAGGGACCAAATCCAAAATTTGGTAAGCCATAGGCAGGCCCGGCTTTGAGGGCTGGACAGGCCAGGCTTTGAGGACTGGGCAGCCCGGGCAGACGCCAAGGCCCAAAAGGTTTATAGGGCCCAACAAAAATTTAGGGTCAAGATTTTTAAATGAACGCTGTTATCTTAAATGTTTAGTAAATGACTTTAGTAACAGAAAATGAAGCTAGTTCAATGGTTAAGATACTCAAATTTGAATACCGAGATCATGAGTTCTAAACCCTTCCTTTACATTTTTATTTCTTAAACAATTTTCAGTTAATCCCATGCATTTTTTATTTCCTAAACTGTTTTGAACTATCAAATCACTTAATTAATTGACTCTCTTAATTAATTGACTCTTCGATCTTGTTAACAAGATGATTATACCGAGGTCATGAGTTCTAAACCCTTCCTTTACATTTTTATTTCCTAAACAATTTTCAGTTAATCCCATGCATTTTTTATTTCCTAAATTGTTTTGAACTATCAAATCACTTAATTAATTGACTCTTCGATCTTGTTAACAAGATGATTATATGATTAATTGGTTAATGTTTTGGGTTATAATCTTGAGGTCATGAGTTCAAACCCATGATTAGCATGTCGTATTGTGGTTTCTTGATATATATTTGATGAGTTTATATTATACCAATTTTTTGTTTCGCCCGGGGCCCAAATTTTTTTAATCATTATCGGAGACGGCCCTGGCCACAGGGACCATCCGTGTCCGTGTAGTTTACCCTAAAACAGAAGATAGAACTACTTTATCTTTTGGTGTGGGCTTGCCAAGCATACATGAAGTCTTTAATAAACATACTATGAAGCCTAAAAAATAGAAAATTGATATCCAGTCTGACCACACGTCCAATTCACCGGTTCAAGTGGAGAAAATTCAAATAGACTCAACCAAAGCGGTCCGCTCCCGAGAACATTGTAAAAAGGTGATTGCAAATTGGAATTTGCCAAAAAAGAGGTGATAATTTGGCACCTGTTTTAGGACATCCATTTAAGAAAGTGATTGTTTTTATTTTGGGATAACCGAAATATTTGTTTTAACTATTTATGTTCTCATTTTATGAATCCTATTTATACAGCGTGAGAAGAAGAATCGTAGTGAGTGAATAATGTAGAAAAAATAACGGTATATATGGAGCAAATAAAGTATTTTGAGACTGTACTTACATGGAATGTTTGACCACCTCAATAGCCTCATCAGCTGGCAAGAATTCATTGACAGCAACTTCCTTGTTCTCATTCTTCTTGTCTAATTAGTTTTCAACATAAACAAGATTTTAGTCCATTAACAGTGTCATCAATTAACAGGTATACAAATTCAATAGACTGGCAAGAGCAGCAGGAAAAACAGATTCATTTTCAAACAGGTCATATTTAGTACATGTGAGAATTTAAAAGCTGAGTTTTAAAAGATTACAGTCTTCAAAGAAGCGGCGGATCTCCGCCAAGCGATGTGGCGGGAGCTCCTTGATGTCATTGTAGTGTCTATACTCAGGATCATCAGCACATACTGCAATTATCTTATCATCTTTTTCTCCCTGATTTATCAACCATGTCAGTAATCGTATAATTAATTTAACGGTGAACAAACAAAGAGGGTGATTTCATATTTTCATGTATACCCTGAAAACTTGCATAATATCATATTTACCCAATCAAAAAACTAGTATAAAATGTGCCCATTTATAAAAACTATTAATCAGTATTTGCCCATTTCATTAATACAAACGAGGAATTTTACCCCGCGTGTTGCGGCGGTATCAATACAATACTGGCACTCGGTGTAGTCGTCAAAGAAGGAAGAAAGTAACTTTATTGAAGTTTGAGGGCTGCATAAGAACTTTATTAAAGTTCAAGGGGTGTAATCACAAGTCATTTAGATGTCAACTAGTTGATGCCCCGCCTGCGTTACGGGAAGATGACCGAATAATTCTTAATCAATAAGTTGATGCCCCGCCTGCGTTACGGGGGGTGTAATTTACCGGAGGTTCTGTCCTCCTTTACCAAAAAAAAAAAAAAGTTCAAGGGGTGTAAATGAAAATGTAAACTAAAAGACAAAAAAAGTTTTGTAGAAAAGAATGCCGCCAAGTGGCAGCACGTGATTGGTCAACCTTATGAATAGTGTCATTTTGTGAGTGTGGCCACCTTTGCCGGTTAGTATATATTAATTCTAAATTTCTAATATCATATCCTAATGCAAGTTTTAAGGGAAGTGTATACAGTATACATGTCATACATTTATAAATGAGTAATACTTGATATTATGAATTTTTGTTGGGTAAATTATGAGTTAAATCAGAGAATTGTATTGTATTAGAAGTTGTGATTAGGGTGTGATTTGTGATTTGTATAACTTGATACCTGATCAATCATGGGCATGACACCAATTGCTTTTGCACGAAGAAAACAACCAGGCAGGATTGGTTCCTATAATGCAAGTGTTTTCAAAACACCACAAGAAGTCAACAATATTTCCATTTAATATAAGAATTTTACAAGTTTCAAACCGTTAGTGATAAATGAATTACTAAAAAGTGGCATACCTGCATGATAACCAAGACATCAAGTGGATCATTGTCCTCACAAAGAGTACGAGGTACAAAGCCATAGTTGTGGGGGTACACGACAGATGAATATAAGACACGATCTACCTGATAACAGCACGTATAGGTTAATACTTCAGGCAATAGAATCTTAGTTCATTACCTCAAATATCATCCTCATAGATTACCTTAATCAGTCCTGTTTTTTTGTCAAGCTCATATTTTACCTTGCTTCCCTTGCTAATTTCAATCACCTGCAAAAAAAACAACCAGATTTTATGATAAATCCTTTGTATGAAAATACACACACAATCCTATATTCAAGTCTGGTGATTTCGGTAAATTTGACTTTGGTTTATATACTGATTCCACATGCTTACACAGTTGAATATTTTTGGTGCCCCCGGTCCTGCATTGGACAAATACAAAAGTCAGACGTTTGAATGTTATTCAACTACTACACAGAATGTTTTTAGTTTAGAGTAAAGTACACGGATGGTCCCTGTGGTTTACCAAAATTTTGGATTTGGTCCCTAGCTTTCCAAAATTATACTGATGGTCCCTATGGTTTGCACATTATAACGCATTTAGCCCCCAAGCAACAAATCTAAAGGTTTTAGCATCATCAAGTTAGGAACCACAGGGACCTTCAGTGTACTTTTGAAAAGCTAGGGATCAAATCCAAAGGTTTGGTAAATCACAGGGACCGTCCATGTACTTTACTCTTTAGTTTAAGAATTAAAAACAAGAATTATTGACAAAAAATATGAAATACCTATTTCAAGATCATGCCAAGGATGAGAAGCAGCTGACCTTCTCCTTATGGATGAAAGTATTCTTTCGTTAAGAGGAGGATGTGAATGATGATGGGAGTTGGCAGGTTTGTTTGGTGTCTCATTTGATGGTGATGGGGTCACAATTGGCAGTGTCACTGTTGGTGGTGTCACAATTGGTGGTGTCTCAAGTGGTAGTGTCTCAACTGGTAGTGTCTCGACTGGTAGTGTCTCAACTGGTAGTGTCTCAACTGGTGGTGTCATTGTTGCGACCTGCATATGTAACTATACTTGAATTTAATAGAGAAACAAAATGCTTATAACCATGTTAAATGTCAGAATGATAAAATAATAAACTAACACCGAAAAAAGAAGATTAATACACAATGTATACAAAGCCAAGAAAACACTCATTTGGTTCCATTAATTATTCTTGTAGATCAAGTTGCACATGCACCACATAATACATATACACAAATTACAAAATAATACACAAACTGTTTCTGTAAACCATTCATAATGACAGTGACCTGATATTTCCAGAACTGTTTGGAATTATGAAATTACTCATAAGTGTGTTTGATACATTCTTGAATTAAATGAACATAATCATAGGTCTTGAACCACCACATCTTTCACCATTTTCATAATCTGTTCTTGGTTTTAAAAAGCGCGCCTTAAGCGCGAAGCGCAGGCTGGAACTGGCCCACGCGTGCCTGGGGTTTTCGGAGCTGCATTCGTGTCCGCAGGGGCACGAGTTCAATTAAATTTCAATTCAGAAACTCATTTTTTGCACCCCCTGCGCGTGGGTAGGACTTGTGGTAAAACATGTCATAAAGCTACAATGGAGTAGTGAAGACTTTACCTTATAAACAACCACTCACTTTGTCCCCACACCGATGTGGGACAAAGTATTTACCACCTTTTGAGACTTTCATTCACACACCCAACATATAAGTCCTTTGCTACTAACTATGTGTACATTTATGTTTTTTTCATTTTAAAACATATATAAAGCTTAATTATAGCTAAATCATAGGTATTGGAGGCTACACACTTATGGGATACATAAAAAATAAATTTTATAATCACTTTGCGCTTCGCGTACGAAAAGCTCACCGCTTTTGCGCTTCGCTTTAAAAAAAGCTTTTTTAGACCTCATCGCTTTTGTGCGCTTCCCGCTTTTTTAAACCAAGAATCTGTTTAATAACTAGTAAAAATTCCTAAAAAGTTCCAGATCTCATGAAACTATCAATAAAAACCAGAAAATAAAACCGAAAAGGCTAAAACAATACTAAAACAGACGAATTATCTACCAAAATTTAAAAACTCAACACATCAAGCACGAACAATCCATGAAGCATACGCTTCTGAGTATTCTCACTGGTATATAGCCTCGAAAGCCACTTAATGAAAGGCAACAAAGTGAAACTTATGTTACATTTTGCAAAAATCAGTCAAGAGCGTGTTTCTTCTGCAATACTCGGCTAATCGAGAGCTATGGTGATGTAAAATCTCTCACACACAAATAAACTACATAAACACTAACATTTCAAATCATAAACCGAGCAAATCAGAACCAGAAAAAAACAATTCAAAGCGTATAATACGAATTACGAAGTAACGTGTAAGTAAAAAACAAACAACAGCAACAATATGTGAGTTAGAGAATCACAAACCTGAATTGATCTGTAAACAACATGTGTAGAAATCGATAGCTATGGTGATGTAACTCTCTCTCTCTCACACACAACAAACTACAGAAACACTAACATTTCACATCATAAACACTTCAAAATTCATCAGAACCAGAACAAAACAATTCAAATAAACTACACGAGCAAAATTCACTAACATTTCACACACAAATAAACTACAGAAACACTAACATTTCACATCATAAACCGAGCAAAATTCATCAGAACCAGAACAAAACAATTCAAACCGTATAATACGAATTACGAAGTAATGTGTATGTCGAAATCAAACAACAGCAACAAATCTACAAATTCGAACTTCAAAAACACTACGCGAGTAAGAGAATCACAAACCTGAACTGATCTGTAAACTTGATGCAGAGAAATCAAACTACAAATCCTGATATTTAACCACAACGAAATCAGAAAGCGTAAGTTCCAAGCAAAACACGTAGATACACACACACATATATATCTAATTTAGAGAGAGAAACACACATACCTGTTAGAGAGAGAAAGTAGTGGACACAAAGCGGAAGCTTCACGCAGTTGTCGTTCCCGCTATCTTCAGCTTTCGGGCCGTTTAAAGCAAACAGAAAGAAAGTTTATGCGTTACGAATACCGGAGATCCTTTTTCTTTGTTTAATTACCAGATGATTGTACAAGTTTTGGTGACTAATGTACAAGTGATGATGCGTTGGTGGTGTGGATTTAGTTGTTTGTGGTGTGGAAAAAAGGTTTTCCGGTTTAAAAGGAGAACATGCCATATGGAATTATGGAATCAAAAAAGATATTTTGTTTTAGGAGATGAGAATGTCATACGTGTAACGTGTGCAAGTTACGCTGGACTTTGGTGCTGGGCCTGCTGTGGGCCACCATTACTACCGGTCCAACTAAAATACGGTGACAATTTGACAAACTTGTTTGAGTTTGACGTTTGGTGTAAGAGCATTCACATCCTAACCATCAAATTATGGGAGGAGGGGTTTTTATATTATAAAGGGTATAAAAAGTGGTTGTGAGTAGAGGAGAGAGAAAATGTTACTGTTCATCTGTATATTTGGGGGGACACTGTTCACCCGTTATAATTTTTTAATATATTTTGAAAGTGGTTGTGAATGGAAGTGAGAGAAAAATGTAATGATAATATTATTTAATTAAAAGGAGAGAGAAAAAGTATTTGTTTTTAGTGAAAATATATTGATATATGAGTTGTTTTTTAGTGGAATGTATGTATAATTTGATGGATTGGATGTGAATGCTCTAATAAAACATTAAGGGAATAATATATAATACAGTAAACTGTAATTTTACACCTGACGTTAGGGGTTATTGGTACCCTTACCCCCTAAGGAAATAATTGCAATTTTACACCCCACTGTTTGGGGTTATGTCGCAACCTTACCCCCCTGCTTCAAATTTGTTGACTTATCTGTTGACTATAACTTGAAATGACTATAATGCCCTTTCATATTACCCCATGTGTTTTGTTCACTCTGTAATATTACCCCCTGCCACCACTGCCACCGCCATTCACCACCACAACCACCACTGCCACCGCCATTCACCACCACAACCACCACTGCCGTAACCTCCACGTCGAAACACAACCATCATCTCGACTCAGAATCAAAACGTCTACCAATTACAATTGATACCCATTTAACAATCTCACATCAAACCCAAAAGAAACTCCCATATCTGACTAAATTCAACCTTAATTGAATTTCCTAACCCCTCACTGTACTCAAACACTTGTTTCACTAATCAACTCAATAACCAAATAACAGTCTTGAGAATTTCAATCAAACAATCATAATTTCCTGTATCAGACAATGAAATATTCAACTTACATACCTGATTTCACTTGGAACTGAAAAAGATGAAGAATTTATGAAGCTTTTTGTTGTTAATCAGCAATAACTAATGGCCAATTTGTGGTGAAGAACTAAGTGGCCGACCAGAGGTGATAAAAGAGGGCAATCGGAGGTCGGTCGGAATGAAGAAGGAGGTGGGAGATGGTAAATCGGAGGTCAATGGTGGTGGGTATACGTCAGCCGTCGCCGGTGGGCCAAGTGACGGAGGTTAATGGCGGAGGTCGTGGGAGACGCTGGTGATTACAACGGCCGGAGATGAGTAAGAAAGATTTACAACACAAGACTAATTAAACAACAAATCTAAACACTGTGAAATTTGAACAGATTGAGTACTCTTGGATCTCTTCTTTCCCAGATACCCAGAGGTAAATTATAGCAAGAAACCCTATAATCATCACTGGACCACTGTATATGAGAAAGATGCTTCCTGCAATTAAACATTTCTTTATGAGAAAGTAAAGTTGTGGGAAGAAGATAAGCTCCAAGAATCAATCATGACTTACCTGTGGTCTCAAATAGACTTCCAGAAGTAGCATTAACCACTTTCTTATACAGATGTTGCACGGAGTCTGATGGAACTAAGAACATGAAACTCGCCCAGCAGATGAAGATTACCCACATTGCAAATTTGAGAACCCATTTGGTGGATTTTAGTAAAAGATGGGGATAGAGAGGGGATGAGAAAGAGTATATATGAAAGGGATATCCAGTTTTATGGTGGCAGTGGTGGTTGTGGTGGTGAATGGCGGTGGCAGTGGTGGTTGTGATGGTAAATGACGGTGGCAGTGGTGGCAGGGGGTAATATCACAGAGTGAACAAAAACAGGGGGTAATATGAAAGGGCATTATAGTCATTTCAAGTTATAGTCAACAGATAGGTCAACAAATTTGAAGCCGGGGGTAAGGTTGCGACATAACCCCAAACAGTGGGGGGTAAAATTTCAATTATTTCCTTAGGGGGGGGGGGTAAGGGTGCCAATGACCCCTAACATCAGGGTGTAAAATTGCAATTTACTCTATATAATACTAAGTCAAGGGGTGTAGTATACTGCCTTTGGCCACATCATCATCGTTAGCGTCTCATACCCATCACCTGCCCGCCATAAAGGGGGCGTTATCCAAGCTCCGCCATTGCAGTAACGATCATCAAAGGGAAAAGCAGGTAGGGCTCATTCTTTTCAACCAATCAAATCTTTCTCTTTTTTTTTTTGTTTTGTTTAATAGATGGCTTTAAATCATTGTATGCAAGTTAAAGGGAGAGACTTTAAAGCACCCTATCTTATATGACGCTGATGTGGATCTGACGTGGCGTAATAAAGCCGTTAGAGGCTTTACACCACACCCCATAGCCTAAGAGTCAAAGAGACGTAATTTTGTATGTGAGTCATGTGACGACTAACGAGTATTTCTTTATTTATACTATACTACATATACATTTAGATTTATTAGTTGGGAGAATAGTGTCAGGCAACTTGCCTGACACTTCCCTATTGGTCTAACAAATTTATGATTTATTACTATTTTAAAATTACGGTTCCACCTTCAATTTAAAATTACATTTTTGCCCACAGCTCAAAATAAAATTATGTTTTAGATCCTAACGCAAAATTACAATTTTTTCGTCAGTCTAAAATTATGATTTTGTCCGCAGCTCGAAATTACGTTTTTGTACTCAGTTCAAAATAAAATTATGTTTTCCCCTAGCTCAAAATTACGATTTTGTCTTCATTTCAAAAGTATGATTTAGCACCCAACTCAAAATAAAATTATGATTTTGCTCCTATCTTAAAATTATGATTTTGCACTCTGTTCAAAATTATGATTTTGCCCCTGTTTCACCCCCCCCCCCCCCCCCCAGTTAAAAATTGTGATCTTGCCATCATTTTTTTTTTTTTGCAAAACTATAATAGTTTTTATTTTATTTGGTTGACTCAATGTAACTTTTATTGTATCAAGCAGTTGTTTAGCACTCGCTCATTGGTACTGACAAATTAGTATTTACCATCAGCGCAAATTTACAGAACTGACATTGTTTTAGTTTTTTTAGCAAAACTATGATATTATTTTGGTTTAATTGGTTATCTCTGTAAGATTAAATATATTATGTATTAATATTTAATCTATAGCCATTATAATCATTTACATAATATAGATCAAAATATATAATAACCTATTAAATAATTAGTTGGTAATTGTTGATGTACCATATTACCCTTATTAACTAATTAGGTTTCCTCCTGGGTGCTTATATAAGGAGAATTATGTGGAGGTTAAAGGGTTACTCAGTTACACAATTAGACACAACCCATTAGCCATAACATCAATAATTCGACCTCCTCTCCTAATCGAATTCCCTATTCGATTTCTAAGTCCCCATCATTAGTCAGCACCCTAAGGAGGAACCAGATCACGATGACAAGCATGTCGAACTCCATTACTGGATTCTCCACTGCACTATCTGCTGTAACAGGTATGTTTTATTGTTTTCCTTCATGTATAAACAGAACTGAACCAACATGTGGTATCAGAGCATATGTTGATTAGTCAGTTCTGTTTTCGTATCCATAATTCTGGGATTGAAGCTTGGAAAACGGAATTTTTTGAAATCTTATGAATTAACAGCCGGTTTCGAGTGGTTATATGTTCGAAATCCCTGTTTTCGGAAAATATTAATCATATGTGTACTCGAAATCTAATGGGTTTATGTTTTACAACCGAAATCTGTTTAGAAGTCTTAAAAGTTTCAGGTTTCGGGTTCCAGAATTTTATTTTTTTATTTTTTTATGTTTAGGGTTCATCACATGTTCTTAGGAAATTCGAAAATTATGTTATGATTTGGAATATGATTCGGATTATTGAATGTTTTTCCTAATTTTGATCTGTTTTATCCTCAATAGATTTTCGAAAACTGTTATTAGATAAACAGATTATATTTTTCGAGATATTTGACAAAATCATATCAGCATTAGAATAGGAAACAATATCTCATAATCCCTTAGATTTCGAATTTCAGTTATGTTTCCACATTCACAGCTGTTGACAGGAAGTTTCGAGACCATCAGATTACGACTCGAGACCATCAGTCTCGACTCGAGACAACAAGGTCTCGACTCGAAATCATCAGGCCATTAAACCTTTTCAACTCAGACAGAGGTCTCGACTCGAGACCATTAGATCTCGACTCGAGACCATAACGTGTCAACTCGAGACAGAGGTCTCGACTCGAGACCATTAGATCTCGACTCGAGACCACAACGTGTCAACTCGAGACCATAACGTGTCAACTCGAGACAAAGGTCTCGACTCGAGACAACAAGGCTGTGACTCGAAACCTCATTATTTTAAGCTGTTTAATGTGAACTAAAATTTTTTGTAATTTACTTAGTTAATTAATCAGAATCAGATAATGTTTTGCAAAACCATAATAGCTTAACTTGAATGAGCTTTTGATGTATCATTTACGGCCAAAGCTGACTTGACACATCTACTTATCGTTCAAGTATTATGAAAGCTATGTTGTGTGTGCATCATAAGCATGAATGTCTTAATTTCTGGCCAAAGCTGATTTAATTCATTCATAGATGGCATACTCAACAAGTGCATAACTAAAGTGATTGTTTCAATTTCTGGCCAAAGCTGATTTGTTACAACCACTTTGCACATATGCTTAAATGATTACACTTCTGGCCAAAGCTGTTTTGTCTTCGTTTAAGTAGAATTTTTTAGCTTAGTCTATTATTTTGATGTTAGTAATAGACAATATCACAGCTTCATAATGTAAAATGGTCATTATTTATGCATGCCTTAGTTTAACGTGCCCTTAGATCACATTAGGATTTCTTCCTTAGTATCATAACTTGCTCATATTATTTCCACTATCAGCGCCAAATTGCGGGATTCCACCTTTGACTGGTGATAACTTTGCTGCATGGAAGGATGCTCTCATGCTTACTCTTGGGCTGCTGGACTTTGATTATACTCTAAGAGAGAATAAGCCAACGGACCTTACCACTACTAGTACTGCTGCTGAGCAGTTAACTCATGACAAGTGGACTAGGTGTAACCGCATGTCTCTCATGTTTATGAAGCAGTCCATAAGCAATGCAATCAGGGGAGCCATTCCTGATTCTGAAGATGCTAAAACCTACTTTGAACATGTGGAGGCTCAGTTCAAGGGGACGTCTAAAGCACACACTAGTACTCTTATTCTCAAGCTGGTGATAACTAAGTATGATGGGAGGAGCGGCATTCGCGAGCACATCATGATGATGAATGACATGGCCAATAAGCTGAAGGGGCTGGAAATGGAAATCAGTGCTGGTTTCCTTGTTCATTTCATCATTACTTCGCTTCCTTCGTCCTTTGAAGCATTCAAGATCAATTACAACACTCAGAAGGACAAATGGACGATGAGTGAGCTGGTCGCTATGTGCGTACAGGAGGAAGAGCGTATGAGGATGGATCGCCATACTGATGTTGCCAACTTCACTACCTCCAACTCTAAGAAAAGGAAGAACAATTATCAGAGGAAGGATGCTTCAAAAGTCCAAAGGCCTAATCCTAATACAAGTGCACCTTCCAGCTCTAAGAACTCCTTAGGCAGTATCCGCTGCAAATTCTGTAAAAAGACAGGACACATGCAGAAGGAATGCCCTGACTTTAAGGAGTGGCTGGCTAAGAAAGGTAACGATTATTTTATGATACTTGAGTCCTATAATTTAAGTGTTCCTGCTAATTCTTGGTGGTTTGATTCTGGTTCTATGGTTCATGTTACCAATTCTACTCAGGGATTCCTTTCAATCCGGAAGCTGGAAAGAAACCAAAGAACGCTTAAGGTTGGGGATGATCGAGAATTAGAAGTGAAGGCCATTGGAACATTACAATTAGTTATGAAAACTGGTTTATGTATTAAACTTTATGATACCTTATATGTTCCTGAGGTAACTCGGAACCTTGTATCAGGACCAAAGTTAGACATGGACGGTTTTATTATTTCCCATGGTCATCGCAAACTCTCTATCCTTTATGATTCTGTTCTTTATGGTACTGGTGTTCTGGATGGTGGTCTCTATAGATTAGAACTAGAAGATAACTTTTCCAAATCTTTGTTGTCATATAACATTAATGAATCACTCACAAAGATGGAAGAGAAACGAGACTTAGAAACTTCATCTATGTTGTGGCATCAGCGTTTAGGCCACATCTCAAGAGAACGATTAAATCGTCTCGTAAAGGATGAAGTCTTACCTCCTCTCGATTTCTCTGATTTTGGAACATGTGTCAAATGTCTTAAAGGTAAAATGACATTAGCGAATAAGAAAGGTGCCACTAGGAGCTCTAATTTATTAGAACTCATTCACACTGACATTAGTGGTCCCTACCAAATCGCTGGCATAACAGGACATACTTCATTTATCACTTTTATTGATGATTATTCTCGTTACATGTACTTGTATCTTATTAAGGAGAAATCTGAATCTCTTACAACTTTTAAAGATTATAAGGCTGAAGTTGAAAAGCAATTAGATCTTCAGATTAAAGTTGTGAGATCAGATAGAGGCGGTGAATATTATGGAAGACATACTGATGTGGGTCAAGCTCCTGGTCCATTTTATGAGTTTTGTAAGGGCCAGGGGATTGTGAACCAATACACCATGCCTGGTACACCTCAGCAGAACGGTGTGGCTGAAAGAAGAAACCGTACCCTTATGAACATGGTGCGCGGTATGTTAGCCAACACTAATTTACCATTATTCCTCTGGACTGAAGCGTTAAAAGCAGCTGTTCATATACTCAATAGAGTTCCTTCTAAGTCTGTCCCTAAAACTCCTTATGAACTTTGGACAGGAAGGAAACCGAGTCTTAAATATATGAAAGTATGGGGCTGCATTGCTGAAGCGAAACTTTACAATCCTTTCCTAAGAAAACTTGACCCTAAGACAGTTACCTGTTTCTTTATCGGGTATCCTGAGAACTCTAAGGGTTATCGTTTCTATTGTCCTTCCCATGTCACCCGTATTGTTGAAACCAAGCGTGCCGCGTTCCTGGAGGATTTCAAGGTCAGTGGGAGCAGTACCAACCCTTACGAAGAATTGCAAGAAGTACAAGACGCGGGGGGGGGGGGGGGAGAGACTCGTCGCTTACCATTACTCCTCTTGTACCCAATGCAACTACTGTACCTGAAGCTACTGCACCAACTCCAAATTCACCTCTACAATCAGAACCAATTATACCTCATGACGAAGGCACATCAAACGCTCAAAACCACGACAACGCTGAACCCGATATTCCACTCAGGAGGTCATCTAGGCAAAGAAGGCCTACTAATATGGATGATTATGTTACCTACCTGACTGAAATGGATCCTGGAAAGCTCAATGATCCTATCTCTTACAATGAAGCCATTAGCAGTGATCAGTCTTCTGAATGGAATAAAGCAATGATTGAAGAGCTTGAATCCATGAAGAAAAATGACGTTTGAGATTTGGTAGAATTACCCAACGGAGCCAAACCCGTAGGATGTAAATGGGTATTCAAAACAAAACTGGATCCGAATGGGAACGTTGAATGCTACAAAGCGAGATTGGTTGCAAAGGGCTACACTCAGAAAGAGGGAATTGATTATCAAGAGACGTTTTCACCTGTCTCTCGTAAAGATTCATTAAGGATCGTCATGGCCCTAGTAGCTCATTTTGATTTGGAGTTACATCAGATGGACGTTAAAACCGCTTTCCTTAACGGAGATTTGGACGAAGATGTTTACATGAAACAATCTGAAGGCTTTAAACCTGTAACACCCGTTCTTATAAATCAAGTTTTAACGTATATCTTGGGAAAATAATCATGTAATTAATGATTATATATACATCGGAAATACGGGTTTCTTAAAACTTTTACAATTTATAATTTATTCTACAAAACGTGATTGAAATTCATTGTTTAAAATTTACAACGTGGCAAAGTGCGGAAGCGTGTATATTTATCGTGTTCGGTTCTTCGCTGAGCTTGATCGTCTTCCGGCATCCAAGGTGTACCTACATTTCATAAACATGAAATGCTTTAGTCATACGGGTTTAATCACGTCCGAACGATGTCCGGGAAACAATAGACTTTCAAATGAAAAACAAAATATAATAAAAAATTTCTCCACCGTAATTTACGGTGGGACCGTAAATTACGGTGGCCCCTGGGTCTCAAATCTTTTGCCGTAAATCAGACCTTTAGCACCGTAACCTAATCAACTCCACCGTAATTTACGGTGGGACCGTAAATTACGGTGGGCTCTGCATCCAGATTCTCTATTTTGTCGTAATTTGACACGAAATCTTCCGTATCTTTCAAACCGCTTATCCGTTTGTCCTACCGTTTCTTCCTACATGTTTGTAATTTGATTCTCCATCATTTGGAGTTAAAATCCGACATCCGACTTAACAAGATTTAAGACTTTTAAGTCTTCGGCTTATTTCCTTTTTTACAAATTTTTGACCCATTCGCGGTTTTATCAAACAAACGTATTTGTTTGATTCCTATATCACATACAATCCTTTAATTTAATATTACTTACCATTTTAGGTTCTATTCATAGGTTTATTACACAATTTAAACCCGTTTTCACTCGTATGCTTATTTTGACCCGTTAAGGGTTCTTAAGTACTTTCGAGCCTAAAATCGCTTTCAATTGCTTCTATAATTAATCTAAGTATTCATTTAATCATAAAACTTATTTCCGAACAAATTTTAAAGGTTGTTTGGTCAATTTAGCCACTAAGGGCGTTTTGGTCCATTTTAGTCCTTTATTAACAATGAAGGACTTTTGAAAGTATATTGGACCCAAAATCCCTCTTTTAACCTATAATTATGTTTGAAAAGTCATTAAGCTTTCCAAACGCCATGTTCATTACATAAAACATTTGGTTTACCTAACAAGTAACCAAATGTCCGTTTTGACCTCTTTTAACACTCTTAAACCATATGTTCTAAATGAGTGTTACCTTATTTCACATACCTGGCGCAGATCAATATATTGACCCGTTTTTAATACCTTGCTTTTATAACCGCTAATTCATAGCGTTGCTAACACCAATTTGACATTTACTCCTGAAATAATATAGCTCGACAATAGTCATTAGTCGCTATTGTCAAAGGGTGATATCTTCACCTTTTGACCCATTTGGTCTAAGTGACCGATTATGTTGGCGAGATGATATTTATTACCATCTCATCTATACGACTCGCTTCGATTTACACCGTGTGGCCATTTCACTTATTAATTGATTTTCTTAACGCTTTTTAGCCTGTTATGGCTTACGCCTTACAGTGTCTTTCAAAACCAATAGTTATGGTCAACGCATGACCAATTTACCTTTTTACCTGTCACGACCCCCGACCCACCCTGGACGGAATCCGGAGTCGCGAACAGCCCAATGGTACCGGTGATTATTTTGAAAACGTTGCAGCGGAAATTTCATCAGGACCGTGAGTTAGGAAAAATATCAGAGTTTAGAAAACACCGGATTTATTAAAATAGATGGGATAAACCCATGTTTTACAATGGTAGCTTTAATTAAGATAAATTTAATTACATAAAATCATATTTCTTAATTTAATGTAATTAATAAAATAAGCCACTTCTTGATGCCTTTCAGTGCAATATCCATCTCTTACTCCAATTTACTGTAATTACCTGAAACGCGTTTTAAAAAGGTTTTGTCAGCGGGAAATACTGAGTGAATCATTCTATTTACTAAAATGACACATTTGTTATAATTTACAGTATTAAGGAAGATTACAATGTTTCTGATATCAAACCAATTACCCACAGTACTTTATCACTCGACCCATTGGCCCTTCCGTCCAATGGTGTCTGTGACTATGGTCATATCACCCCTTGGCTGCCCCAATGGTGAAGATTATCAAGTAATGTATACAAAACCCCACATACCGGCTGTAATATGGTGATTACATAAACTTAATCCCTGTAATTATAACTTTGAAATAAATAGGGTTTTGTAAATAGATTTGATAAAAAGAGAATGACTCACTTTATAATCATGCAGATTTATACAACCAAAGTCTACAGATAAGTCTTGATATATTGCAGATTTATACAGGCAGGGCTTAGCCTATTGATTTTTCCTTGTAACCTAGTGCATACGAACTAGGTAGGTAACTTAATACAGCATTTACGATAACTCACGAGATCAACCCTCACAACGAACGACAAAGTGCAATACTTCATCCATCGAATTAACGATGATCCGTCAAATTAATGACGAACGACAAAGTACAATACTTCATCCATCGAATTAACGACGATCCGTCAAATTAATGACGAATGATAAAGTATAACCCTAATGTGGGCGGCACTTAAACATCCATTGAGTACATTGATCGATCGGAAAATGAATCGTAATAGCGATTAAGTTAATACCCTGTATCGTAGCAGCACCCCCCTCTACTAATTAGTGATAATTGTGACTGTTTCGACTATAACTCGATATACAGATCGAATTTGAACGTCGAATGAACAACAGAATGCGTTTGCCAATGCCTGCTATTTATACACCAAAATTGACAAGCTTACGGACCGTAAGCTTAATGACCTTACGGTCCGTAAGGTTAACAAAATGGTTATAGGGTGGCCACGTGTGGGACTAGCTCGGCTGAGTCAACATTTTCTGAAAATTCAACTTGGAGAGCACGTTAAGTAGATAATCGTTAACTAGGAAATACCCCCCCTGAGTTTTAGGGGCCCTGATCCTGATTCTGATTGTTCTGAAAATTTTAGGGTTTGTGTAGAATCACTTGGGTGTCTCAATTAGGGTTTCCTATTGAATAAAATAATAAAATAAATAGGACTTTTTAATGAGGTTTGTTATATCAAGGTTCGGTTTTATACTTGCAGAATGTTTTTTTTTTAGGACGTTTTTGTGTGAGTCGTTACATTCTCCTCACCTTAATAAAAATCTCGTCCTCGAGATTTACTGGAATAAGTAGGAATACTTTTTCTTCATCTCAGATTCCAGCTTCCAAGTGTAATTGGGTTATGATAGTTCTTTTAGAATTATGTCATCTTTTAAAAATAATATTAAGGTAGATGATACAGAATTAAAATATCTAATTTTGTGAATACGAATTGTACCATAGGTAGAATTCAATTAGTTCAAGAAATCGATGATAACTGAATGAGATGAAATGATATAATTTTCAAAGTGACTAGGTTTAAGCCAAAAGATATATGATCAATAGATATTTAAAATGAATGTGAAGGACTTTTAGAATCAATAAAATTCTTTGTCAAAAGAAAGCTTACTTTGATTGAGGAAGACTTAGAACTGACAGGTTCCAAATGAAATCAAGGCATGAAAAATGATTTGTCAAATATTTATGATATGGGAAATCAAAGTGTTGAGAGGAATGAATTGCAAAGATATATCAAAAGATAATAGAGTTAGTGTACCATTTTTAGAGTTTCAAATTGTTTTAATTATGGAACAATGTGATAGTACACTATTAATAATCATATTTTTCATACTATTTCTTAGAAATTGAAATATAATAAAAACAAATTATTTTGGTCTGACTAACCATTATATTATACTTTTGTAAAGCAATTGTAATATATATATTATTTGTGTCCTTATCTGAACCGTATCTTATATATCACATATAAATATTATGTAATATATATATTATTTGTTATGTATTTTGATTATATATAAATGATCACTACTTTTAAATAAATATTATTTTAGTATTTTACCATACTAAATAATTATATAAGATATATTACAAAATATCGTAATGAAATTATTACGTTTACAAAATATTATTTTGTAAAAGAACTCATTATTATTTATAATGTTAAATGAGATTTGTAAATAAAGGTGTAAAAATATTTATTATACAAAATATTCGTACAAATACTTTTGTACATATATTACACTTAATGGGTTGATTCTATGGGATTACTTATTTTCATTTTGAAATCATATAACGTTTGTGAATGTATTTACAAATGTTGTAAATAAGTGAAAACGGAAACTATTCTTATATTGTTTTATGAAAATATATCTTTCTTCAATGTATATATATTTTCATATATAATTAAATTTTACTAAATACGTATGACGACTTACTTTATATATATTAACTAGTCATTATCATGGTGGATATTGATTAGTGCTGCCTTGTTTAAGCATAGGTGGCCAGTCCATGCCTAACTAAGGCTAGGCTATTCAATACCTGCCCTTGACAATAACCCTAGTATTTTAAAATAATACTAACACTATTATTTTTAATATAATAAAACTGATATTAGTATTACATAACTAAACATACACTTAAATGGAAAAATTTCTAATAAAAATGGTGAAATCAGCCGTCCCCAGGATCGAACCCGGGTCTAGGCCACACCCTTTCGCGCGCCTAGCCAATCGAGCTAAGTGCCTAGTTTGTGAAAATTTCTATTTTGGTTAAATATAAGCATATGTACAATAAATTCTGTACTTCTTGTTATAAGTCACCTACTTATCCTCCTTATGTTGACTAGTAATACTATTAGGAAATTACTTATGTAAGTTTCCATATATAAAATAAATTTTATATAATGTTTTTCGATTGAAGATGTTAAAATAATAATTTATCACGAAAGGCTAGATTGATGTTGTAAAAATCATTTAAGAGATACATTAAAATATGACAAGAATTTGTGTATCATTATCTTAATACATGATTTGTGTTAAGATAACTTTTATAAATATCCGTATATGATATATATATAAATGAGATTAGTGCAAGTTTTAAATTTTATGAAAACGTTAGTACAAGGTGACCGTGATCAAAGAAATGATTTAGTGAAGTCGAAGACCAAATAAACATTTTATAGTTCTAGAGAATTGAAGTGTTTGTTGGGATTATGTTGAATATGATAGCTTTAATCCATCATATGGGAATTTGAAATGAATATGTAATGCGAACAAGTTCAAGCAATTGAACTTGGTTTAATCACAACGAGTTCATGTAATAAGAAAGTTCGGACATGGTTATAACAAAATCATGTATGCCAAAGAAAATTGAATTTCTCAAGAAATTTATTGACTCGATATAAAAGGGTCATCGTTTTGCATTACTGCGGTATATAATGAGTATAGTGAAATGATATTTGAGTTTGCATAAACAACAAATTGGAATGAAGTCTTCCAGTAGGTTTCATAAGTTAATCGAACCATATGCGCAACCAACAATGCATGTGTAATGTGTGGATTTATTAAGAAATGAAATAGATCAATATTCATTACTATGCAAAATTCTCATGGTATGATGACCATTAAGGAGAGTAGCAATGCAAAAAGTCTATTCACCGAGGTCAGAATTTTACAAAAGAAATTTAAGAATTTTATTTGGATTTTCGTGTGATAACCGTTGCTAAATGACATTACTAGGGAATGTCGAATAAATGAAATAGGGAAATTATAAAGTATGTGACTTCTTTTGTAGTGCTAATAATTATGACTCTGATTAGACTGTGCACCGATTGTTGTGAAATTTTGTTACAACGTACCTTAGCGAAATTTCATGTTACTTGTAGGATCATGTGGCAAAGTGCTGCTTTTAGTTCTTCTACTGACGGAATCTAACATTGGTGTCATCGTGCCCAATTTATATTTTTCAAAGATCTTGCCTCGAAATTTGTGTGTGATATACTTCAACTTTTGTGGACTTATAATTAAATTTTCATGTGTTTTCTTGTACATTATCACAACTTTACATGCTTCTTACTTGCGTTAATAGTTTATGGTAACGCGTTAGAAATTCTTTATACTTTGTTGGTACACTTTATGTGGACACGACTCGGCTCGGTTCGACTCGGCTCAGTTCGACTTGGTTTCGACACGGTTAGGTCCGGCTCAAGCCCGACGACACGACATTCCTCCATCGTGCGCCCCAGAGTTCGACACGCGAGGCACGGAACGCCGCAAGCCTTTCCCGTTTACACCTCACCATGACATCATCAATGTGATGTCATGGTGATGTCACTATCTTGTCTCATATGTTGAAAGTCTTGAAAGTTTATAACAGAAACAAGTTCTTGGGCCGTAAACTTCAATTTGGGCCGTGACTTCATGTTGGACTTTGGACTTGGATTGGGCCTCTACACCAACTCGACGAAACAGAATGTTTAACTTGTATATCGACGAAACAAAAGTGTTTCGTCGACTTTGTGTGTTTCGCCAAGAGTTGTTTAGTTTCGTCATGTTGTGTCTGTGTCTAGTATATAAACAGATCTCTGTTTCTGTGTGAAATAGAGATGAGATAATAACCATAGTAACAAAACTCTGCCGAAATTCTGTCTGAACTGTGTTTGTATCAGTTTGTAATCGGTTCTCATCCCATTAATCAATCGAGTGTGTTTCATTGATTAATCCGTTGTTATTATTGCTTTATATGTTTGATTTGGCATAGTTACGTGGATTCCGCACACGTGACCGTGTTTACTATAAACAAGTGATTCGGTTCGTTATCGATCCTCAGATTTCGGGACCTACATACTTTTAATAGTGTCCTAACTTAATGGGTTTCTATTGTTTATATTGTCGCATGAATTATGAGACACATGATCAAACGAAATAATGTTTGATATCGGAAAAGAGATTCCTAATAAAGAAATCTAAACACAGATGCTTGTGCTTTATTCCAAATTGACTTTTGGAATTTCTTATAGATATACATATCTATATAATCATATATTTCACATGCTGAAATAAACATACCATTTACCAGGTCAATGTATTTAACAGATTCATATTTCCAAAAACCAGTCAAATATCTGGTCATAATACTATTTAGGGAAATCTTGTCACTTGTTTGACATATTATCTATCCCGTCTTATCCGATTTGCGTCGGAGCGGTAACCTCAGTATATCTAGACAAACTGGAGAGTCTACTATACCATACCCAGTCTTGCCAGAGAAAATTTTCTATTTCCCATAAATAGTATCTTTTCAAAAGTGCCTCTTTTATTAGGCTTTTATCTAGAATTAAGGAAATTTGTATTCCCGTAACATATCTTTATTCTAGACCAAGTAATATCAGATAAGCAATAATTACTATTAATTCTTGCTTATTTATCATATCTTGCAATATTCTAATTACCATTCTTATGGCATACCAAAATCCATCATATTTTATTTATACAAGTACTTAGCTTATCGTGAAGCTAATACTAAAGCATCTTTTCTTAAGTTCAAGTCTAAATGTTATCCTGTGTGCTACCAGTTAACAGCAATCTCCTAACTCTTTTATATAAATTTAGGTATTATTATCACAACACCTAAAGGCTTAAAGCAGTGGCTTTTTGAGTTGGCTCTGATACCACCTTCTGTCACGACCCCCGACCCACCCTGGACGGAATCCGGAGTCGCGAACAGCCCAATGGTACCGGTGATTATTTTGAAAACGTTGCAACGGAAATTTCATCAGGACCGTGAGTTAGGAAAAATATCAGAGTTTAGAAAACACCGGATTTATTAAAATAGATGGGATAAACCCATGTTTTACAATGGTAGCTTTAATTAAGATAAATTTAATTACATAAAATCATATTTCTTAATTTAATGTAATTAATAAAATAAGCCACTTCTTGATGCCTTTCAGTGCAATATCCATCTCTTACTCCAATTTACTGTAATTACCTGAAACGCGTTTTAAAAAGGTTTTGTCAGCGGGAAATACTGAGTGAATCATTCTATTTACTAAAATGACACATTTGTTATAATTTACAGTATTAAGGAAGATTACAATGTTTCTGATATCAAACCAATTACCCACAGTACTTTATCACTCGACCCATTGGCCCTTCCGTCCAATGGTGTCTGTGACTATGGTCATATCACCCCTTGGCTGCCCCAATGGTGAAGATTATCAAGTAATGTATACAAAACCCCACATACCGGCTGTAATATGGTGATTACATAAACTTAATCCCTGTAATTATAACTTTGAAATAAATAGGGTTTTGTAAATAGATTTGATAAAAAGAGAATGACTCACTTTATAATCATGCAGATTTATACAACCAAAGTCTACAGATAAGTCTTGATATATTGCAGATTTATACAGGCAGGGCTTAGCCTATTGATTTTGGCTTGTAACCTAGTGCATACGAACTAGGTAGGTAACTTAATACAGCATTTACGATAACTCACGAGATCAACCCTCACAACGAACGACAAAGTGCAATACTTCATCCATCGAATTAACGATGATCCGTCAAATTAATGACGAACGACAAAGTACAATACTTCATCCATCGAATTAACGACGATCCGTCAAATTAATGACGAATGATAAAGTATAACCCTAATGTGGGCGGCACTTAAACATCCATTGAGTACATTGATCGATCGGAAAATGAATCGTAATAGCGATTAAGTTAATACCCTGTATCGTAGCAGCACCCCCCTCTACTAATTAGTGATAATTGTGACTGTTTCGACTATAACTCGATATACAGATCGAATTTGAACGTCGAATGAACAACAGAATGCGTTTGCCAATGCCTGCTATTTATACACCAAAATTGACAAGCTTACGGACCGTAAGCTTAATGACCTTACGGTCCGTAAGGTTAACAAAATGGTTATAGGGTGGCCACGTGTGGGACTAGCTCGGCTGAGTCAACATTTTCTGAAAATTCAACTTGGAGAGCACGTTAAGTAGATAATCGTTAACTAGGAAATACCCCCCCTGAGTTTTAGGGGCCCTGATCCTGATTCTGATTGTTCTGAAAATTTTAGGGTTTGCGTAGAATCACTTGGGTGTCTCAATTAGGGTTTCCTATTGAATAAAATAATAAAATAAATAGGACTTTTTAATGAGGTTTGTTATATCAAGGTTCGGTTTTATACTTACAGAATGTTTTTTTTTTTTAGGACGTTTTTGTGTGAGTCGTTACATTACCCTTATTGTTTGTTTTGGGTTTACCCTATAAGGTAACCATTCAAAAGCTCATTTTCCATTTGTCATAAATTGATCGAATTACCGATTTAATTCCTTTTTAACCATCAACATGGTTTCTTGTCGTGCTAGACTACCTTGTTCCGTACGTTTACACGTCGGAACATCATACCTCAATTATGTATTTGTCTTTTTCGTAACAATACGGTAAGGGAGTATTCTAACATATAAGACTAGTGTAAGCTATACTTACATTACTTCCACCTATGCTTTTCCGTCATTCTTTCTTCGTTTGACCCGCTTTGTTCCCAAGCTTTCACCTAGCTTGTTAATCGTCAAACTATCATTGCAAATTATAAGATGGATAGATTAGTCATAATTATTCACGACTATTCCATCTCACTTATTTCATACGTCGGAACTACTATTCGACTTCATGATTAGTTAACTTAGCTTATTAAAGTTAACCACTTTAAATCATAAGGTTCTCAACATTGAGTCTAAATCAACATTATATTTAGAACCCTTCTCACTTCATATTACACGTAATCACCATAACATTCAAATGCGCGTTTTCACTCTAATTTCAACACTTTAGTTTTCACTTAGGCATTTTAACAAACACCTAATGTGCATACATTTTACACATTTACAACTAGTTCATAACTAGTTATTTTTACCAAGATTAACATCACAATTCACCATTATCACTTATGATTAAATACTCAAACTTGCAAATTGTTTAAGTATTTCCTAATTACTAACATGCATGATGATCCTAATGACAATCATATCATCAAATTCATCATATGATTAAAACCCACTTAACCTAGTGTGGTAAATCATTCAATCATTCAATCCATAGCATGTTATGTATGATTTTCACTTAGGGTTTTGTTCCTAAGCAAATATACATCACTAATCTAGTCATAGCTTCTCTAATTCATGCCTAATTCGTGATTAGGATGATTATCAATTTTTTTCAACTTCATGAATGTTAGAAATTTGACATACCTTAGGATCCCCTTGACTTGGTGATCACGAATATGTGCTTGAATTTCGATTTGGGACTTGATTCGAGCTTCAATTTGACCAATTTGTGGAACTAGGGTTTTGAGCTCCCTGCTCTTTCTCCTGGTCGTACGCACACACACACATTAAGTGTGTGTTGTGTTTTTAGTTTTTGTTTTTATAAATCAAGTCTCCTTTTGTGCAACTTAAGCCCCTCTAGTTTGATTAATTATTAAGTAAGCCACAACCTACTTATTTTTAACAATATTCCCACTTATTAACTAGGTTTAATATTTCTAGTTAACTTAGCGGGTTCGGGAATATTTATGACTAAGTTTATTTTAGGTCCCGTTAACTCGGGCCTTCTAAGCTTTTATTTCTTAAAAGCTTTTATTCACTTTTTATTTATTATTAGGATTAATTATTTAAATCCTAATATTTACCGGGTAAATTTTTACCACTAAAGGTATTTTACCCGTCTTTACTATTAACGTGGTTTGATTACCAAAGCCGGTTTTCGGGGTGTTACAAGTCTACCCCCCTTAAAGAGGTTTCGTCCTCGAAACCTTTTCTTACTTAATTTATCGAGTTCAACTCCATGTATCTGCTCTCGATAATCAATTAAGCATTTCTCATATCTTAACCGATTGTTAGTATTACCAGAAAAGTATGGTAATATTCTTTTGGTTATTAATCATCTACGTATCTTACATGACATAATGCGACTGGAAATAACGTAATCTCGTTATTTCCACTAGTTTACTCAACTTAGCGATATTCCTCGCTTTCATATACTATCGAATTCTTTATGAATCCGTGACTTTGACCCGTTTAAAGGTCTTTAGTGAAATCTCTCACTTTTTGCAACGATTTCTTTTATTTTCAATTTTATTTATTCGGTTCATTTATACCGAATCCACCGCTTACAAGCAAACCAAATTTATTTAAATGACCTTGACGGGTCTCACTAATTAGTCTTATTAGTCCAGTTACTATTTACCGCTCGCTTGGTTATAATGTGATTCTACTTCACATTACATTTCTCGACCGTGATTGTGTTACATCATGTTTAATTTATATCAAAATCTCATTTTCGAAAATATCACTTTTCGAATATATCGTCTTGCGCCTATCAGCGTCAAGACTTGTATCTTTCATGCTTACTATTTAAATTCTATCAGAATTTATGTTTGTAAAAACATTACTTCTTACTAAAACCGAAGTTTTAGTTTTAGGATCTTTTCTTTAACTTGTGTCAATCATCCATACTGGGATATTGACAGTCCATAATTTATTCTTTGACAGCCCTTGTTTTATGCGGGGATTCTCAATTTATCCGCCGCTTTGTCTAATTAACCCCGTAAGTTTTATCGTTTTGCTCTATAGACTATTTTATTAGACTTTCACCTCTTTAAGGCTAGGTCCTTGTAGTCTATTTCTTTCTAGTCGTGACCCGTAGGTCATATTAGTCTCGTAGACTTTTCCATTGTTTATAACCCCAAGGGTTACATTGATCCCGTAGATCATTCTTTACGCATGCCTACATTGAAATATATATATGGTGTCAAAGCACTCTTTTTATGTTTGAAAATCATTTGTTTTCACCCTTGAACTTCATTTGACCTTGACCGTAGTCTAAGGCTTCATTTGTTTACTTTCGGGCTAATCCTCCGACTTTATGACTTCTGACGTTATTTACGCGTCAGTTTGTCTCAAGCTTACCGTTATCCGGCTTGCGCTTACTTATGCCATTAAGCATTTATACTTTATTCAACCCGTTCAACCTCAAAATGGTTGAATATAATTATCAAAATTTCTGTTTACGAAATTTTATGGTCTTTTAGTCATAACTCATAATCCGAGTCTTTTGACCTTAAATTCACGTTCTCGTCTCTCGGTTTACGCATGTGTTTAAATCCTTACCCATCAACCGGGTGTTTTACCGAAGTCGTTATTATTGCAACCCTTCCGGTATGCATTAAGACCTCGCTTCATTTTTATATTCCGACTTTGTCTTTAAGTTGGACGTTTTACAAAAACGACCCGTTAAGGGACTCATTTGCAATTTCCGGGTTCGAGCGTAAGTACACCCCCTCCCAATACTTGTCTAATCATGCTTGCGTTTTCTGGGTTCGAGTGTAAGTACACTCCCTCCCAATACTTGTTTAATCACGCTTGCGTTTTCTGGGTTCGAGTGTAAGTACACTCCCTCCCAATACTTGTTTAATCATGCTTGCGTTTTCTGGGTTCGAGTGTAAGTACACTCCCTCCCAATACTTGTTTAATCACGCTTGCGTTTTCTGGGTTCGAGTGTAAGTACACTCCCTCCCAATACTTGTTTAATCATGCTTGCGTTTTCTGGGTTCGAGTGTAAGTACACTCCCTCCCAATACTTGTTTAATCATGCTTGCGTTTTCTGGGTTCGAGTGTAAGTACACTCCCTCCCAATACTTGTTTAATCACGCTTGCGTTTTCTGGGTTCGAGTGTAAGTACACTCCCTCCCAATACTTGTTTAATCATGCTTGCGTTTTCTGGGTTCGAGTGTAAGTACACTCCCTCCCAATACTTGTTTAATCATGCTTCTTTGTCCCTTCACTCGGGCTCATTGTCCTAATGTAATACGCTTCTGTCACTCGGTTGTGCGTTTACATTATTATCAAATATTTTGCTTGTCTGATTCATTTGGGTACTTTTTACTTAGTCCCATTCACCCCGCCCTTACTACATCGGACATAACTGCGCTCATTATAAGAAGCTCATGCTATCATGTGTTCACTACTTACTTGGCCAGAGTAAGCGATCAACACGTGGTACGCGTGACCTTATTATAATTACCACATCACGTCCCATGTAAGTAACTCCTCAATTCATCCTCATGTTTATGGTTTCATTTGGTAAAACTTTATTTAATTGTTAGTTAACAATTATTAGTTTTAATCGTTCATCCTTGAACATGTACAATGTCCCTTTTTATAAACATTTATTCACATTCACTGATGTGATCATTAATTTTTCTCAATAGGATTTGTATCGAGAATTCTTACTTGGATGATCACTCTCGTCCAAGTTTCTATATAAATAAGTCTTGTTATTCATTGGCTATTCATCATTGTGAATAACACATTTCCTATTAAATTTCTCTTGGAAATCAGGTTTTCCAAGTTCTGTCATATGTGTATGCAACCGTTATTACTTACGTGTTTGTTGCATATAACGACTCGTGCGATTAAATTTAAAAGTGTGCACCTGGTGATGCTTGCCCTAACAGGCTTCTCTTGTCATTAGTCTTGTTCGCGACCGTTACGCGATTTTGGTCCTTAATGAGTATGCTCTTCTTGTCGTACCTCGGACCGTTCCATCATCATATCCATAATTCGTTTGACTCTCGTCATCTTCAAACGCGAGTGTCCTTCATTTAAAACATTCACAAAAGTTAGTAAAGTCAACTTCAATAATCGCCCGTATTATAATACAAGGCATTTTCTACTATACACGTCAACGCGCGTATTTTCGTCAACTACATCAATCGTTTAATTGGGGTAACGTGTGTTACACGATAGCCCTATGTGTTATTTACAACAATTAGCATACTAAACTATTAGCATACGTGTACTTACCGGATTTGCGATCAAGCCTCGAACCGAACACCAATCTTTATTAAGAGCATAAGGTTTAAGTCCAAGCACGGTTTCTCCCCACCATACTCGAATCTCTTAAACCAAGGCTCTGATACCAACTTGTAACACCCGTTCTTATAAATCAAGTTTTAACGTATATCTTGGGAAAATAATCATGTAATTAATGATTATATATACATCGGAAATACGGGTTTCTTAAAACTTTTACAATTTATAATTTATTCTACAAAACGTGATTGAAATTCATTGTTTAAAATTTACAACGTGGCAAAGTGCGGAAGCGTGTATATTTATCGTGTTCGGTTCTTCGCTGAGCTTGATCGTCTTCCGGCATCCAAGGTGTACCTACATTTCATAAACATGAAATGCTTTAGTCATACGGGTTTAATCACGTCCGAACGATGTCCGGGAAACAATAGACTTTCAAATGAAAAACAAAATATAATAAAAAATTTCTCCACCGTAATTTACGGTGGGACCGTAAATTACGGTGGCCCCTGGGTCTCAAATCTTTTGCCGTAAATCAGACCTTTAGCACCGTAACCTAATCAACTCCACCGTAATTTACGGTGGGACCGTAAATTACGGTGGGCTCTGCATCCAGATTCTCTATTTTGTCGTAATTTGACACGAAATCTTCCGTATCTTTCAAACCGCTTATCCGTTTGTCCTACCGTTTCTTCCTACATGTTTGTAATTTGATTCTCCATCATTTGGAGTTAAAATCCGACATCCGACTTAACAAGATTTAAGACTTTTAAGTCTTCGGCTTATTTCCTTTTTTACAAATTTTTGACCCATTCGCGGTTTTATCAAACAAACGTATTTGTTTGATTCCTATATCACATACAATCCTTTAATTTAATATTACTTACCATTTTAGGTTCTATTCATAGGTTTATTACACAATTTAAACCCGTTTTCACTCGTATGCTTATTTTGACCCGTTAAGGGTTCTTAAGTACTTTCGAGCCTAAAATCGCTTTCAATTGCTTCTATAATTAATCTAAGTATTCATTTAATCATAAAACTTATTTCCGAACAAATTTTAAAGGTTGTTTGGTCAATTTAGCCACTAAGGGCGTTTTGGTCCATTTTAGTCCTTTATTAACAATGAAGGACTTTTGAAAGTATATTGGACCCAAAATCCCTCTTTTAACCTATAATTATGTTTGAAAAGTCATTAAGCTTTCCAAACGCCATGTTCATTACATAAAACATTTGGTTTACCTAACAAGTAACCAAATGTCCGTTTTGACCTCTTTTAACACTCTTAAACCATATGTTCTAAATGAGTGTTACCTTATTTCACATACCTGGCGCAGATCAATATATTGACCCGTTTTTAATACCTTGCTTTTATAACCGCTAATTCATAGCGTTGCTAACACCAATTTGACATTTACTCCTGAAATAATATAGCTCGACAATAGTCATTAGTCGCTATTGTCAAAGGGTGATATCTTCACCTTTTGACCCATTTGGTCTAAGTGACCGATTATGTTGGCGAGATGATATTTATTACCATCTCATCTATACGACTCGCTTCGATTTACACCGTGTGGCCATTTCACTTATTAATTGATTTTCTTAACGCTTTTTAGCCTGTTATGGCTTACGCCTTACAGTGTCTTTCAAAACCAATAGTTATGGTCAACGCATGACCAATTTACCTTTTTACCCTTATTGTTTGTTTTGGGTTTACCCTATAAGGTAACCATTCAAAAGCTCATTTTCCATTTGTCATAAATTGATCGAATTACCGATTTAATTCCTTTTTAACCATCAACATGGTTTCTTGTCGTGCTAGACTACCTTGTTCCGTACGTTTACACGTCGGAACATCATACCTCAATTATGTATTTGTCTTTTTCGTAACAATACGGTAAGGGAGTATTCTAACATATAAGACTAGTGTAAGCTATACTTACATTACTTCCACCTATGCTTTTCCGTCATTCTTTCTTCGTTTGACCCGCTTTGTTCCCAAGCTTTCACCTAGCTTGTTAATCGTCAAACTATCATTGCAAATTATAAGATGGATAGATTAGTCATAATTATTCACGACTATTCCATCTCACTTATTTCATACGTCGGAACTACTATTCGACTTCATGATTAGTTAACTTAGCTTATTAAAGTTAACCACTTTAAATCATAAGGTTCTCAACATTGAGTCTAAATCAACATTATATTTAGAACCCTTCTCACTTCATATTACACGTAATCACCATAACATTCAAATGCGCGTTTTCACTCTAATTTCAACACTTTAGTTTTCACTTAGGCATTTTAACAAACACCTAATGTGCATACATTTTACACATTTACAACTAGTTCATAACTAGTTATTTTTACCAAGATTAACATCACAATTCACCATTATCACTTATGATTAAATACTCAAACTTGCAAATTGTTTAAGTATTTCCTAATTACTAACATGCATGATGATCCTAATGACAATCATATCATCAAATTCATCATATGATTAAAACCCACTTAATCATTCAATCATTCAATCCATAGCATGTTATGTATGATTTTCACTTAGGGTTTTGTTCCTAAGCAAATATACATCACTAATCTAGTCATAGCTTCTCTAATTCATGCCTAATTCGTGATTAGGATGATTATCAATGTTTTTCAACTTCATGAATGTTAGAAATTTGACATACCTTAGGATCCCCTTGACTTGGTGATCACGAATATGTGCTTGAATTTCGATTTGGGACTTGATTCGAGCTTCAATTTGACCAATTTGTGGAACTAGGGTTTTGAGCTCCCTGCTCTTTCTCCTGGTCGTACGCACACACACACATTAAGTGTGTGTTGTGTTTTTAGTTTTTGTTTTTATAAATCAAGTCTCCTTTTGTGCAACTTAAGCCCCTCTAGTTTGATTAATTATTAAGTAAGCCACAACCTACTTATTTTTAACAATATTCCCACTTATTAACTAGGTTTAATATTTCTAGTTAACTTAGCGGGTTCGGGAATATTTATGACTAAGTTTATTTTAGGTCCCGTTAACTCGGGCCTTCTAAGCTTTTATTTCTTAAAAGCTTTTATTCACTTTTTATTTATTATTAGGATTAATTATTTAAATCCTAATATTTACCGGGTAAATTTTTACCACTAAAGGTATTTTACCCGTCTTTACTATTAACGTGGTTTGATTACCAAAGCCGGTTTTCGGGGTGTTACAAAACCTGAAGGTCAGGAGCATCTAGTCTGTAAGTTGAAGAAATCCATTTACGGGTTAAAACAAGCATCACGTCAATGGTACCTCAAGTTTGATGAAGTCATGAAGAAACAAGGTTTTATGAAGAATCAAGTGGATCAATGCACCTACCTCAAGATGAGTGGGAGCAACTTTACTATACTTGTCCTTTACGTAGATGATATTCTATTGGCAAGTAATAGTTTAGACATGTTGCATGAGTCGAAGCGGTTACTCTCGCATAACTTTGACATGAAGGATCTCGGAGAGGCTTCTTACGTCATTGGCATCGAAATTCACCGAGATAGACAGAAAGGGATCTTAGGATTGTCCCAAAAGGCTTACATAGATCGTGTCCTTACACGTTACAACATGCAACAGTGCAAACCCTCTGTCGCTCCAGTAGTTAAGGGAGATGTTTTCGGTTCATTCCAGTGTCCGACAACAGAGGTTGAGAAGGAGCAAATGAGCCAGATACCTTACGCGTCAGTAGTCGGGAGCTTGATGTATGCTCAAGTCTGTACTCGCCCAGATATTGCTTATATTGCTGGAATGCTAGGCCGTTATCAGACTAATCCTGGCCTAGATCACTGGAAAGCAGCTAAGAAGGTACTTCGATATCTGCAAGGGACGAAAGACTATAAACTGACTTATAGAAGAAGTGATCATTTAGAAGTGGTGGGCTATTCTGATTCTGACTTTGCAAAGTGCAAAGATGACAAGAAATCCACTTCGGGCTATATCTTTATGTTAGCAGGCGGCCCTATCTCATGGAAGAGTCATAAACAACAGTTGACCACAACTTCCACAATGATGGCAGAGTACATTGCTGTTTATAACGCAACCTGTCATGGAATGTTGCTTAGAAATCTGATCACTGGACTCAAAATCGTTAATTCTATTTCTAGACCATTGAAGCTTTACTGTGATAATTCAGCTGCCGTTAGTTTCTCGAACAGTAACAGTTCGACTGGAGCTGGTTTATATCTCGATACAAAATATCTGTTCGTACGTGAACGAGTTGAGGAAAATAATCTTTGTATCGAGTATATTAGTACTAAGGATATGCTTGCGGATCCGATGACTAAAGGTCTCCCTCCTAAGGTTTATGAAGAACATGTTCGTAATATGGGATTTAGTAAAGACCTTATTTGAGCATATTGTACTAGCTTATGTTTTATGTTAATGAAATTTCCTCAGTTTGATTTTGTATGTCTCTTAGAATATGTTCAACCGGTATAATGGCATATAGACAAATAAAGTTACAAATCAAACATAGGGCTTACGCGTATTTTGATCATGACGATTAGGTTTTAAATTAAGGCTATAGTATGATTAATGGGGGTCCCGAGTCGCATAATGATTCAACGACTGTATTTCTCTGCTATAGTACTTGTTTAAGGCTAAAATGAGTGTTAACTCCTGATCAGGCTTATCTAATACTCATAGTAAATGATTACTCGGCTAAGTGGGAGAATGTAAGATTAAATATATTATGTATTAATATTTAATCTATAGCCATTATAATCATTTACATAATATAGATCAAAATATATAATAACCTATTAAATAATTAGTTGGTAATTGTTGATGGACCATATTACCCTTATTAACTAATTAGGTTTCCTCCTGGGTGCTTATATAAGGAGAATTATGTGGAGGTTAAAGGGTTACTCAGTTACACAATTAGACACAACCCATTAGCCATAACATCAATAATTCGACCTCCTCTCCTAATCGAATTCCCTATTCGATTTCTAAGTCCCCATCATTAGTCAGCACCCTAAGGAGGAACCAGATCACGATGACAAGCATGTCGAACTCCATTACTGGATTCTCCACTGCACTATCTGCTGTAACATGTATGTTTTATTGTTTTCCTTCATGTATAAACAGAACTGAACCAACAATCTCGATGTATTTTTTTAGATCGTGTTATAAGTAGTATGTAAAATTAACCTAAATACATGCATACATGTTATGAAACTAATAAATATTCGATTTAACGCCCCGCAACGCGGGTGGGCATAAGTGTAATTTTTATTCGTCCAGGCATTCCTGGCACATGCTCATTTTTCCTGAAAAAATACAATTTTGCTCCCAATTTATAATTATAGTCTTTCCATCGTTTTTGTTCTTTTAGCAAAAGTACGGTAGTGTTTGGTTTTAATTGGTTGACTTGATGTAATTTTGTTAGATCGTGTTATGAGTAGTATATACAAGTAACCGAAACACACACATACATGTTATGAGAGAAATATTTGGCTTAGTGCCCTGCAACGTGAGCGGGCCAAAAACTAGTATCCTACAATTCCCATGGACGAGAATAGTGCCAGGCAGCGGCCCGCCACTTCCCCATTGGTCCAACCAAATTACGATTATGCCCCGTTTAAATTTACATTTTTACTATTAGTTTTGTATCTTTTTCTCTCTTAGCCAAATTATGATTTCGCTCTTGGTTCAAATTTACAGTTTTGCCATCGTTTTTTATCTTTTTTTCTTGTAAAATTACGATTTTGCCCCAGTCTAAAATTATAGTCATGCCATCGTTTTAGTTCCCCCTGGTTTAAAATTATAGTCAATTCATCATTTTAGTTTTTTATTTATCAAAAGTATGGTAATGTATTGTTTTAATTGGTTGACTCGATGTAATTTTTTTAGATCGTTTTATGAGTAGTATGTACAAGTAACCGAAACAAAGACGTACATGTTATGAGAGAGAAATATCTGGCTTAGTTTCCCGCAACGCAGGCGGAGAAAAAAACTAGTTGCTTTACATTTGAACATGAATATAACAAAAAGAAAATATAACGTGACTTATTTGTATATTTGATAATTTTTTCGTTTATTTAGATTTTTTGTTAAATGAAACGCTCGTTTTAATCATTACTCATTACTGATATTTAAAATAATCGTTTTGTTTTTTTTTATACAAGACTTGTGAACATTCAACGTCTCCCCACCGTGGGACACTATCGAATCTGAACGTTTCAAAATTTTATTTTCTACAGAGGCAGCGATATTGAAAAAATTATCAAGTTTTTCTAAAATTTACATTGTCGCCCGAGTGCTAAGGGATAGTGGAGGCTACCACTATTCTCAAGCTACATCCTCCCCTGTACCTCATAGTTATCACACCTCTCCGGCTCTCCTCGTATCCTAGTTTTTTTTTTCTTCAGTGGGAGTAACTCACATGAGATGTGATTGTATACAAGTGCGATTGTGATTACGGGTTTGGCAAAACACACCCATACTCACAAACTAAGATGAGATGCAAGTTATTTTATAAGTTCAATCTAGGTTTATATTTAAGTATGTGTTTGTGTTAGCGAGTGAGACATCCCAAACATTTGGTGTAATGTACTATGAAATATATTATATTATATTATATAACCTAACAAATTTGAAGGGATGTACAGTAGCAATTCTTTTTCTCCTTAAAAATTTTCTGATAATATTTAATTTTTGTAGCATTAATGTTTTTTTACTTTTATATGAGTCTTAGGTTTAATTTAACTTATTCCTCTTTTTCTTTCTTGGCCCACTTCTCTGATTATCTTTTTAAATAATATACTAAACCTTCATTATACTAACTACTAATGCAAATAAACTTTATTCTCTCTAACCATGAATTTTCATTATACTAACTACTAATGCAAATAAACTTTATTCTCTCTAACTAATATTACCTATAAATTTGAGTATAGAATTTTCACTCCACAAACGAATGAGCAAACGTTAGAATTTAGTAATTTTATGTTTCACTAACAACTTGCTTTTGTTATTTTAAAAATAACTAAATACATGGATAGTTTTTTTCTCAACTTTTGGATACAAAATTTAATCAAAACATAATTAAATTCCAAATAAAACATTTTTATTAAAAACAAAACAAACTATGTAGTTTTTTTGTTTATCATAATACCGTATATATGATAATATGATATAAAAATGTCTTCATCACCTTTCTTACAAGACACCCCGCCGCGTAGCGCGGGTGTCTCCCCTAGTTATTTACATATTATAATACTCATTTCTCGTCGGCGAGGTGTCGGCATTGTCCATTTTAAATAATGTTGAATTCTTGTCAAAAGTGTATATGCCAACTTTTGGGGTCAAAACTCAAGAATTATGACTTGAGTGGCTTTTTTTAACTGCAAATTTGGATAACTAACGGACAACTAGAGTATCATTGTGTCACCAGCGTAATTATCCGATCATATCCATCTCCACTAGCCAATAATGCTTATACATCAATTCAGAAGAAAACCCACTAAATCTGGGGAAAACCCTCTGTCACACCCTGGCTTTGCGGAAGAGTGGGTTTATTTTGGTGTGACTTCTTAATACCATAGCATAATCACAACAATGATATATGATAATAAAACCATGATGTTCATCCAATTAACAAGTTTTAAAAGTTAACACGATAACATTGTTTTGAAAGTCGACACTTAAAACAGATTACAACAACGACATAATTAAAAACTTGTTCACAAACACAACCAAAAGACATGAATAAAAACACAGTTTAAGACTCGTGACCCGTCCAGGCAAAGATCACAATTCCTAAACTCGGATGACACCATTATTCTTACGCAGCTTGACGACATCGCATACCTTGCCAGATCCTCTAATTTCCTGAAATACATGTAAGTTGAAAAATCAACAAAAGTTGAGCGAGTTCATGTAAAAGTGAGTATGTAAACCTTTGTAATATGTTTGTATGTATGAAAAATCCCTGGTATGTAGCAAATAAGGAAAAAGAGAGACCACCATTGGGTTGCAAATCCAATGATATGTGTGAAGTGCTGTAGGAAGACTCAAACCTAGCAGATTTATGCGTCGGGCTCAAAGTCACCCCGAGGTCCGTACAGTGGGCCTGGAGTTGGGCTCGCTACACCCAGATAGATCTACCGCTAATGACCCCCGGCCCTACCATGAGGATTAATGGCCTCAGTTGCACGCCTACCCACTCACATGATCTAAGTAGTAAACCCTCCTTAAGCTAACCATACCATGTATAAAAGTATTCCGTAATTACTGTAACATGTATTCCACCCCCGAAGTATAAAAACTGAAAACAGTTAAGAGAAAAGGGGGACGTGAACTCACTGAAGTGCGTCTCGAAATAGTCAATCCCAAATCAACCTGCTGCGTGACGACCTACACGTACTAACTTCTATTAGACGGATGGTCGTGCCTTGGCTTAGGGTTTAACGTTTTTTTGGAGAAATAGTTAGGTAACTATTCCGTGTTCACACTTCTTATATATTTTATAAGTGTATTCCTTCCCAAGGATGGGGGTTTTAATACATGTGTGTTTTATAATTCCGAAAATATATTTTTAAGTCTCACTTGAAAAATATATTTTAAATCACTTGTCTAAAATATTCTAACTCCAAAATATACATATTTTCCCCAAAAATATTATATTTTACTTCATACCATTTCCAAAATAATACTTTATCAAAATACACATTTAAGAGTATTTTCCAAAAATACATAAGTTACATTTTAAAGTACGCGTTGTAATAATAATACCGGTGCAACTTAAATATTAATTTGTGATAGCATTAGTATTATTTTGGAGTCGTGATTTCATAATATACTCCAGTTATATTATTTTTCCCCTAAAAATAATATATGTAGTTCACAAAATAATCACATAATCACACAAGCGTTTCATTATGAAATATATATTCTAAATATATATTTAACAAGTTTTATTTACGAAAATCCACCTCCGATACTTTGTAATTTTTGAAATAAAAATCATGGCGAAGTTTATTTTGAAAACAAGGTTAAAAATATATTTTGTAAACATTTGTTTAGAAAAATATTTCTAAGTGTTATATTTCTGGAAAAATTTCGCCAGAGTTTCCTCTGTAACTGGAGGTGTCCACGCTTACATGCGTATCATTTTCTTTTCAAAACTGTATCAAACAATTTAACAATCATCAATCAACAGTATTTAAGCATCAATCTAGGCAAAATATGAATAAATCATAAACTCATGAACTTGAAGGTTTTGTAAAAATATGTAGTAACTTTCTAACATATTTAATAGATCTTGTTATCTTTAAAAATAAAATTAGTTTCTTAAAAACTTTATTTTTAAAGATCTTGAAGTTTCACAACTTCTAGTCATGATTTACCAAAAATATTTCTTGTTAAATTTTTCTTGTGACACAAGTGTTTACACACTTATTTATTCACTAAAATGCTTTTAGTTTATGTAAGGTCCGGGTTTTAACAAATCTTGCATCTTTCACTTGGTTCTTCTGAAAAACCACTTGTAGATATTTAGATCTACATGTTTAGAGTCTTATTTTACAAGAAAAATTTTATTTACTCAAGTTCATGTTTCATGGATGGAAGGTTTCATCATCTTTCACATCTCTAACACTAACATATTACTAGTTCATGTTCTTGAACATGATTTAGTATGGTTAGATGATGATCCATCCCACTCTTAGTAACACACAACATCAAATAATCACAATCATACAAGATTCATAAGATTTACACATGTATCTTCTCTTTATCCACCATTAATCACTTATGTTCAAGACTTTATGTTATGTTCTTTAGTGTTCTTAACTTTCAACCATTAAATCACTTATTAACCACCATAAACAAGATCAAGATGATGTTTAGAGGCACTTACTACTAGCTCAAGGCTAGGGAAGAAACAAGATGTAAATGAGGTGGATAAAAGAAATCTAGAGAGGTTCTTGAACTTCCGAGAGCACCGAGCCTTCTTGTATGATCCCTTGCACACTTGTATGTATGTAAAATGGTTGGATCAAAGCTTGATGGTGGGTGTGTAATGGTGATGGTGTTCGGCCGAAGACAAGCAAAGAGGGAAAGAGAGAGCAAGTTTGGAGTTGGTGTTTTTGTGAAAATGAAAGTGATTAACTCTTGATTTTACTTATAAACCAACTTCCTATTATCCAACATATATTGTGTCATCTAGATACTAAACATTGTGAATAAAATAATCAAGAAAGCACAAGGGTGTGTCACACCCTTGTGACCGTCAACATTGAGGGGGGGGGGGTATGGATTGGATTGCAATGGTTAGTTAAGTTCTAGTTAGGATTAAAATGATAAAGTTAGTGTATTTTAGTGTGTGTTATAATATAAAGGGTGTTAGGGAATTCGGGGACCCTAACTAGCTCAGAAAGGTAAAAACAATGTCTTTGGCAATATTTTTATGTTCCAGGTAAGTCTGGTTGTTCGGTTGGATATTGATCCGTTAAAGTATCAAACAAAGCTTTAAAGTGTCTTTAATATTATTTTTAGTGACACATTAATTTACCGACACTTTGGAAAGTGTCTAGAATTATTCTACCAAGTTTTTGCACTTTACTAGTTATGTTAAATGCTGAATTTTTGTTTAAAGTGCAGAATTTTGTAATTAAACTATGTTTTTGGCACTTCCGGGCACTATAACTATCACCTAGTGATGCAGTTTAATGATTCTCACCTCCCTACACTCCCTACTAGTGTAGAAATCTACTCCCGGCTCATACTGGCCTCAGAACAATGTCTGTTTTGGTGCTGGTAATGTCAGCATGTTTACTGGGTTATCCGTTTAGTGTGCTAACTGTGCTTTTGTGCATCAAGGTTGTCACTAATGTTTGTGTGTAAGTAATAGAGTGACAATATAAAATGTGATGCATGAGTATGTATGTATCACAAATCAAGAAACAGTTTAACCACAATTGTAAGCAAGCACAGTAATTAAGCATTAATTAAATATTAATTAATTGTACGGATACCTGGTTTTGTGAGGGTTGTCACACCCTCATTGTGAGAATCGAACCTAGGACCTAATAGTCACTAAGGGGCTGTTTGGCAACATTTGAATGGTTAAGTGCTGAACCAGTAAGAGGTCTGAACCATTAAGAGCCTGTATAATGCTTAACCGTTCAGAGGCAAATGTCTGACCAATTCAGATTAGAGGCCTTAACCATTCGGACTTTGTATAAATCATAACCATTCAGAGGCAAATGTCTGAACCATTCAGACATCTTCTCGTGAAACAAACAGTCTGAACCGTTAAGTGCTGAACCAGTAAGAGATCTGAACCATTAAGAACCTCATTAAGAGGTAAACAAACAGCCCCTAAGTCTTATCTCACCCTTAAAATATCAATAGGCTATAATGCCATGGGCGACTTGAGTGGCTAATTGTGGTAGATTCCAAAATCAGAAGTCCATAGAAATCTGAATGTACACCACAACCCGTTGGTATTTTAACGAATATACATTTGTACGGTGGTAAAATCTGAGAGTGCACAACTAAAACCCCCCAAATGTGACCATTGTCGACTCATATAAGATACAAAGTAGTAGCAAAAAGGGACCCAAAACAATCCGGTTACTTCATTGGCTGGTTTTCTGAAATTAAGTGCAACATTCATGGAGGAAGTCTAGAAAGGTCTCTACCATCATTCCCAATGTTTTCACCAAAGTATTTTTTTTAACGGTAAAGAATCTTACGTGTAAACCCACCCTACTTGGGGCTATGTCCAAGGTCGCCACCTCAACCGTCATGAGATCGTGCCCATGATGCGCAGGAACCGGATGGAATCCGTGGCCCCCTATCAAGTTTAAACCCGAGATTAAAGCCCCGATTTGACCCTTCACCCAAATATCCATAAAAAAATGGCCCAAATGGGAATCGAACCTGCGTCTCTACTAAGAAGAGCAGACCAATCACCAGAGTATTGGCTAAAGCTTTCCAACTTGCTAAAATTCTTGATATACAATACACTTTAAAAAGGTTGTGCATACATCTATGAAGCACGAGAACACTCGGAAGCATGGAGTACTCGTCCCATGGACGAAGACGCCATGGGGACGTTTCCTAAACGTTTCCAGTTTATGGGGACAGATCCAAAACGTTTCCGGGTTATTGGGGACGGCTCCAGAACATTTTGGGGACGTTTCACTCGCTAGAAGAAAGAAGGTAACATGAATGTTGTGGCGGTAGTTCAGCAGGTGTTCTGGTATTATGTTTAAATTGGGTAGTTCACAATATGTACTCCTAAGCACTAGTATTTTTTTTTCTTTTAACATAAAATGAAAGGGGTCGAGTATAGTGAATTAGAGTGAAACGGGTCACATAGTGAACTAGAATGAAATGGTTCGATTAAAAAAATTCATAATAAATTAAACGAAACTGGATTAAAATAAATGAAAACTCCAAATTGCGTAGGTGAATACATACTACTTCTCTAAGGTTTAATTTGGAGTTCATTGTCCATTTTAAGGATAAGAGTAAATTACAACTCTTGTTATTTATGTTTACACCGTTTTACAGGCGGTTGATGCGTGTGAAGTGTGTATATAAGTTTAAGTATATTTTAAGCCCTTTTTACACTTTTTTAGCCAAGTTTTAAATTTATAAAACACGATATTTACTAACACTAAACACACATATGGGCAAGTGCACCCATCGTGAGCGTAGTATAGTGTTGGTAAGATACCGAGGTCGTCCAAGGACACAAGAGTAGTACCGGTTTATCCTCAACGTCTAATCAAATCAAAATTAGAAAAAAGGGTTTTTAAACTAGAAAAATAAAAACTAACTAAAATGCTGAAAATAAAATAAAAATAAAAACAGATAGACAAGATGAATCACTTGGCTCCGACTCATGTATAGTGTAACCTTTGATTATTTCCGCACTTTTGCACTTTTTAAGAGATTATCTTAGTTATTGTAGTAGGCCCCTCTTTTGAAGGTGACGTTACCCTCAACCCAGTAGTTTGAGTCAGCAAGGATACAATCCTAAAGGGTCGGATTATTGAAAGATAATTAATTAAGTTATTAATGCATATTGTGGTAGACCCCTCTTTTGAAGGTGACGTTACCCTCGGCTAAGTAGTCTGAGTCAGCAGGGATACAGTCCTAAGTAGCCGGGTTAAAGTATTAATAGTAGCTTACATATGATGGGGTCAAAAAGTTTGGACCCCCCACCATCCAATACCGTTAAGTATTGAAGGAGGTCCTACTAAATTTGACCCAGGTCCTTGCAGGATCTATACACTGAACAAGGCAAGACTTTTACTAAACCGTTCCCTTAACCCCCGACCAGGTAGCCAACATACCTCCATATAGACCGTGGAGATATGAATGGTGAAAATCTTTTATTTTATATAGACAGTAAAATAATGCCAAGACACCACGGACAAACGATAAGGAAAAATCACCTTCAACATAAGAAACTAGTTATTAAAGTCATTAATACAAAACCAAGTAAAAAGTGCGAAAAGATTAAAAATAAAAAGTATTACACTATACACTTTGTCTTCACCAAGTGATATAAGAGACTTAGGCAAACATGGCCTTGATTGTCAAGAACTCTTACGATCAATCTTGGATCCCGAGACGACTCACACACTCTATGATGGACAATGGATGATGGTGGTGGATGATGGTGTTATGGTGGTGGTGGGTGGTGGGTGAAGTGTGAGAGAGGTGGTGTGCCAAGGGATGATTTGCACTTGAGCCAAGCACTCCTGTTTATAGGCTGAACAGAAGCTCGGGCACGGCCCCGTGTCCATCCTCTTCTCTGTCTTCATTAATTGCAGTTTGTCTGCATTAGTTGACCACGCCCCCGTGTCCGCTGGGCACCCCCCCCCCCCCCCCCCCGTGTGCAGAAGCATATATGTACTATCAAGATTTGCCTGGATTCTGCGAATCTTATAGTTGACCATGGCCCCGTGTCCGCTGAGCACGGCCCCGTGGTGGGCGATAGAAGCTTCTACAGCTTTGTCTTTTCTCCTGGGACTTGGGCACGCCCCCGTGTTCACTGAGCACGGGGCGTGTTCAGCCTTCTGTTTTCTTGTTTTGCTTGGGAAGATGCTGTCGTGGGGTCGGGCATGTCACGTTTGTTCCTTTTCTTGTATTTATGTTAGATTTAGCTTTCTTTTTGCTTCTTTTGTTAATATGAGCTCGTTTAATCCTGAAAATACAAAAGGAAGACAAAAACACACTTTTTCCAACATTAGTACTAAAAAAGGGTTAGTTTTATGCCACAATTGATGTAATTTATATGTTGCATTTTGCACACATCAGCGGTGTTCTTTAGTGCAAAAGTTGACAAGTTTAGTACTTAATGTTTCAAAATCTTGCACGTTCTATCCTTTAGGCCAAACCCAGTTACATTTTTTTGGTTAAATCTGGTCATGTGCATTGTATATGGGGTCATTTTTATCATTTCACATTCCAATGGACTATTTTGTAAAGAACTTTTACTCAGGGACTATTTTGTACAAAACTTAAAAATAAAAAATATATATAAACTCTCTCTCTTTTCTCATTACGATGATCTGAAACTTGTCTGTCTCTCTTTCTCCCTTTTCTCTCTCTCTCTAACAACAGGTGGAGGTGGTTGATGATGTTGGCCACAACTCTGTCTACCAACTGATACTTAATAACTCAGACCAAATTTATAACCAATCAAATAAAGTTCGGCCACCACTTTGTGTGGCGGCTCACGGCGGTACATGGGGATGGACGTGGTGGAGGTGGTTGTTCTGGTACGAGTGTATCAGGGTTGGCCCTGAGAATTCATGTACCCTGTTCGAGCTCGAAAAAACGTGCCCTTAGGTCTTAACTAAATAAAAAAATTAAACTAGTTTTTCGTACAACTTTGAACCGTTGACAAAAATATAGCATTCGATAAACAATGCAATTAACAAAATACAAAATATAGAATTCGAAAGAATGACATACCGTAAAAACCAATAAGCTAATAGCTAACCTGATGCTTGTTTAGGAGCCATTAACACCTAAGTAATCATTAATCGACAAAGTTTGTATCAAATTAAGTTAACGCCTAAATAATGTTAGACAACATAAATGAACTGAAATCGACATAAGTTAACTGAATAAATGAATTCGACATAATAACTGAAATCGAAAATCAATCCTAAATCATAAGTTAAGTGATTTCGACATAAGTTAACTGAATTCGACATAATAACTGAAATCGTAAATCAATCCTAAATCATAAGTAAACTGAATTCGACAATTGATTTTTAGTTGTTTACCTGTGAACTGATCCGACTCAGACACTCAGTGATCGAACGAAGGATGTGTTGTATTGTTGTGACTGTGAAATCGAAGGCCTGCTGGCTGTGTGATGATGAATTATGATCGAATCGAAGGCCTGTAAGTGATTTTTAGTTGCAGAATGATGATGAATGAATGAATGATGATCGAATCGAAGATCTGCAAGTGCGACGTTTCTGTTCCTCAGTTCCTTCAACGTTGTTGTTCCTGTATTGCCGCCCAGAATTCTTTTTTTTAATTAGTTTTTAGAAAATATTTGGGTATTGGGCTCACTAACCTAATGGGCTAAATAGGTTAAACGATATGATTTTTTTAAGTGGGCCTATGTTAATATTTTTTTGGTTATACCCTATTAAAATTTTTTTTACATATATATTGTAACACCCCAAAAACGGGTTTGGTAAGCAAACCACGTTAATATTACTGACGGGTAAAATACCGTTAGTGGTAAAAAAAAATTACCCGGTAAATATTAGGATTTAAATAATTAATCCTAATAATAAACAAAAAGTGAATAAAAAGCTTTTAAGAAATAAAGTGATAGAAGGCCCGAGTTAACGGGACCTGAAATAAACTTGGTTATAGATTTCCCGAACCCACTAATTTAACTAGGAATGTTTAACCTAGTTAATAAGTGGGGAATATTGTTAGAAATAAGTAGGTTGTGCCCTACTTAATTAACTAACCAAATTAGAGGGGCCAATATTGTTAAAATTGAAACTTATATTATTGATTTTAATTAAAAATAAAAACAAAACACCCCATTTGGGGGTTCTGGTCGATCAAGAATGAGCAGGGGCGACACCCCACTCTCAAACCCTAGAAAAGTTCACTAAAACTCTCAATTGGAGGTGCAAATCTGGTCCAAAACGAAATTCGAGCATAGATTATTGATCCTCATCACAAGAGGATTACAAGGTATGTAAAATTTGATGAAAACTCTCAACTTGAAAACCTCACGAAATTAGGAAATCTGAAAATTGATGATGCATGTTTGTTAATTGCATGGAATAGGAACAATATAGTGTCTAGGAGTAAGCCCTAGACAAGTATATGTCGAAATCATGCTTAGCTCAAGTTTTTGTTGATACTAAATTCATGTATGAGATGTTTTTATGGTTTTGATTGCAAAAAATAGTGTTATGATGTCAAGAACAAGCTTAAATTGAAAGCTGAATTCAAACGATTCTTGATCAGAATTTACAGCTGATTTGTATTGGCTGTAACCTGGACAAAAAGTGATAAAATAATGTGTTTCTTGAGTCTAGAATGTAATTCCAGGAAATATCTTTAAAACCCCACTGGAATCGCATTTTTTCGACGAAAATCGAGCGTTTTATGAATTTTTCCGTATCAAAGGTTCAAGCTGCGTTTTCTGACAGAAATTGCAGCCCATCACGAATGTCATAACTCAATTTAGGAATTGAGTTATGATCTCAAATTCTTACTGTAGAAAGTTTTAAGCGATTAAAAGAATCGCCAATTGGAATTTCGTCAATCGGATAAACGAGGAATTTTTAATGAATTTTTCCGTAAGCTGCAGTCAGAAGTGACGAATCTGATTGCAGCTTAGTAAATGAATTTTCACGAATTTTTGGTAAAGAGTTAGATCTTGAAATTTTAACTCAAGGGCTAACCCTCCGAGAGGTACGCCACATAAAAAAAATCATAATTTTTGAAGACTTGTAAACAGGTTAAACAAGTCACCAAAAACAGCCAATTTTCATTGATATGAAATGCCTAAATGAAATCGCGGCTTACTAAGTTAGTATGTAAAAATTTGATTTTTGTTAAGAGTTCGGATGAAATATGCCTAAGTGAGTTCAATGAACCAAATGTGCATATGAATATGTTGGTAAGTCAATTGACTTTTAAAAAGTCAAACTAACCAATGATAAAGTCAAATAGTAGTTTCGACATAGAAAATACGTGAGGTGGAATAGTCGTGAATTGAAATGACTAATCTAACCACCTTGTGAATGATGATAGTTTGACGCGTAACAAGCTAGGTGGAAGCTTGATGAGGGAGCGGATCAAACAAATCAAGAAGGAAAGGAAAAGCATAGTTCGGATGCGAGGTAAGTATAGCTTACACTAGTCATATAGTTTAGAATGTCCTTTTTGTTGTTTTGATTTCGAACAAGACAAATGGAAAGTTGAGATATGGTGTTTCCGGCGTGTAGTCGTATGGAACAAGATAACCAATAAGGGTAAAATTGAAATTTGGACACTTGTTGACAATAATTATTGGTTTTGAAAGATACATATTTCGTAAGCCTTATTAGGCCAAAAAGCGTTAAGAGGTGAATTATAGTTAAAACGACCGTGCAGTGTAAATCGGAACGAGTCGTGTAGACGAGATGGCAATAAGCTTTATCTCGCCAATATTATCGGTCATTTAGACCAACGGGTCAAAAGGTGAAAATATCACTTTTGACAATATCGACTAATGGTTTGATGAGTTGTTTGATTTCAGAAATAAATATCGAGTGGATATTTACATCGCTATTACTTAGTAGATATTGAGGCAAGGTACTTAAATGGGTCAATGTAATGATCCGAGCCAGGTACGCATAATAAGATAACTCTCATTTAAATGTAAGGCTAATGAGAGTTAAACGAAGTCTAAAATAAGTTTTTGGTTACCTTAATATGTAAACCAAATGTTACGGACGATGGTCATTATATTTGTTATAGGTTTCTAACCATTACCAAGAGTTTAATAAGGGTTTTAGCCATGGAAATGGGTTGCATTTGATGGTTTGGTTCGAATTTAAAATGACCCTAAACATGATTTCCGCAGCTTTTTATACGGATTTCGACTAATCTTTAAAAAATCATATAAAATCAACCGTTTATCCGATTTGGGTGTTCTATACCTTTTCGGAAAGCTTATGAAGTAAATTTTTACTGTTTTCAATCATAAGAAACAAATGTGGTTGTTAAATAGGCCAAAAGAATGAATTAAACAGCTGTTCAAAACCTTGAAAGCTGTTTGAAAAAAATGAAAATATAGTTGCTGTGCTGATTTTATAAAAATCATATAAAATCATAGAAAATTCGTTAGAAGGTGTACCTTATATGCTTGCGAAGGTATTGAAGTTTTCTACGATCCATCTTTGAACATGTTAATCTAGTTCGGATTTGAATGGGTCATAATGGTCAATTACAGCAGCTGTATAGAAAATCGCTGCACATTAATAATGTCATTATTAATCCAGAAAAAGACATATGATTGCGTATACTTGATTTAGTCATGCCACCGTAAGTTACGGTGGAGCTGATATGATTACAATGGTTACATACTGAGTTACGGTGGACCCAGAAACAAAGTATATTTTATTTAGTTTAAATTCCCGGATTCGTTTAGACACGTTTTAAACCCCGTTTGACTAAAGTATTTCATGTTTATGGAATATAGGTACTTTTGGATGCCGGAAGACGATCAAGCTCAGCGAAGAACCGAACACGATAAAGATACACGCTTCCGCACTTTGCCACGTTGTAAATTTTAAACAACGAATTCGATCACGTTATGTAGAATAACTTATGATTTGTAAAACTTTTAGTAAACCCGTATTTCCGATGTATATGTAATCGTAATTACATGATTGTTTTCGTAAAAAGATTCATTAAACCTTAAATTATAAGAACGGGTGTTACAAGTTGGTATCAGAGCCTTGGTTTAAGAGATTCGAGTATGGTGGGGAGGAACCATGCTTGGACTTAAACCTTATGCTCTTGACAAAGAATAGTGTTCGGTTCGAGGCTTGATCGCAAATCCGGTAAGTACAAGTACGTTAATAGTTAGTATGCTAAAGTGTTGTAAACAACACATAGGGCTATCGTGTGGTATATGTTACCCCAATTTAAATGATTGATATGGTTGACGAAAATACGCGCGTTGATGCGTATAGTAGAAAAAGCCTTGTATTATAATACGGGCGATTATTGAAGTTGACATTACTAACTCTTGTGAATGTTTTAATTGAAGGACACTCGCGTCTGAAGATGACGGGAGTTGAACGAATTATGGATATGATGATGGAACGGTCCGAGGTATGATAGGAAGAGCATACTTATCAAGGACCAAAATCGTGTAACGGTCGCGAACAAGACTAATGACAAGAGAAGCCCGTTAGGGCAAGCATTACCAGGTGCACACTTTTAAATTTAATCGTACGAGTCGTTATATGCAACAAACACGTAAGTAATAACGGTTGCATACACATATGATAGAACTTGGAAAACCTGATTTCCAAGAGAAATTTAATAGGAAATGTGTTATTCACAATGATGAATAACAAGACTTGTTTATATAGAAACTTGGACGAGAGTGATCATCCAAGTAAATATTCTCAATATAAATCCTATTGAGAAAAGTAATGATCACATCAATGAATGTGAATAAATGTTTATAAAAAGGGACATTGTACATGTTCAAGGAATAAACGACTAAAACTAATAATTGTTAACTAACAATTAAATAAAGTTTTACCAAATGAAACCATAAACATGGAGATAATTTGAGGAGTTACTTACATGGGACGTGATGTGGTAATTATAATAAGGTCACGCGTACCACGTGTTGATCGCTTACTCTGGCCAAGTAAGTAGTGAACACATGATAGCATGAGCTTCTTATAATGAGCGCAGTTATGTCCGATGTAGTAAGGTCAAGATGAATGAAATTTAAAGGATCCTTAGGGTCAAGAAATCTCATGGGCATACTCGTATAAATGGTTTTCGCGGGAACCATAAAAACGATGTATGGTGCACATAGAAATAAAAGACCCAAGGAAATTCGTGACATAAGTCATTTTTGATGAAACAACCATGGTAGACAAAAAGGGCATTGTAAAACCAAAGTATAAATGACCCGCGGGGTCATAGAAACAAAGGTATTGCCCACACGAGAAAAACGATCAAAATCGTTGACTTTGGTCGTAGTAAAGAAATGATGATGATGATAATCATCATTCATAGTTTAAAAGACTGTCAAGGATGGTCAAATAAAGAATAAAGGTTTGGTTGAATAAAAGCGAGGGCTTCCGCTAAGACAACCAAACAAATTAAAACGAAAACTTGATGTATACCGGAATGCTTGCACTAATAATGACTTCGGTAAAGTACCCGGTTAATGGGTAAGGATTTAAACACATGCGTAAACCGAGAAACGAGAACACGAATTTAAAGTCAAAAGACTCGGATTATGAGTTATGACTAAAAGACCATAAAATTTCGTAAACATAAATTTTGATAGTTATAGTCAACTATTTTGAGATTGAACGGGTTGAATAAAGTATAATGCTTGAAGGCATAAGTAAGCGCAAGCCGGATAACGGTAAGCTTGAGACAAATGATTTTCAAACGTAAAAAGAGTGCTTTGACACCAAATATATATTTTAATAAGACACGAGTAAAAAAGAGTGATCTACGGGATCAACATAACCTTTAGGGTTATAAACAAATGAGAGATCTACGGACTAAAACGACCCACGGGTCATGATTAGAAAGAAGTTATAAGGACTTCGCCCTAAAGAGGTGAACGTCGAATCAAAAATAGTCTGTAAGGCTAAGTGATAAAACCTACGGGTTAGATTGGATAAAGCGAGGAAATCAGTTAAGAATCCCCGCTTAAAACTAAGACTGTAAAGGATTAAATTACGGACTGTCAATATCCGGGTATGGATGATTGACACAAGTTAAAGAAAAGATCCTAAAACTAAAACTTCGGTTTTAGTAAGAAATAATGTATTTACAAACATAAATTCTGATAGGAATTTAAATAGTAAGCATGAAAGATACAAGTCTTGACACTGATAGGCGCAAGATGATATATTCGAAAAGTGATATTTTCAAAAATGAAAGGTTGATACAAATTAAACATGATGTGACACGATCACGGTTAGGAAATGTAATGTGAAGTAAAATCACATTATAACTAAGCGAGTGATAAAAGTAACTGAACTAATAAGACTAGTTAATGAGACCGGTTAAGGTCACCAATTCAAATCAAGAAAATTTGGTTTGCTTGTAAGCGGTAGATTCGGTATAGCTGAACCGAATAGATAAATTTGAAAACAAAAGAATTTGTTGCTAAAAGTAAAAGATTTCACTAAAGATCTTTAAACGGGTCAAAATAACGGATTCGTAAGGAATTCGATAGTATATGAAAGCGATGGATATCGCTAAGTTAACTAACCTAGTGGAAATAACGAGATTACGTTATTTTAAGTTGCACTAAGTCATATGAGATACGTAGACAATTAGTGACCAAAAAGATGTTACCTTGCTTATCTGGTAATACTAATAATTGGTTAAAAGTATAAGTAATGTTCAAATGATATCTCGGATCAAATACATTGAGTTTAAACTCAATGAATTATGTAAGAAAAGGTTTCGAGGACGAAACCTCTTTAAGGGGGTAGACTTGTAACACCCCAAAAACGGGTTTGGTAAGCAAACCACGTTAATATTACTGACGGGTAAAATATCGTTAGTGGTAAAAAAAATTACCCGGTAAATATTAGGATTTAAATAATTAATCCTAATAATAAACAAAAAGTGAATAAAAAGCTTTTAAGAAATAAAGTGATAGAAGGCCCGAGTTAACGGGACCTGAAATAAACTTGGTTATAGATTTCCCGAACCCACTAATTTAACTAGGAATGTTTAACCTAGTTAATAAGTGGGGAATATTGTTAGAAATAAGTAGGTTGTGCCCTACTTAATTAACTAACCAAATTAGAGGGGCCAATATTGTTAAAATTGAAACTTATATTATTGATTTTAATTAAAAATAAAAACAAAACACCCCATTTGGGGGTTCTGGTCGATCAAGAATGAGCAGGGGCGACACCCCACTCTCAAACCCTAGAAAAGTTCACTAAAACTCTCAATTGGAGGTGCAAATCTGGTCCAAAACGAAATTCGAGCATAGATTATTGATCCTCATCACAAGAGGATTACAAGGTATGTAAAATTTGATGAAAACTCTCAACTTGAAAACCTCACGAAATTAGGAAATCTGAAAATTGATGATGCATGTTTGTTAATTGCATGGAATAGGAACAATATAGTGTCTAGGAGTAAGCCCTAGACAAGTATATGTCGAAATCATGCTTAGCTCAAGTTTTTGTTGATACTAAATTCATGTATGAGATGTTTTTATGGTTTTGATTGCAAAAAATAGTGTTATGATGTCAAGAACAAGCTTAAATTGAAAGCTGAATTCAAACGATTCTTGATCAGAATTTACAGCTGATTTGTATTGGCTGTAACCTGGACAAAAAGTGATAAAATAATGTGTTTCTTGAGTCTAGAATGTAATTCCAGGAAATATCTTTAAAACCCCACTGGAATCGCATTTTTTCGACGAAAATCGAGCGTTTTATGAATTTTTCCGTATCAAAGGTTCAAGCTGCGTTTTCTGACAGAAATTGCAGCCCATCACGAATGTCATAACTCAATTTAGGAATTGAGTTATGATCTCAAATTCTTACTGTAGAAAGTTTTAAGCGATTAAAAGAATCGCCAATTGGAATTTCGTCAATCGGATAAACGAGGAATTTTTAATGAATTTTTCCGTAAGCTGCAGTCAGAAGTGACGAATCTGATTGCAGCTTAGTAAATGAATTTTCACGAATTTTTGGTAAAGAGTTAGATCTTGAAATTTTAACTCAAGGGCTAACTCTCCGAGAGGTACGCCACATAAAAAAATCATAATTTTTGAAGACTTGTAAACAGGTTAAACAAGTCACCAAAAACAGCCAATTTTCATTGATATGAAATGCCTAAATGAAATCGCGGCTTACTAAGTTAGTATGTAAAAATTTGATTTTTGTTAAGAGTTCGGATGAAATATGCCTAAGTGAGTTCAATGAACCAAATGTGCATATGAATATGTTGGTAAGTCAATTGACTTTTAAAAAGTCAAACTAACCAATGATAAAGTCAAATAGTAGTTTCGACATAGAAAATACGTGAGGTGGAATAGTCGTGAATTGAAATGACTAATCTAACCACTTTGTGAATGATGATAGTTTGACGCGTAACAAGCTAGGTGGAAGCTTGATGAGGGAGCGGATCAAACAAATCAAGAAGGAAAGGAAAAGCATAGTTCGGATGCGAGGTAAGTATAGCTTACACTAGTCATATAGTTTAGAATGTCCTTTTTGTTGTTTTGATTTCGAACAAGACAAATGGAAAGTTGAGATATGGTGTTTCCGGCGTGTAGTCGTACGGAACAAGATAACCAATAAGGGTAAAATTGAAATTTGGACACTTGTTGACAATAATTATTGGTTTTGAAAGATACATATTTCGTAAGCCTTATTAGGCCAAAAAGCGTTAAGAGGTGAATTATAGTTAAAACGACCGTGCAGTGTAAATCGGAACGAGTCGTGTAGACGAGATGGCAATAAGCTTTATCTCGCCAATATTATCGGTCATTTAGACCAACGGGTCAAAAGGTGAAAATATCACTTTTGACAATATCGACTAATGGTTTGATGAGTTGTTTGATTTCAGAAATAAATATCGAGTGGATATTTACATCGCTATTACTTAGTAGATATTGAGGCAAGGTACTTAAATGGGTCAATGTAATGATCCGAGCCAGGTACGCATAATAAGATAACTCTCATTTAAATGTAAGGCTAATGAGAGTTAAACGAAGTCTAAAATAAGTTTTTGGTTACCTTAATATGTAAACCAAATGTTACGGACGATGGTCATTATATTTGTTATAGGTTTCTAACCATTACCAAGAGTTTAATAAGGGTTTTAGCCATGGAAATGGGTTGCATTTGATGGTTTGGTTCGAATTTAAAATGACCCTAAACATGATTTCCGCAGCTTTTTATACGGATTTCGACTAATCTTTAAAAAATCATATAAAATCAACCGTTTATCCGATTTGGGTGTTCTATACCTTTTCGGAAAGCTTATGAAGTAAATTTTTACTGTTTTCAATCATAAGAAACAAATGTGGTTGTTAAATAGGCCAAAAGAATGAATTAAACAGCTGTTCAAAACCTTGAAAGCTGTTTGAAAAAAATGAAAATATAGTTGCTGTGCTGATTTTATAAAAATCATATAAAATCATAGAAAATTCGTTAGAAGGTGTACCTTATATGCTTGCGAAGGTATTGAAGTTTTCTACGATCCATCTTTGAACATGTTAATCTAGTTCGGACTTTGAATGGGTCATAATGGTCAATTACAGCAGCTGTATAGAAAATCGCTGCACATTAATAATGTCATTATTAATCCAGAAAAAGACATATGATTGCGTATACTTGATTTAGTCATGCCACCGTAAGTTACGGTGGAGCTGATATGATTACAATGGTTACATACTGAGTTACAGTGGACCCAGAAACAAAGTATATTTTATTTAGTTTAAATTCCCGGATTCGTTTAGACACGTTTTAAACCCCGTTTGACTAAAGTATTTCATGTTTATGGAATATAGGTACTTTTGGATGCCGGAAGACGATCAAGCTCAGCGAAGAACCGAACACGATAAAGATACACGCTTCCGCACTTTGCCACGTTGTAAATTTTAAACAACGAATTCGATCACGTTATGTAGAATAACTTATGATTTGTAAAACTTTTAGTAAACCCATATTTCCGATGTATATGTAATCGTAATTACATGATTGATTTCGTAAAAAGATTCATTAAACCTTAAATTATAAGAACGGGTGTTACATATAATATCGGATTTTTTTTAAATTACGTGCCCTGTTCGGTTGTCCTCCCCGCCCTCCTTCAGGGCCAGCTCTGGAGTGTATGAATCGCAATGGGCCGGGCTTGGGCCGGGTATTGGTAATCCCAGGCCCGTACCCGGTTGTAATTTTTTGTCCCATACCCGGCCCGTTACCCGTCGAGTATTATCGGGTAATTACCCGTCAGGTATCGGGCATACACGCGGGTATCGTATACCTGTTAATTTCATAAAAATACCCTTTGGGACAAATGTGCAATTTTTACTTTGATGTTTATATAATTTACTATTTTAATAACTATAACAAATGAAAATATGATTAATAATTTACATATCATATTCAGACCACATATATCAAACTAAATCAAAACGATTATTTAATTAAGTAATTGTATCAGGACCATCTAATTGCATAAACATCCACATAATAAAGGATCATAACTTCCATATCCAATATGCATGCACAAAAATAAGTTATTTGTTCACTAAGCATCTGCCAAATACATATCCACATATGACTATAGAGAATGTATTAAGTACATGTACGAAGTTTATATATTTGGAAATTTATAATATAATACTTTCGGGTAAATTGGCCGGGTATCGGGCGGGTATCACTAAATCCCATACCCGTTTTTTTTCTTTTTTTAAGCTCGTACCCGGCCCATACCCATTGGGCTTCGGGTATACCCGACCCGTATGTTTCGGGTATACCCGTCGGGCTTGGGTTTTTTGCCATCCCTAGGTGCGATTGCAGGTGGTGGTGGTGGGGGGGGGGGGTAGTTATGATACGGGTTAGGTGCGATGGGTGAAGGGGTGGTTGAGGTGGTGGGTTAGGTGCGACGGTGGGTGAAGGGGTGGTTTGTGGTGGTGGGTTAGGTGCGGCGGTGGAGGTGATGCTATGGGCGATTGCAGGTGGTGGTGGCCGGAGACTCGATGTCAGAATTATTTTTTGGGGTTTTTGATATTTTTGGTTTTGGGGATTTTCTGGGGGGTTTTTGATTTAGTATTTAGGTTTGTTGAGAATGGTTCAGGGGGATGGATGTGATGCAAGTATCAGTGAATGTTTTGCAGGCGGTGGTGGTGGTGTCTTGGTTAGTTAAAGCGGAGGTGGCGCCGGAAATGTATAGGGTGATGATTTAGGAGTGTATTGGGGATGGGTTTGAAGGTGTGAGAGAGGAGGCGATGAGGTTTAAGGTGTGGTTGATGGTGGTGGAGGTGGAGGTGGAGGGTGGGGTGGTGATGGTGGTTATATATTTATATAAATAGTTAAAATAATAATGGTAATAATATTTTAAATTATTTTTGTAACACCTCGTAAAATCACGACCAATATTATGAAGACACGTGTCATGGACTTTAAACGTGTAAGGAATTATTTCTAGAGGACTAAAATTGTTAAACAATGTAAATATGTTAATAAAGGGATCCAAAGTGTCAACATGCCATTCATGTGCCTCTGATTGACCTCACACGACGTTCGTATTCTTTAACGAATAAATTGTCGAACAATGGAAGTCGTTTGTGCTTAAAATAAGGATCTTATGAAACATAAGGGTTAAAAGTGTCAACATATTGAAAGTAACCTCTGAGTGACCTTTTAACGATCCCAAAAACATTGTGATAATTTATTTCGATCCCAAGAATAACGGATATTAAATCCGTGGAGTTTCGACGCATATAAATAATCAAAGTGTTAATTACAAGTAATAAGGGTTAAATGCGTTAATAATGCATTTTAAGACCTTTCGGGTGACCTCGTAACTAACCGAAGGCTTATTGTTAAATGTTTAAAGACTCAAGACCCTTAAAAGTCAAGTTTGGGGGTTAAAAGTGCAATAAATGCAAGTTAAATCAAGTTTAGAAGGACAAGGGACTGAAATTGCAATAACTGAAACTTGGTGACCGGATCAGACCATCACGCGGGCCGCGTAGGCCATAAGACAAATCTTACGCGGGCCGCGTAAAACTGCCAGGTGCAGAAAAATTGGACAGATGCTTGTACAGCTTATTGCACCGCCTTTGCATGCCTTGTTTTCGATCCCAGGGGCTGAGCCAACAGTATTTCATGCATAGGGACACCTGGAATCATCAGAAAACATTTGTAGACTTGTGTGGAGTGATCTTGGGAATTAATTTTGGCTATATAAGAGCTTCTTGTTTGCTACTTCATGTACTCATTCACAAAAATCATTCTAACTCAATCTCTGGAGCTCGCTTGACTTCAAGCAAGTTTCCCTCAGCTCCTAATTCGTGCTAAGAGCCCTTGTAAGCATTCTTAGCCTTCCTAGTTCATGTTTTATTAGTCTAATGACCAAAAGTCAAAGCCGACGTAATTAAGCTTTGACTTAGTGATTAATCACTAATGGTCCAGCCATTATTCAAATTGAAAGTGGCTATGAGTTGGTAATTATGTGGGTAATAAGTCCTTAACAGGGCACCCCCTGATTATCACTGTAACTTGGTCAATTGTCGGGTCAAACTTAATATTAAAAAGTCAACAGAAGCTATTTTTGCAAATAAATTCATAACTAGTAATGTAGAAGTTATGGAACCTGTTTTAACACTAAAATAACTTGGTAAATAATGTAAGAACATGTCTAAGTATGTTCAACCCGACAATTCCGAGTTTAGTCTCGGTTCAGAACCCAAAGTCGCAAAAGAAGACTTTTGCTTTGACTTTCAGTTCTGACCCGATTTAGCTTGTTTTTGTAACACCTCGTAAAATCACATCCAATGATGTATTGACACGTGCAATAAACCCTAACAAAGTCAAACGTTGAATTTAAAGGACTAATATTTCGAAAAATCAAAAACCTTGATTATGAAAGGACTGGAAGTGTTTGTATACCTAAAATAAGTTTATGAATAACCTCTTACAGTATTTATATTCACAAATTAGCCACTTGTTGATCGAGTATAGCCGTTCGCGTAATTAATTGAAAGTTTGCGCAGTGAAGGGTTAAAAGCATCAACATGTTAATTCTTACCTCTGAGTGACCTTTTAACAAACCGGGAGCTTCATGATATTTGATTATACTCTCGGGAATGCCAAACATTGGCCGTCTAAAGTTTTTATGCCTATAAGTAAAGTTACGCGCAACTTTGCAAGTTAGAGGGACTAAGAGTGTCAATATGTTTAATTATACCTTTGAATGACCTTTTAGCGAACCCGAAGCATCGTGATGTTTAATAATACTCTCAAGAATGCCTAATATGGATTAGATAAGGCTTCAATGCTATTAAACGATGATATGCGCAAGTTTGCGCATTAGAGGGACTATTTGCGTCAAACTGCAAAAGTCTATCAATTCGTATGGTATCGAACCATCCGGAATATGATCATAAGTTAAATATGCCCTAAATATCCCTTACCTAGCTTAGAAATAGCTTAGAGGTGTTTCGTGCGCAAAAATAAACTTTTAAGTCATGCAGGGACTAAAAGTGTCAAAAAGTGCACAAGTTTGCATTTTCGCGCATATCTTACATTCTGGATACATCCGGACATCCAAAAATTTATGTAAGCACTAAAATATTTTATTTTAGTAATTGGCTTGATAAAATTCCATTCGTCGCGTAATTTGGATCGTTTTTCGCGTCCGTTCGTGTTTCGTCGTAATTAGCCGAACAACGTGACCGTACGACCAAACGAACCGACATCCGGCATGTTTTTGAGCATGTTTTATGTTCCCTATGTTTGGGCATCTTTGTAGAGCCTTAAAAATGGTTTAACGGGCCTCAAATGTGTCGGAAATGGCACTTGGAAGTGCAGGGGCTAAAAGTGACAACAAATGAAAGTCGTTGTGAGATGGCATGTTCCTTACGGACCGTATGCCATACCTTTGCGGTCCATAAAGGGGTCCCAGTTCCATAAATCTGAAAACCAGCTTTGGTTTTGCTCCCTTGTCTCACATATTGATACTATGGATCCTTTGATGGTTTAGAAACTGGTATACACCTGTTATGATCTTGCTATTCCTCTATAACACTTGTCATCATCCAATGATCTTCCAAAAACTATAAATAGGAAGTGGGTTTCATAGTTCAAACTCACCATTTCATTCCAATCTTGCTATCTTATCTTTTTTTGGAGGATCCTTAGCATTTGGAACTTCCTTGGAGTTCTTTTCAGTACTAAGGACCATTTGTAAGTGTCCTTAACCTCCTAATTTCAGCTTTGATTTGTTTAATGGTCAAAAGTCAAACTTATCATAGTTAAGGTTTGACTTAGTGGTTAAACACTAATGATCCAGTCATTACTCAAATTAAGAGTAGTTATAAGTTGGTAATTATGTAGGTAATAAACCCCTAAGAGAGCACCTACTGATTATCACCCTAGCTTGGTCAAATGTCGGGTCAAACCTAATAATAAAAAGTCAACAGAAAGCTATTTTGCAAATAAATTAATAATTAGCAATATAGAAGCTATGAAACCTGTTTTAACACTTGTATAACTTGGTAATTTGTATAAGAACATGTCTAAGCATGTTCAACCCGACAATTTCAAGTTTAGGATCGGTTCGGAACCGAAAGTCGCAAAAGTAGACTTTTGCTTTGACTTTCAGTTCTGACCCAATTTAGCTTAGTTTAGATATGCCTTAGTTAGGACCATGTTATAGGTTAGTGTAACCCTCTAAGGTTATACAACTTGGATCCTTAGTTATCCTATTCATTTACATGTTTCCGTTATATGCTTAAATGTTGAGCATTATGCCCTTTTGACCCTAAAACGAGAATTTTGAAAATGTGAGAGGACAATAATCTTTATTACTGATTTATAAACTTGTCCCTAAAATTTGACATCAGTTTGAGGTGTAGATTAGGAGTTATGCTCATTAGCGTAAATGAAAAGCTTTTTATTAATTAAACGGCGTAATTAGCATAAAGCCTATCTAAACCCAATTTTTGATACCAAATCTTTTACCTACTGATGTAAAATAATATTTTGGGATTTTTGAAGATTTTATTTATTTTTAGGCTGAGCATAACATAGGGTTGTAGCATTGATTCGGTAATTGTCGGTTTTGCCCTTTTGGCCATAAAATGAGTTTTACATAACATTTTGATACCAAACTTTTTGCTACTGATTTTATATGATAAATAAAACATTTTAAGCTTTCTGGAATGATAAAAATATCAGATTTTCGTATAAAACCCGGAAATCGCTTAAAATCTCCTTTTTACGCGTTTTTAACCCATAGTATAAGTTAAAACTATTTTTAACATATAAGGTTTGATACCTACTGATGTTTTAAGTAAATTTTCATAATTAAACAGTAGGCAAAAGTTTTAAACTCAGAATTCTAATTTTGACCTTTAAAGCTTAAGTGAAATTACCAAAATGCCCCTTCGGTGCATAGTTTGGTTATAATTAATAAATTTCACATGTATGTAATACCCTACTGATATAACTTATTAAATTAAGTATTTTTACTAATTATATCAGACCTAAACCTCAGGTTAATATTTAACCTCTCTTATAACCTTTAAAATGACCAAAATACCCCTACGGGGCATAAATTGGTTTTAAATTCGTTTTGGGCATAATGGAAGGTATCCTACTGATATCACAACAAATTAAAGGCATATTAACTTAGGAAAGCTGTTCATGACTCATGTGGTTACCCGTTACGCACTTTTCGCGTTCGGATCGGCTTATGTAACTAGTTTGCATAAATTAGCCGAAACGGGTCAAACCTTATCATTTCTATCTCAAAATCCAGAATGTGTTTAGTTTACCCATACTAAACAAGTATACAAGCTTGTTGGGTCTAAACCACATTCTAATATGGTCTTCGCATAATCATGCGTTTTGAACCGTATCTTCTTTTTAAAATTAACCGGTCTAAGTTTAGGCTTAATTAAAGACCCGTTAGGAATCTAATAGGTTATTAAAAACCTTCGTTCCAGATTTAGGAGCCCAGTAAAAGCTATCTATACTTACTGATTTGATATACGGCTGGGATTGAATTTATATTTAGCTCAGGTAAATACTTTTAACTTATTTTCCCTTATACAGGCTTGGGGTACGGTATATAAAATACCGCTTGGTCGGGCATTGAATTTTTAATTGTATAAAGGTTAATTTATTGAAATGTCCCGTCTAAATTGTTGTGTTTGCTTAAAGCCTTTGGGGGGTTAATGACCATGTCCCGGATATCCTTGGCATCATTTTAAGAAATGGCCACGACCTAAGCACGGGGTGTATGCGTACACCCGACAGTGCATATATAAATAATAAGGTATAACCGCCGGTTTCGGGAATAACACGCCGCGGGACTATATCATGTGGTGTGTCTATTAATCTTTAACTCGGTGTCAATCCGGGCTACTGAACGTATAAGAAACATGTAATTCTTTTACAAGTTTATATATAAATAATTATCCCAAGTTATAAAAAGTTTTGTGCCATGTGCATTCAAATCAATTTTCTCAAACGTTTTCAAAATGAGTCAGTTAAATTGTATTTACCAGTGTAAACTGACGTATTTTCCCAAAAAAGCTAAGTGCAGGTACTAATCGGAATGGGCTGGCCTCTCTTAGCATCAAATAAAAGTCTCGCAAGCTTAGATGCCTTAAAGTCTATTGAACAAAGTTTCTTTTTATCTTTTGATCCGCCTGTGGATCTTTTACAACCGTATTTGTAATACTCGATATTACTCTTTATCGGATTGTAATATATTTATCTTTTGCTTCCGCTGTGCATTTAAATTGTGTTGTTTGACTATGATGATATCAACTACATCATGATACTCCCCACCGGGCCCACCGGTAATACATGGAAATATCGGGGTGTGACAGGTTGGTATCAGAGCCAACATCGAGTGAATTAAACACTAGCCTTTTGTGTTTAATCTCAATGACACAATAGCACATTCCTTGACCTTCTGAGTCTAGACTTAACATAGGAATGCTCTCGTTTCTATTCGGATAATTATTGCTTTCAATTCTATATACTTTTAATATGTCGCCAAGCCAAGGAACCGTAATGGAAATCCTCCCCATCTGAAGCCTAGGAATGCGGAGCTTTGTACTGCGACTAGGATAAACATGCAACCAAGGAGAAAAAATTCAGAAATAAAATGAAGAAGAGACTCCTTTTGTTGAAGTTCGTTTCCTTAGTAAGTCCTTATAAGGGCATACTTATCTTTCAGTCCCTTCATGGACAACATCATTCTTTCAATCCCCGTTTAGGGCAATTTTGTACCTCCTTTGGAATCATTGGAATGTTTTATCTAAATTTTATTTATATCATTATATATGAACATAATAATAACATTCCTTTTATGAGATCTGCCATTATAATAAAATGGCAAAATCTAAAAAGGGCAAGACCTAGCCCATGTGTCATTTTAAGACAGGGCCAAGATGGTAGTTCCTCAACTAGATTCAGATCCTTATTAACATCTCAATTTAGGATTGCTATACGTTAAATATTAAAAGAATCTTAAAGGGATAACCTAGCCTATATGTCATTTCAGACAAGGCCAAGATGGTAAAACCTATTCAAAAGATTCAAATCCTTGTTAACACCTGTAAACATGTTAACATTCCTGGCAAATGTGATTCAATCACATAAATCATCCTTATATTGGATTCTCCCAAAATCCTTTCTTATTTGGTGAATTAAGCATCCATTAGGGATGTAATGCTTACGGGCCGTATTCATTGTCATATAAGACAAAAGACAGTCGTAGCCTACAACTCCCTGTCAAGAAAAGGCATGAACAACGTTCAAGCCTAAATACCTTGATTCTACAAAATCATGGTTTATAATTTAAAGTTGCCCTTGTGACTTGGCCTTTTGTGCCATAGTTATATTTTAATTAAGTTTAGGATAATTATAATGAAAATCCTGAATAAAATATATGAAATAAATCAAAATATCATTCCTTTTCTGCCAGTATACATATTAAAAAGAATCTTAAAAGGAATAACCTAGCTTGAATGTCATTAAAGACCTAGCTATGATGGTAGAACCTGTTTAAAAAGAGATTCAGATCCTTGTTAAACATCTGAAAATATGTTAACACTTCCGACAACAGTGATGCGATAAAATCACACTTGTCATCTTCATATTAGGAATTTCCAAACCCCTTATTTAGCGTAAATGATCAAGAGGAATCATGGCTAATAAACGTCGAACATGATGAACACATCAACACATCCATTGGGATGAATACCTTCGGGCAAAGATGTATACATGAAAAAGATAGTTTTATTTATAACTTCTTGTCAAGACAATGAACTATGAAATTTTCTGATCCAAAGGAATCATCGATTATGTTTTAAAATTTCCCTAGTGACAAGGCATCTATGCCATCAAAAAGTCATCTGGAACAAGCCTTTGTGCTATATATAAAATGTCAGTACGACATTGACAGTCGAGACTTATGTCCCCTGTCTAATAAATATGAAGGGTTATATTCCGTTTAAATGCCAAAGATGGTTTATTTAAAAACCTAGGCAAAACATAATCAAATAAATTAAATATTATCTATTGGCCTATATGGTTTATTTGCACCATGGCTATTTAATCATCAAATTCGACAATTCACTATATAATTAAACAAATTATTACTACTTGGTTTGTAGCCTTCAAAGCTTCACCATGGCTGACTCATCTGAAGCTCACAATCATCCAGTTGATCAGAATGATAATGCAAGACTGAACTTAACGGGCACCGAGTTACAGGCTATGTTGGATACAGTCGTAAACAAAGTCGTGGACCGTGTATTAAAGGATCATAAGCGAAAGTGCGATAATACCCCAAATAAAGTTTACAAAAAGGGTAAGACCGGTTCAAACTATGACCAGTCCAAGCCAAAGGAGGCAAAACCCAAATGTAAAACTTGTGGGAAGAAGCACTTCGGAAAATGTTTCTATGAGCAGACCAGGGGATGTGTCATCTGTAAAGAGATGGATCACAAGACCCATGAATGCAAGGACTTGAAGGACACCACATGTTATGGTTGTGGCGAGAAGGGGCACATAAAGACCCGCTGCCCAAAGATGGCAACTAAAGGGAAATGCACTTTGGAGTCACAAGCTAGGCCTTGTGGGATTTGTAATAAGGAAGGGCACAAGACCTTGGAGTGCCAAGACATAAAGGACGCAACCTGCTATGGTTGTAATGAAATAGGGCACATCAAGACAAATTGCCCAAATAAAACCAAGAAGCCTGGGCAGGCTAAGAAGACCAAAGCTGGAAGCTCTCAAATGGATGCTCAAGAGGCTATTCAGGATGACAATGTCACAACAGGTACATTCCTTATCAATAACGCTCATGCTAGAGTATTATTTGATTCAGGTTTAGATAAGTCTTTCATAGACAATAGATTTTGTAAATCATTAAATCTGCATGTTAAAACTCTAAGCATTAAGTATAAAGTAGAATTGGCCGATAGTACCTCAGAGACTGCTTCAGCAATATTAGATGGATATTTTATATCCATTAGGAATCATTCTTTTCCGCTGTCCTTGTTTCCATTAAAATAAGAGGGACTCGTTATAGTGATAGGAATGAATTGGTCGTCTTAAAAATCAAGCCCATATTGTGTGTGATAAGAAGCAAGTAGTTATCAAGACTCCTTATGGTGAGCCTTTGACAATTCAAGGAGACACTGGGTATGGATTGCCTAAGCACTTGTTGAATATGGTATTTAATACCAAAGATTCGAGTATGGAAAACTCAGAAGAGACAAACAACAGTCGCGATGCTGGAGATGCGACAAATGTTAATGGTGTATCCAATGTGAACCTCAATGTTAATGGAGTTAATCTCCAAAACTGTAATTAACGCAGCTATTAGAAAGGCTATGAGAAAAGTCAAGAAAAGGTTCAAGAAGCCAGATGCTGCTCGCTCTAAAACACATGTCGCTACTCATGAGAAGAGCTTTATTCATACTTCAAATGCGAAGAATAACCCAAACAAAATCATATGTGGCAAGGAGCCCATTCCTTTTAGGATATACTTAAAGGTACTTCGTCTCTTGGAAGTCAAGAGACTTCAATAGTAAAAAGGGGCCATCGATTGTAGGAAATTGTTGAATGAAGTAGAAACCATTAGGTGTATCAGCGGTTATGCTGAAAAGGACACGGTGAGGTATACATCTCAGTCATTCGATGGCAATACCATTGATTAGTGAGGATATTAATAAAGTCCACAAGAAAGATCCTCTTATACATTATGGGATGGTCCAAGTTTTAAGGACCTTATTAGAAAAACCTATTATCCGCTTCGCGAAATGGAAAAAGATGGAATAAGAATTTTATGACTCTCACCATAAAAGTTCTAGACTGTCGACAATATGTTACAAATTTTAACTCATTGGCTGAGATAGTGCCCTATTCAGTTTACCCAAAATCTAAGCTTAATGCAATAATTATTGGTGGTTAGTAACGGCAATAAGAGGGCACATTAAAGTTTCAAAGCCTGCTCATTATAAATCCATTATGGATCTACCTCAGCTACTCATGTTATATAGATTAAGAAATAACTAGTCAAAGCTGAGACTGCCCTAAAATTTGTCAAAGATTTTGCAGCTAAGCTTAAAAGGATTAAAAATGGAGGCGTTTAACCCTCCTGATGAATGATTAGAGGCAGTTCACATTAATAATGACACCAGATAAATCCCTTATTGTGATTTTATTGCTAAGAGTTACGTTTGGGTTCAGGTGCTGCTAAGTCTCTCATAAGATCATAAGCTTAGCAAACTTTTAGAAATTTTCCCGTAAGAACCCCAGATATTAAGTGTAAGATAAAACTTATAGGCGAAATCATAAGAACCATTTCTTCTGTTTCTGTCAGAAACCTTCAGTCGTAGAATTTTAGAAGTATCCTCTCTCTAGAGGAAGTGCGTCAGCATATATAGTTGATATCTCTTTAATCTTTATCGGTTACGAATACCAGATGGTACGATAAAAACAATATGAGGATTGGTGTATCTTAATATGTTCCATAGATTGCTTCCATGCCTGATCAGTATGGAGGTTTAATGCATGGGACCACAAAGATATTCCGATGGTCATATGGTACTAAAGTCAGCTAATGGTATTCAAAGAAGATATCCAGAATGGAATTGTCCAAGTAAAGGTCTTCGATTAAGAAATTCGTGGACGCGTAACATAAATGTGTCACTCATTTGACACAAACAAGGATGGATGAACTGGAGCCTGAGATTTGGAAAATCTCTGTAACCTCCTTGCAACTTGATTATCTTTTCCTAAGATTACCCTGTTTACCTCCTGAGAGGCAAGTAGAGTTAAGATTTATATCCCATTTAGGGCTGTATCATTATGAAATCTCCTAAACGGCTAGTACCATCATTGGAGGAATCGAAACCCTGATTAAGTAAGTTTTAAAATAGAGGATTCATATAGCCTATCACAATATTCTGAGAATTCGGTATAGTTAATTAAGAAAGACGGTTCATTTTGCTTATGCATTGATTACCGCAACCCCAATTAGGCAACAATTAAGAATTGCCATCAGCTGTCCAGGATCGTCGATTTGTTTGACTAACGGCAAGGATTAGCTATTCCTTAAGATTAGTTTTAAGCAGTGGTTAGAATAACCATCTCACTTTAAATTAAGCTTTTCTATAATAGTTGTCATATAAGTATCAAGGCTGCTCCTTTGGAGACCTTGTATAGATGGAATGTTAAACAATTATTGTTAGACAAAAGTTTGGTAAGTTCAATTATCAGGATCTGAAAGTTGCCTTGGAAACAACGAATAAGATCAAACAAATCCATAATCATCTGTAAGTTGCCAGTATTCGGCAGAAAATCAAGGATTAATGGAAGTAGCAACCCTCCTAAGTTCTTGTTAAGGAATAAGGTTCAACAAAAGATATCACCCTGGAAGGGTGTGCCAATTTGTTAATTATCAGGCTAGTTAAGCTCTGAATATATGGAATCATTCGAAGGAATCAAATATATCAAGATCAAATAGCTTATAAGCTAAAACCTATTTAAGGAGCTTGGTGGAGCTCGCAATGTATTACACACTAATGATTTAAGGATGTGTTTCACCAATAAGTCGAGAAGCATTATCACATAATGATATGCAGATTTATGATATGATGAGAAACCTGTATCAATTGAGGATCGACAGGTTAAGAAGCTCCAAAAAGGATACATGTACATAGTATAGAGGTCAACTTGGGAGCTTGGAGAGGCTCCAGATATGCTATAGAAGTTAAGTCCATTATGCAACAAAAAGTACTTCCAGCACTTTAGCAAATCTCGAGGTCGAGATTTCTTTTAAGGGGGTGAGGATGTAACACCTCGTAAAATCACGTCCAATGATGTATTGACACGTCTAATAAACCCTAATAAAGTCAAACGTTGAATTTAAGGGACTAATTTTTTGAAAAATCGAAAACCTTGATTATGAAAGGACTGGAAGTGTTTGTATACCTAAAATAAGTTTCTGAATAACCTTGTACGGTATTTATATTCAAAAATGAGCCACTTGTTGATCGAGTATAGCCGTTCGCGTAATTAATTGAAAGTTTGCGCAATGAAGGGTTAAAAGCGTCAACATGTTAATTCTTACCTCTGAGTGACATTTTAACAAACCGGGAGCTTCATGATATTTGATTATACTCTCGGGAATGCCAAACATTGGCCGTCTAATTTTTTTATGCCTATAAGTAAAGTTACGCGCAACTTTGCAATTTAGAGGGACTAAAAGTGTCAATATGTTTAATTATACCTCTGAATGACCTTTTAGCTAACCCGAAGCATCGTGATGTTTAATAATACTCTCAAGAAAGCCTAATATGGATTAGATAAGACTTCAATGATATTAAACGATGATATGCGCAAGTTTGCGCATTAGAAGGACTATTTGCGTCAAACTGCAAAAGTCTATCAATTCCTATGGTATCGAACCTTCTGTAATATGATCATAAGTTAAATATACCCTAAATATCCCTTACCTAGCTTAGAAATAGGCTTAGAGGTGTTTCGTGCGCAAAAATAAACTTTTAAGTCATGCAGGGACTAAAAGTGTCAAAAAGTGCACAAGTTTGCATTTTCGCGCATATCTTACATTTTGGATACATCCGGACATCCAAAAATTTATGTAAGAACTAAAATATTTTATTTTAGTAATTGGCTTGATAAAATTCCTTTCGTCGCGTAATTTGGATCGTTTTTCGCGTCCGTTCGTGTTTCGTCGTAATTAGCCGAACAACGTGACCGTACGACCAAAAGAACCGACATCCGGCATGTTTTTGAGCATGTTTTATGTTCCCTATGTTTGGGCATCTTTGTATAACCTTAAAAATGGTTTAACGGGCCTCAAATGTGTCGAAAATGGCACTTGGAAGTGCAGGGGCTAAAAGTGACAACAAATGAAAGTCGTTGTGAGCTGGCATGGTCCTTACGGACCATATACCATACCTTTGCGGTCCGTAAAGGGGGCCCAGTTCCATAAATCTGAAAACCAGCTTTGGTTTTGTTCCCTTGTCTCACATATTGATACTATGGATCCTTTGATGGTTTAGAAGACTGGTATACACCTGTTATGATCTTGTTATCCCTCTATAACACTTGTCATCATCCAATGATCTTCCAAAAACTATAAACAGGAAGTGGGTTTCATAGTTCAAACTCACCATTTCATTCCAATCTTGCTATCTTCTCATTTCTGGAGGATCCTGAGCATTTGGAACTTCCTTGGAGTTCTTTTCAGTACTAAGGACCATTTGTAAGTGTCCTTAACCTCCTAATTTCAGCTTTGATTAGTTTAATGGTCAAAAGTCAAATTTATCATAGTTAAGGTTTGACTTAGTGATTAAACACTAATGATCCAGTAATTAGTCAAATTAAGAGTAGTTATAAGTTGGTAATTATGTAGGTAATAAACCCCTAAGAGAGCACCTACTGATTATCACCCTAGCTTGGTCAAATGCCGGGTCAAACCTAATAATAAAAAGTCAACAGAAAGCTATTTTGCAAATAAATTCATAATTAGCTATATAGAAGCTATGAAACCTGTTTTAACACTTGTATAACTTGGTAATTTGTATAAGAACATGTCTAAGCATGTTCAACCCGACAATTTCAAGTTTAGGATCGGTTCGGAACCGAAAGTCGCAAAAGTAGACTTTTGCTTTGACTTTCAGTTCTGACCCAATTTAGCTTACTTTAGATATGCCTTAGGATTCCTTTAGGACCATGTTATAGGTTAGTGTAACCCTCTGAGGTTATACAACTTGGATCCTTAGTTATCCTATTCATTTACATGTTTCCGTTATATGCTTAAATGTTGAGCATTATGCCTTTTTGACCCTAAAACGAGAATTTTGAAAATGTGAGAGGACAATAATCTTTATTACTGATTTATAAACTTGTCCCTAAAATTTGACATCAGTTTGAGGTGTAGATTAGGAGTTATGCTCATTAGCGTAAATGAAAAGCTTTTTATTAATTAAACGACGTAATTAGCATAAAGCCTATCTAAACCCAATTTTTGATACCAAAGTTTTTACCTATTGATGTAAAATAATATTTTGGGATTTTTGAAGATTTTTATTTATTTTTAGGCTGAGCATAACATAGGGTTGTAGCATTGATTCGGTAATTGCCGGTTTTGCCCTTTTGGCCATAAAATGAGTTTTACATAACATTTTGATACCAAACTTTTTGCTACTGATTTTATATGATAAATAAAACATTTTAAGCTTTCTGAATGATAAAAATATCAGCTTTTCTTATAAAACCCAGAAATCGCTTAAAATCGCCTTTTTACGAGTTTTTAACGCATAGTACAAGTTAAAACTATTTTTAACATATAAGGTTTGATACCTTCTGATGTTTTAAGTAAATTTTCATAATTAAACAGTAGGCAAAAGTTTTAAACTCAGAATTCTAATTTTGACCTTTAAAGCTTAAGTGAAATTACCAAAATGCCCCTTCGATGCATAGTTTGGTTATAATTAATAAATTTCACATGTATGTAATACCCTACTGATATAACTTATTAAATTAAGTATTTTTACTGATTATATCAGACCTAAACCTCAGATTAATATTTAACCTCTCTTATAACCTTTAAAATGACCAAAATACCCATACGTGGCATAAATTGGTTTTAAATTCGTTTTAGGCATAATGGAAGGTATCCTACTGATATCACAACATATTAAAGACATATTAACTTAGGAAACCTTTTCATGACTCATGTGGTTACCCGTTACGCACTTTTCGCGTTCGGATCGGCTTATGTAACTAGTTTGCATAAATTAGCCGAAACGGGTCAAACCTTATCATTTCTATCTCAAAATCCAGAATGTGTTTAGTTTACCCATACTAAACAAATATACAAGCTTGTCGGGTCTAAACCACATTCTAATATGGTCTTCGCATAATCATGCGTTTTGAACCGTATCTTCTTTTTAAAACTAATCGGTCTAAGTTTAGGCTTAATTAAGGACCCGTTAGGAATCTAATAGGTTATTAAAAACCTTTGTTCCAGATTTAGGAGGCCAGTAAAAGCTATCTGTACTTGCTGATTTGATATACGGCTGGGATTGAATTTATATTTAGCCCAGGTAAATACTTTTAACTTATTTTCCCTTATACGGGCTTGGGGTACGGTATATAAAATACCGCTTGGTCGGGCATTGAATTTTTAATTGTATAAAGGTTAATTTATTGAAATGTCCTGTTTAAATTATTGTGTTTGCTTAAAGCCTTTGGGGGGTTAATGACCATGTCCCGGATATCCTTGGCATCATTTTAAGAAATGGCCACGACCTAAGCACGGGGTGTAGGCGTACACCCGACAGTGCATATATAAATAATAAGGTATATCCGCCGGTTTCGGGAATAACTCGCCGCGGGACTATATCATGTGGTGTGTCTATTAATCTTTAACCTGGTGTCAATCCGGGCTACTGAACGTATAAGAAACATGTAATTCTTTTACAAGTTTATATATAAATAATTATCCCAAGTTTTAAAAAGTTTTGTGCCATGTGCATTCAAATCAATTTTCTCAAACGTTTTCAAAATGAGTCAGTTAAATTGTATTTACCAGTGTAAACTGACGTATTTTCCCAAAAAGACTAAGTGCATGTACTAATCGGAATAGGCTGGCCTCTCTTAGCATCAAATAAAAGTCTCGCAAGCTTAGATGCCTTAAAGTCTGTTGAACAAAGTTTCATTTTATCTTTTGATCCGCCTGTGGATCTTTTACAACCGTATTTGTAATACTCGATATTACTCTTTATCGGATTGTAATATATTTATCTTTTGCTTCCGCTGTGCATTTAATTTGTGTTGTTTGACTATGATGATATCAACTACGTCACGATACTCCCCACCGGGCCCACCGGTAATACGTGGAAATTATACTTGTGGGCATACACCTGACAGTTGCGTATGTATAAAAGTATCCCATAATAAGGTATTCCTTGTGGGCATTATACTTGTGGTGTGTCAATTAATCTTGTCCGGCTCTTTTAACCGGCCCTGACGGACGGTAAACATGTAAATCTGTATACAAGATTATTTTTATAATAATTGTCCCAAGTTATAAAAGATTATTTGTGCATTGTGCATTTAAAAATCATTTTCTTAAAACATTTTCAAAAGTGTCGGTTAATTGTATTTACCAGTGTAAACTGACGTATTTTCCAAAAGGTTAAGTGCAGGTACTATGCGAAATAGGCTGGTTACTCCTGAGTGAATTAATAAAGAAGTTTTGCAAGCTTTGTCACTTAAAAATATGTTGAACAATATTTCCTATGTTTTGATCCGCCTGTGGATCCTTTTACATTCCGTTTGTAATACTTATGTTAATTTCATTCGGTTTGTAATATTTTTACTTTTAGACTTCTGCTGTGCATTGAACTGTGATAAATTGACTATGATGATATCAACTACGTCACGATACTCCCCACTGGGCCCACCGGTAATACGTGAAAATATCGTGGTGTGACAATTTTGCTTTATTTTTTTAAATAATATTAAATAAATAGGGTAAAAAGACTAAAATGCCCCTGGGTGATCATATTTAACCTAAAAATCTAATTGGGTTCAGCCTAAAGGATAGAACGTGCAAAATTTTGAAATATTAAGTACTAAACTTGTCAACTTTTACGCTAAAGGACACTGCCTGTAAAACGGTGTAAACATGAATGACAAAACTTGTAATTTACTCTAAGGGTGGGGGGTGGTCACTAGTGATAGAATTTCATCACTCACAATATCCAATCATGTTCCGCCATGTCAGCAACCATTTTTCCATCACTCACAACCTTTTTTTTAGTGGGGGTGGTCATCACTCACCACCACACCCAACAATTTCCCCCAACCAACAACTACCCTCACAAAGCAAAAAATAACGCCGTGATAAAAATAACGAAAATTTGATTTCGTGGAAGATTAACGCGTTATACAATGACCGGCGGTGGAAGATTAACGCATTAAACCATCACGCGTTATAGTTTAACGCAGTGCCCCGCCTCCTCTAAGGATAATCATGATGAGATACATTGGGTAATGCAATTATATGCTTATGTGTTTGTGAATTCTTGAAATACAAAGGAGAAATGTGACTAATGTAAGGTGAAAGTAGGGTTAAGGAAGGTTCACAAAGTGGATTTGTTAAAAGGTATGAACGTTCGTGATTGAGAATATGTTTTTTTTTTTTTTTTTTTGAACGATTAACGGTTCACTCCCCTTAAGAAATTCGCCCGCCCTGCGGGTTCGAATCCCAGGCCCCCCATAAGGTCCAGCCGCACTGGAATTACCCAATATTGGTACCAAAGTGGACTCGAACCTGCACCCCTCCAGAAGAAACCCCCAAGGGGGAAAACTCCTCACCTCCTCCCAACCACTCGGGCTGGGGATCATTGGCAACAAATGTGATGTGTTTCATTGGTGTAAATGTGGTCTAAGATCAAACGAGCCTTGGGATTTGGGAATGAATCATTATTGTTTTGGATAAACCCGTGTCTGTTCTATAAACTAAATGACTTTCGTAACTTATAGTGATACAAACTAGTCCCCAATTTTTAACTCAGGGTTTTGAATTGTAACTATTGTAAACTACACATTGCTTTCATTAAGCATTTAATTTAATTATTATAAAGAGAAGTTATAATGGTTTATGAAAACATGGGTCTTACACTAATTGGATGATAGATGCTCCAATATTGTAGGCAAGAGAAAAATTCGTTACATTGAATCAACCTAAAACCTAGGCTGTCCACAACTGTGCCAAAGTTAGTCAATGTGGCATTTATGAACATAGAGTGTATAAATTTATATAGAGAAATATGAAGTGCTAAGAAAGAACATGATCTAGCATAGAACATAAAATCATAAATGTATTCTAATAACAATGAGCATAGACATCAATGTTAAGGTTGGTATTTGTAGTGACTAGTCCATATGAGCTCATTCCTCGTGCTCGCTAGGTGCAGGGGCGGATCTAGGCTGGGTTCAACGGGTTCACATGAACCCACTCGGTTTTAAATTGTTAATAGAAATGCTATTAAATAATAAGGGATGAACCCATAAATAACATTTAGAGATGAACCCATTAGGAAAATTGATGAATGGCGCAATGGGTAAGTTGTCCCCTTTTAGAGCTGATATAACAAGTTCGAATCTTGTTTGGGGCCTTTTTTATTGTTTTTTTTTAAATTACCACCACACCCATCTGAAACTAGGTAATGACTAATGAGTTCCAACTTTTACATAATTTAGACATCTCTTTTTTTGGATTTTTGCTTTTCGAATTAGGTCTGCATCTTATGAACTTAATGGCAAATGGATTGTTAGTAGTGTAAGCTTTGTTCTTTCAAGTTGCCACAAAATTCTTATTCAGTTATCTCAACCCAAAAATCATGTACAATTAAAACACATAGTCGTACAATCAGAGAAAACTGTTGTTTTATTCAAGAAAGGTGTATCTATTCTTGATGATGGTTAAAGTCATTCATGATTAAGAAAAATCAAGAAAGCTCATAACTTGATTCTCCCAAACATACTTCAGGATAACCCCACGATTTAACACCGACGTGGAATTTTTACGTCCGGTTATATGAAATTTACCCGACCCGAACCGTCGAACTGACCCGATTTTTTTTACATCCGGTCGTATGAAATTAGAGCATCTAAAAACAATGAACCCACTGAAAAAAAATTCCGGATCCGCCACTGGCTAGGTGGGCACATGAGTAGATATGAGTTGCACATGACTTTATAACCTAGTGGCATATTAAGGGTGTGATAAGACTTTGACACTAATAAGTTCTGGGTTCGATTCCTACAAAGGGTTTTTTTTCCATATTTATTGGGTTTTCTCCTAAATTGGTGTATAAGCATTATGCCTAGTGGAGATGAGTATGATCGGATGGTTTCACTGGTGACACAATGTACTTCAGTGGTCCGTCAGTGATCCAAATTTGTCGTTCAAAAAAAAAATAGATATGACTTGTTGAGATGTCTTTAGAATATTAATTGGAAATGTATGGAAGGATGTGTGTGTGTGATTGCTTGGTAGAGCACTCCATCATCTTACCTGGTTTAGTCTTGTCAAGGCATCTGGGTGTGAAATAAATGTGTTCACGAACTTTTTATAAACACTTACCGACCGGACAAGATTTTATGTTCGTGTTTGCTTATAAAGGAAATGAATGTGTCTGTGTTCGTTTGTTGAACAAGGTAACAAACACAAACAAGCAATATATTAAATTTTGAATATGTTGGTGGCGATGAGAAATTTCTAAAGGCTTCGATTTGTGAAGGTAACCATAAATTTTAAAAAGGTATGTAATATACAATACATTAATAAATAAATATATTATTAGCGGGTATTTGAAAGTATTTATATATATATATATAGAGAGGGTAAGGTTCATGCGAGAACCACCCTTATTGCGAGAACCGCGAGAACCAATGTGAACACAACCTAAAATAGCTAAAAAAACCTAACCCCCCCCCCCCCCCAAAAAAAAAAAAAAATCTAACCCCCAAGCTAAATGCTAAAAACTAAAACCCCCCAAAAAACCTAAAAACAACCTAAACACCCCCCCCCCCCCAAAAAAAAAAAAAACCTAAACCCCCCCCCCCCCCCAAGCTAAAATGCTAAAAACTAAACCCCCAAAAAACCTAAAAAAATAAAAAAAAATCTAATTTTTTTTTAATATTTTTATGTTAAAATCGCTACTTTTAGTAGCCAATTTTTTTTTTTTAAATATATTTTTTTAATTTTTTTTTGCTTCGAAAAGTAGCGATTTTTTAATAAAAAATATTAAAAAAAAATAAAAATTTGTGTGATTTTTAGTTATTTTTAGGCATTTTTTGTTGTGTTCACATTGGTTCTCGCGGTTCTCGCAATAAGAGGTGGTTCCTAACGGATCTTTGTTCTCTATATATATATATAGAGGCCGGTTATCATACAAACACTCTAATCATACATTATATACGCTACAACAACAACCGTACGATCATCTCATTAAATCCGCGTGTTTAAACAATTAAATTAATCAAATTAAAATTAATAAAAGAAACCGCCAAGGTTAGAATCGTCCATAACGAGAACAAAACCCCTGATTATCAGCACACAAAAACTCAAAAATCATACCGTAAAACCCCAAAAAATCAAAAGCATTCTCCTTCTCCAAAACATTACCTGCAACTCATTGCGATTTCAAATACGATTCACTGTTACTCTCCATTGCGATTTCAACTACGATACCATGAATACTGAGAAAAGAAGCAAAGCAAACAACGACAGACCACAATCGAAGAATATGAATCCAAGTATCTATTTACATTTGCGATTTAAAGTGTAATATAGAGGGGCTTTTTAATCAAATGCGATATTTGTTTGTTTATTAACGTTTTAACTTAAACATATAGTTGTATAGCATTATATATTGATAACATCTTCAATTTTGCTAGGGTTTATAGCAGGTATATTTATTTATTAGGTTTTGCATTTTTTATGCACTTGTCTTAATGATACTGATGGGTATATTTATTTGCTAGGGTAGAAGTTTTTTTGTTTTAGGTTAAATTAGATTTGCGAATTGATATCTAACACATGCGAATTGATGACTTGTTGTGCATGATTAACTGACAAAATGCGATTTTGTTGTGCATGATTAAATTAGGTTTGCGAATTAATATTAATGCAAATGCGATTTTATATGAGAAGTTAGTTGTATTGTTATGCTAATGTTTATGAAACAAATGCGAAGTCATAACTCATAAATGCAAAATGATAAAAAACACATGCGAATTGATGACTTGTTGTGCATAATCTTCTAACAAATGCGATTTTGTTAGTGTTTTTAACTATAGCTTGCGATTTTGTAGAAATCGAATCTGATGAAGACTTTGAAGGACCAATATCAACTCTGATAAAAATAAAAAAGAATAGAAAGAGATTGGTGATTCAAGAAAGTTCAGAAGATGATGAATTTGTTAAGCCACCCCCAAAAAAGAAAAAACATGAGAAGAAAGAAGATAAAAGGAAATAAAAAATACTCACAAAAAAACATCCAAAAAAGGGGCAACAGCCTAAAACAGAACATAGAGAGTTTTTCAAATACAGCAATGAAGCAATACTGCTGAGATGCCAACCTAACTCATATATGGACACTGTTAGAAGATTTTCAAAAAAACAGATAGATGATGTTAGGGATATGGGGTTTGGAGCTATCCTTGATATCAACATCAACCATATTTCGACAAGATTGGCGTATTGGCTAGTGAGAAACTTTGATGAGAAGTTCGATAAGCTAAACGTAGGAAACCACCAAATAAAAATAACATCGAACACAGTTTATGAGGTATTTGGATTACCAAAAGGTCCAAAGAAGGTTGAAATAATAGCCGATAAGAGAAAAGTCAAAAAGCAAGACAAAATTGAAAAAAGTCAAGAACCGGGAAATGCTGTCCGAGATACATTCATCCGCCAGTGGGGACAAAACGCAAGACTTACCCATGGCTTAATAGCAAATACAATGGAAAATCAAAGAGACGGAGGGAGTCTGTTTAAATTAAATTTCCTTGTATACTGGATGACTTTCTTTGCAGAAATCACAAAGGCAACACTTGCAAATGATAGATGTTTGCTCGGTGTAGAAGATGTTGAAGAAATAAAAAATCTAGATTGGTGCTCATATCTACTCGAAACCTTGCGCCGGACACGAGCAGGCTGGAAGAACTATAAGATACAGTTCGTAGGACCTGTTGCCTTTCTTACGGTATACATTACTACATTTAATAACATATTTAAAAATACTAGTTTGTTCTTTTATTTAATTAAATGATCTTCCGATTTATACAGCTTCTGTACACGCATGAGTACAACAAAAAGCTTAACCTGTTTGAGAAAGCTGTGGAAATACCGGTTATTCGTTATATCACATCATCGGAGATTGATATAGTCGAAGAACAAATTTCGGATAACGGACCTATATGGATATCAAGTGAGAGTGAAGAAGAAGAAGAAAGTGAAGAAGAAAATGAAGAAGAAAATGAAGAAAAGAATGAAGAAGAACATGGTCCTCCGGAGGATGATTATACACTACGACCACCGGTTGAGACGATGATAAGCTACAAAAGAAGGATTGCGCGCGCAGTACAAAACGAAGAAACCGAGAAAGAGCCAAAAGATAATGATATCATTGATGAGTTCATGGATTTCAGTTTTGAAATCAATGAAATGTCTCAGATGAACATTGACTTTGAAGTTGGAACGCAGACGCAGAAAATGATGGATTATTGCAACACTCCTGCTCAACTTTCACCGTCGGTATTCTATGACACAGCCAACGAACAACAACTAGAGGCTTCGAGAGCAAACAAAAAGGTAATGGTATAAAAATGTTAATTTAACTTATTTAACTCTATCAATTATATTTAACTTCTATACTGATATTACAGAATCTATTGAAAAAGATGAAAGCAAATGTCACAAAATACCTTAAAATGGTTCGAGATGTTCAAGAGATGAACAACTTAGTGTCAGAGGCAAAAACTAAGTGTTTTTGGGATGTTGAGGTTATGAATGCTTGTAAGGAGTGGGATCAAACGCTTCAGAATAATCCCATCTGTCTGCCACCTGAACCGGTTCAAGAGCATGAACCTGCAGCCTCTCCTGTTCATCAAGAACCTGAAAACCCAGCTTCTGAAGTTCATCATGAAGTTGCTACAAACACAGAAGGTAAAGATGATGAAGAAGCACAACAAGTAATATCCAATGTTTTGCTACAAATGGCATCAGAAGGTAACACATGCGAAATCAATGTTAACACATGCGATATAATGTATAAAAATCACTAAAAATTATACATTTGCGAAACCTATGAAACACATGCGATACTATCAAAAACATTATAGCTTTGATTTCGCAAATGATATCATGTATACACCTGCGATTTTGACTCTGCTGTATTAAATAAAATAATTTTAATCTATATGTACACTGCAACCAGATGATGGAGGAGTCACAGACACACTTATTGCAAAAATTCAAACAGTGGAACCGGGTGTATATGCTTACCAAACAACTGCAAATGGTATTAAAAACCCTTTACTTTATGACAAAAATTAAACATCATAAATTATTGTATATCTTACATTACTTTGACATGCAGAAACTGGTGAAAATGAAACTGTTGTCGAAGAGGCAGTGAACTTGGCAGAATCTACACAAAAAGTCCAGGAAGAAGTGCCGGAAAAAGAACCCCAACAACTCGATACGGACGTTGAAAAGGAAATGGAACCTGAATGCCCTCAGGTAACTGCTGAAGAATTGCAATCAGTTGAGATGGTTTTGAGCATAGTACCAACATTGCAAGAAGATAAAGGAAAAAGGAAAACTAGAGGAAGAAAAACCACAAAGCCAGATCAAGTTCCAAAACAAGTTATACCAAAAGGGTTAAACGAACTACTTTATAAGTCAATAGAACAAGCAAAAATAAGAGGTGAAAAAAGATGTGCAGATCTTGGAGACAAATTTTGTTCACCTTACTGCAATAGAGTGGTGAACATGCATGAAGCACTCTTGACCCAAGAATTAAGTGTGATCCGCTTCACATTTGCTACCTTTGCAGGCTTGCAGTAAGTAGAAAAACAAAAAATCTACAAACAAACATCTAATAAAAATATACACAAAACAAAAACTAATTATTTATTTTATTCCTGGCAGAGAAGAGTTTTACCGATCCAAAACTGAGGTTGCAACATTCAAAGCTGTGTTTGAAAGCTTCTTCAAGGAACAATACGTAGCATCAAACGGAATAGATGCATTTGTAGATATTCTAAACCTTGAAGAGAAGAAAAGGGATAGAAAATCATCACCACACAGATTCTTCTTGTATTCCACAATGATGGTATGTTTTCATATACATTTTCTCATTTTGAACTTTAAAACATAAATGAATAATAATGATTTCGCAAACTAGTTATCTCTAAATCGCATGTATTATGGCAGAATTTTTGCTTTTGAACATTTTCATACTGTTTTGTAAACAATATCGCATGTGTTGTACATACTATTCGCATGTGAAAAAAATCTAATGTTTTGCCTTTCTACCACTGTTGTAATTTCGCATTTGGTACATACACTATTCGCATTTGGTACATTGTTTGCATGAATTTTGAATCTGGTTACATAACATACAGCCGAATATCTTTTACGACGAGGAGAAATACACAGACAACCAACGACTCAGAATATTTGCCTCTAATTTTGAAGACATGTTAAAAAGATATGAGGTAAAAAAACTTGAATCGGTTGACCTGGTCTTTATTCCGGTACTTCAAGGTGACCATTTCTATGTCTTGTGCTTCAACTTGAAATCCTCCAAAATTGAGCTGATTGACAATTCAGCAGCTGAACAAGAATTCGACGAAAGATACAAGGGGCTACCAGACACACTGGTAATACAAAACCCTATACTTATACAAGATATATTTTTATGTAAAAACCTACTAACACAATGTTACAATGTTACAGAGAAGGGTATTGGTTTTATACCTAAAAAATGCTTTAAAACCAACACCAGCTATAGAACAACTTGCAACCTCAGAGATAGAAAGAAAGAAAATGGATTGGAGGACGAAGAATAACGGCGTAGACTGTGGAGTGTTTACAATGCGTCACATGGAAACCTACAAGGGAGACCAACAACCATGGGTGACAGGATTTGTGAATGAAGATGAAGTAAACAACAGACAAAAGGCACAACTTCATCTCCTAAGGACAAGATATCTCAGCAAAATCATTTTATCAGAACACAACATTCATCGTCTAAAAATAATTAAAATGGCCAATGATTTCGACAAAAGGCAAGACAAAGATAGGTATATGAAAGATCTGGATGTGAAAATCCCAGAAAGGATGAAAGTATATTTTGACAAGTAAAGTTCATTTGATGATGTACTTATGATACATATTTCAACTGTTTCAACTGTTTCAACTGCTTTAGTTCTCTAATTAATTTAGAATATATATTGGTGTTTGTTAACTGGCAATTGTGTTCTTATTTCGCATGTGTTTTGTATTAAAATCGCATGTTTCAAATTGAATTATTAAAATTTGCGAAATACAATTCCATTACATGACAAAACATGCTAATTTATTGGAACATACACCAAAAAAAAAAAAAAAAACAGTTCATTCAAAAGATGAAAGAAACTCTATTTTCATCTTCATTGAGCATCTTAATATAGTTATTGCACCAGCCAACTCTTTCAACTGTTTCTCATCCCTCTCACCCAAATCCACCATAAACATAACTGCAATTTCTTTAAGACTACTCATTTGCATCTGGGATAACAAGTTCAGAATTTCTTGTCTTCTCTTCATGTTTTTTGTTACACAACAAATGTTGGCTTCCAACATCTCTTGACAAGTTTGATCCTCTTGAATCTGTTGCTGAATCCTTTCCCTCAAAACCTGCTTGATACTTGGTTCAGAAGAAGAAGAAGAGGATGATGGTAGATCTGCCATTTTTTAATTGGATGTTTTCAATAGTAATGAAAACATAAAATATATAGTCAAAAAAAAAATTATTGCTATGAATTATTGAAATCAATTATTGAACTGATTATTTGATTTCAATAATTGAAACACACTGTGCAAAAAATAAAAATAATTACTCAAAAACACAATTGATAAAAATCTTTAAGGTTTGCGAAATCTCGAATTAAACTTGCGAAATTATATATATAACTTCATTAAGGTTTGCGAAATCTCGAATTAAACTTGCGAAATTATATATATAACTTCATTGTGTGCGAAAACACTATATTTAAACATGCGAATTTATGCAACAAATTCATTCCTTTACTAGTTAGATTATTTTAAAGCCTCACATGCGATATATAAAAAGACACATGCGATATAGTAAAAAAATACAAATGTAAAAAAAAACCCAAAACTCACCTAAGTGACGAATCAAGCAATCTCTGAAAATGGCCGTTCTGTGTGGAATCAATCAAAACCCTACAATCGAATTCAAAAACGAAAGAATACTTGAATGGAACGGTTAGGAAACGAACTCCATACTTGACGGTTAGGAAACGAAGAATAATTGACGGGATTCAATGATTAGCAGTCGTAAATGTCTGATATACCCTTATTTGTTAAAATTGAATCAGGACACGTGTATGGCTGCTGTTGTAGCGTACATAATGTACGATAGTGAGATTTGTACCATACTCTTTACCTATATATATATATATATAAGAATTAAAATCCCTAATAAACTGTTGAACACAAACAAACATGTTACCGTCTTACCGAACATTCACGAACTTAAATGAATGAACCAAACATTTGTTGATGTTCGTTCCTTTATTAAATGAACGAACACAAACAAAATTTTCGCAAAACAGTTCACAAACGGTTCACTGAATGTTGGGTTTATTTGCAACCCTAGGTTGTTTCAAGCGTGGGGAGACGAATGTAACCACATAACCACCTAGATGTTTCGAACAATAGGAGACTCACCTCCTTCACTCGATATCTATAGATCATCTTTTCGGATCTTTCAGTTTTTGTTGTTTTGCGTTGGTCACACAATACTCATATTGTAAGTTCATATCTATTATTTTCAGATTTCAAATTAGATTAATTTGTCCACTCGAGATTAATATATGATTACTTGTAGACCGCACGTAGCTTACATTCATATAACCACTATGTTTAAAAGCTAAATAACTTTACATTATGATACAAAATTAATGAGTTATATGCCATTTTAGTCCATGTGGTTTGATCATTTTACCAGTTTAGTCCAAATGTTTGAAACGTTGTTATTTTAGTTCAATTAGTTTCAAATGTTGCCATTTAAGTCCACTGGATTAACTTCATCCGTTTTTTCTGTTAACGAAGAGAGCAATTTGGTCATTTTATATGGTCGAATTGCCCTTATAGTTAACAGAATTACATATAAAATGACTGAATTGCCCTCATCGTTAACAGAAAAATGGATGAAGTTAATCCAGTGACTAAAATGACAATGTTTGAAACTATTTGGACTAAAATGACAACGTTTTAAACCTTTGGACTAAACTAGTAAAATAACCAAACCAAAGGGACTAAAATATTTAACTAAAAATTAATTCATCAAAAACATTACACTTTCTACCCTCATACTTTTGACAAACAAACGCAAATAAAATAAAATAAAAACAAAATGACACTGACTCAACGGCCGACCGGTGCTGATTGCTGATGTTCAGATCTCTCTGTTCTCTCTCTGTTTTCTCTGATCTGGTAGATCTTTATAAACGCATATACATACATACACACACATACATATATGTATATAAATTTCTTTTAATTATGATAATTATCAATTGCGTTTCTGATTTTCCCCCAATTTTGTACACTCAGAAGAAGAAGCAGCAGCTCTCCTAGGGTTTCTTATCGCACAATTTGATTAATAATTGTTAGATATGGCTGCTCCACCTGCTAGGGCTCGAGCGGATTATGATTACCTCATCAAGCTCCTGTTAATCGGTGACAGTGGTATGTTGTAATAATGTTTCTGTTTGTGCGGTTTGATTTAGAGAGATCTGTCAAGTTTTGATTGTGATTTGGTGCTGTTTTTTTGTGATTAGGGTTAATTTAGGGAATAATATATCTAATTGTGTTAATATCATATTATTTTCAAGCAAAGATGGAAGGAAGTCTGTAAATTTTGATGGTTATGATTGGGTGTTGGGACCGGACGCACTGGACCGGTCCGGTTGAGCCCATTTGAACCCACTCTATTTGAACTGGTCGGTTATCGGTCGGACTGGTTGAACCGGTATAAGACCGGGTGGGGAGACTAGATTTCAAAATTTTTAACTTTTTTCTTTCCAAAATCTTATTTACGGATTCAATTACTACTTTGGAGTTCGGTCTACGTATTTTGTTTATTCTAACGGAGCAAATCTACACAAAAAAGACATTTAGTTCCATATCTTGTCTTGAATTAGTTATGTATGTATATTTTTAACTTTTAAATTATTTATGACATTATCCGGTTTTGAAACCGGTCTGACTAGTGGATGTGTAAGGTGGCCGGTTCGATGACTGGTTCGATTATGAAAACATTTCGTGGTTTCAAGTAATTGTTGTTTAGAATTGCATTCATGGGACTTTCTCCATGTATCTTCTTACAGTTAAAGTGGCTTAATGTGATAAGTTATAACCGAATGCTTTCGGCCCAGAACTTAAAATGGAGGCAGTTTTTTTCGCTGCGTAGGGCTGCTAATGTAGATGATCGCATCATAGTCACAGGAAACGCTAAAAGACTCTTGTATCGCGTACCAGATCGGCCGTACCGAATCGGGGTACAGAGTCGTCCCAATCGCCTCCGGTACGCGTACCGGATCGCTAATTTGGACCGTTCCCGATTGTGTACTATAATAACGTTCCAAACGGTGAATACACGTTTTTAATTAATACGAAACGCGTTTCCGTTTGTAGTGTACCGGCGTTCCAAAAGTCAGATTCCGGTACAGCCAGGTCCTGAACAATTTTTCCCCCCATTTTGATTATGTTTTTGAAAATTTAATGAAAGATCTATTATATACTTTTTTATATATATGATACGTGTACCAAACTACGGTGGTACGCCATAGGATACACCGTACCATGTACCGAATTAGCGTTCCCAAATGAACCTACCCCCCAACATACCGATTTTTAGAAAGGCCCGAATTGCTTACCCGTTTTCGTACCGCGTACCGGAGCGTACCGCGTTCCATGTGACTATGGATTGGATCATATATTCTTCTGTTTACCCTTTTGATTACAGTATTCTGGTCACTCAGACGTTTATGATTAAATTTTGTTCCCTACTGCAGGTGTTGGTAAGAGTTGTCTTCTTTTACGTTTCTCAGATGGTTCCTTCACCACTAGTTTCATTACAACCATAGGGTTCGTATGTTTACACTTTCAGTTGTCTTCCTTATTGTACATAACTTTGTCTATAATTTGTCTCCGCGAATACTGATGATTAATACTTTGGTCTTCACGTATATAGAATTGACTTTAAGATAAGGACCATTGAGCTTGACGGAAAACGAATCAAACTGCAAATCTGGGACACTGCTGGTCAAGAGCGATTCAGGACAATCACCACTGGTATATTATCTATGTGGAATTATGATTCGTATCCATTTGAAACACCTGTTTTATAACTAATCTTGATGTTGTGCAGCATATTATCGTGGCGCCATGGGTATTCTGCTGGTGTATGATGTAACCGATGAATCATCCTTCAACAGTAATTGCTTATACCTCTGTAGTTGGTTATTTTTCATAATCTTTTCTCCGTTATTGGCTAAAAGAAATATTACATCTATTTTTAGAACGCTACTTTCCTTTCGGGTCAATCATTGATTTTTAGTTTATATTGTTTACCATTTTTTCGACTGATCTTAATATTATGATCTATATTGTTAGACATAAGGAATTGGATTCGTAACATAGAACAACATGCGTCTGATAATGTAAACAAGATTCTGGTCGGGAACAAGGCTGACATGGACGAGAGCAAACGGGTCTGCACTTTCTCTATTTTTTAATAGGAGTAAAATGTCATTTTCGTCCCTGAGGTTTGGCTACTTTTGCGACTTTCGTCCAAAGGTTTGTTTTTTCGCATCTGGATCCAAAAAGTTTGAAATCTTGCCAATTTCATCCAACTCGTTAACTCCATTCATTTTCTCCGTTAAATGAGGGGCATTTCCGTGTTTTTAGACATTTTTTGTGATGTTAAAGGGTTTGGGAGGGGATTAAGTCAACAGAGGTGGATCTTTATTTCTTATAGTGTTTTTATTTTAATAAAAAATATCTAAAAAGACGGAAATGCCCCTCATTTAACGGAAAAAAATGGATGGAGTTAACGAGTCGGATGAAAATGGCAAGATTTCAAACATTTTGGATCTAGATGCGAAAAAACAAACCTTTGTACGAAAGTCGCAAAAGTGACCAAACCTCAGGGAGGAAAATGGCATTTTACTCATTTTTTAACATGATACGTTTTTGCACCCCTGCTGACTTGGCAAAATCTAAACTGTGTAGGCCGTTCCTACATCAAAGGGTCAGGCACTTGCTGATGAATATGGAATCAAATTCTTTGAAACTGTAAGTCAAACTTCTATCGCTAGTCAAACATTGTCATTACATGCGTATGTTGCTACTTACGTTAACATTCAAACAGAGTGCGAAAACAAATATGAATGTGGAAGAGGTCTTCTTCTCGATAGGTCGGGATATAAAACAAAGACTTTCTGAAACTGACACAAAGGCTGAGGTATGTTCATATGCCATTTTCTTTGTATTATTATCATTCACTGAAAAATATGATCTATATGTAAACCTGATAATTAGCTACACAGGGAGCCGGTCGAATTGGTCAAACGGGTTGAAAACAGCCATACGTCATTTATTGCATGCAACCTTCTAAATCTTTTAATTCAGATGATTTAGATTATTATATAATAGTAATAATGGAGTAAAATGTCATTTTCATCCCTAAGGTTTGGCCAGTTTGCGACTTTCGTCAAAAGGTTTGTTTTTCCGCACATGGATCCAAAAGGTTTAAAATCTTGCCATTTTCATCCTGCTCGTTAACTCCATCCATTTTTTTCGTTAAGTCAGGGGTATTTTCGTCTCTTTTGTTAACTTAAAGGGCAATTCGGTCCTTTTCAGGGATATTCGTTCTTTTTACATAAAGTGAAAAAGACCGAATTGCCCTTTAAGTTAACAAAAAAGACGGAAACACCACTGACTTAAAGGAGGAAAATGGATGGAGTTAACGAGCCAGATGAAAATAGCAAGAATTCAAACCTTTTGGATCCAGATGCGGAAAAACGAACCTTTGGACGAAAGTCGCGAAACTGGCCAAACCTGAGGAACGAAAATGGCATTTTACTCTATTGTTTTTCTAACCATAATTAACATAATACTCGGTATGTTTCAACCCTCATACAAAATGGACTGATTCAACCTGGATTAATTTTGAATCGTTACGCACCCGCCCAACCTAGGATCTTGCCACCTTTAGCTCGGGCCTCGGGGTTATTTCGAAACCTGGTTCTGTTTTAACCATTTTGATGTTTCATATTTGCAGCCTCAGACTATTAAGATTAACCAACCAGACCAGTCAGCTGGAGGTTCACAAGCTGGTGAGAAATCTGCATGCTGTGGATAGATAATGAGTTGCGCTGAGAGGCATCCACATGGTAGTTTTGACTCCGTTAAGATTTTCTTGTACTTTTCTCATTATTTTAAATTTGGTTTACAAAGTTCTGTTTTTAAAGTTGCTCCCATTATGAGAAATGTTTTACTGTATCTTTCTTGTTTTGGCGTTTCTAATCACCGTGTTAACTAGGGGTGTCTTAAATAGGGGTGTGAATTTCTGACACGACCCGAAAACACCATGAAACTAACACGAAATTCGTGGGTTTAAGTTTAGTCTAAACAGGTTCGGGCCAGTTTCAGGTTGAACCCGTGAACCCATTTAGCTAAACGGGTCGGGTTTGGGTCAACCCAGTCGGGTTGGCGGGTTGACCTGTCTATATTATATTATATTATATTTTTTCATAGTACGTTTTTGTCGTAAATTAAATTGTGCGTATTTTATGCCATACTTATAACTTAAAAGAGAAATTGGCATAAGATTTTATAATTTAAATGTAATTGTATTAAACTAGTATTGGAGTTTGTGTTTCGCGGCGTCGTAGGAGGGTGTTGGGGAGAATGTATTTGTTACATGATATATCATATGTCGATGATATATTATATAGACCATGCAGACTTTAATATAAGCGACAATAAAAAATAAGCAATCAACGTAAACATATATCTAGAATTAAAAGATAACTTTAACTACAATAAGGTAAATAAAAATTTATTAAGACTTTAATATAAACGACAATAAAAATAAGCAATCAACATGGTTAAGTAAATATATATCTAGAATTAAAAGATAACTTTAACAACAATAAGATAAATAAAAATTTATTAATACGGTTACATGGTATATTAAAGGGTTAGTATGCTATAAACTATGTAGGTTTTAATCTAAACGATGGTAAAAATAAGCAAGCAACACAACTAAGTAAATATGTATAGAGTTAAAAGTTAACTTTAATTATAATAAGTTAAATATATAATAATTAAAATGAAAAAAAAAATAAAGTTATAAAAAAATAAAAGAACAAATATAACCTTATTAAACTTCAAGGGTTGTATGATAACTTTACTAAAGTTTGAGGGTTGAAACGTAAATCGCTTATAGGAAAAGAATTATTATTAAATTTCCATATACAAATCTATTAAAGTTTAGGATTACAAACGTAGATCGTTTATAAAAAAATTATTAATGTTTAAGTCATTAAAATATAAATTAACTAAAAACAATAACATTTCTAGCCTTTTAAATTGAAGTGAAAGGAGCAATCAAGAAGTAATAAACAATAATATTGAAACCTTGAAGTGAATGGACCAATCAAAAAATTTGTACCGTTAACATTTCAAATTGTTATTAGAAGATGCGTAGTGGTAAGGGTAAATAATGCCTCCATCATTGGGCGTTTTCCGCCATGTGGCAGTCTCGTCAGCAATGGGCATTATTGGGCCTTTTTTTTTCTTCTAAAATGAGTGTAGTGGGGATGTGGGTATTAGGTTAAAAAGGGGTGTAAAGAATTAAATAAAAAAAACTAAACAAAAAAAAGGGGATTGACCAAGAAAAAAAGGGATGCATGTGATTGGCCAACAATTTGCCATTTTGGCGTGATTCAAAACACGCTTTGGGGGCTTTTTTTGAAAATAATGCCGAATCACGCCCAGTGGGGTGGGTGATTGGCGTTTTCGGGCGTATTTGGGGGCTTTCTTTGAAAATAAAACGCCCACTACGGACGGTCTTACATAGAATACGTTTGTGTTTTTTTTTAAATAAATTTTAACTGTAATATATTAATTTGCAAAAAACAAAAATAAAAAAATTTGGGTTGAACGGGTCGTGTTCGGGTCAACCCGTGAATATTTGAGCCATGTTCAGGTTCATATGTATGACACGATTTTTGGGTTCGGGTCGTGTTCGGTTTCGTCTAAAATTTTCGGGTTTGGGTCAGGTTGAGCCCGTCAACCCGCGAACATGACCCGTTTAGCACCCCTAGTGTTAGCGTATGGACTTGTATAGAAACTGCATTTTGACAGATTTATCTCTTAGAAAAGAATAAAAACTTTGAAAAGATCAAGAGACTAATAACTTTGAAATAATGTAAAAGGCCAATTGGATTTTAACACCTCAAACTTTGAAGAATTGGCCGATAACACCCGCAACTAACACTTTGATCTGTGACACCCTAAACTTTTAATTTTGTTTGTCATTTCACCACTCAGTTAAAAAATGGCTAACTGAGTTAGTCTTCCATCCTAGCTGGCATCATTAATCCTACATGGCACCCATGACGTGGCAAACACCTCTGTTAATCACCATCTCCTCCGGCCACCATACCCATCGTCATCTCCGACAACACTCCTGCCACTCCGATAATTTCCGTCATCCTCTATCACCTCCGCCTGCTATCACCGTCGTTCTTTGTCTCCGGTCACCCTCTCCGACGATCATCACAAACACCACCGTTTCACACTTCTCCATCTCCGCCGTTCTCCGATCACTCCTCCGACATACTTCGTTCATCTTCTCAATCAATCATCATCTCCGACAAACCACTAACAGCTTCATCATCATCGTTTACCATTATCACCGTATCACCATCTTATCCATAGCCACCACCTGTCGTCACACTCTCCGTCGTAACACTCCGGACACCGCCTCAACTTCGTCCACCCCATTCTTCGGCGACCCACGACACCGTCGTTCTTCATCATACATCACGTCTGAACACCACCGCCGTTCTCCGTCCATCTTTCTCAACTCCGGTCACCTGCAACTGTCTCCTCCGGCTATTCACCGACGCAATCTACCTCTCACCACCACAGCACCAGTCACCTCCGACGTTCTGCATCATCACCATCACCTCCGATAACCTCATCAGTAACCTCCATTCACCGTCGTTCTTTCCGCTCATCGTTCATCGTCATCATCGTACTTACAATTGTTACTGGCGAGTGTTTAGAAATTAGGGTTTTATACCCATGAATGTGCCACATCGTCAAAAATAGTCCACGTAGGATGCCAGCTAGGATGGAAGACTAACTCAGTTAGTCATTTTTTAACTGAGTGGTGAAATGACAAACAAAATTAAAAGTTTAGGGTGTCACAGATCAAAGTGTTAGTTGCGGGTGTTATCGGCCAATTCTTCAAAGTTTGAGGTGTTAAAATCCAATTGGCACCCCTAGTGTTAGCGTATGGACTTGTATAGAAACTGCATTTTGACAGATTTATCTCTTAGAAAAGAATAAAAACTATGAAAAGATCAAGAGACTAATAACTTTGAAATAATGTAAAAAAGCATTAAGTTTGTAATCGTGTTTTGAGGTTGAGAAAATGCCTGACATTTTTTGGTTTTTTCATTTGAACTGCTTCAACTGAAATGGCCCCTCTTTGTGTCAATCGAACTGGGATAATACTTGCTTGACTAAAGCTTTTGATTTCGTCCCCTAAACTTATTTTGTTATGATTAACTATAGTTACATTAATAATATTATTTAGAAAGAGTTGCACTGATTGAGAAATTGCCGTTTTGGTTCTTGCTTCCTAAGTTTGAGAAATTGCCTCTTTGATTTTCGTTGTTCACTCTGGGGCTATGTGTTATACACATCTGTCAACCCTTACTGTCACTTCAACGTCACATCACCATATCGTCTCACACCTTTTATCCACCACTTAACTTATGTTATACCCATCCCTCATCACAAACTGCCACCTCAACGTCACATCAAATTCACAAACCTCCATAAAAAAACTCTTATTTTTCCAGTAATATACAAACCTCTACATCACCTTCAATCATCCTTTTCCTCCTCCTTGCCACCGCGGTTGTTGTCACCGTCGCATGTACGGGTTGATTAAAGTCAAGACAGAGGGGTGGGGGAGACTTGGAGGGTTGGATACTTGAAGGGGGCCATGTCAGGGGCGGACCTACCATTTGGTCAGGGTGGGCGGCCGCACCCCTTGAAAAAAAATTAGTGTATATTTTAGGCAAAAAACCCGACCGCACCCCTTGAAAATATAGTTGAACACCTCATCCGCACCCCAGCAAATAATTTCTGGGTCCGCCACTGGGCCATGTTCGTTTGAAGCCCATGGTTGCCAGGGTGGAATGGAAGAGTGATTTTCATGACATTTTTGGTGCTCTAAGATTGGATCGAAATACGGTATACCCGGGTTCTTGAAACATCGAAATACGCATATTCTGGGGCGACACAGTGTTTCCCGTGACCCCGATTGTCTACATTAGCACCCCGCTAGCCAATACTACATATATAACACAGTTAAATGCAACATATTTGGATTTGCTTCTGGACACTCTCAGTATTAACATTTTTTTATGAAGTTACTAATATACCTATTTTTAAGTTAGGTTAGATACAATACCATAATTAAATCAATAATTATTTAATGAATTAGATTTATCCAATTAGGTTGGGAGTGAGAAAAAAGTAAATCTACAAAAATATCACTTTTGTAAATAATCTTTTTAACAATACCATTTTAGTAAATACTTTTTCCACCAACACCATTATAGAAAAAAACTTCATTTTATTATTAAATATACTTACCTTATTCTACTAGGTTTGAATAAAGGTTTAAACAAGTAAATAATTTTCTAGTTTAATAATTTTTATTACTATCAATAAAAAATAAAGCTTATTTTACGAAGTAACAAATATTACACGAATGGTTTTCTTGATAAGACCATATTGCGGTTCTGATCTTTTTTTCCCTTGAAGTTTTAGTGACACCCCTAAACCTGGGTTTATCATTGTGGTTACAACGAAAAACTTTCAAACTCAAATACTTCACAATTTAACTTTACAATTTTTGCAACTTAGAATAATCTATATCACACTGTCCTATGATGTCATCTTCTATTGTCGTATGAACTACATCCAATATGAAACACGTACTAAAACAGGTCACCTTTCGTTGGTGATTCTATAACTTGTAAAACAAACTTTTTGTTTATGAGAACCACATTTCATCTTTCAAAAAAAGAAAGCTTTATATATTTCGACAAAATGCACTTTACATCAATATCGCAGGTAAGCGAGCAACAAGCTGCGCCACTACCCCTTTCTGGATAGCAAACCCTAGCCTATTAAAGACAAACCCCTGCCCCCCCTGTTGATGAGCCACTGCTGTGGACAACCTGTTGAACCCTAGTCAGCAAACGGATAGCTTCTGGAGCCAGGGATCCAAAGGTGTCGAAGGCGAAGGGGACAAATGCATGTTGGTTATCAGCACATGCTTTAGCGTGTTTGTCCACCTTTTTAGATTCTGCTTTCTTTACCGCTTGTCCTGCTACAAACCAATTTTCCCTTAACCCAGCTAAGGGAGAGACTCCTGTGAGATCTACACAAGCATGTTTCCCTCCCGCCCAGCCAAAGACGAGCAGGTCCGTTGGTCTCAATGTAGATCTCCCTTCCATGGGGTCTGTAAGGAAATTCACAGGGGCCTCATTCTTGGCAGAAATCCCCGCTCTCCTCAAGATGTCCCCCAAAACATCCCTCACCCAGTCATGCCGGTATTTGAAACCAGGGAGCTCCTTGCAATGAACAGCATGCTCCCCGTATTTATCCATGCAGGCTTTACGGCAGATTGGGCAGGTTTCATCTTCTGGATACATAGGGATCATCAGCCGGTATTTGAGGATAGCCCTGTACTCAACAGCCGACATGCATTGCCCCAGCCCCTCGATCGGGATAACAGTCAAAAAGTCTTGCGCATGGGGGCCTTTCAAGCACTCAATCACCGCCTTCTGGCGGGGAGACAGATCAAGTGTTTCTCCTAGATTCCGAGCGATTTTCTCAAATAGAGCATTCGCCAAAGTTTTTTGTGGCTTTGGGGGGGGGGGGGGGCGGTGTCCATATTAGAGAAACCGCCAATGTCAAAGTCTGGAAGAGAGACACTTAAATACTCGAGGGCCTGTTGGTAGTCTACGTCAAGCTTATCAACCCCACTGTTCCGAAGGATGTGGTCTTGCAATACACACGACCGAGCTCTAGACGCCACAAAAGCATAAACTCCAACATCCCGAGCTGAGAGGAGGCCCAAACCACCGAGGCGCATCGGCAAAGATGCCAAACGCCACTGAAGTTCACCAAAGTAGGGCCCCCCACAAACAACAATGTCTTCAATAGCCTTTCGAAGACCATCGTCAAAACAGGATATAAAATGTTTAGTTTGGATGACCTGACCCACCATGCATCTCCACCCACAATCTTACTAGTTACTTGAAAAGGTTAATGTTAGCCACACATATGTATTGGGTTTACTTGGGTTGTCTCACATGCGCGCGCAAACACACACTATTGGAGGGGTGGACTCGATATAGAATGAGCCGTAGCACGGGCTACGGCTCAACCCCGCATTCGTATTTGCAATGTAATTTTTTTTCGGTTTTATACATAGCATATCCAAAAATATATATACGAGGATACTTTTAAGAGAAAATTATGAAACTTGATATTATTCATTAAGCCCAAAACTTGTTTAGTAACAAAGCCCAAATAATTAGTTTTATGATAATTAAGCCCATATTGTAATAAGTAATAACTAATAAAACCCATATAATAGAATAAGTGATCTTGCGCGTCTTATGGTTGAAATAGGGACACATAGCTCTTGTCCTTTGGTTTATCGGGTAGTGAAGCTTGCTTTGGTTTAAACGGTTGCAACCACAACCGTTGAAAGATGTTTTTCGAAATTGAATATTATCAAGACGGATTTACACAATCGAATGAGCCCGGAATTTTTGAACAATGTCATGTTTGTGCGGTTGAAAATGATTTTTTTTTTCATAAAGTAAAAGACGACAATGTGATGGAACGATTTCAAGCTATGAAAAAAAGAGGCCAAATATATTAGGTATTTGTTTACTTTATTTATTGTCTTTTTTTTTTAATATTCTATGATTACACGGTAATTTTTTTTATGATACCCCTGATTTAATGAACTAGTTCCGCCACTGCATTATTGACACCACCATCGTGGACTTCATACTAAGACTAGAGGGTATGGAGAGCCCCATCCTCAAGAGGATGGGCCGCCACATCACCGCCACGTAGGAAGGGCTTGAGGGTGATGGACCTAGGGGTGGGGGATGAACCTCTTTATATATATATGTGTATGTATGTATAGGTATATGTGAGAGAAGGAGAGAGGAGAATGGCCCGTCGACTTCGTCTGTGGGGAGCCGGTTACGCCGGGACGGGATGAGGGGGGCGGTGTGGGGGACCGGCGCCGGGCCTAAGCCGGCCCCCATACCGCTTAGTCTAATTTGTCATTGTCGTAGACTTACCTCGCACACTTAGTCAACACGTTTACTCACACTTAGGGCACATTGACACACACAATCCCACGCACACATAGATTCATTTTCATAAACGAATTTATGTATAATCACCTATCCATGTTTATCTAACTCACAAGTATAACCAACATACATAAACTCACTCTGAAGAGGTATGGTCCCAACTCCTAGCCCACATGGCAAGGACCACACCACCTTTTCATCCTACATGACGCCTACATCAGCAAGCGAGTCCAGAAGCTTCTAGAAGCTTCTGGAAGACATCAAGGTGGCACAAAAGATGCTCCTCCCGACATAGAGGACGATATGTGTCACCACTCATCAGCAAATCAAGGAGCACACCGACAACAGCAGTACGATGTTTCCAGCATGGACGAATATGGGCGCGCCACGTGTACCACTATCCTGACCACAGCAGAGGAGACCAAGAGGATATTCCCCTTGGTCGGACAGCTGGCTCCCTATAGCAGCTGGCGAGGTTGCTCCTCCCTCTCTCACCCTCCGGCTATAAATAGGACCCTTCATCATTCAGGTTAACTCCACTCCATTCTCCACACTCTCACTCTTAACACACACTGTTTTATTTCCTCAGAACAGAACTTATTCTCACGCCAGAGCCCGGTTAAGAGGGAAACCCCCATATTCCCCTCTTAACGAGCTAACGGTGTTATCGTTTTGCAGGATCCGTCATTTGGCGAGTAACAAAGGAAATTGAACCCCACAAAAGAGACGACCAGACTAGTTTCACCTCAGGTGTTAACCAGTGTTTCAACATTGGCGCCCACCGTATCAAAATCTACATCTAGAATCACGACTTATCTCTTCTCCTCGGATCTCAGATCTGTTTTTGTTTGAATTTACACATGGTTCTTGAGCAAAAACTCCACATGGATGGCGTTCTTTTAAGTTTTATGTGGGTTTTTCTAGGTCTAAAGCTTTAGATCTGTTTTATTAGGAGCTCAAGAAGATATTTGTGGGAAAACATTTTAAAGATCTGAGTCCACACAGGACTGATATACGAGTTCTGGGTCACAACCTTCATAACTGGTTCACCCTGCTTTGAGCACTACACGAAGATCCAAAACTCTCCAAATCTGGTACGTGAAATCAACCATAATCTATCACGAATCTGATAGTTTTATTAGCAAAACATTATATATAATCCAAAAAATCTTGAAGTTTACAACAGAGATTGAAAATTAGTATTGATATAATTATTTTATTACAAACAAAATTCTGTGACCTTATCTCAAAGGTAGACCAACTTTGTCATTAAGCCTGAAACCATGACAGTGCATATGGCCGACCAATTTTGTCACCTAGCCTGAAAAAGTACATGTAGGCCCCGCATCACAGGCTTTCGTTGTATTATTTAATGATTCATTTTGAGACTTGCTGATGCACGTTATTTAGTTTTCATTATTTCTAAATCCTTTACAAATGAAAAAACTTTTTGGAGATGCTCCACCGCGCCGAACCATGCACCCTTGCCGGACATGCATTGTCGCGCGAGCACGTGCGCCTCTTTTCGGAGATGCCAGATCCGCGCGTGCACGTGCGTCTTTTGTCGGAGATACCCGCCGCCTAGGAATACGCGCCTATTGCCCAGCCATGCTCCGCCGCGCGGGAACATGCACCTTGTGTAACACCCCGAAAACGGGTTTAGTAATTAAACCCCGTTAATACTAAAAGATGGGTAAAAGTACCGTAAGTGGTAAAATTAACCCGGTGGAATATTAGGATTTAAATAATTAATCCTAATAATAAATAAAAGTGAATAAAAGCTTTAAGGAAATAAAATGGATAAAAGGCCCGAGCTAACGGGACCTAAAATAAACTTAGTCATAAATATTCCCGAACCCGCTAAGTTAACTAGGAATATTAAACCTAGTTAATAAGTGAGAGTATTGTTGAAAATAATTAGGTTGTGACCTAATTAATAACTAACCAAACACGAGGGACCAAAACCGGGTAACTTGAAACTAGACTTATAAACTTAAAAATAAAACACAAACACACACACTAGAGTGTGTGTGTGTGCGTGAGAAAGAACAGGAGACAAGCTCCATGGGAGCTAACCCTAAACTCAACAAATTCTTCAAATTGGAGGATCAAACAAGGGCCAAATTCGGATTTGAACACATAGAAACGGTCACCGAGTCAAGGGGATCGTAAGGTATGTCGAATTTCTAACATTCGTGAAGATGTAAAATTTTGATAATCATCCTAATCGTGAATTAGGCATGAATTAGAGAGGCTATGGCTAGATTAGTGATGTATACTTGCTTAGGAAGGAAACCCTAAGTGAAAATCATACATAACATGCTATAGATTGATGAATTTGGTGAATTACCACACTAGGTTAAGTGGGTTTTAATCATATGATGAATTTGATGATATGATTGTGATTAGGATCATCATGCATGTTAGTAATCGGGAAATACTTAAACAATTTGCAAGTTTGAGTATTTGATCATAAGTGATAGTGATGAATTTTGATGTTAATCTTGGTAAAAATAACTAGTTATGAACTAGTTGTAAATGTGTAAAAATGTATGCACATTAGGTGTTTGTTAAAATGCCTAAGTGAAAACTAAAGTGTTGAAATTAGAGTGAAAACGCGCATTTGAATGTTATGGTGATTACGCGTAATATGAAGTGAGAAGGGTTCTAAATATAATGTTGATTTAGACTCAATGTTGAGAACCTTGTGATTTAAGGTGGTTAACTTTAATAAGCTAAGTTAACTAATCATGAAGTCGAATAGTAGTTTCGACGTATGAAATAAGTGAGATGGAATAGTTGTGAATAATTATGACTAATCTAACCATCTTACAATTTGCAATGATAGTTTGACGATTAACAAGCTAGGTGAAAGCTTGGGAATAAAGCGGGTCAAACGAAGAAAGAATGACGGAAAAGCATATGTGGAAGTAAGGTAAGTAAAGCTTACACTCTAGTTATTTGATACCTATTGGTTTGATGGGTCGTGAATAGTAATTCTTGTTTTAAATTATGATGTTCCGACACGGCAAGTGCGGTCCGGAACAAAAGACAATGGTCATAAATCATGTTTAATGGATAAAAAGGAGCTAATGCGGTTAATTAGTCATGAAATGACTAAAAGATAATGAGATTTTAAATGGTTACCTTATAAGGTAAACCATTGCAAATAATAAGGGTAAAATAGTACTTTGGTCATTTGTGGACAATGACCGTTAAATTGAGGAAAGACACATTATAGCTTGGGTTATAATGGGTCAAAGAAATCAATAGATGATTTACAAGTAGAACGACTATACGGTGTAAACCGAAGTTAGTCATATAGATAAGATGGTAATAAATACCACCTCATAGAGTTTCATGGTCCTTTAGACCAAACGGGTCAAAAGGTGAAATTATCACCCTTTGACAATATCGACTAATAGTTTGTTGAGCTATGTGATCATAGAAATAAATATCGGATGGATATGTACATCGCTATCGCTTAGCGGCTACTAAGGCAAGGTATCAAAACGAATCAATATATTGATTCGAGCCAGGTATGTATAATTGGTCAAATTATCATTAGAACTTGAAGTTCAGTGAGGGCTAAACAAGTTAAAATGGACTTTCGGTTATCTTTTAAGTAAACCGAATGATTTAAGTTATTGTCATTGTGTTTTAAAAACATGATGGCTATTTAAACAAGATCCTAGTTTAAACAGTGGAATTTTGGTCAATTACGACATGAAAAGTCCTTAGTTGTAAAGAAAGGGTTTAAGATGACCAAAACGCCCTCGTAAGCAAAATCGAGTAAATGAACCTTAAGAGTCGTTTAAAAACAAGTTATATGATCAAGCAAATACTTTGAATAAGTATAGAGAATAAAAAGGGTAAATCTTGGGTCAAAAGACTCAATATGAGTCTTTGCCGTAAATTAGCAATCCGACGAGAAAAACTCGGATTATATAGATCATCTCATTAAGTTCACCACAAATTTAGTTGTGGTGGAAGATCACATAATAAGTAATGTGGTATAATAATGCTAGAAACGAATGAAAGCGTTTCATGCTCAAAATATGCCTAAATACCCTTAACGGGTCAAATTACGCATACGAGCGTAAACGGGTTTAAGATACGTAAGAAACCCGTGACTTGAACCTAATATGATAGGAATTATTGAAATTATGATTATCGTAAGAATAAGGATCAAACAAACATGTTTTGTTTGATAAAAACATGAACGGGTCAAAATTTGGTAAAAGGGTGATAAGCCGAAGACTTAAAAGTCTGAAATTTTATTATGAAGGTTGTTGGGTTTTAACTCCATTAGATGGAGAATTAAATTACGGACGCGTAGGAAAAAGAATCGGGTAAAACGGATCAATAACGAAGAAGTTATGGCCGTTTCCGTGAAATCAGATCGTGCTGGGAATATGCAGCAACATTCTGCTGAAATGAGGGCCTAGCGTCACGCGACGCCCCTTAGCGTCACGCGACGCCTCCAAACTCAAAAAAATATTATTTTTTGTCACATTTAACCCCTGTACTCGTTTGAACTTCACATTTAACCCCTGTACTCGTTTGAACTTCATATTTAACCCCTATGCTTGTTTGAACTACATATTTGAATATCAAAACTAACTTTTAAGTTGGTTTTGATCATAGGTGATTGCCATGAGTGCCCGGATGAAGATCAAGCTTGATGAGGAACCGAACACGATAAAATACAAGCTTCCGCGCGACGTTTCGTTGTACCTTTTAAACGACGAATTCATATACAAAGTGTTGTCAAACTTTTAAACTGTAAAAGTTTTAGTAAACCCGTTTTTCCGATGTATATGTAATCTAAATTACATGATTGTTTTCGTAAATAATACGCTAAACCTTGATTTATAAGAACGGGTGTTACACCTTGCCGGACATGCCCTGTCGCGCGAGCACGTGTGTCTCTTGTCGGAAACACCCGCCGCGCAGGAATACGCGCCTATTGCCAGCCATGCTCCGCCGCGCAGGAACATGCGCCCTTGCCGGACATGCCCTGCCGCGCGAGCGTGTGCGCCTCTTGTCGGAGATACCCGCCTCGCAGGAATACGCGCCCATTTCCAGCCATGCTCCGCCGCGCAGGAACATGCACCCTTGTCGGACATGCCTTGCCGCGCGAGCGCGTGCGCCTCTTGTCGGAGATACCCGCCTCGCAGGAATACGCGCCCATTTCCAGCCATGCTCCGCCGCGCAGGAACATGCACCCTTGCCGGACATGCCCTTCCGCGCAGGTACACACGCCTATTGCCGGATGAATGTCTCGCCAAAGAATCGCGCACCTTCAGTCTCTGGAGTGCGCCGCCATGAATGTCTTGCGCCACTAACATTCACGTCGGTGCGCGTGGTACACCTTTAGTCTCTGGACGTGAGCGCACATGTCTTACGCCATTGACATTCATGTCGATGCGCGGTTGCGCGCAGACCACCGCTCCCGCACCATTTACAAATTTTACAATCTCCGGATGTGCCTAAGCAGGGTTGACTTTGAGCTTCTAGCTCACACTCATGCACTGGTCAACATTCACATTTACAAAATGAGTTAAACTGCAATAGTTTTTCAGCCTTTAAACACAAATTACGTGGGAACGTGTTCAATCATTAGCATTCATGATATATACACAGGGATAGAATAATCTTTAGTTTTTGTGGAAAACGAAAAATGCCAAATGTGATTTTATTTGTTGACATGTGTATTTTTCAAACTAGCACCACATGTTACAACATTTTACATGATAGTCCCTGCAAATATTTTAACCATACATTTGCAATCCCTTAACAAGTGATGAGGAACAACTATGTTGCTGACCAAGGGTTTTTTTACAAAGGAAAGCAGATCATAAAGATCTCGCTTACGTCACCTAAAAGTCCTAATTATCACTGATATTTAAAGAGCTCATGAGATGAGAATTAAAAGGCATCTCTAATTTTGTCTTGGCAAAACGAAGAATCAAGTCATTCACCACATTCAGTTTTATATTATAAAAAAAAAGTTGCAATCGTCTCTTTTCAGAGGCTTTACAACTAATAACATCTAATAAAGTTTCCACCTATTGGTCATTTTCATTAAAAGAGGGATGGTTAAAATTTTTTGCAATCCCTCTAATGTTCTACAAAACCACGATTCACCCATTGTCTGGTCATCACGGCCCGATGGAATCTTTTATCCAACTTTCCATCTTAGGTGCATTTTTTAGAAACTGTCAGTAATCTCGGCTCTCAGGCATGTGATTAAGAAGTCTCGTGCATGGCAGATGCACGCTCCGTCAATGCGGGTAGACATAAACTTACACTTTACGGCTCATACATTCTTGTACATACAACAGTTGTGCACGACTTTTAAATACGCATTTGGGCACTTATCATTTTAGCTAATATATGTACACTGTTCATACATACTCGGCTGTGAACACTTGAATTATTTAGTAAGGGATTGTTACACGCTTTTCTCGATAACATAAACCGGCTAACGTCTAGCAAATGAAATTATTCAACGGCATGGCTAGTAGTTCATCGTTTTAACGAGTATTAACCTTACGATATTTCCGGCGCACACTAATATCATTGCTTATTATTATTCAAGTTCAATGCTACTGACATTTTTTAGCAACTGCAATAAGCAAAAGGGCTAGCATAGTCCAACACCATTCCGAAGTTCAAAGTTGCTTTCACATATTGTGAAGTATGGATGCATAACACGCACTCCACCTAAGGATAAAGTTTCGGTACAGTGTGTTCCATATGTCACTCTTTATTACAATATACCTTGTCAACTTATTTTAAGTTCGAGGAATACTAATATATGACTAGGCATCTCATGATACACTAGCATTTGATAATGAATTTTGCAGGTTTGGTGACGCATTACATATGAGCACGTAAGTCGCCATACGCGTATGCTCCTCTACATACGAGCACGTAAGTCGCCAAGCGCGCATGCTCCTTTACTTACGACTGAGCACACATTCGCTAGCAGTCGCATGTATTATTTTCTGAATCGATGCCCATTCACATTCATAATGGCAAATATATAATACAGGATACAATGTTGAGAATGGAAACTAAATCACCTAAACAAAAGGCTATATCTGTACATAAATACATATACAATATATTTACTAACAGACCCCCGCAGTTTGAGTCGTAGCCGGACGAAGGCACAAACTGGATCTGAAACGTGTAAACAGCTGCTTTGACAGGCCTTTTGTGAAAATGTCGGCGTACTGATAATCAGCAGGAACGTGAACGACGCGGACTTCACCGATACGAACCTTGTCACGGACAAAATGGATGTCAAGTTCAACGTGTTTAGTGCGTTGATGTTGAACAGGATTCTGTGTGAGATAAACAGCAGAGATGTTGTCACAGTAAACTAGAGTGGCTTGCTTGACTTGTAAACCGAGTTCAAGTAAAAGGTTTCGAATCCAACTAGCTTCAGCAACCGCATTCGCGACACCACGATATTCAGCTTCAGCACTTGAACGAGCGATTGTTTGCTGACGCTTTGAGCTCCATACGACAAGATTGTCCCCCAAGTATATACAGTGACCAGAAGTGGAGTGCCTCGAATCTGGGCACCCGCCCCAATCCGCATCAGAGTAAGCGATTAGTGAAAGAGATCGAGACGGGTTGATGTGCAGACCGTAATCAAGCGTCCCTTTGATGTAACGAAGAATGCGCTTGAGGAACTGAAAATGAGGTTCCCGTGGATCATGCATAAAGAGGCAAACCTGTTGGACCGCGTACGAGATATCCGGACGGGTAATTGTCAAATACTGTAATGCGCCAGCGAGACTGCGGTAGAGAGTGCCATCTACAACTGGAGAACCAGAGGAGGCGCTGAGTTTGGATCCGACCTCAACAGGTGTAGTGCAAGGTTTGCAATTCACCATGTTTGCCTTGTGTAAGATGTCATTCGCATAAGTAGACTGCGAGAGAATGAGACCCCCGTTCTTGTGCTCGACCTTGATACTGAGGAAGTGATGAAGCGCCCCAAGGTTGGTCATAGCAAATTCCGCCTTGAGGGTAGTAATAATATTCTGAAGCAAAGTGGAATCAGAGGCCGTTAGAATGATGTCGTCAACATATAGCAAAAGATAAGCCTTTTGGCTCCCTTTGTTAAACACAAAAAGAGAAGTATCGCACACGCTGCTTTTGAAACCACACTTAATAATAAAGTTTGAAAACCGTTGATACCATGCCCGTGGCGCCTGTTTCAGACTATATAGTGACTTCTTCAACCTGCACACAAAACCTGGATTATTCTGATCAACAAAGCCCGGGGGCTGATGCATGTAAACAGTTTCATTTAGATGACCATGAAGGAAGGCGTTTTTCACGTCAAGCTGGTGAACGAGCCAGGATTTAGAGACGGCGAGACTTAACACAGTCCGAATGGTGGTCGGTTTGACCACTGGGCTAAAGGTCTCGTCACAGTCAATACCAACCGTTTGGCTTTTACCATTCACAATAAGCCGGGCCTTATAGCGTTCCAACTGACCAGATGCTAAAAATTTGTGTTTGTAGAGCCACATGCACCGAATTATGGGCGCAGAGGTAGGTCTCGACACTAAGTCCCACGTTTGATTCTCCAATAAAGCTTTGTATTCGGCGGCCATGGCCGCGTTCCAGTTTGGATCCTTAAGGGCATGTAGGTGAGATTTTGGTAACGGGGAAATGGACGGGGTGACGGTCGATAGGTTGAGAGGGACACGAGGCTTGACAATTCCGGCACGGCTACGTGTCATCATGGGATAGGTCTGATGGTTATTGGGTGGCGGGTCGGTGGTTTGGGCTGGTGTGGAGGTGACGGGTTGGGTCCGAGATTCGGGCGATGTTGGGAATGGGCCGAATTGGGGAGGAATTGGTTGGTCGGATGCTGCCGGTTGGGTAACGGGCTGCTGGGAGTTGGGCTCGGGTGTGGGATGGGATGGAGATGGGCCGAAGCTTGGTGGGCCGGGAGGAGGAGGTCCAAAACCGGGAGGGAATAATGGGTAAATAGGGGGCTGGTCATCGCAGAAGGATGGAGACGGTTTGGGCTCAGGGGAATCAGACATAGGAAACATGGTTTCGGAAAAGGTCGCGTGTCTAGAGAAAATGGTTTTGCCGGTAGAGAGTTTGAGACACCGGTAACCACGATAATTAGCAGGATAGCCCAAAAAGACACACAAAGAGGATATGGGGTGTAGTTTGTGAGGACGAGTGGCGGACTCATTGGGATAGCATGCGCAGCCAAAGACACGAAGGTGTTCATATGAGGGATGTCGACGGTAGAGGGCTGCACATGGAGTGAGGTTATGTAAGGTTTTGGTGGGTAGGATATTGTGCAGATAGCAAGCGGTGTGGATGGCCTCGACCTAAAATTTTGAAGGTAGTGAGGCATGAACAAGAAGGGAGAACATGATGTCGTTGAGACGACGAATCATACGCTCCGACTTCCCATTTTGTTGGGACGTGTGAGGACACGAAAAATTAATTGTATTTCGTGAGTATTAGCGAACTCAAGGAATTTGTGGTTATTAAACTCCCCCCCCCCCCATATCACACTAAAATTGTTGGATTTTTAGTTTAAATTGAGTTTGTACAAACGCATAAAAGTTAGAAAATTTGGTAAACACTTCCGCTTTGTATTTCAATGGATACACCCAAGCGTATTGAGTGAAATCATCGATAAGCACCATATAGTACTTGTAACCTGCGGTACTAGCAACCGGTGAAGTCCATAAGTCACAATGAACAATAGAAAAAGGCATAGATGTACTAGTGATAGAATCAACAAAAGGAAGTCTTTTATTTTTAGCTAACTGGCACGCATGACAAACAAAAGAAGCATCAAGTTTATTACAAGGTAAAAACTTATGAGAACTAAGAAAATCCGTAACATGACGACCCGGGTGACCGAGACGGTCATGCCAAGACTGAGGGGAAGAGACGAAGACAAAAGCAGTTGCCAGCGAATTCTTGGTGAAGGAATAGAGACCACTCGAGCTATTGTGGCAGCTCAGGGGCGTGCCATCCTTGTAATCCTTCACAGAAAACCAAAGGGGTCAAATTCAACTGAAACGCAGTTGTCAATGGTAAACTGTCTAACCGAAATAAGGTTTTTAATAAAGTGAGGGTTATAAAGGACATTTTTCAAATGGAAGGTTTTATTTGGAGTGTGAAGGGTAGTGTCACCGGATCCAAGAACTGGTAAGCGGTTCCCATTACCAACCAATACGGACTTTATGTGAGAGAACTAAGACATAGTAGAGATCATACCTTGGTCAACAGTGACATGAGATGTGGCGCCCGTATCCATGTCCCAATTCTCATCCTATGGGTCAAGAGACACCGCCTGGAAAGCCTGTGCAATCTGAGTAGGGTCTAAGGCATCAAAGTCAGTGAAGTGTGCCTGTGCTTGCGAACCCTATGATGGTGCCGGTGGTGTTTGGGTCTGAGTCAGGGCAGGGACTGTTGGACCGAAGGGAGCCCAAGGTTGGTTCCAGGCAGAGGTGGTTGGGTAAGGACAAGGGCGTGGTGTCCAGTAGGGTGGAGTAGGCCAGTAGGGATAGGGCGATGGTGGAGTGGGGTAGGAGGAGTAGCGGTTGTAGGTGGCCGTGTTTGGGTGGGTGTTGTGGGGAGGGTTCCGAGAGCCAGAAGCACGGTCGCGTCCCCTGTTCCGAGACGTATTGGGCCGGCCCCTAGAGCCCCGAGAACCATCCCTGGCTGGGTCACGAGGTGGGGGTGCAGGGGCGGAAGCGGGTGGTGGTGTGGGTGTTGTTTGGGCAGCGGCAACCACAGGGGAACCATCCATTAATTCACGAGCAGCACGACGACGTTGATCGTTCAACAGCATCTCGCACGCCTCTGGCCAAGGGGGCAGCGATTGGTTAACCAGAGAGCCCATGGTATCGAATTCAGCGGGAAGCCCACGGACCATCTGAAGAACCAACCGTTTGTCATCAATAGGCGTGTCGAGCAGATCGTTCAACTGATCAGCTAATTCCCGTAGTTTCTGAAAATAGGTTTCCAAGGACGGGTGATTTTTGAGTGCCATATTGGCAAACTCATGTTCTAAGGCGGCAATCCGAGTGCCTTTATTGTTATGAAACTGGTTCTGGATATGAATCCAAGCTTGATGAGCAGTGGAGTCGTCGGTAAGCACCTATTTAAGCAAGTCATCAGACACGGTACTGTAGATCCACTGGAGGACGATTGAATCAATCTCCAACCAGGAATCATAGGTGGGATCGGTTTTTGCGGGTGGCGGCGTACCGTCAATATGAGCAAGAACCCGATAGCCGCGAGCATGTAAAGTAAATAAGCGAACCCATGAAGTATACGAAACCTTCACGCCATCAAGAACACGAACCTTCTGCTGGATATTGGTGACTGCATAAACAGGGTGGAGTTGGGTTTGGGATGATTTCGGTGGTGGTGGGTTGGCGTCGGTGGTGGTGATGGTTGCATCAGGGCCAGTCATGATGTGGCTGGGTTGGGAGACTGTCTGGCAGAAAACACCAAGACAGAGGAAACAAAAAACGAGAGCTGCAAGTATCCGGCCGAAGTCGGAATTGCAGAGGAGGAAGACCGAGATCGATTGTGTGGTGGCGGCTAGGGTTCAGAGCAAATTTTGCTCTGATACCATATTATTTTCTGAATCGATGCCCATTCACATTCATAATGGCAAATATATAATACAGGATACAATGTTGAGAATGAAAACTAAATCACCTAAACAAAAGGCTATATCTGTACATAAATACATATACAATATATTTACTAACAGCATGCTCCTCTACATACGAGCACGTAAGTCGCCACGCGCGCATGCTCCTTTACTTACGAGCGAGCACACATGCGCCATACGCGCATGCTCCTCTACATACGAGCACGTAAGTCGCCACGCGCGCATGCTCCTTTACTTACGAGTGAGCACACATGCGCCATACGCGCATGCTCCTCTACATACGCCATACGCGCATGCTCCTCTACATACGAGCATGTAAGTCGCCACGCGCGCATGCTCCTTTACTTACGAGTGAGCACACATGCGCTAGCAGTCGCATGCTCCTCTACATACGAGCACGTAAGTCTCCACGCGCGCATGCTCCTTTACTTACGAGCGAGCACACATGTGCCATACGCGCATGCTCCTCTACATACGAGCACGTAAGTCGCCACGCGCGCATGCTCCTTTACTTACGAGTGAGCACACATGCGCTAGCAGTCGCATGCTCCTCTACATACGAGCCCGTAACTCGCCACGCGCGCATGCTCCTTTACTTACGAGTGAGCACACATGCGCTAGCAGTCGCATGCTCATCTATATACGAGCACGTAAGTCGCCACGCGTGCATGCTCCTTTACTTACGAGTGAGCACACATGCGCTAGCAGTCGCATGCTTCTCAACATACGAGCCCGTAAGTCGCCACACGCGCATGCCCCATTACTTATGAGCACGTAAGTCGCCATGCGCGCAAGCTCTTTTACATACCAGCACGTCGGTCTCCATACGAGTCTGTTGTTCTACATACGATCATCTCAGTCTCCATGCGAGCCTGACACTCCACACATGAGCATGTAGGCCGCTATACGCGCATGCTCCTTTGACATATAAGCACGCCAGTCTCCAGGCGAGCTTGCTGCTACACATGCAAGCATGCTAATCTCCATGCGGCCTTGCTGCCTTTACATACGAATGTGTATGTCGCCCGCACGCGCATTCTTAGCCGTATACAAAAACGCTTACAAAACGTAAACTGTGCTACAAATGCACGCACCACTTTGGGTATACGCAAAAACACATTAGCTAAAATAAAGTTTCGTTTACACCTACAATCTTCAAGGCAAGCCACATCTCCTTGCTTCACGCCACATCGTTGTTGTAACACAGCCGAGGGTTAGCGCAGGCTCGGGTTTCCACTTCATTATCCTGACGCAACTTTATGCCAATTCTCATTCGCGATAACCTGACTCAAAGTGGATTAACACGTGCAAATATTGTAGACAACAGTTTACAAAGATTTAAACACCAAGTATACGTATTCCATAAGGTTAAACACGTGCGCGCCTTGCGTTAACCAACAGAAGTCACACCAAAGGGTGAATATTTTACAGTAGCCACACTCGAAAATCATCCGAATGGAAGACACTCATCTAGTCTAGAATTCCACCCACTTGCCATCCGCGCGTGGGAGCAACACTGGACTAGGGGGGACCTGAAGGGGTATGGTCCCAAATGCTGCATCAGTCATACGCACATTGGGTCCTAACCACACTCAACCGTCAAAACTCAGCCAGTTCCAAGACTCGTGCACAAGACCTAACCACGTACGCGCAACCTTAACGAGCTTATGGTAATGCGCCAGTACAAATGGCAACTGACTGCAAACAATCAGCATGCGCCAGGTTTGCCCAACCAATTTCCACGATGAACAATCGTGGGATATTCACTGTTCCATTATCTCTACTCACAGCTGAAACAGACGCAACAAGCATGGCCAGCAATTTCCCCACACCCGGGCGACAGGTAAGCCTAAAACTCAATCTTTACTTTCGTGCACTCCTAACAAGTCTAGTACTCCTCCCACGCTTGCACGCGGGAGCAGCACTAGACTGGGGGACATGATGGGGTATGGTATTAGACCTAACCCGAATGACCGGACATATCCGTTACTTATCGCCTTTTATTATAATATTTATTATTATTGCGTACTAACCCGCGAAGCCTAGCGCGTTGTAGTTTACATTACACTAGGTTGTGGGCTTGTAGAGATAACCCCTAACTGTGCCTGGCCCATTGAGGTTAGGGGAGGCCCATATCTCCTATATAAAGAGGTGTTCACCTCATTATTAGGGCACAAGATATGGAGTCGCCACACTTTTGTTACTGGAAACAGGGGATTCTTTCCCCTATCCGTCATCTCTACAGCTCCATTTTCTTGTCTTCTCCATTGCAGATCTAGGTTCAAGAGGAAGAACAAGGTGTGATTCTTCACCCTCATTGAGAAAGCGGTTCAATCATCCCGGCGGTGATTCCGTGTTTCAACACACTCACAACACCAATTGTACGTAAGCTATCCTAATGTCACACCCCAACCGATGGTGGAATCATCGGGGCATGGCACTGAGCGAAACAGATTGTCCAGAAGTTTCCATAACAATTATCAATACTATTCAATTTAAATAATACATCCCATACCGTACCTCAAACAGTAAAATAATTATTACAGATAAAAACCAGGCAAATATTTTGTTCCGACAACTCAGATTCATACATAATTGATTTATTCATTGGTTTCTAGGACCTCTTTTCCTAGCTTCGATTTCATCACAGCACAGAGAGCATCCTAGACCTTTCCTAGCCTCAGGTTCACAGCATGCTAAGCATGTGAACTTCCTAAGCACCTGCCACATACGTTAAAATAAAGTCAATACATAAAATGTAAAGGTGAGCATACAAGTTTGATAATAGCATATAGAGTTCGAATTCGTTTATGCATAACCAGCACGTACACATAGTGAAATGAAGCACGTTAGTTATCGACATAGATCCATCGATACCAATGACTGCGGGTTGACTGCCCGAGGCAGTTCGCAATACATGATTACCACCGTAATCCATGCAAGTAATGGTCCTTAACAACCCCCGTGTGAACGGGTGCTGAGTCCAAACTATAGTACTATCGTTGCTAAGGCAGGTAGACAACATTCCATGTGTAAACATAACAAACAAGCATTCATAAGCCACGTATAACATGCATTAACGATTAGCGTTCAAATAGTATTGAGTAGTGTGATTGTTGTAGTTTGAATATTCGTAACGTATGTAACGCCCAAAAGTGCGTAAAGCAAAAAGGGATCGAGTATACTCACAGCGGTTAATGGATTGAAGGGAGCGCTTAGCGAGTAGGTTAGCCTGAATAGATTCGATAGCATAACGATAAGTGATGCGTAAAAACGTCACAAAGTGTGAAAGGGTCGGATAGTGGTTCGATCAGATGGTAATCCGATCGGACAGCAATCCGTGCGGATAACAATCCGTTCGGGTGGTCATCCGGTCGGATGACGATTCGAGTGGATTGTTTCTTCCTATAAGAAGTATGTATTTGTGTATGATGGCTTGACTTTTGAAGTTTTCGTTGTAGTATTTTGAAAGCATTGAAGTATCTCTATCCATCAAGTCGTTCGATCGGATGGTGGGTCGTGCGGAGGACAATCCGTTCGGATGGTCATCCGGTCGGACGGTGATCCGGTCGGACGGTAACTTAGTAGTAAGATTACTTCGTAAAGACAAGTTCACACAGAAGTGTCACTCGATCGGATGTCCATCCGATCGGGTGGCAACCGTGTTAATGAACATGTTGAAAATTGTTTAAGTCTTTAAAGTCTTAGTATCTCATGATCCGAAGAGTAATCCAATCAGATGGTCGTCCGATCGGATTGCAATTCTTTCGATACTCAAACTTCAGATAAGATTGTTTTAAAGGTGGGACCCAAGTGTGATCCGTTCGGATGGCAATCCGTTCGGATGACCTATCCGATCGGACAGCAATCCGGTCGGATAGCAATCCGTTACGGTTGTTCCGTTCGTCCTACACTTGGTCGTTTTGATGATTTGTCATTATGTCGATACACTTTGACAACGTGTTAGCCAACATAACCCCTAGTTCGACCCAGATGACCAACCCGACCAGGAATCACCCTAGTTCGGCCGGTTACCGGCTCGAGACGGTTGTTCTTGGCTAACCCGAAATCGGTAGTCTCGTGGTTAGAATCTGGATCTTGAGCTAGTACAACACTATGATAGAGTAGAAGACTAGATTAGGGTCGGATCCTATCGGTTTTGAGTACGTTGAGTGCAAAAGAGTTGAAAGAAAGTTAAAAACCATCTTTCAATCCTTTTTCATCACACCTGTGTCGAGATCTTTACAAGATCTTCGTGGAAATCGGTTAGATCTAAGTTGTTCTTGGTGGATTGAGGGCAAAACATGAAGTTCTTGAAGAACTCATGATGACATCATCCTAGAACACCCGAGATCTAGTGATTTCACGGTTAAAAGTTAAGATTTAAAAGATAGAAAGGTGTAGGAGTGCGTGTAGATCGAGAAAGTACAAGATTTAGGACGAGATCTTACCTTGATCGAGAGAAATCGAAGAAAAGGTGGGGAGCACAAACAGTTCAGACAGAGGGTTTCCAGAAGTGGAAAGGATGACAATGACAGGGGTATTTATAGGATTCCAAAAGAGGAAAGGGTTATCCGATCGGATGGCTCACCGCCCGGATGACGATCCGGTCGGATGACACCTGACCTGCGGACAAGAGGCTATCCGGTCGGATGGCTATCCGGCCAGATGGCACTTGGTTCGAGTGTTTGCTGCGACGATTTTACTGATTCGATTTCGATTGCAAGCGGTTCGATACGATAGGGTTTCCTAGTCAAATTACTTTCAGTCCTAACCACTCATATCTCGCGCTATCCTATCTCCACTAACTATCATAGTTCGATTGTATTCGATTGCATTCAAGTTCGATTTCGAGTTTCGATTGAGTTCGCTTGATTATCACAACACAACATAAATAAAATGCACGGGTAACACGTAAGGCACACACACATGTATAACCACAAGTAAAATACGTAGCTAGAGTTGCGATTCGATGTCGATTCGATTAGCATAGCTTGATTATTGATTAATTAACTTTATCGCATTGTTACTTCCTATAGTTCACAGTCGTAGGTCGGTTGAATAGCGATTAACATGTGTCGATTTATTGCATTTGTAGACACTTACTCCACATAATAGTTACAATAAAAGACATCTACTACAAGTCAAGTTGCGCGAAATCGGTCGTTGACTTTGACCTTGACTTTGACTTTGACTTCTCAAAAACACGGGGTGTTACACCTAATTTCTTAAACACACAATCTTGCATCACTCACCTAGATCGAGTAACTCAATCACATGCTTTCTACACATTTGTTTGGACTCATTTAGCCCAAAACTGCCACTACCCTCAACCGCTACTATTTACCAACGCTCCCTTGATTGTCGATTTTGGACCACTAGTAGCCCCTTGATTATTAGTATGGTAGCCTAGTGGACAAACTGATGGACATAGGCCCAGGGACGGATCTACCATTATACAAGGGGTAGCCTCCGCTACCGCTTGGTCGGAAAATTTTTGACGTTTTTAGTGTAAATTTTGAAAAAATTTGACGTTTTTTCGATTTCGTTACCGTTTATTTATAAAACGTTCCCGCTTGGTCGGAATCCTAGATCCGCCACTGCATAGGCCTGGGCTAGAAGTTTTGATTTTGGTCCAAAACTTAAAGCTTTAAAATGAAAAAAAAAATAAGAGTTAAATGCTTGGTTGGTCTCTGTGGTTTTCAAAAATTGCAGACTTGGTCCCAGTGGTTTACTAATTACACGTGTGGTCCCAAACTTGTCAAAAATGCACTCGGTTGGTCCCTAGCCCTAACATCAGTTAAATTTCTCAGTTAAGTCCATGTTAAATGACCAAATTACCCTTGCTTATTAACTCTCTTTATAATTTTTGTTTAGTTTTACTTCCATCATCATCTTCATCGGTGGACCAAGTCATCTTCATCACCATCATCATCTTCATCACAAACCCACACCCCATCTTAAACCAAAACCCTAGTCTATTTAAAGCCCCTTATAACCCCGGCCCCTCATTTCCTTAAACATAAAACCCTAAAAAAGCAGCCGTCAAACATGGACTTAACTACGAAATTTAACTGATGTTAGGGCTGGGGACCAACCGAGTGCATTTTTGACAAGTTTTGGGACCACGCGTGTAATTAGTAAACCACTGGGACCAAGTCTGCAATTTTTGAAAACCACAGGGACCAACCAAACATTTAACTAAAAAAATAATAATAAAATTGCTCCTAAGCAACATAGTTCCATGGATGAGGTTAAATCAGTTAGACTAAAATGACAATGTTAAAAACTTTTTGGACCCACAGACGATAAATCAAAACCTTTAGACTAAAGTGACAAAAGTGCTGAAACCATATGAACTAAGAACTAAAATGATATTTTACTCTATACATAAATACAAACATAGTAATAAAACTTTATAAAAAAACTATAAATTTGTGACGATACAAATACTATTACAAACATAGTAATAAAACTTTATAAATAAACCCAAAAAAAAAAAAAAAACAAAAAACTCGAACCTCACATATTTAAATTATAATATTCTAGCAATTTTTAGTCATAAGGATGGAGGGTGTGGGATGGAGCCCCTAGGGGCTTTATCAAGACACGTAAGCGCCACGTAGGATCCACGTCAGCCATAACGCCCCCTTTAATTTGCACGGTGTGGGATGGAGCCCCCTATTAATCAAAATTAAAAAAAAAAAAAAAAAGATTTCATTGGTTGAAATTGACGTAGGCCCCACCTGAACACCTCTTCCTCCCCGTTACCATGATGGCGGCACCTCCATAGCGCCCCAACCTAAAGTGGTGGGTGTGGGTCGATGGCGCCAGCGGCGCTATAGGTGCTGAGGTGGCGGTGGTGACGCCTCCCACACCCTCCGGCCTAACCCTAAACATTTTTACTTTCTTAAAACACAAAACAATTTTATATTTCCTCAAACGTTAAAACATAAAACAAAAGCCAAATCTCGAACATCCATCCGACGGCCCAGATTTCCCCACATTTTTAGCACACGGATCGCAATCCAAATCCAAACAAAACCCCCCAACCAAAGCCCTTTCAAAATTTTAATCTTTCACCGCCAAAATCCCAAACCCTCCTCTATACATAACCCACCACAAACCAACAATCACAATATCACCATCTTCACAAACCAACACTCAATTTTCAAATTCAAACAAAATCCATGGCCCGTACAAAGCAAACAGCCAGAAAATCCACCGGAGGAAAGGCTCCAAGGAAGCAACTAGCCACCAAAGCAGCCCGAAAATCAGCACCTGCAACCGGAGGCGTAAAAAAGCCTCACAGATTCAGGCCTGGAACCGTGGCGTTGAGGGAGATCAGGAAGTACCAGAAGAGCACTGAGCTTTTGATCCGGAAGCTTCCGTTCCAGCGCCTTGTGAGAGAGATTGCTCAGGATTTCAAGACGGATTTACGGTTTCAGAGTTCTGCTGTTGCTGCTCTTCAGGAGGCTGCTGAGGCGTATTTGGTTGGGTTGTTTGAGGATACAAATTTGTGTGCGATTCATGCGAAGAGAGTTACGATTATGCCGAAAGATATGCAACTTGCCAGGAGGATCCGTGGGGAAAGGGCTTAGGGTTTGAGTTGTAGTGTTTGGATCTAAATGTTTAATTTGCTTTGGTGTTTTGGTATTATCTGAATATATGGAATGAACATTTGAATTTGGTTCATAGTTATGAATGATTTTGTTAATTTACAGTTTTGTTGTCAAATTACTGTTTGGTTGTATATAAATCCAGGAGTCCATGCTCTATGCGCACACTTCATTCCAGAATCCAAAAGTAGTGCCATAACAAACCAACCTTTGTTACGACGTCTTTTGAGTAACCAATGTGAAACTGATTGCAGATTGGGTGAAATTAGGGCCGACATTAGGAAAAATCATTGCTATGGTTATTCAATGTCTCAAATTTCAATCTGAATTGCTGATTTTATTTATATCAATACTATAGGGCCTTGACTTTGTAGTTCGTTTAGAGCCTCAAAAAACGTTGGAATGACGCTGCTACGTTGCGGCGGTGATTTGGAGTAGGGCGAGTCTTCGGTGTAAAATTCCACAAGTGTTTGCCTTCTCAACTAGAGACCTGTTGAAAATTCAGAAGGTACCCGGGCTAAGCGAGGTAAAGAAAAAAGCGGTACAAGGAGTTATGAGGGTGCCATGTTGGGCGATATGGAAGAGTCGGAACTACGAATGCGCTAATTTTTTCCGGAAAAAGGATGGTACTTGACCGAATATTTGGGGAAATCCAATCTTCGGCTTTCTTGTGGTTCAAGTATCGGACAAAGGTATGTGATTTGGACCGGGAGAAGTGTGTACTTTCAGTTTTGTTTGAGGTTTGGGAGATGTAAAAGGGATCGGGCCATCGGGGGTCTGCTCATGCGAGCTGTGTACAGTTTTTGTACTGTTGTTCTAGTGTCTTACTATAGGCAGTAAAGGATATATGTTGTGGGTGATCAATAAAATATAGCTGTTCAAAAAAAAAAAAAAGATCAGTATTATCACAAACGGGTGGGTCACATGTAATTGCTAGGACATTTGAGGCATACCACTTTTATTGGTGGTTACAATACAACAAATGAAACACTTGTCAGTTGTCAACATACATATATCAGAAACTCGAATTCCATTCAAAAGTCTGCTACAAATATTAGACACCTGTAAAAAATACTAAGAAGAACAAGAAACTACATTTGAATAGACGATATGATTTTTTTCTTTGTTAACGTATACCAGATCCAACTGTTTTGGTAAATGACATGAGAAGAGGATAAAGACATGAAAATATAATACGGAAATATACAAAGTACATGCCTTGGATGCTAGACATGCCAAAGTACAGAGCTTAATATGTTTTAAATATTAGGAACTTGTTTTCACAGAATCAGTCACAGGAATAAATATTTATTCATAATTATATTTACTTCACATATGTCAACATATCTATATGCATACAGAAAATCATGCACTTGCTTACAGGCCAGGTGGGCGTGGAACATCTTGCCATCCTGTACAATGTTGTAGAACATGTTTGAGCTCGTTTGTTGCAGGCACAACCGTCCATATCTGGTAGCATTCGTTAGGATGAAACGGGCTACTTGTTGCGGCTGGTTCCAATAAGCCCGGTTTAGTACCATCCATAAACAGGTCACCCTCAGATATAATGCAGCCTGTGCACTCCTCCTCTTTGTCAGCCGCCTACACAACATAATACGATCTTACGCTAATTATAAACAGCTATAAAAAAATATCAGGAGAATATAAACTTTATAAACTTGCCTTCTCCGTTAGGTATTTAAAAGCGACCTTCTTCTGACCCGCTTCGTATATATTGCATTGTGAGTATATCTGAATCCATAAGTTGTATAATAATTACCGGTGTTCTAACTTCCAAGAACAAATATAAAAAACACATAAATCAACGAGTCTTGTCCAGTAATTTGACCTGTGATTCGACGCTGGCGCACACAGCATAAATGCCCCAGTCTCTGGTGTAATTGTTGTACAGATGCACTTTGGCAAACCTAACACGAGGATGCCGTTGTCGGGTCCCATCAAAGAAACAATGGTGAATAGTGACACGCATACATCTGTCGCCACAGTTGGAAGCATCACCTCCGATAAGTATTGTTTTGTCGTGGTTTGAAAAGTGACAACTGTATCCCCAAAGTAAGAACGTCAAATAACAATAAAAGTATATCCAAACACTATCTCATGACGTTTAGTTACAAAGTTTCAAATGCATTGCCAAACACTCTAATAGTAATCTATGCAGTTAATATCGCCGATATATAATATCGGTAACGATATTAGCGGCGATATTGACCGATATTGGACCAATATTTGACCGATATATCACCGATTTTCCAGATATCAATATCTTTCTTCTTAGTTCTACCATTCGTCTTTCTTCTTATTGCTGCTATTAGTGTTTTAAGTCTTAATTGTTAGTGTTTTAAGTCTTAACGAGTACCTACTTGCTACAATTGTTAGTGTTTTGCAATTTGCAAAAGGTTAATTTGTTAATGGTAGGAGAGTATACTGAATTATTAGTGTTAAATTGCTATATATATATAAATTCAGCATGATATTAAAACTACGATATCCCACCGAATTTTTACCGCATTAACTGCTTAGAAAGTAATTACCGAGAAATGGTAACATTTGTGCTTTCTTTGGTGATATCAATCAATCCATCTGCATAATCTTTGAGGCTACAACGATCAATCCATATGTGTTTCGAATTGGGCTTGATTTGAATGGCATCTACATCGTGTCCTCTACCGCCTTCAAACTCTAAGTTGCATATGATCACATGTTCACATTCTTTTAGCCTAAGCCCCATGCCTGTTAACTTAATTCGTTGTCCCCGCCCATCAATGGTCTTGTAAGACGAAACACTCAAGTGAGACCGAAGTTCAATGGTACCCGAAACTTCAAAAACAATCCACAAAGGTTCTTTCTTTCGACATCCAACGCGTAGTGATCCGGGCCCGTCATCTACAACAAATTCAAAACTCCAAATTGGTTATGTATATGTATTATGTATATGTATACATGGAGTGTTCAAATCAGAACCACGAAATATGTTGACTACTGCGAGAACGAAGATATCATAAGACACTTGGACATGGTGCTTTGAATATTATACATAAGACGGTTGCATAACGGCCATATTTTCTCTCCCACTACCTTGATTATCTCCAATCTTAAATTATAACTTTTTAATCCATGTGAGTTAGAACTTAGAAGCGACACCTTCATGGGTCGCGTTGGTTCATGGACGATTCAAGGGGTATCGACCTTGTATAAATAGGGTGTCAACTGTCAGTATGTCAAGAACATGTTTATACATATAATCATTAAACAAGAAATCAAGCCTACCGGTAGTGTTTATAATTGTGTTCATAAAGATATTGGGCAACATCCCAATGCATTATATACAAGTACATTGTGCGATTCTTGAAGTTTCCAACATATTGTTTTCTAAACGATCAACAAAAGCCCGATCATCCTCGTAAACCCAATGGCAAAAGGTCACACACGCCCACGAACGCAAATGGCACTGGTAACCTGGCTTGCCACCATTTTCAGAGGAAACTCACCGCACGAAGTCCTACTGTGGTAAAACCCGTGGCCCAACCCATAGCAATTTTGCTCCAGGTGAGACTCGAACCATGACCTCCACTTTAGAAGGTCATGGTGTTGCCACTGCACATTGACAGTTTCCAACATATTGTTGATTTGGATAAAAATGTATCCCTAAACATGTATATGCAATGTTTTAAAAACCGATTTTTAAATCAAACCGGATTAGGTTAAAAAGGTTCAACCGGTTGAACCAGGTTGTACCGAGCGGTTCAACCGAGTTGACTAGCTAACTCTATAATTTCATAAATTACAACATCAACTCAAAAGTTAATCTAAAAATGCATGATTACATATTAAAAACTGATCCAAAAGTAAATCCATAAAAAAAAGTAACCCAAAAGATAATCGAAAATCATTCAATTTTCCAACAAGCTCTTTTAAATGAAAGTGTACGATATGTTTAAGCCATTTGAGTGTTGAATACATCAAGTTCACGATCGCATAAAAGATGAAATTCATTATTATCGCCATCCTCATCAACTAGAGGATAACTATTTTCGTTTCATACAATATTAAATAAGAACTTTTAGTTACAAATAATCATAATATATAAAATTACGTAAGATAAGTAACATATATAATAAAAATAAGTAACAACCCAAACTAAAATAACTCCGGGCCGGTACTGGTATTACGTTTCAACCCGGTATACCGGATTTTACCGCCGGTACAAACCTTATGCCGTTTCACTTATTTACCGGGGTGTTTCGTACCGGATTTACATCTGGAAACGGTAATACTGGTATAACCGGCCGGTATTTACCGGTTTTTAAAACATTGTGTATATGTATATAAGTAGTTAATGCGGTAAAATATCGGATATCGGTCAATGACCCATATTTGAGATATCGGTTATCGCGGTGGGATATCGGTAATTTTAATATCATGCTAAATTTATATATATAGCAATTTAACACTAACAACTGTAACAAGTAAGAACCGACTAAGACTTAAAACACTAACATTCAACAGTAACAACTAACAATTAAGACTTAAAACACTAATAGCAGCAACAAGAAGAAAAATGAATGGTAGAAATAAGAAGAATGGTACTGATATTGGGAAAATCGGTGATTTATTGATCAAATATCGGTCCTATATCGGTCAAATATCGGACAATACCGCTGATATTATCGGTACCGATATTCTGACTAATATTTTGTACCGCTATCTCGGCATGGGACCGATAACCGATATATCACTGATATATCGGGATATTAACTACATATCCATATCCATATGTGTATTACATTCCATCTTAATTTCTCAATTAATTGTAAAACTGGCAAAAGATTCCACTTCCATCCTCAACACAAACAACAATTTCAAAATTTTAAAAATAATTCAAGATAAAACACCAATCATCTCAAAAATGAAAACACATAAACCTTCAACCAATTGAAAACAAACAAACAAACTGATTGAGCATGCGAGTGTAGGCGATCTATAGCTATAAAACTGAGAATCGTATCAAAATCTATCACACAAATTAACTGATGGTATTTTAAGCTTGACAGAGAACACAAATATGAAGGCAAGTTTAAAATTGAACACTGAAATCGTACTGAATTGATTACTGAATTGCATACATCAACTGACAATAAGCAAAGCCTTATATAGGCAACAAAAGCAACGGAAACATTAACTGACTCCTACTAAAAAGGACACCACTAAACTATAGCTGCACATGGCTTTATTCAACAAACGGAAACAAACGGAAAGCAAATAACTCGGTCAATTAGAATAACGTGCATGCAATTGTGATAGTGGGTTTGACTCATTCTTCAACACCCCCCCTTGAGGCAAACTCCATCACCCCCATCATATGACGAAAGTAGACGAACTTTTCACGGGCCAAAGGTTTCGTCATAACATCAGCAAGTTGCTCATCTGTATCACAATACTTTAACATTACTTTACCATGATTCACCATCTCCCTAACATAATGAAACTTGAGCTCAATATGTTTCGATCGACTGTGCATTGTTGGATTCTTTGAAAGATTAATAGCCGATTTGCTGTCACAGTACAGTGTAGTTGCTTTATCCTGCTTTAAACCAAGATCATCGAGTATTCTTCTTAACCAGATGGCCTGACAAGTAGCATTAGTGGCTGAGATATATTCAGCCTCTGTGCTGGACAATGCAACAGTAGGTTGCTTCTTCGAACACCATGTAACAGCACTGTTGCCAAGTGTAAATACATTAGCAGAGACACTCTTTCTGTCATCAACACACCTTCCCCAGTCACTATCAGAATATCCCACAAGCTCCAGATTGCTTCCATACTCGAACCATATACCAAAACAAGTAGTTCCAGCGATGTACCTCAACACTTTTCGAGCGGCACCAAGATGAGCTTTGGAAGGAGCCTGCATGTAGCGTGAAAGAACACTTACTGAGAAGGCTATATCGGGACGAGTGTGTGTTAAGTAGATAAGTCCCCCTATCAGACTTCGGTACATGCTTCCATCAACTTTATCCTCCCCATCTTCCAGTTGCAATTTAACATCTGAATTCATGGGAACTGCCTCCACCTTAGCATGTCTCATGCCAAACTTGTCAAGAAGATCATTTGCATATTTTTCTTGACTAATAAACACTCCACTTGAAGTTTGCTTTACTTCGATGCCCAGGAAGAATTTCAATAGCCCCATGTCTGTCATTTCAAACGCTTCTTTCATTCCTTGTTTAAATTCTCCAACAAGCACATCACTTGAACTTGTACATATGATATCATCTACATAAATGCAAACATAGATGATATCTGTACCCACTTGTTTAACATACAAGCTAGGTTCATTTGGACTACGAACATAACCATTTGTAGCAAAGTAACCATCGATTTTATCATACCATGCACGCGGCGCCTGTTTCAAACCATAGAGTGCCTTGTGTAGCTTGTACACCTTGTGTTCTTCACCTGGAACCACATACCCCTCCGGTTGTTCAACAAAAATATCTTCAGATAACTCGCCATTAAGAAAAGCTGATTTTACATCTAATTGATGTAAGGGCCAGCCACGATGAGCAGCAACAGCTAGTATCACTCTAATCGTTTCAAAACGTGCCACTGGAGCAAATGTTTCTTCAAAGTCGATTCCCTTCTTCTGAGAGTATCCTTTAGCAACTAGTCTTGCCTTGTACCTCATAATTTTTCCATCTGCACCAAGCTTTGTTTTGAAAAGCCACTTAAGACCAACTATATTTTTGCCTTCAGGAGGGTTAACCAGCTCCCAAGTTTTGTTCTTTTCAATGGAAGCTATCTCTTCCGCCATTGCAGTTTTCCACTCTTGTTTGGTATTAGCTTCAGAGAACTTGATTGGATCACTAACGTTAAGGGCAAATTGACAAGAGGTGAAGTGTGACTCCTCATCAGATAGACCTTGACCAGATTCATAGTCAAGTAACCATGATGGGGGTTTAGGTGTACGTCTGGCAGTTGAAATGGATGGTACATTAGTGATTTCAGGTGTAATTTGGTTGGTGGCAATAGGTGAGGATGAAGAACTGGAGGGTAAAGGGTTTGTGTTTAAACTTGTGGTAGATGTAGTAGGTTGTGTAGGGTTAGATAGACTGTTATCTGACATGTCTTGTGAAGATGAGTTGTCATGGGACCCAACATTAGAGTTGTCACCATCAGATTGTGTACAATCTTGAATTATCGGAAAAGGGTCTTCAAGGTAGCTTTCATATGTCATGTTTTCACTTTTAAGGATATCTTTCCAGTCCCACTTTGCCCCCTCAAGTACATCCACATGCCTTCTGGTCATAAAGGTTTTTGTAATCGGATTATATAAGCGATAACCAATACCACCTTGAGTGGAGTACCCGATGAACACACATCTTTCTCCTCTACTATCCAGCTTCTTTCTTCCTTGCACCTGTGTCAAATTATAAGCCACACTACCAAACACACGTAGATGACTTACAGAAGGTTTGCGTCCAAACCATGCTTCCATGGGAGTTTGACCATCCACGGCCAAAGTAGGAGACCTATTGATCACATGCACAGCAGTAGAAACTGCTTCAGCCCACAGAAAATTAGGAAGGCTCTTTTCTTTTAGCATGCTTCGAGTGAGTCCCATGATTGTTCTATTCTTCCTCTCCACGACGCCATTGTGTTCTGGAGTGTAAGCAACAGATAGCTCACGTGCAATACCATTTTCTTCACAGTAGGTATTGAATTCAAGTGAATTGAATTCACCTCCTCTGTCAGTTCTAAGCACTTTGATACATTTTTCACTCTGCTTTTCAACCATTTTCCTGAACATTTTGAATCTTTCAAATGCATCAGATTTGTTTTTTAGAAAGTAAATCCAGCACATACGTGTCAGATCATCAATGAGCAATAAATAATACAAGCTGTTCCCTAAGCTTGGAGTTTGCATGGGTCCACACAGGTCCGCATGCACAAGTTCAAGCTTACTAGTAGCACGCCAAGACTTCGACTTGAAAGGTTGTTTAGCTTGTTTGCCCATAATACACCCTTCACAACGAGGTGAAGGGTTTATCTTTGGTAACCCAAGAACCATTTTTTTATCACTTAAAGTCTTTAGGCTACTAAAGTTGAGATGACCATACCTTAAGTGCCACAAGTTTGGTGGAGAAGGCTTTTGTTCATCTTGGTCACATGGTTCGACTTTTGATACATCAAAGAGGAACATGTTATTGTTTGAAACAGTGACCTTGATGAGAGCACTACCATTCATTGAGATTACACACTTCCCATTTTCAAAAAGTAGTGAATATCCTTTTTTCATCAATTGACCCACACTCAGTAAATTATACTCCAAGCTAGGAGTATAATACACATCAGTTAACAGTTTACATCCTGCTCTTCCAGCATCAATCTTGACCGTGCCCTTTCCTTCAACTGCTAATTTCTTCTTATTCCCAAGTTGTACATTCAGTTTGAATGTCTCATCAAGGGTGGTAAAGTGGGCTCTTGATCCTGTCATATGATTAGAACAACCAGAATCGAGAAACCAAAGATTGATACTGTTACCATTTGAAGCAGTAGTAGACATAAGCATTAAGGGGTCTTCAGTCATCATCATAAACAGGTGTTGCTCATCTTGAACGTCTTCTTCCTTCTCCTCAGTCACCACGTTTGCTTGTTGTTCGTCATTGTACCAACAATCTTTCTTCACATGACCATATCGATTACAGATATGACATTGGGGAACTTTGGCTTTATCCATTCCTCGCCCCCGGCCTCTACCGCGAAAGGAACCTCGTCCTCGTCCTCTGGTAAAGCTGTTTTGATTTGATTGAAAAACTTGCAGTGCTTGTTCTTCAGTTTTGACAGCCTTGTCGCTTATACGGCTGTTGATTCGGTCTTCTTGTGACTGAAGAGATCCCATCAATTTGGTGGGTGTGAGAACAGCAAGATCGGTTGAAACTTCGATCGAAGGCACGACATAATCAAATTTTGGGGAAAGACTCCTCAAAATCTTGGCCACGATTGTCTTGTCTGCAATGATTTCACCAAAAGCACGTTGTTGGCTAACAATAGCCATCACACGTGAGAAGTAATCTCCAATCAACTCGTCATCTTTCATCAAGAGATTCTCAAAATCTCTCCGTAAGCCCTGCAATTTCACTGACTTTACTTGTGAGTCTCCTTCGTACTCCATTTGTAAAATAGTCCAGCATTCTTTTGCTGATACTGCTGCTGCAATTCGAGAGAACAGTGTGTCATGAACACCTTGCTGGATCACTGCCATGGCATAAGCATCCTTCCTTTTGGCGGTCTTCAATTTTGCTAGATCTGGTTCGGCTTCATTTACTCCGGTTTCAACGAGATCCCAAAGGTCTCTGGACTTCAAGATGGTTTTCATACGGATACTCCAATGTTCATAGCCGTCACCTTTGAACATTGGAATAGGGGTTGGTGGGGCCGGAGGTGTGTTAGTGAAATCAGCCATTGAAGAGGGTTACGAAAACAGGCAAGGAGCTTATCAAGCTCTGATACCACTGATGGTATTTTAAGCTTGACAGAGAACACAAATATGAAGGCAAGTTTAAAATTGAACACTGAAATCGTACTGAATTGATTACTGAATTGCATACATCAACTGACAATAAGCAAAGCCTTATATAGGCAACAAAAGCAACGGAAACATTAACTGACTCCTACTAAAAAGGACACCACTAAACTATAGCTGCACATGGCTTTATTCAACAAACGGAAACAAACGGAAAGCAAATAACTCGGTCAATTAGAATAACGTGCATGCAATTGTGATAGTGGGTTTGACTCATTCTTCAACACCCCCCCTTGAGGCAAACTCCATCACCCCCATCATATGACGAAAGTAGACGAACTTTTCACGGGCCAAAGGTTTCGTCATAACATCAGCAAGTTGCTCATAACGTGCGTGCAATTGTGATAGTGGGTTTGACTCATTCTTCAACATTAACGAACAATTGGTGCATTCTATATCACAAAACCCTAACTATTTAACAAAGATGATTAACTACTAATTAAACTGACCTGATAAGGTTGTAACATGATAGATGGGTCCGTGATGTCCGCCGACGGTGAAGTGACCGAACCCCTCTGCCTGACCGGCGAGAGCTCGTAAGCTGCAGTCGACATGAGAGTAAGGAACTGACACCCCTTTAGCCATTTTGTTGTTGGTGCGATCTGACGGAGTAATGATATATTACAACTGGCGTAGTGGCTGGCGTTTAACCACCTGTGGTGGGAGTTATGGTTCCACTCCACATTAATGAGTGGAAGTTTCTAGCCAACGATGGGTTTGTCACTTTTTTGCTCACCGACCGTTATCCCTCATGTAAAAGTTGTTGTGGGGACATATAATTAAAAAAAAAAAATTTAAAATTAAGGGTGAATTACAAAAATTGTCTTGATATTATACTGTAAAGTGTGTTCTTTGTCTTAAAAAGTAAAAAAAAAAAAAAAAAATTGCAAATCCTTACATGTTATGTCATTTAGCCATAACTTAGTTAGTTTTCATATTCTAATCAAGTGTACTCTACATGGGGGTATTTTGGTCATTATACCCTAAATGCTAAAATAAATAATCATAAAAAAATAAATAACTATGATTAAAATTATATATATCTTATAAACATATACATACGCCACATACATAACCCCTCTCTCTTTAACTATACATACGACACTGGCGTAGCTTAGTGTAAAGTGGGGGGTGCATCCGCCCCCCAAATGTTTCGGTTAGAAGTGTAAAATTTCCTATTTTTCGTCCGAAAATTTTAAAATTATATAGGATTGTCCCCCCAATTATTTTGTCTAAATATTTATACAATATATAAATTGGGTCCCATGACTTTCCACCCCCTCGGAACTTTTGGTCAAGCTCCGCCACTGCTGGTAACTGAATCTTCATTCAACTTCCAAGTAACCTAATCGCCGATGAATTGCTTGAGGGATTTAGAGCGTTGGATCATGGATGGCCTTGTGGATTTGATGTTATGGTGGGAAATAAAATCTAGGGTTAGGGTTCTTATAAATTAGAGTTTTCTGGGTAAACAAAGATCTTTTTTGTGATGTTTGTGGTGGGTTTGAAAGGCGGTCACATGTAGTTTGGTGTGGGGTTTGGTGTGTGGTGGTGGGGTGGGGTGGTAATGTGGGTTTGAGTGGCAGTGATAGGTGGTGTGGGGTGGGGTGTTTGGAGGTGGTGGTGGGTTCGAGTGGCGGGTGACAGGTGGTGTGGGGTGTGTGGAAGGTGGGTGGTGGTGGTGGGGGTCCGGTGGAGAGAGAGGGAGTTGAGATGGATAGGGAGAGAGTCTATGTATATATGTATGTATATTAAACAAAAAAATATATAGGGTATAATGACCAAAATACCTCATGTGAGGTATACTTGGTCAAATTTAACTATGGAAATTAACCGAGTTAGGTCTAAAGGACATAACGTGCAAAGGTTTGCAAACGTCGAATACGTTTTTTTTGTAGTTTTTGAAGACAAAGGACACACTTTGCAATCTAGTGTCAACATAAAGGACGATTTTTGTTCACACGATTACATGGTCCTAAGTTATGCATAAACGTAATATGATTGATTGGTCTTCGGCTATGTATGAGATTATAAGATAATCTGATCTACGACCAATGTATAGTTTATGTATAACTTGGGACTAGTAATATAATTTCGAATAAATATGTATCAAAGTTGTAAGATGAACATACCATAACAACTAACCATGTAATTAATTCTTTATTTAACAATTAATACTAGTTTCTTTTATAAATAAAACTATTTGAAAATAGCAATACCTTTATTTTTTAGTGGTTATAACAATCGTGTGTTAAATTAAATTATTACTTATTAATATATTAAATTTCTAACTAATGTAACATTTGAATGTAATTAGTTATGTATGCACATTTCGTTAAAAAAATAGTTAATATAAGTTTATAAAGTAGTATTGAATTAAAATATGTATGGATAAGTTTTTAAACAAGTATATTATTTGGGTTTGTTATTAAAAAGTAGACGGCATTAAATTTGGTGTTATATGATGTTGAGGTGTTAACGAAACAAAATAAAGAACTACTTTGACCTTTTGATGATGTAGATTTGTAATGTCAACAATTATGAATTATGAAATAGGGAATAAACAAAAAAATAAAAATGAGCCTCTTTCAAGAGTCCTCTCTCTTTTTTGGAAAGGCACTTTTGAAGAGTTCAAGTGGTTAATTAACAAGAGTTGAAATCCGATTCAACCGCTTGATCTGGTTCGCGAGTTAAGCGTCCAACCGATAGCTCATAGCTGAGCGGTTCAAATGTGGTCAACCAGATTGGTTTTGTAGCTTCTTTTGACCTGGTTTGGTTCTAAAAACATTGGTTTCACGTCAGTTTTGATAATTGTCAATGTAATACCAGGCGCTAGTCTAATTGGCATAAAAGTAGCAGACTTTTGACACGTGTTAGATGTTTATTGGTTATTGTTTTATCGATGAAAATTCTGGGCTACTGATTTTTGGCCAAGCCTTTAGAACCAATAGCATGAGACTGTAGATGCTGAGTCCCATATGTTTCTAACTTCTATTCTACATTGACCCCTTCCTTCGTCACTTTTTTTTTGAACGGCGACAGACTTTATATAAAAATAAAGCGCCCAGCAAGGAGCTGGCGAAAAGTACAGAACGACAAAAGGAAAACAACAAAAAACGACCATAAAAAACAATCGAAATTACAAAAATTTTCCCAATCAGTCACTTTCGCCTTTGATCTATGTTGAAACCAAAGGAACGCGTCTTCCTTAACGAGGTCGAGAAGCCCGAGGACAGGAAGATGATTCCCTTTGAAGGCCTTTTCGTTTCTTGCGAACCAGTCTCCATACCACCGCAAGAGCCGACGTATACACAATCCACTTCCAATCTTTTGAACCGGGAGTTTGCTGCACAAAATCCATCAGATCTTCCATTTTCTCCATATTGGTTGGACCTTTGACTTTTACCCATTTAAAGAACTGCATCGACAACCCTTTGGAGAAAAAACAAGAGATAAAAATATCATCCGTGGTTTCGTCGTCTGTTCCGCATCTGTCGCAGACTAAGGAGGACAGATTCACCCCCCTCCTCGAAAAGTTAACTTTCAACGCCACTCTGCCAACAATCGCTCTCCATGCCAGATAATTTACTTTAAGCGGAGCCCAGTAATTCCAGGACATATGTCCGAGGTCAGTTGAGACCATGGCTCTATCCTCAATATATTTACGAACCATTTTAGTCGAAAATAACAAACCTGAGTCATTCGCCCACATCCAAGCGTCTTTTTTGTCATATAATTCTGCAGTAGAAAGCATTCTCATCAGTTCCCCAATTTGCGCCCATTCCCTGTCCGAACTCGGGTCCCTACGCCAGCCCCACGTCCACTCCAAAGATCTTTCGTTTTGGTTCGCACACTCATATACGGTAGCATTTTTATCTTTTGCCAGCTTGAAGATATCCTAGAATAAAATACAAAAAGGTTTTTCTCCCAGCCAAGCGTCCTTCCAGAAGCGGGTTCGTTTGCCATCTCCAATTTCTACTTTAAGAAACTCATCCATTTTAATACAGCACCCGTCCACACAACCAATATCTTTCCAGATCCCGGTTATGTTGCGGTTGAGTGGCACCATACTACTATCTAACCTTGTCTTGTGGATCGACGAAACGACTCTCGCCCACAAAAAGTTCGGATTATCTCTGATCCTCCACCACCATTTGGTCGACATGGCTAGGTTATAATCCTTGATTCCACCCACGCCTGTACCCCCCTCCCTTTTAGATTTCAGCACATTTTCCCATCGAATCCACTTAATCTTGTTTCTCGACCCCATCTTTCCCCAAATGAAAGATCTACGCAGCCCCTCGATAGTATTAATAACTGACGCGGGAGCCCGAAAAATTGACAAAAAATATGATGGGAGACTACCCAACACAGATTTGGCCAGAGTAACCCTGCCCGCGAAAGATAAGGTCTTCGATTTCCATGCTGATAGCTTATTTTGAAACTTATTTATAACCGGCTGCCAATGTTTCGCATGTTTCATATTCGCCCCTATTGGAAGGCCCAGATAAGTAAAAGGTAGTTTACCCACCCGACACTGAATAAGAGCAGCCATCCTTTTCACCGACTCGTCATCGACTCCAATGCCGAACAAACTACTCTTTTTAAAGCTGACTTTTAAACCGGAACATCGGAAAAAAACATCTCATGAACCAGTTTAGGTTTAGCACATTTTTATTCGACCATTTCCCAACGAAAAGAACGTCATCTGCATAACATAGATTTGTCACACTTGGGCCCTTGTTTGCCAGCTCTACACCTTGAAACAAACCCAAAATTTTGGCTTTCTTCATGAACATCTCCACCGTTTCCAAAGCAAGGATGAACAAGAAAGGAGAAAGCGGATCGCCTTGCCTTAATCCCCTCTTGAATTTAAATTCACCCGATGACGACCCATTAACGAGGACCGAACCCTTTCCCGAATGAAGGCAACTCGATATCCATTTGATCCAAAGAGCCGGAAATCCCATACACTTCAAAACGTTTAGCAAAAAGTTCCAATTCAAAGTATCGTAGGCTTTTTCAAAGTCAACCTTGAAGATAAGCATTTTGTACTTCAATCGTTTCGCCCATGAAATCAGTTCACTAATAATTAATGGCCCGTCCAGAATATTTCGTCCGCCTACAAACGCTGATTGGGAGGGTGAAACAAGAGTTCCAATAATCGACTTCAACCGATTCGCCAAGACCTTTGTGACAACTTTGTACAGGGAGCTAATAAGAGATATCAGACGTAAATCATCAACCACTTGGGGGTTACTAATTTTAGGCAGAATAGCAACAAAAGAGGAGTTACTTCCTGCTAGGAACTCACCATGCACATAAAAATCTTCACAAAATGACACAATTAAAGGTTTGATAATTTCCCAGTAATGCTTAAAGAAATTCATCGTGAAACCATCCGGGCCCGGGGCTTTCTCTCCACCGCAATCCCAAATGGCATCCCTAATTTCCTTTTCCGAGAAACGTTTAACGATTTCTGATGCTCGAGAAGGTGATAGGCGGTTCAATCCCGTGTTCACAAAACCAGGGCGTTTTCTCATCGGCTCCTTAAACTTATACTTAAATAATTTCATGACCTCTCTTTTCATCTCCTCCGGATCACTGACCAAATTGCCATTAATATTGATGGAGTTCAATCTATTTCGCATGATATTGGTGTTAATAATACCATGGAAATAGGCGGAGTTTTCATCTCCGTATTTGATCCAGTTCACACATGCTTTCTCTTTAAGGTCTTTTACTTTGGCAAATTCTAGCGCTTTTAGTTCACCCCGACAAGAAACACTCAACTTACGCTCCTCATTCGACAATTGTCTAGTCTCCGCTTGCATTTCCAGCATGTCAATGACCCCAGCGATTTCGGCCCCTCTCTTTGATTCCAACTTTTTAGCCTGACTTCTCCACCCCTTAATCTCTTTTTTAACATACCTATGAAACTTGATCGGACCTGCCCTGTCTCGTTTATTGACCCCAAAAACTATCAAAGCCTTAGCAACGATGTCATCAATCTCCTTTCTACCAATCCAGCTGTTAAACAACTTAAAAGGGATCGGCCCAAAGTCCATAACCGAGCACTTTAGGACCACAGGAGAATGATCCGAAAGCCATCGGTTAAGGGCGACCAACAAAGCATTTGGCCAACGTTTAGAGAAATCAATGCACACGAATATATGGTCTAATTTGCTAAGTTTAGTACCGTCTTCCGTCATATACGTAAAAGCCTTCCCGATCATATTATACTCCAACAGTCCCGCGTTTGCAATAAAATTATTGAAACAAAAGGCCCCATTGTGATCAAACTCATAATTTAACCGCTCGTCGGCCGACCGCACTTCGTTAAAATCCCTCAAAACAACCCACAAGCCGGAAAGCTGGAGTCTCAAATCAAGAATTTTATCCCAAACCTGGCATTTCTTGTTTTGGTCGCTTGGGGCGTACACATTCAAAACGTTTATGTCCTCTCCACCTGCTACTAGCTTTCCGGATGCCAATAAAAAATTCTGGTCTTTGACTAACGAAGTCATATCAAAAACATTGGTATCCCAGCAAGAAACCAGACCCCCAGATCTACTGCATGGATCCACGACTGCAGACCGGTGAGCAGACCTGCCCCAACAGTTAACGACGAAAGATTCAGACAAACCTGAGATGTGAGTTTCCTGGATGGCAAAACACGAGATCTTATGTTCCCCTTTTAAGCTCCCGACCCACAACGGTTTTTCTAACCCCCCGGCTCCCCTTAGATTAAGGGTCAAAAAATTCATGACGAACCGAGCATCTCCATCTCCCCCCGAACCATATTTTTCACCTGGTTGCGAAAACCCCCAACTTCAATGCCAACAGTTTCTCCAAAACTCACCGTTTCTAGAACTTCTTTCTCCACCAAAACCTCGAAATCCAAGTCTGGAGTTTCGCCAGAAGCCCCCCACCCCCTCTGAGACGGCAATACCTCCCTCTCCAATTTTCGATTTCTTTACAGGAATACCCTCCTTTCAAAATCTAAAAACGTTAGTTACAGAGGTTCTCTTCCTTTTCCTTCTGGCACGCTTAAGGGGTGTTTGGCCTAGCTTTTATTTTTTAGGATATTCTTACATTTTAAAGTAGCTTATAGCTTATTTTCAATCATTTGATAAGCTCTTTTTAAGTGTTTGGATTAGCTTATAACTTATTTTCTATCATTCTTCAAAAAAGCTAAAAAACCATCTTCAAATAAGCTTCTTCAAATTAGCTTATATAAGCTAATAAGCATAAGCTTAAAAAGCTAAACCAAACACCAAGTTAAGCTTATTTTGTAAAAAAAGCTATAAGCTTTGTTAAAAAAAGCTAGGCCAAACACCCTCTTAGTTTCTTCTGCTATAATGGAGTCCAAATTAAAAGGGCCTGAGGCATCTAGGTTTAAGTCAGGGACCACCTCCTTACGGGCCCTCTTATGTTTTACAAAGATCTTATGGCCCACCCCACTAGTAATAGGCCCATTGGAACCCGTTTCTCGCTCCTTTGAATCCTGAAAGAAAACAGGCCCATTATCTAACACTGTGGGTTCCTCTTGAGACTGGGCAACATGAGAACCAAATGGCCAATCAACAAATCTGTGAGAGCAAAGGGTCCCACCAACTGGAGACACACACCTGCCCCCATGCATGCACCTCGTGCCTTCCACCTCAACGTCGAACTTTTCGACTTCCACCGGTTCCCTATGAGACTTTTCACTACCCACCTCTTCACCTTCCACCGGCATCTCCGCCGCCGCACCACCGATCACCTCCGTCGGATTAGGCTCCTCAGGAGTGTACTAGGTACCGTTCCTATTACAAAAAGACAAGAACGGAGGTTCCCAATACTCCATCGATTCATGCACCCAGGCTGTAAAAGTCGAACACCCCCATGACACATTGACTTCACCATTGATACGTTCGCCCCCTTTAACCAACACAACAATCTTTTCCAAAGATAGATTACCATCGGTGAGAGACGCCTCAGAACCTTTCAGGACCGTCCCAAACTGTTCTCCAATTCTGTCAAAGAACTTAACATCCCAGAAATTAATCGGGACACCAGTGATGGACAACCAAGCCACCCTATCAAACTGCGGCACGAGACCTTCCCATACGTATAGTCTGGAAAACCATCTAGACCAGAACTCCGTTTCTTTTCTGAGAAACTCCACGACAATCTTATCAGAAGGAAAGATGATCAGAAGTTTCATCCCTCCCATATAGCTAGTTTTTGCCCCTGCAAATCTGGGATCCAGCAAACATTCTTCCATATGCATCATACCTTCCCAACTAATGACCTCACCCACTAGAGATTTCCTACTCCACTCAGAGGTTATCGCTGTCTCCCCCTCAGGGATGCTAATGAATCGACGAACAGGCCGGTCACCTTGCACAACCCCATTAACAACCCCTGCCACTGCTCCACTATACGACCCCTTAACAGCCCCAGAGCACCCGGAGCCAGGTTTAATCACCACCGTAGTCGCGGCGTCTTGGCCAGCCGACTCTATTTTGGCATGGGTTTAGGTTTTCTTGCCGCCACTGGCATAAACAATCTTTCTCCCAAACCTATCAAACTTGGGCAAAGTTACACTGAGGACGGCCCCGTCAAGGGAGACTTGATTTATATAATCCAACCAATCCTCCAGCCCACCGAACTCTTGAAACGCCTTCCATAGATGTCACACCCTGATATTTCCACATATTTCCGGTGGGCCCGGTGGGGAGTATCATGACGTAGTTGATATCATCATAGACAACTAACACAATTATAGCACAACGGAAGGCTTGGAAGTTAATACTATTACAACCCGAAATTTTCATGTTCAAACGAAAGAATATACAGACGGTTGTAATAGAGATCCATAGGCGGACCATGAAACAAATACATAAAACAAAGTTTAACAGACTTCAGACATCTAGGGATTTGCAAGATCCTCTTAATTTATGCCAAGTAGCTCCAGCCTAGTTTCGAGAGGTACCTGTCACTTAGTCTTTGGAAAATACGTCAGTTTTCACTGGTAAATACAATTAACTGACTCATTTGAAAGGAGTTTATGAAAATTGGTTTAGGCACACAAGGCACAAATCTTTTTATAACTTGGGACAATTTTATTTAAAATCTTGTATAGAGATTTACATGTTTGTCAGACATTTGGGGCCGGTTTGGAAGCCGGTCATGATTAACCGACTCACCACTTATAAAACCCACAAAAGAGTTATCCCCAACTTGTGGGTAATTTGATATTTGGCATTTGCATCTGTCAGGTGTATGCCTACACCCTGTGCATAGGTCGTGGCCATTAATAACTTAAATGAGCCGAGGATATCCAGGACATGGTCGTTAATCCCCCAAAGTTTATGTTATCAAACAAAACAGATTAAAACGGGTTATGCAGATTTATCAAATCATAATCCGATTAAATGATCTCATACCCGACCAAGCGGTAATAATTTACCGTATCCCAAGCCCGTATAAGGGAAAATAAGTTAAAAGTATTTACCTGAGTTAATTATGCAAAGGATGCTACTCAGCCGTATATTTCTAAGACTTTATGCAAATATCTTCTACCGAAGCTACTTAATCTGTAAGGAAGGTTTTATTAACCTATTAGGACACTAACGGGTCTTATTTAAGTCAAGGACTTAGACTTGTTAGTTTTAAGGACGCTTTACGGTTCAAAAAGCTAGATTAAGCGGAGACCGAAATGGAATGTAATTTAGACCCAACAAGTATGTATACTTGTATAATATGGATAAACTAATTACATTCTGGATTTTGAAGTTTGAATAACAAGGTTAAACCTGTTTCGGCTAATTATGCAAATTAGTTACATAAACCGAACCGAACGCGTATAAGCATAACGGGTAACCAAATGAACCATATACAAGTTCCATATGTTATTATGCTCAAATTATGTTAAGACATCAGTAGGTTGTTGTAACACCTCGCAAAATCATGACCAATAAAGGGAAGACACGTGTCATAAACAATAATCATGAAAGGATGAATACAAAGGGGTTAAATGTGTCAACATGTTAATTCTTACCTATGAGTGACCTTTTAACGATCCCGGAGCTTCGTAATGTCCAATTAAAATTCCGAGAATACCAAATGATAAAAATATATGGTTTCGGTATTATTAATTAAAAATTGTGCAAGAATTCAAGAAAAAGGGGATTAAATGCGACAACAAGAGAAACTAGTACCTTTCGGGTGATCTCGTAACTAAATAGAGGCCTAACGGTGTTTGTATATGTCCCAAGATACTTAAAAAGTTAACTTTGGGGGTCAAAAGTGCAATAAATGAAAGTTATTTCAAGTTATAAAGGACCAGGGACTGAAATTGCAAAGTTTGAAAGTTTTTTAACCGGAATAGGGGAGTGTCGCGAGGCGCGTAAACACCCCCTTTATGGCTACGCGGGCCGCGAGAAGCTGCCAACGACCAAAAAACTGGCAGCTGCATGTTCAGGTCTGTCCACCGCCTTTGCATGGCTTCTGAGCGATACCAGGGGCTGGTTAATGGTTTTTACTGCCACCATAACACTTGTAAACATCTGGTAACTCCCCACAACAACTGGAATCATCTCAAGGACCCTCAAATCTCTATAAATAGGTGCATTGTTTGCACAATTGAACTTGCACTCTCAAGTTTTCACTCATATCTTCTTCTCTGGAGCATCCTGGTCTTAAAGGAAGCTCTCTAAGTTCAAATTTTCGTGCTAGGACCTTATGTAAGTGTTCTTAGCTTCAGTAGTTCGGTTTTTACACATTTAAAGACCGAAAGTCAAAGTTGTCGTAAAAACGCTTTGACCTTTAGTTTAAACTTTATCGGTCCAGCCATTATTCGTAACGAAAGTGGCTACGTGATTGTAATTAGTTAGGTGATAATCCCTCAAAAGGGCATCTCCTAATTACCACGTTTACTTAGTTAATTGTCGTGTCAAAGTAATTAAAATAAAAGTCAAACGGGTCAGTTTTTAAATAAAATTCATAACTGATAATATAGAAGCTATAAAATATGTTTTGTCACTTTAATAACTTGGTAAATATTATTAGAACATGTCTAGACATGTTCAACCCGACAATTCTGAGTTTAGGCTCGGTTCGCAACCGAAAGTCGAAAAAGTTGACTTTTGCTTTGACTTTCAGTTCTGACCTGAATTAGCTTAGTTTCTTTATGCATTAAGGTTCCTATGTGACCATATTATATGTTAGCATAACCCTCTGAGGTTATACTACATGGTCCCTTAGTAATCCGAGTTATTTTCTTATTTCCGTTATTATGCTTAAACATTGACCATTATGCCCTTATGTTCTAAAAACAAGATTTTTGAATATATAAGCATGCAAATAGCTTTGCTACTGATATATAAACATGTCAAAAATATTTTGACGTCATTTTCTGGTCTCAAATTAAAGTTATGCAAGATATCGTAAAATTTAATTTTTTATTAATTAAACTACGCCTTTGTGCATAAATCATGATTAAACTCAAATTTTGGCATCAAACTCATCACCTACTGTTATGATATTATTTTTAGAGATTTTTGGAATGTTGGGTCAGATTATAAACTGACCATATCATTGAGTTCTTATGTAAATTTGATAAATGACTATAATGCCCTTTTTGTTAATAAAATGATATTTACATATGATTAACATGCCAAACCTTTTCCTACTGATTTTATATGTTAAATAAAATATTTTTAACATTCAAGGCTGACCAAAATCTCAGAATTTCATAAACATCGCAAATATCGTCAATTATCGATTTTTTACGCTAATTAGGTGCATAGTATAGTTTAAAACCATATTTAGCACCCAAGACTTGTTACCTACTGATTTTATAAATAAATTTTAATACTTTTACAGTAGGTATAAGTCATAAACTCAGACTTCCAATTTTGCCCCTAAAACCATATGTGAAATGACCAAAATGCCCCTACGGTGCATAGTTTGGCCATAAATGGTAAACCACACATATGTATGATATCTTACTGTTATAACTTTATAAAATAAATATTTTTACAGAATATTATAGACCAGAACATCAGTTTGCTTTAAAACTTCTTTTATAATTCTTAAAATGACCAAAATGCCCTTACGGGACTTAAATTAGTTTTAAAATCTTTTGGGGCATAATTGTTGATATCCTACTGATATCATAACATATTTAAAGCATAAAAACTTATGGGACTTGTACATGAATCATCCGGTTACCCGTTATGCATATACGCGCTCGGTACGGTTTATGTAACTAGTTTGCATAAATTAGCCGAGACGGGTCAATTCTTATCATTTTAACTTCAAATCTCAGAATGTATTTAGTTTACCCATATAATACAAGTCTCCAAACTTGTTGGGTCTAAATTACATTCTGATCCGGTCATTGCTTAATCTAGCGTTTCGTACCGTAATCCTTTTCTTAAACTAACCGGTCTAAGTTTACTACTAAAATAAGACCCGTTAGTAATCTCATAGGTTAATATAACATTCGTTCCAGATTAGGAGCCCAGTAAAAGATACTTGCACTTGTTTGAGTAGAATATATGGCTGAGTATACAAAACTTGCATCTTAAACTCACGTAAATACTTTTAACTTATTTTCCCTTATACAGGCTTGGGATACGGTAAACTATTACCGCTTGGTCGGGTATGGAATTTTTAATCGATTAGTGGTTAATTCATTGACATAACCCGTTTTAATCTGTTTTGTTTGATATATAAACCTTTGGGGGTTAATATGACCGTGTCCTGGATATCCTCGGCTCATTTCATTTGAAAATGACCACGACTTAAGCACGGGGTGTAGGCATACACCTGACAGTTGCGTATGTATAAAGATATAACCACAACGTGAGGATAACTCCTTGTGGGACTATACTAGTGGTGTGTCTATTAATCTTGTCTTGGTTTCCATACCAGGCCCTGAACGTACGACAAACATATAAATCTGTATACAAGATTATTTTATATAATTATCCCAAGTTATAAAAGAATATTTGTGCCTTGTGCATTTAAATCAATTTTCATAAACATTTTCAAAAGAGTTGGTTAATTGTATTTACCAGTGTAAACTGACGTATTTTCAAAAAGGTAAGTGACAGGTACTAATCGTAATTCGCTGGAGGCTTCTGGGCATTACTTAAGGGATCTTGCAAGTTCTTAATGTTTAAGTCTGTTGAACAACATTTTGTATTATATTTTAGATCCGCATGTGGATCCTATCTTACAATCGTCTGTATATTATTTCATTCGTACTTTACATTTTGGTTTGTAATAGTATTTTTTCCTCCAAGACTTCCGCTGTGCTATAAACTGTGTATATTTGACTATGATGATATCAACTACGTCACGATACTCCCCACCGGGCCCACCGGTTATATGTGGAAATATTGGGGTGCGACAGTTGTCAACATATATGCCCAAAAAGAATTTAAAACCGAATTAAGCCACATAAGGGCGTCTTGGTCATTTTAGGATTTATAAAAGAGGTTTATAAGTAAACTGATGTTCTGGTAAAAAACATTCTGTAAAAATATTTATTTTATGATGTTATAACTGTAGGATATCATACATATGTGTGGTTTACCATTTATGGCCAAACTATGCCCCGAAATGGTATTTTGGTCATTTCACATATGCTTTTAAGGACATAATTGGAATTCTGAGTTCATAACTTATACCTACTGTAAAAATATTAAAAATCATTTATAATTTCAGTAGGTAACAAGTCTTGGGTGCTAAATATAGTTTTAAACCATACTATGCACCTAATTAGCGTAAAAGCCGATATTTGACGATAATTGCAAAGTTTAAGCGATTATGAGATTTTGACCAGCCTTGAATAGTCAAAATATTTTATTTTTCATGTTAGATCGGTAGCAAAAAGTTTTGCATGCCAATTATATGTAAAACTCATTTTATTTGCTAAAAGGGCATTATCGTCAATTACAAGCTTTATACACAAACTCAATGATAAAGTCAACATATAATTTGACCCAATATTCCAAAAATCCCTATAAATAATATCACAACAGTAGGTAAAGAGTTTTGGTTCAAATTAATGTTTTAACCATGATTTATACACCAAAGGGTAATTTAGTCTTTATAAAAACTAAATTTACAATCTTTTATATAACAGACCAAAATATAAGCAGCAAAATACTTTAATTATGTTTACTAATCAGTACCTATTTCATTTGCATGCATATTTATTCAAAAATCTCATTTTTAGATCATAAGGGCATTTTAGTCAACAATGAGCATAATAATAGAAACATGCATATAATTCAGAATGATAAGTGACCAGGTAATATAACCTCAGAGGGTTATACTACAACATTATAGGGTCACAATGGAAGCTTTAAACAGAAAGGAATTAAGCTTAATCGGGTCAGAACTGAAAGTCAAAGTAAAAGTCAAGCTTTTGCGACTTTCGGTTACGAACCGAGCTTAAACTTAGAATTGTCGGGTTGAACATGTTTAGACATGTTCTAATAATATTTACCAAGTTATTAAAGTGATAAAACATGTTTTATAACTTCTACATTATCAGTTTTGATTTTTATTAGTTTGACTTTTTACGTAATTACTTTGACCCGACAACTAACTAAGTAAACGTGATAATTAGGATGTGCCATTTTGTGGGATTAACACACACCTAATTACGATCACGTAGCCATATTCGCCTCGAACAATGGCTGGACCGTTTAGGTCTAAACCGAAGGTCAAAGCCGTTTTGCAGCAACTTTGACTTTCGGTCTTTAAACACACAAGAACTGAACTAGAGTGGCTAAGGACACTTACCAAGGGTCCTAGCTCGAAGATTAAACTAGAAAGAGCTTCTTTTTTGATCAGGAATCCCAGAGAAGTGAGAAAAGAAGAATTTGAAAGGTGCAAGTTCAAGTGTTCACCCATTGCACCTATTTTTACTAATCTAAGGAGTTTCAAGATCAATCCAGGTGTTTTTAATCATCCTCAGATCATTCCAAGTGTCCTAGTGTCAGGAAATACCATAAAAAAACCCCTGGTTTCGAGTTTCAGGCATGCAATGTCGGTTTGTGTGGGCTGCAAGTCTGATACATGCAGTTGTCCACATTTTTGTTACTGGGCACTTTCTCGCGGGCCGCGAAAGACAAGGCTTAAGTCTTTGTGGGCCGCGACTCTCCTTCTGATCTGGTAAAACAAGTTTCAAACTTGGCAGTTTCAGTCCCTGGTCCTTTATAACTTTATTTAACTTTCATTTTTGGCACTATTGGCCCCTATAGTTAGTATTTAAGGGTCTTGAAGGTTATTATAAACACCGTTAGGCTTTTGTTCGGTTAAAGGTCATCCGAATACACTAGTTTACTTCGTTGACGCTTTTAATCCTTTTCCTTGAAATCATTCACAACTATCACATCACGATATCGAAACCTTGTGAATCCATTATCACGTAATATTGAGAGTATGATCGAACATTACGAAGCCCCAGGTTCGTTAAAAGGTCACTCAGAGGTAAGAATTAACATGTTGACACGTTTAACCCCTTTATCTTGAAAACTTTCGATTTTTTTTCAAACGGATTCTCATGTCCAATTATTTACTCATTTGAGACTACGAATATCATGCAAGATCAACCAGAGGCATAAGTTTAGCCTGTTGAAACTCTTAGTCCCTCTGCATACATCTTTCGATGTTTGTTAAGCTTAGTCCTTCAAATATTTTTTACACGGTTAGGGTTTAGGACACGTGTCTTCACATAATTGGATACGATTTTATGAGGTGTTACATCCTCACCCCCTTAAAAGAAATCTCGACCCCGAGATTTACCGGAATAAGTGAGGGTACTTTTGTCGCATAGTGGATTCAACCTCCCACGTATACTCTGGGCCTCTACGGGCATCCCATTTTACTTTCACAATTGGTACATGCTTCCTTCGGAGCTTTTTAACCTGTCGATCCTCGATTGATATAGGTCTTTCAATAAACCTCAGGTTTTCATCTATCTGCACATCTTCGTGAGACATCACTAGCGATTCATCAGCTAGACATTTCTTTAAGTTGCAGATGTGGAACACATTGTGAATTCCACTAAGCTCCTCAGGAAAGTTCAACTTATAGGCTACACTTCTGACACATTCGATGATCTTGAATGGTCCAATATACATTGGGCTTAGTTTTCCCTTCTTACCAAAGCGCATCACACCTTTCCAGGGTGATACCTTCAGTAAGACTTTGTCTCCTACCTCAAACTTCAGAGGTTTGCGCCTCTTATCTGCGTAGCTTTTCTGCCTGTCTCTGGCAGCCTTTAAGCGATCACGAATTTGGACAATCTTGTCCGTTGTTTGAAGGACTATCTCAGGTCCTGATAATTGAGTTTCTCCAACTTCCGCCCAACAGACGGGCGTTCGACACTTCCTTCCATATAAGGCCTCGAAAGGTGTAGCCTGAATGCTGGTATGGTAACTGTTATTGTAGGAGAATTCAATTAGGGGAAGGTGGTCATCCCAGCTACCACCTAAATCAATAAGACATGCGCAAAACATGTCTTCCAATGTTTAGATTGTACGCTCACTTTGCCCATCCGTTTGAGGATGGTAAGCAATACTGAAATTTAAACGAGTGCCCAAGGATTGTTGGAAACTTTTCCAGAAATGAGAAGTGTATCTAGTATCTCTATCAGATATAATAGATACTGGCACTCCATGAAGAGATACAATCTCGCCCACATATAATTGAGCTAGCTTATCAGAGCTATGAGTCTCCTTGATGGGTAGGAAATGAGCAGACTTCATCAGTCTATCAACTATGACCCATATTGTATCATTTCCGTGCCTTGTTTTAGGTAACTTGGTGATAAATTCCATGGTTACCATCTCCCATTTCCATGTGGGAAGTTCTGGTTGTTGCAGTAGTCCTGATGGCTTTTGATGTTCAGCTTTAATCTGAGCGCACGTCAGACATTTAGCTATGTGTGTGGCTATGGATTTCTTCAAACCCATCCACCAATAGTTTGCTTTTAAATCTTGATACATTTTGTCCCCCCAGGGTGAACTGAGTATCTTGAGTTATGAGCTTCTTGGAGGATTATATTTCTAAGTCCTCCATGAATGGGAACCCAGATTCGACCATTTAATATGAGGATTCCATCATTGCAAGGTGACAACTGGTCAAAGGTTGCACCTAGCCTTTCTCTTGGAAAGTTAGCTTCTAATACAACTTCCTTCTGAGTAGCTAACAACCTTTCATTCAAGCTGTTCTTAAGTTCGATACTCTTGGCATTTATCCTTATAGGTTTAATTCTTTCTTTTCTGCTTAATGCATCTGCGACTACATTCGCTTTGCCAGGATGGTAGCGAATTTCACAATCGTAGTAGTTTAGAGTTTCCATCTAACGACGCTGTCTCATATTGAGATCCTTCTTATTAAACAAGCGTTGGAGACTTTTGTGATCTGAATATATCGCACATTTGGTTCCATATAAATAATGTCTCCATAACTTAAGTGCAAATACAATGGCACCCAATTCCAGATCGTGGGTGGTGTAATTCTTTTCATGCACTTTTAGTTGTCGTGATGCGTAAGCAATCACTTTGCCTCTCTGCATAAGCACACATCCCATGCTGGTGTGTGACGCATCACAATAGACAACAAAGTCTTCTATTCCTTTGGGCAATGTCAGCACAGGAGCATTGCTCAATTTTTGTTTGAGGATCTCGAAAGACTCCTGCTGTTTAGGACCCCAATCAAATTTTACATTCTTGCGGGTCAAAGTTGTTAGCGGTGCAACTATTCTTGAGAAGGTTTCAATAAATCTTCTGTAGTATCCTGCCAATTCTAAGAACCTGTGGATCTCAGTAGGTGTCTTAGGTGCTTCCCAGTTCATGATTGCCTGTATCTTAGCGGGATCCACTTGGATACCACGCTCGCTTACAACATGTCCAAGGAATTGGACTTCGCGAAGCCAGAATTCGCACTTGGAGAATTTAGCGTACAACTTCTCCTGTTGTAGCAATCCTAAGATGCACCGAAGGTGTTTCTCGTGATCAGCTTGATTACGAGAGTATATAAGTATGTCATCTATGAAGACGATGACAAACTTATCCAGGTATGGTTTGCAGACTCGATTCATGAGGTCCATGAATGCTGCAGGTGCGTTAGTGAGCCCGAAAGGCATCACTAAGAACTTATAGTGGCCATACCTTGTCCTAAACGCAGTTTTAGGTACATCTTCAGTTCTAACTTTGAGTTGATGATACCCTGACCTCAAATCAATCTTTGAAAAGAAACTTGCCCCTTGCAATTGATCAAACAAATCGTCGATCCTGGGCAATGGATAACGGTTTTTGATTGTTACTTTGTTTAGCTCGCGGTAATCAATGCACAAACGCATTGAACCATCCTTCTTTTTCACAAATAGTATGGGTGCTCCCCAAGGTGACGAGTTGGGTTGTATAAAACCTTTTTCCAGTAAACCATCCAGTTGGGTTCTCAGCTCTTTAATTTCTGTTGTTGCTAAACGATAAGGAGCTCGTGCAATTGGTGTTGCTCCTGGCAGGATGTCAATCCTGAACTCTACTTGCCTCTCAGGAGGTAATCCAGGTAGTTCGTCAGGGAAGACATCTGGATATTCCGAAATGATTGGAATGTCTTCTATCTTGGTTTTCGGCTCATCAACTGTCACCTGTGCCATGTAGATGACACATCCACTCTTCAGGCATTTGGATGCTTTAAGTATAGATACATTATCGGGCAATCCGTAGTGTGTATCTCCATGAATGGTGATCGACTCACCAGATGGGGTTTTGATGTTAATTAGTTTCTTATCATAGACAATTTGGGCTTGGTTACGTGATAACCAATCCATTCCTAAAACTACATCAAACCCAGCCAATTTCATTGGCAAAAGAGATAAAAATTGAATGATTCTTAATGGATATAAAACATCCATCAAGAAGAGTCAAAGTGGTCTCTAAGGTACCATCTGCGAGTTCTGCCTCATATTTAATGTCTAGAGTTTTAATAGGCAGATTCAACAATTTACTAAACTTAAGGTCTACAAACGACTTATCTGCACCCGAATCAAATAAAACTCTAGCATAAATATCATTAATGAGGAAGGTACCTGTTATAACTTTATCATCATTCACCGCCTCCTTGGCGTTCATCTGAAACACCCTAGCATTTGTCTTTTTCTCCTCATCAGGCTTCTTGGTGTTCTTTGGGCAGTTAGTCTTAATGTGCCATTTTTCATTACAACCATAATAGGTTGCATCTTTCAAGTTTCGGCACTCCAAAGATTTGTGCCCTTTCTTTTTACAGATTCCACAAGGCTTGGCTTGTGGATCCAGATTGCATTTCATAAAATGCCTTTTATCACAAATCTTGCATCTGGGCTTGTTACTAGACTGATCCTTCTTAAACCCAGAGTTTCCTTTCTTCTTCTTGCTTGACTGGTGGGACTGGTCATCCTCTCTCTTTCTCTTCCCATCCTCAGTGGTCCTCCTAGGCTTACTCCTTATAGCATCAAGAGTAAGAGACAGTGATAGATCTACAACCGATATATATGTGGTAGGCTTTGAAGCCTTGACATTCCCCTTGATTTCAGGGGCTAAACCACCGATGAAGTGCGCAATGCGCTTTGGCTCCAGAGTGACCAGATACGAACGAGTCGGGACATTGAGTTAAAACTGGTAACATAAGACCTGCAGTCTAAATCTTTCATAACTAGAGTGAGGAAATCAGTCTCCACCTTCTCCACTTCATGCTGTGGACAGTAAGTATCTTTCACTAGCTCAACAAACTTAACCCAAGAGAGGTTATACAAAGGAATTTTCCCTGTGGATTGCACCAGAGCTTTCCACCACATCAGGGCATCGCCTTTAAAGGACTGGGACACAAACTTTACAATGTCCTCCTTGGCACACCCACTGATGTTAACAACTGTCTCCATCTCATCCAGCCATTTCATACAATCAATGGCTTCTTTTTCCCCCGTGAAATCTCTTGGTTTACAAGAGACAAAATATTTGTATGTACAACCCTTGTTATACCGGGGAGCCTGATCAAACACAATCTCTTTTGAGGGTTCCTTCTTCTGATTATAGGAATTAACAGATTCCTCTTTCTTTGTTGTTGTATGCTGTTTTGAAATAGTTTTTGAACGAACATTGCTTGGCTCTTTAAGTACCTCATTCACAGCTTTAGTAACAACTATGTTTATAATAGCTTGCAATTAAGCATTAGTGAGGTTTATTCTAGCTGTGTCATCCCTTTAGCTGGGTGACTATGAACTTCATCTGAGCCAGCCATGATTTGAATACTATAATCAAGTAATAATGATTTGTTTAGTTATCGTATAACGAATCACCGCATTTGATGATTAAGTAGCAATGGTATAAGTAAACCATATAGGCCAATAGGGAAATATGTTTGAAATTATTCAATTATAATTTGCCTAGGTTACAAACGAACCATTATGGCATTTAAATAGGATATAATCCTTTATGTTTATTAGACAGGGGACATAAGTCACAACTGTCAGTGTCGTATAGACTTTTTATATAGCACAAAGGCTCGTCTCGAAGGACGTTAAAATGGCACAAAAGGCCTTGTCACTAGGAAAATTTAGAATATATTTATGATCTTTTTAGATCGAAGGTTTTTAAGGGTCGAACATAGTTCATCGCCTTTTGACAAAAGTTATAGGATATAACTATCTTTGTCATGAAAACAATATGATTTGGCCCGTAGGCAGATTAAATAACATCTCCAAATGGATGTTTTAGTATAGGAATCATATTCGATGTTATTAGCCATGATATGCATTGATTATTTAGGCTATATAAGGCTTGGAAGAATCCAAGTACTTTGAAGGCTGGTATGGGTTCTCAAGCCACACTGCCAGGAGTGTTAACATGTTTTTGGATGTTAACAAAGATTTATTGTCTTAAGGTTTAATAGCATCGAAGCCTTATCTAATCCATGTTAGGCACTCTTGAGAGTATTATTAAACATCGCGATGCTTCGGGTTTGTAAAAAGGTCATTCAGAAGTATAATTAAACATATTGACACTTTTAGTCCCTCTAACTTGCAAAGTTGTGCGTAACTTTACTTATAGGCATAAAAGCCCTTAATGGCCAATATTAGGCATTCCCGAGAGTATAATCAATTATCATGAAGCTCTCGGTTTGTTAAAAGGTCACTCAGAGGTAAGAATTAACATGTTGACGCTTTTAACTCTTCATCGCGCAAACTTTCAATTAATTACGCAAACGGCTACTCTTGATCAACAAGTGGCTCATTTGTGAACATGATTACCATGTAACGTTATTCAGAGGCTTATAATAAGCATGTTAACATTTCCAGTCCTTCTATAATCAAAGTTTTTGATTTTTCACAAAATTAGTCCCTCAAATTCAACGATTGACTTTATTAGGGTTTATTACACGTGTCAATACATTATTGGACGTGATTTTACGAGGTGTTACATGGTGTCCCTATGCTTATAACCTGATCCTTTTGTGAGGATGCAGGAGGAGTTTTTGGCAAAGGTGGAGATCTTTGTTCTATCTGCTGTGAGGAAGCAGCAGCAGTGGTTTCTGGTGACTTTTGTGATGTCACTGGTAGTTACTCTTGTCACACCCTGGCTTTGCGGAAGCGTGGTTATTTTGGTGTAACTTCTTAATACCATAGCTTAACCATAACAAAGCTATATGAAATAAAACCATGCAAGATCATCCATTTAATTAAGTTTTAAAAACCAAGTACAACAACATTGTCTCAACGGAAACACATCCTAACGACATAAACATTGTTCAACAAACATAAATCTCAACATAAGCATAGTTTAAGGACTGTGACTTGTCCAGGAAAGAGTCACATTCCCTAAACCCGGATGACCTTGTAACTAGTGCAGCGGGAAAACGTGTCATACCGCGCCAGATCCTTTAATTCCCTGAAATACATGTAAGTTGAAAAATCAACAATAATGTTGAGCGAGTTCATGTGTAGTGAGTATGTAAAACCTTTGTATATATAAAAATCCTGGTATGTAGCAAATAAGGAAAAAGAGATCACCAATGGTTTGCAAGGCCATTGATATGTGTGAAGTGCAAGGAGGAAGACTCAAACCTAGCAGATTTCGCGTTGGGTACAAAGTCACCCCAAGGTCCGTTATGCTGGACCTGGAGTTGGGCTCGCTACACCCAGATAGATCTACCGCTTACGTCCCTCGGTCCTACCATGAGGATTAATGGCCTCTAGTTCCCGCCTACCCACTCACATGATCTAAGTAGTAACCCTCCTTACGCTAACCATACCATGTATAAAGTACTTGTAATCAAAGTAACATGTATTTCACCCCCGCAGTTAAAAACTGAAAACAGTTAAGAGAAAAGGGGGACATGAACTCACAGTGGTGCGTCTCTACCAAGTATGTCTCCTGATCAAGCAGCTGTGTGACGACCTACACGTACTAATTCTATTAGACGGACGGCCGTGCCTTGGCTTTATGGTTTAAGTTTTTGGGAAATAGTTAGACAACTATTTCGTGTTTACATTTAGTAAATACTTGGTAATCATTTTCCTTCCCAAGGATGGGGGATTTAATACATGTGTGCTCGTATAATTTCGAAATATATTATTAAGTCTCACTTAAAATATATTTTGTTTCTATCTCCAAAATATAAATATTCTTCTCAAAAATATTATATTTTCCATTACACATAATTTTCCCCAAAATAATACTTTAACAAAAATACGCGTTCATGAATATTTCCTTAAATTGCGTAAGTTACGTTTAAACGATCGAGTGGTAATAATAATTACCGGTGTAACTTATATATTTATCGTAGAGGCGTTCGTATTATTTTGGATCCATCAACAATTGATAGTATTATTTTTACCCTAAAAATAATACTAGTATTTTCACAAAATAATCATAAACACATATCAAGTGAAAAATATATACTAAATATGTATTTATCAAGTTTTATTTTTGTGAAATCCCACCTCCGATATTTTGTAAATAAAGTCGTGGCAAAATTCGTAGTTTGAAAACAAGTCGACAAGTATCTCTAACACTTATGGTGAAAATAATTCTAAGTGTTAGGTTTTTAGAAAAATTTCGCCAGAGTTTCCTCTGTAACTGGAGGTGGCCACGCTTTCAAGCGTATCATTTTCTTTTATAAATCCACCCAACAATTTCCTTATTTAACCAAAACAACGTTCAAGACAACAAACTAGTCAACAAATATATATAAGTCGCAAAAATCACATGAACTTGTGGTTTTCTAATATTATGAAGTAAATCCCATTACTTTTAGCGGATCTCTATATAAATCCATTCGATTTTGTAAAAACCTCGTTTTTAGAGAAATTCCATCTTTACAACTTCTCGTCATCTTTTTCAAAAATAGTTATTTTGTCGAAACTTAGTGTTACACAAGTATTTACACACTTGTGTGTTTGCTAAAATCATTCTTGTTTATGAAAGATCCGTCTTTAAAAGTATGTTTTCTCTTGACACGTGGTCCTTTGAAAATACCGCTTGTAGATCCGTAGATCTACTAGTTTTAAACACTATTTTACAAGCAAAATCACTTTTACACAAGTTCATGATTCGTGTGTGGTAGAGTTTCATCCTTTAACCCTTGTCACTTCCAAAACAACCATATGTCATGATTCATGATCATGATCAACCCGGGTTAAATGATGATCCGAGCTACCACAACATAGATCGGGTCCAAATAACTACACAAATCAATTACTACAAGATTTACACAACATATGAGCTTTTAACCATCACTTTTAGTGTTTTTAGTAGACTTTTAAGCTTCATCTTGTATGTTCATGACTTTTAACCGTTACATATCATATTAACCACTTCAAAATAGTCCGAGAAGGTGATTTAAGCAACTTACTACTAGCTCGAGGCTAGGGAAGAATCTATGCGCAAAATGAGTGGATAAAAGCAATGTAACGAGGTCCTTCGCCTTCCGATTGCACCAAGCTTCCTTATACGCGATCCTTATCACTTGTATGCACTTGGAATGTGATGATCAAAACTCGAAAATGGATGGATGTAAGAGGGGGTGTTCGGCCGTAGCTCTTAGAGAGAGAGAGAGAGAAGTGAGTTTTGTTGTGAGTGTTGTGATGAAGATGTTATGCTAAACTTAGAACTTATAGACAAAGCTTAAGGTGATTAACCATTGGATTTTGTGTATTCTAGATATTAAACACTAGTAATTAAATAATCAAGAAATAGGACAAGGGTGTCCCCCTTCTTGGGGACGGTTTGTAAGGGGGGGGGGGGTACTAGTTCAAATCCAACCAAATGTTAAGTATTTAGTTAGGTTAATCTTGTTAAGTTTAGGGATTAACCCGGTTAGTAGTGTGTTGTAAGTTGTGACGGGTCTTAGGGTATTTAGGGACCCCAACTGGCTCAGAAAAAGATAAACTATGAAAATGACAATATTTTCATGTTCCGGGTATAGTCCGGTTGTTCGGTTGGATAGTAATCCGTTAAAGTGCTTAACAAAGCTTTAAAGTGTCGTTATTACCCTTTTTAGTGACACAACTCATTTCTGACACTTTGGAAAGTGTCTAGTAATATTTCTCTCATGTTTTGGCACTTTATTAGTTAGCTAAAAGCTGAATTATTATGTAAAGTGCTGAATTTTGTGCTTAGAGCACGTTTTAGGCACATCCAGTCATTGTAACTTATTCCTAGAGACGCAGTTCTACAACCCTTGTATCCCTACACTCACCACTAGTGTAGTAAAATATTTCTGGCTCATACAGGCCTTAGAGGCAGTGTCTGCCTGATGCTGGCTTATCAACATGTTCAATAGGTTATCCGTTATAGTGCTACTGTGCTTTTTGTGCATCATGTTTGTCACTAAGGTTCAGCATGTAAATAATGTAGTGACGGTAAGTAAAGTATGATGCAGGTATATGCATGTATCAGAAATCAAGTATCAGTTCATCAGTAATTTCAAACAAGCACAGTAATTAAGCAGTAATTAATTATTAATTAAGTCGTACGGATACCTGGTTTGGTGAGGGTTGTCACATTCTCCCCCCGTTAGAAAAATTTCGTCCCGAAATTTTAAGTTCTGCTTGTAGACGCAGGGTTCTTAGGAAATAAGTGGGGGTATTTCTCTTTCATCCGGTCCTCACGCTCCTAGGTGTATTCAGGACCATGTGTGGCATTCCAACGAACTTTGACGAGCTTGACACTGCTCCGGCGGGTCTTGTTTACTTTCCAATCCGTAACCTCAACCGGTTCTTCAACGAAATGGAGCGTGTCGTCAACATGGATCTCGTCGATGGGAATGGCAATGGTATCTTGAGTTGGACTTTTCTTCAGGTTGGATACATGAAATGTATCGTGAACTGAATGGAGTTCAGCAGGTAAGTCCAGCTTGTATGCTACCAGTCCTATTCTTTCCAAAATTCTGAAAGGACCAATGTAGCGCGGATTTAACTTCCCACGCTTTCCGAAGCGTGCCACACCCTTCCAGGGTGAAACCTTCAATAAAACCATTTCTCCCACTTGGAATTCCAAGTGTTTCCGGTTTGGATCTGCATAGGCTTTCTGTCTGTGGCGAGCTGCTTCGATGCGTTTTAGAATCTGCGTAATCTTGTCTGTCGTCTCTTGGATGATTTCGGGACCAGCAAGCTGCCTATCACCTGCGTCAGCCCAGCATAGGGGTGATCGGCACTTGCGTCCGTAAAGGGCTTCGAATGGCGCGACACCAATACTGTTGTGGTAGCTGTTGTTGTATGAAAATTCGACCAGTGGCAAATGCTTATCCCAGCTACCGCCCAAATCCATAACACACGCTCTCAGCATGTCTTCCAAAGTCTGTATCGTTCGCTCGCTTTGACCGTCAGTTTGTGGATGATACGCAGTGCTCAGATTTAATTGTGAGCCAAAAGCTTCTTGGAAGGATTGCCATATCCTTGACACAAATCTTCCGTCTCTATCAGAGATGATTGAGATGGGCACTCCATGACGTACGACGATCTCTCTCATGTAAATTTCGGCCAACTTGCTCGTATTATCCTTCTCTCTGATAGGTAAGAAGTGTGCTGACTTCGTTAGGCGGTCAACTATCACCCAGATAGTGTCATGACCTCTTGGCGTTCTTGGCAACTTTGTAATAAAATCCATGGAGATTTGTTCCCATTTCCACTTGGGAATCTCAGGTTGTTGCAGAAGTCCTGAAGGCTTCTGGTATTCCGCTTTCACCTTAGCACACGTTAGACACTTGCTCACATAAACAGCAACATCGCCTTTCATCCTAGGCCACCAATAGTAACCCTTGAGATCTTGGTACATCTTATCCGCTCCTGGATGGATAGAGTACCGCGATTTGTGAGCTTCATCAAAAATAACCTTCCTTAAACCACCAAACAGAGGAACCCAAATCCTTTTCCCAAAACATAACGTTCCTTCCTCGTTTGGTACCAGTAGCTTCTCCATCCCATGGAGATATTCTTCTTCAAGGTTTCCTTCCTTGAGAGCTTCTTTCTGCGCGGCACGAATGCGCAAGGGAAGATCGGTTCGAATAATCATTTCTAAAGCCCTAACCCTTATGGGCTTGATCCTCTCCTTTCGACTTAGGGCATCGGCGACCACATTCGCCTTCCCTGGGTGGTACTTTATCTCGCAGTCGTAATCATTCAACAACTCAACCCATCGTCTCTGCCTCATATTCAGCTCCTTCTGATTGAATATGTGTTGTAGGCTCTTGTGATCTGTGAAGATTGTACATTTCGTACCATAAAGGTAGTGTCTCCAGATCTTTAATGCAAAAACCACTGCGCCAAGTTCCAAATCATGTGTGGTATAGTTCTTTTCGTGCACTTTCAATTGACGTGATGCGTAAGCAATAACCTTTTGGCGTTGCATCAACACACAACCCAATCCTTGACACGAAGCATCGCAGTATACCACAAAATCATCCGTACCTTCCGGTAGTGCTAAGATTGGCGCATTGCAGATCTTATCCTTCAATATCTGGAACGCTTCTTCTTGTTTGATTCCCCAATCAAACTTCTTATCTTTCTGCGTGAGGAGCGTCAATGGTTGAGCGATTTTTGAAAAATCCTCAATGAATCTTCGATAGTAGCTAGCCAAACCCAAGAATTGTCGAATCTCGGTTGGCGTCTTTGGCGTTTCCCAATTCTTGATCGCTTCGATCTTGGTTGGATCCACATGGATTCCATCTCCATTTACCACATGTCCAAGAAATTGGACTTCACGTAGCCAAAATTCGCACTTAGAGAGTTTGGCATACAGCTGTTCTTTCTTTAGCAGCTCCAAAATAGCTCTTAGATGCTGTTCGTGCTCAGCCTTTGTCCTTGAATAAATCAAGATGTCGTCGATAAACACAATCACGAACTTGTCCAAGTACGGCTTGCAAACTCTATTAATCAAGTCCATAAAGACTGCAGGTGCGTTTGTCAATCCAAACGGCATAACAAGGAACTCGTAGTGTCCATAACGAGTCCTGAAGGCTGTCTTCGGGATACTTTCCTCTTGTATCCTTAACTGATGGTATCCAGATCGAAGATTGATATTTGAATAAAAGCTTGAGCCTTGCAGTTGATCAAACAGATCATCAATTCTTGGCAGAGGATACCTATTCTTGATCGTCAGCTTGTTCAATTCTCTGTAGTCGATACACATACGAAAACTACCGTCCTTCTTCTTGACAAACAGGACTGGAGCTCCCCAAGGCGAGAAGCTTGGTCGGATAAATCCCTTGTCTAACAACTCTTGAAGTTGTGTCGACAATTCTTGCATCTCAGACGGGGCAAGTCTATAAGGTGCCTTAGCCACAGGCGCGGCGCCTGGAACTAAGTCAATGCGGAACTCTACTTGCCTCTGAGGTGGCAGTCCAGGTAAGTCCTCTGGGAAGACTTCTGGATATTCCCTCACGACAGGGATGTCTTCGATCTTTGGTTCTGCAGCCTTCTTATCCACAATGTGTGCCAGGAAGGCAACACATCCCTTCTGCAAACACTTTCGCGCTTTCAGGCAGCTGATAATTCTTAACGGCGTATCACGCTTCTCCCCGTGAACCACAATTGTTTCGCCATCTTCGGTTGGGATACGAACGACCTTTTCATGACAAACTATTTCAGCCTTGTTGCCTGATAACCAATCCATTCCTACCACCACGTCAAAGCTTCCCAACTGGACTGGTAGTAGATCCAGAGCTAACTCACGTTCTCCCAATTCGATCACACAACCTCTGATAACTTCATTGGCTTCTACTAACTTCCCATTGGCCAATTCGATTGAGTAGGGAATATCTAACTTATTAGCGGCTAAACTAAGCATATTCTTAAACTCTAACGACACGAAGCTATAATCGGCACCAGTATCAAATAAAACGGATGCATAGCGTTGGTTTACAGGGAACGTACCAGTAACAACATTGGGATCCTGGCGTGCTTCCCTTGCTTCGATATTAAACACTCTTCCACGGGCTTGGTTCAACTCTGGGCAGTTCCTCTTAAAGTGCCCGATATCACCACAGTTAAAGCATCCAAGTCTTTGCCCGTTTCCACCTCCATTTCCAGCTTGGTTGTTGTTTTGGTTCGCATTACCAGCTTGATTCGCATTGTTCCCTCGATTCCCGTTTCCTCCATTGTTCCCCTGTGGGCGATTCCCAATACCGCCACGATTATTATTTCTATTCCCAAATCCTCCTTGGCCTCCCCGGCCAGCACTAGCCCAACAAGAATCCTTCAAGTGGCCAGTCTTTCCACAAGCTTCACATACTTTTGGCCCGCATCGGCCCGAATGATGACGTTGGCAGGTGTTGCACTTGGGCTGGGTGCCCATATATCCTTTTCCTTTCTTCCCACTACCAGCTGTAACCTGAGCTGGCGTGTTTGGTTCTCCTTTCTTAACAACCACACTGGCGCCCTGCTTGAAGTTCGAGAACTTCCGTTTGTTACCTCCTGATGACTCGACGTGAGTCTCTTTCTTCTTAGTCTCAGCATCACCAAACTTGTTCAGGCGAATAGCCTCCTCTGTGAGAGCCACGCTCAAATCGATTGCCTCAGTAATTGTCGCAGGCTTGGATGAGGTCACCATGCTTATGATTTGAGGAGCTAATCCCCAAATGAAACGTTCAATCCGCTTGAACTCCGGTTTGACTAAGTAGGGGACGACCCTAGACAAGTCGTGAGATTGCTGGACGTATTCAGGAATCTTTGGTCCGTCCATTTTCAATTCCAGAACTCCGCGTCAAGCTTCTGGATTTCAGCCTTAGAACAGTATTTCTTCTCCATCATTTCCTTGAGCTTGTCCCAGCTCAGTGCATAAGCAGCATCTGTACCAAGGGTCTGAACCTGGAGGTTCCACCATGAGAGTGTGCCATCTAGGAATAGCCCCGAGATATAGGTAACACTCTGTTGGGGCGAACAGTTACTCATTCTTAGAATGGAGTCAATCTTTTCGGACCAACGAACAAATGCCACGGCGCCTCCTGTTCCGTCAAAGTTCAAAGGCTTGCAGTTCAGGAACTGTTTATAGGTGCAGCCAGTTGGAGGGTTATTTCCAGTAATGCCATCGTTGTGCTTAGAGCGGAGGGCTTCATGTCGTGCATTTTCCTGTGAGATGCGTTCTTGCAGCTCGGCTTCTGTCCTTGGCAACGTATTGGTGTTTGTGTCACGTTTGGGTGACATTTTCTTCTGGCGAAGTGGTATGAAGCGGGTTTGACAACGTTTCAATTGTCTATGAGATATACAGCATCATAAGCCATCATGTAATCACCCAATTTCACACGTAAATATACTCAATGTATGAGTGGGGAAATAATTTCTGAGCCTTCACCTAGGCTTGCCAATTTGGCTTGTTGCTTGTAATAGAATGAACTCGAGGCTACATCGCCTTGGTCATTCGTGTTTAAGTTATTTCCTACTACATTGGTTTTCATTAGCTTGACCCGCAGAGTCCACCAGGATTTATGTGCACTACAAGTCGTTATTACGTGGGCCCCCGTAATAATAAATTGTCTTGCACAGTTACCCCAAATTTTCTCTCGTCCAAGCAGATGATCAATCAAGGAGCAACAACAGGTGCATCGGCATGAACAGGGTCATGTTCCAATGCGGGGTTAGGAGCAACGCCTGGCTCAGGGGCCACGGCTGGCTCCGGATCAACAAACTTCATCACAAAATCAGCTGAATCATCAACCACAGGGGTTACAGGATCCTCCAAGGGCTGGTCTAAGTGTATGAACTCAATGTCACGGTCTGGATCAAAACCAGGTGGAAAAACAGGATCATCCTCAATATCGTGATCAAACTCAAAGCTGTGTGCGGGAACTGGTGCAGCTAATGACGCCATATCAGGGCCGGCGTCGTGTGAGTGGTGTTGCACTCCCTGTATATGCGAAGATGCGGACGCCACATACTCAAATGAGTTTGGGACAGGTGAATGGGCATGAGCCTCCTCTGCAGGAGCGTCGGCGAGCAGTAGGCTATCACCAGCAGCAATAGGGCCTCGCCCTCAAGTGGGTCCTCCTCTAATAGTTCGACATCGTCGTCAGAGACAACGTCGGGGGGGCATATCAACAACGGGATAAGCGGCAAGGACACAGGAGCAGGGATCACCGCGAGTGGCAAATCCCCAACAAGATGGCCATCAGCAGGCTCTGCTACGACATCAGGCAGCGCAAAAAGCTGAAAGTCGTCATCGTCCGTGCTGGTAGTATCGGAAATGTACACCTCGTGCTTCGATGTAACTATGTCGCCTGATACTATGGCCATGGGATCTGTAGTGTCCGACTCTCCAGTATCTCATGAAGGCATGACATTTTGTAATACAAACACACATATGCACAAATATCAATCATATAGTCAGATAAGCACATTAGTCACCAAGTAAGAAATCAAATAATTCTCCTAGTCCCACTAGCCTCCCAGTCTCCTAGACTGATACTCCTAGTCTCACTAGCCAAATTCTCCCAGCCTCTTAGACTGCTCTTCCTAGTCTCACTAGCCATCTTCCTCGATCTCTTAGATCGAGCCTCAGCCTCCAAGACCGAGCCTCAGCCTCCAAGACTGAGCCTATAAATAATAAAGAAAATGTGCTCAACATTTGTTTGTAAAAACGTTTTGGATCTGGACTTAAGTGGTATGCAGTAAAAATGTTTTTGTGAGAGCCCTAGTGATCATAGTCTAGACTCGAGAAAGAATCCTAGTTCGCTATGATCAGAGCTCTGATACCAAGCTGTCATACCCTGGCGCAGCGGAAGCGTGGTTATTTTGGTGTGACTTCTTAATACCATAGCTTAACCATAACAAAGCTATATGAAATAAAACCATGCAAGATAATCCATTTAATTAAGTTTTAAAAACCAAGTACAACAACATTGTCTCAACGGAAACACATCCTAACGACATAAACATTGTTCAACAAACATAAATCTCAACATAAGCATAGTTTAAGGACTGTGACTTGTCCAGGAAAGAGTCACATTCCCTAAACCCGGATGACCTTGTAACTAGTGCAGCGGGAAAACATGTCATACCGCGCCAGATCCTTTAATTCCCTGAAATACATGTAAGTTGAAAAATCAACAATAATGTTGAGCGAGTTCATGTGTAGTGAGTATGTAAAACCTTTGTATATATAAAAATCCTGGTATGTAGCAAATAAGGAAAAAGAGATCACCAATGGTTTGCAAGGCCATTGATATGTGTGAAGTGCAAGTAGGAAGACTCAAACCTAGCAGATTTCGCGTTGGGTACAAAGTCACCCCAAGGTCCGTTATGCTGGACCTGGAGTTGGGCTCGCTACACCCAGATAGATCTACCGCTTACGTCCCTCGGTCCTACCATGAGGATTAATGGCCTTCAGTTCCCGCCTACCCACTCACATGATCTAAGTAGTAACCCTCCTTACGCTAACCATACCATGTATAAAGTACTTGTAATCAAAGTAACATGTATTTCACCCCCGCAGTTAAAAACTGAAAACAGTTAAGAGAAAAGGGGGGACATGAACTCACAGTGGTGCGTCTCTACCAAGTATGTCTCCTGATCAAGCAGCTGTGTGACGACCTACACGTACTAATTCTATTAGACGGACGGCCGTGCCTTGGCTTTATGGTTTAAGTTTTTGGGAAATAGTTAGACAACTATTTCGTGTTTACATTTAGTAAATACTTGGTAATCATTTTCCTTCCCAAGGATGGGGGATTTAATACATGTGTGTTCGTATAATTTCAAAATATATTATTAAGTCTCACTTAAAATATATTTTGTTTCTATCTCCAAAATATAAATATTCTTCTCAAAAATATTATATTTTCCATTACACATAATTTTCCCCAAAATAATACTTTAACAAAAATACGCGTTCATGAATATTTCCTTAAATTGCGTAAGTTACGTTTTAACGATCGAGTGGTAATAATAATTACCGGTGTAACTTATATATTTATCGTAGAGGCGTTCGTATTATTTTGGATCCATCAACAATTGATAGTATTATTTTTACCCTAAAAATAATACTAGAATTTTCACAAAATAATCATAAACACATATCAAGTGAAAAATATATACTAAATATATATTTATCAAGTTTTATTTTTGTGAAATCCCACCTCCGATATTTTGTAAACAAAGTCGTGGCGAAATTCGTAGTTTGAAAACAAGTCGACAAGTATCTCTAACACTTATGGTGAAAATAATTCTAAGTGTTAGGTTTTTAGAAAAATTTCGCCATAGTTTCCTTTGTAACTGGAGGTGGCCACGCTTTCAAGCGTATCATTTTCTTTTATAAATCCACCCAACAATTTCCTTATTTAACCAAAACAACAAACTAGTCAACAAATATATATAAGTCGCAAAAATCACATGAACTTGTGGTTTTCTAATATTATGAAGTAAATCCCATTACTTTTAGCGGATCTCTATATAAATCCATCCGATTTTGTAAAAACCTCGTTTTTAGAGAAATTCCATCTTTACAACTTCTCGTCATCTTTTTCAAAAATAGTTATTTTGTCGAAACTTAGTGTTACACAAGTATTTACACACTTGTGTGTTTGCTAAAATCATTCTTGTTTATGAAAGATCCGTCTTTAAAAGTATGTTTTCTCTTGACACGTGGTCCTTTGAAAATACCGCTTGTAGATCCGTAGATCTACTAGTTTTAAACACTATTTTACAAGCAAAATCACTTTTACACAAGTTCATGATTCGTGTGTGGTAGAGTTTCATCCTTTAACCCTTGTCACTTCCAAAACAACCTTATGTCATGATTCATGATCATGATCAACCCGGGTTAAATGATGATCCGAGCTACCACAACATAGATCGGGTCCAAATAACTACACAAATCAATTACTACAAGATTTACACAACATATGAGCTTTTAACCATCACTTTTAGTGTTTTTAGTAGACTTTTAAGCTTCATCTTGTATGTTCATGACTTTTAACCGTTACATATCATATTAACCACTTCAAAATAGTCCGAGAAGGTGATTTAAGCAACTTACTACTAGCTCGAGGCTAGGGAAGAATCTATGCGCAAAATGAGTGGATAAAAGCAATGTAACGAGGTCCTTCGCCTTCCGATTGCACCAAGCTTCCTTATACGCGATCCTTATCACTTGTATGCACTTGGAATGTGATGATCAAAACTCAAAAATGGATGGATGTAAGAGGGGGTGTTCGGCCGTAGCTCTTAGAGAGAGAGAGAGAGAGAGAAGTGAGTTTTGTTGTGAGTGTTGTGATGAAGATGTTATGCTAAACTTAGAACTTATAGACAAAGCTTAAGGTGATTAACCATTGGATTTTGTGTATTCTAGATATTAAACACTAGTAATTAAATAATCAAGAAATAGGACAAGGGTGTCCCCCTTCTTGGGGACGGTTTGTAAGGGGGGGGGGGTACTAGTTCAAATCCAACCAAATGTTAAGTATTTAGTTAGGTTAATCTTGTTAAGTTTAGGGATTAACCCGGTTATAGTATTTTCATGTTCAGAAAAAGATAAACTATGAAAATGACAATATTTGTGACGGGTCTTAGGGTATTTAGGGACCCCAACTGGCTCAGAAAAAGATAAACTATGAAAATGACAATATTTTCATGTTCCGGGTATAGTCCGGTTGTTCGGTTGGATAGTAATCCGTTAAAGTGCTTAACAAAGCTTTAAAGTGTCGTTATTACCCTTTTTAGTGACACAACTCATTTCTGACACTTTGGAAAGTGTCTAGTAATATTTCTCTCATGTTTTGGCACTTTATTAGTTAGCTAAAAGCTGAATTATTATGTAAAGTGCTGAATTTTGTGCTTAGAGCACGTTTTAGGCACATCCAGTCATTGTAACTTATTCCTAGAGACGCAGTTCTACAACCCTTGTATCCCTACACTCACCACTAGTGTAGTAAAATATTTCTGGCTCATACAGGCCTTAGAGGCAGTGTCTGCCTGATGCTGGCTTATCAGCATGTTCAATAGGTTATCCGTTATAGTGCTACTGTGCTTTTTGTGCATCATGTTTGTCACTAAGGTTCAACATGTAAATAATGTAGTGACGGTAAGTAAAGTATGATGCAGGTATATGCATGTATCAGAAATCAAGTATCAGTTCATCAGTAATTTCAAACAAGCACAGTAATTAAGCAGTAATTAATTATTAATTAAGTCGTATGGATACCTGGTTTGGTGAGGGTTGTCACAACTCTGGGATCTCATCTTCCAAAGTTACCTTTTTTGTGGGTTTGGGGGGATTCTAGATCTTTTTCTTTTTGGGCTTTTTGGTAGTTTTAGGGGTGGGTTTCACAGCAGTGGTTGTGTTGCTGTGATCATCTTGAGTAGTGGGCTCAACAGCAGGTGCCTGAGGAGCAGTGGTTGCTGCTAAAGTCTGCTCAGGTACCTCTGCTTGTGTTTTGGAAGGTTTTGACTGCCTTGTAAATGATTCAGAGGTTAGGCTGTTTATTCGAAAAGGCTCTCCTTGAATAAGGACATGAGCATTATCTTTTGAAAATTTCTTTCTAAAATAGTAACTTAAAAACCTTGGAAATAATAAAAATGATTTTTTATTAACATTTTTAACAAGATCATTGAAAATCTCCTGGGAATAGTTAAAGTTTTCTTCATTCATTATAGCATAACCCAGGTATTGGATCTTCAATGGGATTTCATTGAAAGCAGTGGTTTTGTTTGACACACACATTAGAAGGGTATGAAATAAAAACCTTGGGGCGGATGGAAAACTCCCCTTTTGTAAAGTTTCTTTTTTCATTTGTTCAGCATACCCTCTTTCAATGAAATCAGTTTGATACTCAATTTTTGGAAAAGAAGTTTTATCTTGAAGATCATCGAGTTCAAATACCTCCGAGATGGTTTGTGGAGTAATGGTGACTGAAATACCCTTTATTGTAGAAGTAATGGCTAAGGCAGTTTTATCCTTAGTTTCAAGTTTCGCATTTTTCCAAAACTCCCTTTGGGTTTCCAGGTAGATCAGAGCATCATAGGTCAACAAAGTTTTGTACTTTGAGGACGAAAGAGCGTTTATGACAGAATCGAAGGTGGTGGTATGACTTGGTTTTTCGAGTAAACCCAAGTAGTTATGAGGAGCTTTGTATTGTAGAGCCATGATGAATCGTGGATTTTTATGAGTGAATGAAGAAGATGAGCGATTGAGAAATGAAATGGAGAAATGATTTGAGAGAAATTGATGGTAACAGTTTTAGAAAATAATTTAGAATTTGATTCGACAGTGAAAACCCTGTTTGGGGTTTTGATCAGGGTTTTATAGGTGGAAAAAGTGTATGCTGACGTGGCAGCGGTTACAAAAGATCCGACCGCTAAGTACTGTCCATGTGCCAACCACTGATGAATAATGGATGACAGTTGTTAGGAAACCACTGATGGAACAATATCAGTGGTTTGCAACGGTAACAATGAAAACAGTGGGTGATTTTTAACTATCAGTGGATTAAAACACTAATGTTTGATCAACAGTGCTTAACAAGGAAATGAGAGAACATAGGTTGACTTTCAGCAGTGGACAGCATTTAGTAGAAACAGGCGTTTGAACCAAAAACAGTGGTTATGGCAGACTTTTAAGGATTAATGAAAAATTTTAATTTTTAGCTATTTTTAAGGATGGATTTTTGATTTTCTAAAAACATTTTAATGTTTATATTAATAGAAAAACAGGATTTTGCTTGTTATTCCATGTTTAGCATGCCAATCCTAGAGATCAAGCTTTCAAAGGTAGATGTGCCTAATGCTTTTGTTAGCACATCTGCCAGCTGATCTTTTGTTAGCACATCTGCCAGTGATTTTGAGAGAAATGAATGATAACTGCTTTGAGATAATGGAGGACAGTTGGTAGGAAACCACTGATGGTATGTACTGTCCACGTGCCAACCTCTGATGATAATGGAGGACAGTTGGTATGAAACCACTAATGGAACAATATCAGTGGTTTGCAACGGTTACAAATGAGAACAGTGACTGACTTTAAGCTAGCAGTGGATAGCCATCAGTGGGTTAAAACACTGATTTTGAACAACAGTTTTTTTTTATTTTTTATTTTAACTTTAATTTTTATCACCAAAACAATATTCGAGGAACTCTTATCTCATTAGAATGTAACAATTAGGTAAAATTGCAATTTCATTGTAATTCTAGTTTTCATTTGATAATTTCATTCTATAATTAATTAACCACATCAACAATAAAAATGTGAGCAGTAGATGTTTTTTAGGAAAACCAATGATTGTCAATATCAGTGGATGTCAACATTAAAATAAAAGTGTGAAATATTAGTAAACCTATGTAAAGGAGTTAAAGGTGTTAAAAACATTAAAATAAAAGAACCCGGGTAATGGGACGTAAAGAAGTATAGGTAAGAACCGGGTAACGGTAAGTGTAGGGCCAACCGACGTGTAATTGACGTTAGAAGTCAAGAAGTCGGAAAGATAATTCGAAAGAAAACAATGTAGCCTTAGACTACGGTCAAGGTCAAATGAAATCCAAAAAGTAAAGGTGAATAATTCTAAAACATAAGAAGGGGTGCCTTAATGCCATATGCGTATATAAATGAATACACATTTGAATAAAGACTCGAATAAAAGATGACCTACGGGATCATCATAACCTACGGGATATTAATTAGAGCAAGGGTCTACGGGGCCAAAATGACCCACGGGTCATGAATTAAAGCAAAAGGATCATAAGGGCCTCGTCTCAAAGAGGTGAAAGCCTAAGGAAATAGCCTACGAGGTTAAGTGAAGGAACCTACGGGTCAATAGTGTAAGGTGAGGGAACTTGTTACGATTCCCCGCGTAAAACGAGAACGGAAAACAATAAATTAGGGGATTGTCAATTTCCTTGAATAGTAAGCATGAATGATTCAAGTCTTGACGCTGATAGGCGCAAGACGATATATTCGAAAAGTGATCTTTTCGAAAATGAAAGGTTGATATAAATTAAACGTGACGTGACACGATCACGGTCAAGAAATGAAATGTGAAGAGGAATCACATTATAACCAAGCGAGCGGTAAAAAGTAACTGGACTAATAAGTCTAGTTAGTGAGACCGGTTAAGGTTATTTAAGTAATTTGGTTGCTTGTAAGTGGTGAATTCGGTATAACTGAACCGAATAAATGAAATTAAAAAACAAAAGAAATTGTTGCTAAAAGTGAAAGATTTCACTAAAAGACCTTTAAACGGGTCAAAGTAACGGATTCATAAGGAATTTGATAGTATATGGAAGCGGTGAATATCGCTAAGTTAACTAAACTAGTGGAAATAACGGGATTACGTTACTTCGAAGTTACGTTATGCCGTATGAGATATGTAGACAATTAGTAACCAAAAAGATGTTACCATACTTTTCGGGTAATACTAACGATTGGTTAAAAAGTATAAGTAATGTTTAAAATATTTCTCGGATAGAATACATTGAGTTTAAACTCAATGAATTATGTAAGAAAAGGTTTCGAGGACGAAACCTCTTTAAGGGGGGTAGACTTGTAACACCCCGAAAACGAGTTTGGTAATTAAACCCCGTTAATACTAAAGACGGGAAAGTACCGTTAGCGGTAAAAGTAAATCGACAAATATTAGGAATTTATTTAAATAATCCTAATATTTATTTAAAAGTGAATAAGAGCTTTCAAGAAAATAGAATGGATAAAAGGCCCGATTTAACGGGACTTAAAGTAAAACGGGTTATGACTTCCAGAACCTACTAAACTGACTAGGAATAATTCTAACCTAGTTAGATAGTGACTCATGAGTAGGTTAAAACCCTTAAATTATGAACTAAGGAAAATGGAGGGGCCAAACTTGTTAAACTTGAAACTTGATTAATTAAAAACAAACCAAACACCCACTTGGGGTTGTCTGGTCGTAGAAGAAGCAGGGGGGGGGGGGGGGCGACATGGGTTTTCTTCAAACCCTAAAATCCTCACAAATCTCTCAAATTGAAGCTCAAATCAAACCCAAATCGTTTGCATGATTACAAATTCGTGATCACCTAGTCGTGGGGATTACAAGGTATGTTGAATTTTATGATTTGGTGATACTTTGAGATTATGATGAACAATCATAATCAAAATTATGGAATGAATGTTGAATCTATGAGTGTTATTGTGATTATATCTTGGTTTAGAAACAAACCCTAGTAGAAAATTTGATGAATTGTTGTCAAAACTAGGGATTTGGCAATTACCCTATTATGTGCTAAGTGGGTTTTATGACAATTAGATGAACACTCGGATTAGAGTGTTAAATTGATGAAAATTGATTGTTATAATATAAGTTCTTGATGTAATTCATGAACATTAGACTTAGAGGTTTGATTGTTATATAAATCTTGGTGAAAATAACTAATTATAAACTAGTTAGTAAATATGTGAAATTATGCACATTAGGTGTTTGTTAAAATGCCTAAATGAGAACTAAAGTATTGAAATTTAGAGTGAAAACGCGTATTCGAATGATATGGCAATTACGCGTGATATGAAGTGATAAGAGTTCTAAATACTATGTTGATTTAGACTTAATGTTGTAAACCATGCGATTGAAAGTAGTTAACTTTAGATAAGTTAAGTTAACTAATCATGAAGTCGAATAGTAGACTCAACATAGAATTCGTAAGATGGAATAGTCGTGTGTGATAATGACTAGTCTAACCATCTTACTAATTATGATTATAGTTCGATGCTTGACAAGCTAGGTGAAGGCTTGGGAAGGAAGCGGGTCAAGCGAATCAAGCGTAAAGGAAAAACGAGTTTCGGATGCAAGGTAAGTAAAACTTACACCCTTATGTAGGACACGTTTTTATTTTATAAACTATAAATGCGAAAGATGTAATACCCAAAATAAGGGTTCCGACACGACTGATACAAGTCGGAACAAGTACAAATGATAAAAACCATGGTTTATGGTGAACGGGGCAATGGGTAAATTTTGGAAATTTAAAACCATGCTTTTATTTTAATTTATGTAAATGTTTGGTCTTATAGTCCAAACGGGTCAAATGGTGTTGAAACACCATTTGACAGTATCGACTAATGTGATTGTCAAGTCGTATGTTATCAGGAGTGATTAGCAATTTGGATAATTGCGACGCCATAGAATGTTGGTTAATTAACGCGAAGCATAAAACGGGTCTATATGTTGACTCGATCCAGGTACGCATATATATAGATTTATGGTTAAAAATGCAATATTGGTCAATACATTAGCAAAGGGACCAATGTCGTAAAAGGGGGAAATAAGTTGACGAAAATGCCCTTGATAGGTAAATCGGGTAAACGACCCTTAGAGGTCGTTTAGATATTAGTATTATCATCATGTAACTCTTAGACACATGTAAGAGTTGTAGGCATCAACTTTTGGGGTCAAATGCCTATGAACGGGTTAATCATGTAAAATGACTATCCTAAGGGTAAAGATTTGGAATGTGGTTCATTTTGTTAAATCCACCACAAAAATAGTTGTGGTAGAATATAAGAGGCTATTTAAAAGTGAGAATATGAAGTGTAGAAAGAGAAGAGAGAGTTTGATGCTTAAATGTACATAATTCGCTCTAAACGGGTCAAAATAAGAACCTGAGCGTAAAGAGGTTTTTATTATGTAAGAATCCCGTGATTTGAAACTAATATGATAGGAGATATGGAAATTATGAATTTCATGAATTTAAGGATCAAATAAACAAGTTTGTTTGATAAGAATCGAACGGGTCAAAATTTGGTAAAAAGGGTAATAAGCCGAAGACTTAAAAGTCTGAAATTTTGTTAAACCGGATGTTAGATTTTAACTCCATATGATGGAGAATCAAATTACAAACACGTAGGAAGAAATGGTAGGTTAAACGGACAAGCGGATTGAAAGATACGGAAGTTTTCGTGTCAAAAACGGCAAAAAGGAAAGGAATGATGCAGGGGCCACCGTAACTTGCGGTGCCACCGTAAGTTACGGTGGACATGATTTGGTTACGGTGGGTGCCTACTGTTGTACGGTAGGAGAATTGTAAACACAGAGGCCACCGTAACTTACGGTGCCACCGTAAGTTACGGTGGAGGTCAGAAATGAGTCTTTGTTTTGGGATTAAGATATCCATGTTGGATTTTCCTAATTTCCCCATTGTATTAGATATTTAATTATCAAAACTGATCTTTAAGTTGGTTTTGATCACAGGTGAATGTCGAGAGTCCCGGATGAAGATCAAGCGTCGAGCAAGAACCGAACACACGTTAAACAAAGCTTCCGCAACGTTGTTTTGTCGTTATTCTAAACGGAGAATTAGATCATATTATGTATATCACTTAAATTGTAAAAGTTTAAAAAAAAACCCGTATTTCCGATGTATATGCAATCATTAATTACATGATTATTTTCGCAAAATATATGTTAAACCTTGATTTATAAGAACGGGTGTTACAGACAGGATACCCGGTTGGGTATGCAGGCGGGAACGGTGAAGGATAGAGGGCGTTGTAGTTGACTGCCTCGACATATGGGTCGTAAGCAGGAGGTGGATAACTGTAACCGGTAGGAGCTTGTGGCTCAAACGGGTTACACCCAGTCGGACCTGGGTAGGTAGGTATTGGGTTTTCATAACCCATAGGAGGTGGCGGTGGTGCAAAGGTGGCCGGTGTAACGTCGTTTTCCGGCGCAGCATGTGAAGGTCCACCCATTTGTGGATCTTCAGGAATCGGAGGGTAGTTGCTAGATGTCACACCCGCTTATAGCGGAAGCGCGAGGTATGATCTGATCGGTTCTCATTGCATAACAATATAAGTGAACATACTAAATGAATAAAAACAAGCTCCAATGCCATTGTCATAATCATTTCAAAAGAATGCAACATAAGTTAAATATATTGGTTACAAACCATCAAATGAAAATAAGTTGTTATTGTTTTATACATCAAAATGTAAGTCTTAAAATGTCAAGGCTTTGACCACTATATCACCGCAAAGAGGCGGTATATAACGGGCAAACCCTTCAAATGGTGGCATGGAGTCTTGATACTTGCTTTCCTTGACTGAAATGTCTGCATGGTCCACTAATTTCCTGAAATACATGTGAGTTTGAAAACATCAACAAAAGTTGGTGAGTTCATGCAGTTTAGTTGTATAAGATGTATCTTGTAAAATGTGAGTTGTATAAAATGTATATGTAAAATGTGAGTTGTATAAAATGTATCTGTAAAATGTGAGTTGTATAAAATGTATATGTATGTAAAGATGTAGTATGTAAAGCGTCAATGAAATCGTTGATCATTAATGTTTCGCGAGGACATTAATATGTGTGACGAATTAGGAAGCAATCCAAACCTAGACGATTTCGTGTCGACTGGGACACAAACGCACTCTTCTGTATGGGTCCACGACCAAGAGTGGGGCTCGCCAAAACCCATTAGATCTAACCCCTTGTACCTAGGTCCAAACTAGATTAATGGTGCTTAGATGTATGACCCTAATTGCACATGATCTAAGGTGTTTCATTCCATGACTTAACATACAATTGAACATGTATATTTCCCGATAGTTGTAAAGTTGTAAAGCATTTAAAATGAATAGGGGACATGAACTCACAGAATTACGTCCGTGAATAGTAGATAACTGTGATCTCACGTACGGTCGTCCTGAATAGTGTCACGACCTACAAACGTTCTATATTTGTTAGACACTTCGGTCTTTGTAATGACTTGAGTACGTCTTTTATCTTGAATATGTGTTAAGACTTGTATGTCTTTGTTATTCATTGAATTGTGTCTTAGATGTATTAGCTGATAACTGTTTAGTGTATATATTTTGCCAAATATATATGTTCTTGTATCTCGTGAGTTGTATCGTAGTTGTATAAATGTGTGTTCACCAAGTGTTAGGTGATGTGAATGTGCATATCGTTGCACGTATAAGAATACGTATGTCCGCGTGTTCATTATGTGATCTTGTATTCTTAGAATATATATACTTATATATTCTAAGATATATTTCATATGAATATATATGTTATATGATGTGTGTAAAATGAAACATATAAATTACATCAAATGAGACATAAAACTAACCCCTTTTTAGCACTAATGTTGGAAAAAGTGTGCTTTTGTCTTCCTTTTGTATTTTCAGGATTAAATGAGCGTAAATGAACAAAAGAAGCAAAAATACAGCTAAATCTAACATAAATACAAGAAAAGGAATAAACGTGGTATGCTCGACCCCCCGAAAGCATCTTCCCAAGCAAAAACAAGATCTCAGAAGGCTGAACACGCCCCGTGCCTAGCGGACACGGGGGCGTGCTCAAGTGTCTGCAGAAAAGGCAAAGTTGTAGAAGCTTCTATTTCCCAACACGGGGGCATGCCCAGCTCCACACGGCTGTGGTCAACGCTAAGATTCGCAAAATCCAAGCAAATCTTGATAGTACAGATACGCTTCTGCACACGGGGCCGTGCCCAGCGGACACGGGGGCATGTTCAACTAATGCAAACAAACTGTAATTAATGAAGAAAGAGAAAGTGGATGGACACGGGGCCGTGCCCAATGGACATGGGGCCGTGTCCGGGCTTCTGTGCAGGCTATAAATAGAGGTGCTTGGTTCACTTCAAAAGCATCCCTTGACAAACCACCTCTCTCCCACTTCACCCACACTCCACCACCATCACAACACCCACATCCACCACCATCATCCATCATCCATCATAGAGTGTGTGTAGTAGTCTCGGGATCTAAGATTGATAGTAAGAGTTCTTGACAATCAAAGGCAATGTTTGCCTAAGTCTCTTACATCACTTGGTGAAGACAAACATTTAGTGTAATACTTTTGTTTTTTAATCTTTTCACACTTTTTATTTGGTTTTGTATTAATGACTTTAATAACTAGTTTCTTATGTTGAAGGTGAAACTTCCTTATCATTTGTCCGTGGTGTCTTGGCGTTATTTTACTGTCTATATAAAATAAAAGATTTACACCATTCATATCTCTACGGTCTATATAGAGATATGTTGGCTACCTGGTCGGGGGTTAAGGGAAGAGTTTGGTAAGGTTCTTGCCTTATTCAGTGTATAGATCCTGCAAGGACCTGGGTCAAGCTTACAAGGATCTCCTTCAATAGCCACTGGTATTGGATGGCGGGGGTGCGAATGGCTTGATCCCCTCATATGTAAACTACTATTAATACATTAACCCGGCTACTTGGGATTGTATCCCTGCTGACTCAAACCACTTAGCCGAGGGTAACGTCACCTTCAAAAGAGGGGCCTACCACATTACGTATTAATAACTTAATTAATTATCTTCCAATAATCCAACCCTTTAGGATTGTATCCTTGCTGACTCAAACTACTGGGTTGAGGGTAACGTCACCTTCAAAAGAGGGGCCTACTACTATAACTAAGATAATCTCTTAAAAAGTGCAAAAGTGCGGAAAACATCAAAGGTTACACTAAAGGCGAGTCAGATCCAAGTGATTCATCTTGTCTATCTATTTTTATTTTATTTTTATTTTCAGCATTTTTTAGTTTTTATTTTCATGTTTAAACCTTTTTCTAAAATTTTGATTTGATTAGACGTTGAGGATAAACCGGTACTAAAAGCTCTTGTGTCCTTGGACGACCTTGGTATCTTACCAACGCTATACTACGCTCACGATGGGTGCATTTGCCCATATGTGTGTTTAGTGTTAGTAAAATATCATATTTTATAAATTTAAAACTTGACTAAAGTGTTAAAAAATGGCTTAAAATATACATAAATTTATATCACACCTAACACACATCAAGTTTATGGCGCCGTTGCCGGGGACACAAGGATTTTAGGAAAGTTAGGAATTAACGGCCTAATCGTTTTTCTTATTTTTCTGTTTTTTAGGAATTTTCATAATTTTTCAGCTTCTGCAGAGCTCAGCACGGGCCGTGCCTGGTCGGACATGGGCCGTGCCCAACATTGTTACTGGCAGTTTTTATTTTCCGAGTTACAGAGAGCTGAGCACGGGGCCGTGTTGGTGCAGCACGGGGTCGTGTCGAGCTTCCCAGTAACAGGGATCCGGAAAACAATCACTGTAACTCCGACCATGGGCCGTGTTCATCTGAGCACGGGGCCGTGGTAAAACTTCTGACCAACGTTCTTTTTGTTTTTATTGCAGGACTTGGAACCCAGGCACCGCACCTGAACTTTCTACGCAGTGTATGAGCTCCAGTTCCAGTAGAGACATAAAAGAACCTCTAGATGAACCCGAACGCTTTCTAAGAAAAAGACTTAAAGCTAAAAACCAAGAGAAAGTTTCGGGGGACCCCCTTCCAATGGTGGATCAACGTACCCTCATGGATTACCTGCGACCCACTGTAGGTAATCTTGGCGCCGCTATCAATGCGCCGAATGTCGAGGCCAACAACTTCGAACTTCGGCCGCATTTGATACAAATGCTCCAAAACTCCGCAACCTTCCACGGGCTTGCGGACGAAGATCCCCATTTACATATTACTAACTTCTTGGAAATATGTGATACTTTTTGGATCAATGGAGCATCAAATAACTCCATCCGCCTCTGAATGTTTCCATTTTCACTAAAAGACCGAGCTAAGGCTTGGCTTAATACCCTCCCAGTTGGTTCGGTAAACACCTGGGATGAACTAGCCCAAAAGTTTTTATATAAGTATTTCCCTCCTGCTAAACTGGCTAAATTAATGACTGAGATTAATACACATTCACAAGAGGACGGGGAATCATTATATGAAACTTGGGAAAGGTTCAAGGAGCTACTAAGAAAGTGTCCTCATCATGGTCTTGCGGTATGGCAACAAGTATCCACTTTCTATAATGGGTTGCTGCCACACACAAGACAAACACTCGACTCTAGCTCCGGGGGACTCTTAGGTAATCGTCGCCCAAATGAAATTTATAATCAAATTGAGTAAATTGCTCAAACCAATTTTCAGTGGCACACTCCCCGAGGTACAAAATCTATTGCCCCGGGCGCCCATAAGGTTGACGAAAGCACCTCCTTACAAGCCCAAATCGAGGCCCTTTCTTCAAAAATCAAGAAATTAGAAATGGCAAAAACGGCCTCGGTTATGGCTTGTGAAGGGTGTGGTGGGCCACGTGAAAATTGGAGTTGTATGAAAGAAATGGATAATTAAACAGAAACGGTAAACTACATTGATAATAGACCTAGGCCGTCAGGTCCTCCAACAGGTACCTACAACCAAGGATGGCGTAACCACCCTAACCTTGGTTGGAGAGAACCCGGAAATAGTAGTAACCAACAAAATCTAAACCAACGGTCAAACTTTCAACAACCAAGAAATGAGTCACAAAATTTCTCTCAACAACAACAAGGGGGACGAGAGAGGCTTGAAGATACCGTCTCTCGCCTCATCTCTGACACCGAAAAGAAAAACTCGGATCGATTTCAACAACTGGAATCGAACTTTAGAAATCAACAAGCTAGTACTCAAAACATTGAAAAACAACTAAATCAACTAGCTCAAAATTTCTCCGAGAGACCACAAGGCGTGTTACCCAGCAATACCGAAACCAACCCGAAGGCGCAAGTGCATCTCATCACATTGAGAAATCGTACTGTGGGTCCCGAGGAGGCTCCGCTACCTCCAACTGAAAAGAGCCGATCTGGCCAAACCGCAACTTCACCGACACCCCAACAAGAGACGGCTCCTCCACCAAATCAAGAGCCTACCAAGAATCCTCCGGTGCCATACCCCGGTCGGTTACTTCGCCAAAAGACCGATGAGCAATTCACAAAATTCATAAATTTACTAAAACAATTGCATGTTAATATTCCATTTGTTGAAGTCCTAACTCAAATGCCTAAATATTCAAAATTTATGAGGGAGTTCCTCACTCATAAAAGGAAAATCGAATCATTACAATTAGTTAATTTAAGCGAAGAATGCTCCGCCTTGCTACTCAACAAACTCCCACAAAAGAAGATCGATCCTGGAAGCTTCACCATCCCTTGTTCGATTGGGGAATCATCTATACGCAATGCACTAGCCAATCTTGGGGCTAGCATCAACCTCATGCCCGCATCAATTTTCGACCGACTCGGCCTAGGGAAAACAAGCCCTACAAAAATGAGCATACAACTCGTCGATAGGTCCGTTAAATATCCAGAAGGTGTCGCTGAAAATCTATTGGTTAAAGTCGGAGACTTTGTCTTCCCAGCCGACTTTGTCATACTAGATATGGAAGAAGATACCGAAGTACCACTCATTTTAGGGAGGCCATTCCAAGCTACTGCCCACGCAATGGTAGACATGAATGGGGGGACACTAACATTGAGGGTTGGGGACAAGGAAATGAAGTTTGGAGTTGGGAAAAGAGTAGAAGATGATGACCCGGTCAACTACATGAAAGTCATAGACTCAAGTTTGGATGATGCTCTCCGATGGTGCAACATGGGATGCAACACATCTATGACTGGCTTTGGGTCTAGCCAAGGACCCTTATAAACGTGGCGCACCACGGAGGCATTCCGTGGAACTATCCTTAGTTTAGTTTAGATTAACCTTTATGCTTTCTAGTTTAGTTTTAATTTTCAGGAATAAAACACACTCAGGATGGTGAAGGATACTAAGGGAATCTTGAACCAACACCCCATACACAAAAACAGAGCCTCCCGACAATCTTCATTACAGCAAGTTCAGCACGGGCCGTGCTCAGCCAACATGCCCCGTGCTCAATGATCTGTAGAAAACGCCCAGTTCAGGTAACTGGACACGGGGCGTGTTCGCTGAACACGCCCCCGTGCCCAGCCTTCTGTTACTTTCTGTTACTGGCAATCTGAACACGGGGCCGTGCCCGGTCACCACGGCCCGTGTCCAGATGCCCAGTAACATAAATTTTTGTTTTTATACACCTTTTTACACATTCAATCAACCTAAAAACTTGTTTTTGGGACACATTGAGGACAATGTGTAATTTAAGTGTGGTGGGGGGGGGGGGGGGGATGCTAAAACCTTGAATTTTGCAAGTCTTGATTACAAGCCTTACATAAAACTCTATTGGAACCGCTAAACACCCCAATTTTTTTTCAAAAACTTTTCATTTTTTTACTTGTCTTGGTTTAAATTGGGAATAACAAGTTCTAAAAAAAAGGTTATATTTTTACAAATTTACAACCGATAGCGTCGTGATAAAAAGAACCAACATAAGAAAATCATGAAACGGCATGACAAATCTAGTTAAAATTTGATTATATATACTAGATCACATTAAAAACCCATTGCCACAAAAAGTGAGTTTTGAGCCTTTATTGAGCATAAAAATACACATCTTTAGATTAAATGCTCATCTTTCATTTCTTGTGTGAATAGCCGCTTGGTTTCTTACGACTCTAGAACTTGCCATGACAATACATTCCCGGTCCTTACCAACTTGGACCCAAGTAAGTAAATGATGGAGGCATTAGGACTAACCCATTTTTCTTTCAACACCATTATTTTTTTTACCACCTACCCAAAATCCCCCTAGTTAACCCCTTTGAGCCTAAACCTTTTCATTTCTAAACCCACAAAACAAACACCCTTTACCCACCGAAACCCTTTTTCATTTTAAACCCTTTATTTTAGTAAAAAGCTCGGTCTTCATGTGACATTCCTTATCCTAAAAAAAAAAAGATGATGATGAAGTCTAGCAATAAACAAACAAGTTCCTCAAAAGAAACTTTGTTTGAAAAATGCTTCGTGTGAATAAAAAGTCACAAAAACAAAAAGTTTTAAGAAAACCGACGCTTTTTACGCCTTCGCCCTTTTCTACTAACCACTAACCAAAACCACCTACCTTTAACCCAAGCCTAACCCTTCCCCAAAGTCCTCTTGATATTTACAAAGGTTTATAGTTAAAAAGGAGGATGATTGATTGCTTAGCAAGCATATGGTAGAAATAAGTTCCATGCCGGCCTCGAGTGCACTACTAGAAAATTGGGCAATTGCCACCAGTAATTTGCCACCGAAAAAAACGGTCACAAAATTAGCTACCTTTTTTCAACGAAAACTGTATTGGTAGCAAATACATCCGAAAAATCCTAAATAATAATAAAAATTAAGAAACCAGTAGTAAAACGGTGTCAAATATGCAAATATAAAAAGCTTTATGAAAGCTGCCACCATTTTTCGACGGCCATTCAGTTTGCCACCGTCACATGGTGGCAATATAAAGTAAAAATTTACGCGGAAATATCAAGTGTTTTATCCGCTCCCCCAAAATTTAAGCGGGATATCAATTTTTCTTGAACGGAAAGTGGGATATTATCACATCTAGGGTTCTGATTCTGAACTTTGCTCCCCAAAATCTCTAGAAGCATCACCTCCGCTCCACCATCACTAATCGAATCATCCTCCACTCCACCATAACTAATAGAGTCATCCACCGATCCAAAACCCTAATCGCTCCCAAAAGTGGCGACCGTTGGACTTCAGCAATGAGCTAATGATTTCTTAGGGTTCGGTTTGTTGTGAACTATGACCAACATCTTGTTATTCTTAATCGAAGGTATGTATTTTGCTTTTGGTGAAATTTTAAGATTCTATTTTCATTGTTGATGAAGTATTTATGAGCTTCTTTTTTTCGTGTTTATTATTGATTTATTTGCCTTTCATTTAATTTCTGGCTTTGATTTCTTACTTTAGAAGATGATAAAAAAAATAAACAAAGCTTTGATTGCAGATGCTTCTTATTTAATACTCATTCTTGTTATTATCTATTTTGTGTGTGAGTGAATTTAATCAACATAAAGTGAATATTGCATCTTTGAGTTTAGAACTCCCAAGTTTTTGTCTTGTTGCTTTGAAATCGTAATGTACATAACATTAATAACCTCAATTCCAACATTAAAATGTGAAACTTAGACTGCAGGGAGTGGTGGGGCTTAGGTTGGGGCTTTGCTTGACACGTGGTGATAGTGGGGTAACTAGCTTCTGCGTTCAAAATAGATAAGAACATGAAGGAGTAATAAATAAGAAGCATCTACGATCAAAGTGTTTAAGCTGTAGAACAGGGTTAAAGATTAAAACCTCAATTCACTACAAGGGACACGTGGCGATAGTGGGGTCACTGGCTTCTGCGATCAGGGTTACAGATTTGGCTTTGGCTCATTTTTTTTACGCCAAACTGCTATTGCTGGATGTTACAGATTTTTCACTAAAGGTGAGTGTCAATAAAATTATTTTTTGATATGTACTTCTACTAATCTTGTTTATTGTTTTGTGTCAGCTCCAAAGCAAATACGAGGCTTCTGCTAAAACAAATGTAAGCATACTGACCAATTTATAACCTCTTATTCTTGGATTGGATTAGGGTCTGTTTAGTAGTACTTGGAATGCATTTTCTATTGCATGCTGTCATATTTACAAATGAGGAGGTGAGGTTTATGTTGATTACTTCATTAACTGACGCGCTATATTTCTAGTCCTTGAAAAGGTCATATTTGCGTCGTGCGTTTAGGCGACAGGCTCACCCATCGCTCCTTGAGTACGCCTAGCGCCTTCGACTACTTAGACCATATGTAGTGGTTTAGTGAATAATGCCCCTACCCTTGGGCGTTTTCCGCCATGTGGCAGTCCAGTCAGCAAGGGGCATTATTGAGCGTTTTTTTTTTCTAAAATGGGTGTAGTGGGGATGTGGGTATTATGTTAAAAAGGGGTGTAAAGAATTAAATAAAAAAACTAACCAAAAAAGGGGATTGGCCAAGAAAAAGAGGGATGCATGTGATTGGCCAACAATTTGCCAACTTAGGGGGGGGGGGGGGGGGGGGGTTTGGGCGTGTTTGGGGGCTTTTTTCGAAAAAATCACGCCCACTACGGACGGTCTTAGGCGAGAACCGTATGATAGTGAATTACCACCAACTTAAGTACTGTCATTTAATTACTGCTTCTTTCTGTTGGGCATAAATTAAATGCACGTGCTAATCTAGTAAAAAAAGACTGGGGAAAAATAAGCACTATAGATACAAGAGGCCCATTAACGCACTATTAAAGGAATCTATGTAAAAAAGAATGAAAAAAAGGGTAAAGCTCAGCTTAACAAAAGGATGTCTTGAAGAGGATAGATAAAGACTGATGAGTGCTAACATGCACCAGGGGCGCATTAACATACAAGTCGGATTTCAATTAATCACAGCTCTTCCATGCATTATAGGCCGAGGTCATATTTTTGGGGCAGCTTTCTCATCCAAATTTAGTTAAACTTGTTGGATATTGTTGTGAAGATGAGCACATAACGAGTATATGGCACGCGGTAGTATGGAAAATAACTTATTTTCAAGTGAGTGATCCTATTTTAAATACTTCTTTCATTCAGTATTTCCCTGATCATTATAAAAAAAATATTTTTAAATATTCCAGAGAAGTTTGATGATTACTTTTAGGGGTGTTTTCGGATTCGAAAAATTCAAAATTCGACTCAATTCGATTCGATTATCAAGTATTTGTGTTCGATTCAATTCGAATTTGAGTCCATTAGATCGAATATGAATTTATAAGTTTAAATTCGATTGGATTCGAAGAATTCAAACTGTACATATTTATTTATTATTTTTATATATAATACACACAATATAACTTTAATTTGGGTTAAAGTATAAACTAATATAACTTTAATTTTGCTTCTTTTATGTTGTGACTCTGCATTCTCAGCTCCACTTAGACGCACAAGCAGCTGGTCTTTTGATGAAAAACTTTTTGTACAGACCCTATACAAGGTATCATGTCTTCCTTACTTTCCTTTGCTATAAAACTGGGTTATCGAATTTTGACCCATTTTCTTATGAGCAAGTGGATTTCGGTTGTGTTTTATTCCAAATGTCTGAAACATGTCAAATAAAAAAAAGAAAAAAATCTAAAAAGAATGGGTCAAATGGGTCCAATAGGTCAAACATGTCAAACAACTTAAAAGTCAAACATAGTCTATTTTTATGGATACAACCCCAAAGTCCTTTTTCTTTAAAGAGTTAGATTATTACCGAACTAATAAAATCATTTTTGTAATCGTAATTAACATTAACCGGTTTAAAAAAATAAATATACGCAAATTGTTTGTGGGTCAAGCCAATCTGACCTTGTGCCAAAAAAATGATTTGCTCCAACCCGCACATGTTTCAACCTGTTACCAACCCGCTCAGCCAGCCTATCTAGCCACCTCTATGTACAAGGTTAAATTGGTTTGTATAACCAATTGAAAACAGGGGCTGACTTTGAGTTAAACTGACGATTCTGATTCTGTATAGTTTGTATAACCAATTGAAAACAAGGGTTAATGTTGATCATATATTAGTTTCCAACTTTCCAATGTCTTTTTGTAGTTAGTTATGGATATCAATGACACTAGTCATACTGGCCCATGTCTCTAGGATAGGGTTTAAGTGTTCAACTAGTGCGATAGGAATGGTTATGGCCTGGTTCTGGTTGAGTTATACTAACCTGCCAACCTGAACTCGACATGAATTGCCATCCCTAAGACCTAAGTTGTGTTCATAGATTTCATAATTTTAATTAAACTGTCGGGTACTTGCAGGCTGCACCTGATGTATTCACTGTAGAACCTCCACTGAAGGATAGCAAGTTGGTTAATCATGAAAATGTCACTGTCACTCCTCATCTTGTTGCTAGCACCACAGAAGCTCAGGTTTGTAAATAACCATAAGATCATGTGGCTATATAATAGAAACACCCACATTTACACTAAACTCATGTGACCGTTGATACCGTTTAGCCACACTTGAGATGGAAAAAAAGTGTGGAGAAGGGCGTATGGTCACACTTTTTTAATGTGGCGGTAAGCCTTTTTTGACGTAGTATATGTTTAATCATTTATAGACTAATATTTTTTTTAAATATAAATGAAACTATTTACTCTTTGGCATTTTGGCATAAGTGGAATCAAATACAATCGTAATCTGTGTCCATTTGTATCGTTTCCCACTGCTATTGTGTTTGTTTAGTTTGTGATGTTTGTTTTTTTATTGTTAGGTTTGATGCTTTTAATTTAGTGAGAATTTCAGGAATTTCTTATTGAGTTGAGTACACTTTCTCTACAGGTTTTTTAATACAAAAGTTTGTTTTTGAAATAAAGTAGAATTTCATCTTATCTGTAAAACATAATGAATCATGCTTTTTAGCTTCTAGCACTTGAATTGTAGCTCACAATTAGATATTGTTATATTTGCAATCAACTTGACCCGTTATTAGTTTTCATTAATTCTGACTTCTTGATTCAATTCATTGGTTGTTTTGTAGATTGAAAAGTGGAACTTAGTTATAAGGAGCTCATTAAGGAAAAGGATGAAGAAAAAGAAAGGTTAAATGGGATTATTGCGGGGTTGTTGGCTGGAAAAGAAAAAGATAAGGTGGATAAAGATACTATGCTTAATAGGATGTCACAAATTGAAGCTATGTTAACAAGTACAATTCGAAGATAGGCTACGAACACTTGGTTTTAAATGTTTCGACGTTTATCATATTAGGATAATTTTAGTTATTTGATGTTTTAGCTGGTATTTCTATTAGAATGTTTTATACGCTTTTGATACAGAGATGTTTTATATAATTTTGGGTTTTCGTGATCTTATTAGACTTTTATATAATTTTGTAATTTTATTGATATGTAATTTTTATGAAAAAAAATGGAAAAATGGAAAATCAATCTGAATAAAAAACCAATATTCAAGCAATCACAAAATGGTAGCAAATAATTCAACAAGTTCGTTAAATGCTACCGATTTTCAATGAAAATGGTGGTTAAATGGTGGCAAATGGTTGGTGGCTAAATGGTGGCAATATCAAACGGTGGCAATAAAGTGGCAAAAAATCCGTCACAACTTGGTGGCAAACAAGGTGAACCGTAGCAAACAAGAAGCGGTGGCAAATAATTTTGACCAGTTTTGTGGTGGCAAAAATAAGGTGGCAAAATATAAAAATGGTCGCTATTTGGTGGCATTAGGGCAATTGACACGGGTGTTTTTGTCATCACATTTTCGGTGGAAAATTGGTGACAACAGGGAAATTGCTACTGTTTTGTGACCAAAAGTTTCATGACAAAAACCCTTTTTTCTAGTAGTGGTGTTTCACAAAAATACATCTTCGGCCGAGTGTTGAGTGGTCTCCCGTGAGGTATGTGAACTTGTATATAAATGGAATTTTAAAAAGGCATGTTATGCCCAAATAAGTAATTTCTCTTTTGAAACGTTCTAAATAAATCATAACGAATAGGATTGTAAATAACATAAAAATAAAGCCTAATAAAGATCTTGGAATCCCGACACTCAAAGACAAGCCCGAAACTTCTCTTCTACCCATTCCATTTGGGTGTGTAAGCCACATTATAAAGAGTTTTGCTTGAGGACAAACAAAGATTCAAGTGTGGGGGTATTTGATGTGTGTAAAATGCAACATATAAATTACATCAAATGAGGCATAAAACTAACCCGTTTTTAGTACTAATGTTGGAAAAAGTGTGCTTTTGTCATCCTTTTGTATTTTCAGGATTAAATGAGCGTAAATGAACAAAAGAAGCAAAAATACCGCTAAATCTAACATAAATACAAGAAAAGGAATAAACGTGGCATGCCCGACCCCCCGACAACATCTTCCCAAGCAAAAACAAGATCTCAGAAGGCTGAACACGCCCCGTGCCCAGCGGACACGGGGGCGTGCTCAAGTGTCTGCAGAAAAGACGAAGTTGTAGAAGCTTCTATTTCCTAACACGGGGGCGTGCCCAGCTCCACACGGCCGTGGTCAACGCTAAGATTCGCAGAATCCAAGCAAATCTTGATAGTACAAATACGCTTCTGCACACGGGGCCGTGCCCAGCGGACACGGGGGTATGGTCAACTAATGCAGACAAACTGCAATTAATGAAGAAAGAGAAAGTTGATGGACACGAGGCCGTGCCCAGTGGACATGGGGCCGTGTCCGGGTTTCTGTGCAGGCTATAAATAGAGGTGCTTGGTTCACTTCAAAAGCATCCCTTGACAAACAGCCTCTCTCCCACTTCACCCACACTCCACCACCATCACAATACCCACATCCACCACCATCATCTATCATCCATCATAGAGTGTGTGTAGTAGTCTCGGGATCTAAGATTGATAGTAAGAGTTCTTGACAATCAAAGGCCATGTTTGCCTAAGTCTCTTACATCACTTGGTGAAGACAAGCATTTAGTGTAATACTTTTGTTTTTTAATATTTTCGCACTTTTTATTTGGTTTTGTATTAATGAATTTAATAACTAGTTTCTTATGTTGAAGGTGAAACTTCCTTATCATTTGTCTGTGGTGTCTTGGCGTTATTTTACTGTCTATATAAAATAAAAGATTTACACCATTCATATCTCTACGGTCTATATAGATATGTTGGCTACCTGGTCGGGGGTTAAGGGAATGGTTTGGTACGGTTCTTGCCTTGTTCAGTGTAAAGATCCTACAAGGACCTGGGTCAAGCTTACTAGGACCTCCTTCAATACCCACTGGTATTGGATGGCGGGGGTGCGAATGGCTTGATCCCCTCATATGTAAACTACTATTAATACAGTAACCCGACTACTTGGGATTGTATACCTGCTGACTCAAACCACTTAGCCGAGGGTAACGTCACCTTCAAAAGAGAGGCCTACCACATTACGCATTAATAACTTAATTAATTATCTTCCAATAATCCAACCCTTTAGGATTGTATCCTTGCTGACTCAAACTACTGGGTTGAGGGTAACGTCACCTTCAAAAGAGGGGCCTACTACTATAACTAAGATAATCTCTTAAAAAGTTCAAAAGTGCTGAAAACATCAAAGGTTACACTAAAGACGAGTCGGATCCAAGTGATTCATCTTGTCTATCTGTCTTTATTTTATTTTTTTTTCAGCATTTTTTACTTTTTATTTTCATGTTTAAACCATTTTCTAAAATTTTGATTTGATTAGACGTTGAAGATAAACCAGTACTAAAAGCTCTTGTGTCCTTGGACGACCTCGGTATCTTACCAACGCTATACTACGCTCACGATGGATGCACTTGACCATATGTGTGTTTAGTGTTAGTAAAATGTCGTGTTTTATAAATTTAAAACTTGACTAAAGTGTTAAAAAAGGGCTTAAAATATACATAAATTTATATCACACCTAACGCACATCATTATACTTGATAAAAGGTATATAAAGTATCTTAAAAATAATCTATTTTTAAGATTAGTTCTAAAAATATAATTTTATTCTTTTACTAAAATAATATATTTGAAATGGTAAGAAATATATATGTATATTTGTATATCTAAAAAATAATACCTTTTTTAGTGTAAACCATAAGTAATATATTTTGTATGTAGTAAAAAAATATATGGTTACTTATTCGGTTTAGAAAACGTAGTTTTACCAAGTCGTCAATATATGGTATATTACAGTCCGTAATATTTATATAGTCCGTATATTTGTCTCTAAGCCCGATTTGTCCATAAGTTGTGTCCGAAGGCTCAGATCGTCCGTAAGTTGTTTTTAAGGTGTATTTTTGTGTAGTCTTGTAAGACCTTAGTTGTAATGTGTCTTGTGTTTATTTGTACCATTGTATTCAAGTTCTTAGTGTTCAAACATATAACTAATACAAACAAATAACACATAGCACATAAGTTGTTAAGATAACTAAATATATATTTTCTCAAAAATATATATTTATATCAAAATTTTCTTTTATAAAAACTATTCTTTAAAATCTTTTTACTCTAATAAAGATTTTGTCAAAAATGATAGTTTTTATAACACATGATTTTTAAGAAAAATAGCCATATTTCCTTTGAAATATATATTTAGCCATGTTTAATAAAACATATATTTTTCTTATAAAAATCACCAACAATCTTCTCATATTATTCTTAATAAAAACATATGAGATTTATATCAAAATCTTTAACAAGATGTAATCAATAACATGTAGGGTTTTGGTATGATCATAACATATGTTAACTAGTTCAAAATCCATGCTTTACTTCTAGTTTTATCAAACTTTTAACAAAAACCCATCTTGTATGTTTCTTTTTATAACTTTGTAAAAGTATTGTTTTTAGTGAAAAACCTAATATACTTTAACAAAATCAAAGATTATGATCATCCATTCAAACATTTATGTTTAACAAAACCTTTAAACATTTTCATGTACACTTGTTATATTATGTTTTTAAACATCATCTAACAAGTTATTCATATGCTAATCATCAAAACTAGATCAAATATGCAAGTAATCATCCTTAAATCACAACATAAACAAACTTTTATATCATGATTATCATTTTGCTTCTTTGTATTTTCATATTATTTTGTATGATTATTTAGTTTATTACATGTTCTTTAAACAAATAATACCTAAATAAGTATGAAAAATGGATTTTAGAAGCTTACTTCTAGCACTAATGGCTAGGGATGATCTTGACGACGATTAAAGAAAAGAAAAATTGTTGATCTTGATGTTTGGAAGCTATAGAATGGAAAGAAAAGCTTGCTTCTTCTTGTAGTATCCTTAGATCATCTTAAGTATCTTCAAGTTCCATCTTGATCATCAAAGAAGTGTAAAACGGTGAAAGATTTTTGGTGGGTGTTCTTGGCTAATGTATGAATATTGAGAGGATTTCTTATGTGTGTGTAAATTAAGGTGTAAATGAGAGGAATGAGCTTTAGTGATTATGGATCAAAGTGTTATAAGTCTTCACATTTTTCAGCAACTTGAGCAAGTTGAAACAACTAGTAAATATCTAAGATATTTATGGGAACAAGGTAAAAAAAGTGGGTCCCACATGTTGTAACTTGTTTTCTTTGTTAAAAAGTGTTAGTTTTTATTAGGTGAAATGTTAGTAAAGCATAGATGGTTAAATGTTTAAGTGTTTTAAATGTGTTAAGTGACCATTACTAGTCCAACATGACCCAAATAACATTAGATGGCCACTAAAAAAAAGATTTGATATTGTTCGGATAATCGTTTCGCTTTGTTTCCGTTAGTCGTTATTCGAAAGCTAAGCTTGTGTAACTTGTGTGAATTGATGTAGTTATCGGTTCAGATGATACCCGAAGGTATCCTCATATGAATTCTATGTTAAACAACACTTTTATATGTTGCAAAAAGATTAAAAGGCTGATTTCTGCAGAATTTCTGCGGATTCGTGATGAAATTGTCGCTTTTAGTGCTATTCGTGCAGTTTATAGTGATATCGGACTTCGGGAAGGTTTTAAACTAAAACCTTGCATTCCTAGTTAGGGTTTAATGTATATTAGATGTTGGACTTTCGTCTGAGTCCTAAAGATGTCGTTTAGATGGTTTCCGCGGATCCTGCGTTTTTGTCAGAACATTTCTTTAATAAGTGTTATTCTAGTTGTTTTGATGCATTGTTTAAACTGTTTCAAATGTAACTAATAAAATGAATCATATACATCATAAGTAAGTATTCCATGAGTATTCTGAATGTATGTCATGAAATATGCAGTTTGGATGTTCAAAACTCATAAAAGTGTAGCTAAAAATGAGTAATTTAAGTGTAAGAAAGTTACCGAAAAGTGGCAGTTGTCACATTCTCCACCTGTTATTGAGAATTTCGTCCCGAAATTCAAGCTGAGTCATCCTTTGCAGGAGTATTCTCGAACAGGTGGGGGTATTTTGGTTTTGATTTGATCTTCACGTTCCCAAGTATATTCGGGTTCGTGTTGAGAGTTCCAACAAATTTTTACTAATATGTTACGACTCCTTCGTGTTTTCTGGACCTTTCGGTCCATGACCTTAACAGGTGCTTTGTGAATTGGAGTTTGTCGTCAATGTGAATCTCATCCTCCGGGATGATAACTGTTTCTTGCGTTGGACTCTTCTTGAGATTCGACACATAAAATGTGTCGTGCACACTGCTCAGTTCGTCTGGTAACTTCAGCTTGTAGGCAACGGTGCCGATCTTTTCTAGGGTTTCAAATGGTCCTACATATCGAGGGTTAAGCTTTCCACGCTTACCGAACCTCGCTACGCCCTTCCAAGGCGAGACTTTCAACAAGACGTTGTCTCCGACCTCGAAAGATAATGGCTTCCGTCTCTTATCTACATAGCTCATTTGTCGATCACGAGCCACCTATATACGGTCACTGATCTGAAAGATTTTATCCGTAGTCTCTTGGAATAACTCCCGACCAATTAGTTGTTTATCGCCCGCTTCCGCCCAACATAGCGGAGAGCGACACTTTTGACCATAAAGAGTTTCGAATGGTGCAACTTGTATGCTTGTAAGGTAGCTGTTGTTGTAGGAAAACTCAACCAAAGGTAAATGAGTATCCCAGTTGCCTCCCAAATCCATAACACACGCACGAAGCATATCTTCGAGTGTTTGGATTGTCTGTTCGCCCTGGCCGTCAGTTTGTGGATGAAAGGCCGTGCTTAGATTTAAATGAGATCCAAAGGCCTCTTGAAATGACTTCCAAATTCTTGAAATAAAGCGACCGTCTCAGTCTGAGATGATTGAAATAGGCACTCCATGACGAGCCACTATTTCTTTGAGATAGAGTTCTGCTAGTTTCTCTGTGCTATCCTTCTCCTGAATCAGCAAGAAGTGTGCGGACTTTGTCAATCTATCGACGATTACCCATATCATGTCGTGGCCTCTTGAGGTCCTGGGTAACTTCGTAATGAAGTTCATCGATATCTGTTCCCATTTCCAAACGGGAATCTCGGGTTGTTGTAGCAAACCCGAGGGTTTCTGATATTCTGCCTTGATCTTCGCGCAGGTCAAGCATTTTCCGACATAGGTAGCGATATCCTTTTTGAGGTTCGGCCACCAATAGTACTCCTTCAAGTCTTGGTACATTTTATCTGATCCAGGATGGATCGAGTACTTCGACCTATGAGCTTCTTCAAAAATAAGATCTCGAAGGCCTCCAAAGAGTGGAACCCAAATTCTACCTGTAACGTACAAAGTTCCATCCTCCTTTGGCACTAACCGTTTTTCCATACCTCGAAGTGACTCTGCTTTAAGATGTTCTTCCTTTAGTGCTTCTTGTTGTGCATCACGGATTCGTGTGGTAAGATCTGTGTGAATTGTCATCTCCAACGCTCGAACTCTCAAAGTTCTAACTCGTTCCTTGCGGCTCAAGGCATCTGCTACAACGTTCGCCTTGCCCGGATGGTACTTTATTTCACAATCATAGTCGTTCATCAATTCAATCCAACGTCGCTGACGCATATTTAGTTCTTTTTTATTGAACATGTGCTGAAGACCTTTTTGATCCGTGAAAATTGTACACTAAGTACCATATGAGTAATGTCGCCATATTTTCAAAGCGAATACCACCACGCCTAACTCGAGTTCGTGAGTGGTATAGTTCTTTTCATGAACTTTCAGTTGACGCGATGCGTACGCGATAACTTTCTACTGTTGCATAAGTACGCAACCCAATCCTTGATGCGAAGCATTATAGTAAACTACAAAGTCATCAATACCATCGGATAGTGATAATATTGGTGCCTCGCACAACTTATCCTTGAGAAGTTGAAATGATTCTTCTTGTTTCTCGATTGGGGTGAGGGAGGTTAGCGGTTGAGAAAATTTAGAAAGATTCTCTATAAATCTCCGATAGTACCCCGCTAATCCCAAGAATTGTCGGACTTCAGTTGGAGTCTTGGGTCCTTCCCAGTTTTTAATTATTTCGATCTTCGAGGTGTCTACTTGAATGCCTTTCTCGTTCACTATATGCCTGAGAAATTGTACTTCACGAATCCAAAACTTGCATTTGGAAAATTTCGCGTATAGTTTCTCCTTCTTGAGTAGCTCTAAAATGGTCCTTGAATGTTGTTCGTGCTCATCTACCGATCGTGGGTATATCAATATGTCATCAATGAACACTATGATGAATTTATCGAGATACGGCTGGCACACGTGATTCATCAAATCCATGAAGACCGCTGGTGCGTTCGTTAGACCAAAAGTCATAACGAGAAACTCGTAATGACCGTTACGAGTCTGAAAAGCTGTTTTCGGTGTGCTTTCCTCTTGAATTTGTAACTGGTGATACCCAGATCGTAAGTCTATCTTGGAGTAGAAGCTTGAACCCTGTATTTGATCGAATAAGTCATCGATCCTCGATAGTGGATACCGATTCTTGATGGTGAGTTTATTCAACTCTCGGTAATCTATGCACATTCTGAACGTTCCGTCCTTCTTCTTCACAAATAGGACTGGAGCTCACCAAGGTGAGTAGCTTGGTCAAGTGAATACTTTATCCAACAAATCTTGAAGTTGTGTGGATAACTCTTGCATTTCAGAAGGTGCTAATCGATATTGAGATATGGCTACGGGTGTAGCTCCCGACACCAAGTCGATGTGAAACTCAACTTGTTGATGTGGTGGTAGTTCCGACAAGTCTTCAGGAAAGTCCTTTATCACAGGAATATCTGTCAGCTGCGGCCCAACGGCCTTCTTGTCGACAACATGCGCCAGGAATGCAATATCACCCTTCCGTAAGCACTTTTGTGCCTTCATACAATTGATAATATGATTGGTGTGTCGCACTTCTCTCCATGTATAACAAGTATCTCTCCGTTCAATAGTGGTAGGTGAATGATCTTCTCATGACAAACGACTTCGGCTTGGTTATCAGATAGCCAATTCATGCCAACCATTACGTCGAAACTACCCAACTGAACGGGTAAGAGATCGATATTGAATTTCCGCTCGCCAAGTTCCAAGGAACATTCTCTAACAACTTCCCCTGACTTGAGTAGTTTACTGTATGCTGATTCTATAGAATGAGGGGACGTCTAGTTTACTTGACTCTAGGCTAAGTACATTTTGAATTCTATGTGGCGAGGACTTCACTGTACACATATAGGAATCCCTATGTTTAAATGTAGGATAACCCAATCCATATGTTTAGATGTAGGATAACCCAATCCATATGTTTAGATGTAGGATAACCCAATCCATATGTTTAGATGTAGGATAACCCAATCCATTATGTTTAGATGTAGGATAACCCAATCCATATGTTTAGATGTAGGATAACCCAATCCATATGTTTAGATGTAGGATAGCCCAATCCCTATGTTTAGTTGTAGGATAGCTCAATCCATATGTTTAGTTGTAGGATAATCCAGTCCCTAATTGTAGCTAGGACAATCCCGTCACTAGCCATGAAACTCATGCATGTGAAACATTGAGATGAAGCTAAAATTGGCACCAATATCAAATAACATGGATGTGAAATGTTGGTTAATTGGAAACGTGTCGGGTAAATACTGTTTGAGTGATCGAGGTAGGGTGGGATGATGCGGTCATGCCTCGGATCTCAGAGGCTAAACCCTAAAGGTAGCACTCAATGTGTTTGAATTCGGGTGTTACCTAGTATGGAAACAACCCCTGAGAGATCGTGAAAGCCTCGAGTGTAACCAACAACATTGGCTCTAATCATGATCGAGTTCTAGAATTTTGTTTCCAACCTTGGAATTTCAATCAGCGAGCAAAACTCTTCTCGCTTAAGATCTTTGAGTTCTTCCCATGTTTACCGCTTCACAGTATCACTCCCTAACATTTGTACTTGGAGATTCCACCAAGTTAAGGCTGCATTCAGCAGGAGACTCTCTATGTATCTAATTGTTTACTTAGGAATACGTTTCCTAGTATGACTAACTGGCTTCATTGTCTTTATTTGGCGGACAGAACCTACCGCACCTCACGTATTAACGAGGTCTTGCGGCATACAGTCCGGAAAGGCCTTAGACTTAAAACCTTGTGTTGTCGCATCTTCCGGTGTGGCATTGCCACTCATTCCCGATCCATCAGGATTTGAACCACTTGAACTACCAGTACCACCAGTACCGTCACTAGTGTCGTCTCGATTGACCTCATGTTGTGCAATTTCTGCACCCTCATGTTGTTCCATAAGAACTTTAGTTCAACTTTATTAGTAACTTTTTGGCCGTAGACTTTCTTTTAGCGCCATGTTACTTTTGATACATAGTATCAATGAATTTAGACTTATATTTTGGTAAATATAGTCTATCATGTGCCCACGAATGATGAATGAAACCAGTCATGGAAACCTCAAGATCGTATTGTTCATACATGTTCGAATAGATGATAATGTGGATAACCGCAACTAAATGCGTAGTGCCTCTTGCATGTATTGGTCATATGTCTAAGTGGAAAATGAAATAATTCGTTGAATAGGGGAAACCAACCAGTGGCCTCCATCCATATAGTATGCATTCCATACTACATAGGCCTTGATCATCCGAAGTAGAGAAATTCCTTTGTCATACTTGTCCATGTGACGAATATGGTAATAGTGCTTGAGCTTCACGAGCTCCAACAAGATCATTAAGATCTTCATAGATTCATAGATGTCGAATAGAATGCAATGAGGGAGTTGTAGCATGGCTCATGCCATACTATCCCTTTGGATAAGACAAATGTCAAAATGAAGGAATTTATTGTACTTATTTCCAATAAATAAGATAAGGTGTCATAGACACCAAAGAACCAACTCATGTACAAGAATTCTAGAATGTTGGGGAAAGATCCTCCATGAGTGGTTAACGAGTTTTGCTTGTTTAGATGACTAGTCTTGAACAACTCGTGTTGTAGATCGAATGTTAGGTGCGAATAATACGTATCGTCTTCCTGTATTGTATTGTAGGCTGTTATAGTAACCATCTCGGTTAGTGTTCTACTGGATAGAAACTTGAACAACTTAAGAGTTTTGAATGGATAGTGATCACTAGCTTTGCCCGCAGAGTCTACCAGGATTCCCATGCACTACAAGTTGTTATTACGTGGGCCCCCGTAATAATAAATTGTCTTGCATGGTCACCCTAGTATTCTCTCGTTCAAAGCAGACGATCATTCAGAGAGAGGATACTATTGTCTATATACCTTCAACATAGAAGGGAACTTCGTGATAGTTCACGTGTCAACGTCCGTTGTCATTACTCGCAGAACGGCACGACATTAAAATGAAATAAAAAATAGAGAGAATTTGTAAAGATAACAACTGGAGGGGCACATTCAAGATGAGTACTTCATCTTCCTTGACTGGACAAGAGTGTCGTCAATCATGATTTATATGAGCCACAGGGACCTCGTCCCACTAATGGAGTTGTTGTCCAAGGCTACCACCTCCACCTCATGGTCACTACTGAAGTCAGGCATCTCAGCATCCGCGAGAAAGCAACCATCTTCCACGGGATCAATGCTTTATGGTCTCACTTAGGAACCACGTTCGCCATAAGCACCGCAATAGACATGAGGTCGATATTCTCAGGGAAGATGTATTGTATAAAAGATGTCGTGTCTTAACCATGTTATGCGTGTCAAGGATGGCAATGGAATTCGAAGTCGAAGGCATTTTATTCTTGCCAAATATTTTGTACAACACATATATGAATAACTTATATATATAATCATGTAAAATCCTATTAATCAAGGATTTCTATCTTGTATAAGCTGAACTTGTAAACTGTTTATAATGCGTAAACTGATAATGTAATGTATTGTAGGCACATAGTCTGTTAATGTAATGTGTCTATTTCTCATAGACTTCACCCATGGAAATGTCCTCGCTTGATTTATGTGAAGTGATTTTTTGTTGTAGTGGACCTTGAAAAATGTTTATGCAATGAAAACCTTTTGACCTGTCCAATTTTGTTTATAATCTGTTCAACATGAACCAGAGGTTTTTCCTGAGAGATCCCTAGTGATTGTAGACTTAGACTCGAGAAAGAATCCTGGTTCACTACAATTGATGCTCTGATACCAATCTGTCACACCCGCTCATAGCGGAAGCGCGATGTGTGATCTGATCGGTTCTCATTGCATAACAATATAAGTGAACATAGTAAATGAATAACAAGCTCCAATGCCATTGTCATAATCGTTTCAAAAGAACGCAACACAAGTTAAATGTATTGGTTATAAACCACCAAATGAAAATAAGTTGTTATTGTTTTATACATCAAAACGTAAGTCTTAAAATGTCAAGGCTTTGACCACTATATCACCGCAAAGAGGCGGTATATAACAGGCAAACCCTTCAAATGGTGGCATGGAGTCTTGATACTTGCTTTCCTTGACTGAAATGTCTGCATGGTCCACTAATTCTTTGAAATACATGTGAGTTTGAAAACATCAACAAAAGTTGGCAAATTCATGCAGTTTAGTTGTATAAGATGTATCTTGTAAAATGTGAGTTGTATAAAATGTATCTGTAAAATGTGAGTTATATAAAATGTATCTGTAAAATGTGAGTTGTATAAAATGTATCTATATGTAAAGATGTAGTATGTAAAGCGTCAATGAAATCGTTGATCATTAATGTTTCACGAGGACATTAATATGTGTGACGAATTAGGAAGCAATCCAAACCTAGACGATTTCGTGTTGACTACTATCGACTGGGACACAAACGCACTCTTCTGTGTGGGTCCACGACCAAGAGTGGGGCTCGCCAAAACCCATTAGATCTAACCCCTTTTACCTAGGTCCAAACTGGATTAATGGTGCTTAGACGTATGACCCTAATAACACATGATCTAAGGTGTTTCATTCCATGACTTAACATATAATTGAACATGTATTTTCCCCGATAGATGTAAAGTTGTAAAGCATTTAAAATGAATAGGGGACATGAACTCACAGGATTGCATCCGTGAATAGTAGATAACTGTGATCTCACGTACGGTCGTCCTGAATAGTGTCACGACCTACAAATGTTATATATTTGTTAAACACTTCGGTGTTTGTAATGACTTGAGTACGTCTTTTATCTTGAATATGTGTTAAGACTTGTATGTCTTTGTTATTCATTGAATTGTGTCTTAGATGTATTAATTGATAACTGTTTAGTGTATATATTTTGCCAAATATATATGTTCTTGTATCTCGTGAGTTGTATCGTAGTTGTATAAATGTGTGTTCACCAAGTGTTAGGTGATGTGAATGTGCATATCGTTGCACGTATAAGAATACGTATGTCCGCGTGTTCATTATGTGATCTTGTATTCTTAGAATATATATACTTATAGGGGAAGGTTCATTTGAGAAGAAAATTTTATTAAGAATAAAAAGAACAAAAGGGTACAATGGTAAAACACTAAATAGTTTTTTCTCATCTCATTTATTATTATGTTTGACTAATTAATTAGTCATTAAGACTATCATCCTCCACACTAAAAAAAATATCCTACACACATCAAAAGTTATCCTACATATTTCGAAATTTAACCTACACAGATTGAAATTTATCCTACACAACTCGTAATTTATCCTACACGCCTCGTATTTATCCTACACTATAAATGAATTTTTATTTTTATTTTTTGAGAAAAATATATATCTTAAAAATAAGTTACAAATTTAATATAGTTAGTTATTAAAGATGAAACTACCAATTAATGATGTATGTAAGTTTACCAATATACCCTTATAGTTACATTAAGTACACATATTAAATGAACTCTAATGAAGCATTTCTATTGGTTGAAATTTCTTCTTTTTTCTTCTTATAAAGAATTTCTTCTCATTTGAACTCTCCACTGTGGAGAGTTCAAATGAGAAGAAATTCTTTATAAGAAGAAAAAAGAAGAAATTTCAACCAATAGAAATGCTTCATTAGAGTTCATTTAATATGTGTACTTAATGTAACTATAAGGGTATATTGGTAAACTTACATACATCATTAATTGGTAGTTTCATCTTTAATAACTAACTATATTAAATTTGTAACTTATTTTTAAGATATATATTTTTCTCAAAAAAATAAAAATAAAAATTCATTTATAGTGTAGGATAAATACGAGGCGTGTAGGATAAATTATGAGTTGTGTAGGATAAATTTCAATATGTGTAGGATAAATTTCGAAATGTGTAGGATAACTTTTGATGTGTGTAGACAAATTTTTTTAGTGTGGAGTATGATAGTCTTAATGACTAATTAATTAGTCAAACATAATAATAAATGAGATGAGAAAAAAATTATTTAATGTTTTACAATTGTACCCTTTTGTTCTTTTTATTCTTAATAAAATTTTCTTCTCAAATGAACCTTCCCCTATACTTATATATTCTAATATATATTTCATATTTCATATATATGTTATACTTGGTAAAAGGTATAGAAAGTATCTTAAAAATAATCTATTTTTAAGATTAGTTCTAAAAATATAATTTTAGTGGTTTACTAAAACAATATATTTTAGATGGTAAGAAAGATATATGTATGTTTATATATCTCAAAAATAATACCTTTTTAGTGTAAACCATAAGTAATATATTTTGTATATTATAGAAAAATATATGGTTACTTATTCGGTTTAGAAAACGTTGTTTTACCAAGTCGTCGATATATGGTATATTACAGTCCGTAATATTTATATAGTCCTTATATTTGTCCGTAAGCCCGATTTGTCCATAAGTTGTGTCCGAAGGCTCGGATCATCCGTAAGTTGTTTTTAAGGTGTATTTTTATGTAGTCTTGTAAGACCTTAGTTGTAATGTGTCATGTGTTTATTTGTACCATTGTATCCAAGTTCTTAGTGTTCATACATATAACTAATACAAACAAATAACACATAGCAAATAAGTTGTTAAGATAACTAAATATCTATTTTCTCAAAAATATATATTTATATCAAATTTTGCTTTTATAAAAACTATTCTTTAAAATCTTTTTACTCTAACAAAAATTTTGTCAAAAAAGATAGTTTTTATAACACATGATTTTTAAGAAAAATGGCCATATTTCCTTTGAAATATATACTTAGCCATGTTTAATAAAACATATCTTTTTCTTATAAAAATCACAAACAATCTTCTCATATTATTCTTAATAAAAACATATGAGATTTATATCAAAATCTTTAACAAGATGGAATCAATAACATGTAGGGTTTTGGTATGATCATAACATATGTTAACTAGTTCAAAATCCATGCTTTACTTCTATTTTTATCAAACTTTTTACAAAAAACCCATCTTGTATGTTTCTTTTTATAACTTTGTAAAAGTATTGTTTTTAGTGAAAAACCTTATATACTTTAACAAAATCAAAGATTATGATCATCTATTCAAACATTTATGTTTAACAAAACCCTTAAACATTTTCATGTACACTTGTTAGATTATGTTTTTAAACATCATCTAACAAGTTATTCATATGCTAATAATCAAAACTAGATCAAATATGCAAGTAATCATCCTTAAATCACAACATAAACAAACTTTTATATCATGATTATCATTTTGCTTCTTTGTATTTTCATATTATTTTGTATGATTATTTAGTTTATTACATGTTCTTTAAACAAATAATACCTAAATAAGTATGGAAAAAGGGATTTTAGAAGCTTACTTCTAGCACTAATGGCTAGGGATGATCTTGATGATGATTAAAGAAAAGAAAAATTCTTGATCTTGATGTTTGGAAGCTATGGAATGGAAAGAAAAGCTTGCTTCTTCTTGTAGTATCCTTAGATCATCTTAAGTATCTTCAAGTTCCATCTTGATCATCAAAGAAGTGTAGAATGGTGAAAGATTTTTGGTGGGTGTTCTTGGCTAATGTATGAATATTGAGAGGATTTCTTATGTGTGTGTAAATTAAGGTGTAAATGAGAGGAATGAGATTTAGTGATTATGGATCAAAGTGTTATAAGTCTTCACCTTTTTCACCAACTTGAGCAAGTTGCAACAACTAGTAAATATCTAAAATATTTATGGGAACAAGGTAAAAAAAGTGGGTCCCACATGTTGTAACTTGTTTTCTTTGTTAAAAAGTGTTAGTTTTTATTAGGTGAAATGTTAGTAAAGCATAGATGGTTAAGTGTTTAAGTGTTTTAAATGTGTTAAGTGACCATTACTAGTCCAACATGACCCAAATAACATTAGATGGTCACTAAGAAAAAGATTTGATATTGTTCGGATAATCGTTTCGCTTTGTTTCCGTTAGTCGTTATTCGAAAGTTAAGCTTGTGTAACTTGTGTGAATTGATGTAGTTATTGGTTCGGATGATACCCGAAGGTATCCTCATATGAATTCTATGTTAAACAACACTTTTATATGTTGCAAAAAGATTAGAAGGCTGATTTCTGCAGAATTTCTGCGGAAACGTGATGAAATTGTCGCTTTTAGTGCTTTTCGGGCAGTTTATAGTGTTATCGGACTTCGGGAAGGTTTTAAACCAGACCCTTGCATTCCTAGTTAGGGTTTAATGTATATTAGATGTTGGACTTTCGTCTGAGTCCTAAAGATTTCGTTTAGATGGTTTCTGCGGATCCTGCGTTATTGTCAGAACACTAGTTTACTAAGTGTTTTTCTAGTTGTTTTGATGCATTGTTTAAACTGTTTCAAATGTAACTAACAAAAATGAATCATATGCATCATAAGTATGTATTCCATGAGTATTCTAAATGTATGTCATGAAATATGCAGTTCGGATGTTCAAAACGCATAAAAGTGTAGCTAAAAATGAGTAATTTAAGTGTAAGAAAGTTACCGAAAAGTGGCAGTTGTCACACTAGAAGCTTGAGGGGAGCTAAATCTTGGTCCCCCTCACACGGACATGCGTGCGGTTCTCCTCCGCCTTGGTGGCTCGGGAGGTGGCTGAGGCGGTTCCTCAGTTGGTAGTGGTGGTGGAGTCACCGCTTCAAAGTGCGGCTGCTCTAACGGCGGCTGTGGTGGTGTGTTGTGGTATGAAGGGGTGTTAGCAAAATCCCACTATCCAAACCATTCTTTATAAGTATCGGGACCTTGATATGGACATCCCACAAAAGACTAACTGTTGGAGATATCTATGGGATGCGTAGGCGTCCCAGAAGGTGGCATTTCGGGACCCGAATCATCATCCAAATCCATATCTTGCGAGAAGTGGTCTTCGGGGCCCAACGGGTTATATCCCGCTGGTGCATTGATATAATCATCAGGGTTAAAGTAACCCTGTGAGTAAGAATGGTGGGAAGCAGAATGATGTGAAGAGTGGTGAGACGAGTGATGGGAATGGTGAGAGTGCAGCGAGTGTTGCGAATGATGGGAGTGTTGGGGCTCCTCTGGCACAAAAGAGTGATGATATGAAGGTAAGGTGCTAAGCGAAACGGATCGTCTCGCTGGCTCAAGAGAATGCCTCCAATCGTCATGTGAATCGGAGCTAAACGAAGCTGAAGGCGTACGTCGATGAGAGGGTCCAGCGTGACTGGATGGTCCCCCTCTCCTGGGACCTTTCCTTTTCCCCTTACACGTGGCGACATTGTTTTTATAAAACCTGTAAAAACAAGAAAGCAAACATACATAAACAAAACGAAGGTTAAGAGTAATCCTAGGTCTATGCCTAGACTCGGAAGTCTAAGGAATGTGCTATTGTGTCATTGAGATTAAACACAAAAGCTAGTGTTTAATTCACTTAATGTTGGCTCTGATACCAACCTGTCACACCCCGATATTTCCACATATTTCCGGTAGGCCCGGTGGGGAGTATCGTGCCGTAGTTGATATCATCATAGACATTTAAACACAATTATAGCACAGCGGAAGGCTTGGAAGTTAATACTATTACAACCCGAAATGTTCAAGTTTAAACGAAAGAATATACAGACGGTTGTAATAGAGATCCACAGGCGGACCATGAAACAAATACATAAAACAAAGTTTAACAGACTTCAGGCATCTAGGGATTTGCAAGATCCTCTTAATTTATGCCAAGTAGCTCCAGCCTAGTTTCGAGAGGTACCTGTCATTTAGTCTTTGGAAAATACGTCAGTTTTCACTGGTAAATACAATTTGACTCATTTGAAAAGAGTTTATGAAAATTGGTTTAGGCGCACAAGGCACAAAATCTTTTATAACTTGGGACAATTTTATTTAAAATCTTTTATACAGATTTACATGTTTGTCATACATTTGGGGCCGGTTTGGAAGCCGGTCATGATTAACCGACTCACCACTTATAAAACCCACAAAGGAGTTATCCCCAACTTGTGGGTAATTTGATATTTGGCATTTGCATCTGTCAGGTGTATGCCTACACCCCGTGCATAGGTCGTGGCCATTAATAGCTTAAATGAGCCGAGGATATACAGGACACGGTAGTTAATCCCCCAAAGTTTATGTTATCAAACAAAACAAATTAAAACGGGTTATGCAGATTTATTAAATCACAATCCGATTAAATGATCTCATACCCGACTATGCGGTAATAATTTACCGTATCCCAAGCCCGTATAAGGGAAAATAAGTTAAAAGTGTTTACCTGAGTTAATTATGCAAAGGATGCTACTCAGCCTTATATTCCTAAGACTTTATGCAAATATCTTCTACCGAATCTACTTAATCTGTAAGGAAGGTTTTATTAACCTATTAGGACACTAACGGGTCTTATTTAAGTCAAGGACTTAGACCGGTTAGTTTTAAGGACGCTTTATGGTTCAAAATTCTAGATTAAGCAGAGACCGGAATGGAATGTAATTTAGACCCAACAAGTATGTATACTTGTATAATATGGGTAAAGTTTTTACATTCTGGATTTTGAAGTTTGAATAACAAGGTTAAACCCGTTTTGGCTAATTATGTAAATTAGTTACATAAAACGAACCGAACGCGTATAAGCATAACGGGTAACCGAATGAACCATATACAAGTTCCATATGTTATTATGCTCAAATTATGTTAAGTATTCAGTAGGTTGTCAACATATATGCTCAAAAAGAACTTAAAACCGAATTAAGCCACACAAGGGCGTTTTGGTCATTTTAGGATTTATAAAAGAGGTTTATAAGTAAACTGATGTTCTGGTAAAAAACATTCTGTTAAAATATTTATTTTATGATATTATAACAGTAGGATATCATACATATGTGTGGTTTACCATTTATGGCCAAACTATGCATCGAAATGGTATTTTGGTCATTTCACATATGCTTTTAAGGACATAATTGGAATTCTGAGTTCATAACTTATACCTACTGTAAAATTATTAAAAATCATTTATAATTTCAGTAGATAACAAGTCTTGGGTGCTAAATATGATTTTAAACCATACTATGCACCTAATTAGCGTAAAAGCCGATATTTGACGATAATTGCAAAGTTTAAGTGATTCTGAGATTTTGACCAACCTTGAATGGTCAAAATATTTTATTTTTCATGTTAGATCAGTTGCAAAAAGTTTTGTATGCCAATTATATGTAAAACTCATTTTATTTGCTAAAAGGGCATTATCGTCAATTACAAGCTTTATACACAAACTCAATGATAATGTCAACATATAATCTTACCCAATATTCCAAAAATCCCTAAAAATAATATCACAACAGTAGGTAAAGAGTTTTGGTTCAAATTAATGTTTTAACCATGATTTATACACCAAAGGGTAATTTAGTCTTTATAAAAACTTAATTTACAATATTTTATATAACATTAGTTTATGACCAGAATATAAGCATCAAAATACTTTAATTATGTTTACTAATCAGTACCTATTTCATTTGCATGCATATTTATTCAAAAATCCCATTTTTAGATCATAAGGGCATTTTAGTCAACAATGAGCATAATAATAGAAACATGTATATAATTCAGAATGATAAGTGACCAGGCAGTGGCGAATCTAGGATTCGCGCCAAGCGGTAACGTTTTATAAATAAGCGGTAACGAAATAGAAAAAAACGTCAAATTTTTCCAAAATTTACACTAATTTTACACTACCGCCGGAGCGCCAAGGGGTAGCGGGCATTACCCCTTGTTATATACTAGATCCGCCCCTGTGACCAGGTAATATAACCTCAGAGGGTTATACTACAAAATTATAGGGTCACAATGGAAGCTTAAAACATAAAGGAATTAAGCTTAATCGGGCCAGAACTGAAAGTCAAAGTAAAAGTCAAGCTTTTGCGACTTTCGGTTACGAACCGAGCTTAAACTTAGAATTGTCGGGTTGAACATGTTTAGACATATTCTAATAATATTTACCAAGTTATTAAAGTGATAAAACATGTTTTATAACTTCTACATTATCTGTTTTGATTTTTATTAGTTTGACTTTTTACGTAATTACTTTGACCCGACAATTAACTAAGTAAACGTGGTAATTAGGATGTGCCATTTTGAGAGATTAACACACACCTAATTACGATCACGTAGACATATTCGCCTCGAACAATGGCTGCACCGTTTAGGTCTAAACCGAAGGTCAAAGCCGTTTTAGGGAAACTTTGACTTTCGGTCTTTAAACACACAAAAACTGAACTAGAGTGGCTAAGGACACTTACCAAGGGTCCTAGCTCGAAGATTAAACTAGAAAGAGCTTCCTTTTTAATCAGGAATCCCAGAGAAGTGAGAAAAGAAGAATTTGAAAGGTGCAAGTTCAAGTGTTCACCCATTGCACCTATTTATACTAATCCAAGGAGTTTCAAGATCAATCCAGGTGTTTTTGATCATCCTCAGATCATTCCAAGTGTCCTAGTGTCAGGAAATACCATCAAACAACCCCTGGTTTCGAGTTTCAGGCATGCAATGTCGGTTTGTGTGGGCTACAAGTCTGATACATGCAGCTGTCCACATTTTTGTTACTGGGCACTTTCTCACGGGCCGCGAAAGACAAGGCTTAAGTCTCCGTGGGCCGCGACTCTCCTTCTGATCTGGTAAAACAAGTTTCAAACTTGGCAGTTTCAGTCCCCGGTCCTTTATAACTTTATTTAACTTTCATTTTTAGCACTATTGGCCCCTATAGTTAGTATTTAAGGGTCTTGAAGGTTATAATAAACACTGTTAGGCTTTTGTTTGGTTAAAGGTCATCCGAATACACTAGTTTCCTTCGTTGACGCTTTTAACCCTTTTCCTTGAAATCTTTCACAACTATCACATCACGATATCGAAACATTGTGAATTCATTATCACGTAATATTGAGAGTATGATCGAACATTACGAAGCCCCGGGTTCGTTAAAAGGTCACCCAGAGGTAAGAATTAACATGTTGACACGTTTAACCCCTTTATCTTGAAAACTTTCGATTTCTATTACAAACGGCTTCTCATGTCCAATTATTTACTCATTTGAGACTACGAATATCGTGCAAGATCAATCAGAGGCATAAGTTTAGCCTGTTGACACTCTTAGTCCCTCTGCATACATCTTTTCGATGTTTGTTAAGCTTAGTCCTTCAAAAACAATTTTTTTTACACGTTTAGGGTTTAGGATACGTGTCTTCACATAATTGGACATGATTTTACTAGGTGTTACAATAGACATGTTGAAGTAGCCCATGCCGGCAGATTCGAGACGAAGTACGTGATGGCATTCTTCAATCTTTCCTCCCTCCTGTTAAATTCCCTATCCCTTCTCTTGGCTGCCTTGCTGCGGGCAGTGTTCCACCTTCTATCTCCGTCGTTATAATGCCCCTTCTCTACCTGGTCTTGCTCCCACTTCTTGCACTTCCTGAGCTCTTCCATATGATTTGCATAGTCTCCCCAAGGTGTATTCCGACAGGCGCCGCCTGTCGGTCTTCTTCACTCCATCGTGATAGTGATAAAAAATATTATTCCTTCCTTCGTCACATGGATCTTCAAATTGTTCAGACTCTGTGCTTTCATACATATATTGAATAAATTTAGATTTGTTATATATGTTGGAACATATTCACTATAGTTTTGAAAAACATGTTGTTCTTTAAATGGAAAAAATGTTTCATAGAGCTTAACATCTCTAGAGAATTTTTCTATTATCCAAACTAAATACTTTATAGCCTTTTTCTCATTGGAATAACCAATGAAAACACAGTTTTCAGCTCTACTATTGAATTTATGTGATTAATTGAAAACAATACAAAAGAACAAACAACCAAACAATCTAAAACGCTCAAGGAAGGGTTCAAAACCATACTTTAGCTCATAAGGAGTTCTACCACCTATAACTCAAGAAGGAGTCATTTTAATCAAATAAGAAGTAGTCAATACACATTCAGACCAAATTTTAGTTGGTAAGTTACTTTGGAACGCTAAAGTCCTAACAATATTTAATAAATGCCTATGCTTGCTTTCAAGTATACTATTTTGTTGTGGTGTGTAAGTACACGAAGTTTGATGCACAATAACCTTATCTTTACAAAACATTCTCATTTGGTTATTAAGAAATTCTGAACCATTGTCACTTCTAAAACACTTAACATCTTTGTTACACTACGTTTTAAGAATAACAACAAATTCTTGTATAAATTAAAAAAATTCATGTTTGTTCTTTATTAAACATACTCACACAACCCTTGAATAATTATCAATAGTTAAAGCACATCTCGTGGCAAAAGGTTTCACGCAAACAGAAGGTATTGATTTTCATGAGACTTTTGTACCGGTGGCAAAACTCGTCACGGTCCGAAGCTTGTTAGCCGTAGTGGTTAAGAAAGGATGGCATATTCATCAGCTCGACGTAAATAACGCTTTCTTGCATGGAGACCTTCATGAGGATGTATACATGAAGATTACACAAGGCTTTGGGAAACAGGATGACAACCGGGTTTGTAAGCTCAAGAAGTCACTATATGGGCTTAAACAAGCATCAAGGAATTGGCATAAAAAATTTACCAAATCCTTACTTGAAATCGGCTTTCAACAAACAGGGGCAGATCGTTCATTGTTCCTCTTCAAGACAAAAGAAGTGTTCATGGCTGCACTTATTTATGTTGACGACGTTATACTCATTGGGAACAATTTACAAAAAAATTCAAAATGTCAAGACTCTCCTAGACAAAAGGTTTAGCATCAAAGATTCAGGAGTCTTGAAATTTTTTCTGGGCATCGAGCTAGCTCGTACCAAAGATGGACTCGTCACGCAAGTATATTTTAGACGTTTTACAAGACACGGGAATGACGGGTTGTCGTTCAAGTCAATTCCCAATGGAACAAAACTTGAAGTTGGATAAATGTGATCAAGAACCACAAGTTGATGTGAACCAATACCGACGACTAATTGGGAGGCTCCTTTACCTCCAAGCTACTAGACCCGATGTTGCGTATGTCGTGAACATTTTAAGCCAATTTGTCGGTGGTCCAAGGGAAAGTCATTTAGAGACTGCCAACCGTGTCCTCCGTTACCTCAAAGGCACACCTAGACAGGGGATCCTCCTACCAAAACAAGGTGGAACCAACCTTACCACTTACTGTGACTCCGATTGGCTTGGTTGTCCTTTTACAAGGAGGTCTCGTACTAGTTATTTACTTCTTTTGGGAGGTGCACCTATATCATGGAAATCCAAGAAACAATCGGTTGTTTCCTGTTCTTCCGCTGAAGCCGAATACCGGGCTATGACAGCCGCAGTTAGTGAAATAATCTGGATGAGATGGCTTTTAAAAGAACTTGATATTCCTCAGGAGGAACCGACACAATTATTCTGTGATGATCAAGCAGCCCGGCACATTGTAAACAACCCGTGTTTCACGAACGCACCTAGCATGTTGAAATGGACTGTAACTTTATTCGTGAACGTGTTGAGTTAAACGAGATTCAAACCATGAAGATAGATACCACAATGTAGCTTGCCGATCTCCTCACCAAACCATTGGGTACTAACCGCTTCCGCACACTACTTAGCAAGTTGGGCATTACGGATCTCCACGCTCCAACTTGAGGGGGGAGAAAACGAGATTGCACAATTCTCTCCTAATATATCTCTTTTTATCCTTCTGGCTCCCATTCATTCTCCACTGATTACGACATTTCCTTTTATTAGTTTCTTTATTCCTATATAGAGATAGGTCTGTTTTGTTATCAAAATCAATGTAAACCATAACAAAATTGTTACAGTAACCCTAATTGCGCCACGATTAGAGAGAGAAAGTGTTGATGAAAAATATATGAGTTGCCTCAAATCACTAGACCCTTGTCGTTTATTTCCAAGCCACGAGCCCTAGCTTTTCGATCTATCCCAGCAACCTTTATCCCATTTAATCGTCTCAACCTCCTCTTCTTAATAGCTCAATAGACACAAAGCCCATTACCTACCAATACGTCAACCGATCCATTAGAAAACAATAAGAAATAAATGTGACAAAACTAAGGTATTGAATTGTTAGAAATAAAATGTTAACCAAACTTAACATTTTAACACAACTGTAGGTCCCGAAATCTGAGGATCGATAACGAACCGAATCACTTGTTTATAGCAAACACGGTCACGTGTGCGGAATCCACGTAACTATGCCAAATCAAACATATAAAGCAATAACAACAAAGGATTAATCAATGAAACACACTCGATTGATTAAACGGGATGAGAACCGATTACAAACTGATACAAACACAGTTCAGACAGAATTTCGACAGAGTTTCGTTACTGGTTATTATCTCATCTACTTTCAAAGTGAAAGCAGACTTTGTTTATATAGTCCCTGGGCCCAAGTCTCGGCGAAACACAAAGTGATACGGCGAAACACACAATGGGCCAGTAATTGGGCCTGAAGTAGCCCAACAAATGACGAAATAGATCTGTTTCGTCATGATTGTCAACGAAACAGAATAGATTAAACTTACTTCTGTTTCGCCGTGAGGTGTTCGACGAAACAGCCTGTTTCGTCGAGGGCTTCAACAGTTGTTCTGTTTTCTGTATACAGACAGCAAACAGATAGACTTCATAAACACAATAATGACCATACTACCCTTGACATGCAACATGCATTGTTCATAATACTTTACATACCAAAAGAGACAAACAAGTCAGACACAAGTGGATAGGAGGATATCCGACTTGGTCGACATCAAATACATACTCGATAATTAATAAAAGACCGTACAAAATACATCGTTAAACAAGACTAGTTACAGACACTAAAAATGCATCAACAAACTCCCCCTTGTCTGTTACTCGTCTTCGGTCTTCTAATCTTCCATCTCAGTGTTGTTCGGACCACGAACTGCCCGAATGTATGCCCCGGTAATAGCAAAAACACGCTACGTGCTGAAACTTTAAAGCTTGACGTGCGTCCTGATCTTCATAGAAAATATCACGACGATATAATCTGCTGATTTGGGCTGATTGTGTTTCGTCGATGTTTTGACGAAACAGATCTGTTTCGCCGATAATGGTCTGATTCGTCGACCATTCTTTTGTTTCGCCAACATGTTTTTCAAAAAAAAACACAGAGGCATGTAAGATTTTGCAGTCTGAACAGATTATGATTAAAATGAACACATTTCCATTCTGTTTGAGTTTTCAAATGCAAGAACGTTTTATGAAGAAGGTTTCAGGCTTCCGGTAGAAAACACCAAGCAACAACTTCGGCTTAATCAAAAACGAACTTTACACAAATATACTAAAAACAAATTTAAAGCACGGTAAACTAAACGAAAATGCAGAAAATTGTGAAAAACACTAAGCAACTGTACAAGTGCAATCTTTTTGCGAATTTTAAGGACAAGGAATCATACCAGCTTACGGTCTTAGTCAACATGATTTTGATTTCTGTTTAAAGCTCTGGATAAGTATACTACCTCGATTATCGGTATTGTTTTCCACATAAGCTCAAACTGATCAGACGTAATCATAATTAAGAGATACGATTAACGGTAAGGATTATACTTACAAGTCGATGTAAATCCACTCACGACACATTCCCGTATCAAGGTATGCACGAGAATTCATCTTACCGGTGAGTATACCGATTATCATCTGTTTGACCATATAAAAATGTGAGAAACTCACTTATTTTGATTGAAAACAAGCCCTATGTGATAGAATCACTTATTGATGAGGAACTTGATTTTCAGATGCATGAGGGCACAGGAGCAAGTCCGTGAACAGGTCAGTACTTTCGTACAGCAGAGAGACGAACTTGACTCCCGCAAAGAATCTGTGATATATAATCACTTATTTTGTTTGGACATGTGATTGTTGATCACTTATTGAGGTCGAATGCAATATGTACACGTATGTATAGTATCATGGAAGATCTTAGACTTCGTCTCTGTTATTTTTACGGTTTAGGATACAACCATGATACCCAGATGATAAGCAGCATAAAGACCGAATATTTCAGATCTCGGCAATCTCTCAAACGAAATTTCGGTACTAAGACCATATGCCAATGAATGGTTCCCACCTGACTTGAAGTCTGTTAGGTTTGTATCATCCTGCACATTTTAGTCTGATTGTGAGCCTACCGATACATCGTTAGTAGAGATACTTATCATTTTTCTTTTTGTTTTTCATTTTGAGCACGTTGACCGACCACACCAGTGAACATCATCATTTTCCTTTATCCAAGAAACTCATTTTTGGTTTTTCTATTGTTTTTGAATTTTTTTAATTTTTCAAACGAAACGACAGAAAGTAAAGACATCTTTTTGGATTTTGAAATTTTGCAATGTTTTTGTATTTTCTTGAAATTTCTCCCCCTAAAATGCTAAAAGGTAACGAAAACTAAAATCTTTTTGAATTTTTAGAGTTTATAAAGAAAATATCTACAAAAACGATCAGCCAAAGAAGTTTACTCGGGTATCACCTTAATGCCATTGACCAAAAGTAGATAATCAAAACGTGATTTATCAAAAGCTTTTGTAAACAGGTCGGCACGTTGGTGATCAGTGGGGACATGAACGACATCGATTAACCTTTTGTCAAAACAATCACGTATGAAGTGATATTTAATGCCGATGTGTTTAGTCTTGGAATGTTGCACATGATTTCTAGTGATCTGTAAGGCAGCATTATTATCAACAAAAATATGGGTAGAAAGGAATTCTAAACCGTAGTCGCGCATTTGTTGTTGTATCCAAAGAACTTGGGAGCAACAACTCGAGGCAGCAATGTATTCTGCTTCACATGTTGATGTAGCAACACACGTTTGCTTCTTGCACTGCCACGTGACCAGGCGATTTCCTAGGAACTGACATCCTGCTGTTGTCGATTTGCCATCGATTTTGCAACCACCGAAATCAGAATCACTGTATGCAATTAATTCAAAACTATCATCCCTAGGGTACCAAAGACCGAGGTCTGGGCATCCCTTCAAATAGCGTAAAATCCTTTTGACGGCTGACAGATGAGAGGCCTTCGGGTTTGCTTGATATCTTGCTAACAGGCACGTTGGATACATGATATCAGGCCTTGAAGCGGTAAGATACATGAGAGATCCGATTATGGCGCGATAGTACGAGGAGTTGATACTTTCACCCTTCAAATCCGGAGTAATCCCGTGATTCTGCGGAAGTGGGGTACCAATGGGCGTTGCATCTGACATTTGGAATCGGCTCAAAATGTCACCAACATATTTAGTCTGATGGATGAATATCCCAGACTCTGTTTGTTGAACTTAAAGGCCCAAAAAGAAATTCATCTCCCCCATAGCGCTCATTTCGAACTTTTCTTGCATAACACTTTCGAATTGCCTGCACAAAGAGTCATTAGTAGACCCAAATATTATATCATCAACGTATACCTGCACCAGCAGAAGATCTTCATCTTGTTCTTTGATAAAGAGTGTGCAATCAATAAGACCTCGTCGAAATCCATTCTCCAGAAGATAGTTTGATAAGGTTGCGTACCAAGCCCTAGGTGCTTGATGTAGACCATAAAGAGCTTTGTTGAGCAACCAAACCCGATCGGGATGAATAGGATCTTCAAAACCTGGAGGTTGTTCGACGTGCACCTCTTCTTGAACAATACCATGAAGAAAAGCACTTTTGACGTCCATCTGGTAAACTTTGAATCCTTTGAAAGAAGCATAAGCTAAGAAGATCCGAATAGCTTCCAGACGTGCAACAGGTGCATAAACTTCATTATAGTCAATGCCTTCAATCTGGCGAAAACCCTGAACAACCAATCTCGCTTTGTTGCGAATAACAACTCCACGGTCGTCTTTCTTGCATTTATAAACCCATCGTGTGCCAATTTTCTTGTAATTCTCCGGTTTTTCAACAAGCTTCCAAACGCCAAGCTTTTGAAATTGCTGCAGTTCGTCCTGCATGGCTTCAACCCAAGAATTATCTTTTAAGGCTTCCTTCCAAGATTTCGGTTCTTCTTGTGAAACGTAACACGCGAAGGACCAATCATTTTGGAGACCAGATTCTCTAATAGCTGAATACAAACCAGCACTCTGGTTGTTTCTCAGCTGATTACGCGTCTGCACCCCTTGTTGGACATCTCCTATGATATTCTGCTGTGGATGGGTATCGTGTATCCTCATTTCAGAATTTTCAGGAACACGAGCATTAACACCCAAATTGTTAATATTAAGATCAACAACCAACTCCACGCCTGGAATATGCGTAGAAGTGGATGCATTTCCTTCAGCAGTATCATCGACTTGCACATGAGGAGTATCAACAGAAATGCCCTGAACTGGAGCAACTGGAGCTGAAGTGCCTTCAGTCGCATCCAGATATTCATCATCTTCCGATGACTCATTGTACTCAGTAGCATCTTCAAATTACTCATTTTCAACTGTGTTGTTAACTGAATTAGAATCTTGTTGGTTAACAATAACAGGTCTAACCAATGGCGAGTCAGCAGCGTTGTCACTATCAAATTGCATTCTAGCAACTGCAGAATCTTCGTCAAAGGTTGGCAGATCAAAGGAGTTGAATAGCCCATCGTAGTCGAACATCCAAGGATCACCCGGAGCCCTAACAGGACTTGTATACCTTTGAACCCTTACTTCACTCCATAGCTCAATCTTTTTGGTAGCCAGATTCCAAACACGAAAATTCGGAGTAGCATATCCAAGGAAGAAACCTTCTATAGCTTTCGCGCCAAACTTTCCATCAGGCTCAATCATAGTGCATGGACCGCCAAAAGGTTCTAGTATTGAAAGATCCGGTTTCCTTTTCTGTAGAAGTTCGAAACAAGTCTTGCCATGTCTCTTAACTGTAAGAACTCGGTTTAAGGTGTAGCATGCAGTCGACACAGCCTCCGCCCAGAACTGAACAGGAAGCTCCGACTCTACCAACATTGTTCTTGCAGTTTCAATTATTGTTCGATTCTTCCTCTCCGCGACACCGTTTTGTTGTGGAGTGTATCGAGAACTGTATTCATGAAGAATGCCTTTAGAAGTACAGAACTCATCCATCACACGGTTCTTGAATTCAGTTCCATTGTCGCTTCTGATCCTCTTAACTTTCAATGTGTAGAGATTTTCCAACATTGTAAGAAGATCCTTGAGGATGCCAGGAGTATCACTCTTGTGTGCCATGAAAGCTACCCAAGAAAATCTAGAATAATCATCAGTAACAACTAAGCAGTAAGCATCCCCGAATGTTGTCTTGTGTCTCATAGGTCCAAAGAGATCCATATGAAGACGTTCAAGGGGCATGCTAACAGTGTTGATTTTCTTCAGAGGGTGAGACTTCTTCGTTTGTTTCTCTTTCTGGCACGAAACACAGATATCTTGTAGATGAAAACTTCTCACGGGCATGCCATTCACAAGATTGTTTTTCACCAAATGGTTCATTTTTCTTAAGTGAATGTGTCCCATTCTTCTGTGCCAAGATATAGACTCCTTCTCCGTGGCTTTCGAGACAAAACATGTGACTTGTGCAGAAGTCGTAATTGCTTGGCTCATATCAAGAATATAAAGATCATTAACTCTTGGAGCCGATAAGAGAATCCATTCATCCGGAATTTTGAAACCAGGTTTAAGCACATAACAACCGGCATCATCGAAATGCACGGTGAACTTTTTATCGCAGATTTGCGACACACTGAGAAGATTATGATCAATTTGACGAACATAATTGATCTTATCGAAACATACAACACCATTGGAGATCATTCCCTCTCCAGTGATGTATCCGCCTTTGTCTCCAGCGAAAGCGACATAGCCTCCTTTAATGTTTCTCACGTCATATAGAAGCCGTAAGTCGCCCGTCATGTGCCTGGATGCCCCACTATCAACAATCCAATGACTACTGATAGTTCCTCCTGGAACACCCTGCACATATCATCCAATGATTAGTTAAGGATGGGGACCCAAGCCATAGTGGTCTTGGGTCGTCCCTGAGCATCACAAATAGTGATCTCGATTTGTTGATGATTCTCCAAACGAACAGCTCCCCTTGAACTTTCACCCTTCCTAGGTTTCCAAGTTTGTTTTTGTTTACCAGATTGAGTTTTGTAAACAGATTTTGAAACTTCTGGTTTTACAGGTGAACTTGGTTCCCTTGGAACAGATTTGACCTTATATTTTAAAGCCTTTTCTATTTTCTTCACATTTTGATGTCGTTGTTTCGATTCCTGTTCTTTAACAGTTCTTTTATCATGTTTAGGCGAAACGGGACGACATTTAGGGTGAATCGTTTCAGGTGATGCTCTCTCAACAAATTTCTCTTTCGGAGTGTTTGCACAATCTTTGATGATGTGCCCAAACTCTCCACATTTAAAACTGTAGGTCCCTCAGAGGATGAGGTCAAACCTTATCCTTGTTATGTTTAACACACTAGCAAGTGCGGAATCCAAGCTAGAATGCAAACCGGTAGTTTATATGAGAACACAAGCTACAAAGAGAAAGGTAGACACACGAGATATCAAAGTTTTCTCTTGTATTTCAGTGGACACGGTTACAGCCCTTGACCAAACTGAAAATACTCTCTCTACAAGACTAAGTTCACTCACATCTCACACTTAATGAAGTGAACACATTACATGAGTATATATACTCATCACAGCTCGTCTGGTCGAAGGATCAGATAGCCTGATCGAAGGATCATCTATCGATCTGAAACCTATCGAAGGATCCACATATACCTCGAAGGATGATATCCTTCGAGGTCCATCTATATCCATCGAAGGTTTATCCTTCGAGCTCATCGAAGGATATAAATAATCCTTCGATGACTCATCCTTCGACACAAACATCTTACCAACAATGTGCTAACTGTTTGGCCAAGTCAAACCAGGAGGATGGTTGACTTGGTCAAACTTACATCGAACACACATAATAACAAACCTAAGACGTAACTCAGACTAACACAAGACATCATTTTGTATCATGACAAAATACAGACAAAGTACAGACACAAGTGCACCAACAAACTCCCCCTTGGCTGTAGCTTTGTCTCGATCTTCGTGTCTTCAAGTCTTTGACGTCCTTTCAAGTCTTCAATGTCGGAGGATCTTTAAAGTCTTCACGTCTTGAAAGCAGAAAGTGTACCAACAAACTCCCCGTTTCATGTAGGAAGTGTGTTGACAAACTCCCCCTTAACACAAGCTCCCCCTTGAGTTATGGTCGTGAATGTCTTGATCTTTACAACTCGAGATCCTTGTGGTGTTGATGATGGCCAGTAGCAACTCGATCATCTTCATCATTTGTGTGCCTTCACGTCGTGTCTTCATTCCAAAGCTTGTCATCGACCATGTTCTCCTTGCCTTTAGAATCTGCACATGCAAGAAATCTAAACGCGTAATGAGAACAACTGCTTGGAATATCATAAGTAAACGACACACATGTGACCATTGTTCAATCAACTACCGTCCGACAGTTTGAAAGTTTTAACAAATTTATCAATTTTAGTTTTTAACTTTCAAAACTTGCAAATTTCGACCGTTTATGAAGAGTCAGTCGTTTCGGTTTTCAATCAGGTTTCAGGTAACGAAGACTCGAGATCCAACATCGTACAATCGAAAATAAGACAGAAATAAAATCTTTTTGGCTTTTAGAAAGTTTATATTAAAACACACCTAAAATCTTTTTGGACTTTTTGAATATTTCAAATTTAAAGACTGAAAGTAGTAAATAAATATATACAGAGTTGCAGAAACTAAGGAAAAATAAATATATACAAACATTCTTTTTGCGAGTTTCGAGGGTAAGAGAATCATATCAGTGTACGGTCACGCCAAAACGCTCTAGTTGTTCAGTTAATTAACATTAAGATAAGCATCCTATAACAATTATCGGTATTGTTGTCCACATAAGCTCAACTTATCAGATGTAATCATGTTTAGGAGATACGTTAAGATATGATTTATACTTACCGACCGGTGTTCATCCACATCACGACACATTCCCGTATCAAGGTATGCACGAGAGTTCATCTTACCGGTGAGTATACCGATTATCATCTGTTTGACCGTATATGATGTGAGAAACTCACTTATTTTGATTGAAAACAAGTCCTATGTGATATAATCACTTATTGATGAGGAACTTGATTTTCGATGCATGAGGGCACAGGAGCAAGTCCGTGAACAGGTCAGTACTTTCGTACAGCAGAGAGACAAACTTGACTCCCGAATAAATGTGATATTTTATCACTTATTTTGATGGACATGTGATTGTTGATCACTTATTGAGGTCGTATGCAATATGTACACGTATGTATGGTATCATGGAAGATCTAGACTTGCGTCCCCGTTATTTTTTCGGTAAAAGAAACAACCATGATACCCAGATGATAAGCAGCATAAAGACCGAATATCTCAGAACCTCGGCAATCTCTCAAACGAAATTTCGGTACTAAGACCATATGCCAATGAATGGTTCCCACCCAGTCTTCAGTCGGATTTAAGTTTATATCACCCTGCACACTTTAAAATGATTGTGAGCCTACCGATACATCTTATATAGAGCTGCTTATCGTTTTTCAGTTAAGGGTTTAAAGAGGTTTGGACAGACCACTGATGTACTATCATTTTCTCTTATGCTCGCCAGGAAACTCATTTTTGTTTTTCTATTGTTTTTGTGTTTTTAAAATTTTTCGATGTTTTTGGATTTTCAAATTTTGGATTTACTCCCCCTAAAATCAATAAACTAAGACAAATTTAAAACACAAAGGTATTTACAAAAATGATTTTCCGATGTTGGTTTTACTCTTGCTTGACCTTAATGCCGTTTACCAATAATAAAAAGTCAAATCTTGATTTGTCAAATGCTTTGGTAAAAAGGTCGGCACATTGGTCGTCGGTGTGGACCATGACAACATCGATGAGTTTCATATTGAAACAATCACGTGTGAAGTGATATTCGAGATCAATGTATCTGGCCAAAGAGTGTTGTATGAGATGATAATAATCCATAAAGCAGCTAAAATATCGACAAGTATAGGAGAGATTAGAAATTCAAAACCGTATCCTGCAACTGCTTCGTGCATTGCAAGGAATTTGAGTGTTCTCCCAAACTGGATATCCACCCGGTGTGGACTTCAAAGTCGATTTTTGTAGCTACTGAGAAATCTCTTGACAGCAACAAGATCATAAACCTCCGGGTCCGGCTGGTCTTCCACATTGTACCAGCGAAGGTCTTTGTCTTTCTCTTTGAGAAGTAGTGTGCGGCTGTTCAATCCATGCCAAGGCATCCGCACACCCGGTTGGTTTGTTCAACAAACACATTTTCTTCAATCACACCGTAGAGAAAAGTACCCTACACGTTCATCTTGTGGACTTTGAACTTCTTGTGGAAGAAAAATCCATGAGTCTTCAAAAAGTTTCAGACGTGCTGCAGGCGCGTACTTTTCATTTGGAATCTTTCATTTTGACCCGATCAAAAACCATAACAACCAAACTTTGGAACATATTTCATCCGGTCGAATTTTCAACTACATTCAACCACATTCTTTCATCAGACATTTTTGTCTTCTTTTCTCCTCTCTCCATCAAAGGCAACAATATTCTCATTGGATACAACAATGTTTCTGAGCCTTATGTCGCCGATCTTGTGCATGGACGCTCCACTATCAACAATCCTAAGATTATCAATAGTTCCTCCTGGAACATCCTGCACACTCGTTCAAAGATTAGTTGGAGAGGGGGACCCAAGCCATTGTGGTCTTGGGTCTTCCATTTTCATCAACAACAATAACTTCTATTCTTTGATGATTCATAAATTGTGATGGTCCCTCTGAACTTGTGGTCAATTTAGGTTTCCATGTCTGTTGAGTTTTACCAGTTTGATTGTTTGAAATTTTTGAAAATTTTGAGTTTTCTGGCTTAATTGAAACAGATTGTTTTCGAACCACATCAGTTTTAAGTGCCTTTTCAATCACCTTGACTTGTTTGCGTTTCTGTTTCTTTTCCCTTTCTCTTACAAGTCGGGGATCTTGTTTTACAGAAACAGATCGCTTTTGGTGATTGCGTTCACGGGGATCATCATCCTTTGCTTTCAACTTATGAAGATACGGGCAATTTCGAATGATATGCCCAATTTCACCACATTCAAAACATGATCTTCGTTCAACAAACCCCGAATTATCATGTGATCGTCTTGCCGATAATGATGAACTTTGTGACCCCGAGGTACTAGGGTTTGAACTATTTGGTTCATTTCTTTTCATCACAGTTGCTTTCTTGACAAAATCTAAGTTAGATTGGTTTTCAAACGTTTCAATTTTGTCCGTTCCCTTAGATTTCACAAAGTTCACATTCTTGTTCTTCTTTTGATTTGGCTTCTTTTGACTTTGAGCCGGCAATTTTCCTTTTTGTTTGTTATGATTTTGCTGTCTTTTCTCTGTTGGTAATTTCTGATTGCCAAATTGTTTTCTAACTTCAGCCTTTGGGATAGGAGGGCACTGTGTTACCACAACGTGTGATCCTTTCTTACCCAGAAATTTACTTGTCGAATTTTCAAAAACTTTACTGATTAGGGATTGATTTACATTCTTAATCGGAAAATCTTTGTCAGAATAAATTTTATCATCACCAACAAGAGTGTACAGCAAATCCACACTCTCCGACTCTTGTGCAGACAAGGACTCGATTGCAACAGTCTTAGCGGGTTTTGCAGGAGGATCACACAGAATATGATTCTCAAGAGGTATGTCCTCTTCTTTTATCACTGCATCAGACTTTGCTGAATCAGTATCATCAGATTCATCATCAGAAGAATCAGCATCCTCAACAACAACTGGAGGATCTTGATTCTGTTCAGCAGAGGACACACATGTATCTGCAGACACATCCGAATCTGATGATACTTCTTTCTTGTATCCGAGTCCTGTTGCAAATTCATTAACATCTAGAGGAACAGATGGTTCAAAGAAAGTTCTATCCTCCTCGTCAGGCATGGCATCATAATTGTGTCTCACAGGTGGTGGACATTTCTTGTAGCCTATGCATGTGACATCCCGTTTCTCTTTATGTACGTCAATGATGTGATCCAACACATAGCTAGAGCTCAAATAACTGTCTAGCTTAAGTTGGATCGCCTCACTTTCAGTTTTCACACAAGCCATTTCCTTTTGCATCACCTCAAGACGAGTTATATACAAATTAATGTCAGTTTGTTTTCTGGAAACCATTTTAGTTAACTCGGTTTTATCTTTCTTTAATTTTTCAATTACCGATTTAAACTCCTTTTCATGGTTTTCATAAAACATGTTGGCTTCAGTGCACTTCGAAAGATCAACGATCAATTTCTGATTGTGAATGAATGTCACATCATATTTCTCTTGCAAAGCCTCGTGTTTTCTTTGCAATTCACACCACTTATCATTCAATGAAACATGTTTGTCTTGCAAGTCAAACAAACTAGCTTGTAAAGCATCATGTTTGCCTTGCAACTCAGACATGCTTGTCTCTAAATCAGCACATTTAATACTCAATATGTCACAATTATCACAACTAACAGAAGTGGGTTCATCGACACATACCTGACTTGATGAACTGTCGACATTAGCCATAAAGGCTGAATGGAGAGAAGACGAAGAATAAGCAGCTTGATCCACCAAAATAGATCTTCTTTCAATTCCTGCTGTAGCTTCTTCCAAAAGCTCATCAATATCTGCATCAACTGACGCACTTGATGTCTCATCCACATGATCATTACCTGAAGTGGAGGATTCTTCATCTGAGCTTCCACTATAACCGGAGCTGTCTTCATCTTCAGAAGATTCATCACCATTGGTGGAAGATTCTCCACCACTGGCGTGATTTAAATCCTTAACCACTTCAGCAAAACATGCTGTTCCATCTGGAGCATCACCACTCAGCTGAATTGACCAATCACAACCTTCATCTACTTGAACCACAAGTGCCTGGTTGGCATTAGATGGTCCTGCTTGACTCTGGTTGTTGACAGGCACCAATGTGTGCTCATTGTTCCTTACTTGGTTCTGATTTGCCCTGTTGCCTTGACCTCTGAAAGGATTTTGGTTTCCATGTTGAGATGGCCTCGTACATTCACGTTTGAAATGACCACGTTCACCACAATTGAAGCACTTAACAGCCTGCTTATCAAACCCATACTTGGTGTCTTTCTTGCTTTCCAAGCTGGTTCTGCCAGTTCTTTCCATGAAATCCTTTGCTCGCCTAACAGCACTGGCAAAAGCCCACTTGATGTCCATCATCTCCATCTCCTCTTTATCGATCTGCTGATAGTCTTCTTGTGTCAGATTAATGTTCCCAATCTGACCTTCCACTAACCCACAGTATGCGCTCACCAAAGTGTTCAGCAGCTCCATATGTTCTTTTGCTACTTCAACACTGACTTTAGAAAAGCTTGAGGTGTCGAGCCGTACTGTATTTGGCTTTGATTGCTGACTAGCAGATGATGTGCTTCCATAACATGCTTGCTGTTGAGGAGGAAGTGGATTCCCGTATAAATCTGTTGGTCCGGTAGATCGATCAGGTAATGGATTTCCGAACATATCAGTTGCTCTGATAGGTCGTTGGCTTTGCTGTTGTGGTACTGGTTGAGGAACTGGTTCAAGCGGATTTCCATACATGTCTGTTGTTGGAGGAGGCTTGACCGGAACTTGGATAGGATTGCCATACATGTCAGTGCTAGACACAAACGCTGTTTGAATTGGAGCGTGTGAAGAAGGTTTTGTAGAAGTGCTAGAAGTTCCATAATACATTTCAGGATTTTGTGGCACTGGAACTCTTTTTGCTTTGAGAGTTTCTTCCTGATTCTTGTTTTCCAGGAGTTGAACAAAGTCATTGAAGTTTGTTGTAGCTAAAGTGCCATTGTACTTCATGATTTCCAAGAAAGTATTCCATTGAGGTGGCAGTGCATCTGCAAACTTTTTCACTACCTCTGCTGAAGTTGTTACAACCCCAATATTTGCCAATTCAGTCAGCAAATGATTAAATCGACTTGTCAAATCTCCTAAAGATTCATTCTCCATACAAGTAAAACCATCAAACTCTTTCTTTAGCAGGTCTTTTCTCAATTGACGTGTCGCTTCATTTCCTACGCCCCTTATCTTCAATGCGTCCCACAACTTCTTCGTTGTCTTGAAACTGACAAATTGATGATAAATATCTTTGCTTAACGCCTGAGTAAGAATGGCATACGCTTTCTTCTCTAAGTCATAGACCTTCTTCTGATCTTCCGTAAGATCGGCAAACGTAGCAGCAGATGAAGCGACAACCTCTATTGTTTGATCAAAATCTGTGATGAAACGCAACCACAATTCTGTATTTTGACCAAGGACGTATGTATGAAATCTATCAAACCATCCCGGATATTCACTTAAGTGCATCAACTTTGGAGGCCTATTCAAACTTCCCGTTTCACTCTCGCTTAACAAAATGCTTTGAATACTTGGAGTTTGATTTGATACGAATGCCCATTGACCGGTAGATATAGCATTAGCTTGCGAAGATACAGGTACGGGAGATTCGGCCCATGCAGGAGATAAACTGGTATTTCTATACTTTCCCGAATCCGGAGCCGGAGTACCATAATACATTTCTGTATTTATCGGAGTACCCCACATCGAATTCATTTTTGATCAAGAAAAATTGTTACACTAGTTCTCTCGGGTTCTCCTTGTTAACAACCAACCAGCCGAAGGATCCCTGATCGAAAGACGAGAAAAACACAAACTTGTTAAGCTTAAACAGACTAGGATCGAAGGATCAACACTTGTTCGAAGGATCAACAGTGTTCGAAAGATCACTGTTGAATTTCGAACAATGATTTTGAAGGATTCTCCAATCGAAAGATCCTTATCTTTCGAACCAGAACTGTAGATTGAAAGATGTATTCTTCGAAAAGATTCCTTGGATCGAAGGATAAGTCACAGACTTCGAAGGATGTTCGAAGGATGATTATCTATCGAACTTCCTTTGATCGAAAGATGATCTTTCGACTTCGAAGGATATCCTTCGATCTGTACTGACACAGTTGACAAAAGTGACAGGTTGGTGAAAAAGGTGATGGGTTGGTAGAAAGCTTTCGGCAGAAGGTATGCTCAGACCATACCCTTTTTTTTAAAACCAAGATTTGACCAATAAAATATTACTTAAAAAGGACTGTTCTTATCCAGAAAACCGGTCACCGGAGTAAGCCGGAATTTGGCCGGAAATTACCAAACTTCTTAAAAACAAGTTTTTAAGTTACCCAACCCGTCCTTTAACACACCCGGTTAGTTTAGAACACGTTTTTACGTCAAGAAATGCGAGAAAAACACTAAAAACGGGTGCTAAACCATGTGAGTTTTGTCCAAACACTCCAAAGTCTTGTATAAACTCGGTTTTTAACAAGGAAAAGAGCCACGGCTCTGATACCACTTGTAGGTCCCTCGGAGGATGAGGTCAAACCTTATCCTTGTTATGTTTAACACACTAGCAAGTGCGGAATCCAAGCTAGAATGCAAACCGGTAGTTTATATGAGAACACAAGCTACAAAGAGAAAGGTAGACACACGAGATATCAAAGTTTTCTCTTGTATTTCAGTGGACACGGTTACAGCCCTTGACCAAACTGAAAATACTCTCTCTACAAGACTAAGTTCACTCACATCTCACACTTAATGAAGTGAACACATTACATGAGTATATATACTCATCACAGCTCGTCTGGTCGAAGGATCAGATAGCTTGATCGAAGGATCATCTATCGATCTGAAACCTATCGAAGGATCCACATATACCTCGAAGGATGATATCCTTCGAGGTCCATCTATATCCATCGAAGGTTTATCCTTCGAGCTCATCGAAGGATATAAACAATCCTTCGATGACTCATCCTTCGACACAAACATCTTACCAACAATGTGCTAACTGTTTGGCCAAGTCAAACCAGGAGGATGGTTGACTTGGTCAAACTTACATCGAACACACATAATAACAAACCTAAGACGTAACTCAGACTAACACAAGACATCGTTTTGTATCATGACAAAATACAGACAAAGTACAGACACAAGTGCACCAACAAAAACACGTTCTCCTTTCAACAAACTTAGGAGAACTGGATCGACGATCAGATGTCGAACTTGTATAACCCGAGGTACTTGCTTTTTCATCACACCCGTTTGAATGTTGAGTGTAATTGTTTTGACTATCACATTTTAAAATTTTGACTTGTACAAAATCAGTGTTTGACTTGTTTTCAAAAGTCTCAATTTTATCCGTACCCCTCGATTCCACAAATTTGACACTACTGTTTTTCTTCTGATAACGAGCCCCTTTTGTTTCAAATTTTGATTTAGAAACATTTGTCCTATGAGCTCGTTGATCTGATTGTTTACCCTTAGAAGCAACAGGTTGTTGCTTTGAAGGTGATTTCTGATTTCCAAATTTCTTTTTGATTTCAGCCTTAGGAATTGGATTACATTGAGTCACAATAACTCCCGGAATCGACTTTCCCAAAAACTTGCTTGTGTTATTTTCAAAAACATTATCAATCGATGATGGATTGACATTTTTAATTGGAAAATCATTATCTGAATAGATTTTAGAATCACCAACCAAAGTGTACAACACAATATTACTTTTAACGGTAGACACAGGATCTATCACTTGTTGAACAACAGGTTGAACAGCAGGGGTAGGAGGATCACACAGAATATGATTCTCAATTGGAACTTCTACTCCTTTAAGTTTGTCAAGTGATTTATCCTGATTACTCACATCTGATTCTGGTTCATCATCCGACGACTCATAGTCCTCAATGGTTGGAGGACCTTGTTTCATAGATGTTGAAGTTTCTGTTTGTTCAGATGATGTACTTGAAGAATTTTCCGATTTGAACCCTAGGCCAGTAGTAACTTCCTCGTAATCAAGAGGCACACTGGGTTCAAACCGTGGCATTTCTTCTTCATCAGGCATTTAAGCATAATTATGTCTCAAAGGAGGCGGACACTTCTCATACCCAACACCTTTCTTGTTTCCCTTTAGTTGTTGAACATCAATAATGTGATCGAGCACAAATCGGGAGTTAGAATAACTCTCCAACTTTTGCTTGATTGCATCATGCTCGCATTTTACAATGGCTAATTCCTTTTTAGTTTCCTCAACAATGTTAATGTAATCGTTTATACTAACTTGTTTATGATAAACAGTTTTTGTCACTTCGGAAACATTTTTCTTTAGAGTTTCAATCATAGATTTAAATTCTTTTTCATGTCTAACTAGAGCCATATTCGCTTCTTTGCACTTAGCCATTTCAACAACTAAACTCTGATTGTGAATATGAATCGTATCACATTCAAGTTTTATTCTGTCAAATTCATTTTTCATATACTCACAATCTCTACAGTTGATAAGAATTTCAGATTTTACCTGACTTGTAGAAGTTGAGACATTTGCCATAAAGGCAGTCTGATAAGAAAAAGATCCGTCTTCAGAAAAGAACTTCTCCATTTCTTTAGATGCTACCTCAGCCTTCTTGATCAGAACTGATTTCTGACATTTCAACTCTTCTGCTTCATTCAATAAGTCATCAAGATTAGAACTTGCTTCTTTGCTCACATCAGATTCAGAATGATAATCGCCCGAAGTAGAACTTTCTTCATCAGAACTCCCGGTATAACCCGAACTGTCGTCACTTTCAGAAAATTCTTCCTTATGAACGTGCTTGATGTGATTGATGATCTTTGCATAACACGCTGTTCCTCCTTTATCTTGATCACCTTCCCCAAGTTGTAAAGACCAATTAAACCCTTCATCAGCTTGTACGGTTAATGCACGATTTTCGTTTGATGGTCCAGACTGATTCTGGTTGGTGGTGTTGTTTACAGCCACTATCCCTTTTCCACGATTGTCTTGATTGGCATTTGAAGTACTCGTCTGATTACGGAATGGGTTCTGATTGCCTTGTTTGCTTGGTCGGGTGCACTCACGTTTGAAGTGACCCTTTTCGCCACAATTGAAGCATGTAACTGCTTCTTTATCAAATCCGTACTTTGTATCATGTTTGCTTTCCAAAGAACTTCTCCCGGTTCGAACCATAAAGTCCTTCACCCTTCTAACAGCACTTGCGAATGCCCACTTTATATCCATCAACTCCATTTCATCACGATTGATTTGTAGATAATCTTCGTTGGTCAAACTGATGTTTCCAATTTGACCTGCGACCAAACCGCAGTAAGCACTGACCATTGTATTAATAAGTTCCATATGTTCCTTTGCTACTTCAATGCTAACATTTGAGAGGTTTGATGTATCAACTTTGACTGTGTTAGTGTTGGTTGGAGGATTGTTGGTATAATGAGCTTGCTGTTGTTGTGGTTGAGCTGGAATATAAGCAGTCGGATTTGGAATAATACCTCCTCCAGAATAAGACTGGGATTGAGTAGTGGCGGCTGAAGGTGTATTTGAAATAATACCTCCTCCAGAATAAGCCTGAGCTTGAGCAATCAAATGTGCTGGCGGAAGATAGGCTCTCGGATCGAAGACAGGAGGTGGAGCTGATTGAGGAAACGGAGAAGAGTTTGTATTTGATACAAACGCCGTTTGTAACTTTGGTTGCTGAGCTGAACTTGAACTCGCTGATGGAACAATACCTCCTCCATAATACATTTCGATATTTTGAGGAGCAGCAATTCGTTTTGCTTTCCGAATTTCTTCATCATTCTTGTGTTCCAGCTTCTGTACAAATCCATAGATACTGACATTTTCAGCATCTAGAACACCGGTATGTTTTAAAAGCTCAATGTATGGGCTCCACTTTGGAGGTAGCGAATCAGCAAACCGTGCAACTAATTCCTGTTGAGTTGAAATAACACCATAAGCAAACATTTCACTAATCAAATGATAAAACCGTGTAGTCATATCATTTAGAGTTTCATTTTCCAAGAACAGAAACGATTCAAACTCTTTCTTCAATAGATCATGGCGTGTCTTTCTAGTAGCTGCGTTTCCTTCTCCTCTTGTTACCAAAGCATCCCATAATGTTTTCGTGTCCGTACAATAAGAGAATTGATGATAGATATCTTTGTGAAGCACTTGGGTAAGAACAGCAAACGACTTTTTCTCAAATTCATAGGCTTTCTTATCATTTTCCTGCATGTTAGAAAAACCTTCGGCCGTTGAAGCTGCTACTTCGAGAGCATCATTTCGTGGAGTAATGAAACACCTCCAAAGATCAGTGCTTTGCCCTTGAACATATGTATGGAAACGACCTTTCCATGATGGAAACTCGTTCATATGATTCAACTTTGGTGGGCGATTGTTGCTGCCCGTTTCGCTCTCGCTAAGCAAAAGATTTTGAATGTTTTGATTTTGATTAGATACCAAAGCCCATTGTCCGGCACTTATAGTAGGTTGACCAAAAACATTCTTCACCCACGCTGCTGCGGAGGTCGGATCTTCACGTGGTCTTGAGTCCATACTCCAATCCCATGGACTAGTACAACTCACATTTGATGTATGAAGTGTAGTACCTGATCAAATTCTTGAAAACACACAGTTAGCACACTTTTACAAGTCCTCTGTATAAAAATGACAGCAAAATGACGAAACAATCTTCCACGAAACAGACTTGTTTTGTCGAAATAGATGATGACGAAACAGACTTGTGATTTTGTGGCGAAACAGAAGTTGTTTCGTCGAAGATGTTGTGGCGAAACAGAAGTTGTTTCGTCGAAGATATTTTTGACGAAATGTTTTTTTTTTCGTCGCCTGTTTGATTAGTCAAAGATAAGTCTCAGACAACAAGATATTTTTCTCTGACACAAGGTATGTTCGTAACACAATTTTTCAACGTAACATACTTTTTCACTGAAACTAATTATCACCTTTTACACTAAAGTCCATTTATAGTATTATATGTGGCAACACTTAGTTTTCAACAATTTAAAGATCAAGTTCACAGATGTTATAAGAACAATTATGAAGATATGAAGAACACACTCAAGAACAATGAGTTTTCCGATGAGTTTTCCGATCACCGAAAATTTTCCGAAACACGAAAATGCACAAGACTTTCAATAAAAACCCGGTTTAAAGCATAAACAAACAATCTAAATAGGTTTTTGATAAAACTCTTTAGCAAATAACAACACACAAACATATTTTATGAATATTTTCCCAGAAATTATGAATTTTCCAAAAACAAAATTTCAGAAAAACAACCACAAAAACTTGATAAAAAAAAACCGAACAATGTTTGATTTTAAACAAGGATAAGAGCCAATGCTCTGATACCACTTGTAGGTCCCGAAATCTGAGGATCGATAACGAACCGAATCACTTGTTTATAGCAAACACGGTCACGTGTGCGAAATCCACGTAACTATGCCAAATCAAACATATAAAGCAATAACAACAAAGGATTAATCAATGAAACACACTCGATTGATTAAACGGGATGAGAACCGATTACAAACTGATACAAACACAGTTCAGACAGAATTTCGACAGAGTTTCGTTACTGGTTATTATCTCATCTACTTTCAAAGTGAAAGCAGACTTTGTTTATATAGTCCCTGGGCCCAAGTCTCGGCGAAACACAAAGTGATACGGCGAAACACACAATGGGCCAGTAATTGGGCCTGAAGTAGCCCAACAAATGACGAAATAGATCTGTTTCATCATGATTGTCAACGAAACAGAATAGATTAAACTTACTTCTGTTTCGCCGTGAGGTGTTCGACGAAACAGCCTGTTTCGTCGAGGGCTTCAACAGTTGTTCTGTTTTCTGTATACAGACAGCAAACAGATAGACTTCATAAACACAATAATGACCATACTACCCTTGACATGCAACATGCATTGTTCATAATACTTTACATACCAAAAGAGACAAACAAGTCAGACACAAGTGGATAGGAGGATATCCAACTTGGTCGACATCAAATACATACTCGATAATTAATAAAAGACCGTACAAAATACATCGTTAAACAAGACTAGTTACAGACACTAAAAATGCATCAACAACAACTTAACCCGAGTAGCTTTTTAACATCGATTGTAAGGATCATTTTCCCAATAAAATGTTAATAATAAGTTTCATAGCATTAACATGTGACTTTTTATAAGTGAGGTATTTCTATATTCTTATACTAGCCTAAGCTCCCGCGAGTTTCGCGGGTGGTTTAATACAAACATATAATATCTAGTGACATTGAAGCCCATGTAAATAATCATTTTTGTTCTAGGCCGTTCCAAAGTTAGGCTTCACGTCTAAGCATTATGCACATCAAAGTTCCAGTTGGTTCCAGATGGAAGTTCAGAAACAATCCGAAGAAGTTTTTTCATCAGGATAGCTCAAAATTTTATTGAAAGCATGAAGAAAATAGATATGACAATAAGATGTTAAAAAATAAAATCATCTGTTTCAAACAACTAACAAAGAGGTTGAGAGACCTCAACCGAATTAGTGTCCAAGCAGCAAACGCGTACAAAAAGAAATACTCATCGTGTTGACGTTAATGGGAAGGAAAATGTTTTGAAACATAATGGTAGTCAGCTTCAAATGTTGCTCCCCGGTTCCAAAGCCCAACAACACAATCTAAATATGTGCATATTCATTCTTCAAATATCAATAAACAGTGGCGAAGCTTGAATTTTTTGGCCGGGGGGGCGGGCGCCCCCTCCCCGCCCCTCTTATAGATTTTTTCGCCCCCCGGTTCTATACGAAAACTACATATATAACACTACTGAGCGAAAAATTCGGGGGGGGGGGGGGGGCGCCCCCTCCCCGCCCCTCTTATCCTTCGCCCCTGTCAATAAACACTTGTTAGCAAAGTACATAGGTAGAATATGCCCTTTGAAGCTACAGAACAGTGTTACACTACATAATAGTTATGTACACAGTCCGGTTCCTCCTGTTTTGACTAAATTCTAGGCCAAACCGCAAAGTATGGTTGAGTGGGCAGTTTAGCAGCTTGATGGGTCAATTTCAAATGATTCTTTTTCAAAATTGTTAGTTTTGTATTAACTTTATAACGATGTACATAGTTCATGAAAACAAAACATATACATAGAACTGGTTCATGAAAAAAGCTGGATGACCGGTTCATTTTACATAACAAACTTAACTTGAATTTGCCTCAACAATAGATCAAAACTACTTATTAACATTCACAAATAATCATAAGTCTAACTCACGTGTGCTCTAATTGGTGGATTAAGCTCACAACTGAAGAGAAAATAAAAAAAAAAATTCTAAAGATAAAAGATTTCCTGTTGAAACCTATTTAAGCTGCGGTGATGCTGTTCCTTGAGGCAACAATGACAGGATTCAGATAGTTTTCATGGTGATACAGCTGAAAGCCGATGAAAGGGTAATAGAATAATATCAAAAAAAAAAAAAAACTATAGACATTTGATCGAACACCTTATAGGCATGGATAAAACAATCCAAGACATGCATTTATGTTCATATCAGTTGAGAAACAGTACAAAGAGACTCAACATGAACCTTAAACATAGCAAAGCGAGATACCCTAAACTTTGACTGTATTTATCATCCTGACGCCATGACCGCCTTCAACGCTAATGATTCTGTGTGATAATTGGGTCAACACTATATCACTAAAGCTACCAATTTTGGAAAAAAAAATGGTGCATATTTACCTTATATAAACGCCGACCAAGCAACGATCTAAAAGATAACGGACCTCCGGCAACTGACAATAAAAATCAAGGAAAACGCTTACTTTATTACTTGAGTTACCTTAGTGATTGCATTCCTCCACTTTCTTACCAAAGTCCTTGTTAATTTGTTACAATTTAAAAGTATAACTTTTAAAGTAATTCCCGAATAGAGAAGAACACATAATAATAATAATAATAATAATAATAATAATAATAATAAGTAATATTACATCAATTTATTAAGGATTCAAATTGTGGATAATGAATGTTAATATTAACATCAATTTAATCACACATATGACATAAGTCATTAAACTAACATAAAAAAACATTAACACAGTGGTTTCTATGTAAATCATGGTTACACATGTTAATCTTATCATGAAGAAATTTTTTTCTAGCATTTGAAATCAGGTTTGGGTGTTTCCACTGTTCGAATCACTCTTAACCATCAAGCATTTCAAAATTCTAGTAATCAGGGCAACAACTTCAAATTCTAAGCATCACCAAATTCCAATTAGAATAGTGAATACCATAACAATAAAAATCATACCAGAATTAAAACATTAGTTGCATTGATACCTGTGATAGATAAGAGAAACATAGACACCGTTTCGAAGTAGGAGCAGAATTATAGGTGGTCTCAACAGATGTTACTGAAGCAACGATGGTGGATAGCAAGCCACTGGTAAACATCAGGGCAATGGCAGAACCTTTGTCGAAAAAAATGGAGGGTTCGGTTCCCTCCGATTACCTCCGTCATTACAAAAGCACCATGACTACCCTAACCACCTCCCCCATTGCAACAGAAACAACGTAACTCGGGATCTCCATCAAAGTTGACTTATTGTATTGTAGAGAAGTAGGCGGCAGAAAGGGGGAACATAGGGTTTGTAAGGCAATAGTAAAAGAAAGGTGAAAGAGCGGAAGACGCTTGGATTGATTTACCGCTCAAAACTTTTCATTAAGTAGTATCAGTACCCCTCCCTGTCTCCGCACTGTCATACAGAAAACATCAAAACATGTATCAGTTATTCAGTTTTAATAAATAATCTTGTTGCCTTAAAATCCAGGTTTTCAATACCAAAAAACTACTCCTGGCTGCAGCTTCTGTCGCTTGAGCCGACAATTCACCCTAGACGCAACCATACTCATACACCGAATGTTTCGTTTGAACCATTGAACTGTAACAATTCAAAAAAATGGAAAGATTAGTTCAAAGCTTCAAAACCGACTTGCCAAACTACTAAACCACATGCCCGGCTGACCCACCCAACCAAGCCAGTTTATCTGTTATTTTCTAAAACCATAGTTAACTATTTAGTCTAACTTTTTTATAAAACTGATTGAACCAGAGGCAATAAGTGGTGTAAGATATTACCTGTTTCAACTCGCCAGAGGCAACAGAATACAAATCAAATCATCAACCTTCATCATCATCACGAAATACATAAACAAATCATGAACATCAGAATACAAATCGAATCATCAAACATAGCTTATCTATAATACCAGAAAACATAAAACTTTGTAGCATAAAAAAACGAATCAGAGATTATTCTAAAACAAACTTAACGGAATTAAAAAAAACTCAAAACCCTAAAACAATTTAGGGTAAAAATTAAGTCAAATTGTATCACTCTTAGATGAACAAATACATGTTAAATCAACGTTAGGGTTTCAAGAATAATCTATTAGATTAAAAAGTTTGGGTTTTTAAAACCCTAATCGATGAACCAATATATGTAAATCAACGTTAGGGTTTCAAGAGTAATCTATTAGAGTTCGTATAAAGATTATCGATTGAAAAAATGAATAAAAAATGGAGAATCTAACCTGCTTGCTTGCGAATCGCGATGGAACATGAAGAGTTTTAGGGTTTGTGTATTAGGGGATGAGAGTAAAGGGTGAGAGGCGTGGATTCAGGGGAAATTGGATGATATCTACAGATGAAAGCGCCATAGTAGAAATCGCCAATGTGATGTCGGCCGAGATTTAGGGATTTTGATTGTGAGAAGATGGAAAGAGAAGAGGAAAAAGGATGGGAATTGGTGATCCCGCCTAAAACAAAGAAAAGAGTTGTAATAGAATGCCAGGTGGCAATAAGTGGTTTAAAAATATGCCAAGTGGCACCAAAATGTTTTGTTTTAATATACATTATAGATATTTTGTCCTTTTCTTGGCTATAGAGTCTATTGTACACGTAAATGATGAAGATACATTACATAAATATAGAAAATACATCTCTTGAATGTCAGATATCCGAAGTACATAACTTAATATTAGAATTCAAAGCATCTATAATATATTTAGAGAGTACGTCATAGGAATGAACAAATGACAACTCCGCATACTTCGAATTTGATATATCTATACACGTACAAAGAATTATGCAATTGGTTACTCGCCAGGTGGGCGTGGAACATCTTGCCATCCTGTACAATGCTGGAGAACATGTTTGAGCTCGTTTGTTGCATACATAACCGTCCATGTCTCATAGTGTTGGCTTGGGTGAAATGAGCAACATATTGGTTCTAATAAGCCCGATTGTGTATCATCCATAAATAGGTCATCATCAGATATAATGGAGCCAGTACTTGCCTCCTCTTTGTCTGCTGCCTGCGCAATGTAACACAACCTTATGGTAACTATGTATGACCAAAAATGTATAAGGAGTATACAAACTTACCTTCTCAGTAAGATATTTAAAAGCCTCCTTCCTATGGCCCGCTTCGTATACATTGCATTGCGAGTATATCTGAATCAGTAAGTGGTACCATATTTATACATGTTCTCTAAGACCAAATATAACAAACATTAATTAAGAAATCTTTTAAGGCAATTTGACCTCTGCTTCCACACTAGCACAAACGGCGTAAATGCCCCAGTCACTCGTGTAATTGTTGTACAAATGTACTTTAGCGAATCTAACACGAGGATGGCGTTGTCGGGTTCCATCAAAGAAACAATGGTGAATAGTAACAAAAATACATCGGTCACCAATGTGTAAAGGACTAGCTCCAATAAGCATTACTTTGTCCTGGTTTGAAAAGTGACAACTGAAAGCACACAATAAGATTAGTTTGGTGAAATCCTAGTCCTAGTAAATATATATAAGAAAACATAAAAAATAAAGCATGCCCGAACAATATCTAATGACGTTTTGTCACTGTCAGATAATCGGTTTCAAAACGCTGTTCCAAACACCCTATAGTAATTACCGAGAAATGGTAATAAATGTGCTTTGATGGGTAATATCGATCAACCCATCTTTATAATCTTTAAGGCTACAACGATCAATCCATATGTGTTTTGAATTGGGCTTGATTTCAATGGCATCTATCTCATCTCCTATACCACCTTCAAACTCTAAGTTGCATATGATCACATGTTCACATTCTTTTAGCCTAATTCCGTTGCGAGTTAGCTTAATCCTTTGTCCTCGTCCATCAATGTGATGTGTACCACATTAAAAGTTGAGACACCAATTTTCCCACCTTCACTCCCACGTTGCCATTTATTTTCTTATTCAAATAGTTAATGTAGAAGTTATGCTATTAGTGTATTAGTGGGTTAGTCTTAGTAGTTATTTCCAAGCAGTTTATTTGTAAGGCTTTATATATAGCCATTAGTTATTTGTTTTAGGGAGGAATGAAAAATGATAAATTGAATCTTTTCCAAAAGTCTATCAATTCTCTCTAGCTTCTATCTTTTTTTCTTTGGATCAATTGGTTAACGATTTGGTTCGTAACAATTGGTATCAGAGCGGTCTTGATCCCCATCAATGGACGCTCTTGAGGTGAAGGCTACATTTAGTCGGATTGAGTCAACTCTTTTAGAGATGATCAATCTTCTAAAAATGGAGTCCCAAAGGTGGGCAACCTACAGCCACACCGCTTCCGCCGCGACACCACCATTTGCCTCACTACCACCGAAACAAGCTTCCGCCACTGCACCACTTATCATGTCACCCGCTTCTGCCGCAACACCACCAGCCGTGTCACCCGTTCCCACCACACCACCACAAACCGCTACCCAACCGCAACCAACACTCCCTACACCAACACCAAGACAAGCTCCTTCTGTTGTACCGACACTAGCTGTGAAACGGGCATCATCACCCACACCGTCTGCAGCGAAAGCAACCCCAAACCTTGACTGGCGCCCACCATGGGGCTTCACTAAAACTGCTCCGAATGATGCTGGGAGAACCGAGTGGCGGCCACCGTGGTGCACCGCTAATGATCCGACTTAATCCTTGAGGACAAGGATTGTTTAAGTGGGGTGGAATGATGTGTACCACATTAAAAGTTGAGACACCAATTTTCCCACCTTCACTCCCACGTTGCCATTTATTTTCTTATTCAAATAGTTAATGTAGAAGTTATGCTATTAGTGTATTAGTGGGTTAGTCTTAGTAGTTATTTCCAAGCAGTTTATTTGTAAGGCTTTATATATAGCCATTAGTTATTTGTTTTAGGGAGGAATGAAAAATGATAAATTGAATCTTTTCCAAAAGTCTATCAATTCTCTCTAGCTTCTATCTTTTTTTCTTTGGATCAATTGGTTAACGATTTGGTTCGTAACACAATGGTCTTGTAAGACGACACATCTAAATGAGAGGAAAGTTCAATGGTACCCGAAACTTCAAAAACAATCCACATAGGTTCTTTCATACAACATCCAGCTCGAAGCGATCCAGGCCCATCATCTACAACCGATTCAAACGTGTCATATAACATATTTTAAAAATCAAATGATTATATATATGCGAGTGATGGTCAATACAAACCAATTTAAGTTGAGAATTGGGAACCGTATAGACACTTATATCTGTACGTATTGTATTAGATGTGATATGTAAGACGGTTATTAACAATCCTTCTTATTAACTCCCATTACATGTGATTATCTTCATTGCACTATTACAAGCACTTATATGGCTGTCATGGTTCTCTACTTAAAATTAATTATGTATTAAATGTATCTTATATGTATATATACATTATATTGCCTATCAAGCTCTAAATTAGTTTTTTTAGAGCGTACAGGACTTAGAGGTCTCTGAATTGTTTTTTGTGAACAATTCACATTACACTTATAATGATTTTTTTTGTGAACAATTAACATTACACTTATAATGATATGAACTCACATAATTTTTGTGAGGGCATGTATCATAACACCAAACCACTAGCTAGATCATGGGTAAAAGAATTGACTGGTCTCATGTTTCTTCTGAATTTACACTATGAGTAGTTTAATCAATAATCATGACTTATTTTTGAACTTCTGACCAATTATGGTAGGACAAGTCCATCAATCTGTATGTAAATGTTCTTAAACCATTTAAACTGTTACTGATGATGTCTAATAATATAGTTTTTACATATAATCTTAAACCATTTAAACTGTTACTAATGATGTTTAATAATATAGTTTTTACATATAATACAATTAAATGATTGTACCGTTTCTTTTAAAATGACGATAAACTAAGGCTGGAACATTGGTTCAACACGATGAGAAGAACTCGCGAGAAACACAAAATTGAGAATGACACCAAGAATTTCAAGCAAGTTAGACATATATACTCTTTTCAAATGAAAATTTCAGACTAGTTTGTAATCTTTGGCAGTAAAAACTATTTGCTCTCGCTGTTATACCTTGCAAGACAGACGTATTTTCAAAGTGAGACACAAAAATTATTTTAAAGGAACCATACCAAACATTAAGGGTATGTTTAGCATGAACTTTTTAGGAGCTTTTAGGAGCTTCAAGCTTTAAGCTTTTAAGAAAAAACTCATACTCAATAAAAAAACCTTGTTTGGTTGAAGGAGCTTGAAACTTTTAGGTTAGGAGCTTGAAGCTTTTGGTTGAACGCTTCTACTAGTAGCGTTTAGAAGGAGCTACAAGCTTTTAGAGAAAAAATGGCTGTTTTAACCTCTAAAGATAATGCATTTTTAATGCACAAACTTTTTAAATTTTTAGTTATGTCCATTTTGGTCATTTTATGCATTTTATTAAAAGCTCCAGCTACTCTGCCAAACACCAAATATATCTAAAAAGCTACAGTTACCAGCTTCTAGCCACTAGCCACCAGCTACTTTTGCCAAACATAAGTGCGTTTGATTTGTAGAATTCTCAAGAATTAGAATTAAAATTAGTTCTATTTAAAATCATGTTTATGTTAGATATAATAAGCTAGATATAAGTATATGCATGTATTAATATAGATTATTATGTAATATTATAGTTATCATAGGTTTATTATGGTTATGGCAGTTATCACCCTTAACCGCCAATTAGATAGGTATATATATAAACATACTTGTATCATTTACGGTTACCAAGAATTGAGAAATCAATTCCATAGAGAACCAAGACAAATTCAATCTTCTGAATTGTCCTCACATACATTACTACAAATCATTATCGATTCATTGTTATCATGGAGTCAAGTCACTTTGATAAATCCACTGCAAATCCTTTCGAAGGTCATCAGTTTAGTGGTTAACATAGAAACTAGAAACTGGAATTGAAAATCTTTCCAACCAATTCCCTCGAACAATGGAATGGATTTTGAGAATCCTTCACCTAAGTGATAGGATGATTATATCAAAATTTATCACATTAATAAATTGAGAATTGGTAGATTCTATATCACAAAACCCTAATTCTCTCTCTCTTTATTATAACTAGCAGGGTGCCTGTGATGTGGCGGGATAATATTTTGTATTGCGGTATTTGTTTCTAATAGTTTTTTTATTCGTATAATATTTATTGTAGTATTATTGTGTTAAATATGAGTTGGTATATTTCATTGTGGTGTTATGGTTCGATCGGTTAAGTTATTATCCTGAACCGAAGTCATTGGTTAGTCTATTTTATTAACCAATCAGTTTTCAGTTAATCGTGTCGGTTTATTCGGTTAGATTGACGGTTTTTTATTCGATTCGTTTAATTTCTAAAAATAACAAAACCAAACTTGAGCTAAATCTATTGCTTAGAAATACATGAAACTGAGGTGCAAATACATGAAATGAATGTATAAATATATGAAATGAGAATATAAATATATGAAATGGAAATATAAATATAAATATATGAAATGACGGTATAAAATATGAGATACATGAATTGGATGTATAAGAACTAGAAATATATAAAAATAAAAATAATCGGTCTGGTTCGGTTAATTTTGGTTAAACAAGGCTACAAAAAATTGATAACCGGGTTTTGGTTAATTTAGTTTTCGACTAATCGGTTCCGATTCTGTTTCATTTGTTTTTGGTAATGATTCATTATTGCTCACTTTTAGACACCGTTAATCATGTAACATAACAATTTTTTTAATCAAAAAAAAAATATAGCTATACTATACTCAAATTAAAGAGAATAAAATGCTTGATTTTTTTTGTGTAACTTCTAAAAATAATATTAACGTACAAAGAAGTTATGACCGTTTAAAAATCGTAAGGTAGTTAGTTTTTTTATAAAGGGATAAAATGTAAATACCAACTAATTATCTATAATTTGGTTAAAGATGAGGGAATTAAAGTTTAACTAAAATGAATGAATTAAAGTGTAATTAGTGTTTGAAAAAGTAATTTACCCTCAACTTTGGGTTGTACGTTATGCATTAAACTAAAAAAAGGTTATTAACTTTTGGGTATAATCTAAAATGACATTTTCCATGCATTATAATATAGTATAGATAACTTTTGAGAGTATTATGTTTTTCTCTTATAACTTTTAAGATACGGTATTTTAAAAAGTCCCAAGTATGTTATTGTAATATTCTTAAGTTTATCTACGTCTTGTGATTATCTTTATCTATCTCTCATTTTGTTTTTCAAAACTGAGTTGCGAATAGTAATGTACAAGTGACCGAAGCACAAATGCATATGCCATCAAAGCTAACTCATGATTTAGGTTACTTTTTTATTTTCTTTTGCATAAAGTGACACCGCTGAGTTTTCGTCATTCTAATAAGATAATATAATGTGTCATAAAATATTTTAAAATTTACCATTGCGACTAGATTATTTTTATAGACGTTTCAATAAAAGACTTGTTCAAAATCGAAGAGGTGAAATATAATCGATTTTTTTCTTTGCAGTGACTAACGGAACCGATATTGTCTGAGCAACGTCGAGGTCAGTACTTATATCCATTAATAAATTTAATTGAAAGTTGAGTTGTATTCGAAGTAGAGTATTTTTTTTAAAAACTGTAAGCTACTTTGAGTGCTGGTAACGTGACGATTTGAACTGACGCTGCCCGAACATCAGTACTCGTACCAGTATTCATTTGTATGGTTTTCGATTGATGTAAAACACACGTCGTTACTGAGTGTCAGTATCAGACAACTACCGTAACGAAACGAACCAAACGGATACCGGCCAAAACCCGCTGCGTAATACGCATAGTCCCACTACTTACTAACAATTTGATAACGAGAGTTGAGTGTAATGATGTGTACATGGCGGTTCAATTCTCTTCTTAGTCCCAATGAATAGAAACCAAAACTTTTCGTTATTGGCTTGTATTAACTAACTGGTTTTTGGTTAATCAACTTTTGGCTTGGATAGGATCAGTTACGGGTATAACTCAATATTTAACGTGTTATGAATTTACATCGAGATAGTTGGTAAACGGGCAACAAGCTGCGCCGCTACCTCTTTTTGAATAGCGAAACTAGGTTTTTTAAAAACTACGTCCATAGATCTCGGGGTCATAACATTACTATGCATGACCCTTTGAACTCGACTAAGTAGGTCCACGGCTTCTGGCGCAAGAAAACCAAAAGTATCAAAAGCAAACGGGATAAACACGTGCTGGTTGTCAAGGCATGCTATTGTTGTTGTTCCGACTTCCGACTATTGATTTTGCTAACCCTATGATCCATTTTGTTATTGCTATTCTGGGTTTTTTTGCTCCATGTTGTTGTCCATGTGACAAATCTGCCGCTAGCGGTGAGCATAAAAACCTAATACTGAACTATAATCGAAAAAGTTGAATGGATTGGAAAAAAAAGATGGTTCAGTTACGATTTAATGATAAAAGACTTTTATAGTTCGATAATGGTTATATGTGTATCAATAACGTGTGCATGAGATGGTTACTCCTCTATAAATAATATATGTTATATCACAAAAAAGAGTTTTGATTCGTACTTTTACAATTAACATCTTAGGTCGTTTATGAAGACGTTAATCAAGCACATCCAAGCACATCCGGTGATCCGAAGTTGGGCCGCACGTAATGTTTTTTATTTAGTAGTTTTAATGGGTCAAACTTTATGTTTTTATTTATTTCTATTCACAACTTATTGGGTCGGACATAGTCTAAAGTCCATTAGGTTAATTGTGGTTAGTTTGGGCTTGTTTTGAATGGACGTGTGTGTGAAGGATATAACCATAGAAACGGTTATCATGGGATCGACATATCCCTGCGTTCAAACGACACATCCCTTCATCACACCCCTTCATCTATAGTATTTAAGGGTTTCAAGTTTATTGTAAGGGGGGTAGGGGTGGGATAACTCACAAACAATTCCATCACTCACAACATCCAATCAGGTTCTGCCATGTCATCAACCATTATTTCCATCACTCACAACTTTTTTTTAGTGGAAATGGTCATCACTCACAACCTTTTTATTTATTCCATCAATGTACAACTCCTCAACACTAGAGTACAACCCACCATACACAAAGTTCCAAACTTTCAACGCGTGACCACCACAACGCATTAACTCTTCCACGCGTGGTGGATGTGAGTGGCGGCGGTGTGTGGTATTGTTCCACGCATGATACTTTGGTATCACGTACCCACCCCGGGTCACCTAACCGTACAGTTTCAAGTTCAAGTATTCAAGTTTCAGTTTCATATTTCGGTTAGGGGACTGGGGGTGGTCCGTGATGGCCCCCCATCACGAGTGATGAACCTTAGAACACCGTCGCCACCTATTAGTTCCACGCGTGAAATTTAAAACGCGTGGAAATCTTCACGCGTTGTAATGTTGCAAAATTTGAAGGTTGGGGCTGTTTTTTTATGGAATAGTGTGAGTGATGGAATTCCATCACTAGTGATGACCACCGCCACTAAAAAAGCTTGTGAGTGATAGAATAGTGGTTGATGACATGGCGGAACTTGATTGGATGTTTGTGAGTGATAGAAATTTTGCAAGTGATCCCACCCCTACTCCCCTTAGTTTATATCTTTGGGTTTGATCATGAAGTGGTGTAATGTTTGTTGCGATTACAAGTATTTGTGTGATCATCTTTCTTGGTCCTGGCCTCCTGGGAACCCGTTAATTGTGATACCAACACTTTATTCTTCTTTATAAAACCAAAGATATAGCAGGATTATTAACTTACATTAGCTGATAAACCATCTTTCCAATAACCACTTCACCCTTCCGTTTCGATTATAAACGGAATGGTGAAGTGGTTATTGGAAATCAGTTATGAAAATAAAAACCAAAACTTCGGTTTTTACCAATGACCGAACCAACACATGTTCACCCTATCTTTTGTTATACTTGATTTAATATTCAAGGATTTGAATTTTCTTGAGTATTGGCTTCTTCATGATCATCTCCTTATTCAAACTACTGATCCATGATTGAATCTATTGCTTCAGTTAATTTATGGTGATCTGTTATTGGGTGCCTAACCGAAACCAAACCATCATTGATCCCAAACCCCACAACCGAACCTTCCATAGTATCGGTTCCATTATTCTGACCGATATTTTGCACTAATATCTCGGCATGGGACTGATAACTGATATATCCATTATTCTGACCGATATTTTGCACTAATATCTCAGGCCTTCTTCCAGGCAAGAGCGAAGATCAGGAAATAGAAAATCCCTGCAGTGCAGCAACATCTTGCAGGCGCTTGCATTGTGGAAAGATGGGTCTGGTTTCACAGATCTGGTCTCTTCTCTCTTGAATAGTGGGGGGGACGTTGGGGTGCCTAGGAGGGTTTCCGGAAGGGGCGAAGACAATAAAAAGGATCCAAATATCAAGCAATGCCTGCGGAAGGTCAGGGATGGGCATTTCACGGCGGCGGTCAAAGTTTTATGTTCCAGTGGGGTTGCCCCCTTTGGAGAATCGACCATGAAAGCTCTTATTGATAAACATCCGGTGGTGCCGCCCCCATCACTGCCTTCCAACCCTATTGCCAAACCAACTATTATTGCAGCAGAGGATTGCGTGCTTAAATGTATCCAATCCTTCCCTAGAGGGACATCTTGTGGTAGAGATGGAATGCGGGCCCAACACTTGTTGGACGCTATTGGTTGTGAGGGTTCGGTAAGTTCCTCGGGTCTGCTCACAGCTATTACTAGAGTCGTTAACCTATGGCTTGAGGGGCTTTGCCCTAAGGTGTTGGCAGAGTTTGTGGCCTCAGCCCCCCTCACCCCCTTATTGAAACCTGATAATGGTATTAGACCTATCGCCGTGGGGAGCATCTGGCGTAGGTTGGTCTCTAAGGTGGCTATGAAGAAGGTTGGGAAGGACATGGCCCAGTATTTGGGGGATTTTTAATTCGGGGTTGGTACACCAAATGGGGCGGAGGCGGTGCTTCATAGTGCGAACATGTTCCTGAACTCTTTTCATGAAGATGGGTCCATGGCCTTGCTTACGGTAGACTTCACCAATGCTTTCAACATGGTTGACCGCTCAGCGTTCCTCCAACAGGTCCACCAACGTTGTCCATCTATCTATCGGTGGGTCCAGTTCCTGTACGCCCAACCCGCTAGGTTGTATGTTGGCAGCGAGTGTATTGGGGCCACCACTGGAGTGCAACAGGGAGATCCCTTGGGGCCCCTTCTCTTTGCCCTCGCCTTACACCCCCTTATTCTCCGTGTCCAGGAGCACTGTAACCTCCCATTTCATGCTTGGTATTTGGATGATGGCACGATTATAGGTAATGCAATAGAAGTTGCTAAAGCCTTGGACATCATCAACACGGAGGGACCATCCTTAGGGCTCCATCTCAATATTAAGAAAACGGAAGTGTACTGGCCATCGTGTGACGGTCTCAAGGTTCAGGACGGCCTTTTCCCGAGAGGGATAGGTAGACCTGAGAGGGGGGTTAAGCTCCTTGGGGGGGGGGGGGCGGTTAGCCGAGATTCTGCTTTTATCGGGGAATTAGCAGGGCGACGGGCATCGACAGCGGTTGACCTTATGAAACTCTTGCCCTGCCTCCAAGACCCCCAGTGCGAGCTTCTTCTTTTAAGGTCATGCATGGGGGTAGCTAAGTTACTGTTTGGGCTGCGGACCTGCCAACCCCACTTGATGGCAAATACGGTATCCTATTTTGATGATGGTCTCCGAGAGGCTATCGAAGACATTGTTGTTTGCGGGGGGTCCTACTTTGGTGACCTTCAGTGGCGTTTGGCATCCTTGCCGATGCGTTTGGGTGGTTTGGGCCTCCTCTCAGCTCAGGATGTTGGAGTTTATGCTTTTGTGGCGTCTAGAGCTCAGTCGTGTGTATTACAAGACCATATCCTTCGGAACAGTGGGGTTGTTAAGCTTGACGTAGACTACCAACAGGCCCTTGAATACTTAAGTGTCTCTCTTCCAGACTTTGATATTGGCGGTTTCTCTAATATGGACACCGCCCTCCCCCCCCCCCCCCAAAGCCACAAAAAACTTTGGCGAATGCTCTATTTGACAAAATCGCTCATAGTCTGGGAGAAGCATTTGATCTGTCTCCCCGCCAGAAGGCGGTGATTGAGTGCTTGAAAGGCCCCCATGCGCAAGACTTTTTGATTGTTATCCCGATCGAGGGGCTGGGGCAATGCATGTCGGCTGTTGAGTATAGGGCTATCCTTAAATACCGGCCGATGATCCCTATGTATCCAGAAGACGAAACCTGCCCAATCTGCCATAAAGCCTGCATGGATAAATACGGGGAGCATGCTGTTCATTGTAAGGAGCTCCCTGGTTTCAAATAACGGCATGACTGGGTGAGGGATGTTTTGGGGGACATCTTGAGGAGAGCGGGGATTTCTGCGAAGAAGGAGGCCCTGTGAATTTCCTTACAGATCCCATGGAAGGGAGATCTACACTGAGACCAGCGGATCTGCTCGTCTTTGGCTGGGCGGGAGGGAAACATGCTTGTGTGGATCTCACAGGAGTCTCCCCCTTAGCTGGTTTAAGGGAAAACGGGTTTGTAGCAGGACAAGCTATAAAGAAAGCAGAATCAAAAAAGGTGGATAAACACGCTAAAGCATGTGCTGATAACCAACATGCATTTGTCCCTTTCGCCTTCAACACCTTTGGCTCCCTAGCTCCAGAAGCTATCCGTTTGTTGACTAGGGTCCAAAAGGTTGTCCACAGCAGTTGCTCATCAACAGGGGGGCAAGGTTTTGTCTTTAATAGGCTAGGATTAGCTATTCAGAAAGGGGTAGCGGCGCAGCTTGTTGCTCGCTTACCTGCGATATTGATGTAAAGTGCACTTAGTCTAAATATAATATCATGTTTTATTAGGATACTAACTACACAAGTTACCGGTTATATTTTTTTGGTTGGTTTAGTCATGATAAATATGACTAACCTGATAGCGTTGTGACACGATAGAGCGGCCCATGAAGTCCACCAACGGCAAAGCGACCGAATCCCGCTGCTTGACCAGCAAGAGATCGCAAGCTACAATCGACATGAGAGTAAAGAACTGGTGTAGCTGTCATTTTTGTAGTTCGGTTTTTTGGGCTCACCAATCAAATGAGTAAATTCAGTCGGTCATAATCCCTAGCTAAAAGATCACATAAAAGCAATTGGCACATAAATTGCCTGAAAATTTGATTCCCGAGCCAAAAGCCATGCTCACGTTTAAAGTCATGTTCACATTTAAAAATAGAACAACTAATTACTCTAATATTAAATCATTAATATATTTTTCTTTCTTAAAAATTCTCCTAGCCAATGATCTCTAGATCAAGTGGTGGAAGACTTACATTTCTCTTGAGAGATAGTTCAACTCCCACTTGGTGCAGAGTGAGACATTGATGGGCAATGATAGGAGACCCAGGGAAACCTGGGTTCGATCCTTGAGCCAAACGGGTTTTACCGGTAGTTTCACCGTCGTGCCTATGGGCGGGTGGGATACCGGGTTTTCCCCGGAATTGGTGGTGGACTCGGGTTACTCTCGGAGTACTCCGTTTGGTCCAGTGGGTACCCCGAGAGTGCTCGGGATTGATTCTGTTTGCTGTTCAAAATAGAATTTAAAAACAGTATTGAATGAACAGTGAATATATATTATAGTAATAAAAATAGAATTTAATGAATAGCAATATTACTAAGGAATGACCTGGTATCGGTTACCGGTATCAAATTTACCAAACCGGGTGTACTTTTGGTACCGGTTCAGCACCGGTATTCATCGATTTTTACCCTCAAATGCCGGTGCTGTACCAGTACCGGTACCCGTACCGAGCCGTACCGTACCAGGTATATTCAGTACCGGTACCCACTTTTGGGGATTTGCGTAACGGTATTTTCCGTACCGGTTGGTACTGAGCTCATCAAATCATGTTGCAACGTAGCAATGCAAGTAATTGCACCGTTTAGATTACTTTTCATACACACAGTAAGTAAACTGTATTTCGTTTGAATGAGCTTTTATATACACAACAACTTATTTTGCTTTATTTTTTGTCTTTTTCTGCAACAAATGAATTGTAGCATGTAAAATTAACTTTGATATTTAGATTATTGATGAGCAAATCGTATAAAATCCTGTAATCAAACTGGTATCTTATCGGTACCAAATTTACTATACCAAATCATTTTCGGTACCAATTTGGTACCCACCTTTTGGCGTTTTCAGAATCGTTACTTTCGGTTCGACACCGGTCTAGCACCATACCTGTATTTATTGATTTTTACCTTCAAATACCATACCGTATTGTACCGAGCATTTTCGGTGCCGGTACTTAATTTCGATGATTTTCCGGATCGGTATTTTCGGTACCGTTACCGGTACCGAGCTCATCCATATTTTAACGTGTTAGCACCATCATAACTTAACTGAAAACAACCGAATTTCCAACGTGTAGGACGTGTGGGTCCTATTATTATATATTAGGTTATTTAAAATCGTTTTTATAGGACGGAGTGACTATCCTTTTCACGACATTTTTATTTATGTTTTGATATTCGGTATTTGCTTGCCGTTACTGACACGTGTTTTGCAGTCATTGTGTCCCCGCCACAATGTAGGACGTGTGGATCCTATTATTATATTAGGTTATTTAAAATCGTTTTTTTAGGAAGGAGTGACTATCCTTTTCACAACATTTTTATTTATGTTTTGATATTCGGTATCTGCTTGCCGTTACTAACACGCGTTTTGCAGTCATTGGGTCCCCGCCGCAACGCACGGGCGGACAATCAACTAGCTTATCTACAAATTGATATATACTTTGTTAGCCATTGACTTTTTCTTTTTTCTTCTTTCAAATTTATTGATTTGATCAGCCGATTTAATCAATCAATTATATTTGATATAATCCCATCAATAGTCAAACTATCGGTGGAGTATAAGGAAAGTGGAAGGTAGGCAAATCTTACTCTATACATAAGAATAGTGGGTTGTCTATAGTATCAAACTATTATTGTCGGGTTCGTTCGGTTATTATCCCCAACCAAAACTGAAACCGAAGTCATCGTTAATCTATTTTATTAACCAATCGATTTTCGGTTAATAACCAAAACCAAACTTGGGTTAATTTCTTTTTTTTTTTTGCATAGAAATACATAAATTTAAGATATAAATACATGAAACAGAGGTATAAAACATGAAATACATGAAATGGAGACATAAACACTAAAAATATATGATAGTATGAATGGTTTGCTTCGGTCGAGTTAATTGATTTTCGGTTAATTTGGTTTTTAGTTCGGTTTAGTTTCGTTAATGTTTAACCCTAATAGATAGATTTGAATTATATATAAACATTTTTTTTTCCGGATAATTCATTTTTGGGTGCGGTTTCATTGGTTTTCGGTTTAGTTTGGATTAACGATTTAATTATTGTTCCACCCTAATAGATGGATCATACTTATAAACATTTTTTATGGTGATAAAACTAATAACATGTGTTATTATGGAAAAGGTCATACAATCATATTAAAAGAATCAAGAAATATTTAACAGCTAGAGGCATCATGCTCAATGCCATGGGTCGGTAATCATTGAAAGAAACAGGTTCACAGTCATGCCAACATTTACATCAAACCAGAAGATCCAAGCCACAGAAGAACCTTGGTTGTTGAGACAATTATCTTGTAGGGGATGCGGTTCATCTTTCGTGGTTCTTATACCAAAAGGTACGGACCCTCTTTCTTTCAATGATTACCGACCCATATGTTTGATCGGGTGTATTTCCAACATCAACTCAAAGATTTTGGCAAACAGGATAAAAAGTGCTTAATTCGGTCCTCTCTGAGCATCAATCTAGTTTCTTAGCAAATCCAAACATTCTTGATGGCCTGCTACTTTTAAAAATCTCGTGGGTGAAAAAAAGTAAAATCCCAAGCATTTGTGCTAAAAATCGATATTAAAAAAGCTTATGATACAATAATTGGGACTTTATTGATTCCGTTTTGCAACAAATGGAATTTGCAAGTTTGTGGTGTAGATGGATTAATGGAATTTTGAGGTCCTCTCGGGCTTCGATATGCTTTCTAGATCAGCCCCAAAACTCCTTTTGGTCTTCTGAAATGGGCTTTGGTTTTTGGGCTAAAATTCCATTTAGAACTATGAAGTCCTTTGAGCCCAAAATTGTGGCCCAAACCAAAACCCATTAGTGTATCTTCTTTTACATAAGAAAAATCCTAATACATTTTTCTAGTAAAAAAATACAACTAATTTATTTATTTAAATTACATACCAAATGAAAATTAAATAAATTACATAAGCCCAAAAGAATTAATTATTACAACTTTTGAATAACTAAAGAGTAAATCAACAACACAACCATTTCACACATATAATCACAAGGTCTTTGGCTAGGTTATGAACACAAATGAAAAATATATATCCATATATATATTATGAACAAAATGGTTCTCATTTAACCACTAAATTTTCGGCTAGATAAAAAACCGAAAAATGGGGTTTTGTCCAAATAAAATGAATCATCCAAATGATAATTTTTATTTATTTATTTATTTTATTTTAAGATATCTCTATCCATGTTTATCTTTAAAAAATATGGGAGAACCATAGCTAAAATTTTCGGCTTGGTGGTTTTATTAAACCAAAAACCCGAAATTTTTAGAACCTTTTGAAGCATGTATCCATATAACCGGCTCTAGATGCCATTGTTGGGTTTTTACATGTTTATCAAAGTCATTCTATGCCTTATAAAATGAAAAATTAACGCAGCGGAGTATTTTAAAACATGTTAATCTCTTATTATAAAACTTATTTTATAGAGAAAACCCAAGGTAGGATCCATATATGAACTTACATGCTTACAAAACAGAAAATTAAATAGTTGCATGTAATAATTACATGCAACAAGATATAATCAAAAGGGTTACTAGAAACAACCTTTCAAGTAATAGGAAAGAAGAAGATGATGCTCTTGAATGACAATCTTCAAGATAGAAGACCTCAAGCTTGTATACCCACAAGCCACCAACAAACACCAACTTTGCTAGGATTATAATTCAACACTTGACCAAATTAATAATCACCTTCTATAACTCTTGCTTCATCCGTATGATTCAAAGAATGATAGAAGAAGATAGTCTTTAATACACTTGAATTATTGAGAAACAAAAACAAGTGGGTTGAATCATGTAGCATTATTAAAGATAAAAGCATTCTATCATACTTTACCTATTTAAAACTCAAAAGAAACCTACCCATTAAATGGGTATCATGATTGTCCAAAATAAAACATAGAATTTTAATTTTTATAAAACCCACTTTATCTTGTTACAAATGTTGGCTTAATTTTATAAACTTGCAATGAAACATGACACAAGTTTATAAAATACCTTTAAGCCTTTTAAAATAGTTATTTAACCAATTAAATAATTATTCTCTAAAATAAATCATCCATATAATTTATTTATTTATCAAGTGCAATTATTTAGAAAACCAATTTCTAAATTTTCAAGTGTTATTATTTATTTGTTTGATCATATCACAAATAAATATTATAGGTGTTTGTCTAGCTTGTTATAGGGTATGACCCGACTTGGATCATAACGTACTAGCCACATGAATTTAATATGTGTCTTGGGCAGACCGAGTCCAACACTTCTTACATTAAAGCATTTTATACAAGTGTTGACTTACGCCGTGTCTTGAAGAAACAAAACAAATCATGGCGACCCATTATTCACTCACCCATGATAATCTGGCCAACGACAACTACATTGACCATTACTATTCTTGTAGACCATGTTCCGCAGTAGTCAAGGGTTGAGATTGACACATCTGCAACCACAAAACACATCCATTATATCCAAATTAGACCATACGTAAGTACATATCATAAAAAACATCTCAAATTCTCTTGTGAAATGGAAATTAGGAACACTAAGACCATAACAAAAAGGGGGGCATAATAAAAGGAGCTATAAATTTGCACAAGGTGAAAGCATTACCATAGTTATTATTTAGAAAACCAATTTCTAAATTTTCAAGTGTTATTATTTATTTGTTTGATCATATCACAAATAAATATTATAGGTGTTTGTCTAGCTTGTTATAGGGTATGACCCGACTTGGATCATAACGTACTAGCCACATGAATTTAATATGTGTCTTGGGCAGACCGAGTCCAACAATCTCCCACTTGCACAAGATACATAGAAGATTAATGCAAGCAGTAAATACCGCCTAACAACGGTTTACTACCCCTAATACGTATGACTTAGTGCCATTCAATAACATCATCCCCTCCAAGTCCCTCACTTGAATATGAATTAGGTGAATAGATCATTTTATCCTTTTGTAACTGATGTCATGTTAAATCCTAGAGACATAGAGTGATCATTCTCTGTTGATTTAACTTATGCAGGCCTTAGACATCTTACTCTCAACGAATGAGAGGGACAAATCCCATCTTGACTACATACGCCTCTCAAAATCACCTCGTACCATACCTGAGCTTAGCCTTATGTACTGTCAAGTTACTAAACAGCGAAGAATTAAGTCAAAGTATAATATTTGGTGAATATCAAGACCCAATATGTATCTCAGGTCAGAGGATACTATGATATTCGCCTTTACTCAAAATTACTTATGATCAATCACAAAGACTCCATATAGTAATATTTGAGAGCGGGTCATTCCAATATTTGTCTCCACAAATATCTATGAACCTTGGCAGCAACACTTTGCTCTATATTCATACCTAATGAATATCTACCAATCCAAGTTCATAATAGTCTTACCTTCATATTTGTTCCCACAAGTATGATCGACTACGGACATTTAGAATAAATAATTTATTCATGGATTTAAACATGCTAAAATGGAACATAACTCAAAATACCATAATCATGAGTCAAAATAACAATTGTTCCGATATCCAAATACCAAATAGATCATATCCAATCACTAGAATATCGAAGTCCTAAGGCACAAGTATGATTCTCATGCTTTGGCCGTTCAAGAAGCTTCGTGAGTGGATCAGCAATATTATGATCGGTGTGAACTTTGCGAATACATATCTTTCCTTTTTCAACTTCATCCCTTATGTAGTTGAATCTCCGCTCGATATGTCTAGTCTTTTGATGCGCACGAGGTTCTTTGATTTGAGCAATCGCACCCTCGTTGTCACAAAAGATCTCTAGGGGATCCTGAATGGTAGGGACCACTCCTAGGTCGGCAATGAATTTCTTCAACCATGCAGCTTCTTGAGCTGCCAATGAAGCGGCGATATATTCTGATTCTGTAGTGGACAATGCTACCACATCTTGCTTTGAGCTCTTCCAAGAGACCGCTCCTCCATTCAAAATGAAGACATACCCCGATTGTGATCGAGAATCATCTCGATCGAGTTGGAAACTCGCATCCGCGTAACCCTTTACAACGAGTTCCTCATCACCAGATCCATATATTAGAAACATATCCTTAGTCCTCCTAAGGTATTTCAATATGCTCTTAACAGCCATCCAATGACTATTACCTGGATTTTGCTGGTATCTACTTGTCATGCTCAAAGCGCATGACACGTCCGGCCTAGTGCAGATCATTGCATACATGATGGATCCTATAGCAGACGCATATGGGATTCCTTTCATTCTTTCTTGCTCATCTTGTGAGCTTGGACATTGAGACGCATTCAATATTGTCCCCTTTTGAATAGGTACCAAACCTTTCTTAGAGTTCTCCATCTTGAACCTTTTCAAGATTTTGTCAATGTATGCACTTTGATTTAAACCTATCAAGCGCCTAGACCTATCCCTATAGATCTTTATTCCCAAAATATAGGCGGCTTCACCAAGATCCTTAATGGAAAAACAACTTCCAAGCCAAGTTTTTACACTTTCCATGGTTGGAATGTCATTCCCAAATAGTGGAATGTCATTCCCAAATAGTAGAATGTCATCGACATATAATACAAGGAAAGTAATGATGCTCCCACTAGCCTTCTTATACACACAAGCTTCATCACTGTTCTTGATGAAACCAAATTTCTTGATTTCTTCATTAAAGCGGTGATTCCAACTTCTTGATGCTTGTTTCAATCCATAGATTGATTTCTTTAACTTGCATACTTTATTAGGATGTTTCGGATCGACAAAACCTTCAGGCTGAACCATATAGACAACTTCCTCAAGATATCCATTTAGGAAAGCCGTTTTGACATCCATTTGCCAAATCTCATAATCATGATATGCAGCTATGGCAAATAATATCCTAATTGACTTTAGCATTGCCACAGGCGAGAAGGTCTCATCATAATCAACCCCTTGAGTTTGAGTGAAACCTTTTGCTACAAGTCTTGCTTTATAAGTATCCAAGTTACCATGCACATCGGTTTTCTTCTTGAAAACCCACTTACTTCCAACTACTTTGGAGTTAAGAGGTGGTACTACCAATTCCCAAACTTGATTGTCATACATGGATTGCATCTCAACGTTCATGGCTTCAAGCCACTTGTCACAATCATATTGTGACATTGCATCATGATATGTGGTTGGTTCATTCGAATCTACCACATAACATCCATCCATGAAAAATTCATATCTTTTGGGTGGATGTCTAATTCTATCAGATCTACGAACGTTTTGTGTGTATTGATCAACTACTTGATCATTCTCAACATCCTCCTGTTGAGTGCTAGTATCAACCAAACGTGTATCGGCCTGTGGTTCTTGATCCTTTTCAAGTTCCACTGTTCTATCACTAGTTCCTTCCATAAGGAACTTAGATTCTAAGAACTTACCTTTTCGAGCAACAAATACCTTTTGCTCGGTTGGATCGTAGAAATAATATCCTATATCATCTTTAGGATATCCAACAAAAATACACTTAGTGGATTGGACTTCCAATTTATTTGGGGTGTATTGCTTAACATAAGCTTCACATCCCCATACCCTTAAGTATGATAATGATGGAGCCTTTCCAAACCATATTTCATAGGGTGTCTTTTCCACTTTCTTGGTTGGGGCCATATTTAATATACGGGCGGCGGAGAGCAAAGCGTAACCCCAAAAGGATAGAGGTAATGAGCTTCTAGCCATCATAGATCGAACCATATCCAATAGAGTTCGATTCCTCCTCTCAGACACACCATTATGTTGTGGTGTTCCGGGTGGAGTAAGTTGTGAGATGATCCCACAACTCCTAAGATGATCTTGAAAGGCATTACTTAGGTATTCACCTCCTCTATCGGTGCGAAGGATTTTGATTGTTTTCTTAAGTTGATTTTCTACTTCACTTTGGAAGATTTTGAACGTTTCAAAAGTCTCATCTTTGTGTCTTAATAAGTACACATAACCATAGCGACTATAATCGTCGGTAAAAGTAATGAAGTATCTTTCACCATTCCTTGTCATTGGCTTAAAAGGACCACATACATCCGAATGTATGATACCTAATAAATCTTTTGCCCTTTCAAAGGTTCCACTAAAGGGTGCCTTAGTCATTTTACCTTGTAAACAAGATTCACATACATCAAATGAATCCACTTCATTTGTTTTCAAAAGACCATTCTTTCGAAGTATTTGCATGCGATTTTTGTTTATATGTCCAAGGCGACAATGCCAAAGATAGGAATCACTCAAATCCATTTTGAATTTCTTGGTGGTTGCTTGGTACAATGAGCTATCAAATGATGTGTTATCTTGAACTAATTCATAGATACCATTTAAAGGCATGGCTTTAAAATAAAACACATCATTCATAGAAACATAAATGTCATGGATTACAAATTCGAAATTAAAACCAGATTGTCTTAAAAGGGAAACAGAAATTATGTTCCTAGTCAAACTAGGAGCATACAAAACATTCTTCAAAATCACTTCCAAACCACTTGGAAGCTTTAAAACGTAGTCTCCTTGAGCTTCGACTTCAACCTTTTCTCCGTTGCCCATGAAGAGACTAGTGTCTCCCTTCTTGTAATGTCTATTTCTTTTGAACCCCTGCAACAAATTGCAAATATGAGTTCCACATCCGGTATCTAGTACCCATGTGTTAGAAGAAATAACATTAAGCTCAACATGTATCATAAAGATAGTACCTGAGGTTTGCCCTGCATCCCTCTTGTTTTTCAACTCTTTGAGATATTTTGGACAATTTCTTTTCCAATGTCCTATCTCACCACATTCAAAACATGGGTCATTTGTAGCAACCTTTTGCTTCTTCTCTTTCGGTTTCGTGGGTTCCGCTTTTCCCTTTCCCTTCCCTTTTACGTGCCCCTTCTTTTTGGCAAAATTTGCCTTGGAGTCGGGGTGGGGCCTTTTCTTTTTGCCTCCCTCATTGATTGTAAGAACAGGTAAAACCTTTTTACCCATGCCTGCCTCGGCCGTTTTGAGCATTGCATGAAGTTCACCAATGCTCTTGTCCCATCCATTCATGTTATAGTTAACAACAAAAGTCTCAAAATTCTTTGTTAAAGAGTTAAGGATCAAATCCGTCGCCAACTCTTTTGAGACGGGACAATTTAGCCTTTCGAGGCGATCAATGTAGCTTTTCATCTTAAGGACATAAGATGAGACCGATTGGGTTTCGTCCATTCGACATGCATGAAGTGCTCGAACCGTTTCAAAACGCTCTACCCTTGCTTGTTGTTGGAACATTTCCTTCAACTGGGTAATCATGTCGTATGCCCCGTGGTTTTCAAAATCCTTTTGAATTTCAGGGGTCATACTTGCCAACATGAGACAAGAGACTTGCACCGAGTCCTCGGTGTACTTAACCCAATCGAGATAGGCCTCCTCATCGTCTTCGCTAGGTTCATCGGGAATAGGATCGTCCAACACATAAGATTTCTTTTCTTGCTTGAGAACAATTCTCAAGTTTCGATACCAATCGATAAAGTTGTTATGGTTAAGACGCTCCTTTTCAAGGATTGTTCTTAGTGATAGGTTATGGACGGTCGGGGCGATCGCGTTGTTATTGTTTGTGGCCATCTACAAAATTTAACAAAGTTCAATTTTAGTATTTGTTAATATCATTAAATTTTAATTATTAATACCCTTTTATGTCTTATAGACAATTAATAATTAAAATCTAGAATCCAACGTTACATTTAAATATTGGTTAGGTGACCCTTATACCATTATTTAAATTAACAAGGTAGTCACTTTGACAATTGCAACCCTTTGCAACTTCTAGCGATATGAGATCGGTTAAACATCTTAATGTTTAGTTGGCATGTTTAATCTCATCAACACCTTTGTACACCATGCTTTGGTGACCCTAAGCACATGGTTTCCAAATCAAGTCGTCCTACTTACACACACGTGTGAGATTATACATACAAGCGGTTAAGTGACCTTAAATCCACAAATATGTTAACCCCGCCTCAAACTCACAAGTTCACTCAAAATGGTTAAGTGACCCTAATCCATAAAGAGTTCATAAGTGATTCGAGTGTTGTACAAAAGGGTGGTGTTTGACTTGTTTTTATAAAAGGGGTTTTTAAGTTTTCATAATTCTAGTTTTAGAAAACTCTATGTACCATTCATTCACATGCATACAAATGCATGGTACCCTAATGAAAATCAAATTTTCAAGGTTCTTTGTAATAAAATCCATTTTATTATTAAATCATTAATTTTAATAAACCCATTTTATTAATCACTTTTAATGATTTTCTAAGAACCTATTTTTTTTAGCTTGTAGTTGATTATTAGTTTGTTTTAGCATGCATATCTACATATCATCTAAACAATAAAATAAACAACCATTCAAGCACAACATGCACATCAAAGGTCCATAACCATAGCCAACTAATTTTTGACAACACTTGTTAGCCGAAACAAGTGTGTCAAAAGGTCTCTCCTAAGGGTGAAAAAGTGACACAAGTGTCGTGTCGGTGAACTCCCACTTGAACCCGCATCCAAATGCCTCAAGTGCTCCTTTTGTGTTGTGATTTCATAACTTCCTTTGGGCCTTCAATATGCTTTCTAGATCAGCCCCAAAACTCCTTTTGGTCTTCTGAAATGGGCTTTGGTTTTTGGGCTAAAATTCCATTTAGAACTATGAAGTCCTTTGAGCCCAAAATTGTGGCCCAAACCAAAACCCATTAGTGTATCTTCTTTTACATAAGAAAAATCCTAATACATTTTTCTAGTAAAAAAAATACAACTAATTTATTTATTTAAATTACATACCAAATGAAAATTAAATAAATTACATAAGCCCAAAAGAATTAATTATTACAACTTTTGAATAACTAAAGAGTAAATCAACAACACAACCATTTCACACATATAATCACAAGGTCTTTGGCTAGGTTATGAACACAAATGAAAAATATATATCCATATATATATTATGAACAAAATGGTTCTCATTTAACCACTAAATTTTCGGCTAGATAAAAAACCGAAAAATGGGGTTTTGTCCAAATAAAATGAATCATCCAAATGATAATTTTTATTTATTTATTTATTTTATTTTAAGATATCTCTATGCATGTTTATCTTTAAAAAATATGGGAGAACCATAGCTAAAATTTTCGGCTTGGTGGTTTTATTAAACCAAAAACCCGAAATTTTTAGAACCTTTTGAAGCATGTATCCATATAACCGGCTCTAGATGCCATTGTTGGGTTTTTACATGTTTATCAAAGTCATTCTATGCCTTATAAAATGAAAAATTAACGCAGCGGAGTATTTTAAAACATGTTAATCTCTTATTATAAAACTTATTTTATAGAGAAAACCCAAGGTAGGATCCATATATGAACTTACATGCTTACAAAACAGAAAATTAAATAGTTGCATGTAATAATTACATGCAACAAGATATAATCAAAAGGGTTACTAGAAACAACCTTTCAAGTAATAGGAAAGAAGAAGATGATGCTCTTGAATGACAATCTTCAAGATAGAAGACCTCAAGCTTGTATACCCACAAGCCACCAACAAACACCAACTTTGCTAGGATTATAATTCAACACTTGACCAAATTAATAATCACCTTCTATAACTCTTGCTTCATCCGTATGATTCAAAGAATGATAGAAGAAGATAGTCTTTAATACACTTGAATTATTGAGAAACAAAAACAAGTGGGTTGAATCATGTAGCATTATTAAAGATAAAAGCATTCTATCATACTTTACCTATTTAAAACTCAAAAGAAACCTACCCATTAAATGGGTATCATGATTGTCCAAAATAAAACATAGAATTTTAATTTTTATAAAACCCACTTTATCTTGTTACAAATGTTGGCTTAATTTTATAAACTTGCAATGAAACATGACACAAGTTTATAAAATACCTTTAAGCCTTTTAAAATAGTTATTTAACCAATTAAATAATTATTCTCTAAAATAAATCATCCATATAATTTATTTATTTATCAAGTGCAATTATTTAGAAAACCAATTTCTAAATTTTCAAGTGTTATTATTTATTTGTTTGATCATATCACAAATAAATATTATAGGTGTTTGTCTAGCTTGTTATAGGGTATGACCCGACTTGGATCATAACGTACTAGCCACATGAATTTAATATGTGTCTTGGGCAGACCGAGTCCAACACTTCTTACATTAAAGCATTTTATACAAGTGTTGACTTACGCCGTGTCTTGAAGAAACAAAACAAATCATGGCGACCCATTATTCACTCACCCATGATAATCTGGCCAACGACAACTACATTGACCATTACTATTCTTGTAGACCATGTTCCGCAGTAGTCAAGGGTTGAGATTGACACATCTGCAACCACAAAACACATCCATTATATCCAAATTAGACCATACGTAAGTACATATCATAAAAAACATCTCAAATTCTCTTGTGAAATGGAAATTAGGAACACTAAGACCATAACAAAAAGGGGGGCATAATAAAAGGAGCTATAAATTTGCACAAGGTGAAAGCATTACCATAGTTATGAAATGAATTGGCAGTGTCTTCAAATGTAGTTGATGGATTCATCTTGTTAAATTCCTTAGATGACTTTATATCTCCTGTAACATGCTACAATAAGTCAGTAACAAACAAAATGTCCTTTTGGGTCATATTTTCAATCACTTTCTTTAATCGGATTAGGGTCCCTTTAAGAGTCAGGAACTGGTGCGCAATAAAAAAAACCCAGTAGTTTCTTTTTACCTCAAGAGCAAGTCTGTGAGATCCATACCTGGAGAGGTCGTATGATCGAACTCCAACTTTAGACGCGATCGAACTCCAACTTTAGACGTTCGGCACTCTTTAAATAATGATGGTTGAAGTTGTCTAAGGCCACATTTGGTTGACCTGTACCTGTAATATCAGCAGATTAATTAAAATATTTGTCATCAGAAAAAGAAATACATAGCCGAAAGAAAACAATCTTTAGTATAGAAAGATTTAGGTGGTAAATTATACCCGTTAACTTATGAACAGATCGATTTGAGTTGTGTGTCAGTTACAAACGGGTCAAATCAAACAATTAGCTAAAAGGTGAACATGTTAAATGGGTTGAAAATTGGCTAAAGTCTATTTTTTATACATACAACTTATAAACAGTTTTTATTCTAAGATGCATATTATTACTATATAATACTGGCTTTGTTATCATAGTTATTAATTTACACATAATTCTATATAAAAGATAAAAATTTGGACGAAAAATGTTTGAGAGTCTATCCGTTTAAACACTTGTCCTGTACCCAACCCCTCTCTAACCTGTCCATGACACCTCTTGAGAAAGAACTTACACAGCTGTCAAAGGTGTGCTTGATCCACCAGAGCCAACACCACCCATGTTAGAAATATGACCCGCTTTATGCTGGTTACTCATGACATGCTTTGCTTTATGAATGACCATATTGTTAACTATCATTGATCTTGTTTGGACATTAACATACCACCATTTTGGCACATATAAGCTTCTAAAAGTGTCATTGTTGAAATTTAAATCACTTCCCAAATTCTTGAGAGAAACAAAAACAACAGAGTTGTCCAAGTGCATCCCTGCAAAATTATATGTTAAAAAGTCACCACTATTAAGAACTTGAAAGTAGCAGAACTAATTAATCATTTCAAATCAAGGTCAAGAACTACTCTTGCCTCAAATCCCACCTCCCTTTAGCAAAGTTATACACCAAGTATGAGAAATGGTTGTCCACCAAGTATCTAGTGTATAAGACCACATATTACTTATTTTATTGTACTAAACTAAGGAAAACAAAATATCAATCATATAACTCACTGGCAATATTAATTATAGCAAATTAATCAATTACCTAAATCAAACAGTATCATGTTAGCATGACTTTCTATTCTTAAATCAATATCAACTTCAGTGTCATATGTTGATCTGCCAATTGAGACCTGGAAACACAAATTGCAGAGGCTTTACACATCCAAAAAGTAGTAAATATAGAAATCAAATAGACTAAAAACTAAAGGATATAATTAGACTAAAAACTAAAGGATGTAATTAGAAAAATTACCAGTAAATTGGGCCATGTTTTTTTTACTTGAATGTTGGAGTTGATGACGCCGTTCAAAATTACAGTAATTGGGCCCGTCTCTGTACCTTCAATTGTAGGTTAATCCGAAATTAGGGAAAATTTTAATCAAATTTGATACTCGAATCAAAGTAATTACTCACAAATTATTCTCACCGACGGCAACGTTGTACTGGGTGAAAGAACCTACACCAGCAAAGGAACAAACAGAATCGCAGTGGTAAAATCTCTTTTTTCCAAACCTGGAACTTGGTGGCAAATACATAGCTAATGACGCCGACAACGATAAAGGAGAAGAAAAGAGTTAAAGATGAAGAGAGCCATTTTTTTGGGTAAAAGGTATAAACTGTGGTTTAAAAATTTGAAAAGAGATGTGAAAACTACCTGAAGTAGGTTCCCAGATGTCCTATGTTATGTGAAGTTGGACCGTTGGATGAAGAGGTATGATGGTCAGTCTCTTTCATGTACCTACATGCATATACATGAGAGCATATCAGCAACCCAAGTCTCCCAAACCTAAGTCTCAGGTATTATATCTGTCTTTGCATACTATAAAACATAGGGAACCCCTTCAATTTGCTTACCTTGAGAAGCTTTCGCAATATTGGAGTCTTGACTCTTGTTGAACATTATTCTGTAACGCTATAATAAGATGTATGACGTCTGCAAATCTGTAAAGTGTTAAAAAAAGAAAAAAAATCATAAGAAGAGTAAGAGTATTGAGGAATTTTCATCACTGGGAATATCCCAACTATACCATTCTTGTAAGTTATGTTGAGAAAAAATGTTTGAGATTTTGTTTTCAGGAGTGTATCCATAATCATTGGAGGATCTCGATTGCTGAAAACATTCATAGCTTCAGTATTACTTTTCTTCATATATATCAATTCAGTAATATAAAAATATCAAAGTAACCTTTGAATTCCTTCGCCATTGCCACCATTAGCAGCTAGACAAAAAAGTGTTACATAGCCCTTCTAAGCATCCTTCCTGACAAATATAAAACATTATAATAAAATGATGATAAGATTCAATAGCATGCATGCAAGAACATGAAAGGGTAATTAACTTTAAAGTCAAATAATGAAGCAACGTAAGTGATGCAAACACTAAAGGGGCAATTTCAACCCACTGATATAAATATGGGACAATTTCATTATAACATTCAACCAGTTATAATCCAAAAATTAACTTTAATGGTGCTTATAACAGGGCGATACCAACCCGTTAATGTGAAAATGGGGCTGCGTTAACTTATTTTGAACCATCCCTTGGAACTTCAGTATTGCTTATTGTGCTTGCGTGTTGTGGCATGAGAAGTCAAATCAGGTTTTAATTTCCAAATATCTTGATATATACTTTACAATATGCTTGATCATGTTGTAAGATTGCACCTCAATAAAAGTAAGCTAACACACAATATGCTACTTACTCTCGTTAACTTATCTCCCTTTTGTTAAAAGAGTATTAAGTGCCACTTAAACTGCAAGATACCAAACACGAAAATGGTTAACGTTTAATCATGTCATTTTACTAAAAGATAAGAAATTTTAAAAAAAATAAGGATCAATAAGTAATAAAATTTCAGTTACATGCTTTGAATCAACCATTTATGTAATCAATAATTAGTTTGGTGGGTTTTTAAGGCACTTGCTTGCTATCTATCTCTGGTTGCTTGCACTTGGATGTCCCTTTCTTCACTATTGATTTTGTGCAAGATTTTGGCTTTAAACGGTACCCTTTTCTCATTTGTGTGAGATTTGGCTTTCTTTAACATGTACAAAAAAAAGATACCGTTACCCAACCTTTTTTGGCCTGTACAAAAATGACCCACCAGGCCTGCCCATTGTGCCACCTTTAACATGTGAGATGAATAGCTTGTAAGAAAGTGCAAAAAGTTATAATACATACCAATAAAGAACCTACTAGCGAACACACTCCATTGTAGCAAATTATGTGTGTTTGACAATAGGTTGGTATACAGTGAAATACAATTACAGAAGTTCATCAAACATGGTTTTGAAATCTGATTTGATTAGCAACATTCAAACATTTATCTAAATGAAAAAGTTACCTTTGTAGTCCTCAATATTGAAGATGCCAGTAAATTCACAATTTTGAGCCTACAAACATGAGAACTAATCAGAGCCTAGGATAATCAAGTGTATGAATTATTGGAATATGTAAAATAATAATTAAACCCCAACTCTCTGGAATCATGCTTTATATATATACTAAATTGATTTTGAGATGTAGAAAAAGGTATTAATGGCTAATTGATATCAGAGAGATGATTAATGGCTAATTGATATCACTGAACTCAAAAATTAGAACCCTAAAGATGCAAATCAATACAAATTTGACAATAAAAACTCGTTGATTTAGGGTAATCCCACAATATGATGAATACACAAGTGAAACATATCAATCGATGAAAAAAAAAACCTTTTTATTCAACAATCATCCAAACATACCTGAAGAGAGGCTGAAACTACGGAGAGAGAAGAAGGGATCTGACATATGAAGAAGAGGGGCTGTAATCATACTTAGGACCTTTGTAAGTGTCCTTAACCCTTCCTAATTCAGTTTAGCTTAGTTAATTAGCTAAAAGTCAAAGCGTCGTAATTAAGGTTTGACTTCGAGATTAATTAAAATTTGTTCAGTCAAATCTCGAATTAAAAGTACCTATAAGTAGGTAATTACGTGGGTAATAAACCCTTAAAAGGGTACTCTCTGATTCCCACTCTAACTAGGTCAATTGTCGGGTCAAAGTTAACTTTAAAAAGTCAACAAAATACTTATTTTCAAATTAATAAATAATTAGCAATGTAGGATCCATGCAACCTGTTTTATCATTAATATAACTTGGTAATTAATGTAAGAACATGTCTAAACATGTTCAACCCGACAATTTTCAGTTTAGGCTCGGTTCGGGACCGAAAGTCGCATAGTTTGACTTCTGCTTTGACTTTCAGTTCTGACCCGTTTAAGCATGTTTTAGAAATGCCTTAGAGCCTTATTAGCACCAGGTTACATGTTAGTATAACCCTCTGTGATTATACAACTTGGTTCATTAGTTATCTAGATCATATGCATATTTCCGTTAATTGCTTAAATGTTGACTATTATGCCCTTTACACTTTAAAACGTGATTTTTGAAAATGTAAAAGAGTAGAACCCTTCATTACTAATATAAAGAGTTGTAACTAAAATTTGACATCAGTTAGTGGTCTAGATTAAGAGTTATGTTCATTAGCGTAATTAGAAGACTTTTTAGCGATTAAACGGCGTAATTAGCATATAGCCTATCTAAACCCGATTTTTAATACCAAACTTTTTACCCACTGATGTAATATAATATTTTGGGATTTTTGAAGATTTTTATTTATTTTTAGGATGAGCATAACCATGATCCGGTTATTGTCGATTTTGCCCTTTTGGGCTATAAAATGAGTTTTATAAAACCTTTTGACCCCAAACCTTTTGCTACTGATTTTAAATAATAAATAAAGTATTTTGAGCCTTCTGGAATTATAAAAATATCAGCTTTCTTTTAAAAACCCGGAAATGGCTCCAAATCGCCTTTTTAAGCGTTTTTAAAACATAGTATGTATTAAAACCATTTTAGATATATGAGACTTAATACCTACTGATATATTAAGTAAAATTTTATATTATAACAGTAAGTAAAAGCTTTTAAAGTCAGATTCCAGTTTTGACCTTTTAAGCTTATGTGAAATTACCAAAATGCCCCTATGGTGCATAGTATGGTTATAATTAATAAATTTCACATATAGGTGATACCCTACTGTTATAACTTATTAAATTAAGTATATTTACTGATTAAATCAGACCTGTAACTCAAATTATTATTTAAACTCTTTTATAACTTTTAAAATGACCAAAATGCCCTTATGGGGCATAGTTTGTGTTTTAAAATCATTTTGGGCATAATAGAAGATATCTTACTGATGTCACAACATATTTAAGGCATATTAACTTAGGAAACTTGTATATGATTCTTATGGTTACTCGTTACGCACTTTTCGCGTTCGGATTGGCTTATGTAACTAGTTTACATATATTAGCCGAAACGGGTCAAACCATATCGTTTTTGTCTCAAAATCCAGAATGTGTTTAAGTTACCCATATTAAACAAGCATGCAAGCTTGTCGGGTCAAAACCACACTCTAAGACAGTCTTCGCTTTAGCATGCGTTTGAAGCGTATCTTCCTTTTTAAAACTAACCGGTCTAAGCTTAAGCTTAATTAAAGGCCCGTTAGGATTCTAATAGGTTATTATAAACCTTCGTTCCAGAATAGGAGACCCGGTAAAAGCTACTTGCATTTGCTGTTTGTGAAATATACTTGCAAAGGTAAATGCTTTTAACTTATTTTCCCTATACGGGCTTGGGGTACGGTATATAAAATACCGCCTGGTCGGACATTGCATCTTTAATTTTATGAAGGTTAAATCATTGAAATGTCCTATTTAAAAATGTTTTGTTTGCTTAAAGCCTTTGGGGGGTTAATGACCATGTCCCGGATATCCTTTGCATCATTTTATGAAATGACCACGACCTAAGCACGGGGTGTAGGCGTACACCCGTCAGTGCATAAATAAATAATGTGGTGTGTCAATTAATCTTTAACCCGGTGTCAAATACCGGGCTACTGAACGCATAAGAAACATGTAATTCTTTTACAAGTATTATATATATAAATAATTATCCCAAGTTATAAAATGTTTTATGCCACGTGCATTCAAATAAATTTTCAAACCTTTTTCAAAATGAGTCAGTTAATTGTATTTACCTGTGTAAACTGACGTATTTTCCCAAAAGGTTAAGTGCAGGTACTAAGCGTAATAGGCTGGCCTCTCCTTAGCATCATTAAGAGTCTCGCAAGCTGGGATGCATTAAGTCTGATGAACAATGTTTCCTTTTTATTTCGATCCGCCTGTGGATCTGTTTCAACTGTTTGTGATACTTAAATATTACAATTTATTCGGTTGAAATAAATCTATCTATCCTTTGCTTCCGCTGTGCATTATTATATTGTGTGTTTGACTATGACGATATCAACTACGTCACGATACTCCCCACCTGACCCACCGGTAATACGTGAAAATATCGGGGTGTGACAGATCATTTTCATGTTAGTGTTACATTTGAGCTTGCTGATTTTGAGTTCGTCTAGTGGATGTTATTGTTTCTAAAATTCGTTTGCATATTGTAAACAATCTGTTGAAATTCTATTGGTCAGAACTCCTCTTTTATTGGACCCCTGTGATGTAAGTAACACCAGATGTTACATCTATATCACTCGTATCCCGTAATGTCAAATTCTGAGAGACATACCTTTTAACCATTGGATTCTTAGTATAGAAAGATGTCCTTGGATTCACCTGAGTCAATAGGTCTTGGTTCGGTGTTGTGATTCATTACTGTGGTGTTATCCATATCTATAGATGCATGACGTAACCCTACGGAGTTAAGGTAGTATAAATTTCGAGGACGAAATTCTCTTAACAGGGGGAGAATGTGACAACTGTCAAAAATCCAGGTATCCGTACAATTAATTAATCATGATTAGTGCTTAATGACTGTGCTGAATTTCAATTAACTGCTTTCTGATTATTGCCTTATACATACATGTGCATCATACATTGTTTAATGTCATACCAATATTGCATGAAAACTGTATTGCCTTAAATGATGCATTAAGTACAGTTAGCATAGTTATATGATAAGACAGGAAAATGCTGACAGAACTCATCACATAGACAGATAGTGCATTTAGACACAGAATGAGCCAGAAATTAAGTATTACACTAGTATAGTGTGTAGGAAAGTAAGGATCGTAAAACTGCCTTCCTAGAGATAGTTTAAGTGCCGGAAAGTGCCTAAAACTCACCCAAAGTGCTGAATTCAGCAATTTAACAATCTAATATTATGCAGAAATATGATTAAATGGTCCTGAATGCTTTCCTAAGTGTCGGGAACCAAAAGTGTCACAAAAGATACATAAAGCACACTAAACTGCAAAGTTTAGCACTTTAACTAACCAGTAACCAACCGAACAATTGGACACTACCCGAAACATCAAATTTACACTAGAAACATTGTTTTAACATTACCAAGCTAGTAATGGTCCCCGAACATCATAACACCCTATACAAATATCTAATAACTAAACACCTTAACTAAACACTTGAAATTGAACTAGATTATCTAACTAATAGTTAAACCTAGTCTACTACCCCCCACCTAGTTCACGGCCCAAAAGTGGGTCCCACCCTTGATTTTATTGGCTTATAAAATAAGATCTTGTCTCACTCTTTTGGAACATAAAAATCTATAAAAGATCATGTGAATTTGGTTATAAGTAATACTTTCTAGTTCATAACCATTCATTTCTCAAAACACCCAACACTTCCACTCTTTCTCTTCTCCTCTCTTTGGCTCAAGGCCAAGTACAACAACAACAATATCATCATCATCACTTCATTGCCATACATTCCAAGCTTATATCAAGGTGTTAGAAGGTGCACAACGGAGCTAGGAGCTTGTAGAAGTTCAAGGACCTTCACCGTTTGCTTTTATCCACTTGTTTTCTCCTCTTGATCATCCCTAGCCTTATGCTAGTGGTAAGAACCATGATCTTTCCATTTTACTCCTATTTTAAGTGGTTAAAGGAAGAATCATAATCACAATCTTGAAGAACACTAAGAACTACAAGAAGTAAACATGAACATAAGCTTAAAATATGAAGAAATCTTGATGAATGTGGGTTGATTTGCTTATTGATTGTTGTTTGTTCATGTAGATGATGTAGATCATCATATTATCTTGCTAGATCATGATTAAAAACATAATCTAGCAAGATGAGAGAATAGAAATGTTGTAGGATGATAGATCATCCACAAATGAAACATGAACTTGAAAGAACAAAATTATTTCTTGAAAAGTAATAATCAAAGTGAGTAGTAACACTTGTAGATCTAAAGATTTATGGATGATTTCTAAAGAAACCAAGTTAAAAATATAAGTTTTGTTAAAACTTGGTTCTCACATAAACAAACTCTATTTTTAGTGGTTAAACAAGTGTAGAAACACTTGTGAAACAAGAAAATTTTATAAAGAAACATTTTTAGAAAATGTGACAAGAAGTTGTAAATATCTAACTTCTTTAAAAATGAAGTTTTTAAAGAACTAATCACATCTTAAAGGGTAACAAGACTTACTAAGAACACTAGTAAGTTACGACAAATTTTTAAAAATATTCAAGTTCATGAAGTAGTAGATTATACTTATTTTTGGCAAAATTGGTATGTAAAGGTTGTTTATTATTGATTGTGAATGGATTGTGATGATTTTTACAAAAGAAAATGATATGCTTGAAAGCATGGGAACCTCCATTTTTAGGAGAAACTATGGCAAAATTTTCTAAAAAATCTAAACACTTAGAAAAATATTTATAAACAAGTATTTACAAGAGTATTTTAAATCATAAATTGTTACAAAAACTTTGCCATAATTTTTTGTTACAAAAATACAAATATTGGAGGTTAGTTTTCATAAATAAAAATGACTAAATATGTATTTATGAAATATATATTTAGAAGACGCCATGTGTGATTATTTGTATATTTTGTGTATTAGTTATATTATTTTAGGACATGAAATAATATAACTCACTAAAATACCAAGAATCACAATCCAAAATATTACCAAAATTCCAAAGAACGAATATACACATTTACACAAAAATATTGGTGAAAACCGAGCTATGGAATAAGACTTACAAAATATTCTGGAAAGTTATTCACAAAGTATATTTTGGTAATAATATTTTGGACACAAGGAAATGAAAATATGACTTTTACAAATACTACAAGAATATATCATGTTTTGACAAGAGAAAATATATTATTTTGGCAAGTATAAAAGCATACTTTTCTTGGAAATTATTAGAAGATATATTATTTTTGAGAAATATATACTTTCTTACAAACACGAAATACAATATTTTGAGGTGAAAGATATAATTTCTCAAATAAATATGAAGAATATCATTTTTGGAGAAAAAATGAGTTTATATATATATATATATACTTTCTATGTTGGACATGAAAATATATTATTTTTGAGACTTATGAGAAAATACAAATATATTTTTGCCAAAAGAAAAATTATAAATAATTTTTCTAAATAATATTTATTACAATATATATTTTGGAAGTATATATTGGTGGACTTTTATTAAAGATAATATTCCGGAAAACTAATACGAAATTAAGTATAAGAATACTTAATGAATACAATAAAAATACGTATTCTCGTACGTATAAATACACACCGGAATACGACCCTAATACATGGCAAAATATACAAGTATAAGGATACAAATACAAATACCCCTATCCTTGGGAAGGATATACAAATATAAATACTTGGGAAGTATTAAATTAAAATTGTTTTAACAATAATTCCAAAGTTTAATAAATATAATTTAAGTTAAAATATTAATTATTTTAACCAATAATTATATAACTTGGAATAATATCGAAGATACGAAGAAACGTAACTTAAAGACAATAATACTAAGTCAAGGCACGACCCGCTCGTCTAATGGACCGTAGTACGCATGTAGGTAGTCGTGCGTTCTAGAGGAAGCTTTGAGTTACATCAGATACAAGGAACGCAAAACTGTGAGTTCATGTTCCCCCTTTTCTTTAACTGTTTTCGGTTTTATAACTTCGGGGGTGAAGTACATGTTACAACTGTTTACAAACGTTATTATTTGGTATGGTTAGCTAAGGAAGGGTACTTATAGATCATGTGAGTGGTGGGTATGTCACTTAAGGCCATCAATCCTCTTGTAGGACCGAGGGACATGAGTGATAGATCTATTTGGGTGTAGCGAGCCCCACCCATGAGTCCGTCGAGTGGATCATGTGGTGACTATGTCTTGTTGCCGGAGACAAAGTCTGCTAGGTTTGAGCTTTCCTGCATCACGTCACAAATATTAATGTATTAGCTACACATTAATTGATCTGTTTCCTTGTTGCTTTCATACCGGGTTTTTCAAGTACATACAAACATACTTACAAATGTTTCAAAGGTTTATACACAAACACACACATGAACTCGCTCAACTTTTGTTGATGTTTTACAAACTACATGTATTTCAGGAAACTAAGTATGGATCTGGCGGGCGTTAAAGTTTCAAGTAAAAGATGTCATCCGGTGTCGAATGGTTTAGAGTGTGTATCCTATCCTGGATAGGATACATGTTTCAAATCTTGGTTATCATTAGTGTCTTTTGAAAAGTCCTTATGGAACTTAAAACCTGTTGGTGTTGTATTCTGAATACGAAGTCTGTGTTTTGGGGTTAAATCAATGTTGTTGTAATGTTTCAAAACTTAATCAATGGATGAACATCTTGGATTTATCATATAGTTGTTTGTTATGGTTGAATGCAATGATATTAAGTAAGTCACACCAAATCACGCTTCCGCAAAAAGTCAGGGTGTGACACGGAACTAGCATTCAACGAGCCGTAGCACGGGCTACAGCTCAACTTCGTATCGGTAGTGTACAGTGGCGGAACTACAGGAGGGTCAATGGAGGCATGTTATTGTAGTTTGAGTCTTGCAGTGTAAGTAAAGAGAATGAGAAGAGAGAACTGGTAAAAAAACTGAAAATAGAAACATCATGGTGCTTATTACTTGTCTGCAACACTATGTATCGTTTAGGGTTTTAAGGAAGAAGACGATTAATATTGAATATTTTAACTAAAGCTGTTCTAGATAGGGGTATATATGAAAAGTTAAAAGCTATTTTGGATAGGGGTCTGTATGAAAAGTTAAAACCTATATTTTTAAATATTTATTAGTTTTTTCTTTTTATTCTTTACCTAATAGGTGACATAACTCAATATTGAAATGACAACACATGCATATCTTGTACGATTTCTAACTTTTATTAGTAACATATAAGCTATTCAAAGTTTATTATGTTAATTATGGTATGCTTTGTTAAATTTATCCATAATTTTATCTGATTAAAGTATATTATTTCATATATTTTTCTGTTAAGATTCTAGATCATTTGTGAGTATTCTTTTCTCCTTATGCTTTGACATTTTGAATTTTGTTAGGTTATTCAAAATTCTTTTCGCCCAGAGCACTTGAATTTTCAGGATCGGCCCTGCCCCGTAAGGGGAGGGGGGGGTGGTCACTAGTGACCATTTTTCCATCACTCACAATATCCAATCATGTTCCGCCATGTCAGCAACCATTTTTCCATCACTCACAACCTTTTTTAGTGGGGGTGGTCATCACTCACCACCACACCCAACAATTCCCCCCCAACCAACAATTACACTCACAAAAAAAAAAAAACCATCACGCGTTGAAAATATCACGAAATCGGATTGCGTTATACTATAACGCGTTGAACGTTTGTTGTCGGGGTGGGTTCAACGCGTGATACAATTGTATCACGGTAAATAACGTGTTCCGCCCCGTGTGCCCTAATGTAGGTAAAAAAAATTGGGATACCCCTGAATATTTCTTCTAGTTCCACCACTGGTCTATTGTACAAGTAAATTACATAAATACAGAAAATACATCTCTTGAATGTTAGATATCCGAAGTACATAACTTAATATTAGAATTTAGCATCTAATATTTTTTAGAGAATACGTCATAGGAATGAACAAATTACAACTCTGCATACTTCGAATTTGATATATCAATAAACACACAAAGAATTATGCAATTCGTTACTCGACAGGTGGGCGTGGAACATCTTGCCATCCTGTACAATGCTGGAGAACATGTTTAAGCTCGTTTGTTGCAGACATAACCGTCCATGTCTCGTAGTGTTGGCTTGGGTGAAACGAGCTACATATTGGTTCTAATAAGCCCGATTGTGTATCATCCATAAATAGGTCATCATCGGATATAATGGAGCCCGTACTTGCCTCCTCTTTGTCTGCCGCCTGCGCAATGTAACACAACTGTTTGGTAACTATGTATGACCAAAAATGTATAAGGAGTATACAAACTTACCTTCTCAGTAAGATATTTAAAAGCCTCCTTCCTTTGGCCCGCTTCGTATACGTTGCATTGCGAGTATACCTGAATCAGTAAGTGGTACCATATTTATACATGTTCTCTAACCTCTAAGACCAAAGATAACAAACATTAATTAACAAATCTTTTAAGGCAATTTGACCTCTGCTTCCACACTGGCACAAACGGCGTAAATGCCCCAGTCACTCGTGTAATTGTTGTACAAATGTACTTTAGCGAATCTAACACGAGGATGGCGTTGTCGGGTTCCATCAAAGAAACAATGGTGAATAGTAACAAAAATACATCGGTCACCAATGTGCAAAGGACTAGCTCCAATAAGCATTACTTTGTCCTGGTTTGAAAAGTGACAACTGAAAGCATAAAATAAGATTAGTTTGGTGAAATCCTAGTCCTAGTAAATAAATATAAGAAAACATCAAAAACAAAGTATGCCCGGACAATATCTAATGACGTTTTGTCACTGTCAGATAATCGGTTTCACCAATGGGGTGGTGGTCCGTTGGCAAAGGTAAAGCCTTTAAAACACCTAGGTTGGGAAGGGGAGGTCTTGGGTTCAAGTCCCACAGACGACAGGAAATTAAAGAAATTAGCCGTTCAAAAAAAAAAAAAAAAAGATAATCGGTTTCAAAACACTGTTCCAAACACCCTATAGTAATTACCGAGAAATGGTAATAAATGTACTTTGATGGGTAATATCGATCAACCCATCTTTATAATCTTTGAGGCTACAACGATCAATCCATATGTGTTTTGAATTGGGCTTGATTTCAATGGCATCTATCTCATCTCCTAAACCACCTTCAAACTCTAAGTTGCATATGATCACATGTTCACATTCTTTTAACCTAATTCCATTGCGAGTTAGCTTAATCCTTTGTCCTCGTCCATCAATGGTCTTGTAAGACGACACATCCAAATGAGAGGAAAGTTCAATGGTACCCGAAACTTCAAAAACAATCCACATAGGTTCGTTCATACAACATCCAGCTCGAAGCGATCCAGGCCCATCATCTACAACCGATTCAAACGTGTCATATAACATATTTAAAAATTAAATGATTATGTATATGCGAGTGATGGTCAATACAAACCAATTTAAGTAGAGGATTGGGAACCGTATACAGGGCCGGCCCTGAGAATTTGTGTACCCTGTTCGAGCTCGAAAAAATGTGCCCTTAGGCCTTAACGAAATTGTGTATTGGGCTCCCTAAAGGTCTAAACCTAATACCAAAGGGGTTAATAACTAATCTAAACCGTAAGAATAGTTTTGTAAGGGGGCTTATGTTGGTGTTTGTATGGGTGTACCCTATTAAAAAAATATTTTACATATACATATAAGGTTTTTTTCATAAAAAAACGTGCCTCTTGAAATATCGGGCCCTGGCCGGTGGTCCTCCCCGCCCACCCCCAGGGCCGGCCATGACCGTATAGACACTAATAGACGCTCCATCACATTTATTGTAATTATTGTAATTGATTGTAATTGGTCGTGTCCATATTTACGAGATCCTAATTTATCTCATCTCATTGTATTTATACCAACATTGTGGAATGAGAATAGCAAGCAATTACGTGATCTTTTATGGTATCATGAGCCTAGCCCTTTCCTCCTCCCTTCCTCCTCCCCACCGCCGTCGGTCATTCATCCTCCACCGCCGGCTCCTCTCATCTTCTCCCCTGTTACTTTGTTCAACCTTAATTCTTCCACCCTCGATCATGGAACCAAAACTCCACCCTGCTCTCACCGTTTCAAACATCAAGAATCTGATTCCCATAACCCTAGAAGCCAAATCAGCCCAATACTCGACCTGGTCTGAACTATTTCGCATTCAGTGTCGTGTTTACCAGGTTCTCGATCATTTATCCCCCAAACCCACCACCGATTCCGATGCCGCAAAAGCCACCACACCAAAACCCACTGATGATTCTGATTCCACACTAAAATCCACCACCCCACCTCCAACCGATGCATCTTGGGACAGGCTAGCAAATGTCGTTGCTGAAGTGTGCTGGCTTCGAAACCTTCTCTTGGAGCTCCATCGGCCTCTTACAAAGGCGACTCTGGTTTATTGTGATAACATTAGTGCCATATACATCTCAGGCAACCCGGTACAACATCAGCGGACCAAACACATCGAGCTCGACATTCATTTTGTTCGCGAACAGGTACAACGTGGACAGGTCCGCATTCTTCATGTTCCAACCCGTTATCAGATAGCAGACATCTTCACCAAAGGCATTCCTCGGGTTCTGTTTGAAGATTTTCGTACCAGTCTCAGCATTCGCTTTCCTCCCGCTTTGACTGCGGGGGAGTAATAGACGCTCCATCACATTTATTGTAATTATTGTAATTGATTGTAATTGGTCGTGTCCATATTTACGAGATCCTAGTTGATCTCATCTCATTGTATTTATACCAACATTGTGGAATGAGAATAGCAAGCAATTACGTGATCTTTTAGACACTTATACGTATTGTATTAGATGTGATATGTAAGACGGTTATTAACAATCCTTCTTATTAACTCCCATTACATGTGACCATCTTCATTGCACTATTACAAGCACTTATATGGTTGTCATGGTTCTCTACTTAAAATTAGTTACGTATTAAATGTATCTTATATGTATATATACATTATATTGCCTATCAAGCTCTATATTGGTTGTAAACCAACAACCATACCTAGTAAAATCACACCAATAGCAAAGCTACTAGTAGGGTCCAGGGAGGGTGGGGTGTAGGCAAACAATACCTCTATCCTAGAAGATAGAGATGCAAGCTCTCAGTTTGCTGTAAAACTAGCAATTGGCGATGGTAAACGAACCCGAATCCGACGGGCAAACAGAAACATTCAAGACGATTAATGGGATGGTATTATGAGACCTTGTATGAGATTAATAATGAAAAACAATCATGGGCATGGAATGAGTATTGTATTAGATGATGCCCACCTCAATTAACCGAAACATACATACTTATTTATCCGAACCATACCCGTATTTTTTTTTATTATCTTTTGTCCTTGGTATGAATATAATCTATTAATTTACTTACTTCTATTTCTTAAATTTCTAGTTTTGTAGGTAATAAAATTCTATAATAATAAAAAATAGTTGAGAATGTATAGGGAATTCCAATAGACAATTTTTACCAAAGTAACGGATATACCTAATACGAGACACTTACCAATACAAACATCAATGTCATAATGAAACACACAACTTCACATAAAACATCAATATCTCATAATGAAACACAAGTTAACTTGAAACCAACTGAAAACAAATGGACCCAGCCTGGGATTGTAGACATCATGTACCCGTTTTTTTTTTATTTTTAAGGTAAATTGAACTTTGAATAACATGGAATTTTACTAATTTGGTAGACTATAACTATATGGAATTATTATTAATATAATTTGAATACCATGAAATTTTACTAACTTGGTAGACTATAATTATATGGAATTATTACTAATATAAGTATCGAGGAAAGTTTTAAAGATGGGCTAAAATTTAATAAGATATAAATGTTTAAAGTGATGTGTATGAAATAATGTGTTATGAGTAATTTTTTCCAACTAGGAGGGCTCTGATGTCCTTGGCTTTATAGTCTAGTGACATCTTAGTGGTGTGATAAGGCTTTGCGACCAATAGTTCCTGTTTTCGATTCTCAAAGGAGAGTTTTTCCTATATTTATTGGGTTTCCTCCTGAATTTGTGTATAGGCACTATGCCTAGTGGAGATGGATATGATCCAGTGGTTCCGATGGTGGTACGATGATACTCCAGTGGTGTGCATGGTACGATCGGTTAAGTTAGTATACTAAACCGAAGTCATCAGTTAGTCTATTTTATTAACCAATCAGTTTTTAGTTAATCATGTCGGTTTATTCGATTAGATTGACGGTTTTTATTCGATTCATTTAATTTCTAAAAATAACAAAACCAAACTTGAGCTAAAATGTTTGCTTAGAAATACATGAAGCTGAGGTGCAAATATAGAAATGGATGTATAAATACATGAAATAAAAATATAAATATATGAAATGGAAATATAAATATAAGTATATGAAATAATGGTATAAAATATGAAATACATGAACCGGATGTATAAGAACTAGAAATATATAAAAATATACATAATCGGTTAATTTTGGTTAAGATTCAATAGCATGCATGCAAGAACATGAAAGGGTAATTAACTTTAAAGTCAAATAATGAAGCAATGTAAGTGATGCAAACACTAAAGGGGCAATTTCAACCCACTGATATAAATATGGGACAATTTCATTATAACATTCAACCAGTTATAATCCAAAAATTAACTTTAATGGTGCTTATAACAGGGCGATACCAACCCGTTAATGTGAAAATGGGGCTGCGTTAACTTATTTTGAACCATCCCTTGGAACTTCAGTATTGCTTATTGTGCTTGCGTGTTGTGGCATGAGAAGTCAAATCAGGTTTTAATTTCCAAATATCTTGATATATACTTTACAATATGCTTGATCATGTTGTAAGATTGCACCTCAATAAAAGTAAGCTAACACACAATATGCTACTTACTCTCGTTAACTTATCTCCCTTTTGTTAAAAGAGTATTAAGTGCCACTTAAACTGCAAGATACCAAACACGAAAATGGTTAACGTTTAATCATGTCATTTTACTAAAAGATAAGAAATTTTAAAAAAAATAAGGATCAATAAGTAATAAAATTTCAGTTACATGCTTTGAATCAACCATTTATGTAATCAATAATTAGTTTGGTGGGTTTTTAAGGCACTTGCTTGCTATCTATCTCTGGTTGCTTGCACTTGGATGTCCCTTTCTTCACTATTGATTTTGTGCAAGATTTTGGCTTTAAACGGTACCCTTTTCTCATTTGTGTGAGATTTGGCTTTCTTTAACATGTACAAAAAAAAAGATACCGTTACCCAACCTTTTTCGGCCTGTACAAAAATGACCCACCAGGCCTGCCCATTGTGCCACCTTTAACATGTGAGATGAATAGCTTGTAAGAAAGTGCAAAAAGTTATAATACATACCAATAAAGAACCTACTAGCGAACACACTCCATTGTAGCAAATTATGTGTGTTTGACAATAGGTTGGTATACAGTGAAATACAATTACAGAAGTTCATCAAACATGGTTTTGAAATCTGATTTGATTAGCAACATTCAAACATTTATCTAAATGAAAAAGTTACCTTTGTAGTCCTCAATATTGAAGATGCCAGTAAATTCACAATTTTGAGCCTACAAACATGAGAACTAATCAGAGCCTAGGATAATCAAGTGTATGAATTATTGGAATATGTAAAATAATAATTAAACCCCAACTCTCTGGAATCATGCTTTATATATATACTAAATTGATTTTGAGATGTAGAAAAAGGTATTAATGGCTAATTGATATCAGAGAGATGATTAATGGCTAATTGATATCACTGAACTCAAAAATTAGAACCCTAAAGATGCAAATCAATACAAATTTGACAATAAAAACTCGTTGATTTAGGGTAATCCCACAATATGATGAATACACAAGTGAAACATATCAATCGATGAAAAAAAAAACCTTTTTATTCAACAATCATCCAAACATACCTGAAGAGAGGCTGAAACTACGGAGAGAGAAGAAGGGATCTGACATATGAAGAAGAGGGGCTGTAATCCTACCGAGATTTTCGATGAGCAAGGATCAAGTACGACTCTGATTAAGGAGGTGAAGAGTTTACCAAGGATCACAATTGGGGACTGAACAACCAGGGGAGTGGATGAGGCTTGATGGAGAATCTATTGACTGCTCGAATGGTTCTTCAAGAATGCTGAAAATAGGATTTTTTTTTGTTTGCTGGCATACATTATATAACATTACTTCTCAACTGAACTTAGAGCACTACCCATGTTTGTAGGAGTGGAGATGATGGGCAGGAAAAGATGGAGATAACCGTCAGCCATGGAAACTGCAAAAAAACTGCCCTGAACTGCCAATTTTTGTGAGTTTAAAGGGCTGAGATTTAATCTTAGCAAGATCCAACGGACCTTGGAAACTGCCACGGAAAGGGAACGGTTTAACCAGGTTAGCGAATTAATGAACCTGGTGTCCATTACAGAAAATAAGGATCGTTGGAAGTGGGTTTTGAATTCGGTTGGCTCTTTCTCGGTCTCATTGTGTCGAGAGTTGTTATCCAGATTTGCAACTCCGAAAGCTCCTTTTGATTGGGTTATGTGGGCTCCAAAGAAGGTAAATGTTTTTGGATGGAGGGCCAAACAAAATCGTCTTACAGATGAGGAGTATACAATGCGGGTCAATACTCTGTAGGCTCTGCAGGGATGTAGAGAAGACGCGGATCGTCTCTTGGTGACATGCCTTGTCGCCACAGTGATAAGGCAAAAGGTGTGTCAATGGTGCAAAGTTCCCTGGGTCCAGATCAAGTGCATAAGAAACCTCTTCAAAATGCATAAAAACAAAGTGGTTCCGGTTTAGAAAAGAAGGATGATGCAACTGATTGTACTAGCTTCAACCTAGGCGATTTGGAAGGCACAAAACGACATAATTTTCTCAGGTATGTGGGCTTCTATTGATCGGATTTTTGGACATACACAAGCTATGCCTTTCACGTGGGCCAAACACTGGGCGAAGAGGCAAGGCTTAGATTGGGGGGAGTGGATTAGTTTCACTTTCCAGTAAAAGTTAATAAATGATAAAACATGAAAAACAAAAGCAGATCGCGACGATAAATCATGTGATGAAGTACAAGATGGACCAATAAAAATTAATAAACGATAAAAACATCACTTGAAAAATCTAATCTAACAAGATTTATAAAGATAAAGTGATAAACAATGATAAAACTAAGTCATATAATCTAAACAGTTTATAAAAATATCACTTATCACTTAAGATATATAATAAAATTTAATAGAGATTAACCTTTAAAAAAGTTATAAATTGATTCAATCCGCCCAAACGGACGTTAATCCTCAAATCGACAATACCACTTTATCCTCACCCTATGGTTATTGATCTTCAGAGAACTTCAGAGAACTAAAAGATTGGGTTGAGTTATAATACAAAGTATTTAAAAATAAGAAGGGTAAGAAGCCACCAGAGAGTGACAAGTGTCATAGGAAGAATTAAATAGAAAGGGTAATTTTGTCTACAAGAGGAAAGAGAATATGCACATGCAAGTCACATGTTATTTCCCCCCAAATTTTTAAACATCCGTAACTTTTTTATACATCATTTGTTTTTAAAAAAAATTATACCATAAAATCGAGCGTTTTTTTATCTTTAATATGAGTACCATATTTTTATATTTAAAAAAAAAAAATCAAAAACCCAGTTGCATATTACACAATAGACATGACGTAAAACACAATGTAAAGTAGATCAAAAACACAATCAATGACAACAGATAAAGACACAATTGACAACATACTAAAACACAATGACCATAACGTAAAACACAATGGCGATAACATATAGCACAATAATTATCAGACTAAATAAAAACACAACTGATGACAACAGATAAAAGACACAATTAATGACAGCAGATAAAAGACACAATGGAGAGCAGATGAAGACACAATGGAAAACAAACTAAAAATACAATACACAACAAACTAAAACACAATGAACAAAGATAATAAAAAAATGAACAAATTATTAAAACACAATGGACAATATATTAAAACACAATGAATAACATATTAAACACAATGAACTAAACTAATAACACTATTTATAGAAAACCCAGATATAACACCATCTTCATTGTGTCATATATTGTGTTATAGGTTCTTATAAAAACGCAATGGATAGAACCCAAATTAACATTGTGTTATAGGTTTTGATAATAACACAATGGACATGATGTAAAACACAATGTAAAGTAGATCAAAAACACAATCAATGACAACAGATAAAGACACAATGGACAACATACTAAAACACAATGACCATAACGTATAATACAATGGCGATAACATATAACACAATAAGTATCAGACTAAATAAAAACACAATTGATGACAACAGATAAAAAACACAATTAATGACAGCAGATAAAAGACACAATGGAGAGCAGATGAAGACACAATGGAAGACAAACTAAAAACACAATACACAACAAACTAAAACACAATGAACAAAGATAATAAAAAATTGAACAAATTATTAAAACACAATGGACAACATATTAAAACACAATGAATAACATATTAAACACAATGAACTGAATTAATAACACAATTTATAGAAAACCCAGATATAACACTATCTTCATTGTGTCATATATTGTGTTATAGGTTCTTATAAAAACGCAATGGATAGAACCCAAATTAACATTGTGTTATAGGTTTCGATAATAACACAATGGACATGATGTAAAACACAATGTAAAGTAGATCAAAAACATAATCAATGACAACAGATAAAGACACAATGGACAACATACTAAAACACAATGACCATAACGTATAACACAATGGCGATAACATATAACACAATAAGTATCAGACTAAATAAAAACACAATTGATGGCAACAGATAAAAGACACAATTAATGACAACAGATTAAAGACACAATGGAGAGCAGATGAAGACATAATGGAAAACAAACTAAAAACACAATACACAACAAACTAAAACACAATGAACAAAGATAATAAAAAAAATTGAACAAATTATTAAAACACAATGGACAACATATTAAAACACAATGAATAACATATTAAACACAATGACCTGAACTAATAACACAATTTATAGAAAATCCAGATATAACACCATCTTCATTGTGTCATTTATTGTGTTATAGGTTCTTATAAAAACGCAATGGATAGAACCCAAATTAAAATTGTGTTATAGGTTTTGATAATAACACAATGTATAGAAACTCTACTGACCAAAACCCAGTTAAAAGACACAATGACCTGAACCTTTAACACAATGCAAAAAAAAAAAATCCAGTAAAAATGAAAATTTTTATTCTATTTTTATATGATAATATGGTACTCATATTAAAGATAAAAAAACGCTCGTTATTATGGTGAATTTTTTTTTTTAAAAAATGTCGTATGAAAAAGTTATGGACGTTTTAAATCGATGGGGGAATTGGCATGTGCCTTGCATGTGGAGAGAGAAAATCCATAAATATAGGATTCCCTTTATGCCCTTCTATTATTATGTTTTCCCTACAACTAATCTCAACCCTCCAAATCTAAGATCAATGGACTAGAATCCTTCTTACCCTTCTTATTTATTTTATCCTTTGTATTTGATCCTAACCCCTAAAAGATTATATATCATAGTCCCATTTCATAAAAGTTGTGACATTTGAGTTCAAAATACTAGTTTTTAAAATCTTAATTTAAATTTCAATCTAAGTTTAAATTTAAATTTCTTATGGACATGTATACAAATCTGGCACCGACACTCTTCAATTTGTAGTTTATAATAGGAATAATAGATTTTAATAATTCTCACTACTAGCCATTGACCGACAACAATCCCAACTTCAAAAATAACCAGTGGTGGTTCCATCTTTTCATATATTGTAAACCAATGAACCTTTACTAAACAGAAAAAGATAATGGGACAAAAAGAAATTAAAGTTCTGTTAGTAAAGGTCCGTTAGTTTACCATATGTGAAAAGATAGGACCACCACTGGTTATTTTTGAAGTTGGGAACATTGCCGGCCAACAACTAATAGTTTGGATTATTAAAATCTATTATTCCTTTATATTACGTACTTAAATCGCTCTAGTAGTCATAGTTGTTTTTTTTTGGGTAAATTACACTTTTCGTCCTTTATGTTTGTAGTTGGTTGCAATGGATAGCCTTTAACTTCAATAATTACAGTCACAATCATTTATTTGGAAAACGCATTACACCTTTTGTCCTTTAGCACTAACCAGGTTAAAATTTTCAGTTAAGTCTAGTCATGTGCATTGCACATGAGGGCAATTTGGTCAATTAATTAATATATGTCACTACTAGAAAATAGGTCTAATGCAACTTTTTAGAAGCAACCCTTTTCAAATGAGTTGCATTTATCTCTAATGCAACTTCATTGAACATAAAGGTTGCATTAGAAGATCTAATGCAACCTTGTTATTTAAAAGTTGCATTTTTTACTAAAAATTGCAACTTTTTTCTTAAACGGTTGCAAATTTTACTGAAATTGTAACTTTTTTTTATAAAAGTTGCATTGTGAAAATTTAAATGCAACTCTAATTTTAAACGGTTGCATTGTTAGAAGTTAAATGAAACTCTTATTTTAAAGGTTGTATTGTTGGAAGTTAAATACATTTTGTATAGCAAATGAAAGATAAAAATTCAAAAAATAAAGTCGCTTCCAAAAGGATATTGAACGTGTATGATTTACATAGATCAAAAGTCATATACTAAAATACAGGTACCGATTCCGAAAATACTATTACCAAAACTGATGTCGGGTCGGTATTGGTTCGGTTTGTCACACTACCAGTACCATACCGACAAATGTTATTTAGCTTACCATACTAAAAAATACTCAATACAACTCCTTTTCCAACAAATATATACTGATCGAAAGAAAAACTAAATACATCACAAACGCAAATTAGTTAAGAAAAATCAAACTAGTATAAACAGTGAATTTAAAGCTTAAAAACACATTATTTCATACGATATACATTTTAATATATAATATTAATTCATACAATATACATTATAATATATAATATATATAAGTATATATAATGATAATAATAATAATAACGTTAACTTTAGCTTGCCCCCAAATTGATTTTATTACCTATAATATTTAATATATAAAAAACGAAATATAAATTTTATTTTCCTCACATCCCTAAAAAAAAAACCCCCAAATTCAAATCTCCAACTTCCCTCTCTCCCAAAATTTCCCTCCTATACCCTAAATCAATTTCCCTCTCTAGCATTAGAATTGCTAATCCATTTTCCCTCTATGCAGATCTCCACCAAGGTTAATGGAGCACATAACTATCGCACCAATGGGAGCCACCACCACCGGCGTTCTCTCTCTATCTCCCTTTGTCCACTACACCACCATCGCTGACTGTTGACCACCGTATGCTGCTGCAATCCGACGTCCCAGTGCCCTTGCCCCTTTACGATTTGCCAGCCTGGTCCAAATTTTGTAAGACTTTTCTCGTTTCTGCACATTTACTAGGATCATCATAAACCCCCTTAATTTTTAGTCGTGTTGATATTCTTATTGCTAATTTGAATGCCATGTTTGTTCCCAATTTTATGTTGTTTGTTGTTGTAATTTTGCTACCTTTTATAACTTAAGTGATTTTATTGTATTGTGAAAGTTGTATGATTCACCTACCCTTTCATTCGAGTCCAACAATTTTTGTATGTTTATTATTGTCATAATTTTATACATAGAATGTATTTTCCGCAGATGTAAAAGAAACATAAGATGATGAGTGTATTGTGGGGTTGCTATTAAAATTAATAATCTGTCTAGCAATGCCCCCAACCCAAGCCCCTCCACTCCCCGCAGTCTTAAAGACTTTTGTATTCGGATTATCTATATTATGGTTTAATGAATTGCCCATTAAATTAAAGGTTAAAGTCAAAACCATTATGTTTTTTCATGACATCAACTCTTCATCGACATGCTATGTGCTTTTTTATTTTCTCAAAGAAAATATGATGTTGATAAATCTTTGATTTTTGAATGACAACCATTATTTTAATCTTTGTACGTTAAGTGGTCAAGTTCCTTGTTTTGATTTACATCTGAAGTAATCATATTGATTTGCAACTGTATGGAAATATATTGCTTCATTCCAATTCTAAGTTTGTCTCTAAATATTCATATGTTCTATCTGATTGAGTAACATGATAAATTTGCCCCAGTTTTTGTCCTGTTTGTGTTTCTTGGTACATATTCTATTTTCTTGTTCTTGTACCGTATTATTAGATTAAATATAACGTCTGTGATCGGTGATTGGTCTGGCAACTATAGAATTGATTTATAGGGGGATAAACTGATGATTGTAAAAGATAAAATCTCTCTATGTTGTTTTTGTTTATGCTCTGATTAGGGGTGCAAACAAGCTGGCCCGAGTTGAGTCTGTGCTTGACTAGGCTTGAGCTCGAGCTCATTTAACTTATGGAACCTTGAAGCTTGAGCTTGGGTCGTAGGTAGTTTTTCAAGCTCGAGTTCGGCTAGGGCTCAGTTTGTTTATTATTTATAAATTAGTTATTATAATTATTATTTAATATATAATTTAGTTAAATTTTTTTCATAATTTTATAATAAACAATTATTATTGTTTAAATACATATTTTATATATAAATTAAAAATATATAAACAATAGGCTTGTTTAAGCTCACAAGCTTGGTTTTAAATTGCGTAATGCGCTCTGATGGAAGGAGCTTGTGGAGAAAGCGCGATCTCAGCAGCTACAGCCCCATGAATACAACTCAGGTAACAACTAAGTTAAATTAGTAATTTGGATCTTGTTTCTTTACAAAAACTTGTGGACAAAATGGTATTGAATTATGTGGTTCTGGATGCAAGGACTTTCACTCTCTCCAACTTAGGCATGTTTGGAGTGGATCGCTTTGATGCTATTCTACCACCTGGGCAGGCATGTATTAACAAATAGTGTGATTTTTTTTCAAAACATTTTTCTTTCCAAGTTAGATTTAGTCTTATTAACATGTCTATTTGTTGTAGGGGGGCTATTATGGCTGTTGGAGCTTCAAAGCCTACTCCAAGTTAGATTTAGTCTTATTAACATGTCTATTTGTAAAAGTCAGGTTGGCCGCAACACTATTGTTCAAAAATAATTTTAAAGTTTTTAGTAACCTATTAAGCTGTCAGATATGATTATAAAAGTTATATTATTTCAGTTATACTTCAACTATATGAATAAACTGATTTTGGAGGTTTTATGCACTAAAAGTACACTTTGGGCACTTTTGACCCGTTTCCTTTTTTATTTTAGCATTTCAGTTGGCCAAGCCAGACATGGTATCTTCTATATTCCACTTCTTTTAGCAGTCACAAGTTGGCTAAAACTCGATAAGCAAAGCTTGGGCTCGGGCTTGAGCTAGCTTAAGCTCTACTCGTTTGCACCCCTACCTGTGATTCATGTGACGACTCTATTTCTCCTTTTTCAAGAGTGTTTGGAAAAGGTGAGTTGATTGATAACTATTTTTATGGTAACTGTTGTGCTCTTACTTTATCAAAGACATATTGTCAATTGGTATTATAGTAACTGTTGTTTGTCTGTTTGGAATGCTTTATTACCTGGATATTGTGGAGATAGAACAATCAATATTAGTTTTGCTATGATGAATTACATTATACTCTAGGCAGGTGACAACAATACTGATCACCACACCAACCAGAAAGGGACCGGGTTCTCCAGTTACAAAGGAAATTTTTAAGTTTGAGTAGTTCAAACAATATCCGATTACCTGTTCGGATGATTTAACTATATATATAGACCGGTGACTAGGACTTTTAGCATATTTACTGAGCTAGAACTGCTTTCATGTAGCATAGAAACAATTGGTAAGTAAATGAATTATTTATATTTTTTGGTGACAAAGTATTAGTTGGTGAACATATTTGTGGATGTTTCAGGTTATTGGATTCTTCTGGTGCTTGTTCTCTGTAGATAGGGCTGATGACTGCTGGCTTGCTACATGCAAGGATAACATGAATTGTGATATAACGTCTCCATACTGTGGTGAAAACCGTATGGGGGATTATGCATTTTTAACACAAGTTGCAAACCTCTTCAACCGTATTAAATAACTCTGGTAGTAAGCATTTTATTAATTTTCAATCAGTTAGCTCGCTTGGTCAAAACCTCAAGACAAGTACCTACTTATGGGATTCTTGGACAGGTATTATTCTAGTTTCTTCTTCTAGGCAACATGTAAGTGGGAAATGTTTGTATATCTTGCATACACATTGTGTTATTGAACTATATATGCACATATTTTATTTTGATTGTTTTGGTTGGCGCAAGATAGATATCTTTACTCAATGACATTAAGAGTAGAAATGAGGGTAAAAAGGAGGGATTCAGAGGTATGGATGTCCCACAAGATGCTTCCTGAAGATCTGAAGGAAGGTGTGACACTCTATGAACAAAAGAAAACAGGAAGTCAATGAAGAATCTCTTGTTCACAAGCTGCCCGAGGACTTATGGAAGGACATAAAGTTCAATGGACAATACAACCAGCAACCAAACTGCCAAATTGTTCATGTAAAATAACATTAGGCATATATAATAATATCTCATACTGCTCCAAGTATAGAAAAAAACCCACAAATCAGTAGCATCACAAGGCTGTTTGGAATGTTTTATTATCAAACCCAGCAATCTATTCCTTATATTGCCTTTTCCATTGTAGTTGACTAGTTTATTTTTATTTTGATTACATTGTAATATTGAGTTTGGACATATGTTCATATATATAAGGGTATATTTTGTATTTTTCTTACTATTGTATTGGTGTAATTGAGATAATAATATAAATTTTAGTACTTTAAACAATGATGCTATGGAGTTGTATTTTATTGTAAAAAAAGGTTGCATTTGTTATAACCAAAATCTTTAAAAGCGTTGCATTTGATGTAAAAAAAAGGTTGCATTTGAGTGAAACAAAAGTTGCTTTTAGTGTAGCAAAGGTTGCATTTAAAAGTAAAAAAGTTGCACTAGCTTGTAAAAAAGGTTGCATTATAAAAAGGTTGCATTTGAATACTAAATGCAACATTTTCAAAAAAAGTTGCATTATCTAACAAAAAAGTTGCATTAGGTCTAATGCAACTTCGCCTAACGCAGCTTTTGTTAAAAGGTTGCATTAGGCCTAATGTAACCTTTACAAGGCCTAATGTAACACTTTACAAGAGTTGCATTAGCTTCATTTTCTTGTAGTGTGTATATTTATAACATATCCTTTTTGTAAGTTCAACCAACACCGCCGACTAATCAATTCTAGTCATCCATCTCCTCCACCACCACCCCAACCCTCCGGCAACCACAAGCATAACCACCAATTTCGCAACAACCACCACCATCTTTGCAACCAAAACCGTCATAACTCACCGGAATTTGTTAAAACCCGATCACAATCCAGAAAAATCAATAAGCCTAATAACGACTTAATTCTTGCCTGAATGAACCCACAAGTGAATATTGGCTTGCAAACCAAATCCCCCAAATCAGCTCCATCTAGGGTTTATACTTCATAGGTTTCAAACTTTGAATCGACTATTGCCCCAAATCAACTCTATCTATGCAAATCAAATCCCCCAAAATTAATGCTTCAACTTTGAATCGACTATTTCCAGATACAGAAAGAAGATACAACTTCATCTCACATGGAGCCTTCATTTTCATCTCACATGGAATCTTCATCATCTCACATCGTTTTAAGATCCAGAAATCAAATACAGTTCATCGGTTAAAGGTGGTTTTATAACAGCGGTGTTCGGATCCACCGGAGACTTTAGGTAACAGATCGGTGGTGGTTTTAACACACTTGTAATACATTGCACATTTCAAATCGGAATCTTAATCAGAAACCAACCTGACGGTCGGATCTACGATTACCAAATCTAAATCAGAAATCAACCCGACGGTCGGATCTACCGTTTCCGGATTTGTGTACAGAAGCAACTAAACAGTGTGGTTGTTGTAGATCCGGACAGTGTGGTGGTCATAGGCAGTGGCGGATCCAGGATTTTTTCCTATTGGGTCCAATTTTTTTGTTAAAATTTTTCACAACCAAACATCCTAATTTTCGGGTCGGTCATCGTAGTCAGGTCGGATCGGGGCTAGAAAATAATGTAGTAGCATTTAGCGGACATGAAACCACTACATTATTAAAAACCATTTTTAAGCTTTGAGTTATCAAATAGTGGTGATTAATAGGTACATAAACAACACAATTACTTCACATAACTTCAAATTTTTGTTTAAGTTTTTTTATGAACTCCACTATTTGTTGAAAGTCTTATTTGGTAATCAAATGTGAAAGACATTCAATTTATCTATTTTTTTATAATGAAGCAAATTAGAGGGTAAATGGATGGTTGTACTATTTTAAAACACTAGTTTAATTTTGTTGGAAAAAAAAACTAGAAAACAAGACATGTAAGACTTGAACTTGGGATTTATTTGTTGGAACTTAAGGGAATTTACCATCAAACCACCTTTGCTTTTAATACTATGAGGTCAAACTAATTTGTTTTATGGGGTCCTTAAAAAAATTAACATATTGATTCTACTATTTTTTTTAAAAACATTGGGGTCCGTGGACCCCGACCCACACCATGTGGGTCCGCCCCTGGTCATAGGCGGTGGAGGTTGTTGTAGATCCGTCAGTGATGGAAGTGTTATGAGTTTAGAGAAAGATAGTTTAAGGAGAGACATGTGTTGGTGGTTGTAGAGCCGGCATGGTGGTCACCGACGTTGGTGGTGTCTCAAGTGGTGGTGGTGGTTTTAGTTTAGATAAAGAGATATTTGATGGAGGAGAGACAACTGGTATGTATATTTATTTATTTTTAACAAAAAGTTAATATTTTTTTTTCTATTTATTTAAGTAAATGGGATAAAATAATCATGATACCCTCATGTGCAGCTCATATGACTGGATTTAACAACAGAATCTAACCCCTGTTAGTGGAAAGGACGTAACGCGTAATGAGTTTTCCAAATAAAAGACTGTGATTGTAATTATTGAAGTTAAAAGCTATCAGTTGCAATCTGCTACAAACATAATGGACAAAAATTGTAATTTACCCTTTTTTTTGGTGGCACTAGTCATTGTTTTGAAGCGTGTATTAATACTAACTAGTTGTAACACCCGTGTGAACACACGGGTATGTTTAATAACGATCGAAATCAAATACTAAAAAACAGGTTATTTTATTTTAATAGCCCTTGTTTATTTTATTTTAAAAATATTATTATTTTTATCATATATAGTATATTTTTTACTTTTTTCATTGTGCGTTTTTTCCGTCCTTCGCTTTTTTTGCGCTTTGCGTCTAGGCCTCAGGCGAGACCTATGCGCCTTGAGTGCGCTCCCCTTTATTAACTATGATCCATATAAATCAGAATTAGTTCAAGTAATACTAACATCTATCAAGATAAACCTACTTCTACTAAGCAAAAAAGATAATAAAACATAAAATCTCCCATCAGAATCACCAAACTACAACAAAATCACAACAACGGCTTATTGAAATTTAAAAACAACAAAAATTGAATCGATTCAGATCTATACAAATCGTTATCAGATCGAAAAAGGCATACATGTACTAACCTTACAAAGATACTGATGGGGGCAAAACATCCAAACTTCAACCATAACGACTACATCAGCAAATAGAAAAATAAACCCACATACAAGTTAAACAAAATCCATATATATAACCTGTAGTCTTTGTCCTTTACGTACAAAGATAAATCCATGAAAGCTGAATCAATAGACTCTCCTTTAATGAATCCACTCGCGCTGGCAGTTGCACTTCCCGTAACCTCTAACCTCTGAGAGCAATTGGAAGTAGCCAAGAAACAAAATCAAAGTCTTATTATAAATCCAAAGAACAATCCCTAAAGCAACATAAAATGTAAAAAAAAATCTAGAAATTACCATGATTTTGCAGTGCACAACAAAAGACGGCCAAACAAATTCACTCCCGGCGACTATTCATCTTTAATCCCTCTACCTCTGTCATCTTCGATCGTTGTCATAATACCACTGTTAAACACCTGACATGTAACCCAAATCATCCTCGTCACTCCACTATCATTGGTCTCTCTCTCTCTCTCTCTCTATATATATATATATATATATATATATCTTCGCGTCACTCGCCTTTAGACTGATAGATTAAGAGGCCCAAATATATATTCTTTTTGCAATAAACGATCATTGTATTTGACATAGAAATCACTGCAGGTACATGATCACACACTATCACAGTAAGAATTATTTTCAAGAAACAGAATTTAAAAGTTGGAACCAAGATTACATAACTATGATTCCATAAACCTAGATTAAGACCAAAATGGATAGGTAACACAGCAATAAAGCTCAATACCAGTTTGACAATTTAATTAAAGTTTCACAGGTTCGTTACTGACAAAGAAATTAGACCTTGACACGTTATACAACACCTACACTGGTGGTTTAGCCTCCGATGCCTTTACCTTCGTCGGAACCCTAGGCTCATCTACCGGAGCTCGGGTTACGTAACCATTGTCATTACAACAGGTAATGGTCACAATAGTCATTACACTAACCGATCTAAAAATCGATGGAACATGCAATTAGAGGAAGACTTATCGGAGTTTCGTCGAAAGTCTTAACTGGAACCCTAGCTGCCATCGTGGGAGACGGCGGCTAGGATTTTCTTTCATGGTCATCCAACTCGTATAAACCTGGAACATGCAATTAGAGGAAGACTTACCAGAGTTTCGTCGGAAGGACTCCGTTCCGTCACCATTGATCGATGGTTCACAATTAAAGAAATTAGTCATATATTGTATACCACTCATTTTTCTTCATATAATATAGTCAAACTAAAAGAATCATCCCTAAAGTACTACCTAGAAACAAATCATTATAAATATACCTTACCAAAATTACTGCCACCATAGCCATTAATCTTATCAACCTCAGAGATCGTAGTGTGAAGAGTTCCATGAAGTGTCTCTGCCATTTTCAATGCTCCAAACAAATCAATCACACGATCAACTTGTATGATAACATCACAACTATAAAATCATACATCTTACGAACTGATAGTGAAAGTGCGTGTTCACACTGACCTTAACTTAAAATAACTCGAATATAGCAAAGATTACAGTCGAACACTAAACACCAACCACTTGTTCTGCTGACACTCAACCATTTTCTTCGTGGATTCAGGTTCATGCTCCTCTTTAGAACTATCATCTAAGCCCTCATCATTATTATCACCACTCCCCTCCTCTACTTTAGAGGTTGGTTGCACAGCAGCTTTTATCTCAGATGCTTCCTTAGCATCATCCTATATAGAAACGGTTATAAGTAACAAAAAGCACTTATGTTTAGGATCAATACCTTAAACCAAATACAAATGCTCACACACTTCATCCTACCTGCCACTGTTTCTAACATCTGATTTAACCCAAAACAGTGGTTTCACTTTTTCTCCCCAAAACAGTGTTTTAACCCAACAGTGGTTTCAAACACTGTTTTATTTTCTAACATCTGTTTTAACCCAAAACACTGTTTCTAACATCTGTTTTAACCCAAAATAGTGGTTTCACTTTTTCTCTACAAAACACTGTTTTAACCCAACAGTGGTTTCAAACACTGTTTTATTTTCTAACATTTGTTTTAACCCAAAACACTGTTTCTAACATCTGTTTTAACCACAGAAAGAAAGCATCAACGATTTCACGATATCCTAATTTTGCACACAATAACATGTTTGTTAATCAATCAAATTAGAAGAAGGGTACATGTATGTTAAAAATGTGACCAGTGAAACAACAAAGATATCCAGAAGATTAAGATCAAATAAAAGACCAAATCTCGTAGTGAAGTAAACAAAAAAAATTAACTAAAAACTAACCTAAAGTTCTTCTAAGCTCTCATTCAAAGAAGTTGCTACTTGTTTAATAGTTGAGTATTCCATGTCATTTTCTTTTGTGGTCCTTCGATTTCCTAAAAATAATCGAGTTTATAAGAAGTTTAGAAATCACAATTCAAACCATGTTTGACTTAACCTTTATAAGAAGTTTAGAAATCACAATTCAAACCATGTTTGACTTAACCTTTGTGTGTGTGAGATGGACACGTAAGCATTGCTTATGTATTTTTGCAACCCCTTTTTCTTTTAGCAGTGATAAAACCAACAATTTGCACCGATAATCTCGTTGTAGTGACAATAATATAGTCAAATATTGCCTTCATCAAACCAATTATGTATCCACGTTCGAAGTAAAACTAATAATGACAGGGATCATACATTGCGTCGAGAGAAATGGGACACTTATACTATTTGTTGTTTCCTTCGGTACCTTTAGTATGCTCCCCAATGATTTGAGAGATCTGCAAATAGTTACACACAAAAGTGAGACTCATGTTTTAGAGAAAGATATTTCATATGGGTTGTTCAGTATAGTATTAGAGCAGGCTGCAAGATATGTTGTTTCAATGTGTTTTGAGTGTTTAAGTAACTAACATAAAAAGATGAGCAAAAAATTATTCTTTAATTTTTTTATAGATTACTTTGCAATAAAATTTAAACAATTAACATAGTTTAGATGAAGCATAATAAAAAGAATTTCATCTCGTTTGACCCAAATCAACTCATTTAATATTCATAAACAAATGAGTTAAAGTTGCCAATAATAATATATGGGTGACTTTGCCCATAATATACAAACACAAGATTTGAAGACAGTCTAAACGTATTACAATTTTTGGAAATAAAATATCACTCCCACTATTTAAAAAACCAATATTATAATATTTTATTTTATTTTATTTTGGAATGCCTGTTAATCAAATTAGAATTTGCCTATTTGCCCATATTACCTATTATAAAATGGCATATTAGCCATATAATTGTGTTCTTATAAACAATTGACCAACCAAATGCTGTAAATTTTACTGGACAAAGGTAGTATGAAGTAATAAATGCAGAATTATAGCTCTCAAATTGACTTTGCAAATCTTACAATTAGTGTGCATGCAAAATATAATAAGAATATATCATATAATACTTACATGATACATTGAAAATCTCTGGAGAGTAAATCTCTCCTTGAAGACTTCCATTGACTTCTTCAACACCCTTGCATCGTAAGAGAATATATGATAAATCACTTAGTTATACAATAATGCATATGGCATATTTTTATATGATAAATCACTAAGTTAAAATAATAATAAAAATATTCCCTTCGTATATTAGCATCTCCATTTTGAAATGAAAACATATTGCAGTGATGAAATGTACTTACAATGTTGTCTTTCAAAAAAAGGTGTCTTTTAACCTCAGATGCATCATCCTGAAATTTCCCCAGCAATAATATCCTTAATTAAATTCACATTCCACTTCAAAAACTTCCATTGCCGTTGTTATTAAACCCGGTTAAAGACTTCCTTGCTAGGTGAAACTCAATTGAAACATATCCAATCGATCGATACACAATCGAAACATATCAATCTAAGGAAAAAAAAAACTCTTTGATTCAACAAAAATCGAGCGCACCTTAAGAGAGGACTGATCACTAATCCAATGTTACTCATCCTCACATCTTCCTTGTAATCGCGGCTAGTCACGTTCTGGTTCAAAACATCACAAAATGTAACTCATGCGTGAGTGAAATTGATATTTACAACCTAAATTTAAAGTGTAGAACAAAGATTTACATCATCCTAGCATAAGCAGATCCAATACGACCAGCTCTAATCACACCAACAGTTTGCCCTTTGAGCAAACAGAGCAAAATTAGGGTTTGTGTACTGACAATTGTAATTCAAAATTTCAAATCCACAGCCTAAACTTAAAAACAGAGGTAACCCACAACAGAATAGCTACCAAAACTGGATACAAAGCAAGAACGGTATAACCTTTTTCACAGCACCACAAACGGGGATGCTCAAATGTTGATCTTGGTGAAAAAATCTCACTACGAACTGAAATGAAACAACAAATAAGAATGGTGAAGATGAGTGTACACACCAGTTTGAGGAAAAAAGATAGAAAATATGTGAGATTTGAGGTTAGATGAACTATTAGAGAGAGAGAGAGATCTAAGACTGTCCGCAATGCAAGAGGCTGCATTTACTACATGCATCCTAGTCATCACTGCCACATCAGCTTTTTACCCATTTTTTCCACATGCACTCTCTCTCCTCTATTTAACTCCAACCCATTCTTCCCACATGCATCCTCTCTCTCCTCTATTTGGACCCACTTTCTCCACTTTCTTCACTTTCTCTCTCTGCACTTAAGTGCACTTCATGAAGTGCAAGACCCATTAACTGCACTCCACCCCAATGCATCCTTCACAAGTGCACACGCCACGTCACTAAGTGTAACCCTCCAAAAGGAAGCATTGGAGACAGTCTAAGGGTTTTTGATGAGAGAGAGAGTGAGAGAAACCTGATTTAGAAGTAAAGGGAAAGAGGGCGGTGGTTTGAATTTTGGAATGAGATTGTATATTTGACATGTGATATTGATTCCCTCCAACGCATTTATTGAACCTCTTTCTCCATTTTGAATTTCAAATTAAAATGGCATTATAAGTTTTTAAATTTTAAATTAAATAATGAAATGATATTTTAATAGATTATTATTTATGACATCATCAGATCCTACGTGGCATGGCTAGATAGTTGACACATCAGCAAAATTAGGTCAGCACTTAGTCTCCTTTTATAGATTAGATAGATTTTAATTTCAGAAGAGTTGTTTTGACCTTTAACCTATTGTTTCTTAAGAACTCATGAATATTGCTTGGTTTCATGGTTCGTGAATTTCCACATTGTTCAATAGAGGAGCCATTAACACGATGAGTGGAGCTTAAAGCTTTGATTGAAGCGTTAAGTCTTGTTGCATTTCTTCTTGGTTGGCCGACAACCGGCTTTTATATCTAGATTCCCATATTAAACAAACCGTTGTTGTGTCTATTTCTCTTTCACTAAGATTGAGGAAGAGACACAACAACTGCGGCCATGGGAATCATCAAAAGACAGTCATAAGCCATCCAGAAAGAACATGCGAACCCGTTTTAACATAAGAGTAACAACAGTTAGCGCTTCTGTCAAAGCTTTAAGCTACACAACATCAACTTCAACTCCAGCACCACCGTCAAATACGCAGCAATTGCGTGAATCATAAATCGCTACCCCAATCCCAGCAAACGACAGCTTAGCATTCATAATCGAACCCGAGAATCTGGCACGTGAAGACCTGATCGTGGATCGAGCGGTTAAGATTTTCCTGGTCGTCCGCTTGTCGTTTCAGTTCGTTTAGGTGGAGGGATAGAGGAAGATAACATTGAAGATATTAAAAAATAATATAGATAACTCGCTATTTTTAAATAATTATTATTCATTTTCTTACTTTCATATATAAAACTAAATCGTATAAAGACACCTCAATCAAATGATCAATTACTATATTTTATATATTTTTTTGAACGGCAAAAAAATCTCACGTATAAATTCATCTTATTCGGGGCTATGTCCAAGGTTGACTCCTCGACCGCTATGAGACCGTGCCCCCCAGATGTGCGGGAACCGGATGGAATCCGTAAACCCTTGCCCCCGTCAGGTTTGAACACGGGATTAAAGCCCTGATTCGTCCATTCTCCCAGATGTCCCTAGAAAATGGCTCAAGCAAGAGTCATACGACCTTTGGGTTTGGTTGGCTTTCTTTGGTGTAGCCGGGTGTATGAACGACATTAATACTTTCGAGTGTTCACCATTGTTAGAGGGTTACATTTTTGGCATTATACCGAAAGCCGGTTTTCATGCAAACGGGAATGACTATGAGCATGGATAGTATTTGGGCGATGGTATATACCTGGAGTATTCGAATATTGTGAAAACGTTTTCTGAAACGCTCGACGTGAAAAGACAATATTTTAAAAAACTACAAGAGTCTTCACGAAAGGACATCGAGAGGTGTTTCGGGGTTCTTCAACAACGATGACAATTTATTAGAAATCCTTGTCGTATGTGGGATAAGGAAAAAATTCGAATGGTCATATATGCTTGCATCATAATGCATAATATGAATTTATAGAAGACGATGGAAAAGCAATATGCCAAAACTATTTTCCAGAAGATGTCGTTGAATGAACGCAAGCAACAATGGAAGAAAGAATCTTAAATGGTCGAGCATGCTTGGGCGATTCACCCAATTCGACACGATGACGACATCGAACAAGACTACGAGGAAGAAGAAGAAGCAGAAGAATTCGAAGCTGGGAACTTTGAAGACGGAGGTTTGGATGATTGAGAAAACGAAAAGGAAGAAGGAGAGAACGACGATAAAGACGAAGATTAAATGTATTTTTTTATCTTAATGTTTTTATTAAATATTGTAATGTTTTTTTTTTAAATTTAATAAAGTTTTTTTTAAATAAATTGGAGATTAAATGAAAAAAAAAAGAAAATTAATAACTAAGTAATGATTGGTATGTGGCTTTATGACTACACCCTCTTGTGATAAAAAGCGCATAAAACTCCTTTCTTACGCGTTTTCGCCACTTGTCGCATAACGCCCCACAAAGGGCTTTATGACTACATATGGTCTAGAGCTATTTACGAAAATAGCCATTGACCAAACACATTTTCAGATTTAGCCATCTCACGCGTCTTGGGAGCAACGCATCACGGATCCAAATGCACGGGATGCCTTTCTCATGAAAATCATTAATTTATAGGGTCCTCCAATGGAAAAAGGACACGTGGCAAATATTATCAATCCCAAGACCATGTGAACATCCTGAAAAGTGACTTCAATCATGTTTTTTTTTCCATATGCATGATGAGATATAATAAAGATAAAACAGGTGCATCAGGTATAATTAAGATAAAAGAAAAAAAAACCCCTAATGTTTGAAACTTATCTAGCCGCACATACCACCGTTTTCACAAAATATATTTTTCTTCTTCTGGCTTCCAATCTTCAACCTCAACTGAAATGTTGTTTTATTGTTCCAACTGAGATTTTCAATTCAATTTTTTTACTATTTTTTCTTCAATTTCTCAAACATAGAGTTGTTGGGTTAGTCTCTGTTCTTCAATGTTTTCATCTTCTATGATTATGGTTTGAATATGATTAGCAATTATGGGTGGAACTCAAAATGGGTTCATCTTAACTTTAGAATTGGGGAAAACAGTTATGAGTGAAATTGATTATATGAGATTATTAAAGATGAATAGAATTTTGATAATTTGATTGGTGAATGTTGTGAGATGCATACTGTATAGATTGCATCTGGAAACCTGCAACTCGCTGGAAAATCTTGCCGGACGCTTCAAAACTTGCCCGACGCATCCCGTGCTTGATGCCTCGCTCTAAGGACGCATCCCGTGGCCACGTGTCCATTTTTTATTGGGTTTCGCTCCAAAGACGCATCTCGTGCTTGAAGGACGCATCCTGTGCTTGAAGGACGCATCCAGTGGCCACGTGTCCATTTTTTATTGGGTTTCGCTCTAAAGACGCATCCCGTGCTTGAAGGACGCATCCCGCGCATGATGCGCCGCTCTTAGGACGCATGAGATGGCCATTTTCGTAAGTCAACAATATTCCTAGCCATTTTAGTAAATTTCTCTATGGTCTAATACTACTTAACTCGCTCTACTGGTCAGTTTTTTTTTTGCCAGCACTAGTCATAGTTTTGAAGCGTGTATTAATACAAATTTTAATTTCAAAAGAGTTGTTTTGACCTTTAACCTATAGTTTCTTAAGAACTCATGAATATTGCTTGGTTTCATGTTCCGTGAATTTCCACATTGTTCGAAATAATCAATAGAGGAGCCATTAACACGGTGAGTGGAGCTTAAAGCTTTGATTGAAGCGTTAACTCTTGTTGCATTTCTTTTTGGTTGGCCGCCGGCCGACTTTTATATATCTAGATTCCTATATTAAACAACCCAATGTTGTGTCTATTTCTCTTTCACTAAGATAGAGAAAAAGGCATAACAACTGCGGCAATGGGAATCATCAAAAGCCAGCCATAAGCCATCTAGAAAGAACATGCAAAACCGTTTTAACATAAGAGTAACAACAGTTAGCGCTTCTGTCAAAGCTTTAAGCTACACAACATCAACTCCACCACCACCGTCAAATACATTCATAGCCGAACCCGAGAATCATAAATCGCTACCCCAATCCCAGCAAACGACAGCTTAGCATTCATAAACCGAACCCGAGAATCTGGCACGTGAAGACCTGAGCGGTTAAGATTCTCCTGGTCGTCCACTTGTCGTTTCAGTTCGTTTAGGTGGAGGGATAGAGGAAGATAACATTGAAGATATTAAAAAATAATATATATAACTTGCTATTTTTAAATAGAGTAAACTGCAATTTTACCCCCGGGGTTTAGGGTGATTGGCACCCTTACCCCCTAACGAAATAATTGCAATTTTACCCCTCAACGTTTGCTGTTATGTCGCAACCTTACCCCCGGCTTCAAATTTGTTGACTGATCTGTTGACTTGGGGGTGAAATGACTATTTTACCCTTTTATTTTACCCCCCAATATTCGCTGTTATGTCGCAAGTTTACCCCCTGGCATCAAATATGTTGACTGATCTGTTGACTTGGGGTAAATTACTAAAATGCCCTTTCTTATTACCCCTATACTTTGTGTTACGAAACAATATTACCCCCTGCAACTTCCAAAACCTTTCCCGCCACCACCCATATTCGATTCCACCACCCATATAAACCCCCTGGCATCAAATATGTTGACTGATCTGTTGACTTAGGATAACTCACATATTGATTCAATTCAAATTCATTTAAAAGTTGTAATAGAATTCTTACTTTGAACCAAACATGAAGTTTTGTGTATATATACCCTCAAGGCCTCAACCATGAAGAACCTTCAGCCACAGATTAAAACCATTGCTAAAGGCCTTCTATAATGGTTTGCATTAACAGCAGCAACCAAACACACATGTTCAAGAATAAACACACAATTCCAGTAACCTGTAATGCAACTTAACAGCAGCAACTTAACAGACACATTAACCCACTAATCATAGATGCAAATATAACCTGTACAAGCTTTTAACAGTCAATCTTAGATGCAAATATAACCCACATTAACCCACATTAACAGTCAATCTTGATATAACCAAATATAACCTGTACAATCATAGATGCAAATGTACAATCATAGATGCAAATATAACCCACATTAACAGTCAATCTTGATATAACCATTTAACTTTTCAAACTTTTCAAGCATATCTGTTCTATGATCAAACATAACCTGTACAATCAATTATACCTGATCAAGCATACCAAAAGATCCTAATATATAATTAGAGTTCAACTACACTACATATTAACCCAAAAGATCCTAGAAGATTAGAGTTTAAGTAAACTACACAACCATTTCCTTCTGAGGGGGAAACTGGAAATGCAGGTAAGGGCGGCCTCGCATCTTGACAACCAATGAGACCACAATCGATCGTAGTGAAACATGAATCCTCATGTCCACTGCTGTCACACCCTGGCTTTGCGGAAGCGTGGGTTTATTTGGTGTGACTTCTTAATACCATAGCAACAATCATAACAATGCTATATGATAAAAACATGAGATATTCATCCATTAATAAAGTTAGAAAAATCCCATTTTCAACAATCACAAAATAAGTTACAAACCTTAACTTGATTTAATTGAGTTTATAAAGACTTAGCAAAAGACTTTAAACAATACTAGGTTTAGGGGTATGTAACCCGTCCAGGAAGAGGTTACACCTTCTAAACCCTGGATGACTTCTTTATTCAAACGCAGCTTGAAAATACGTGCATACCGTGCCAGATCCATTAGTTTCCTGAAATACATGTAGTTTGAAAAATCAACATAAAGTTGAGCGAGTTCATGTGTAAGTGATGCGTGTGAAGTGTTATATATATTAGGTGTATATTTTAAGCCCCTTTAACACTTATTTTTAGCCAAGTTTTAAATTTATAAAACACGATATTTTACTAACACTAAACACACATATGGGCAAGTGCACCCATCGTGAGCGTAGTATAGTGTTGGTAAGATACCGAGGTCGTCCAAGGACACAAGAGCTTTTAGTACCGGTTTATCCTCAACGTCTAATCAAAATAAAAAGTTAGAAAAATGTTTTAAACTAAGAAAAATAAAAACTAATTAAAATGCTGAAAATAAAATAAAAAGAAAAACAGATAGACAAGATGAATCACTTGGTTCCGACTCGTATCTAGTGTAACCTTTGATTATTTTCGCACTTTTGCACTATTTTAAGAGATTATCTTAGTTATTGTAGTAGGCCCCTCTTTTGAAGGTGACGTTACCCTCACCCCAGTAGTTTGAGTCAGCAAGGATACAATCCTAAAAGGGTGGATTATTGGAAGATAATTAATTAAGTTATTAATGCAAATTATGGTAGGCCCATCTTTTGGAGGTGACGTTACCCTCGACTAAGTAGTCTGAGTCAGCAGGGATACAGTCCTAAATAGCCAGGTTATAGTATTAATAGTAGTTAACTTATGAGGGGATCAAAGAGTTTGGACCCCCGCCATCCAATACCGTTAAGTATTGAAGGAGGTCTTACTAAATTTGACCCAGGTCCATTGCAGGACCTCTAAACGCTGAACAATGGCAAGACCTTTACCAAACCGTTCCCTTAACTCCCGACCAGGTAGCCAACATACCTCCATATAGACCGTGGAGATATGAATGGTGAAAATCTTTTATTTTATATAGACAGTAAAATAATGCCAAGACACCACGGACAAACGATAAGGAAAGATCACCTTCAACATAAGCAACTAGTTATTAAAGTCATTAATACAAAACCAAGTAAAAAGTGCAAAAGATTAGAAATAAAAAGTATTATACTAGACACTTTGTCTTCACCAAGTGATGTAAGAGACTTAGGCAAACATGGCCTTGATTGTCAAGAACTCTTACGATCAATCTTGGATCCCGAGACGACTCACACACTCTACGATGGACAATGGATGATGGTGGTGGATGATGGTGTTATGGTGGTGGTGGGTGGTGGGTGAAGTGTGAGAGAGGTGGTGTGCGAAGGGATGGTTTGAGCTTAAGCCAAGCACTCCTATTTATAGGCTGAACAGAAGCTCGGGCACGGCCCCGTGTCCACATCCTCTCTTTCTTCATTTAATGCAGCTTTGTCTTATTAGTTGACCACGCCCCCGTGTCCGCTGAGCACGACCCCGTGGTGCAGAAGAATCTTTGTACTATGCAGATTTGCTGGATTGTGCGAATCTTATAGTTGACCACGGCCCCGTGTCCGCTGAGCACGGCCCCGTGGTGGTCAATAGAAGCTTCTACCACTTTGTCTTTTCTGCTGACACTTGGGCACGCCCCCGTGCTGGCTGAGCACGGGGCGTGTTCAGGCTTCTGATGTCTTGTTTTGCTTGGGAAGATGCTGTCGTGGGGTCGGGCATGTCACGTCTTGTTCCTTTTCTTGTATTTATGTTAGATTTTGATGTCTTTTTGCTTCTTTTGTTAATTTGAGCTCATTTAATCCTGAAAATACAAAAGGAAGACAAAAGCACACTTTTTCCAACATTAGTACCAAAAAAGGGTTAGTTTTATGCCACAATTGATGAAATTTATATGTTGTATTTTGAACACATCAAATACCCCCACACTTGAATCTTTGCTTGTCCTCAAGCAAAACTCTTTAATATGTGGCTATCACACTCCCAAATGGAATGGGTAGAGAAGAAGGTTTTTGGGCTTGTCGTAGAGTGTCGGGATTTCCAAGATTCTTTATTTAATTTTATTTTTATTTATTTACAATCCTATTCGTCATGATTTATTTAAAACTTTTCATAAGATAAATTACTTATTAGGGCATAACATGCCTTTGTAAAATTCTATTTATATACAAGTTCACATACCTCACGGGGATCACTCAACACTCGGCCGAAAATGTATTTTTGTGGATCACTCGAGAGCGGCATGGAACTTACTCCTACCATAGGCTTGCCAAGCAATCAATCCTCCTCCTTTTTAACTTATATACATTTGTAAATATTGAGAGGACTTTGTGGGTGAAGGGTGGCTTGGGTTAAAGGTAGGTGGTTAGTGGTTAGTTGAAAAAGGGCGAAAAGCGTAACAAGTTTCGGTTTTCGTAAGACTTTCTATTTTTGTATCTTTTATTTTGATGAAGCTATTATTCAAACAAAGTTATTTTTGATGAACTTGTTTGTTTATTTTGCTTCATCATTGACACAAATTTTTTTTATTTTTTATTTATTTATTTTTTTTTTGAAAAGTCATACGAAAAATCGAACTTGTTACTAAAACAAAGGGGTAAAAATAAAAAGGTTTTGGTGGGTAAAAGGGTGTTTGGTTTGGGTTATGAAATGAAAAGGTTTAGGCTCAAAGGGGCTAACTAGGGGGATTTTGGGTAGGTGGTAAAAAAAAGAAAAATAATGGTGTAGAAATAAAAAGGGTTAGTCCTAATGCCTCCATCATTTACTTACTCGGGTTTAAGTTGGTAAGGACCGGGAATGTATCGTCATGGCAAGTTCTAGAGTCGTAAGAACCAAGCGGCTATTCACACAAGAAACGAAAAATGAGCATTTAGTCAAATGATATGTAAGTGTTTGCTCAATAAAGGCTCAAAACTCACTTTTGTGGGAATGGGTTTTTATGTGATCAAGTATATATAATTAAATTTTAACTAAGCTTGTCATGCCTTTTCATAATTTTCTTATGTTGGTTCTTTTTATCACGACGCTATCGGTTGTAAATTTGTAAAAATATAACCTTTTTGAGAACTTGAATTTCCCGAGTTAAACCTAGACAAGTAAAAAAAATCAAAATTTTTGAAAAAATTTGGGATGACTAGCGGTTCCAATAGAGTTTTGTGTAAGGCTTGTATTTAGGACTTGCAAGATTCAAGGTTTTAGCATCCCCCCCACACTTAAATTACACATTGTCCTCAATGTGTCCCAAAAATAAGTTTTTAGGTTGATTGAATGTGTAAAAAACGAAATTTTCGTGTTACTGGGCGCTGAACACGGCCCCGTGTTGTCCTGGCACGGCCCCGTGTTCAAGTGCCAGTAACAAAATTAAAACAAGAGAAACAGAAGCCTGGACACGGGGGCGTGTTGGGTGAACACGACCCGTGTCCAGTTACCTGAACTGGGTCTTTTTCTGCAGACTGTGCAGCACGGGGCTGTGTTGGGCGGACACGGCCCGTGCCGAACTTACTGTAAACGAAGAAATTTGTCGGACGGTTCTGTTTTCCTGCATGAAGTGCTGGTTCAAGTTTCCCTTGTATCCTTTGCCATCTCAAGTGTGTTTTATTCATTTCAACACCATCCAAAACCCCAAATTAACTAAAACCATCATTTATTAATCATAGAGAGAATTACATACTAGTCCTAAAACTGAAAAATAAAGCAGAAAAATAAAAGTTAATAGTCCTAATATTAAATAGGTCAAGTGATCCGTAAAATCTTCCTAAGGAGTTCTATTTCTACAATAAGAACCAAAATTCCGGAAATAGACTTCCGGTCTAAAGTTCTTATAGAACTCCAAGCCGAACGGTGTTCCTTAGATGTTGCTAGAGCCATTCTTCGATCTCCCTCGGGAGAAGGGAGGCGGCTTCATGTTCCTCAACATCTGGTGGAGGAGGAACGACACCAACCGGAACCCCTTGTAGTATGTCTCGAGGCGGTTCCGGGTGTAGGGCGTACCATTCGGCCGGAATGATGACTTCCGGCACCACATTCCATGCCCTTTGGGTGATAATCGGTACCAAAGGAGGAGATGCGAGAATGTTCAACCTTTGGTGCAAAAGGTTGACCTCCCGGAGACATCCTTCTAGCCCCACCGTCAAATGATTAATGCGGTCGATGACCAATGCCTCTTCCACACTTGTTACTTCATCAAGGGCTTCTCTTAAGGTGTAAACATAGTTTACAAGAGAATCTTCAACCGTTGATGATCTTCTCCCCTGCCGGTTGTTTCTGGAATGCGACGAAGAGTTTCCGCTTGTTCTGCTTGCCATTCTGAGAAAACATACCGAAAAGAGTTCAACTTTATGGATCCAGTACTTTGGACACGGCCCCGTGTTCATCGAACACGGCCCCGTGTTCAGATATTTGCAGGATTTATGAGCAAGGAATCTTGGGGTTTCAAATTGTTTTTATGATTTTTGAAGCATTTCTGAATTTGAACAACTTAAAACATTGTTATAAAACTTATTTTTAACAAGATTCCATGAACAAAAATCTAACAAACATCCCAATAAGGCTTGAAATTATGAAATGTTCAAGCTTTAATGGAAGTATGAAGAAAATTGAAGAAGATGAAAGTGGATAAAAGAGGAAAGGACAAGGAGATGGTTGAGAAACTTCTTTTAGAAAATACCTAGGATGGTATGTGAGAATATTCCTCAAATCTCTGTCCCTGGAATGGTTCAAATGTGCAGGATTCTTGACTGCATTTATAGAAAACGACAGTACGTTGCGCACGGCCCCGTGTCGGTTGGACACGGCCCCGTGTGCAGATGGAATCCTGACACATTTTTGTCCGCATTCTGACAAAATCAGAAGGGAATCTTTGGGTGGACACGGGGGCGTGTTGACCTGGGCACGGCCCCGTGTCTAGAAGCTGTCTTAAGGAATTTGTCTATTTTCAAGGAACTTTTCTGGATCGGGCGGTTCCTTACTGGATGGAACAACCCCAAAGTGCCTAAGATACCTTAATTGTTCTAGATTAAGACGAGAACGCAAGAGGTTGTCGGTGAGGGTGATTCCTATGCTATATGTAGGTGGACAAGTCCAACCCTTTCCCGGGCTCTCGTTAAAGAAGGTGTATGTCGAATCGCTCAGGTCCATGTATGCATCAAACGAAGTTGATGGGGAATCCTTCACGGCACAATCGACACAGGGACGACTATCGCTCAAGTCCTCACTAGAGTTAGAAGTATCATTGGAAACAATGAAGTTGTTTGAATGCGTTTCCAACCTCTTTTCTTGGTTATCGTCTTGGAAAAGATTATTGAAATCTTCCCTAAGTTCTTTTAACCAATTAATAATTAGATCTTCTAGTTGAAATAATTCATCGAGAAGCATTTCTCCTAAAATATCTGGTTGGGCGCATTCGAGGGAGATATAGGGATTATTTTTACTTTCGCCCCTCTTAAGGATACTAGGAAATGATGGGTCTATATAGTGGGGTTTATAATTTAGAAAAAAGCATTTTAATTCTTTATGGTTACCACCACATAATTGACACCACATAGTACCATAAGAGTGCCGAAAGTAAAAATTATCAGTATCACTCATGTTTGTGTCAGAAATTACCAACCGTCGGGATCTTACGGTTCTGTTTTCAGTAACTGAAACTTGGGCACCGGGGCGTGTTGAGTGGGCACGGCCCCGTGTTCAGCCTACTGTCTGACTTAAAACAGGATTGCCAGTTCCAATGATTAGGCACGGGGCGTGTTCAGCGGCACGACCCGTGCTGGGTTCTGCAGAAGTTGAAAAACTAAAAAAAAAAAAAATCCTAAAAAAAAAACGATTAGGCTGTTGATTCCTAACTTTCTTAAAATCCTTGTGTCCCCGGCAACGGCGCCAAAAACTTGATGCGTGTGAAGTGTTATATATATTAGGTGTATATTTTAAGCCCCTTTAACACTTATTTTTAGCCAAGTTTTAAATTTATAAAACACGATATTTTACTAACACTAAACACACATATGGGCAAGTGCACCCATCGTGAGCGTAGTATAGTATTGGTAAGATACCGAGGTCGTCCAAGGACACAAGAGCTTTTAGTACCGGTTTATCCTCAACGTCTAATCAAAATAAAAAGTTAGAAAAATGTTTTAAACTAAGAAAAATAAAAACTAATTAAAATGCTGAAAATAAAATAAAAAGAAAAACAGATAGACAAGATGAATCACTTGGTTCCGACTCGTATCTAGTGTAACCTTTGATTATTTCCGCACCTTTGCACTATTTTAAGAGATTATCTTAGTTATTGTAGTAGGCCCCTCTTTTGAAGGTGACGTTACCCTCACCCCAGTAGTTTGAGTCAGCAAGGATACAATCCTAAAAGGATGGATTATTGGAAGATAATTAATTAAGTTATTAATGCAAATTATGGTAGGCCCCTCTTTTGGAGGTGACGTTACCCTCGACTAAGTAGTCTGAGTCAGCAGGGATACAGTCCTAAATAGCCAGGTTATAGTATTAATAGTAGTTAACTTATGAGGGGATCAAAGAGTTTGGACCCCCGCCATCCAATACCGTTAAGTATTGAAGGAGGTCCTACTAAATTTGACCCAGGTCCATTGCAGGACCTCTAAACGCTGAACAATGGCAAGACCTTTACCAAACCGTTCCCTTAACCCCCGACCAGTTAGCCAACATACCTCCATATAGACCGTGGAGATATGAATGGTGAAAATCTTTTATTTTATATAGACAGTAAAATAATGCCAAGACACCACGGACAAACGATAAGGAAAGATCACCTTCAACATAAGCAACTAGTTATTAAAGTCATTAATACAAAACCAAGTAAAAAGTGCAAAAGATTAGAAATAAAAAGTATTATACTAGACACTTTGTCTTCACCAAGTGATGTAAGAGACTTAGGCAAACATGGCCTTGATTGTCAAGAACTCTTACGATCAATCTTGGATCCCGAGACGACTCACACACTCTACGATGGACAATGGATGATGGTGGTGGATGATGGTGTTATGGTGGTGGTGGGTGGTGGGTGAAGTGTGAGAGAGGTGGTGTGCGAAGGGATGGTTTGAGCTTAAGCCAAGCACTCCTATTTATAGGCTGAACAGAAGCTCGGGCACGACCCCGTGTCCACATCCTCTCTTTCTTCATTTAATGCAGCTTTGTCTTATTAGTTGACCACGCCCCCGTGTCCGCTGAGCACGACCCCGTGGTGCAGAAGAATCTTTGTACTATGCAGATTTGCTGGATTGTGCGAATCTTATAGTTGACCACGGCCCCGTGTCCACTGAGCATGACCCCGTGGTGGGCAATAGAAGCTTCTACCACTTTGTCTTTTCTGCTGACACTTGGGCACGCCCCCGTGCTGGCTGAGCACGGGGCGTGTTTAGGCTTCTGGTGTCTTGTTTTGCTTGGGAAGATGCTGTCGTGGGGTCGGGCATGTCACGTCTTGTTCCTTTTCTTGTATTTATGTTAGATTTTGATGTCTTTTTGCTTCTTTTGTTAATTTGAGCTCATTTAATCCTGAAAATACAAAAGGAAGACAAAAGCACACTTTTTCCAACATTAGTACTAAAAAAGGGTTAGTTTTATGCCACAATTGATGAAATTTATATGTTGTATTTTGAACACATCAGTAAGTGAGTATGTATAAACCTTTGTAACATGTCTGTATGAATGTATGTTCTTGGTATGTAGCAATAAGGAAAAAGAGATCGATTAATGTGTAGCTAATACATTAATATGTGACATGGGCTAGGAAGCACTCAAACCTGTAACGCGGATTTCATACCGGTCCTTCCGGCGGAACGACATAGTCACCACATGCAGCCACACGCTGGCCCATGTGTGGGGCTCGCAACACCCGATAGATCTACCACTCATGCCTCTCGGTCCTTATACAAGGATTAATGGTCTTACGATAATAGCCTATCCATTCACGTGATCTAGCAGTAAGTTCCTTAGCCAATCATACCGTGTATAAAATGTTTGTAGTAAATGTAACATGTATTTCACCCCCGAAGTGTAAAAACTGAAAACAGTTAAGAGAAAAGGGGGAGCATGAACTCACAGTATTGCGTCTTCGTATTCGTAACCCAAATCTCCGCGGCAAACACGATTACCTACAATGGTCTAATGTCTATTAGACGAACGGGTAGTGCCTTGTCTTAGTATGTATGATTTTGAGTTACGATTCTGGTATTATTCCAAGTTATAATAATTGTATTTGGTTCGGGAATAATAGTTAGGCAACTATTTTAGAGTTATACTTCTCAAGTATTGTATATGCGTATTTCCTTCCCAAGGATGGGGGTATTTATACATGTATTCTTTATAATTCTGAAAATATATTTTAAGTCCCACTTATCTAAAATATTCTGTCTCCAAAATATACATATTTTTCCCAAAAATATTATATTTTACTCCATACAATTTCCCAAGATAATACTTTTATCAAAATACACATTTAAGAGTATTTTCCGAAAATACATAAGTTACATTTTAAAGTTCGCGTTGTAATAACAGTTCCGGTGTAACTTAAATATTTATTGGTGAGAGCATTGGTATTATTTTGGAGTCGTAAAATCATGGCGTTATCAGTTATATTATTTTTACCCTAGAAACAATATAACTATTTCTCAAAATAAACAATTAATCACACGAGAGTTTTAGTAATGAATATATATTCTCAATATATACTTAACAAGTTTTCATTTACGAAAATCCACCTCCGACACTTGGTTATTTTGTAATAAAAATCATGGCGAAATTTATATTTTGGAAAACAAGTTAAAAATATATTTATAACACTTGTCACCAAAAAACATTTCTAAGTGTTATATTTTCTGGAAGAATTTCGCCAGAGTTTCCTCTGTAACAGGAGGCATCCACGCTTACTAGCGTATCATTTTCTTTAACATATAACATGCTAGATTGCTTTCAAATAACCAGCCCGACATTTGGACATGCAAAATACTACTTATACCGATTCAGTTTTAAAACACAAAACTGGGCTGTTTTCGGTTATTTTAATAAAATAGTTATCTTACTCCAAAAATTCCCAAATTTTTATAGAATGTCTTATACGATCCAAAAATTATTGTGTAAAAATATCGGGGTCCAAATCATCACCAATATTTTATAGAAAATGATTTTCCGGGCTGAAATCAGATTTATCTTTTTATAACCATGGTCCGCGGAATAATTTATTTAAAATTCATCGTAAGTCCGATTTACGAAATTCCAGTGGGATAATTACAAATACATCGGTGGTCATCTACAGTAAAAATTTCATGATCTAACTCTAGACAGGTTTCAAGTTATGACTAAAAATGTAACACCCATTTTCTGCTGTAAAAATGCAGCTCTAGCTGCTGTTACAAAACGACACTTTAAAAATAGTAAATGAAGTCCAAAAATTATGATTCTAGTGCCATTAGAACCGTATTTCATAGTACATAATTCTAGACTTCAGAAAATACATTTTTTGTTTAGTTAAGGACCTGTTACAGCCTGTTAAAGTTGGCTGAAAATACAACTCAGCATGCTGTTTTTAGTTCATATGTTACTAAAACGCACGCATACGATCGTCATCCTTTCTAATACGATTTATCTCATAACACAGGTTATTTACCGCAGATTATTGTTCATTTAACTCAGATTTACCATGTACCATCATCTCTTATCTTGTGATCTTTATGTAAAGCTTCATGTTTGAGATTTAAGAGTAAGATCTTTTAGTGTTCATAGATTTTCATCATACTTTAACTATTAACCACCTTCATAAGATGTAAAATGAATGGATCTAAGAGACTTACCACTAGCTCAAGGCTAGGAGAGTTCGAGTGAAGAAATGTGGTGGTTAAAAGGAAACGAGAGAGGTCCTTGAGCTTCCGAACACACCACGCTTCATTGTATGATCCCTTGCTTCTAAGTGTGTATGAAAAATGGCTAGTATCAAACTTGGTGGTGGAGCTATGCTGGTGGAGGTGTTCAGCCGAAGGCACAAGGGAGAGAAAGAGAGTGTTGCTTGGTGTTTGATGTGTTGATGAAAGAGAATGGTTGCCTAATGTACATATTTATAACCCATTTACACTAATATCCTCCATGTATAATGCTCCATATCTTCCAACATTTAGGAATAAAATAATGGAAGGAATGTGGGGGTGTCCCACCCCACATGTAACCGTAATGGGGGGTATTAGGGGGGTTGGGTTGGTTTCTAATTGTTAGTTACAATCTAGTTAGGGGATGAAGTAGTGAAGCTAAAAATTTAAGTGTGTTATAAAATATTTAGTGGGCTAGGGTGTTCGGGGACCCTAACTAGCTCAGAAAAGTATAAACAATGTATTTGGCAATATTTCTATGTTCCGGGTAAAGTCCGGTTGTTCGGTTGGATATTGATCCGTTAAAGTGCTAAGTAAAGCTATAAAGTATCTTTTATATTATCTTTAGTGACACATTAAATTACCAATACTTTGGAAAGTGTCTAGTATTATTTTCCCATGTTTTTGTACTTTACTAGCTAACTTAAATGCTGAATTTTGGTAATAAAGTGCAGAATTTTGTAGTTAAAGTATGTTTTAGGCACATCCGGTCACTATAAATATCACCTAGCGACCCAGTTTTATAATCCTCACCTCCCTACACTCCCTACTAGTGTAGTAATCTATTCCCGGCTCATACTGGCCTCAGAGACAGTGTCTGTCTGATGCTGGCTATGTCAGCATGTTTACTGGGTTATCCGTATAGTGTGCTACTGTGCTTTTGTGCATCAAGTTTGTCACTATAGTTCTGTGTAAATAATGGAGTGACAGCAATAAAGTATGATGCATGTATGTGTATGTATCAGATTTCAAGTAGCAGTTTAATCACAACTGTAAGCAAGCACAGTAGTTAAGTATTAATTAAATATTAATTAATTCGTACGGATACCTGGTTGGGTGAGGGTTGTCACAACTGCAAACACAGAAACATCCATTACTAGTTCCGACCTGACATTACTAGTTCTGACCTGATTTTACCCCACAATCAAAATACTTGTTTGATTTTACCTGAAAACTGCGAGAAAAGGGAGGATCGCTGGACCACAGCTGGATCGACGGTGGCCGGTGGTGTGGTCGCTGGCCATGGCTCTGCCGGTGGAGGTGGATGCATCATAGCATTCTGTTCGCTCATTCTCTGCTCGTGTGGTGAAGAAGAAGGAGTGGTGAAGAAGACGGAGTGGAGGTCACCGGTGGGTGATGAAGAAGACGGAATGGAGGTCGCCGGTGGGGAGTGAAGAAGACGGAAGTGAAGAAGACGGAAGTGAAGAAGACGGAAGTGAAGAAGACGGAATGGAGGAGTGGAGGTGAAACTTAGGGGGTAAGTTGAGATATAATGTTGAGTTAAGGGGTTATTATAATATATAAGGTACTATCAACTTGAAATTACATATTTACCCTTTGACCCTCCCATGGTTTTGTTGACCGGTCTGATACGTGGTTGAAAACCGGTGTTCGTTATTGCATAACTTGATGTTTTTACTTAGGTTTTAAATTTGGATAGCCTACTTTTAATCAAACATGTGTTTTGCAGGTTTGATGAAGTTTAAAGAGCTTTTCGGGAGCTTTACAAGTCACCGGGATGAAAACCGGAGCACCGGAACGCATTACGGATCACACGGGAGCCAAAAATGGAAAAAAACAAAGAATGGAATTTGGGGAACCCGTCGGCGACGGGTATAACCCCGTCGGCGACGCCCTCTGAAAATGCCCGTAGCCCGAAATCACCCGTATCCAGTAAACTAGGCCGTCGGCCACATTTCGGTTAATGGGAACCCGTCGGCGACGGGGTGGGACCCGACGGCGACGGGCAGTGGATTACAGAGACGCGAATTTTTGAGGTTTTTGAGCTAGGATCGATTTTGATTGGTTCAAGAGGCATTCAACGGGGGGAGTTACATTATTTTGGGTTTTGAAATTGATTATTGGAGCCACTTTTGATTCACCATTCATCTCCAATCCATCCATCATCAAGAACATCATCCGAATCAAGAAACATCATCACCAACATCATTCACAATCAATTCATCCTAAACCCTAGTTCTCCACCATCATCCTTCACCCAACCTTCATCATTCACCATTCCTTCATCCTTCAAGCTTCAAGATGATCTTCATCAAGCTCCAATCATTCGGTGATCAAGCTTCTTCAACCATGAGCAGCTAATCATCTCGGTTTCACCCCGGTGTAGGTAGTTGTTAACTTTAGGGTTTCGAATTGTGCTTGTTTCAACTTTGTGACAATTTGTGTTTGATTTTTGAAACCATTGACAATAGTTTACATTTGTTTCGTATTCGTAAATTGTCGAACGATGATAAAGTTATGACTTTACAAAATGGTTATGTGTAGTTATACATTGTCGTGGTTAGGTTTTACTTGTGTTGATTATAAAGTGTATTCTTGTCCGTTTTTCGAAACGTTGATAATTATTAGCACCTAAGTCACGGTACACTAAATCCGCTAATCATACGCAATTGAGTTGAATCTAAAAACTTGTAGAAACCCTAGGTTGGCAATTACTGAAACCGGGTGTGATCCCTTTTTCTTATTATTGTTTATTAATCAATCTTTATTGCAATCGTTACTCATTAGTTGTTAATCAATTCAATCTATTTCATTAGTTTAAATTCACATCTTCCAACAAAACAAAAAGAAAATAAATATTACAGCAAGCTTCATAATCGTGACACTTTTCTATAATTCAATCGAATCCACACACAAACCACATACTCTTCGTGGTTCGACCCCTTGCTACCACTAACTATTTGTTAAGGGTAATTTGGGCTTATAAATATTATCTTTGACCGGAGCGCGACACTCTGATCACGGTCCACAAATTTGAAGCCGGGGGGTAAGGTTGCGACATAACAGCAAACGATGGGGGGTAAAATTGCAATTATTTCGTTAGGGGGGGGGGGGGGTAAGGGTGCCAATCACCCTAAACCCCAAGGGGTAAAATTGCAGTTTTAATCATTTTCTTCCTTTCGTATATAAAACTAAATCATTTAAAGCCACCTCAATCAATTACTATATTTTTGTTGTGAAACTAGACTAATAGAAATCAATAAAAGAGAAAGAAAAGAATAATAGAGGGACAAAGGATTTGATATTTCATTGATTGAGGTAGGTTTACAATGAGATACAATAGAGATATATATAGGAGTACAAAACTTGGAGAGGAAGCTAATATATTTTTGGTGTTGATAACCATAATAATAATATATGTTTATAACACTCCCCCTTGGTTATCAACTTTATACGCTTGGAGATGCTGCCTCGTTAAAAACCTTGCCAGGAAAACCCAGTGGGACAAAACCTTAGCTAAGGGAAAAAGAGTGCAGCGCGTATTGTCTCCCCCTAATACTTCTGGATCAGGTATGTTGCCTCATTAAAAACCTTACTAAGAAAACCCAACGGGACAAAACTTAGTCAAGGGAAAAAGAGTGCAACTTGAGTAAGTCTCCCCCTCATTTTAACATGTATCCTTTAAGTGACGTGTGTCCATCTTCTTTGAAATTCGAACAAAGCTTTTGTAGCCAATGATTTGTTGCTTGATCCCTTAATGTGCAATCATTTATGTTGAGCAATGTTGTATAATCTTCTAACTAGACTTTAGGTGCCTCCTTCCAAAAAATATCATATCTCCACGACTGTGTTTTGTTACATTCCTGCATCTTCAAGACTAACCAAACTTGTTTTGATGGGTTAGTAAAATATAATCAAATATCATTTATACCTGAAATATTTCTTTGAACTCATTCCAATGTCTCTTCGCTTAACGAAGGTTATATCAAGATAATAAGCTCAAGTGAAAGATATTATAACCATACATAGCTAGCAAAACATATTAGTGCACTTATGCATTTAACGATGGTACTTCTAGAATGAGAATCTCTACTTTGGTAGGAGATGATAATAGGCATTTCTTATTACAAATGACTTAACAGCCTTTAACATACTTTAAGGTTCAATTATGTTCATACTAAAATCTCCAAACATCATCTTCTAGATGTACTTGAGAGATTGATAAAATATAATTACATATATACTCGAACTGCAGTTCGAGTAATAATTAGACCGTGCCAAGGTCATTCAAAAATTCTCCCTCTAAAAGCTCGACAGTTTCTCTCGATGATGTGTAGACATCATCACTGTAAACTGCGATTATATTGAACTTTTAAAAGTAGAATGTTGATAAAACATGGCTAATTTAATCAAAGTTATATCCCTCTTTATGAGAATATCTCGAGTTGTACAACACTCGACTCGACTATTTTAGTCCATACATATTTTATCAACTTCATATAGTATGTTCTTGAGGTTTTGACTTCAATGCTATTATCAATCCATGAGGGAATTTGTTCCATCTTATCCAAATATGCATGTGCTTTCACTCTTTAGAAGTTTTGCTACATAAAATTTGCTCGTTTAACACATAGATATCTATATCATATGCAAAAATGTCATGAACAATTGCTTTTATCTCCAAAATCTATATTGTACCATGCGTGTACACTATTTATTGAGATATCACAATCACCGGGTACTAGTTTTCTATGTATGTTTATTGGTGCACAAGTATTACATCGTTAAGATGTTTCAATTAATCTTTTAAGCACTCAATTGCTTTAGAAACTCATCAGGAGTTCTAATTATATCCAACATGTAAAATAATCATAACCTATTCAAATCCGAATATGTATAAATGATCACATTGTTCTCGAGAACTTACTTTACATGACCTACATAATTTAATCCTTCGGGACTTTCATGTAAACTTTCAGTATCAAGTGATACATAACATTCATAAGATGAATATCAATTCTCTCTTTGTATTACCAGACTAATAAAATATTGGAAAGTCAATGCATCCACCACTAGAGAATATGTCTCCTCATAATCGATCATAGGTCTTTGCGGAAATTCTTGTGCCACCAATTTTTTTCTTAAATCACTCAATTTGATTTTCACATAATTCACATAAAAGACCCTTTTATATACAACATATTTCACAACTTCAGTTGTATGGGCTATTGGTCTAAAAACTTTCCATTTCATTAGAGAATTCAACTCTGCCTTATTCGCGTCTTTTCGCTTTTGGCCAATTATTTCTCATAGGCAGATCTAAATTTTGATCCTCATCATTTAATCGTTTTAAGCGCTATATTATATACAAAAGTATAACGACGTTGATTTTTATTTCGATTCCATGCATATCTTAGACATGATACAACTTATCGAGATCTCTTTATTTTCAGGTACCTGAGGTTCTTCTTGAACCATCATGTCTACTGTCTCTTCATGAGATCTTATTACTATAACCTCGACTTGACCATCTTAATTACTGCTCCAATTTTCGAGGAATTTTATTATTGGAATCAACTCGTCTACCACGCGTTAGGCGTGCAATAGACTCATTACAAAATATGTGGTTGTCCTATTGGGACACAAATATGACTGGAGCATAAGCAGTTGATTATGTGACTTACTTAGTCACTCTATTCAGGTCAGTGAACTTATCTGGTAATTTGTTCTTTAATATTGGTAAATGAATTATCCTTTGAACTTCTTGTTCACCGTTTATAGTATGAGGATCAAGATGACATGCTAATTCATTCCAATTTTTTCTTTCCAACTGCTTGTTATCTCCCCCTAATGTTGGGAACATTCATTCACTAAAATGAAACCAATGAGTTGTAAGCAAATCTCTCACCAATGGCTTTAAGTATTTAATCATAGACAATTATTTTTTACCCAACATATATTCTCAACCCTTTTAGATGTACCAGCATTGTGCTAGTGGTTGATCAATATTATATATACAACACAACCAAAATCTTAGAAGGGACGTATTTGGTTCCTGACCAAAAACCATTATAACAGGGGAAGTATGATGACATATTGGCTTGATGTGAATTAATGTTGTACATGTAAAATCACATGTACCCAAATACGAATATGAACTATTGCTTATATGATCATTGGCTTTGCAATCAACTGTGAACGTTTAATGATCGTCTCAACAAAGAAATTTTTTTGTATAAACATAAGCTACACAAAGTTCAACATTTATTCCAATAATCATTAATAACTTGGGAATTGAATTCACCATTATAACCAAAATAAATATTTCAATCTAGATTAATATGCTTGCTATCACATTAGTTAGCCACAATCACACAAATTTCAGGTTGTGGATTTGATAACCATTTAGACGATGCATTGATTTAAAATCACTAAATGGTATCATGTTGGGATATGCATATCCTTTTCACCTCCAGAATATTTAGGGATTTTCACCCTACTTTGGTTGGTAAATAATGAATTTCCCTAGATAGCAAATATTGCATGCTAATTACCAACTTGAAGAATCTTCTATTTCTTCAATACATTTCACATCATCAATGACACGGTGTGGTCTAACCGGTCATGCCAATTAATTAAATAATTATGATCTATAAACTTCTGGTTTATGATCGTATATGTATTACTTGCTCGTATGTTATATAAAACATAAGATACGAGAAAATGTATTATAACTTTAAAGTTCAAACATCATGTTATATAATCACTGCATAGTTTGCCACTTTTGGTGGTCTATCTTGTTAGTAACATGATCATCGTTACAATTCTAAATCGCCGATCTCATTATTACAACTTTCTCAATTATGTCCATGATCACTACCTTTACAGTGATCAATATGTAATCACATTCACTTTAGGGAATGAGATAGAATCTGAAACTTTCATTGATTTTCATTCTTTACTCAGTCACGCAAGTATGAAATCACTTCATACCTTTCATACTCCTTTATTTTATATATAACTACTTCAGAAGCATATCTCACATGTGACAAATGGAAAAATTTTACCTAGTTTTTCCTTATAAAAATCTTTCTCTTCACATCATATAAAATGAGAAATAACTACATGATCGAGTCATGTAAGATTCATCGGTCCGAAATTGTATATCCTTTTTCAAACTGATAATGAGATTTATGGAGTAATACTTTAGATGTCATATCTAAGCATATAATAGTTTATCATGATAGTGAAAGTGGTCATATACACAAAGTTTTACAATACAATACATAACGTTATAACATGTTTTTCTTTCATTAATTATAAACAAATACGTATATGATTTGTATTAACATATCATGATATAAGTAATCACAAGTATATCTAATATACAAATATTTATCATCTAATTTAAACATAAATACATATTACCATCTAGTCCTCATGATGCTTTAATCACATATCATCAGTAAATTTGTATATGAATGATGATTTAAAGATCCCAAATTTTTTATTAAAGTCTATGGTGAAGTCTAACACAATAATCCACGTTTCAAATAAACAAAAAAAAATATATATATTTCATTGTGAAGTGTTATATAATGATATGTGTTTCATAAATTATTAACTAGTAGGTGGCTTGGGAAAAATTGAACCCATAGAACCGGAGCATTATCCAAGTAAAAACACATCAACAATAAACCATAATCTACTAAGTTTAAAATATTATAGCTTACTTTTTCTTTAATCACTTATCATGATTCAAGAAAAAAAAACATGTTGATTTGAGATTTTTTCACCAAAAATAATAAAATGTAACCAAACGATCCATGAATATTCAAAATATTTTGATAGGTATTAACTTCCTACCTTTTCAATTACCATAAATATAAATATAAATGTTATAATTTTCATAGATAATATGCTACTAAGATCACAGTGAATAATCGGTATATCAATTTAATTATATTAACATATTAAAAATAACAATAACAAAATATAATATTTTCGAAAATTTAAACTTTATAGGCAACTATGGTGTAAGCAATTAAAAAGATAATACCAATGCATCTCAGAAGATATTTTGATAAAGACAAATTAAACGATTACCTAAATATTTGAGATCATAACTCCAACATTAGTGATAATACTATATAACATATAGTTTATATTAATAAAGCATCTAGTAAATAACACCGATAAAAATAAATTTCAGACGAATAACATTCTTAAACCAAATCATTATGCGATTATATTCTTAAACCAATTCCATTGAATTTGATTAATAAAAATCTTTAATAAAACTACAAAGATGTGACAATATTAATGGTATACTATAATCATATGATACAATGATAATAATTATAATAATTTATCGTTCCTAATAAAACAGTTTGATGTGTAAAGCATAAGAAAATATGGACAATAATTCATAATATAAACTGTAAGATCATCTTCTGATTTGTAAGATTTATTGAAATTGGTTTCTTAAATACTAATTGTGTGCCAATAACGAGTCACATAATACAAATAAATGAGTTTGTTTTCTAAAAATTAATGATTGAGATAATATAATTGTTTACAGCAAGTGGAATCAAAATATGACTTTTTTATCTTATTCAAATATGCCCATTCGAAATCATGCCATGATTTTAATAACTATCTCCCAAATAATTACCCCAATAATTGCGTTTCAAAAATTAAGGAAGAGTCTGATTTTTTTTTTTTTTTTTGAACAGAGGCTATCTCATTGATAAAATCAAAAAAATAGTACAAAGGGGCCAGCGGGAAACTGGGAGTCCCGAAAACAACAAAACGACAACTTACATAATAATATCTCGAACATTAAAGTCTCTCCATCTCTCCCACACTATCCCCCTGAACAAAGCTCTATGATTAAGCCACACGAACGAATCTTCCTTTATGGCATCGACTACTTTTAAGACCATAAAACTTCTGCTCTCAAAAACGACTTCGTTGCGGGCTTTCCAAATGTTCCAGATTGTCGCATAGAAAATTGAAACCATAACTTTTTTCCAATTTCCTGATGCTTTCATTCCGTGTAGTCTTTCCACCACTTCCCCAAAAGGAAGAGTCTGATTTAATTACCTTTTGTAGAATCGAAGCACATCAGTCGGCCACAAATTTCCAATGATTATTATTATTATTATTTTTTTTTTTTTTTTGGGTACTAATAAGATGCGATATCATTACACACGAAAAAGGGCAATTACAAAGCAATGGCAGGTAGTCGGGCAACAAGTTGCGCCGCCACCCCCTTTTGAATAGAAAAACCAATTCTACTAAATACAAAGTTTGAAACCTTTAGCGACGAAGAATTACTATTAATGATTATTGGATTTTTGTAAAGTTGCTATTTGCGATGGATCAACTTTTTGTTGAACTCGAAGTCGTTGAAATAAAAGGATAATGGTCTTTGAACTGAGCATTTTCGTGCTGATAACGTGTTGTGAAACTAGACTAATAGAAATCAATAAAAGAGAAAGAAAAGAATAATAGAGGGACAAAGGATTTGATATTTCATTGATTGAGGTAGATTTACAATGAGATACAATAGAGATATATATAGGAGTACAAAACTTGGAGAGGAAGCTAATTTATTTTTGGTGTTGATAACCATAATAATAATATATGTTTATAACAATTTTATATATGTTTTGAATGGCAAAAAAAATCTCACATATAAACCCACCCTACTCGGGGCTATGTCTAAGGTCGATTCCTCGACCGCCATGAGACCGTGCCCCCCAGATGTGCGGGAATCAGATGGAATCCGTAAACCCTCGCCCCTGTCAGGTTTGAACCCGGGATTAAAGCCCCGATTCGTCCATTCTCTTAGACGTCCCTAGAAAATGGCTCAAGCAGGAGTCATACCTGGTTCTACACTAGAAAGGTCATGCTTTTTGACTACGAGACCAATATCTCAAGACACTATATTTCATATTTCATCTGTACACAACAAGTATTGATGCGTGTTTGTAAAACTCCCCATTGGTGCACACTCCTTTGTTTTTCACATTTCACATTTGTTACAACATATAACTTTAATGATTTAATATTAAAGTAATTAGTTGTTCTATATATATTTGAATAATCTCATGCAATTTTAATTAGGGACCTAGATGACCTACGGCTAAAACACCAAACTAGCATTTGTTTAAAAACAATAAAATTTTAAAGAGTAAACTGCCATTTTGGTCCCTGTGGTTTGGCCAGTTTTGCCACTTTAGTCCAAATCTCAAACTTATTACATCCAGGGCCCTGTGGTTTGCATTTTGTTGCCATTTTAGTCCAAAAGTGAAATTTGACCAGAATCCCCAATTTCAACCCCCTGTTTTGTCCTTATCTTCAGGGGCAAAATGGTCATTTATGAATTATTATAACAAATTATTAATTAAATTAAAATAAATAATCCCTTTATCCCTTTATCTTCTTCACAAATGAAACATCATCTTCTTCACAATCCCATCACTTCGGATCCGTCTTCATCATCTCCGACCTTCTTCGTCTGTGTCCGTCTTCATAAACACCGTTCAACACCCAACAGTCACCACTCTTCAACCCGTGCAACCACCGTAAATCACCATCATTGTTCATCAATGCACTCACCTTCAACCACCGTCAAATCACAACAATCACAAACAACTGCAAACAACCATCGCCTTCTTCGCCGTCGTACACTCTGTCCTCCGCCACACATCCTGTCCGGAAAACATCTTATACCACTTCGTCGCTGCTGATTTCGATCCGGCGAGTCCACGTGTCCTCACGCGATTGATTAGAAACATCTTCACATCTCTCAATTTCAGATTGCAAACCGGGTTTCAACTGTGTGTGTTTATGTGCTTCCAGAGAGTGAGAGAGATTAGAGGTAGCGGCTGTTTAATTTTTGGGGTTTTCATGTTGAGTATATTCATCGGAATATGTTTAATTCATGTCTTGAGTTTACTATCATTACATTGGTTTAGGTGACGGTAATGGCTCAGATCGGACGGAGATGATAGTGGTGCGCCATGAGAGATGGTGGTTCAGATCTGCCGGTTTTGATGATCTTGATTTTCTAGGTTTTGATGATGATGTTTGAAGATGAATTTTCTGGGTTTGATGATGATGTTTGAAGATGAATTTTCTGGGTTTGATGATGATGTTTGAAGATTGCTCAAGATGAATTTTCTGATGTTTGAAGATTGCTCAAGATGAATTTTCTGGGTTTGATGATGATGTTCTAAGATGATTTCTGGGTTTGATGATGATGTTCTTGATCTGGTTGAGGTTGGGTAGTAGCAGCGGTGGTCGGTGGTGCTTGTGGCGGTGGTGAATTTGGGGAAGGAGATGCCTTTTCTTGAAGATGATGTTCTTGATGATGAAGTTTGATGGTTGTTGTCTGTATTTTGAAGATGATGTTCTTGATTTGTTGTTGAAGATGATGTTCTTGATTTGTTGTTGAAGATGATGTTCTTGATGATGAACTTTGATTTGTTGTTGTCTGTGTTTTGAAGATGATGTTCTTGATGATGAAGTCGATTAACAGTGTTTGGGATTTATAATATGGGTTTGAAGATAAAGAGGTGGTGTTTGGGATTTATAATCAGAGTTTAGGGGGTGTTTGGGATTTATAATCAGTTTAGGGGGTGTTTGGATTAATAATCATTTACAATAAAACCAAAATGACAAAAATACCCCTGGAGATAAGGACAAAACAGGGGGGTTGAAATTGGGAATTCTAGTCAAATTTCACTTTTGGACCAAAATGGCAACAAAATGCAAACCACAGGGCCCTGGATGTAATAAGTTTGAGATTTGGACTAAAGTGGCAAAACTGGCCAAACCACAGGGACCAAAATGGCAGTTTACTCAATTTTAAAATATAAGGTAGAAGCACAAAAGAATGACATAAATAGATTGTATAATGATCTTAGTCAAATAACATGTGTGTGTTGCAAAACACAATATAGAATTGCTAACCAATGAACTTAAAAAGGCAGAGGCTAAGTTTGACACTGCTGAATTCAAATTTAATAAATTTGGAGTGTCAAATAAACTAGCCAAAAACATTGTGGACAGGCAGTTAAAGGGAAACAAAAAGCCTGGAGTTGGGTATGCACGGGTCCCCTCACCATTTAATGATAATTATACTAGTATGCCTCCTTCTGAAGACGATGAGGCAGACTTAGATTATTCTAGGTTTGGGAAACTAGCTGAGGTTAAAACAAATGTTGGGATAGGAACTTTAAAAGAAATTTGGGATAGGAACTTTAAAAGAATTTTGGGATAAATTTGTGTGTGTGAATAATTCTCATGCTTCTACTTCATGTGCAGACAAATTAGAGATTGAAGATTGAGATAGTGAGAATGATGATTGTGAAGGAGATTATATTTGCAAAAATAAAACCGACCCAAATGTTTTGAAAAATTATGATAAAAATGGTGTTGCTAAAACTTCTACTGCAATGATAATGTGAAAAATGATACTTGTGTGACAAAAGATGCTTGTGAGAAAATAGAAAATATTTTTGCTATACCATTGTAAAATGGTAAATCTGAGAAGTATGTTGTACCTAAGCATACCGTTAAGTCTTCTAAAGTGAAAAACGTTTCTAAAATTATTTTTGTTAAGCGTGCAGTGAATGGTAAATATGCAAAATATGATTTAAATTATTAGCTAATAAAGAGTGCAGGGCAGATGAGAACGACAACAAGGTTTCAAAACCTACGTTGTTCGAAAACAAGTGTATCAACTAAGCATCATTTTAAAGCTGAATTTAATACAGAGGTTCGAGCAAAACCATGCTCAGAAGAACAGAAAGGTTGAAAACCCTTCAAATAGAATATGTGAAAATCATTCCAGAAGTGATAGATCTTATCATTCACATTCTTCATCATCTTTATGGTCGGGCTGTTTAGGTTATGCTCCTTACGCAAAGAAGCAAACATGTTACAATTGTGGCATAGTTAGTTATATTGCAAGAAATTGTACACATCGTCCTTATGTACCCTATTATGCACAAAAATCAGAGGGTTACACCAAGGGAAAAGTGTTATTCCAAACCAATGAAGGTTGAAAAAGCTAAGGCAATGAAGAATGTGAACCCAAAGGTTAAACTTTCTAATGGTGATTGGAATGCTGCTAAGAACAAACATAACTTACAACCAACGGTTTTAGAAAAAGAAACTTAAACGTTTGTAAAACCAAAACAAGTTTGGAATGCTAAACAAAAAGAAGTAGTATCCCCAATCTTTGAAAATGATAAGGACATGTGCTTGTAGGAAGTGTGTTATATTGATGCTTCAGGAATACCCAGGACCACGATGGCCTGGGTATCTATTTTTAACTAATCTCTTTGTTCGTTTAGGGACAACAAAGGAGGAACTGTTAACAATCTCTGGAATGTTGATAGTGGTTGTTCTAGGGATATGACGGGTGGCATTTCTCTGTTACATAACTTTAAAACTTCTAATAGATGATATGTTTCCTTTGAAGCATATAAGAGAGGTAAGAATGATGAGCAAGAAATGTACAACTAAATATGGTACATTAATTTAAAAAAAATGTTTGGTTTTAAATTTAATGATGGAATGGTTATGCAAAAGAACAAAAATAGTTTTCTTTGTTTGTACATAAAGTTTTCATTCTTGAGTAAATTTGTACAAAGTTTATGCACAAATTTAGGAGGAGAAATAAGTGGTATACAGAAAAAGACAAAAATAGTTTGTTGCATCATATGGGAGTGATATAAATGTTCGTTTGTGGGTGAGACTAACACATGTAAGGCATTAAATTGAAAAAGAAAACACTAGGATCTAATGTGATATATTGATAGGTTCTGTTTTGATTTGGAAAATAAGTTGTCTTGTGACATGATGGAATCCAATGTATGAGTCTAGTGGGGACATCACTTAGAATTAGTATAATTTCTATTTGATTGCTTGTGTGATGTCCCGATACACACTGTGTTTGTTCTAGGGTCTAAAATCGAATCTAAAAACATTCCAGTATCTCCTCTGTTTTGTGGAAACAAAGACTTGAAGATGCTTAACACGTCAGCTTATGTTTCGTGAAAGCGGAGACCTAGTTGTTTGTTGTTCAAAGCCAATGTGCTTTTAGATCAATTAAAACACCAAAAGAGACCATATGAGTCCAAAAAGATGCCAATGGGAAAAACAAAAGATACCCTCTTATAACAATCATCGAAAACACCCTAAATATACACGTAACCGAACCTGTATAACCTTAGTTTTTATAAAAAAACAAATAAAATATTGATTCTATGTGGCTCGCGGGCCGCGAAAGGATCAAGAGGACCGGTCACGGGGTGCGACAGTCCCGTTTCTAGCCGGATACCCAAGGTGCCACGTGGCACACACGTGGCAAGGCATGGTTCGTGACCAGGCAACCCTAGCCGTAGCTAGGGTGCCCTAGCGGGGCGCGAGAGTGTTGGATCGTCGTGTGACCCTAACGAGTCAATCAGAAGAGTATATGATCTATTTCAAAGGCGGAATCATAGAAATAGACTTTAAACAACTTGATTCCTCTTAATTATCTTCTTATTAACAATTTCAAAGCTTTTACAGATCGTTTAACAAACTTGCAGCACCTCGGCTCTGAATCGGAAACGTTACAAATGAACTAGCAACACATATATATATAGTTGTGGTGATTCCGCTTGAAAGTGTCACAGACCATTTCAAGCGAAATTAACATGTCTGATTTCGCTTGAAATGGCCATGCCACTTTCATGCGAAATTACACAAACACCCACAAAATCTACTTTTCTAACCTGCTGTGCACTAGTTTATCCTATCTAGATATAAGACTCGATAAAGACGAAGTTAACAGACATTTGTGCACCAACAGACTCCCCCTTGGATGTTGACGAAGTCTTCGGCGTCGAGTCTTTAGTCTTGATCTCTTTCCAGTTTATCTAACAATAAAAGCATCCTTCAATTCTTCTCTTCTACTATCAACAGCTAGCATGAATCACAGAATCTGAATCTTTAACAACCTTCAAACTCCCCTTTGAATGTAGATCCAGGAACTGTATCTGACTTTTAAGTTTTTCAGACTTCCCCTATCAGTTAGCTGGGATTTTGCTTTGCTGTTTTCTCAATAACAAACCTGTTACCTGCACAATCTCTACCTAAATGTAAGATTTATGATTATGACAATTTCAATCCAAACTTACCATTTGACTTCATTTGTTGGTTTTGTCAGTATTCAGAAATCCACTTAAGTAATCAGGTTCAAATTAATGACCCTGAGAACTTAATTTGTCTACCAAGTCCAACTTAATGACCTTGGATGACCTGAGACAAAGCACACTGACATTTTGTACAAACTAGTTCAAACATTTTCTGAAAATTACAAGTTTCAAACTAATGAACTTGCTTAAACTTTTCAATTTCACAAGTTTAACATTATAAACTCCTAACTCATCCTCCAGCTCAGAAACTTCCTGCATCTGCTTTTCTTTGCGAATCTGAAGATCAGCTTTCCACTTTGGTTTGTCAAAAATAAAGCAGAAGTGTAAAATCTTTTTGGATTTTGAATAAAATTTCTAAACTAGAAATGAATTACAGAAATAAAATGCAGTAAATGTAAACTATTTACAAACATATTTTTGGTGAGCGTGTTAGGGAATCATATCAGCTAATCGACAAGCTACAAGTGCGTTAAGCTTTAATTTCATACTCAGAATTAAACAATTCGCTTAAATTGTCGATATACTGATCCACTTAAATTCTTACACACATTTCAATCTGTCCAGGATACGAATTAGGTGTATTAAGAATTTAAACTCATTCATGTGTCCCACCTCTTGAATATACTCCCGTATCCAGAACCCAATATTCAGTCTTACAGGTGAGTATACCACAGATGATATCTGTAAAGGGGTTAAATGCGAGGGTCGTGAGAGCTCAGGCTATTGCTTCCGCAAAATCAGAGAGATGACGGCTTCGACTTTTAGGTGTGTCCCCTTTAGAGGATCTTTTCTTCAACAACATATGATTAACATTTTTCAATGTTTCATCATTTTTTATGCTGAGGGCGGTGCTATATTTCAAGCAAGCGGTAAAGTATTATACGGGGACTAGGCCATTGCTTCCGCAAAATCAGAAGTCCCGGGATAATACCCCAGATATCACTGAGTATAAAGACCTAGTATCTCAGAAAGAGGGATCTTTCAAACGAAATTTTAGGGGTTACCTATATATCCAAGTAGTGTTCCCCACGAAATAAGTAAGCAAAGATTTTAGGTTTATATCCCGAACAAACCTACTAAATGTGTAAAAACCTATCGTCACATCATCAGCGAGACTGTTTAAGACTTTTTAAACTTGACATATCTTTAGCATACTGTAACTGTCAAGCCAATGTACTATCATTTTCCCTTTTTACACAAGCTCTTTTCCGGTTTTCTATTGTTTTTGTATTTTGAAAATATCTCATGTTTTTGGATTTTGAAATTTTTTATTGTTTTTGTATTTTCTGAAAATATTACCCTATACTCCCCCTAAATACCAAAACAAGTAAAAAAACGACAAACCATTGCAGATTGCTTCTCAACATCATCTGCAATGTCTCCTTCATCAACGCCAAGAATCTCTTCCAACACCGATAAAAGCTTCATACCGTTCAATTTTAACAAGTATTGAAAACGAGTTTTATCAAATCTGAGAAATGCTCAGAAGATTGTTTTCAAGCTCAGCGATGTAGTTTACTCTTTCAAACGTGACGATTCCATTCGATAAAGTTCCTTCACCAACTATTCGACCACCTTGATTTCCTGCAAATCCTACATAACCTCCATTAAACCCTCGAACATCGTACAACAGGGTCTTCGTCCCCGTCATGTGCCGAGAAGCTCCACTATCCATAATCCAACGTGAAACGGATCTTGGAAGCTCCTGCACATATCACAATCATTTAGTTAGATGTTGATGCTACCCAAGCCTCTTTCGACTCAGGTAGGTTGACTTTGATGTGAGATTTAACAGTGTAAAGTGGCGGAAAATTCTTGTCATTCATCTTTAAGCTCTCCTCAGATCCAATCTCAACCTTTTTATATAAAAAGAAATCATTTTTAGAAGGTTAACCAGATGATTGATCTTTCTTTGGTACATACTTCTTTTCAGAAGTAGTAGACTTTTGATTCTCAAAATTTTCATAATAATCCACAGGAACATTCATCTTTACCGAAGTGGTAGAAGACGATTGTTTTTCCTTCTCAGAAACCTTTGGATTTGAAGAACTTGAATTCTTTTCAACTGATTTTGGCTTCCAAGTTTGTTGAGGCAAAGCAACCTGTTTATAAAATTTGTCAATTTTAGTTTCCACATTTTTTATAGGTTCAATTTTGAACTAGTTGTTTTCATTTTTCAAAACTTTCTTCTCAACAACCATTGGAGCTTTTCCTTTTGCATCAGTTTTCCTTTTCTGACTCTCAACAACTTTAGACTTAAGCTTTGAGTTGGTGCACTTTCGTGCAATGTGTCCAACTTTGTTGCACTTAAAGCATGTACGAGTATCAACTACTCGACTTGTGCCTTCGGTCTGAGGCTGTAAGGCCTTTTCCTCAAAAAACTCTTCATTCGATTTTGAAAAAATTTCAGATTCTTGCTCAGAATGAGAACTCGAGCTTTTGACAAACACTTTTTTCTCATCAAACTTTTTGTTTTGAAAATTCCTTCTTTGATAATTCTTACCCCCCTGATATCCACCCGACCATCTGTTTTGGTTGTTGTTAGAAAAACACGGTGGAACAATAGGCTTTTTATAGTAAGATTTATCTTTTTCAAAATTTAATTGCCTCGTGGAACGTTTCAAACCTTCAAGTTCAAAAACATCAATTTCGACCAACTTGAACACATTTCTCAATTTATCAACATTCACATTCTTCAAAGGAAAATCACAATCCGAATACAACTTATCAGATACTGCCATCTTGTACATCGCAAGATTAGGTTCGCCACTTAAGTTGTTTTTGGATTTTGATTTTGGAATATACTTATCCAAAAAACATTCATCATCCTCAGTAATGTCGCTTTCAGATTTTAAAACATTTTCAGCCATACTTTTAACAATTTCAGACTGGACACTATCTTCATCGGATGATGTGGTAAATGTGACATCAATTGTGTCTGGAAGCTTAACTTCATTTTCTTCTTCATCATTAACCAACCCTGATTTTTTCTTTGAAAAATTATTTAAAACTGGTGGTGGAACCTGATGAAACCCAACCCCGGTTCCATCAAAGTATACATCTTCACCGGCTTTGTTCTTCCCAATTGGTTTAGGAACGATATGTTGAAGAACAAAACTTGCGGAGTTGTAACTGTTCAGTTTCAACTGGATGCGTTCATTTTCAATTTTAGCTTCTTGAAACTGAAGCTTCAACTTAGCAATCTCATCCAGTTGTTGGTTGAATAGCTCTTCTTTAACCCTCAGAACACCTAATAATTGCACATTTTCTTTGTTTGTCTTACCATTTCTTTCATCAGAATCTTTTACCGTTCGTTTTAGCTTCTCAAAGTTTTCTGAAATTTGACGATTTTCATGAATTAGCTTTTCGTTTTCTTTCCTAATTCTTTCTACATCAATTTTATCATTCTCGATTTTCTCAGTTAATTCTTTTAATCGATCATTTGAAGCTTTTAACATTTTGTCACGGTTTAAGATCTGATCTTCAACGTCTCTGACTCTTTTTATCAGTTTTTCGGTCTTTTCACCGTTGAGGTAAGCAATTGTACTACAAACCTTGAAGTCTTTCATGCAATTTTTGCAGTCGCTCTCAGTTTTAGCTTTCTGTAACACCCTGAAAACGGGTTTGGTAATCAAACCCCGTTAATACTAAAAGACGGATAAAGTATCGTTAGCGGCAAAAGCAACCCGATAAATATTAGAATTTAAATAAATAATCTTAATATTAATTAAAAGACGGGTTATAACTTCCGGAATCCAATAAGTTAACTAGGAAAAATAATAACCTAGTTAGAAGAGAAGTCTTGTAGTGACATACTAGTGGGTTATGTAACACACCGAAATTTAAAAAGGCTTTATATTAGCGTTATATAATGTGTAAAATAAACGAGAATGATCTAACTAGGAATAAATAACCTAGTTAGTTAATTGTCCCGTTTTAAAACATAAATAAATTTACAATGCCAAAGATATAAACTAAAAGAAACTAGAGGGACCAAAAGTGTTTAACTTGAAACAAGTTTTAATAAAAACTTTTTAATTAAAATACAAACACTCCTGGTGGAGTGCTGGAGATCGATCAAAGCAGGGGGAGGGCGACCAAGCTTGCCAAAACCCTAAATCCCACAAAACACCTAAATTGAAGGTTCAAATCTGGTCCAAAACGAAAATCGAGCATAGATTACTGATCCCCATTGCAAGGGGGTTGTAAGGTATGTAAAATTTGATGTTAATTCTCCACTTGAAATTCTCATGAATTTAGGGTATTCGAAATTTGTTGATGCATGCTTGTTATATGGATGAAATAGGAACATTGTAGTGTTTAGGAGTAAACCCTAGACAAGATATGTTGAAATCATGCCTAATTTTAGTAAAAAATCCATGAACACCATTGAAGGTGATTGTTGTTAGGGTTTTTGATTGCTAAAATGGTGTTATGATGTCAAAAACTTGCTTAAATTGAAAGCTGAATTCAAACGGCTCTTGATCAGAATTTACAGCCGACTTGTATCGGCTGTAACCTGGACAAAACGTGATAAAAACATGTGTTTCTTGAGTCTAAAATGTAATTCCAGGAAATATCTTTAAAACCCCACTGGAATCGCATTTTTTCGACGAGAATTGAGCGTTTTATGAATTTTTCCGTATCAAAGGTTCAAGCTGCATTTTCTGGCAGAATTTGCAGCCCATTACGAAAGTCATAACTCAATTTAGGAATTGAGTTATGATCTCAAATTCTTACTGTAGAAAGTTTTAAGTGATTAAAAGAAGCGCCAATTGGAATTTCGTCAATCGGATAAACGAGGAATTTTAAATGAATTTTTTCCGTAAGCTGCAGTCAGAAGTGACGAATCTGATTGCAGCTTAGTAAATGAATTTTTACAAGTTTTTGGTAAAGAGTTAGATCTTGAAATTTTAACACAAGGTCTAACCCTCCGAGAGGTACGCCACATAAAAAAATCATAATTTTTGAAGACTTGTAAATAGGTTAAACAGGTCACCAAAAACAGCCTATTTTCAGTGATACGAAACTTGATTGTTGATATAATAAATTATGCCCACAATGTTCATATGTTGAAATTATGAATCAAACGCGTAATTTCCTAGTTCGACTAATTACGTGTGATGTGGGGTAATACAAATTTTAACTATGAAGTCGATTTAGCTTATATGCACATATCATATAATTAAGGGTAGTTAACTTTTGAAGAGTTAAACTAACCATGGACGGAGTCGAATAGTAGTTTTGACATAGAAAACACGTAAGGTGGAATAGTCGTGGTTATAATGACTAATCTAACCCCCTTGTGAATTATGATGATAGTTTGACTCTTGACAAGCTAGATGGAGGCTTGGAATGAAGCGGGTCAAACGGAGCAAGTACGAAAAGGAAAGCGTAATTTGGATGCGAGGTAAGTAAAGCTTACGCCCTCTTTTGTAAGTTATGTGTTTATTCATAGGTTGTAAATACGACAAAAGCTATATTTGAAATATGGTTCCGACACGAAATGAAACGGGTCGGGACATATAAAATAATGATAAACCATGTTTAATGGTAAAATGGGCGAAATGGTCATTGGTCACGAGATGACATATATATAAAATGAGTTTTTGAATGGCTACTTATTAAGGTAAGCCTAAACGAATAAAAAGAGTAAAACGACGAATTAGTCATGTGTAGACGAAAAAGAGTTGAAGTTTAAAACGACACCATATGACATAAACTATGTTGGATTAAACGCGTAAGAAATGGGTTAGGGCGACATAAGTACATGATTATAAATCCAAAGTTAGTTACTTAATGAAATGGTGGATAAACACCATTTAATATTAAGCACAAAATATTTGGTAGTCTAGACCAAACGGGTCAAATGGTAATATTTATACCATTTGACAATTAACGACTAATAAGTGTATGCCGAGTCTCATGCTCGCAGGGTAATTGGTTTATGAATTAGCGAGGCTATGAATTAGCATATTATAGAGACAAGGTCTTAAAACGGGTCAATATGTTGACCCGAGCCAGGTACGTATATTTTTGTATTATAGTTAGAAGCGATATTTTGGGTCAACTATTAGTGAAAGTCCTTTGTCGTAAATTGAAGGACTAAAATTGACCAAAAGCCCTTGATGGGAAAACCGGGCAAACGACCCTTTAAGAGTTGTTTAGAAATAAGCGTTTTGTTAAATCGAGTCCTTGTGATATGTATAAAAATTGGAGATAGGATGTAGACTAAAACGAAGCATGATTTAAGTTTGAAATCTGAAAATTTAACACGGGAGTTGAAAGCTACCGTAAGTTACGGTAGATACCGTAACTTACGGTAGCCAATAAATTGTTACGACAACTTTCTACTGCCTTACGGCAGACCAATGTTGCCCAGTGGCTACCGTAACTTACGGTGGCTACCGTAAGTTACGGTAGAGCCCAGTCACCTTGCTGAATTTTGCATATCTTAGTTAATCGAATCCGTTTTTTTTAGCATAGTTTCGATTATGCTAATTTGCTTCTTATTTCATGGTTTGATGTTTAGAACTTGTTTAATCTATTATTTAAGCATCAAAACTAACTTTTGGGTTGGTTTTGATCACAGATAATACCAAGTGTTCCCGGATGAAGATCAAGCTCTAGGAAGGACCGAACACGAGTAAAGAAATAAGCTTCCGCATATTGTTTCGTCCACATTTTAATTGACGAACTATATTACATTTCGTTGTATTTTTACTTAAATTTGTAAAAGTTTTAAATTATCCGTATTTTCTACGGATACGAAATCTTAGTTACATGTTCACTTTCGTAAATTAAACGAAAACCGTTAAATAATACTAAGGGTGTTACAAGTTGGTAATCAGAGCTCATGGTTAAAGAATAAAGTGTGTTCGGTTCGAGGCTTGATCGCAAATCCGGTAAGTACAAGTATGTTAGTGGTTTAGCATGTTAAAGTGTTGTAAACAACACATAGGGTTACCGTGTAATACACGCTACCCCAATTAAAATGATTGATACAGTTAATGAAATTACGTGCGTTGACACGTATAGCAGAAAGCCTCGTATTATAATACGGGCGATTATTGATGTCAACATTACTAACCTTTGTGAATGTTTTGATTGAAGGACACTCGCATATGAAGAGGACGAGAATTGAATAAATTACGGATTTGACGGAGGAACGGTCCGAAGTATGACAAGGGGAGCATGCTCACCAAGGACCAAATCGCGTAACAATCGTAAATAAGAATAACGGCAAGGAACGCCCGTCGGGGCAAGCATTACCAGGAGCACGCTTTTAAATATAATCGCACAAATAGCAATATGCAACAAACATGTAGAGAATGATTGTTGCATATGTAAATTAAAAACTTGGAAAACCTGAATAGAATACCTATCCAGGATATTATTTCCAAGAAAACTAAATAGAGGCGTTACTTACATAGGGTGTGATGTGAAAACTGTAAAAAGGTCGTGTGTGTCATGTGTTAATCGCTTACTCTGGCCAAGTAAGTAGTGGCATATGATACCATGAACTTCTTGTAGTGGACGCATTTACGTCCGATGTAGTAAGGGCGGGGTGAATGGGACTAACTTAAAAGGTACCCAAATAAATCAAATAAGCAAGACGTTTGATAATAAACGTAGACGCAAGTCGGATGACGGAAGCGTATTACGCTAGAATAAAGAGCCCGAGAGAAGGGACATGGATCAAAGTAAAAGAAAATACAGACCGACCAATAGGAATGCTAAGGCATAAGGATAAAATTTTGACTGTCATAAGTGATGAAATTCACATGGACAAGTCAAACGGATTAAATAAAGAATAAAGGACTTGACTGAATGAAAGCGATTGATTTCGCTAAAATGACCAAATAAATTAAGATGACGTCTAAAACCATATAAGAATGGTTACTTGATAATGATCACGGTAAAGATACCCGATGGACGGGTAGGATTGTGGGTGAATGCGTAAACCGAGAGACGGGAACGCGAAATAGGAAGTCAAAAGACTCGGAATATGAGTCATGACTAAAAGATGACAAGAATTTTCGCAAACATAAATTTTGGTAATTACGTTCAACCATTTCAAGGTTGGACGGGTTAAATAAAGAATGAAGTTTGGCATTCATAAGTGATGAAAATTCACCCAAAATGAGTCAAACGAGTCAATTAAGGAATAACGCTTAATATAATAGGAAAACGCAAACCGGTGAAACCGGAAAGCTAAAAACAATAAGATAGAAGGAGCCGGGTAATGGGTTGTAAAGGAGTATAAGTATGAACCGGGTAACGGTAAGCGTAGGACAAACCGACGTGTAAATGACGTTAGAAGTCGTAAAGTCGGAAAGATAGTCCGAAAGTAAACAAATGAAACCTTAGACTACGGTCAAGGTCAACTAAAGTTCAAAAGCAAAATTAAGTGATTCCAAACATAACAAAGGATGCTTTAAAGCTATATAAGTATAAATAGACAATTGAATAAAGACACGAATAAAAGATGATCTACGGGATCATCATAACCTACGGGATTAAAGGTAGTGCTAAGGTCTACGGGACCAAGAAGACTTTTGGGTCGGAAATAGAAAGAAATGAATTGTTGAGTATCACCTTAAAAAGGTGGAAATCTAAAGACATAGTCTACGAGACGAAGCGAAAAAAAAAATTGTTTTTTTTTGTCGAAAGCAACGTTTTAATAAACATAAGTGGTATGAGGAAGTTTAGAAAACCGTAAACGCACATAAGGCCGGAGATTGCGATATGGATATATACCTGAGCAATGGGGTATAAAGTAACCGGTGACTAACAAGTCTAGCCGCCAAAATAGATAATCAATAAAGATAACGAATACGAGCTGAAGGCAACGACCCGCGAGGCCTTACACATGAAAGACGTACGCGTCGATATAAATAAAAACGTTAGATCGAAAGGAACGAATGAATGTCTTGAAAACGAAACTAAGTTCGTTTAGTCTGAATTACAAGAAATACGTAAATAAGGTTTCGAGGACGAAACCTCTTTAAGGGGGGTAGACTTGTAACACCCCGAAAACGGGTTTGGTAATCAAACCCCGTTAATACTAAAAGACGGATAAAGTATCGTTAGCGGCAAAAGCAACCCGATAAATATTAGAATTTAAATAAATAATCTTAATATTAATTAAAAGACGGGTTATAACTTCCGGAATCCAATAAGTTAACTAGGAAAAATAATAACCTAGTTAGAAGAGAAGTCTTGTAGTGACATACTAGTGGGTTATGTAACACCCCGAAATTTAAAAAGGCTTTATATTAGCGTTATATAAAGTGTAAAATAAACGAGAATGATCTAACTAGGAATAAATAACCTAGTTAGTTAATTGTCCCGTTTTAAAACATAAATAAATTTACAATGCCAAAGATATAAACTAAAAGAAACTAGAGTGACCAAAAGTGTTTAACTTGAAACAAGTTTTAATAAAAACTTTTTAATTAAAATACAAACACTCCTGGTGGAGTGCTGGAGATCGATCAAAGCAGGGGGAGGGCGACCAAGCTTGCCAAAACCCTAAATCCCACAAAACACCTAAATTGAAGGTTCAAATCTGGTCCAAAACGAAAATCGAGCATAGATTACTGATCCCCATTGCAAGGGGGTTGTAAGGTATGTAAAATTTGATGTTAATTCTCTACTTGAAATTCTCATGAATTTAGGGTATTCGAAATTTGTTGATGCATGCTTGTTATATGGATGAAATAGGAACATTGTAGTGTTTAGGAGTAAACCCTAGACAAGATATGTTGAAATCATGCCTAATTTTAGTAAAAAATCCATGAACACCATTGAAGGTGATTGTTGTTAGGGTTTTTGATTGCTAAAATGGTGTTATGATGTCAAGAACTTCCTTAAATTGAAAGCTGAATTCAAACGGCTCTTGATCAGAATTTACAGCCGACTTGTATCGGCTGTAACCTGGACAAAACGTGATAAAAACATGTGTTTCTTGAGTCTAAAATGTAATTCCAGGAAATATCTTTAAAACCCCACTGGAATCGCATTTTTTCGACGAGAATTGAGCGTTTTATGAATTTTTCCGTATCAAAGGTTCAAGCTGCGTTTTCTGGCAGAATTTGCAGCCCATTACGAATGTCATAACTCAATTTAGGAATTGAGTTATGATCTCAAATTCTTACTGTAGAAAGTTTTAAGTGATTAAAAGAAGCGCCAATTGGAATTTCGTCAATCAGATAAACGAGGAATTTTAAATGAATTTTTTCCGTAAGCTGCAGTCAGAAGTGACGAATCTGATTACAGCTTAGTAAATGAATTTTTACAAGTTTTTGGTAAAGAGTTAGATCTTGAAATTTTAACACAAGGTCTAACCCTCCGAGAGGTACACCACATAAAAAAATCATAATTTTTGAAGACTTGTAAATAGGCTAAACAGGTCACCAAAAACAGCCTATTTTTAGTGATACGAAACTTGATTGTTGATATTATAAATTATGCCCACAATGTTCATATGTTGAAATTATGAATCAAACGCGTAATTTCCTAGTTCGACTAATTACGTGTGATGTGGGGTAATAAAAATTTTAATTATGAAGTCGATTTAGCTTATATGTACATATCATATAATTAAGGGTAGTTAACTTTTGAAGAGTTAAACTAACCATGGACGGAGTCGAATAGTAGTTTTGACATAGAAAACACGTAAGGTGGAATAGTCGTGGTTATAATGACTAATCTAACCACCTTGTGAATTATGATGATAGTTTGACTCTTGACAAGCTAGATGGAGGCTTGGAATGAAGCGGGTCAAACGGAGCAAGTACGAAAAGGAAAGCGTAATTTGGATGCGAGGTAAGTAAAGCTTACGCCCTCTTTTGTAAGTTATGTGTTTATTCATAGGTTGTAAATACGACAAAAGCTATATTTGAAATATGGTTCCGACACGAAATGAAACGGGTCGGGACATATAAAATAATGATAAACCATGTTTAATGGTAAAATGGGCGAAATGGTAATTGGTCACGAGATGACATATATATAAAATGAGTTTTTGAATGGCTACTTATTAAGGTAAGCCTAAACGAATAAAAGAGTAAAACGACGAATTAGTCATGTGTAGACGAAAAAGAGTTGAAGTTTAAAACGACACCATATGACATAAACTATGTTGGATTAAACGCGTAAGAAATGGGTTAGGGCGACATAACTACATGATTATAAATCCAAAGTTAGTTACTTAATGAAATGGTGGATAAACACCATTTAATATTAAGCACAAAATATTTGGTAGTCTAGACCAAACGGGTCAAATGGTAATATTTATACCATTTGACAATTAACGACTAATAAGTGCATGCCGAGTCTCATGCTCGCAGGGTAATTGGTTTATGAATTAGCGAGGCTATGAATTAGCATATTATAGAGACAAGGTCTTAAAACGGGTCAATATGTTGACCCGAGCCAGGTACGCATATTTTGTATTATAGTTAGAAGCGATATTTTGGGTCAACTATTAGTGAAAGTCCTTCGTCGTAAATTGAAGGACTAAAATTGACCAAAAAGCCCTTGATAGGAAAACCGGGCAAACGACCCTTTAAGAGTTGTTTAGAAATAAGCGTTTTGTTAAATCGAGTCCTTGTGATATGTATAAAAATTGGAGATAGGATGTAGACTAAAACGAAGCGTGATTTAAGTTTGAAATCTGAAAATTTAACATGGGAGTTGAAAGCTACCGTAAGTTACGGTAGCCAATAAATTGTTACGGTAGCTTTCTACTCCCTTACGGCAGACCAATGTTGCCCAGTGGCTACCGTAACTTACGGTGGCTACCGTAAGTTACGGTAGAGCCCAGTCACCTTGCTGAATTTTGCATATCTTAGTTAATCGAATCCGTTTTTTTAGCATAGTTTCGATTATGCTAATTTGCTTCTTATTTCATGGTTTGATGTTTAGAACTTGTTTAATCTATTATTTAAGCATCAAAACTAACTTTTGGGTTGGTTTTGATCATAGATAATACCAAGTGTTCCCGGATGAAGATCAAGCTCTAGGAAGGAGCGAACACGAGTAAAGAAATAAGCTTCTGCATATTGTTTCGTCCACATTTTAATTGACGAACTATATTACATTTCGTTGTATTTTTACTTAAATTTGTAAAAGTTTTAAATTATCCGTATTTTCTACGGATACGAAATCTTAGTTACATGTTCACTTTCGTAAATTAAACGAAAACCGTTAAATAATACTAAGGGTGTTACACTTTCTTACCTGACTCATTGATTGCATCATTCTGACTGACCTTGCTTTTAGACTCAGTGCCAGAACCAGAAACTACCTCTAGTTCTTTCGCAGCAAACACTTTGTCAGCCATCTTCTTCAAATTTTCAGCAGTAAACTCTTGTGACGTGTCAATAATCCCGTTATCAATTTTCTTTGACTGCGGCTCTTTCTCCTTTTCTTTTTCTTCAGCTTCTCCTCCTCCCCACCACTTTCTCTGTCTGGCTTCTTCTTCTTCTTCAGCAATTTGTTTGGTGAGAGTTTCAACATCAACAATTTTTAGATCAACAAACTATATTACCATTGGGATCTAGGTAACATTCTCTACCAACATCCCATCTTTTCGCCTGTTTTGCTTCTTTATATATATAACCGATTCTAATCTTCCTGTCTTGGGCTTTCATCTTTCTGTTGATGTATTTCTCTTCTTCATTCCTGCTATCTTTGAAAGGAACCGCTTTTGTCACAAATGCATAGCCCACTGCATCCTCTTTCGGTAGCAGTTCACTCCAATCATAACCCTCGTCATCATGAATAACAGCAAGAGCTCTTGATTTTTCTTTGGGGGTATCTTCAAGCTGTTTCATTCTGGGAGGTTCAGATTTGTTCTGATGATAGATTGCTCTTTTGTAGTAATCCTCTCTGAATGGATTTGCAGTATCATCAGCAGGTGCGTTTCGACATTCACGTTTAAAATGTCCCTTTTTGTTTACATCTGAAGCACGTAACCTTTGATTTATCAAAACCAAGTTGGGTGGAAGGTCCGCCAATAGAATGTCTGCCTGTAATCTCCATGAACCTTTGAGCTCGTCTAACTGCACTAGCCATACACCACCTGATATCAATCAACTCCATCTCTTCTGGGTCGATCTGATCATAGTCCTCCTTGGTGAGGTTAGTGTTTCCAATCTTGCCCGCAACAAGGCTCTCGTATGATTCAAGGACAGATGCTAAAAACACCATTTGCTGCTTTGCGGATTCCTCACTAAAGTTTTGAGCATTCTTCAAATCCACAACAATATTACATTGGAACAGATTCTTTGAAGCTGACTGTTGTTGTTGACTTGCAGCAGTTGATGATGACCCTCCATGATAGCCGCTGCTTGGACTTTCTTGAGTTGTCATGTTTGCATTTTCTGCAGAGAATGCTGTCTTTGGTGACACGGTTTTCGGGATCATACTTCCTCGATAATACAACTCTACATTCTGCTGGTACGAGGAGTTGTTGACTTTTTTGATTTGTTGATCTCCAGTTCATGACTCTCCAATATTTCGATTAGCAGATCAACCGTCAAATCCTCCGACTTGATTGTGTTATTCAGCATCAAGGCAAAGTATTGCCAGTCTTTATCATCCGGCAGCGAGTCAAACAATTTGTCAACCAATTCTTCTCGAGTATATATGACTCCATGTCTTGCAAGCTCCATCTTCAAATGCCCGAATCTTTCAATCATTTTTGACACAAATTCATTTTTTAAACATCCAAACAAATCAAACTCCTTTTTTAACAACTTCTTTTTGTTTTTAACTATCTCGGCACTACCCACACATTTCACTCTCAATTTTTCCCATAGATCTTTCGAATTTATGTACTCAATCAATGATATTATGTCGTCTCTCACAGACTGATGAAGCAATGCAATGCACTTTTGTTCAGCAACATATCTTTCTAACTCCTCAGTTTCTGTCAAATTTTCATAATCCGATCTTCCCATACTGAAACCATTCTTCAACATCTTCCAACTTGGATATGCAAACACTTTTAGCCATTCTTCAAACTTTTTCGCCCATCTATTGTAATCTTCAATCGCCATCAGTTTGGGAGGTTTGTTGTACGTCCCATAAGCACTCTCCACACTTAAAGCATCAGAAAGAGTTTTCTTCGTACTCGGATTAGGAGCATTCTCATTTGTGTTGTTTGATGTATCATCTCCGGTGTTTCCCGTGAAAGCAAAAACATCACAGAACGGATTCATGAACTCATCCATCTTTACGTATCTGAAACAATCAACAAACACTTAGAAAAATTTTTGGATTTAAAAAAACAACAGTTTCAAGCGAAATCAGTTCGAGCGAAATCACTTCAAACGGAATCAGGTTTCACGCGGAATAAGCTTTCAAGCGAAATAAGCTTTCAAGCGAAATACTCCACTCACATGAAATCAGGTTTTCAAACGAAATCACCAAACGAAATCTAATTTCGTGCGGAATTAGCTCAGTTTCAAGCGGAATTAAGCCAATTTGGAGCGAAATCTGATTTCGTGTGAAATCAAAGGCAATTTCAAACGGAATTAGTGATTCCGTGTGAAACAACAGTACTTTCACACGAAATTAGTGATTTCGTGTGAAATGACAATGACAATTTCGAGCGGAATTAGGATGACATCATCCTGTCGGCCTCCAATTTGTCAAATTGACCCGGATTTTGATCGAATTTTGGTCCAATTCTTTCAAGGATTATTTAAAACTGTGTTTTACGTGATATATGTGAAATTCAGTCCATTTTGTCCGTTAAATCTTGTTTAATTTTGAAAAGAAGGAGTAGAAGTGATGAAAACAAGCTGAATTGGTATAAACTCTTCGTCCTGAACTCTGATACCACTTGTTGGATCGTCGTGTGACCCTAACGAGTCAATCAGAAGAGTATATGATCTATTTCAAAGGCGGAATCAGAGAAATAGACTTTAAACAACTTGATTCCTCTTAATTATCTTCTTATTAACAATTTCAAAGCTTTTACAGATCGTTTAACAAACTGGCAGCACCTCGGCTCTGAATCGGAAACGTTACAAATGAACTAGCAACACAGGTATATATAGTTGTGGTGATTCCGCTTGAAAGTGTCACAGACCATTTCAAGCGAAATTAACATGTCTGATTTCCCTTGAAATGGCCATGCCACTTTCATGCGAAATTACACAAACACCCACAAAATCTACTTTTCTAACCTGCCGTGCACTAATTTATCCTATCTAGATATAAGACTCGATAAAGACGAAGTTAACAGACATTTGTGCACCAACAGAGAGGCTAGGCCTCGTTCTGTCGCGGGGTGCGAAAGAGCCCAATTTCACCTATAAATTGAGCAGAGATGCAACATTCACAATCGTTCAAATTTTCTTTCTCTCTCTGTCCCTATAGTGCGAAGATAGCAAGTTATAATACCCGCTAGAACAAGAAGCTCTGCCTCGTTGTAAGTATTTTAACCCCAATCACTGATTCGTTACCCTACCCGATTGATTTAGAACCCACCAACGCATGTCGAGGCTCTGCCGGACTAAGTTCGTTGGGGTTCTGTCTCGTGTTGTATGGCTAATGTGATTTGGGTTATCTTACTAACACATGTGCATTGTATGTTTTTACTAGAAACTCAAGAAAATAATCAAGAACTATTACCAGGAAGCCCGTAGAAATACCTAAGTTTACAATGTGAGTTCATTCTCTTTTTCTCACAGTTTGTGAGCCATTATCTCAAGTGTTTTACAAAACCCTAAATGTTTATCAGTTATAATTACAATGATTAAGTCTTTGTATTCTACAATTGGTGCCAGTATTATGGGGTTTGTGTACAGTACTTGATATCCTTCACAATTGTGCACGGGTATCCAATGTGTGATTTGACCATTGTCACATATCCGTCGAGTGACAAGTACTGAATGAGTAATTGGGTAGATATAAATATTGTAATCGCTCTTAATACTGTAAAAGTTATAAAAACTTATTTTATAAACTGGAATGTATTCGCCAGTATTTCTTGCTGATAAAATGTTTTTAAAACGCGTTTCAGGTAACTTCATGTGAAGCTATAAGAAGCCAACTATGGAGCATTGAAGGCTTAAAGAAAGTGGCTATAAAGTTACCTAAATAAAAGTTCATGTTTTCAGCAACTAGGGTTTATCCCATTTGTTTATTATAAAAGTTTGGTGTTTTGAAACTCTGAATTTATTTTCTAACTACGATCCTGAATTTCCGCTGCCAAATTAATAAACACCGATACCACCGACTCATGTCTGTGGCTCCCGCTCCGTGGGTAGGGATCGGGGGTTGCGACACCTCTAGTGTCCAAAACCCTTAAACCTAAATTATTTGAGAAAGAATTCGATCTGTATATTATAACGTCTCTAAATATGATCTATTATGTTCTTTTCTCAACCCAGTCCCAGATAGGATTTCAGATTCTAGTGCAGATACTTTGAAAATATGTGGTAGGGAAACTACATGCTTGATAGAATGTACTGACTATGTTCTACGACTTGTGTGGGACCCACTTTAGATCATAACTAATGCATAAAACATGATAAAAAATCATAGATGATTGTATAAGGAAGGTTTAAAGCAAAATTTTAAATTGACAAACATATTGACAATCACATAGACGAGTCTAAGTAAATTTGTGATGAAAAATATTCTTCGGTCTATCCTACAATGATTTGATCCCATTGCAAATGTAATTGTATATTGTCACGGTTCAGTTAATTGTTATGATTATTTGTGTTTCAGTTTCTATTTTCATATAAAAGTTAAAAAAAAAAATACTAAAATAGTGTTTTGTTTTTCATAAAAACCAAAAATATAAAAATATAGTGTTTCTTAAAAGAGTTTAAAAAACTAAAAATAATTAACCATTATTGAAAATTTGACTGATCATTAAAAGGTGAAAGAAATTCAAATTATATTTTTGAGTACTAGTACTCGGAAGTACTTGGTGTTCATGTGAATACTAAATCCTTTGTTGCATATAAATGTTTGCATATAAAATTATGAGAATTTGCATAACTTGATTTAAATCAAGAAACAGGGGTAGATGAAGAATGAAGTATTGTTAGTTTCTGACAAGCATGAAGCATGACCTAAGGCTAAAACATCAAACTAGCATTTGTTTAAAAACAATAAAATTTTAAAATATAAGGTAGAAGCACAAAAGAATGACATAAATAGATTGTATAATGATCTTAGTCAAATAACATGTGTGTGTATGATGTTGCAAAACACAAGATAGAATTGCTAACCAATGAACTTAAAAAGGCAGAGGCTAAGTTTGAGTCTGCTGAATTCAAATTCAATAAATTTGGAGTGTCAAATAAACTAGCCAAAAACATTGTGGACATGCAATTAAAGGGAAACAAGAACCTGGAGTTGGGTATGCACAGCCCCCCTATCATTTGATGATAATTATACTAGTATGCCTCCTTCTGAAGATGATGAGCCAGACTTAGATTATTCTAGGTTTGGGAAACTAGCTGAGGTTAAAACAAATGTTGGGATAGGAACTTTAAAATAAATTACTCCTAAATTTGTGTGTGTGAATAATTCTCATGCTCCTACTTCATGTGCAGACAAAGTAGAGATTGAAGATTGAGATAGTGAGAATGATGATTGTGGAGGAGATTATGTTTGCAAAAATAAAACCGACCTAAATGTTTTGAAAAATTACGATAAAAGTGGTGCTGTTAAAACTTCTGCTGCAAATGATGATGTTGCGAAATAATTGGGTAAGCTAGATATAGGATTTGGTCCATAAAAGGCTATTTGGGCCATGCCTAAGGCCATGTGGACCAGGCCGGCGCATGGGGAGCCCATGTGGGGCATGGGTTAGTATTTAAAGTTGTTTTTACTTCATTTGTGAGGTTAGTTCTGTTAAAACTTCTGTTGCAAATGATGATGTTGTGAAATAATTAGGTAAGTTAGATATAGGATTTGGGCCATAAAAGGCTATTTGGGCCATGCCTAAGGCCATATGGGCCAGGCTGGCTCATGGTGAGCCCATGTGGGGCATGGGCTATCTAGAGTATTTAAAGTTGGTTTTACTTCATTTGTGAGGCTAGCCAGTTTTGAGAGCCTTCAGAGAAAGTCACACACATATACAGAGAGAGAGTTTTTTCTTATTGTACGAGACGATTTATTCAATTAATCAATATAATCATGTGCAATTTGAAAGTATTCCTTCATATTCTTGATACAATAAAAAATTTGATTCCGCCAGAGTGTTGGGTTTTCTTGATATCGGTTTATTCAGGACTTACAAAGTTTTTTTTTTATTTATGTAAGGTTCAAATATAATGTAGAAATTCGATTTAAATTCCTCCTATGAAGTCTTAGATAAAAGAGTTTTGATCCTCCTCAACTCTAGAGCATGAGAACCTTTTATTTTGGACTAGGGTTGAATTAGGGTTTTAAATCACAATGGGACTAAGTTTTTTCCTTATGCAAGGTGGGTACCGCCATTTCTAATGGTGACGGGTTTTATGAGTTATAAGGTTGTAAGTGAATGTAAGAAAGCATCAATATTTTTGTCGGTATGTGGTAAGCCTTCACCATTGAATTAGCGACGAGTCAGAAAGAATGCATGAAAAAGTAAGCTCATCACCACTAGGAATGGTAATAGGCTCTAAAAAGTAAACCTGTCCTCACTAGGAATGGGGATGAGAGCTGAAAAGCAAACTCATTGCCACTAGGCATGGTGATGAGTTATGAAAAAGTAACATCCTTGCCACTAGGAAAGGTGACGAGTCAGTGAGCTACCACTTGTATTTACAACTCTAGCATAACTATATTTTTTTGAAGCTCATCGCCAGTGCTAATGGCAGTGACACCTTTTGTATAAGAAAAAAAAACTGCCTCTTATGATTTAAGCCCCATAAATCACCTCATTTATGCAAAACAAATTCATAGCTACGTGGCGATCCACAAAAACCATAAAGTAGAAATGATAAGTGTTAACCATAGTTACTTGCCAACTTTATAGGCCGAGGCATAAACCTTTTTTGGACATGAGAAAGTGAATACGTGAGAACCCAACAGAACCATTGTAGGTGTTTAGCCTAATTTAAAAAAGGGAGGATCACCATTCGTTACATTCCGAATGGATTGAACTAATAAGACTCCCGAATTGAAACGAAAAACATTCCACTTACTCGACATGTCATTTAGCTCCATTGATCTATTCATTTAGGCTAATTTTTTTTTTTTTTTTCCAATTCTATGCCATTGAGTTAGATAAATCATTATTTTACTAAAATAGTTCAGAAGTGAGGTTGTTTTTGTTGGATTAATTAATATAAACCTGTTGATTGATATCAAGGTATTTTTCGTGGTTTAATGTGCTTAATAATGTGGGTTTTAAGTGTTTAATCATCAAAAATCAGTTTACTTTGAGAAGTGTCTGATTTGTAGGTATCCAAAGCTTAACTTAACAAAGGCTTTTCGAGAGCTAAACAAGAGTTTGGAAGCACATGGATGGAATGGGAGTTGATCATACGAAGAAACATAAGAAAGTTGGTCTAGGGCGCACATTACGTTCCCTAGGGCGCACTGTGCGCCCTCAACAGTGCAACAAGGGTGCTACTTACGGTGGACATAGCACGAAAACTCAAGAAGAAATATAGGGTAGGGCACACATCATGCCCAATGGGACGCAATGTATGCCTTATGTCGACCAGCTTCGCAAAGTTAGGGTTTTCCACCCTAAATAAACCTAACCTACCCCAAACAAATTTTGTTCACCTCCCATCAATTTTTCAGCATCCCAAAGGCAAAATTGCAGCGTTCCAACATCTTCGAAGCACACAAGTTCATGGTTTCAAGATTTCCAACAACCACCAATGAAGATTCTATCATGCCGATGAGCGACTAATTCTCTTGTAACTTCCTCCGAGTGAACGATTTGTTTAGGGTAACATTAAAACTTTGTTTAGGTATGTTTTTGGATTTGTTCTTTATTAGATAATGTGGAACAACTTGTGTTTGGTTGATTTAAATGATTTTTTTTATGTTATAGTTATTTGTCTTTTATCATTCGCATTTGCTTTTCTTACATCCTAAGCAGATTGGTAACTAGGGAGTGGGGTGTTTGGCATCTATAATTGAGTAATTAGATTGTATGAGTTAGTATTAAAAACATGTCTTCAATTATCATTTCAACCAATTAACCCTAATACCATGTCTATGTGATATCCAATTAACCAAATGAGTTTTGTGTGAACCCTAGAACCCGAGTCCCAGAGGGGGTTGCTTTCCTTAAAACTGATACCTTTCCTAATCAAGTTCGTTGCTTTGCAATCAAGTTTCTCAAACCAACTCAAAAACTAGATTTGCTTCACTTTGATAATTTGCAAAACACTTTCCCTGAGGGGAGGACCTTACTTACCCGTACTCGTATAAGACTGCGGGGTATGGGGCGGGAGTTTGGGCGTGGGTAGGGGGAAAACGCCCAAGCCACCACCCCGGGTGGGCATGGGTTTCGGCGTGGCCCTTGGGGCATGGGTTTCAAGCCGGGCGTGGGGCGGTCTGGCCAAGCTGACATGGCGGGTTGTGAATGGCCAAACCAAACTAGCCGTTGGGCTAGCCGTTGGTCTATTTAAAAAAAAAAAAAAATTCCTTTATAAATACTTTACAATATTTATCATTTTTCTCACACAAAATCAAACACATAAAACACAATCTCGCCATGAGTTCTTCAAGTTATACTGAATCGTCATCATCATCTGACGATGGGGCGGAAAAATTTCTACAAACGATCGCGACGGTGGTGAAAGCTATCGTTGAAAACGAAGAGGAGGAGGAAGAGAGTCAACAACCTAAACGCAGAAGAAGGTACATCGCTCGTGAACGGGTCACCGCTAACGATTTGTTGGTAAGCGATTACTTCTCAGCTGAACCTAAGTATGATGAAAAAATGTTTAGGCGTCGTTTTCGTATGAGTAGAAACTTATTTTTAAGGATATCTAGAGATCTTGAGGAGAAGTATGTTTATTTTCAACAAAAACCCGATGTAACCGGGCAATTAGGATTTACTACGTGGCAAAAGGTCACGGCCGCACTTAGGCAGTTAGCGTACGGCAATAGTTCGGACATTATGGATGACTATTTAAAAATGTCTGCACGTGTAGCTAGAGAAAGTCTTCACAACTTTTGTTCGTGTATTCTAGAACTCTATAGTAAAAGATATTTGAGAAAGCCCTCGTTCAGTGACATGCAACAATTATTGGAACATCACGCAGATTATCATGGGCTACCCGGGATGCTAGGTAGTTTAGATTGTATGAAATGGGCTTGGGAACTTTGTCCTACCCAATGGCAAGGCGCTCACACGAGTGGATTTCACGGGAGTCCAGCCATCATGCTTGAAGCGGTTGCGTCCCAAGATCTTTGGATATGGCATGCGTTCTTCGGTATGCCAGGTTCACATAATGATATTACCATCATAAACCACTCGCCCCTTTTCAATGATCGAGTAAATGGTATAGGACCCAAAGGAACTTTCTTTGTAAACGGGGTTGAGTACGTGTATGGGTACTACCTAGTTGATGGGATTTACCCAGAGTGGGGGGTTTTTGTAAAATCATTCGCAAAACACGGTACGACAGATCCAAAGAGATTAAAGTTTAACAGGGTACAGATGGCTGCACGTAAAGACGTCGAGCGAGCATTCGGTGTTTTGAAGAAAAGGTGGCGAATATTACAAATGCCTTGTCGACTATTGGACAAGGATCAGATTGGAAACGTGATGTACACATGTATCATTCTTCACAACATGATTTTGGAGGATGAAGGTAGAGCGGTCGTTACCCACTATGATGACGATGATTCCCAACCAGGTAACGTAACAGACCAAGATAAAGCGGGTAATGAATTTTGGATCAAGTCAAGGGATATACATCACAACCTTCGATCTGATTTGGTGGAACATGTTTCAACGATTCCTGGGTTCGAAACCGACGAAGACGACGAAGAATGATTGTTTTTTATTTTAATAATTATTATGTTTGTTTATGTATTTAAAAAAAATATGTTTTTTTTATGTAGTTAATTAATTTAAATATATATTAAAAAAAAATGGTGATGTGGCTAGGCCACGCCGGCCCAGCCACGCCCAACCCAAGCCCCACCATACCCCATTAAAACTTGGGTTTGGGTTATGAGAATTCAACATCCAGGTGTCAGCAATTGCCCCAACCCACGCCCAACCCAAGCCCCACCATACCCCGCAGTCTAAGCTGTTAAGCGAACAAACTTACCTTACCTTTGATTAGACTGCGACATCTACATCGTTGATAACAGAGAATTGCTAACAAATGATTTAATGCGTTTATTATTTAATTCTCATTAGAGATGCTAATATATACAACTAGCAAAGCACCCCCATGCTACGCAGCGGGAACTTGGTCGCTACAGACTCGTTTCGTGACAGAATACGGTACCGACACTTGGAAATGTATAAAACTAATCATTTTATTTGCTCGTTGAATTTGAATAAAAATTTATATGGAAATGTAAAGGAAAAAAGTTACGTCGTAAGGGTATAAGCGAAAGCATTGAGAAACTAAAAAGAAAACCCAGATACGCTATGCCTAGTGATTCCATAGGCTGTGATAATTCATCCATCTACCAACTCCTCCTGGAGCGTGGCTAGAGCTTGGAAAAGAATATAAGGTTGAACAATAAAAAAACCGAGAGAAAAAGAATGTGTCGCGTAAAAAGAAGTTATACATTTCCACATTGCCATGATTGGAAAACTAGGACATTCCTTATATATGTATACACGTGCAACCAACTGAGCTGCACTAATTTTGTTTACGGTTTCGATCAATAATATAACATATATCTGAGAAGATAAAAAAGAGATAAGAACGTGGGGTATGGTGGGGCTTGGGTTGGGGGCATGAGTTGACACGTGGAGTTTGAGCCCCCCACCGTCGAGTGACGTGTCCGTGGGGTATGGCGGGGCGTGGGTGCATCGCGTGGGTTGGCAGGTTATCAAACTCAAACACCCCGCTATGACATGGTCAACAAAGCGAATAGGAGGCCGCCACATCGGATCGCTAGCCTGCCCCACGCCCGGCTTCAAACTCAAGCCCCAAGGGCCACGCCCCAACCCAAGCCCACCGGGAGTGGTGGCTTAGGCGTTTTCAGCCAACCCACGCCCCAACCCAAGCCCCATACCCCACAGTCTAATAGCCAACTGCGGGTGCTAGCTGATAGGCAGTTGGCTAACACTCTTACCCAAGTTGATAAGTGTTATAGATATATACTTAGGTTGACGGGTTTGACCCTGTAAATTGAAAACCGAATTTCAAGGTTTTCTTAAACAATTTATATCACTCCTAAATGCCACACAATGAAATATGGAATACTAGAAACGACAACGTTCAACAAGGCATACATACTTAGGGGAGGGGGGTGGTCACTAGTGACCATTTTTCTATAACTCACAATATCCAATCATGTTCCGTCATGTCAGCAACCATTTTTCCATCTCTCACAACCTTTTTTAGTGGGGGTGGTCATCACTCACCACCACACCCAACAATTTCCCCCCAACCAACAATTACACTCACAAATAAAACTATCACGGCGTTATAAAAATAACGAAAATCGATTTCGTTGAAAATATAACGCGTTATACTATTAGGTGGGGGTGGGAATATGGAAGTTCAACGCGTTATACTATTGTATCACGGTAAATAACGGGAGTGCCCCCCTCCCCTTATCACCAGAGTGGAGTGGCATGAAGATATTTAGAAGGAGTCGTTTCGTGTATTACTAAGAGCAGGCGGGGTGGTCCGTTATGGCCACCCCATAACGAGTGATACCATCACGAACACCGCCGCCGCACCCACCATCACGCGTGATTTTTGAAATGCGTTATTTCCTTCACGCGTTGAACTTTGATGTTGGTCATGTTGGTCCGCCGCCTCCATGTTGTTTTGCAGAGATTTCGTTTATAGAACTTTGATGAAAAGTTCAAATTTAGCCCCTCAACTTTTGTTAAGTATTTTTAAATAGCTATTTTCTATCACTAGTGACCACCCCCACTACATTTCTATCACTAGTGATAGAATATTGGGTGATGACATGACATGAGTTGATTGGTGCTTGGTAGTGATAGAATTGTATCACTAGTGACCACCCCTCCTCCCCTAATAGGTCCCGATCGACTTCTCAATATTACATGAGAGAAACGGAGTAATTTTCCTTGCATTGGCGTGTAACTTAACTTGATTTGTATGTTTTTCTTAGGAATCCTAGTTTCATATTGACCCTTCTATACTGTAATTATAAAAGTTACTTTTATTCTCTTACATGTAAATTTTCAGATGTAACAACAAAGTTTGTAATGGAAAGGTCAACTAGACCAACGACAAAATATATTTTTACAAGTCAACTCGACCAACATAGGACAGAGTGTACATGAATAAGTCAACTACACAAACATAAGTGTATGTATCCATAATTTAGTTAAGAATATACTAACATGTATAGAATAGATCCCAGCTAATGTTGTATGTATGATATATCAATATCAATTAGCATATCATCGTCCACTTTGTCTCAACCATCATCAGCCACCGGAGAATTCAAAATGAGGATTTTAGTGAACATTGTCACCACCTTTCTCCTCCTCCTCCTCCTCCTCTTCCTTTTCGCTTCTCCGTCCACTGCGGATATCAAATCAATCAAAATCCAATCCGATAACCGGCCTATGATCCTCTTCCAGAAGTTTGGATTCACACAAACCGGTAACATCACCGTCACTGTCTCCTCCGTGTCCTTCATCAACTCCAAAGTATGGCCAACTGATCCCACATTGCTAGGTTTCTTCCTTACCTCGGATCAATCTCTGATCCAACTCTTGCTTGAAGCTCAACAAAACCCTGGTATGTGCATTGTGGATTCCAACTTCATTAAACTTCTTTTCACTTTCCAACATCTCTTTCCTCCACCTCAGTCTTCGTTCAACAAATCGTATCCTCTGATGTTCCCCGGTGAGTATTCGCTCTTCTTCGCAAACTGCAACCCCGAATCACCCGTCACTATGGACGTCCGCATAGAGATGTTCAACACTGATGATGGAGCTACCAACAACTATCTATCAGTCGGGCTAATGCAGCTCCCGTCTCTTTACTTCATTTTCTCCCTCATTTATTTGTGCTTTTTAGGGTTTTGGATCTTTCTGTGCTTTATTAATCAACGATGTGTTCATCAGATTCATTTGTTAATGGGTGCGTTGCTTATTACAAAGGCACTTAGCTTGTTCTGTGCCGCCGCGGAGAAACATTATGTCAAGGTTACAGGTATATAATGAAAACCGTGTGAGATGTTATGTATTTCTGATAAACTAGTTATAGCGGTCAAGGTGTGCTATATGATATAGAGGTAGTAATATCAAAATTCATAGTAATTAATATCATGCAAAATATTAGGAACCACCAACGAATTAGAATTTAGGAAGTGGAAATCCAACAATTTCTCGATTTAGGTTTAATTTTGTTGACTGATGAAGAACCAGCATCCATCAAATGAAGACTCTAGGTCTCGGTTTAGGTTTAATTTTGGGTTTGGGCCTTTAGTTTTGAGTTTATTTCAAACAAAAGTTGATTAATATGGGCATTTGGGCTTCAATAAACAAAACCCGCTAAAAGCGTGTTACGACCGCTCTACAGGTTTCTGAATAGTGGTCAAATAACGTCCTTTACCACCGCTAATAGCGGAACCGCTCTTTGAACTGTTATGAGATCGTATGTCCGCTAAGCGCTATAGGAGTGCTATAGCATCGCTATATCACGCTATTGACTGCATAGGAGATAAATAGAAAAATATTCTAATCAAATTATACTTTCTAATTATGATAATGATATACTCCCTTCGTCCCATTTTAGATGTCACTGGACCCACATCACAAAGTTTAAGAAATATTTGAGTATTATATTTTCTAAGCTCTAAAATGACAATAATGTCCTCAACTTATTTGGCTAAAAACTATTTTGTCTTACATTACACTATAATTGCCGCCTACTTTTTGCCGCCACATTTTCATGGAACAAACAATTATACTTTTACTTGTATTGTTTAAAAATGTTTGAATCCTTTACATTTTCACTAATTTTAAATTGCCGTCTACTTTTTTGCCTTTTGTTTGAAACACCCACAATAAAGTGTTTGAATACTTTTCATTTTCACTAATTTCCTTTATTCCATTAAACTATGGAACACTCAATAAACCCACGTACAAAAACAAACTTGACCAATGAGCAACGACAATCCATTTACCAAATGTTATTGCAACAAAGTGTCAATGGAGGATTGAAAAGTGAATTCACAAGGGATGTGGCGACACTCTTCTCTGTATCTACCCGGACTATAAGTCGCATTTGGCATGACGCTAAACTTCAACTTCAACATGGATCAGTTGTTGATGTATCTTCGAAGAGGGCTAATGTAATTAGACGAAAAAGGATACAAATCGATTTTACTCATGTCTCACAAATCCCACTACGGCGTCGAACAAATATTCGGTCTCTAGCAAAAGCAATAAACGTTTCAAAATCAACAATGCATAGAAGAATTAAAGAAGGAGCTTTAAGACCACACACAAATGCGATCAAGCCGGATTTAACCGATCAGAATAAGAAAGCAAGGTTAGAGTTTTGTTTATCAATGGTTACTCGATCTTTGTCAAGTGCTAGTCCGACATTTTATGATATGTTTAATATGATTCACATAGATGAAAAATGGTTTTATATGTCAAAACCATCCAACCGTTACTACCTTGTTCCCAACGAGGATGAGCCGTTAAGAACATGTAAATCAAAAAAGTTTATCATAAAAGTAATGTTTCTAGCCGCAGTTGCACGGCCAAGATACGATGCATCGGGTAATGAAGTGTTTTCGGGAAAGATCGGTATATTCCCATTCACAACTTTGGAACCTCCAAAACGGTCGAGTAAGAATCGTGTTGCTGGAACGTTAGTAACAAAACCTATCTTATCGGTGACTAAAGAAGTAACAAGGTCCTTGTTAATCGAGAAAGTACTACCGGCTATTAGATCTACATGGCCAAGAGATCACACGGGTCCAATTTTCATTCAACAAGACAATGCAAAGCCCCATATTGATGTCAATGATACGGAGTTCATGCACGAGGCATCTAAAGATGGGTTTGATATCCGACTATGTTTTCAACCTCCAAACAGTCCAGATTTAAATGTGTTAGACCTCAGCTTTTTTCGGGCGATTCAATCTCTTCAGGAACAAGAGGTTTTAGGTTTAATCAATGAATTGGTTAGTGCTGTTAAAACGTCTTTTGAAAGAATGCCATCACATGAGCTTAACAAAGTGTTTTTAACATTACAAACATGCATGAAAGAGATCATGAAAGTTCGAGGTGGCAATAATTATAAAACACCGCATATCGGCAAAGATAAGTTAGAACGACAAGGGAATTTACCACTACAAATCAAGTGTGACGAGAACTTGATATATGAAGTCCTTTCGTATTTGGGTCAGTAAAGGAATCATATTTAGAGCTTCATGTCTTTTTTGTTTGTTGGTGGCAATGAAGAAAAACAGAGCTTCATATTTACTCTAGAGCTTCATGTTCTTAAGGAAAAAGAAAGAAAAGACGTTTTTGTCTTTTCTTAGTTTTGTACTCGTACTACTCATGTATGGATGTAAAAAATGTGTATGTAATATGCTCACGTTTTGTAGTAAAATGAAAGCTCTGTTAATTAAATTGTCTTTTGTCTTTTATATACCACTTAAATATTTGTATGTAATATTAAGGGCAAAATTGGAAATTGCATTTCTATTTTTGGAAATGGACATTTAAATTGGGACAACAAAAAATGGAAAGATGGACATTTAAAATGGGACGGAGGGAGTAATATACTCTCTCTATTCTCTCTAATCTCTCTAATAACAGGTACTCCTTATGGATGGAATGTTTTGTTTTACATACCTCAGTTCATCATTAGTGTACTTTTGTTTACTATGATCGTCTTGATCGGTGCTGGATGGTCGTATCTGAAACCGGTCTTACTTGTAAAGGAAAAAATGGTTTTGATGATTGTGATCTCACTTTGGGTTGTGGCTAATGTAGCGTCCATAGTGATAGACGAACAGGGCTGACCCGTTAGGCTTACGAAACTAGGCACGGGGCTAAGGCCACCAAAAATCTAGGGCCTCCAATTTTTAGTAAAGTTTTATATATTGTATATGTATCAGACTCAAATAAAAAGCAAAACTAAACCATGTTTTTTAATAAAGTTACCCAGATAAAAATTGTTTAGGAAAAAAGGCCCAAATTCAAGACGCAGTTTCGAAATTAAACAACAGACATAACTGCAGTCTGTAGCAACCATCTACCACTCGACCTCATCAGAATTCCGTGAATCAGCGCCAAAAATCCCTAAAATTGAGCCGCAGTCATCATTCCTACCTCCTATCGCAACCTGCTCTTTCGATTTTCTAGGTTATCAGGTATCACTAACGGTAATCACTCATGGCGTTGGGTCTGTCGGGATTGAGGAGAATTTATGGGCAAAATTAGGGCTAATTACTAAACGTATGTTAACTTTAGCAGCTAAGTTTTCTATTAATCTCTATATGTTTTGTAAATGAGCCTCCACTTCGTAATCCGCTTAGGGTCTACAAAATCGTTGGAACGGCCTTGTAGACGAAACTGGCCCTTTTTACAAAGACTGGATGACATGGAATCATGTGTTTTTGTTTGCGAACATCATCTGTTGCTGTGCTATCATTATCCCGATTGGGTGGTCGATCAGGCCATTTTCGAGAACTGATGGGAATACTGCTAGGAATTTGAAACCACTAAGCCTTTTTTATCGCTTGGTTATAAATTATGTGTCCTTCACAAGGATTGGTGTTTTTGTACTTAAAACGGCTGTAGCTTATGAGCAGCATTGGGTGTGTGCTGCAGCAGATGAAATAGTCAGCCTTGTGTTCTGTTTGGTGATGTTTTACATGTTCAGGCCGGTTGAGGGAAATGACTACTTTGTTGTGGATGATGAAGGTGAACATGAAGAAGCAGTCGAGATGGTTAAGGGATGATATTTGAAATTGCATGTTGATATATCAAGATCCTAACATGTGTTCTATTTTTAATTCTAATTTTGGTTTTTTTTCATTCTCTCTATGTGTTACGGAGATTAAAGATCAAATATAATAGACATTTCTAAAAATATACAAAGCAGTTATTAGCACTTTAATATCCAAATATTGTGAAATTCGCTCGTTATGGCGGGAATTCGACAAGTTTCCGTTCATTATGGTGTTGCTTACTGTTTGTTTGATTTCTGATATGTTTTAAATATTCTTGTTGTGCAGATATATTTGCATTAGATTATGATTACATACGGTTGAACGATCTCTATTAAATTGCTTAGTTTACCTGATATTATTGATGAAATTTTGTTTTTCAATCTAGAAAGTGGCTAATTCTAAAATTATTGGCCTGATGTTGAGAGTGAGAGCTAAGTTTTAGCCAGTGTTTGGTCATTCTAGTTTTGGAAAATAGGTGGTAGTGATAGCGGTGGTGGTTACCGGTGGGTGGTAGTAGTGATAGCGGTGGTGGTTATCGGTAGGGGTGTGCATGGGTCGGTTTGGGTCGGTTTTGACCAAAAACCATAACCATAACCGCGATGTCAGTTATTGGATAATCATAACCATAACCGATCGGTTATGGTGGTTATGGTTATACGGTTTTGATGGTTATAGGGGGTCGGTTATATATGGGTTGTTAACCGTGTATTTAGCTTAGCTAAAAATAGCTTAATTTTTTTACATGGAATAAATTGTTATTGCATATTTGTGTATATTAGTATATTATATAGTATTAAATAATACATATAATCTATAATATTAATACCAATTATTATCGAATATTCAAATAAAGTGATATGATACATTCCATAAAATTCAAATAAATATTCAACCAAAACCACAAAATGATATGAAAACCCCATGAGTACTAAAAATCTTCAGCCAAAAACATCAAATATTAAAAATATGGTGAAAAGTCATAAATCATACAAAGATTTATTACATGTCGGTTCGCTCGGTTATGGTGGGTATGGAAAAAATGATAACCATAACCGACCCGCTACTTTCGGTTTAAAAAAAACCATTAACCGACCCACCGGTTTTTTATTTGGTTCGGTTTTGTCGGTTAATTCGGTTTTTTGCACACCCCTAGTTATCAGTGGGTGGTGATTAAAATTAAATGGGGAAGAAAAGGTGGTGAGATTGTCACACCCCAAAAACGTCACAGCGGAATATTAAACGTAGTGGAGACGGAAGTTGGTGCCCTTTTGTACCTTGTCGGACGATGCACTCTTTTGTTGGACATTTTGACATATTTTAAAACATAATATTAAACATTACATTTTTAAAAGTCATGACATAACCACAAAAGTTTAGTTGTTTTGATCCTTGCGGATCTTATTACAAACGTCCCAGAAAGTTTAAAAGATGTCCAACATATTTAAACAAAACAACATGCATCATCATATACAAGATACGCCATGATTTCCCGAAGCCGAACTTAGGTACCTGTAGAACACGTTAAAATCAAGTGTCAACACAAAGGAATGTGAGTTCACTTATTCGTTTACTAACAAATTTTATTTCAAGGAAAACTTTCTGATTAGGTGTTTATTTGAAAACATCCATGTAGTTTTAGAAAGTCCATTTTACTCCTTTGATAAAATCCATGGGCCTTCCATCGGGTCATTACTCCGACAATAGTAATACTGCCCAGGTTTTGTTTATTAAATTATTGTGTCAACTTTCAGACTCGTATGTTAGCTAGACAATACGAACTATATATTAACCATGTAGGGATAATCAAAACTAGACAATGAACATAATATTAATTCGTCGTTTGACATTGACACGGGGCGACCGGTCACGACGGGGCTGTCAACCCGATAGATCTACCAACAATTCCTCGCGTGCAATACTTAAACTGATTAAACGACATCATGGGCGCATGGTTCTTTCTCGAAGAACAATATGATGTCTGCCTCACGTACAATATATATATCCTACTAATATGACAATTTAATACACGATGTTGTACGAATCCCCTGAAATCCCCGACGAAATGTAAGCCTATGCTGATACTTACTCTCTTGAGACCAATCAATATTCGTACCAACTACACGGTCGTTTTTCCCCCAAACACCGTGCATAATCCTGTTTCCACCCGAAACTTATTTATTCTTCAAAACCATTTCATCCCGAAATACATATATATAATTTCTCAAAAATCCATATATTTCCAATGAAAATATATAATTTATATCAAAAGGTATGTGTTATTTCAAAAACATTATTAAACCCTTTTATTGGCGTGTTCTACCCCCAAAATATATATATAAAGCAGTAAAAAGAGGGGTTTAGTGACACTCACCTTTGGGTGCGTATTTTTAATACCGCAATCCCAGAAATTAATTATATACGTCCTAATATGGGAACAATTCTAAATCAATATACATTTAATCACAAAAATCCTAAGTTTCTCCGTTTCTTAGAATTATCACATAACTTTGAGATTTTCTCGAAAAGTTGTCATTTTTGATTATGTTGGCGTGTTAATATATATATAGGGTAGGGATCCTAAGAGAAGTCCACCCTATTTGAGAAACTTGAGAAGCAATCTGGACCACACATTTTCCCTAAGCAAAAAATGCAAAAAAAAAAGGTGAAAAAAATGCAATTTTTTTTTTTTGAAAAACCGCAGCTTTTTCTTTAAGGATTAATTTTTTTTTTTTTTAAAAAAAATTTTTTTTTTTGGATTTATACACATGTGTATATTGTTAATCTTTTAACTATACATATATGTATATTGTCAATTATACATATATGTATATACATGTTTAAAATTGAAAAAATGTGTATATTGTTAATCTTAAACCATAAACAATAAAGCTAAACCTTAATGCTAAACCCTAAACTCTAAACCCTAAAGCTAAACCCTAAAGCTAAACCCTAAAGCTAAACACTGATTCTAAACCCTAAAGCCAAACCCTAATGCTAAACCCAAAAGCTAAAACTAAACCCTAAAGCTAAACCCTTAATGCAAAACCCTAATACAAACCCTAAAGATAAAGCTAAACCCAAAAGTTAAAGCTAAACACAAAAGCTAAACCCTAATGCTAAACCCAAAAGCTAAACCCTAATGCTAAACCCTAAATACTATTGCTAAACCCTAATGCTAAACCCTAATGTTAAACCCTAAAGCTAAACCCTAAACCATAAAGCTAAACCCTAAACCCTAATGCTAAACCCTAAATACTAATGCTAAACCCTAAATAACACTTATTTTTCAATTTTAAACATGTATATACATATATGTATAATTGACAATATACATATATGTATAGTTAAAAGATTAACAATATACACATGTGTATAAATCCAAAAAAAAAAAATTAATTCTTAAAGAAAAAGCTGCGATTTTTCCAAAAAAAAAAAAAAAAAAAAAATTTGCATTTTTTCACCTTTTTTTTGCATTTTTTTGCTTAGGGAAAATGTGTGGTCCAGAATGCTTCTCAAGTTTCTCATTTAGCCTACTACTTCTCACATGATCCTTATCCTATATATATATATATATATATATATATATATATATATATATATATATGAGTCCATATATATATCTTTATGATTTTGCGTTTTGAACGGTTTTATTGGTGACCATTATTGTGTAAATCCGTTAACTCTTCTGTTTATACGTAATATATCTTATGATTTGCGCGTCGTAACATATATACATAAACGTTCATATAATCTAACACCGAAACACGCGAAACATTACTAACTTAACTATTTTGTCATTTTTAAAGCAAATATACATAAAACATCTCATATATACTAAATTTCATGCTCGACAAACAAGTTACACACATTTAACGCATATTTACCATTTCTACCGCACAAAAAGTACATGCATACATGCATAGTCTAATTTTTCCATTATCGAATTAACACTTAACATATAATCACATTTACATGTTCAAATCACTTAATTCATTTTATCACATAAGATTCACTCAAAATTCACCCATACTCATGTTCATTGAAAATGCATATTTTAGTGATTCGGTAACGTTTTCGGGCGTTGGAAGTCACGTATGACCAACCAAACACCAAGTAAACTTAAAATTAGTTAAAATACTTATTTTTAAACTAAAAATATCAGTTTATTTGCTGATCTAATTCAGGTTTACAGAAATCATCCGAAAAGCCGATTTTTGACCGTTTTAACGCATAGTTTTGCGTTAAACGTTACCGTAACCATCCCAACTCAAAACAACTTGATATTTTAACACAATACATGTTATTTACTGATTAAAATAGTGGTTATAATCAGATTAGTGCAGTTTTTATATAAGTCACATAAATCATGCGATTTCACGTATTTTGCAACTTTTTATGCAACAAGTACCACATGCAAAGCTAGTAAACATCATGACAAAGTAATATACCATTAAACACTTCAAAATAACTTTATTCTAGTGTTTATATTCTGTTCAAAATGGATTTTTATCATATCATGTTCAAATCATCTTTTTTTTTGAGTTCATATATCATCATGCATGTTTACATTTGTGCATCTAATGCACTTCTACAATTTTATCATCATCATTTATGTTCCAATCTTATTCCAGAACATATTAATATCATGTTTTTAAAATATAACACATATCATTTTAAAACATTCTTGTATGACAACTGATACTTACTTTAATCATCTTATTTTTCAAGAAATCAAATAATCAAGAAATCTTTCATCAAAAATTCGAAATGCAATATACACATACACAAACATCATTTTCGGCCATATATACATACATGCACACACTCATTTTCATTTTATTCAAAACTCATTTGTTTGTTAGTTTCAAGTTTACGTTTAGATTTCAAGAATCAAGAGAAACTTCTTACTAACTTCATTATCAATATGAATCAAGAACAATGTTTAAAGAAATATTTTATACCTTAAAGTTTTCAAAGTGGGTTTTTGAGAAAAGATGGTGATATGAGGCTTGTTCTTGCTTGAAATCACTTCCAAACCTTCTTACAAGCTTGAAATCACCTTGGAATGGACATGATTCTCCAAGATTTGGATTTGAAAATGAAAGTGATAGTGTAATAGGGGTGTTCGGCCGAGCTTGGTATGAGGAAGAGAGAGAGAGTGAATTTTGAATTGGGTTTCTTGGGAATATGATGGAGTATGGAAGCATGTAATCACCACCACCTTTCTTCCTAGTGTTTACAAGTGTCAATTTGCAAAGTTCAAGAGAATCTGGGCAGCCCACATTGCCGCCACACATCTCCTTTCTCACGAAATATATACATACATACATATATTATATGCATACTAGTCCAAAGACAGGTATCTTACTGAATACCGGGTATTTTATCAAGCGTTTTAATCCCGTTTTAGTGCGTTTTAAATTATTTTTATTGTTCTATAAAAATAATCACTTAAAATTATTACTGAAATAATTACCAGTTGCCTTGATTGGCTGCGTTGACGATATTTTGTTTAATTCGCGCAGTATCGCGCAGTACGCGCTCAAAGTTGAAAAATAGAGTTTCTTAGCATTTTAAATTATTTTTCCACACGGATATAATTAAAATTATTATTCTAATTATAACAGACTATTTTTAGAATTTTAACACTGATCGGGTGGTCACCGACGTTCATTTCGCATTTTAAACGTTACGCGATAAGCGTTAGTTTTATCGTTGCCAATAAAATTTTTATACACATCTAAATTTATCAACACATCAAATATCATATATTAACATCACATTTAGTCACAAATAGTCATGTTACATGTCTACTATACAGATTACTAATGTTCGGTACGGCCTGAGAGGCCGGGTGTCACAGTCTCCCCCTGTTTAAGGAATTTCGTCCCCGAAATTCTACTCCTTACATGTTTCGTTTTCGCACTCGGTGGGAAGAGGTGAGGATATTTCTGTTGCATTTGGTCCTGTCGCTCCCAGGTGAACTCGGGTCCACGCTTAGAATTCCAACGGACTTTGACCAATTCAACCTTGCTCCTTCTGAGTTTCTGGGTTTTCCGATCCAGAACCTCCAATGGTTCTTCGATAAATCTCAGTTTATCGTCCACTCGAACCTCTCCAGGGGGTATAATTCATGTCTCATCAGACAGACACTTTTTCAGGTTGGAGACATGAAATACATCATGGACTCCAATCAACTCCTGTGGCAACTTGAGTCTATACGCCACCGGTCTAACTCGAGAGACGACTTCGAAGAGACCTATATAGCGCGGGCTCAAGTTTCCCCCTTTTCCAAACCTCACAACGCCCTTCCATAGTGATACCTTCAGCATAACTCTATCACCAACTTGAAACTCCAGCGGTTTCCTCCGGTTACCTGCATAACTCTTCTGTCGATCCGCGGCAGCCTTCAGCCTATTCTTGATCTGGACAACCTTGTCCGTAGTCTCCTGAATGATCGCGGGTCCGGTCAAATGCTTCTCGCCGACTTCAGCCCAACAAAGCAGTGATCGACACTTTCTTCCATACAGGGCTTCAAACGGAGCGACTTTTATGATGGCGTGGTAACTATTGTTGTAAGAAAACTCTGCCAAGGGCAAATGAGTATCCCAACTTCCGCCGAAATCAATCGCACACGCTCTCAGCATATCCTCTAATGTCTGAATGGTCCTTTCGCTCTGACCACCCGTTTGAGGATGATATGCAGTACTCATATCCAATCGAGAACCAAGCAATTTCTGGAGAGATCGCCAAAATCTAGAGTCAAATCGTCCATCTCTATCCGAAATGATCGACACAGGTACTCCATGTCGGGCTACGATCTCGTTAAGGTACAGCTGCGATATCTTCTCAGTATTGTCTGTTTCCTTAAGTGCCAGGAAATGAGCAGACTTTGTCAATCGATCCACAATTACCCAGATCATATTGTGTCCACGTGACGTACGGGGTAACTTGGTGATAAAGTCCATCGTAAGATGTTCCCATTTCCACTTAGGAATCTCTGGTTGCTGCAGAAGCCCAGACGGCTTCTGGTGCTCAGCTTTGACCCTAGAGCACGTCAGACATTTGCTCACGTAGGCCGCAATGTCTCTCTTCATCTTCAGCCACCAGTAAAACTCCTTAATGTCCTGATGCATCTTGGTAGAACCTGGGTGAATGGAATACTTAGATTTATGAGCTTCGTCCATAACCAATTCACGGAGGTTACCTTTAAGCGGAACCCATACTCGGTTCATGAAGTACATTACTTCGTCTGCTTTCGATACCAGTTTACATTCTAAGCCCTTCAAACCTTCACTTCTCAGATCATCATCCTTCAAAGCTTTCCGCTGTGCATCACGAATTTGATCGGTCAAACTCGTTTGTATGGTCAAACCCAAAGCACGTACACGTAGAGGCTTTTCCCGTTCCTTCCTACTGAGCGCATCTGCAACAACGTTTGCTTTCCCTGGGTGATAACGGATATCACATTCATAATCGTTGAGTAACTCCACCCAACGGCGTTGTCGCATATTGAGCTCCTTCTGATCGAAGATGTGCTGGAGGCTCTTATGGTTCGTGTAAATCGTACACTTTGTGCCATACAAGTAGTGTCTCCAAATCTTCAATGCAAACACAACAGCTCCAAGCTCCAAATCATGTGTTGTGTAATTCTTCTCGTGCACTTTCAACTGTCTGGATGCATAGGCTATCACTTTGTCTCTTTGCATTAAAACGCATCCAAGGCCCAAACGTGAATCATCGCAGTAAACAATGAAATCATTACTTCCCTCAGGAAGGGAAAGAATAGGTGCACTGCAGAGCTTTTCCTTCAATGACTGAAAAGCTTCCTCCTACTTTTCCGTCCAGTCAAACTTCCTCTCCTTCTGGGTTAATAGCGTCAATGGCTGCGCTATTCTGGAGAAATTCTCAATGAACCTCCGGTAATACCCAGCAAGCCCTAAGAATTGTCGCACTTCTGACGGAGTCTTTGGCGCTTCCCAATTCTTAATCGCGTCATTCTTGGATGGATCTACATGTATACCCTTCTCATTTATGACATGTCCGAGAAAATGAACTTCTCGAATCCAAAACTCACACTTAGAGAACTTGGCATACAGCTTCTCTTCCTTTAACAACTCCAAAATCAACCTCAAATGATGCTCATGGTCTTCTTTGGTTCGTGAATGAATAAGTATATCGTCGATGAATACTATCACGAATTTGTCCAAGTAAGGTTTGCATACCCTGTTCATGAGATCCATGAACACAGCTGACGCATTAGTTAAACCAAAGGGCATAACTAGAAACTCATAATGGCCGTATCGTGTTCGAAAGGCTGTCTTGGGAATGTCTTCGTCAGCAACCTTCAACTGATGATAGCCTAAACGCAGATCTATCTTTGAGTAATAGCTAGATCCCTGAAGCTGGTCAAACAGATCATCAATCCTCGGCAATGGATACCGATTCTTGATAGTTAACTTGTTCAGCTCCCTGTAATCTATACACATCCTGAAGGATCCATCCTTCTTCTTCACGAACAGAACAGGCGCACCCCAAGGCGAATAACTCGGTCGAATGAAACCTTTGTCTAGTAGCTCTTGAAGCTGGTTCGACATCTCTTTCATTTCCGACGGTGCCAATCTATAGGGAGATTTCGTAATTGGTGCAGCACCAGGTACCAAATCGATTCGGAACTCGATCTGTCTCGCAGGGGGTAATCCAGGTAAGTCTTCAGGAAAAACTTCTGGATAATCACGAACAATAGGAATCTCCTCGATCTTCCTACATTCGGCCTTTGTATCCATTACGTTAATTAGGAACGCAGGATACCCTTTTCGCAACAACTTGAGCATCTTCATACTATAGACAACACTCGACACACGACCTGATCGATCTCCATGGATAATTATCGCTTTGCCACTACCAGGACGAGGTATTCGCACGTGCTTCCTTGAGCAGACAATCTCCGCTTTATTCTTGGACAGCCAATCCATTCCTACAACTACATCGAAACTTCCCAACTCCACTGGTAGTAAATCGATACTAAATTCATGATCGCCTAACAGAATACTACAGTCACGTACGACTTCGCTAGTCTCTATCAGTTTACCATTTGCTAGTTCTATTGAGTACTTCTTATTTAGCTTACTTGTAGGTGAACACATGAATGGTTCAAAGTTTTTCGAAAAAAAACTCAAGTCAGCTCCAGTATCAAAAAGTACAAACGCGGAATGGTTATTGACCATAAACATACCAGTGACTACAGCAGGATCATCACGTGCTTTCCCAGCGTTTAGCTCGAACGCTCTACCTCTGGCATTCTGACCTCCTGTCTTGGGACAATCCTTCTTGATATGTCCTTGTTCTCCACACTGGAAACATCCTTCGAGTCTTGATCCTTCCACAGTACTCCTGACATAGCATTCATGGGTAATATGTCCAGTTCGTCCGCATCGGTTGCATTTCTTCTGTCCATCTTCACGAGCCTTTCTCTCGGATCCGCTTCGGCTATCTCTGGCGCCATCCTTTCTAGTACCACTAGTGCTTGCTGCATATGCCTTCTGAGAACTGCGCTTCCTGTTGCGCTTCTCTTCAGTTTCCTTCCTCGAGCTCTCGGACTTGCGCTTCTTCGTAACTTCTGTCTTGGACTCAGAATGCCCCGAACGTTCAGATTTCACATCTGCTTTGGCCTTGCCCGACGACTTCCCGGTTTCCTCCTTTTTATCAAGACTGCTTTTGCGAGCGGCGTCATCGGCTAATGATTTTGCCAATGTAGTAGCCTCTAAATAGGTGGCAGGTTTTGCAGATGTAAGCATACTGCGAATTCGTGGCGACAATCCCCAGATATATCTCTCTACCTTTACATATTCAGGAGTAACCATTCGTGGAACTAACCTTGCCAAGTCGTTAAAACGAGAAGTGTAAGCTCTGACATCCAGACCTTCCATGGTTAGATTCCAGAAGTCTGTCTCGATTTTCTGAATTTCACTGCGCGGGCAGTATTCCTTCAAGAGCATCTCCTTAAGTTCATTCCGGGTCAGACCGTAGGCAGCATCTTCACCCAAAATTTGAACTTGCGAGTTCCACCAGGATAGCGCTTCATCAAGAAAAGAGCAAGAAGCATATCTCACTCGTTGATCAGCAGCACAACCACTGATTGCCATGACAGATTCCATCTTCTCAATCCATCGAGTGATATCCAAGGGTCCTTCAGTACCAGTAAATGATCGTGGGTTACAGCCCTGAAATGTTTTATAGGTACATCCGTGCACTGTTCAAAAATGTTAATAGAAATCAGGAATTCGTTCCAATGATAATATAACACATGAACTACTAAAACTTTCCGATCACATTTTACCTGGAGAATTTCCATTATGTGCCCCAACAAAACCTTGCCCACGAGCACCACGTCCCTGACCATTGTTAGCGTTGAGCTGTTCCATGGCCGTATTAACGTGTTGGGCTATGAGTTGAGCCAACTCTTCTGGTGTGGTAGGTAATCCGGTACCCTGTCTTGCTTTTGGTGGCATTTCATCGTTTCTATTATCATAACAATAATATCCACATAAGACAATAACCAAAAAATAATTCAATCATTAAATGTTAATGGATCAAACATGGCGTATGTAAAATATCCACATTTTAACGAGAAAAATTTTAAACCAAAAGTACATCATTGGTAATTGTATAAGAAATCATTTAAACTCATTTTCAGTACAAGGACTCTTCTCGGCATGCCTACATCGACATCCATATCAAGTTCATATAAAGTTCCCAATTAATATCCAAAGATGAAACTGGCACGCAGGCCACAAACACGAAGAACATAAAAAGAAATGTCTAATAGTACAACCCATCAAACAATGAAACAAATAGCTAACATCAACGCCTCAAACCTAGAGATTCTAACATCTCCTGGACAAGCTTCTCCAAATCCACAACCCTCCAAGGCATCTCATCTCTCGCGGTGTGATCTATAACCCTCAACTCCTCGTGGTCGTCCATCTGTTCCTCGAGGTACTTCGCCTTTCCTTTGGCTATGTCTAGGTCCTTGCGCAATGCGGCGAGCTGTCGATCACAATGGCAATATCGATCTACCCTATTTCCAGCGGGCCTAATCCTTTTCCTACGACGATAATAAACTAACAGCGGCGTAGAGGAAGTGCGTGACTCTAGAACAGGCAAAGAAGACTCAGACAAAACAAGCGGAGGGATCTCAGTAGCAGGCTCGATCACAGCAGCAGATGGGACGACTGATGGCTCTAAGGGTCAAGCTGCAACGATAGTGACGTCCACCACTGGTGCGACACTAGAAGATCCTCCGATAGTAGAGACACTCCTAATAAGTCATCGATAACTGGTAAAGTGTCAGATGATCGTCCCGTCTCATGAATTGAGAGAGGTACATCATCATCATCTATCCACCCGTTGCTAGTGAAGGCGCATCGGGGGTCTCCCTGGCTGGCAAAAGTAGCAGGGTTGACGTGGAAAGATGAGGTAAGCTCGGTAGCACCAACCATCTGTGGAGTCGTGATAGGTGTCCTGGCGGCGTAGATCTTGGTGAAGTTTCGAAATCTGGCTCGTAATCTGAGTCGTGGATCTCGATGACCTCGTGTTCGTGCGACATCTGTGACACACATATAATCGTACAAGTAAGTGCGCAATCAACATAATAGTAACAAATAGGGTCAATTAAACAGAAATCACGTATGCATATAAAACACATAATGGTTTTCATACATGATAAAATATTTCCTGTGTTTATTTAAAATCTTGGCTTCAATAATTTTGGACTTTAAATTTCAAAATTTTCTGGTTGAAGTCTAGTGTTTTCCGCGAAAACATCTAGTTCGCTAACAACCAATGGCACTGATACCAACTTCTGTCACACCCCAAAAACGTCGCAACGGAATATTAAATGTAGTGGAGACGGAAGTTGGTGCCCATTTATACCTTGTCGGACGATGCACTCTTTTGTTGGACATTTTGACATATTTTAAAACATAATATTAAACATTACATTTTTAAAAGTCACGACATAACCACATAAGTTTAGTTGTTTTGATCCTTGCGGATCTTATTACAAACGTCCCAGAAAGTTTAAAAGATGTCCAACATATTTAAACAAAACAACATGCATCATCGTATACAAGATACGCCATGATTTCCCGAACCCGAACTTAGGTACCTGTAGAACACGTTAAAATCAAGTGTCAACACAAAGGAAGGTGAGTTCACTTATTCGTTTACTAACAAATTTTATTTCAAGGAAAACTTTCTGATTAGGTGTTTATTTGAAAACATCCATGTAGTTTTAGAAAGTCCATTTTACTCCTTTGATAAAATCCATGGGCCTTCCATCGGGTCATTACTCCGACAATAGTAATATTGCCCAGGTTTTGTATATTAAATTATTGTGTCAACTTTCAGACTCGTATGTTAGCTAGACGATACGAACTATATATTAACCATGCAGGGATAATCAAAACTAGACAATGAACAGAATATTAATTCGTCGTTTGACATTGACACGGGGCGATCGGTCACGACGGGGTTGTCAACCCGATAGATCTACCAACAATTCCTCGCGTGCAATACTTAAACTGATTAAACGACATCATGGGCGCAGGGTTCTTTCTCGAAGAAAAATATGATGTCTGCCTCACGTACAATATATATTTATATATATATCCTACTAATATGACAATTTAATACACGATGTTGTACGAATCCCCTGAAATCCCCGACGAAATGTAAGCCTATGCTGATACTTACTCTCTTGAGACCAAGCAATATTCGTACCAACTACACGGTCGTTTTCCCCCAAACACCGTGCATAATCCCGTTTCCACCCGAAACTTATTTATTCTTCAAAACCATTTCATCCCGAAATACATATATATAATTTCTCAAAAATCCATATATTTCCAATGAAAATATATAGTTTATATCAAAAGGTATGTTTTATTTCAAAAACATTATTAAACCCTTTTATTGGCGTGTTCTACCCCCAAAATATATATAAAGCAGTAAAAAGAGGGGTTTAGTGACACTCACCTTTGGGTGCGTATTTTTAATACCGCAATCCCAGAAATTGATTATATACGTCCTAATATGGGAACAATTCTAAATCAATATACATTTAATCACAAAAATCCTAAGTTTCTCCGTTTCTTAGAATTATCACATAACTTTGAGATTTTCTCGAAAAGTTGTCATTTTTTATTATGTTGGTGTGTTAATATATATATATATATGAGTCCATATATATATCTTTATGATTTTGCGTTTTGAACGGTTTTATTGGTGACTATTATTGTGTAAATCCGTTAACTCTTTCGTTTATACGTAATATATCTTATGATTTGCGCGTCGTAACGTATATACATAAACGTTCATATAATCTAACACCGAAACACGCGAAACATTACTAACTTAACTATCTTGTCATTTTTAAAGCAAATATACATAAAACATCTCATATATACTAAATTTAATGCTCGACAAACAAGTTACACACATTTAACACATATTTACCATTTCTACCGCACAAAACGTACATGCATACATACATAGTCTAATTTTCCCATTATCGAATTAACACTTAACATATAATCACATTTACATGTTCAAATCACTTAATACATTTTATCACATAAGATTCACTCAAAATTCACCCATACTCATGTTCATTGAAAATGCATATTTTAGCGATTCGGTAACGTTTTCGGGCATCCGAAGTCACGTATGACCAACCAAACACCAAGTAAACTTAAAATTAGTTAAAATACTTATTTTTAAACTAAAAATATCAGTTTATTTACTGATCTAATTCAGTTTTACAGAAATCATCCGAAAAGCCGATTTTTGATCGTTTTAACGCATAGTTTTGCGTTAAACGTTACCGTAACCATCCCAACTCGAAACGACTTGATATTTTTAACACAATACATGTTATTTACTGATTAAATTAGTGGTTATAATCAGATTACTGCAGTTTTTATATAAGTCACATAAATCATGCGATTACACGTATTTTGCAACTTTTTATGCATCAAGTACCACATGCAAAGCTAGTAAACATCATGACAAAGTAATATACCATTAAACACTTCAAAATAACTTTATTTTAGTATTTATATTCTGATAAAAATGGATTTTTATCATATCATGTTCAAATCATCTTTTTTTTTTTGAGTTCATATATCATCATGCATGTTTACATTTGTGCATCTAATGCACTTCTACAATTTTATCATCATCATTTATGTTCCAATCTTATTCTAGAACATATTAATATCATGTTTTTATAATATAACACATATCATTTTAAACCATTCTTGTATGACAACTAATACTTACTTTAATCATCTTATTTTTCAAGAAATCAAATAATCAAGAAATCTTTCATCAAAAATTCGAAATGCAATATACACATACACAAACATCATTTTCGGCCATATATACATACATGCACACACTCATTTTCATTTTCTTCAAAAATCATTTGTTTGTTAGTTTCAAGTTTATGTTTAGATTTCAAGAATCAAGAGAAACTTCTTACTAACTTCATTATCAATATGAATCAAGAACAATGTTTAAAGAAATATTTTATACCTTCAAGTTTTCAAAGTGGGTTTTTGAGAAAAGATGGTGATATGAGGCTTGTTCTTGCTTGAATCTTGCTTGAAATCACTTCCAAACCTTCTTACAAGCTTGAAATCATATTGGAATGGACATGATTCTCCAAGATTTGGATTTGAAAATGAAAGTGATAGTGTAATAGGGGTGTTTTGCCGAGCTTGGTATGAGGAAGAGAGAGAGTGAATTTTGAATTGGGTTTCTTGGGAATATGATGGAGTATGGAAGCATGTAATCACCACCACCTTTCTTCCTAGTGTTTACAAGTGTCAATTTGCAAAGTTCAAGAGAATGTGGGCAGCCCACATTGCCGCCACACATCTCCTTTCTCATGAAATACATACATACATACATACATACATATATTATATGCATACTAGTCGAAAGACAGGTATCTTACTGAATACCGGGTATTTTATCTAGCGTTTTAATCCCGTTTTAGTGCATTTTAAATTATTTTTATTGTTCTATAAAAATAATCACTTAAAATTATTACTGAAATAATTACCAGTTGCCTTGATTGGCTGCGTTGACGGTATTTTGTTTAATTCGCGCAGTATCGCGCAGTACGCGCTCAAACTTGAAAAATAGAGTTTCTTAGCGTTTTAAATTATTTTTCCACACGGATATGATTAAAATTATTATACTAATTATAACAGACTATTTTTAGGATTTTAACACTGATCGTGTCACAACCCGATATTTCCACATATTACCGGTGGGCCCGGCGGGAAGAATCGTGACGTAGTTGATATCATCATTGTCAATACACACAATATAATATCACAGCGAAAGGCTTGGTGAATAACTATTACAAACCATAATGTCTGAGTGTTCAACGAAAGAATATACAGACTGGATTGTAATAAGATCCACAGGCGGATCATAAATAAAATACAAGAAACAGAAAATGACAGACTTCAGGCATCTTAGGGATTTGCAAGATCCTCTTATACGACACCTAATAGCTCCAGTCTATTACGCGAGGTACCTGTCAATCAATCTTTAGAAGATACGTCAGTTTACACTGTTAAATACAATTAACTGACTCTTTTGAAAAACATTTATAAAAATTGATTTAACTGCACATGGCACAAATCATTTATAACTTGGGACAATTATTTAAATATAATCTTGTATACAGATTTACATGTTTGTCTTACAATTGGGGCCGGTTGAAAGCCGGTCATGATTAACCGACTCACTACTTATAGAACCCACAAAGGAGTTATCCCCAACATGTGGGTTTATATTTTAGCATTTGCATCTGTCAGGTGTATGCCTACACCCCGTGCATAGGTCGTGGCCATTTTCAAATGAAATGAGCCGAGGATATCCAGGACACGGTCGAATTAACCCCCAATGTTTATGTTATCAAACAAGACAGATTAAAACGGGTTATGTAAATTTATTAATCACAATCCGATTAAATGATTTCATACCCGACCAAGTGGTATTATTATAATACCATATCCCAAGCCCGTATAAGGAAAATAAGTTAAAAGTATTTACCCGAGCTTAAAAGTGAAGATAACTCAGCCGTAAATCCTAAAGCTTTATGATGGTACCTTCTAATGGATGCTACTTAATCTGTATAGAAGGTTTAATAACCTATTAGGATGCTAATGGGTCTTTAGTTAAGTCAAGGACTTAGACCGGCTAGCTAAAAAGAAACCTTACGGTTCTAAACGCTAGATTAAGCGGAGACTGGAATGAAATGTGGTTTAGACCCGACAAGCTTGGATACTTGTATAATATGGGTAAACTAAACACATTCTGGAATTTGAGGATTTAATGATAAGGTTAAACCCGTTTCGGCTATTTTATGTAAACTAGTCACATAAACCGATCCGAACGCATAACCGCGTAACGGGTATCCAAATGAATTATATACAGGTCTTAATTGTTAATATGCTTAAAACATGTTAATACATCAGTAGGATGTTAACACCTATGCCCAAAAAGTATTTAAAACCAATTTAAGTCCCGTAGGGGCATTTTGCTAATTTTAATACTTATAAAAGAGATTTTATAACAAAATGAAGTTCTGGTCTTTTGAAATCAGTAAAAATATTTAATTTAATAAGTTATATCAGTAGGGTATTGCCTATATGTGAAATTTATCATTTATAACTAATTTATGCACCGAAGGGGCATTTTGGTAATTTCACATAAGCTTTAAAGGTAAATTTTGGAAATCTGAGTTTAAAACTTTTGCTTACTGTTAAAGTATAGAAATTTACTAAAAACATCAGTAGGTATCAAGTCTTATATGTTAAAAATAGTTTTAACCCATACTTATGCGCTTAAAACGCGTAAAAGTCGGTTTTAAGCGATTTTCGGGTCATAGTAGGAAATCTGAGTTTTTGATCAGTTTATAAAGTTCAAAATATTTTACTTATCATATAGAATCAGTAGTAAAATGTTTTGTATCAAAATATTATGTAAAACTCATTTTATTTAAGAAAAGGGTATAATCGACAATTACCGAATCAAAGCTAGAACCCTATGATAAGATCGGTTTAAAAATAAATAAAAATCTTCAAAAATCCCAAAATATTATATTACATCAGTGGGTAAAAAGTGTGCTGTCAAAATTTGGGTTTAGATAGGCTTTATGCTAATTATACCGTTTAATTAATAAAAAGCTTCTTAATTACGATATTGAGAATAACTCCTAATCTAGACCTCAAAGTGATGTCAAATTTTTAGAACAAGTTTATAAATCAGTAACAAAGGTTTTTGTCTTCTCACATTTCTAAAAATCTCATTTTTATGTCAAAAGGGCTTTTATGGCATTTATAAGCATATTAACGATCAAGAGCATATAATTCAAACCACTAAGAACCATGCACTATAACTCCAGAGGGTTATACTAATGAGTAATGTGGTCCTAATGGAAACTTAAAACTTGGGAGAATTAAGCTTGAACGGGTCAGAACTGAAAGTCAAAGCAAAAGTCAAGCTTTTGCGACTTTCGGTTATAAACTGACCTTAGACTGATAATTGTCGGGTTAGGACTGATAAAACATGTTCCAATATCAATTACCAAGTCATTAGAATGTTAAAATATAATTTAGAACCTATGTTTAATTAATTTAATTCATTTTTAAACTTTCTGTCCAATTTGACTTTTTGTCAAACTAGTTTGACCCGACAATTAACTAGTCAAACGAAATAATTAGGAGGTGCCCTTTTAAGGGTTAATCACCTACATTAATATGGTTCCATAACCACTTTCGTTTCGATCAGTGGCTGGACCAATTATGATTAAACCGAAAGTCAAAGTTAAATTACGATATGTTGACTTTTCGGTAATTAAGTTAATTAAAAGGACTAAACAGGGGTTAAGACTCTTACTAATGGTCCTTGCTATCTTTTCTACACTTGTAATTCTTCTCCTAACCCTTGCAAGCTCCAGAATTGAGTCCTTTGTAAGTTGTTGCAATTGATGTGCAAATGAACACACACTAGAGCCTCTTATATAGTAATTATTAAGTTCATGGATTACTTCCAGCTGTTATGGGACCTCCTAGGATCACCCCAGGTGTCCTAGTGGATTAATAAAACCGTTTAACAACCCCTAGGATCGATACAATCGAGTTTAAGGCGGTGCAGCAGCTGAAACTCGCACATGTCCAAACATTTCTGCGCTGGGCACTTCTACGCGGCCCACGTAGATGTTCTGCTTGGCCTTACGCGGCCCGCCTGGAGGTGGAAAACAGGTTAAACAAGTTTCAAACATGTCCAATTCAGTCCCTGGCCATTTAAAACCTTATATAACTTGATTTTTGACATGTAAGGCCCTTGTAGTTAGTTTATAGAGGCTCAAGGATGTATAATCAAACTTCATTAGGCTCGGTTTCGTTAAATATCACTATAAATTCAAGTTTCATCAAGTTGACACTTTTCACCCAAAGTCTTGAAAACTCGCTTAACGATCTCGAAACTACGTGAAATTTTTATCACTTACTCTTGAGAGTATATTTGAATATTTTGAAGCCTCGGGTTCGTTAAAAGGTCACTCAGAGGTCAGAATTAACATGTTGACACGTTTAACCCTTGTAGTTTTATAATCTTCCGATTATTTTCACAAACGGCTTCTTATATCCAATTAATTACTCGTTTAAGAATATATTCTCCATGTATGGTCATTCAGAGGCTCAAGTTTGGCATGTTGACACTTTTAGTCCTTGTGGTTTCATATTTCCACTGTTTGTTAACTTTAGTCCTTCAAACTAAATCTTTCACATATCTAGAGTTTAGGACACGTGTTTATACATAATTGGACACGTTTTTACGTGGTGTTACATTCTCTCCCCCTTAAAAGAAATCTCGACTCTGAGATTTACTGGACTAAGTGAGGGTACTTCTGTCGCATAGTGGACTCACCCCCTTAAAAGAAATCTCGACCCCTAGATTTACTGGAATAAGTGAGGGTACTTCTGTCGCATAGTGGACTCAACTTCTCACGTATATTCGGGACCTCTACGGGCATCCCACTTGACCTTTACTATAGGCATGTGCTTTCTTCGGAGCTTTTTAACCTGACGATCCTCGATCGATATAGGTCTTTCAACAAACCTCAGGCTTTCATCAATTTGTACGTCCTTATGAGACATAGCTAGTGATTCATCAGCTAAGCATTTTTGAGATTGCAGATGTGAAACACATTATGAATTCCGCTGAGCTCCTCAGGCAATTTTAGCTTATAAGCTACACTGCCGACACACTCGATAATCTCGAATGGTCCGATATATCTAGGGCTTAGCTTGCCCTTCTTACCAAAACGCATCACACCTTTCCAGGGTGATACTTTCAGTAAGACTTTATCACCAACTTTAAACTTTTGAGGTTTTCGCCTTCTGTCAGCATAACTTTTCTGCCTATCCCTGGCAGCCTTCAGGCGATCACGAATCTGGACAATCTTGTCCATCGTTTTAAGGACTATATCAGGTTCTGATAACTGTGCTTCTCCTACTTCTGCCCAACAAACAGGTGTTCTGCATTTCCTACCATATAATGCCTCAAAAGGCGCAACCTGAATACTAGTATGGTAGCTATTTTTATAGGAGAACTCGATCAAGGGTAGGTGGTCATCCCAACTGCCTCCCAGATCAATAACACATGCTCGAAGCATGTCTTCCAAAGTTTGAATTGTACGTTCACTCTGTCCATCTCTCTGAGGATGGTAAGCAGTACTGAAATTTAAACGAGTACCCAAAGATTGTTGGAAATTTTTCCAAAAGTGAGAGGTGTATCTAGTATCTCTATCAGAGATAGTAGACACCGGCACTCCGTGAAGAGCTACAATCTTATCCACGTACAATTGGGCTAGCTTGTCGGAGCTATGAGTCTCCTTGATGGGTAAGAAATGTGTTGACTTAGTCAGTCTATCAACTATAACCCATATGGTATCATTTCCGTGCCTCGTTTTAGGTAACTTGGTTATAAAGTCCATAGTTACCATTTCCCATTTCCATGTGGGAAGTTCTGGCTGTTGAAGCAGACCTGATGGCTTTTGATGTTCAGCTTTAATCTGAGCACAGGTCAAGCACTTAGCTACATGGGTGGCAATATATTTCTTCAATCCTATCCACCAATAATTAGCTTTCAAATCCTGATACATCTTGTCACCTCCAGGGTGAACTGAATATTTGGAGTTGTGAGCTTCCTGGAGAATTACATCTCGAAGTCCTCCATGAATGGGAACCCAGATTCTTCCATTCAGTCTGAGAATTCTATCCTTGCCAGGTGTTAACTGTTCAGCAGTTACACCTAACTTTTCATCTGGAAGGTTAGCTTCCAAAACAACATCTTTCTATGCAGCTAATAGCCTGTCATTCAAGCTATTCTTCAGTTCAATGCTCTTAGCATTAATCCTGATAGGTTTAACTCTCTCTTTTCGGCTTAAGGCATCGGCGACTACATTCGCCTTGCCAGGATGGTAGCGAATTTCACAATCGTAATCATTTAAAGTTTCCATCCAGCGGCGCTGTCTCATATTGAGCTCTTTTTGATTAAATAAGTGTTGAAGACTTTTGTAATCCGAATAGATCACACACTTTGTTCCATACAAGTAGTGTCTCCATAACTTTAGTGCAAATACACCGGCACCTAACTCTAAGTCGTGGGTGGTGTAATTCTTTTCATGCACCTTTAGTTGTCGTGATGCATAGGCAATCACCTTGCCTTTTTGCATAAGTACACAACCCATACCGGTGTGTGATGCATCACAATAAACGAAAAACTCTTCGATTCCTTCGGGTAATGTCAACACTGGAGCATTGCTCAACTTCTGCTTAAGAATATCAAAGGATTCTTGTTGTTTTGGACCCCAATCAAATTTTACATTCTTACGGGTCAAAGAAGTCAATGGTGCAGCTATTCTTGAGAAGTTCTCAATGAATCTTCGATAATATCCAGCTAGACCCAGAAAGCTGCGAATTTCTGTTGGCGTCTTCGGTGCTTCCCTATTCATAACGGCTTCTATCTTGGCGGGATCTACTTGGATGCCATGTTCATTAACAACATGTCCAAGGAATTGGACTTCACGAAGCCAAAATTCGCATTTGGAGAATTTAGCATACAACTTCTCCTGTCGAAGCAATCCTAAGATACATCGAAGGTGCTTCTCATGATCAACTTGATTACGAGAGTAGATAAGTATGTCGTCTATAAAGACAATGACAAACTTATCTAGGTATGGTTTGCAGACTCTATTCATGAGGTCCATGAAAGCTGCTGGCGCATTAGTGAGCCCGAAAGGCATCACTAAAAATTCGTAATGTCCATACCTTGTTCTGAACGCCGTTTTAGGCACATCTTCAGTTTGAACCTTAAGTTGATGGTATCCTGACCTCAAATCGATCTTTGAGAAGAAACTTGTCCCTTGGAGCTGATCAAATAAGTCATCGATCCTGGGTAAGGAATATCGATTCTTGATCGTTATCTTGTTTAGCTCACGGTAATCAATGCATAAGCGCATTGATCCATCCTTCTTTTTCACAAAAAATATTGGAGCTCCCCAAGGCGAAGAGCTGGGTTGAATGAAACCTTTCTCTAGTAGGTCATCCAATTGGGTCCTGAGCTCTTTCATTTCGGTAGGCGCTAGATGATAAGGAGCTCGTGCAGTTGGTGCGGATCCTAGGAGAATATCTATCCTGAATTCAACTTGCCTCTCAGGAGGTAATCCAGTTAGATCATCAGGAAAGACATCAGGATACTCAGAGATTATAGGAATGTCTTTAATCTTGGGTTTCGGATCGTTTACTGATACTTGTGCCATGTAAATGACGCATTCGCTCTTCAAACACCTTGATACTTTGAGAATGGTCACATTGCTGGGCAACCCGTACTGTGTGTCTCCATGGATAGTGACGGATTCTCCAGAAGGGGTTTTGATAATAACTAGCTTTTTATCACAGGCAATTTGGGCTTGGTTATGCGATAACCAATCCATGCCCAAAACTATATCAAACCCAGCCAATTTCATTGGCAAGAGGGATAGCGGGATAGAATGATTCTTAATGGATATGAAACATCCATCAAGAAGAGTTGAAGTTGTTTCTAAGGTACCATCGACAAGCTCTACCTCATATTTTAAGTCTAGAGTCTTAATAGGCAGATTCAGTAACTTACAAAACTTATGGTCTACAAAATACTTATCAGCACCTGAATCAAATAAGACTCTAGCATAATTATTATTAATGAGGAAGGTACCTGTTATGACGTTCTCGTCGTTCACCGCTTCCCTTGCATTCATCTGAAAAACTCTCGCATTGTTTTTCTTCGCCTCCTCGGGCTTCTTAGCATTCTTGGGGCAATTGGTCTTGATGTGCCCCTTTTCATTGCAACCATAGCAGGTTGCATCTTTGATATTTTGGCACTCAACAGATTTGTGCCCTTTCTTTTTGCAAATCCCACATGGTTTAGCTTGTGGGTCTTGGTTGCACCTTCCAAAGTGCCTTTTGTTGCAGGTCTTGCACCTGGGTTTGTCATTCGACTGCCCTTTCTTAAAACCAAAGTTCCCTTTGTTCTTTTTGTTCGATTGAGAGGACTTGTCTTCCTCCCTCTTCCTCTTCCCGTCATCGGTAGTTCTCTTGGCTCTACTCCTCACAATATCAAGAGTAAGAGATAAAGATAGATCCACAGCAGATCTATACGTAGTAGGCTTAGAAGCCTTGACGTTTCCTTTTACTTCAGGGGCTAAACCACCGATGAAACACGCAATGTGTTTGGGTTCAGGAGTGACTAAATATAGCCTTGAGATCGAGTTGAAACTGGTCACATAGGACCTACAGTCTAAATCCTTCATCACCAAGGTGAGGAAGTCAGTTTCAATCCTATCAACTTCATGTTGAGGACAATATGTATCTTTTACAAGATCTACAAACTTGCTCTACGAAAGGTTATACAGATGAACCTTTCCAGTGGACTGTACTAACGCTTTCCACCAAGTGAGGGTATCGCCCTTAAAATATTGAGACACAAACATAACTGTCTTCCTTAGCACATCCACTGATGTCAATTACAGTCTCCATTTCGTCTAACCATTTCATGCAGTCAATTGCTCCCTTTTCTCATGTAAAATCCCTCGGTTTACAGGAGACAAAGTACTTATAAGTACAACTCTTTTTGTACTTAGGAGACTGGTTTGGTACCACTTTTTGAGGCTCGGATTTTTGATTGGATGAATGCTGAGATTCATCCCTTCTAGATGCATGTGACTGTGATAAGGGTTTTGAGTGAGTTTTGGGCCGAACACTACTCGGTTCCTTGAATATCTTATCTACCGCTTGAGCAACTGCGGTGTCAATCATAGCTTGCAGTTCAGCATTTGTAAGATTTATTCTGGCCACATTATTGTTTCCTTCCCGTGGATGACTGTTTACTTCATCAGATCCCGCCATGATTTGGGTAGTATATTAAACAATAATGCTATATTTAAATTATGCAATAAATCATCGTATTGATGATTAGATGGTCATGGTATTATTAAACCATATAGACCATTTTAAGAAAATATTAATAATCAATGAGATATAATTCTTTATATTTTATTAGACAGGGGAATATAAATCACAACTGTAAATGTCATGAAAGACATTTTAATTTAGCACAAGGCTTGTCTCGAAGGACATTTAAATAGCACTAGAGGCCATGTCACAGCGACGATTAAACTATAAATAATGATCTACTGGATCAGTGATCTTTTAAGGGTCGAACATAGTCCATCGCCTTATTGACAAGAAGTTTATAAAGTAGAACTATCATTGTCATTGTTACACCTTTGCTTGTAAGCGTACATCTCAAATGGATGTTTTAGGTGAATACATCATATTGATGTTTATTGGCCATGATTCACATTGATCATATAGGCTTATGAAATGACTTGGAAGGATTCAAGTACATTTGGAAGCTTGTGTGGTTTTTCATACCACACAATCAGGAATGTTAACATGTTTTCAGATGTTAACAGGGAGTTATTTTCTTAAAAAGGTTGTACCATCATAGCCATTAATATTTTTGGCTAGGTTATACCTTTAAGAATTTCTTTCGCAGATTAAATAAATTTGAAATGATATAATATAATGATGTAAAAAAATACATATTTAAAAATCGAAAAATAACTTCATTAAATCACGGAACTAGTACAACGATGCCCTAAACGGGACTTGAAACAACACACTGCCCACGCAGGGGCTACAGAAATAGAAAGTAAGTCCACGCAGAGACTCGGTTCTGGAAATAAAATAATGTCCTCGCAGGGACTTGATTAAAAGAAAATACAAAATGAAATAACAACTTCCTATTTCTTCTTGCCTTTAATAAGGTTCGCAAGGCCCTTGAGAAAACCATTTTGCTTCTTTTTAGTTTCATCGGCTTCACGCTCAACCCGGTCTAACCTCTGCAGAATCTTCTGAGTTTGCTCCTGTTGGGGAGGAGGAGGTTGATGGTATGGTAGGTATTGATACCCTTGCACCGGATATCCAGTTGGGTAAACTGGTGGGTAAGAAGAAGGATAAAGTGCATTGTATTGCGCTGCAGTAAGGTATGGGTCATGGGCTCCATATTCCGCAGTGGTTGGATACCCTGATGGGTTATACCCAGACGAACCTGGGTATGTAGGTATCGGGTTGTCAAAACCTACTGGCGGCTGTGGTGGTGCATGAGAAACTGGCGGAGGGTTGACCTCCGGCACTGCGTGCGAGGGTCCACCCAATTGGGGGTCCTCGGGAATAGGAGGGTAACAACTTGAACCATGAGGGGATACGAACCGTGGTCCCCCACGCACAGACATTCGAGCATTTCTCCTTCGCCTTGGCGGCTCGGGAGGCGGTTGAGGTGGTTCCTCATCTGGTATAGGTGGTGGGGTAACTGCTTGAAGTTGCGGATCAATTAAAGGAGGTTGAGCAGGAGAGTTATGATATGAAGGGGTGAATTCCCATTCATACCTTGACCACCATTCCTTAAATGGATCGGGCCCATGGTACGGCGATCCTTGGTACGAAGAACCGCTTGAGATACTGATAGGGTGGCTCGGTGTTCCAGTTTGCATTTCAGGGTCGGGGTCGTCGTCCATTTCAATCTCCTGGGAGAAGTGATCTTGAGGTCCTAAAGGGTTGAAACCAAAAAGATTGTTGACATATTCATTGGGATTGAATTGACCTGGGGAATAAATGGAATCGGAGTGATGGGAGTGGTGAGATTGGTTCGAATGGTGTGATTCTATAGAATGCTGGGAATGTTGGGGTTCATCGGGAATGGGTTGTCCAAAGTATGGAGGGTCGGATGGTGAGGATCCCAGCGAAACAGAATGTCTCGTCGGCTCGAAGTTATGACTCCAATGGTCCCGAGAGTCGGAACTGGAGAAGGTCGCTGATGGGGTACGTCGATGGGATGGTCCCGCGTGGCCCGATGGCCCTCCTCGCATTGGTCCCTTTCCTCTGCCTCTCACACGTGGCGGCATTTTCCAAGAAGTTAACCTGTCAAAACAAGTTAATATAATATAAACAATAAAAGGAAAGTTAAGAATAAATCCTAGGTCATTAGCCTAGACTCGGAAGTCTAAGGAATGTGCTTATTGTGTCATTGAGATTAAACACAAAAGGTTAGTGTTTAATTCACTCAATGTTGGCTCTGATACCAACCTGTCACACCCCGATATTTCCACATATTACCGGTGGGCCCGGCGGGGAGTATCGTGACGTAGTTGATATCATCATTGTCAATACACACAATATAATATCACAGCGGAAGGCTTGGTGAATAACTATTACAAACCATAATGTCTGAGTGTTCAACGTAAGAATATACAGACTGGATTGTAATAAGATCCACAGGCGGATCATAAATAAAATACAAGAAACAGAAAATGACAGACTTCAGGCATCTTAGGGATTTGCAAGATCCTCTTATACGACACCTAATAGCTCCAGTCTATTACGAGAGGTACCTGTCAATCAATCTTTAGAAGATACGTCAGTTTACACTGGTAAATACAATTAACTGACTCTATTGAAAAACATTTATAAAAATTGATTTAAGTGCACATAGTGCAAATCATTTATAACTTAGGACAATTATTTAAATATAATCTTTTATACAGATTTACATGTTTGTCTTACAATTGGGGCCGGTTGAAAGCCGGTCATGATTAACCGACTCACCACTTATAGAACCCACAAAGGAGTTATCCCCAACATGTGGGTTTATATTTTAGCATTTGCATCTGTCAGGTGTACGCCTACACCCCGTGCATAGGTCGTGGCCATTTTCAAATGAAATGAGCCGAGGATATCCAGTACACGGTCGAATTAATCCCCAATGTTTATGTTGTCAAACAAAACAGATTAAAACGGGTTATGTAAATTTATTAATCACAATCCGATTAAATGATTTCAAACCCGACCAAGTGGTATTATTATAATACCATATCCCAAGCCCGTATAAGGAAAATAAGTTAAAAGTATTTACCTGAGCTTAAAAGTGAAGATAACTCAGCCGTAAATCCTAAAGCTTTATGATGGTACCTTCTACTGGATGCTACTTAATCTGTATAGAAGGTTTAATAACCTATTAGGATGCTAACGGGTCTTTAGTTAAGTCAAGGACTTAGACCGGCTAGCTAAAAAGAAAACTTATGGTTCTAAACGCTAGATTAAGTGGAGACTGGAATGAAATGTGGTTTAGACCCGACAAGCTTGGATACTTGTATAATATGGGTAAACTAAACACATTCTGGAATTTGAGGATTTAATGATAAGGTTAAACCCGTTTTGGCTATTTTATGTAAACTAGTCACATAAACCGATCAGTAGGATGTTAACACCTAAGCCCAAAAAGTATTTAAAACCAATTTAAGTACCGTAGGGGCATTTTGGTAATTTTAATACTGATAAAAGAGATTTTATAACAAACTGAAGTTCTGGTCTTTTGAAATCAGCAAAAATATTTAATTTAATAAGTTATTCAGTAGGGTATTGCCTATACGTGAAATTTATCATTTATAACCAATTTATGCACCGAAGGGGCATTTTGGTAATTTCACATAAGCTTTAAAGGTAAATTTTGGAAATCTGAGTTTAAAACTTTTACTTACTGTTAAAGTATAGAAATTTACTAAAAACATCAGTAGGTATCGAGTGTTATATGTTAAAAATAGTTTTAACCCATACTTATGCGCTTAAAACGCGTAAAAGTCGGTTTTAAGCGATTTTCGGGTCATAATAGGAAATCTGAATTTTGATCAGTTTATAAAGTTCAAAATATTTTATTTATCATATAGAATCAGTAGTAAAAAGTTTTGTATCAAAATATTATGTAAAACTCATTTTATTCAAGAAAATGGTATAATCGACAATTACCGAATCAAAGCTAGAACCCTATGATATGATCGGTTTAAAAATAAATAAAAATCTTTAAAAATCCTAAAATATTATATTACATCAGTGGGTAAAAAGTTTGGTGTCAAAATTTGGGTTTAGATAGGCTTTATGCTAATTATACGTTTAATTAATAAAAAGCTTCTTAATTACGATATTGAACATAACTCCTAATCTAGACCTCAAACTGATGTCAAATTTTTAAAACAAGTTTATAAATCAATAACAAAGGTTTTTGTCCTCTCACATTTCTAAAAATCTCATTTTTATGTCAAAAGGGCATTTATGGCATTTATAAGCATATTAACGATCAAGAGCATATAATTCAAACCACTAAGAACCATGCACTATAACTCCAGAGGGTTATACTACTGAGTAATGTGGTCCTAATGGAAACTTAAAACTTGGGAGAATTAAGCTTGAACGGGTCAGAACTGAAAGTCAAAGCAAAAGTCAAGCTTTTGCGACTTTCGGTTATAAACTGACCTTAGACTGATAATTGTCGGGTTAGGACTGATAAAACATGTTCCAATATCAATTACCAAGTCATTAGAATGTTAAAATATAATTTAGAACCTCTGTTTAATTAATTTAATTCATTTTTAAACTTTCTGTCCAGTTTGACATTTTGTCAAACTAGTTTGACCCGACAAATAACTAGTCAAACGAAATAATTAGGAGGTGCCATTTAAAGGGTTAATCACCCACATTAATATGGTTCCATAACCACTTTCGTTTCGATCAGTGGCTGGACCAATTATGATTAAACCGAAAGTCAAAGCTAAATTACGATATGTTGACTTTCGGTAATTAAGCTAATTAAAAGGACTAAACAGGGGTTAAGACTCTTACTAATGGTCCTTGCTATCTTTTCTACACTTGTAATTCTTCTCCTAACCCTTGCAAGCTCCAGAATTGAGTCCTTTGTAAGTTGTTGCAATTGATGTGCAAATGAACACACACTAGAGCCTCTTATATAGTAATTCCCAAGTTCATGGATTACTTCCAGCTGTTATGGGACCTCCTAGGATCACCCCAGGTGTCCTAGTGGATTAATAAAACCGTTTAACAGCCCCTAGGATCGATACAATCGAGTTTAAGGCGGTGCAGCAGCTGAAACTCTCACCTGTCCAAACATTTCTGCGCTGGGCACTTCTACGTGGCCCGCGTAGATGTTCTGCTTGGCCTTATACGGCCCGCCTGGAGGTGGAAAACAGGTTAAACAAGTTTCAAACTTGTCCAATTCAATCCCTGGCCATTTAAAACCTTATATAACTTGATTTTTGACATGTAAGGCCCTTGTAGTTAGTTTGTAGAGGCTCAAGGATGTATAATCGAATTTCGTTAGGCTCGGTTTCGTTAAATATCACTATAAATGCAAGTTTCATCAAGTTGACACTTTTCACCCAAAGTCTTGAAAACTCGCTTAACGATCTCGAAACCAAGTGAAATTTTTATCACTTATTCTTGAGAGTATAGTTGAATATTTCGAAGCCTTGGGTTCGTTAAAAGGTCACTCAGAGGTCAGAATTAACATGTTGACACGTTTAACCCTTGTAGTTTTATAATCTTCGGATTATTTTCACAAACGACTTCTTATATCCAATTAATTACTCGTTTAAGAATATATTCTCCATGTATGGTCATTCAGAGGCTCAAGTTTGGCATGTTGACACTTTTAGTCCCTGTGGTTTCATATTTCCACCGTTTGTCAACTTTAGTCCTTCAAACTAAATCTTTCACATATCTAGAGTTTAGGACACGTGTTTATACATAATTGGACACGTTTTTACGTGGTGTTACAGATCGGGTGGTCACCGACGTTCGTTTCGCATTTTAAACGTTATGCGATAAGCGTTAGTTTTATCGTTGCCAATAAAAATTTTATACACATCTAAATTTATCAACACATCAAATATCATATATTAACATCACATTTACTCACAAATAGTCATGTTACATGTCTACTATACAGATTACTAATGTCCGGTACGGCCTGAGAGGCCGGGTGTCACAGAGATTACCATTTTGCCCTCAGTCAAACGGTCAAACTGACGATAGGGTTGCAAATTGCAATGAATGGACAACACGGGTGTGCTGTACAAAAGGTGTTTGTAAGTGTGAGGCAAATTAAAAAGTGACTCAAAGCATAGGGAGACAAATTATAATTAACTCAAAATATAAAGATAGAACACAATTTATTAGAAAAAAAAAATCAAATGATGAATAAAATAGAGCAAAGTGCAATTTGCATCCATGTGGTTTGGTGGCGAGAGCAACCTGAAACCACAACTTTTTTTTGCATGTTATGTATTTGTGTTATTGGGTTTTCTTTGTATTGTGTTAAAGGTTGTGACCATTGTGTCTTTCTATTGGGTTTTGGTCCTTACATTTTTTACTAAGGTTTCTATACATTGTGTTATTATCAAAACTTATAACACAGTGTTAATTTGGATTCTGTTCATTGCATTTTGTCAGAACTTATAACACAATATATGACACAACGAAGATGATGTTATATTTGGGTATTCTGTACATTGTATTATAGGTTCTGGTAATTGTGTTTATTCTGCTATTCATTGTGTTTTAATCTGTTGTTCATTATGTATTAGTCTGTTGTCCATTGTGTTTTATTCTGTTATCCATTGTGTTTTTTATTTGCTCTCACTAATTGTGTCTTTTATTTGTCGTCATCAATTGTGTTTTTAGTCTACTTTCCATTGTGTTTTAGTTTGATACTCATTGTGTTTTAAGTTATGTCCATTGTGTCTTTTATCTGTTGTCATCGATTGTGTTTATAGTCTACTTTCCACTGTGTTTTTAGTTTGATACTCATTGTGTTTTACGTTATGTCCATCGTGTCTTTTATCTGTTTTTATCGATTATGTTTTTGGTCTACTTTCCATTGTGTTTTTGGTCTACTTTCCATTGTGTTTTTAGCTTGAGACTCATTGTGTAATACACAACTGGGTTTTCTCATTGTGTTTTACGTTATGTCCATTGTGTAATACGCAACTGGGGTTTCGAATTCTTTTTCTAAATATAACAATATGGTACTCATATTATGTGACAACTCGTATTTCAGAACCTATCTTTGTGCTAAGTGTAGCACGTTTGAACACTATGTGATTATGTGAACTTTGATGATTAATGAAATGCTATGTTTGATATGTGTTTATTGTGTAACGAATGTATGTATATAATATGATAGCATTAAACGAGCCCAAACGCACAACACAACCCGATCGTACAAGCCCTTTCGGGCTACACTTATTGAACTCGAAACCCAAAAGGGCAGCCCAAGAATGGGTTCGGCCCACTCCCTTATGTCGCATAACCTCATGAGAAGGGGGTATACTCTTCATTGTTTTGGCTAAACACTTTACACATCAAAACCCTACTCTCTTTCTCTCCTCTCGAAGCTGACGGCAAACAACACCTCATCTCCATCGAAGCTTTTGATTCGGACCACCCTCATCCATCCTTAATCGGTTAGTGTTTCGTGATATGTGTTTGTAAATGATGTTATGATGCCATGATTTGATATAATGGTTAGGGTTACATGTATGATGAACGATGATGTTATGTGAGGTGTTTTTATTCGGATAATGATGTAATGTTATGTTGGTATCAATGATATGTGATTGATCATGAGTGAATGTAATCGGTCATATATGTGTTTGGATCCGAATGGTTTGGTTGTGTTAGTATGAATTGGATTTGTTGATGATGAATGAAAACCGAATGCTTGTTAATCGGCTGTGATATGTTTACTTTAGGACGATTTATTGTGTTGTCATAATAGGATGTATGTTAGTGATCAAGAATAAGAATCATGTTTAAGTGTTATGATTATTGTTCATGTTTCGATTATGTTTAGGGTTCATAAGAATTGATGTTAAAACTCTAGTTTGATCGAATATGTTGTGGTTGGTAACTGTTAGAGTTAATCTTGCATGATAAAAGGAAACAAATTAATTATTGCACAAATTAAGGAAATTAGTTAACTGGTCGCACAAGACTCCTTGGTCGCACAAGATAGGGTACAGTGGTTAATGCTCTACGTTCAACTTAGGATTGCATGATCGCACAAGGCTTGGGCCTCACACGAATGTTAGGACTGTTGGGCCTTAAAGCCCAATGTCCATTCGCACAACCCAACAGGATCGCACAAGTCGTTCGGATCGCACAAGTCCATCCGAACCGCACAAGATCACTGTTTGTCATTATTGGGCTTCTAAATTATTGGGCCGGGTATATGTTGGATCGCACAACATGTTGTGGGTCGCACAAGGCTGTGCTGAACGCACAACATGTTGGGCTGGGTATTATTGGGCTTTGTTATTGACTTGTCTGATCTTGCTTTATGTGTATGTCGTATACCATGTGTTCGTAACTTGCTATCTCTGAGCAAACATACGTGCCTTACTTGAACCTAGACCTGACTTGTATGGTAACCATGTTAGGACGTGGTTGACCACTAGGAGCTCAATCGACTTTTACTTATCTGCCGAGCTAACCTAAGGTGAGTTCACACTTTCTACAAAGCATGGGATTCCCAGGGGTTGGGAATGGGTTAAGGAGTATGGATTCCTCGTCCTTCTTGGGTAGGACAGTACGGGTTCAGGAATGTAATTCCTCGTCCTCATGGACAGTTAATTTTCACTAGACCAAAACTCTATCACGAAGTCCCTCCTTTTTATATCGACTTAATCGCCGGGCCAATGGCGAGCGGGTCATTAGTTAGATAGCGCTATTTAGGTCTAACAAGCCTCACACCGTGCCGCAGAGGACGGGCGTGAACTAATGGATCTGGGCACGTCAATGATGATAGACATTGACGCTAAGGGCACATAAACATGACTAAAGTCAGTGGTCGATATGGTAACGAGTCTAGTGGTATAAACATGGGGTAGCCCCCACGGCCGAAGAGCCAGATAATTAAACATGGGGTAGCCCCCACGGCTGGATAGCCAGCGTAAATGGGATAAACAAATCACGTTTTCAACTATGGGGTAACCCCCACGGCAGGGATGCCAGTTAAAGGAAACCGTTTTTGGAACAATTTAAAACAAACACCCAACTGTGAACTCGCTCAACTTTGTTGTTGACTCGTTACTACATGCTTTGCAGGTCCCTAGGTTTAGCAGGAGCTTGCATGGGGGAGAGTCGTTGTGGAGCATGGACATTGAGTGTTCATGATAAACTTAAAACATTATTAACTTATGCTTTGGTTTTTTTCATTATGCTTCCGCTTGCATTTAAACTATGTTTTGATTTGGACACCAATTGTATTGTGTTGGATTTTATGTTTACTTACATGCTTGTTCAATATGATTGGTGGCTTGATCCTGGTCAGTCACGCCTCCAAGCGGTGATACTCCGCAGGTGGATTTTGGGGGTGTGACATATTAAAGATAAAAAGACGCTCGATTTTATGGTATAATTTTTTTAAAAAACAAATATCGTATAAAAAAGTTATGGACGTTTAAAAAGTAGGGGGGAAATAGCATGTGACTTGCATGTACATAATCTTTTTATTCTCTTTGACAAAATTACCCTTCCCACTTGATTTCTTTTGGGACATTTGTCAATCTATAGTGGCTTCTTACACTTCTTATTTTTAGAGCATTCACATCTATTTCACCATATTTTCACCCTAAATTACACTAAAAAACACTAAATTTTTCTCTCTCCTTTTCAATTAAATAATATTTTTTATACCTTTATCATTACATTTTCTTTCTCCTCCACCCACAACCACTTTTAAAATATATTAAAAAATTATAGGGGTTGAACAGTGTCCCCCGAAATATACAGATGAACAATAACATTTTCTCTCTCCTCCACTCACAACTACTTTTTATATTCTTTATATTATAAAAACCGCACACAGAGAATTTGATGGAATGGATGTGAATGCTCTTATACCCCTTGGTATAATAACTCAACCCTTAAGAGGAGATTAGCTAACGAAACTTAATGAACGGCCCTGTCAATCAGTACCGGCCTAGCGAAACTTCTCGTGTATCCAAATTTCAATTCTTGCCTCGCGCCTCGACTGTAATTAAAATGAAAGGCCCTAGGTGTGTCGTGCGTTTTGTTTTCCTGCAATAATTTCGTTTTGTTTATTGCTATTATAATTATTTTCTTACACTACAATTTTGTTTATATATACAGTAGGTTAGAAACTAGTTTATTAGAGTTGTTGAATAAAGGAAATATAATTAGTTAGTAATAAAATTTGGAATTATAAAACGATATTTTGAGAGATAAATTATGACTGAACAAGTGTAATAAGAGAAGTGGTAAAACAAATATTGAGTTCATGTAATTGTAACATGAGACACAACCAATTACTTATATATATTAGTTATTCATGTTTATATTTTGAGAGCCCCTGTTACTTGCATATGGGACACAGAATTTTCAGGACCAGCGTTAAGAACAAACTATCGCGTTGGGCGATGTTTTGTGGTAACATGAAGGTTGGTGGTTGGTTTTGGAGTTTGGTTTTATTTTATTTTTGATTGGTTAGGTTTTTTAGACGCCCTCTTTCACCCCGTGCATTTTCTGGGCTTGCTCCCTCTACTGACGTGACAGCTACATGTCGCACGACGCCCTCCCTTCAACCCATTCACTCTTAGAAACAAAAAAATATATTAAGAAGTATTGGTTTCAAATTTCAGGATTAAAAAAGTTGTCTTACAATAATAATGATAAAAATAATAATAAGCCAACTAATGACAAAGTATACAATTGAAAAGTCAACTAGACAAACGTAAGTCAACTATACCAAAATAACGACAAGTATTATTTCCATAAGATAACTAGACGAACATGACGACAGAGTATACATACATAAGTCAATTATTCCAAAATAACGTCCATAAACTTGACCAACACGTATAGATCCCAGCTAATCTTGTATATATCGATTAGCATATCATAGTTGTTATGAACCGTGTAGACTCTCGTAGGCCCAACCTTGTGGCCCGTTTAATAAGCCCAACAAGACAAGCTAGATATAACACTGAGAGTTTTAGATTACGGGGATTATGAAAGAATGTTTAAGCAAATTGGTGTTCTTCTCTCATCTCAGATTCTACTCTAATCTCTCATCCCCATTCTATCGGTTCTTATTTTTCCTTGTAAAGTCTTTTCCTGCAATTGAATGTTAATGAACTTGATTCGATTGTTATCAATTTGAATTCTCCTTGTCAATTGCTATATGAATTGAGAAGTATTCACTTCATTGGTGCTTTCATTGAATCGTCTGCATCGATGGTGGACGACTCATTAATCCATGATATAATCGCTAATCTTCAGACCATGCTCGAGAACACTAATAAGATGCAAAGTGCTCTGAGGCGGATGTCTGCAACCCTAGATAAACAACAGTCGGCCGTTGTCAAACTGGGGGACCTACTTCTTTCACCACCTAAGGACGCTACCGATGATGCTGATCTAGGGCTCCAGGCTACTACTCCTTCGAATTTTGGTTCAATCGCATCTGGAATTGAGGTTGTTACTAATCAGTCAGATGTTGTCAAATTAGATCTGAATAGCAATCAATCTAGGCCTCTGCAATTAACATATCTAGTTCCCTCGTCAGTTCCCAGCGATTCAGTTTCAGTGAATGCCACTGTCGACTGCGACACCAATGTTCCACAATCCACCGTTTCTAAGGAGGCGGATTGGTTATGGAGGATTTATTATTATGATCCTGGTCCGATTCAATATGGTTCGATTCGAGTTCTTACTTCTGATCGGATGTTGAATGTTGATTCAATTGCCATGGTTAATAGATTTGGTAATAGTCAGATGACGTATGTGTTCCAATCCACCAATAATGACTATGTTCTCCAGGTGTTTGATGAAATGCCTAACAATATTGCCACTGTAATTGACGCTCACACAGCTGCGCAGATGAAATTCTCTCGTTTCACTGGAGCTAATTCTGATCTATGGGCCGCTCATGCCACCATGTACTCCGAATTATATGAAATTCCCGAAACCTATCGTTTTACAATTATCTCCGGTCAACTGGAGGAGGCTGCAACTTTTTGTTTTGATCCTGGGCCGTTGAAACTTACTGCTTCGCATCCAGCTCAGGTTACACTTGATTTTGGCTCTCTCGTTTTACATACACTAGTTATTAATCACCAGTTTAATCCAACCTATTCCATTACTATTGCATCGATGCTTTCACTTAACGAGTCACCTTCTCTCCTTAACCCAGCCTTCAATGATAAATTGGGTCTGGTTCATACTCGGATTGCACTTCGGGAAGGCTTGGTTCAACTCAATCGAGCTAAAGAAAAATTAATTCGGGTTGCTATTGGATTTTCATTTGATGTTATGGGTTCGAAAGTCCGCGATGCTGCTACAACTGACGTTGGTTCTTCTCGGACGGTGTATAGTTATGCTTATTTGGGACATTTGGACACGACACTTAGTTTATTTGCTGGTCAATATCTTGCTAGTTTAAGGGTTTTTGTTCCGCTCTTGGAAACTACTTATGTTCTCATTAAAAATGGTTGTCGTGTGGTACTCATAATCAATGGATTGGGAGCAACACCTGTAATAACACCTGTAATGGAATTGATGGTTGCTACTGAAAAGGGTCATGAATTTGTTGTTCACTATCAGTGGAAACCACCATGGGGTTATTTCAATTATGATTTTGGTCACGTGCCTCCCCATCAGAATGTCAAACCGTTACCCACTGCTGCAATAACTCGTGCTCGACTGAGGTTTACTGGTACAATTCTTACTTCGGATTCTACGATGCGGACAACATTGAATTTTTATCATGCACATGAACAGATTGACACAGCAATATCAAGTGCTTTAAACGTAAGCAAAATAGTTTACATCCGTATATTTCGAAATTTGCAACAACTTTTTGGGTGGCAAGCAGTTTCTACTACAACGCCTTATGTCCATATGCATGTTCTAAGGTTTACATCTAACCGCTCTGGAGCGTTTTGGCAAATCAGAAGACAATCGGTTTTGGTTAGTAAATTGATTTTTGCTTGGGCAACACACCTGGTTGTGGTTTTTAATTCTATTTTTAAGGAGAACATAAGTCATTATGATGTTCGGATGCAACCAAATTTAGTTTGTCTGCATAATGTTTATGTTATTTGGATGATAACATGGAATGCAATTCTTTTTAGAACCACTAAAAACGCGCTCAATACAACGGCACTATTATTATGCAAAGACATGAGGCTACGTGAGGTCTTACCAATTAACACAACGTTAAAGGGCGTTCTAACCGCGTATGCTATGATAACAAGTCTTAAACAGATACGTACGCTATACCATTATCTGCACTTCAACGGTGGTACCGGGTCGGTTCTAACCACTAATGGGACTGTTGAAATGGAAGCTTGCATCATGAATGGAAATTTAAAGATTGGTGGTGCGGTTTCGAGTTATGTACAACTCTTGCTATTGGGCGTTGCTTTCACCATTAAACCTCCGCCAGAACCTCCTCCATCAAGATCATATAATAACTGTCTTTACACGCTACAGACATGCGCATCCGCACCGCTCCGAGCTTCTCCTTACCCTCATGACCCAAACCAAATAATCATATCAATACAAACAGCCATGTTACTTACACGGGTTCTCTTCACAGGCATCAACTTCAATATCCGATGGTCGCTCAACTGTTATGACCGAGGTTTAAATGACATTTCAGCCACTAACTTGAAGCTTGAACAAATTCACCAATCAACGACCTTAATAATCCTTGAGGTTGAAGAGAAAATTCTTTGGGACCCATTTATGCTCCATGGAACCTTTGAGCTCAATGAGTTGTTTATTTTATTTGTGCACTTTATTTGGGTAGCAACTTGGCAGGAATTTGCTCGTGAGTTACTGGTGCCTCAATGTGAACCCACCTTGCTTTCACAAGCCATCATATTTGAACTACATGACTACTGGGTCCAATCTCTTGTAATAAAGGATCCATTTATTTTAGCTTGCTACACCCATGTTGCTATGACAGATTCCATCTCATGCTCGTTCACGAAAACGCCATTAGTACAATGGGACCACTGGTCAAAGGAAGTAATTACTGGGGACGAACCTCTCCATTTGCTCAAACGGTATACATGTTACCACCTTGAGGACAAGGTGGTTTTGAAAGCGGGAGGTAATGTTATGAACCGTGTAGACTCTCGTAGGCCCAACCTTGTGGCCCGTTTAATAAGCCCAACAAGACAAGCTAGATATAACACTGGGAGTTTTAGATTACGGGGATTATGAAAGAATGTTTAAGCAAATTGGTGTTCTTCTCTCATCTCAGATTCTACTCTAATCTCTCATCCCCATTCTATCGGTTCTTATTTTTCCTTGTAAAGTCTTTTCCTGCAATTGAATGTTAATGAACTTGATTCGATTGTTATCAATTTGAATTCTCCTTGTCAATTGCTATATGAATTGAGAAGTATTCACTTCAATAGTCCACTTTGTCTTAACCATCATCAACCACCAGCAGGTTTAAGAATGAAGGTTTTCGGGACAACTGTCATCTCCGTTCTTCTCCTCTTTCTTTTCATTGATCCGTCCACCGCGGCGATCAAATCTATCAAGATCCAATCCGATAACCGATCTGTGGTCCTCTTGGGGAAGTTCAGATTCACACGTTATGGTAACCTCTCCATATCGATCTCCAACTTTTCGGTCAGTGATCCAGTGGCAACCCTATATGATCCTTCAGTCATTGGTTTCTTCCTTCTCTCGGATGAAACACTGATCGAACTTGTGTTTACAGGTCAACGAAACCCCAATTTCTGCGTCTGGGATACCCACTTAGTCTCTTACCTGTTCACTCTCCGAGATATCTCTGATCCTCAGTCTTCCTTTCACAAATCATACTCTGTGACCTTCTCTAATGAGTACGCGCTCTTCTATGCCAACTGCAACACCGGATCGCTCGTCACCATGGACGTCCACACAGAGATGTACAACATTGATGATGGAGCTACCAAAGACTATCTATCAGTCGGGCTAACGCAGCTCCCGTCTCTTTACTTCATTTTCTCCCTCATGTATCTGTGCTTTTTAGGGTTTTGGATCTCTCAATGCTTTAATAATCAACGATGTGTTCACCGGGTGCATTTGTTAATGGGTGTGTCGCTTACTATGCAAACGCTTAGCTTGTTTTGTGCAGCCAAGGAGAACCATTATGTGAAGGTTACTGGTACTCCTCAAGGGTGGAATGTTTTGTTTTGGATATTTCAGTTCATCAATAGTGTACTTTTGTTCTCTCTGATCGTCTTGATTGGGGCCGGATTGCCTTATTTGAAACCGGTGTTGCATGCAAGGGAAAATATAGTTTTGATGATCGTGATCACAGTTAAGGTTTTGGCTAATGTAGCTTCGATGATGATGGATGAAACCGGCCCTTATAATAGAGACTGGATGACTTGGAGAGAAGTGTATATGTGGTCGGACACCATCAGTTTTAGTGTTATCATCTTACCCGTTGGGTGGTCGATTAGGTTGTTGACGGAGCATTCTAAGACTGATGAGAAATCTCATAGAAATTTGACTCTATTTGTTCGGTTCTTTCGCTTGGTTTTCTGTTATTTTTTTTCCGCAAGAGTTGGTGTTATTACACTTATGGACATTACAACTTATGAGTACCAATGGGTGTCTAGGGTAGTAGAGGAAGTAGCCAGCCTTGTGTTGTATTTGGTGATGTGTTACTTGTTCAGGCCAGCTGAGAAAAACGAGCTAGTACATTGTCCTTAAGGATGAAGAAGCAGCCAAGATGGCTAAGGGATGAAGAATTTGAGCTTTGAAGTTGCAATTTGCAAACTGTGTGATACATATATACTTGTACTTCGATTTTTTATTTTTTATTTTTTTCGAAAAGGGGTATGGACCCTTGACCCGCTTCACTTGGGGTACTTTCTAAAACATCTTTCGCAAAGGGCTTGCCATAGGAGCGACATCTTGGTCTTAAAACATATGTCATGTGTAAGTTAGTTCTGAAGTGTAAGATGCCAAGAAACCGCCATGGCAATGTACCGTGAAAGATGTTCAAGAAAGCGTCCACCTGTGATTTAAGGTGGTCATGTATAACCATTTAAGAAAAAAAAATCCTTGAACTTTAAGTTATTTTGGTATCTTTAAATGTATATATGTATAGGGGGAGGTTCATTTGAGAAGAAAATTAAATTGAGAAGAAAAAGAACAAAGGGTACAATTGTAAAATATTAAATAGTTTTTCTCATCTCATTTATTATTATTTTTTACTAATTAATTAGTCATAAAGACTATCATCCTCCACATTAAAATTTTTGCCTAGACACATCAAAATTTATCCTACACGTTTTTGAATTTTATCCTACACATACTGAAATTTATCCTACACAACTCGTAATTCATCCTACACACCTCATAATTTATCCTACACTTTAAATTAATTTTTTTCTTATTTGAAAAGATATATTTTTTTTTTTTGAAAATAAGTTACAAATTTAATTTAGTTAGCTATTAAAAAGGAATACTAACAATTAATAATCTATCTAATTTTACCAATATACCCTTACACCCATATTAAATATAAAAATTAAATGAAGTAAAATGAAGCATTCTTATTGGTTGAAGTTTGTTCTTTTTTATTCTTACAAAAAATTTCTTCTCATTTGAACCCTCCACTATATGTATATGTATATATCATCTCACTTCGCTTCATTTTTCATTAAATTGCGCATAGAGCTGGGAATTTAAAGAATGGTGCATCATCATCATCATCATCATCATTGTTTTGGTCAAAAATTACCGAAGTAATTAAGTGATCAAATTAGTAATGTGAGGTAGTGTGCTAGAAAGTGTATAGAAAATATGCTTGTTGAGTTATTTAGAAAATCAGTATTCAGGATACGGCTCAGGATATTGAGCTGTATCTACGATCAAACAATGAGCAAACAATGAGCAAAAAGTAAAGGAAATGACACGAGATGTACGAGGAAAGCCCTTGATCAATCTAGATCGCCGGCATAAAACCTCGGGAGCTGACAATCGCAGCTGCCTTGTTCTTCTTATTGCTTAAACTTCAGGATACAGTGCAGGATATGGACCAGATCGCTATGTGTTACAATGTTTTTTGTGTGAGAGTGAAAGCTTGCTAGAGAGCGAGTGTTAGAGTGTAACGAGTGCAAAAATGTGATGTCCTATTCGATCTGGTATACCCACCTATTTATAGTAATGAATTACAAACAATAATCCCTACAAATATGGGGTACTCCGAATATTCCATTGTGAACGTTATTGACCGAGTAATACGGCTTCAACGTCTTCATTTGAACGATTTGGACCGAGTCTCCCGCGGACTGAGTCTTTGTGAACGTTGATAGCTTCTAACCCACGTACCTGCACATAATCCGTTAGTAATCCTGAGGATACCATTCAGGATGTTACCAATATCCTGAATCAGCATCCCGGATGTAAACAGATATTATATAAGTCAAGATATTTTCCAGGATATGGGCTCAGAATTTCACCCATAACAATTGTCCCAAAAAATGTTACCGTTTGATATCCTGCACTAACGGTTACATTTTTCACGGTGGCCGAGGTAATTAAGAGATAAGACTATTGATGTGACAACTTTCAACCACCCGGCCTATATTTACTCATCATGCCCTATATCTTCTCATCCTCATCTCCTTTTTTAACCACAATCGACAAGGAAAAAGGTAATATTCTCTCCCTCATCTTCATATTCATCTTTTATCTTTCTCCGGCGAAAATTCAGGCGACCAAATGCCTAGGCAAACAAGGTCCAGTTCAGGCGACTCGGCTCCCACATTCATCCAACAGAATCTTCTCCAAGAACCGGAGAATGAGACATGCACCTTTGACAGTGCCCACCTGTCAGCCTTGAAATCCTCCGGTATCTTTCCGGAAGGAACTATATTCCGACCCTTTGATAGAGAAATCCGGTCAGATATGGTTTCCAACGAGTGGATATGTTTCAATGCCTTCCCCTTTACCTTAGGGTTACGATTCCCCTTTCCGGACTTCATCACCGAGTTCTTTAATATCACCAAAATTTCTTTCAGCCAAACCATGCCAATGCTCTGGCGTGTTTTGTCTGTTCTTGACCAAATCAAGAGAAACCACATACCTACCCTTTCCGTCCATGATCTCCCTTTAGCCTACAAGCTTAGATGCCATGGCTCATCTAGATTCCTATTTTATTCTACTTCCGGTGACCCATTGATACTTCGTGCCACCAGGAACGAGGATGGTTGGCAATCCAAGTTTTTCTTTGTAAAAAGGGATTCAATCCCTGGTGGAACGGATTATCCGATGAGATGGTTGAGAAAGGGTAGGACTTAGGGTTTAAGAATGATCCTGTCTCTTATTCTGTCTCATATCCTGAGCTAATGAATTTTATTTTTTCTGTCTGTGTATGCAGCTGATTTCAGGAAGATCGCACCTCCCCTTGCCGATTCTCAAAAAAGAATAGACGCCATCAGACTGCTTTCAGAAACAGAGAGAAGCTTTAATCCATCTCCACCAACTCCAAGCCCTCTTTCAAATGCAAACATGTCTGGTAAGAATCCTGCAAGATATCCTGTACACACATGTTTTTATTTGATATTCTTAGGAGAGATTTAGAATTTTACTCCCTGTGTGCAGATTCCAGCAAAGTTCCAGTCTATCTAGACCTTGATGAACTCGACAGCTATCCAACTCCAGCCACAGTCAAGAAGGAGACTCCTGCTGCCACTAGCTCCAAGCCATTCCCGACTCCCAAGGCCAATCCAAGAACCCGTGCTTCCACAGCGAAAAAGAGGAAGGGTCTTGAAGTCAGTGCTCCAGGCTCAGAAGGGTTCTCCTATGACGAACTCAGCTTCTCTGATTCCTTAGAGCCAATGACATCCTTCCTTAACAAGGTAATATCCTGACGCATATCCTTCATGTATATCCTGCACATATATCCTGCATGTATATCCTAACAGGATATCCTGGTAGGATATCTTGGTCAACATATATTCTAATTTTATACCTGTAATTGATGTGCAGGGCCTCCAGCATTTGCTCCATTTGTACAATGACGCTTGTGGTACTGTGGCACTTCATGAAGCCAGGATCAAACAGCTCGAAAGCACCGTTGCTGACCAGGGTGCCATTGCTGAAGCGAAGACCCGGCACTACGAAAGCCTGCTGAAGAAGGTCACCCAAGACGCTGAGGTCAAACTCGCCACCGTTCAAATGGATCATGATCAAGCCTTGGTCAATTTCCGGGAGGGAATCAAGGCTTCTGCTATCGTCTCCTTGTTACAAGCACGCATCAAGATGGCCTACGAGGCCAAGGAGACGGGCCTTGTTTGTCCATCTTGGCCAGTTGAATCCTGGGTGGCCAAGTTAAAGGAGCTCGGAGGCAAAGCTGTGCCACTTCCTGCTGAAGCTGGTGAGTCTTCTAAATCAGCAGAGGTGGTGGTCCAGGCTGGAGACAAGAAGGATGCTGGAGCTGATGCTGGGATGGACATTGGCGAGGATGCTGCTCAAGATGCTGGTCAGGATGCTGGTGCTAAGAAGTCTGAGAAGGTTGGAGGAGATGCCACTGTGTGAGGGCATTTAGGTGGGTGATGACGGATATACGTGCCAAGGCCAGAGCCCACCTTTTTGAATTTGAATGTTGGTTTGTAGTCCCTTAAACAATTTACTTTTCCGCACTTTACTTTCCTGCACCTGAACAATTTACATTTCCTGCATGCTTTTTGAACAACACAACAGTTGGAGGCGGATGGGTCTCGGTTTGAGATGAAACCTTCAACTGTTGGGTAAATATGGTAAGAAACTATTAGTGCTCTTAGTGGATGGGCCTTGTTTTGAGGTGAAACTAAGAGCACATCTTTTGGTATGTTAATAATATAACCACTCTTTTGACTTTATTATTATTGTCATTAACATACAAATTTTACTTGTGAAAATTGTTTGGTTTGAACATTCTTAGGAACATATATCATAAATGTATCCTGGGAGATATCCTGAAAGATATCTTGAAAAAGATATTGAAAAATAACCTATAAATTGTCCAAACAAAAAGGAGAGATCATACCAGAGATTCTTAGAGAATCAGTTCCAATCCTTTATCATAAGTTTGTCCCCAGTGCATACTTATAAACTTGGATTCATCCTTTGAACAGTATAATGTATGTCCCCTGTGTTCGACAAAAACACAAATGTATTTATATTTTGACTCGAATGAATTCCGAATTCCCAAGGGCAGAACCCCTGATATCCTGAAATGAATCCTTAGCATACTGGGGATAAACCCTAAATTTCATGCGCTACAGGCGAGAGTGTATAAACTCCAATTCTTAGAAAGGTGAAAACCTTTAAACCTTAGAGAGTATGAAAATACTCTTTCGTGAGAGAGGGTGATCAATCCTCATATACCTTTAGGATCCAGGATATAGCCAACAGTAACGAAATTGTCAGCCACTTTTACATGAACTGGTCCCGCTACCTTGAACTATACCTAGATAACTTGCGCTCCAGGCGAGGTGTTTAAACCCAATTCGAGAGAAAGGTGAATACCTTTAAACCTTTGAAGGGACCAGGATCCCTTAAACGTGAGAGAGGGGGCCAATCCTCTAATCTTTCGACTTATCCTGAGTATATATCCTGGAGCTATATCCTGAAACATATCCTGCAAAACAATTGTAAACTAGGGTGGGTGTTAGCTTGGCTAACACCCCTCCGATGCCTAAGTCAGTATTGGGTTCAAAATAATAAACAAATATATTTAAAATAAATAGAATACATACCATTCTGAGATAGACATTAAATTCTACTCTTACTTGAAATAGAGCTTTAAATGTACTGCATTCCAGGATCTTGGTAGCATATCCCCTTCCATATTTTTGAGTCGATATGCTCCTTTCCCTGCTTCTGACTCGACTTCATAAGGTCCTTCCCATTTCGGAGCTAGCTTGCCATCGGCAGGATTAGTGGTATTTTGAAAAGCCTTTCTTAGCACCCAATCACCAACTCGAAATCTTCTAGTCCTTATGTTCTTATTATATGCTCTGGATATTCTTTGTTGATATGCTGCTATCCTTAGTCTTGTTGCGTCTCTTTTTTCATCTATAGTATCCAAATCCTGACATAAGACTTCAGGATTCTGTTCAGGATCCTGTAGCATAGATCTTGCAGTAGGTATCGTCATTTCTGTTGGAATCATTGCCTCCGCTCCAAATACCAAGGAAAACGGGGTTTGGCCAGTTGCATTCTTCACTGTTGTCCTATCAGCCCACAAAACAAAGGGTAATTCTTCCGCCCATCTTCCTTTTTTGGCTCCAAGTCTCTTCTTTAAGTTATTGACTATTATCTTGTTCGAGGATTCGGCTTGTCCATTCGCTTGAGGATGTACCGGAGTAGATGTGATCATTTTGATTCCCCAACTCTTGCAAAAGTCTGTAGTCCTTTTGCTTATAAACTGGGACCCATTATCACAAATGATCTCAGCTGGTACTCCAAACCTAGTCAGGATATTCCTCTTTATGAAGGATACTACTTCTTGGTCTCTAACTTGAACAAATGCTTCAGCCTCAACCCACTTAGAGAAATAATCCGTCATTGCTAACATAAATACTTTTCCTCCCGGAGCTTTTGGTAACTTTCCTACTATATCCATCCCCCATTTCATGAATGGCCAAGGGGAAACTACATGATATAGTGGTTCAGCTGGTTGATGTAGTATGTTACTATGCCTTTGACATGCATCACATCTTCGAGCATATTCTGCAGCATCTTTCCTCATTGTTGGCCAAAAGTATCCTGTCCTCAATACTTTCGAGAACAATGATCTGCCCCCAGTGTGATTACCACAGTCCCCTTCATGTATATCCTGAAGTACTTCTTTGGCTTCATGATCCTCCAAGCACCTTAAATATGGTCCTGCAAGAGATTTCTTGTATAAAATATTATTTATAATAGTGAATCGTGATACCTTCATCCTAAATGCCTTAGGATTTTCATTTTCGGGGATTTGTCCATCTTTAAGATATTTCAGAATTGGAGCTGTCCAGGATTTAGGATCATGTTCAGGATATTCCACTCCAGGATCCCGAATATCCGCTACTTCTTTATCCTGAGGATTCGTTGCAGGATATAAGACATGTAATACTGGTATTTGGGTCCCTTCCGGTATCCTGATTGATGATTCCAGATTTGCTAAGGCATCCGCTTTAGCATTATCCTCCCTTGGTACCTGTTCAAGTGTAAAAACATCGAAATATCCTGCTAATTTTTTGAGAATATCAAGATATTCAATCAATTTCTCACCCTTAACTGCATAGGATCCATTAAAATGGTTAGTAATTAACAAAGAGTCAACATATACTTGTAAATTTTTGATACTCATGTTCTTAGCCAACTCTAATCCTGCAATTAAAGCCTCATACTCTGCTTCATTATTAGTAGCAGGAAATTCACACCTAATAGCCTGGGGTAATATGTCCCCCTGTGGAGATTTTAGTAGTATTCCCAATCCTACTCCTCTTACATTAGATGCACCATCAGTATATAATGTCCAGTATCCTGAGGATTCTCCTAACTGTTGAACTTCTAGGTCTACCTCATCCTGAATATCACTACTGAAATCAGCCACAAAGTCAGCTAAAGCTTGAGATTTTATGGCATTTCTAGGTTCATATACTAAATCATAAGCACTCAACTTTACTGACCACTTGGCCATCCTGCCTGACATCTCTGGTTTCCTAAGCACATTTTTGACAGGATAATTTGTTTTTACATGAATCCTATGTGTCTCAAAATAATGTCTAAGTTTTGTTGATGCCATAACTAATGCTAGTATTAATTTTTCCAAATGAGAATATCTAGTTTCGGCATCCAACAAGCTTTTACTAACATAATAAACAGGATATTGCTGACCTTCATGGTCCTTTACAAGGACGGCACTTACAGCATTCCCTGATACCGCGAGGTATAGGGATAATGGTTCACCATTCTCAGGCTTCATTAGTAGAGGTGCGGTTGAAAGATATTGCTTTAAATCCTGTAGGGCCGCTTCATGCTTCTCACCCCACTCGAATTTTTTGTTCTTCTTCAGGATATCATAAAAATCTTTGCATTTCTCTGAGGATCTAGAGATAAATCTGTTTAATGCTGCCACTCGCCCCGTTAATCGTTGAACATCTTTCATATTTGAGGGCGATTTAATATCCAAGATGGCTTTAATCTTCTCCGGGCTCGCTTCTATTCCTCTTTTGGTCACCATATATCCTAGAAATTTTCCTGCCCCCACTCCAAAATGACACTTAGCAGGATTCAGCTTCATGTTATACTGATCCAGGATGTCAAACGCTCCTTTAATATCCTGGAGGTGATCCTGAGCTTTCTTTTATTTTACCACCATATCGTCGATGTACACCTCCATGGTGTCCCCCAGTTTGTCTTTGAACATCATGTTTACCAATCTTTGGTATGTTGCACCTGCATTTTTCAAACCAAAAGGCATAGCTGTATAACAATAAATACCTGTTGGTGTCATGAATGCAGTGTCTTCCTGGTCAGAAGGCTCCATTTGGATTTGTTGAAATCCTGAGGATGCGTCCATGAAGGTCAGCATTTCATGCCCGGCAGTAGCATCTACCATTGCATCAATGTGGGGAAGAGGAAATGGGTCTTTAGGACAAGCTTTGTTCAAGTCTGTGTAGTCTACACAAACTCTCCATTTCCCATTTTTCTTCTGTACCACAACTACATTTGCTAGCCACCTTGGGAACTTAACCTCTCTAATCATTCTGGACTTCAATAATCTCTCAACTTCCTCTTGAATAATCGTATTCCGCTCAGGAGCAAACTTTCTTCTTTTTTGTTGAACAGGCTTGAATGATTTATCAATTCCAAGCTTGTGGGTGATGATGTCTTTGGATATGCCTGTCATATCCTCATGCTTCCATGCAAACGTTGACATCCTGCATTTCAAAAAGTTAATTAACTGTTCTTCAATATCCTGAGGGATATTGGTTCCTACGAGCACCGAAATATCGGGGTTATCCTGATCCAAGATAACTTTCTTCACATCCTGCTCCGGATCCTCCACGATATCCTGGGCCCGCGTCTTTAATTGCTATGCTGCACTAGGCTTGGTTGAGGATTTCATCGAGGATGAGTAACATTCTTTCGCCTCCTGCTGATCACTATCAACTTTGACAACTCCCCAAGGGGTAGGTATCTTGATGCATTGGTGATACGTTGACGGTACAGCCTTCATATCGTGAATCCCCGGTCTTCCTAGTATGATGTTATAGCAGGATAGAGAATCCATCACACAGAAATGTTGTATTGAGTTGACTCCTTCAACGTATACTGGCAACTTTATCTCTCCCACTGTGTTTCTAGCCTCTCCACTGAACCCAACAAGCACGGTAAACTTTGAAGTGATATCTATTGGAGATACATTCATTCTTTTCAGCGTCTCTAGTTGGATTATGTTGACGGAGCTGCCATTATCAACCAATATCCTGCGTACAAAATGGTTAGCCACATATAAAGTTATTACCAGAGCATCATGGTGAGGATCCTGGACAGTATCCCTGTCATCAGCGTCAAATGTGATCACTTTGTCAGTTGTGAGGGTAGTCATCCTGACAGGTTTATCTCCCCTTTCGGCCTTAGCTTCTTTTGCATGTCTCTTTGCTGCCGAATACGAAGTCCCACAAATGTCGGATCCTCCCGAAATGAAGTTGATTATCTTGGCATCCGCGGGAGGTGATGCTGCTCGTTCAGGATCCTTCTCAGTATCCTGACCCTTATTCTTCTTTTTTCCCAAGAGATCTTTCAGATATCCCTTGCTTAGAAGATAGCTTATTTCTTTCCTTAAAGTGATGCAATCCTCAGTCATATGTCCGAAATCTTCGTGGAAAGCACACCATTTTGATTTGTCTTTCCAATCGGCTTTTTGTTGATTCTTTCGAGGCCATCTAGCCTTGTCTCCTAGACCCTGCATGGCATACATCAATTCAGGAATGTTAACAGAAAAGCAATATTCAGATAATTCAGGATACTCTTCAGGATCCTCGTCTTCGACAGCATTCACTCTCTTGTTTTCACTTCTACCATATGGCTTAGGCCGATATGATTTGAATGAGGATTCTGACTTCCTGTTGGTTGACTCATAAGTGTTAGATGAGTTCATCCTTTCTTGCATCTTTCTGTCATCCTCCAACCGAATATATCTTAGGGCCCTGTTCCGAGCTTCATCCAAGTTCCTGCATGGGTTCATTACAAGGTCTTGATAAAATTGAGAATCTTTTTGCAACCCCATCTTGAAAGCTTGCACAGCTGTTGCAACATCAAGATGAGGAATGTCTAGGGATTCCCGGCTGAACTTGTTCACATAATCCCTAAGGGATTCCTGAGGCCCTTGTGTTATCCTGTAGAGATCACTTGTTAATTTTTCAAAACTTCTACTACAAGAAAACTGACTATTAAATAAATTTACTAAGTGAGCAAAAGAGGTAATCGAATGTGGAGGAACATTCAAGAGCCATTTCAAGGCTGATCCTGTCAAGGTTGAACCAAAACCCTTGCACAAGCATGCTTCCTTGAGATCCGGAGGGATAGGGTTAATTTCCATCCTTTCCCTATACTGAGCAATATGCTCCTCAGGATCCGTAGTTCCGTCGTAAAGCTTCATGTTGGGGGTCTGGAATCTCTTTGGGATCTCAGCATCACATATAGGATATGCAAAACGAGATATCTTGTGACTGTCTTGGGATACTTCCGGGATCGGCTGGACCACCCCGGGTACACTAGATATCATGTCCTTCAATTTCTGGAGTTCCCTAGTAAGCGCTGATGTCACACCTGTATCCTGCAAAGATCCACTATTGTTAGTAGCATGAGTATTATTATTATTTGACATGTTACCCGTTGGAGGATTTTGCCCATATCCTGAAGCATATCCTGAGCTCCTTATGGTCGACATCCTGACCGAGGAGGGTATTTCAGGAGTATGATTCTGAGGAAGGGTGGGCACAATATTCCCCCTGTTATCCTCAGTATACACAGCTGAACTGAAGTTCAACGTTCTGGGATGTAATGGAGTGACAATATCCTCAGCAGATCTGCTCGAGCCAGACTTCAGGAGTTGTATTTCCCTTAAAAGCATTTGGTTCGTTTCCTGTTGCTGCCTCATTTGTTCCTGCACACTTCCAAATAAGGTTAAAATTTCATCGTTAGAAGCTAAAACGGGAGCAGATTCCTGAACACTGTGGGTAGGGATAATATCCTGAGGTCGTGAAGAGGCTGGCATCCTTGGAGGAGGTGGTGGAAGCACCGAACCGGTAGTAGCAGAGGTCATAGCAGACACAGTAGAGGAACTCATGTTTGATCTTGAGGCCATTATGGACAATGTGGCAAAAAGTTTTGAAAATAGAAAACCGATTAGCGATTTGACAAAAAATTTTAGTAAAGAGAGCACCACTTGCCCCACGGTGGGCGCCAAATTGTTTTGGTCAAAAATTACCGAAGTAATTAAGTGATCAAATTAGTAATGTGAGGTAGTGTGCTAGAAAGTGTATAGAAAATATGCTTATTGAGTTATTTAGAAAATCAGTATTCAGGATACGGCTCAGGATATTGAGCTGTATCTACGATCAAACAATGAGCAAACAATGAGCAAAAAGTAAAGGAAATGACACGAGATGTACGAGGAAAGCCCTTGATCAATCTAGATCACCGGCATAAAACCTCGGGAGCTGACAAGCGCAGCTGCCTTGTTCTTCTTATTGCTTAAACTTCAGGATACAGTGCAGGATATGGACCAGATCGCTATGTGTTACAATGTTTTTTGTGTGAGAGTGAAAGCTTGCTAGAGAGCGAGTGTTAGAGTGTAACGAGTGCAAAAATGTGATGTCCTATTCGATCTGGTATACCCACCTATTTATAGTAATGAATTACAAACAATAATCCCTACAAATATGGGGTACTCCGAATATTCCATTGTGAATGTTATTGACCGAGTAATACGGCTTCAACGTCTTCATTTGAACGATTTGGACTGAGTCTCCCGCGGACTGAGTCTTTGTGAACGTTGATAGCTTCTAACCCACGTGCCTGCACATAATCCGTTAGTAATCCTGAGGATACCATTCAGGATGTTACCAATATCCTGAATCAGCATCCCGGATGTAAACATATATTATATAACCAAGATATATGTCAAGATATTTTCCAGGATATGGGCTCAGAATTTCACCCATAACAATCATCATCATCATCATCATCATATCTCACCAATAGCAAAGATAAGGTAGGGTCTGAGGAGGGTAAGATGTAGACAGCCTTATCTCTACCCCGTAGGACTAGAGAGGCTGCTTCCATAGAGACCTCCGGCTCGGTAGTAGTTTTGCATCAAGCCTTGGACATAAGGCACATAACACTCAGCAATTGGGACAAAAGCCGATTAGCACATATACCCCATTGTCTTTCGCCTATCAACACCACCACATGATGCATGATTAACCGTCCCTCGCTTTCTACAACTGTTGAATGTTTTTATAAATATGCAACTAAATTTCTTGGTTGGAAGAATATTCTTATAAATTCTTTAATACAAACAACCTACACACAATAATACTGACTTTCTTGGGCAACATAACGCAAGTTTTTGTTTGTCAAGCGCATTCTTTTAACATGCCTTAACAATCAATAACTCACTAGTCACTATGAAAGCCTATCAATTAAATGACTCACAATGGAAACCTTTCAATTAAAGATTTTAAACAAAACCAAAAAAGAGCAAATGGCACTAACGTAACTATAAGTTCAAACAGAGATTTAAACAAAACTTCTTCAAAGACAAATTGAATCTGCAAGCCTACAACTGAATCTTAAATTTAAAGGTGATAAACATGGCTCCTAATTTAAAGTATGTTACATAGATTAAAAAAGATCAGGAAGGCAAAATACGTTCCACATGCATATGTAACCATGGAGCTCTTTTACTATTCAGTTTAATTAGCGGTTAGACGGTTTGAACACTTTTATTTTAAATCGTATGTTTAGTATGATTAATGATTATAATACATATACTAGACGTGTTAATGGAAAAAATATATAAATCATCATCATCATACATAGTAAATCCCACCAATAACAAAACTAAGATAGGGTCTGAGGAGGGTAAGATACAGACAGCCTTACCTCTACCCCGTAGGAAAAAAAATATATAAATCATAAAATTAAACGGCTGTTCCAAGTTCCAAGCTATTCCAAATCGTTAAACCCAAAAAACTCAACCGCAAATCCATAGGGGAGGGGGGTTGTAGATTTGGAGGCCTCATTTTTACCGACCTAGGGGTGAGCATATTTAGGGCCGACTCGAAAAGAACCGAGAACCGACACTATAAAAAACCGAACCCAACCCGTAATGTATCTTGTAGGTTAGTATGTCGGTTCCTGTTTTTCACATGTTTTCGGGTCAGGTCGATTCCGGTCCAAAAAAGCAATGAAACCCGACTGGACCCAATGAACCAAAATAACAAGGTAATAATCATAATGTATGATATAATTTCATCGATTGAGCTTTGGCCCATTGGTGAATATCTCAATTAATTTGTTAACCTACTAATAACATGTACGCTGGCATATTCTCTGACTCATTATTTCGTATTCCTTTTAGACTTACAATTGAATGTATTGAATCTTCATTCAATTGCTTGGCTTGGCTGCTTTATCTGTGCTTCATTATTCATTTGACCAGAAATTAGATTCTTTTCTTTGTTCCATCGTTCTTTGGCTTTTTCTCCAACGATAGGAATCTTCATTAAGTAAGCCTCGATCCAAGAGTGGAATTCACCTGTACTTAAGTTGTATAGATTTGTTTCATAAAGACAAGTAAAATCGTCTAACAAACAAATATCACAAATTTGTGCTTTTGCAAGATTTTGTCTTGCTTTTTCTAGCAATTTCTGATTTTCATGGTCTTTATTTGTTATAAGGTCAAGACCTAAAAACATCATGTATATTGCATTTATGATTTGATCAAAAAGATCTATACCATGCAATCTTTCATCCCAAGTTGTCCCTTTGATGAAATTTTGTATGATTCCTGCAGACTTATGTTCTAATAATAATAACAAAGCCTTAGCATTAGAAAATTCATCTGAATTAGTCTGAATGATTAGACTGATTTCAGTGTTCCATTTATCAATTACCTCTTTTCTTTTGTCGAGGTTGAAGATACAATCAATCTTAATAGTATTAATAGCAGTTGCACTACCATTGTCATTACTATTATGATCAGTTATACCTTTATGATACGGCATGGAAAATTCCGTATTCTTTTTTCTATACCTGTTACCTTTGCTAGTAGAGGCATGGTAAGTTCTTTGTCTCGGAGACATTTCAATATCTGAAGAACTTTCTTCAGTATCGGGTTCTTCTTTCTTTACCGGAAAGGTTCTTGGTTCTTCATTTTTCAAAACAAAGACCTGTTCTTCTTTATTTTCAGAAAAATATCTTTCGTTTAAGATTTTATTTTCAGAAAACTTTTGTTCACATTCTTTGTCATCTAAAGAAATGAGACTAACAATTTCTATTATTTGTTCAACTGGAAGGGTATCCAATTGTTCATCTAAAATTTGTTCCAATTTTTGAGTGATGGAACTCATTTTATCCACAAGATAAAATAATCTTTTTATCTTTTAGATTTTGAATTTCTTCTTTCATAGAAGAATTTTTTCTTTTTAAATCAGTTAATTCAAAAAGTTTGTCAGAAGGATGAATACTCCAATCCGAATGTAATTCTACAATTCTTTGATTATTTCTTTCTAAATAGAAATAATTCATAGAAATCTTTCGATTTATGTCTCTATAAGAGTTTCTCAATTGTCCTTTATTGGTCATTTTGAAGTTGATCCAAAAGGCCATGTTAATGCATTGGGACATTTAGAACTTCCTAAAGATGGATTTCCAACGTTGAAGTTTGGAAATGAATACTTTTGAAAGCTTTTTTCATCATCAAATTTTTCTTTTTGCCTTTCGGGCATAAGAGTTTTTGAATCCATTTTTTCATCAATTTTGTCTGAAACATCTTTGATGATTTTTGCGGCAGTTGCCTCAAGATTTTCGTTGGTAGATAGACTTAGACTATCCAACTTTCTTATTAAATCTTTAACAAGTTCCTCTAATTTCAAAAGAGTAGTCATGTTACAGATATAATTGCTTTTTTAGCTTTAAGCTCAATAATTTTTTGCTTAGAATCAAAAATGTTTTTCTTAATAATCTTTATATTAAGAATTTTTGATGACTTAACATAATATTTACTTTAATTTGATTTATTCTCATAAACCCAAATTGTATATCAGCCTCTTCATAGGTGATTTGTTGATTAAGATATTGTAAATAATTTAAAATTGGATTTGAAGACATTACTCTCCAATAATTCCTTTTAAAACTCTATCATATCCATCTATTCGCTCTGACATAGAACGAATTAATTGTTCAGTATTACTTGAATCTCCTATTTGTAAAGAGTTTCCAGCAAAACTGTGTCTAGGTTCGAATCCTAGAATTTGTTTATTGCGTGCAATATCAATTGCCCAATTTTCTTGTAATTGTGATGGCTCAGCGAATTTGCTGCCTTCAACAATTCCAATTTCAGAAAATATATCTTCAAGAGTTATATTTTCATTTTCCTTATACTCGATTGAATGAGTACTGTTGGTTAAAGAATAAGAGATTAAATAATTAATCGAAAATACCTTATTACCTGGTTCCATAAGATCAGTTCTTTCGCACTGGTGTATGAAACTTAAAGTTTTGTCGAAATCTTTTGAATCTCGATGTAAAGCAAATTTAGGATAGACAGTAAACATAAATTTACCATAAGCTAAATTTCCTTGAATTGCTCCAAGAAGAGCATCTTGCCTATTGATAATTCTATTATCAACGAGTGCCATTTTTATAGGAAAATTAATTCCGTCTCTGAACTGAGCTTTAAGGAGGATTTTAACCGCTCCTATGTGTACCATATTGAGAGACATTCTCAACTCTGGTTTAATGTGCAAAAGCCTTTTTGCTATTTCACCCTTTGTTAAGAGTGGCAAATAAACTTCACCTGCTGTATTTTTTATGTCAACTGAAAGTTCTTCAGTGTTAAAACAATAAAATATTTTATTTTTTCTAGAAAAGGCTCTAGAAACTAAACTTTGTAAAGTTTTTGGTTGATTAAAAACCTGTTTAGTGTCAAGCTTGAATTTAAGCTTACTAATTTTTGTTAGTTGATCAGAATTAATCATGTAATCTGATACAAAACCTTTTTCGTTTTCACTAAAGTTTATTACTTCAGTTACTTCTTGTTCGATTGATTCTTTCGAATCTTCAAACGAATTTTTAAAACTCATTTTAAAATTTTTTCTTTTAAAATTTATTTTAAAAATGTTTATTTTTTAAGGAATCAGGAACTAATCCCCTTTTCTTAAAAAAGAGCAACATGGCTCTGATACCACTATGCGGAGTGACTTCAGAATTTTTAACAAATTCAACTAAAGGGTTCATTAAGTCCTTTAGGGGTTTTGTGGTCTGGTTAAGACTCATTGGTTAAGACTCATGAGTTAGAAAACTTGGTTTTCAAGACGTTTGAGTTCTTCTTTTAGCTTAAAGCGGTTAGCTTTAAGACCATTAAACTGAACATGTTCAGCTCTTCTATTTCTAGGTGATCTCTTAAGAGACTGTTCTAATTGGCTAATTAGACTTTGATACATGGTTAATTCTTGATTAACCCGACGGATTTCTTTTTTAAGGAAATCTTGATGCATACTCATTGTATACTTGGTTTTTGTAAACAACTTTTACAAATAGACGGTATTTTAGCAAAAGCTATAATACCAACTGGTCCAATTAATAGACTATAGAATATAAAATTTTTGAAAAAGATGCATAGTATTTCTTTTCTTTTTAGTCGATTAAAAAGAAAAAGATGAATAGTACTTTGAATATAATATTCTAGAGATTTCTTTGAAAAGAATCTTTCATTATTATTAATCGATTTAAAATAATCGATTGATAACTTAGATTTCAATTTATTTAATATAAAATTCATAACTTGAAATTCAATTTATTGAATTCAATCGATCGAATTCTTAGAATTCAATTTATTGAATATAATATTCATATTAGAATTATTAATCGACTTAAAGCAATCGATAGATAATTTGAATATGAAATTATTAGCCGACAAACGTAGACTAATATAAACAATTTTGAAATTGTTTAATTGTGGAATCAATCCTTTGAATTTACAAAATTCATTATTTTTTGTAGTCATATTTTGACTAAATTTTTTAGATTGAAAAATCATTTGTGTCGATATTTGTTTAATCGATTCCTGTTTGTGTTTATTTATAAACATCATTTTTATTTTCTTTCGAAATCTTAGTTTTTTGTTTGAATAAAATTCTTTTTATGATTTTAAGGAGAGATATGAAATATCAATCTTGAAGTAATTTAACAGTTTGAAATAAAATCTATACATTTTTTCTTCTTGTATTTTCTTCTTGAAAGCTCCTATTTCTTTCTGCAAGGGACCAATCCAACCCTTATTTCCCTAACGGCCTCCTGCCTCAGCGGTACTTCAACGGGCTCCAGGACTCCAGGTTTTGCAGAATAAAAACATTCATGATAGAAGATAAAAGATAGAGGTTTACAAAGGAGTTTTTATTTCATAACTGTTCTCCCGAAGGAGAACTTCTTGATATTTACATAACCCCCTTAAAGGGAGTTCTACTCCATCATTACAACTAAGAAATTGAAAAAGAAAAGTAAAGTGGTGGTTGAGAAAGGAACGAGAGAATTGAGAATTGAATTCTCAGGTGGTTGAGGATGTAGTAGGGGATAGATGGTTCAGAAGGGGATGGGATGTAACCAGGGATATCTAAACTAAAGGAATTCAACTTCTTTATATAGCAGAAGTGAATTTTACAAAAGACCATTATAGCCCTTAACTAATCGTCATGGATGACGTTTTTAATCGACATACCCATGTGTTGGGTCCAGTTCTCGATTGTCTTCATCTGAAAAGTAGCTGTTTTTTTTAGTGGAGTTTTTGTTTTCTTCTGAAGAAGATGCTTTGCAGTGTTCGCACTGATGGTTCTCATATGTGCGTTGCAACTTTTGACAAAGTTGTTCTTTTGTGGCGGGGCCAGCTTCTACTTTATTGAAGATGATGCGTTGCTCCATCCTTTCTAAAGCTTCTTTTTCATGTAGTGGTAGAGGAGTTCCACTATAGCTAGTAATTATGCAATTAGTGCTGCAATAATTAACTTTGTTAAAGCTTCCTACTTTAATTTTTTGTAGGTTTTCTAGGATTTGTAGAAATCCTTTGGTCCTGATATGTAACCATTTTTCATAGTCATCATATTCTTCTTTCATTATTCTTGAAGGACTGACCGTTCTTGCTTTGGCTATGCCAATTTCTAAGTGATGATAACCTGGAAGGGTTGTTCCTTGGTACCAATCAGGGAGTGTAGAAGTACACTTGATGAAGATGTTAGCATCTCTTGCCGCAGCAATTTTCTTTCGAAAATTCTTGATGGCTTTCTTTATTCCTTCAGATAAATTACCTATTTCAAGTAAATTAGGAGAAGGGTAGATGAACTTTGCTAATCCAGCAGAAAATGCTAGAGAAACTAGTTCTGGGCTTGCACCTGGACACAAGATAATAAGACTTTTGGTAGCCCTGTCTTCTGTGTAAATGTGTTCGAACTCGAAATCGTCTTGGTTTGTGGCTCTAGCCTTTGACCAAATTGTTCTGAATTCGTCTAAAGAAATAATATCTTTTTCTTCTTTCTCTTCATTAATTGTTGATTTTGAGAAAGTGTTGTTTCTGAATGCAATGATTCTTTATTTTTTCTTGGACCTCAATGGTTCAGGAATAATTGTTACCTTTAAAGGTATTTCCTTCTTCCCGAGGTTTGCTGAATATCGGGTAGCTTCTTGTTGGGCTTGCGCTAACGACCCAAATTTTTTGAAAGGATAGTCTGTTTTATCAATGTAATTTTTGACTATACCCCAATCTTCATATATTCCTCTGTGGTCACCATCGAAAATAACATAAAATCTTGAATTATGTTTTTCTGGAATTTGTGTGACTTGTGAGTAACTTGGTCTGAGAGAGACCTGTTCAGTTTTTGGCAAACTGTCAGCCATCAACGGATTTGATGTGCCTTTACCAGAGCCGTTTGGTTCTGGGCTAGATGAAGATTTTAGTTCTTCATTTACTCTGTTTTTGCTTTTTTCCAAAGCAACAGGAGTGAACGGATTTGTTTTCTTGGCTACAGAGCCGTTTGCATCTGAGCTGCTTAAAGAAGATGAATCTTCTCTTTCCATTTTTTGTAAATGGACAACTTCCGAAAATGTAGACCCAGGGGTCATTCAGATATTAGCCTTCTTTGAATGAAGGTCTCGCCTGGCTTGTGAGGCCTCTGGCATGCTTTTTCCCAAAACATCAGGGATCAACGGATTTGTTGAGTCTTTACCAGTCGCCGTTTGCACTGGACTAGATTCTGTTTTTAGCTTTTCAGCATCCTGGACAGAATTTCCAGTTAAGATCATAGTCGTGTAGACACTGATCTGATCTCTGATGGATCTTAATTCTATTTCTAGAATTTTTTCTTTTAGGCGTAAAGCCTTTAACTCTTCCATTTTTTCAAAAATATGCCTTTCTTTTTGTAATTGTAAATGAAAGTGATGAATTTTTTGAATGAAGGAATGCCTTCTATTTATAGTAGCAAGAATGACAGTGACATTTTTGCTTAAGATTTCTGAAAATCTCGTGTCAAGCTATCAGTTAACACATTTTTGGCCCCCTTACCTTGTCTGTCATTTGACAAGACGACCCTGTTTATTATTTCCAAAAATATCTTTGTTTTCAGAAAATAAATAATTTTTGAACAAACAAATTTCAAAAATTCGTTTTGTTTATCTTCATCCCCCCAACTAAAAGAGTGGTTGGACTTCATTCTGAGTCTTCCGTAGAAGAATCGGATAATATTTCTAATGCATATACTTGTGTATAGCCATCAAAAATATTTTCATAAGGAAAAAATCCTTCAGTTTCCGCTTTCGAAATAATTTTTAATTTTTCCGGAAACTTTTGTCTGTTGGGACATTCGTTTGCATAGTGTCCTTCTTCAGAACATATCCAGCAACGACATTTTTTCTTCCCTTGCGGACAAACCTTAGGTTTTTCTTTTGAAAAGTATTTTCCAGGAGAAAACTTTCTTTTCTTGGTTTTCCAAAAACGTTTTTTAGTTTTTGTTTTATATTTATTTTTATATTTCTTTTTGAAATAATTTTCATCTTTTACTGGTTCACCACCAAAAGTTAATTGTGGTAACTCAGTAAGTTTTTTGCAACAACTTTTGTTAAAACTTTTTAGCTGTTTTTGTTTATCAGAAAAATCACAGTAAACCGCAATTTCTTCTTTGACAATTCTAGTTGCAAACCCAAGAGAATTGTAAATCACAGTAAACCGCAATTTCTTCTCTTTCCATTTTTTGTAAATGGACAACTTCCGAAAATGTAGACCCAGGGGTCAATCGGATATTAGCCTTCTTTGAATGAAGGTCTCGCCTGGCTTGTGAGGCCTCTGGCATGCTTTTTCCCAAAACATCAGGGATCAACGGATTTGTTGAGTCTTTACCAGTCGCCGTTTGCACTGGACTAGATTCTGTTTTTAGCTTTTCAGCAGCAATTTCTTCTTTGGCCCATTGCTGAATATCTCAATTAATTTGTTATCCTACTAATAACATGTACGCTGGCATATTCTCAGACTCATTATTTCGTATTCCTTTTAGACTTACAATTGAATGTATTGAATCTTCATTCAATTGCTTGGCTTGGCTGCTTTATCTGTGCTTCATTATTCATTTGACCAGAAATTAGTACAATACAAACTAAATACTAGTTTGGTTTGGCCCTTGGTTTTTAGAACCACAGTAGTGATCATTGTCTATCATGTTTAAGACCGTGGGGTATGGTGGGGCGTGGGTTGAGGGCGTGGTGCGACACGTAGAGTATAGGGCACCCAAAACCAAAAACCAATTTCAAAAGAGTATGGTGGGGCATGGCTGGGGTGGCGTGGCTAGTGCTCTTGGACAATGAGGTTTCACCATGTCATGTGGGTTGCCCCGCCCCACGCCCGGGCTGAATCCCACGCCAATGGGGCCACGCCCAAACCCAAACCCACCCGGGGTGGTGACTTAGGCGTTTCGCTCCAACCCACGCCCCAACCCCCGCTCCATACCCCATAGTCTAAACAAAATTCACAATCCAATAAATATTTTAACACAGACAAACACTTTTTTGTTTTTGTTGTTTTGAAAGGTATACTTCAATAAAACACACCGACAAAAATACAAAATACAGGCCGGCACCGAGCAACAAAACAAAAATAACAGACAAACTCTACATCGATAAGTCAAAAGTCACCTAGACCAACCAGTATATAGATTCCCGCAAAGTTTTTTTATTTTTTTTTTATTTTTAACGGCATAGATTCCCACAAAGTATCATAGTCCACTCCGTCTTAACCATTTGATCCAACGGTTCAGATTCCACTCACATTATATTATATATATATATATATTTTCAACACATACATATACAAGTGCAGGCGGTAACAGTAAAAGTGTGTGGTTGGGTAAAAGTGACGGCTTCTCTTTTTTTTCTTTTTTTTGGTTTGTCATAAAATAGTTATTTATAAGTCTTGCCAAATTATGATTTTATCCATTGTTTAAAATTACGATCTTGCCTGCAGTTCGAAATTAAATTTATGCTTTGCCCCCAACTTAAATTTACGATTTTGCCTTGGTTAAAAAAAATTATAGTTTTGCCACAGCTACAATGCTGCCGAATTACAATTTGGTTCCCAGTTTAAAATTACAATTTCGCCCTCGATTCAAAATAAAATTTTTGTTTTGCCCCTAGGTAAAAATTACGATTTTGTACTCAGTGAAAATATTACGATTTTGCCCTCAATTCAAGATAAAAAATGTTTTGCCCCCAGTTAAAAATATTATTTTACCCTCATTTTAAAATTACGATTTTACCCAAGCTAAAGATTGCAATGTTGCCTTAGTTTTTTTGGCCAAAACTATGGTAGTGTTTTATTTTACTTCGTTTACTCAATTTAGTTTTTATTCGTCCCAAACAGCTGTCTAGCACTCGCTAATTGTTCCTGACAAATTATTGTTTTGCCCCTAACTCTAAATTACACGCTTGCCCCCACTTCAAAATAAAATTATGCTTTTGCCCCCAGCTAAAATTTACGATTTTCCCCTCGGTTCAAAATTACGATATCACCCTCAATTCAAAATTACGTTTTTTTACCCCCAGTGCAAAATAAAAATATGGTTTTCCCCTTGCTTACTCTCGGGAAAAAAAAATGATTTTTCCCCCAAGTAAAAATAAAAATGACTTTGCCCCCAGCTAAAAATTGTGTCAAGTAGCTGCCTAACACTCTTTTTACTTTTTCTTTCTAGCAAAACTATGGTACTTTTTTTTAATTGATTAAGAATTATTCGGTTATCGCCCCGCAACGCGGGCGGGACAACACCTAGTTATATATATATTGTTTACGAACTACCATGAATAGTAATTTTAAATTTAAAATAATATGTAGCTTTTTAACTTTTATTATACTTTTAATTTTTATCATATTTTCAGTTTTTTTTCTTTTATTATTATATTTACTTTTAGCTTTTAAGGTATTTTATTTTTTCCTTTTCTAAAATCATATTTCTTTTATCATTTATTTTTGTTTGAGTAAATTACAAAAATTGTCATTTATGTATGTCACTTATTGCAAACTGTGTCCTTTATCTTCAATAATTACAGAAAACGTACTCAATGTTTGCAAACCCTTGCAAGTTATGTCCTTTAGCCCTAACTCAGTTAATTTTTGTGGTTAAATCTGACCAAATGGACCCCACATGAGGGTATTTTGGTCATTTTACTCACATGCGGGGTCCATTTGATCATATTTAACCACCAAAATACCCTCATGTTAGGTCCATTTGGTCAGGTTTAACCACAAAAATTAACTGAGTTAGGGCTAAAGGACATAACTTGCAATGGTTTGCAAACATCGAGTACGTTTCCTGTAATTATTGAAGATAAAAGACACAGTTTGCAATAAGTGACATAAATAAAGGACGACTTTTGTAATTTACTCTTTTTGTTTTAATACTTCTTTTCTCTCCTTTTTTTTTAATTTATCTTTCCTTTCTCAGTTAATTTTATATTTCATTAATAACTTATTTTCATTATTTTTTAAGCTTAAGTACGTAGTTTTGTTTAATTTTTACCCTCGATCAATATAAGTTTTATTAAAAACGAATTTATATTCCAAAAAAAGTATTTATTTGGTATCGTAATATGGTACGATGATATCATTTGAACCGATTCTAACGGTTAGGCTTTGTAAACACCATGCTACATTTTCAAATAACGTTTGTTTTACGTTATCATTTGCTCTGTTTCGCGGTAACACGCGACTTAAAAAAAACTAGTATATATTTAAGTCTAAGCTAATCAATCTTATATCGGAATCTCCCTCCAACATAAAATGAGAATTTTCGAAACTGTCACCGGTGTTCTCCTCCTCTTCTTCCTTCTCACTGCTCCATCTACTGCGGATATCAAATCGATCAAAATCCAATCCGATAACCGACCGATGATCCTCTTGCAGAAGTTCGGGCTCACACATAGAGCTTATATCACCGTAGCAGCCTCGTCCGTGTCGGTCACCTCCAAGTTATCGCCGCCTGATCTCTCGCGCCAAGGCGTATTCCTTCTCTCGGAAGAATCGATGCCCGAAGTCCTGCTTGAATTTCAACAAAACCCTGATTTCTGCATACTACGTTCCAAGTTCGCCTTACTTCTTTTCACGTTCCGAGATCTCTCTCCTGAGTGGTCGTTCAACCGTTCGTTCCCTGTGATGTACCCTAGTGAGTACTCGCTCTTCTTCGCTAACTGCGACCCGGGATCGCGTGTCACCATGGACTTCCGCACAGAGCTGTTAAATACTGATGGCTAAGCTACCCCGGGTTACTGACAATAATAAACCATAAGTTTATAGTTTACAAAGTTAGTTTTTTTTTTTGTATGTGATTAAATTAAGTTTACTTATCTATCTTTACTCGATGTAGATTGCTATCTTAGAGAATCTGTAAGCCCCATAACCCTTATAGATGTGGGGTTATACGATACCTGGCAAATGTGTAAGAAAAGAGGGTTGTAGGACATTATATAACTTGAGCGTGTAGTGGGGTTATACCCCTTCAATTATACACATATATGTATGTGTATATGTGTGAGAGAGAGAAACCAAAGTTCACGCTGATATGCGTATCACGGCCTTGCTCCATAACCCCCCATAATGCCGCGGGGGGGGGGGGGGGGTCGGGAACGCCATGGGATGTTATAGCCCAATATAGCGCTATATAACCCACACTACGCATGGCCTTGAGGAGAATTATAAAGTTCAAGAATTAACTTTGCATAACAAGTAAAGAAAACATACCCCCTAACAGGTATCAATGACGATATGAACTCACCTAGCTTGTTCAATACTTAACACTTCAACAACTCCACATTGGTGGAGTTAACAATGTTCTCTTCCTGCTCTGTCAATTATTTTCTAGTGCATCAAGAACTTGTGAAGCCATTAAACAGAAAAAATCTAATTAAGAGAAAAAAAAAGGATAAGAATCAAGAGAACAACCATTACCTTTCATGAAATCATTGTTTTCACACAAGATCATTGGACTTAACCGTAAATCTGGAACTGACAACATATACACACACATATAATATATATTAACGGCTAACACATATCCTCGATCTACAACTTTTGTTTAGCACGGGACTTGAACCGTCAACCATTTGTATTAATGCTGCTAGGCTACAATCCCTCTGGTTTTTACGTTTGTATGGTAGAGATCCTAAACAAATAAAATTAATAACCTGCTAGATGTACAAATAATTAGGGCAATTATTATTATCTTATAGTTTGAACTAGAGTAATGACCCTAGAGAAAATGAATTAGAGTCTTAATAATTACTTCAGTTCAAAGTGTTAGCATATTTACTCTAGTTATTTGTATACTTTGTAGATTAATTATATTTGCATTTGATCCTAATACTAATTTTATGTATGGTGTATAAAATTGTGTATATAGTTTTATATATGATACATACAAGTATTCTTGTAAATGGATTGAATGAATACGAATGGCGCATGTTTATGTTCGTTCTTTTAACTTTAACCGGACAAAAGAACGAACACCGATGCTTAAATGAACAAATTTGATTGTCTAAACTAATGACTTATGAGCACAGACGAACATAAATGGACACAAATGGGTATTAACGAAAACTGAGAAACATAAATGAACAAACATAAATCTACATTAGTTAAAACTAAACGTGAATATCCAAATTAAAGTCTAAAAACACCATCTATCATAACATAAAAACTTTAAGTTAAACAAAGACTTCTTAACAATGGGTTTAAATGTGACACCTCGTGTTTAGTAAACATCTTTGAATCAAAGACCGAGAATTAGAATTTAAACTCGTAAACCGATTAGTAATCCGAAACACGCTCCGTGAAACACAACCAAAACTGAGATCCCGTGGATTTGCTAACTCAAAGACTTTGCAAACGTGCGAACCAGTTTCTTGTACTGCATCTCAAGAGCTATCAATTTTTTTACCAAAAAGCAAACAATTTTTTTTTTATTTTTATGTCTAAAAGGTTATTATTATTATTATTATTATCATTATTATTATTATTATTATTATTCAAAACCAACCTAAACGTCACTTTCTGTACTTTAAAAGAATATCAAACACTATTTTTAAGTCAACCACCAAAGGATATTCTTTTTGGTCGCTATATTATCTTTCCCGACATCAAAGTGTCGAGTTTTTTCCTAAGAGGTGTAATTAAAACTTTGGGACCAATAGGTCATGGGTTCGATTCCCACAAAGGGGGTTTTTCCCATATTTATTGGGTTTCCTCCTGAATTGGTGTATAGGCATTATGCCTAGTGGAGATGGATATGATCGGGTGGTTCCGCTGGTGGCACAATGATACTTCAGTGGTCCGTCAGTGATCCAAATTTGCCGTTCAAAAAAAAAAAAAAAAAAAAAAAATGGGTGAAAATCTATCTACTTTTATTTTCATATAAAAATAATCACAAAAAAGCCACGTGAAACCCAAAACATTAAATGTTGTTCCTTGTCCCTTTCTTTTCCACTGTGAACGTTACCGGCGATTGACAACCAAAATTCTGACGAGCTCCAAAAGCACCAAAGAATCCCTCTTAACTCCAAATGAACCCTTCACAATGCAGATTCACTTCCCACAACAATAGCATCAAATGATTCCCAACCGAGATTTTGCCGTGCTCGGAAGCTCCTAATATTCATTTGACACAAATTTTCCAATAACATGTAACTTACCGAAGAAGGTTTTACTTTCTGAATTTTTTTGTAGCAAACTGTGATTCCACACAAGTAACATATGCGTTTCAACATGTATATATGCATAAAATTATACATTCACATAAGTAATATATCTGATCCACATAAGGAAATTTTTTTGTGGCAAACTGTGATTCCACAAAAGTAATAAAATCTTACATTCATATACCTATCGATAAATCGGCGTAATCATGGCCGTAATCAGCGTTGCAAAAACGTGGGGTTAGAGAAATTGTTTCCAGCTTTCTCCAGACGCCAGAATGATGACCGCAAAATCGGCGCTTGCGAAATGGTGGTTGCGACCTTGAACTGCATGTACTTCTTTTTGGTTTCATTTTATTCAGTGGTACTTCTTTTGGCTATGGATCGAAGGTATCACGCAGTGAAACATGAAAATCATGGCTATGAATCCAACTTAGGGGAGTTTATTGGTTCGGTTTATGGTTTATTTGGTTTATTCGGTTCGGTTTATTTGGTTTTCAAAATTTTGTACCCCAAACCAAACCAAATAAGGAATATGCAAACCGATCCAAACCAAACCAAATTCAATTCGGTTCGGTTTCGGTTAGAAACCAAATAATCCAAGTAAACTAAATCTAACCAAATTGTACCTAAGTATTTTTTTTTTCCTTATTTATATTTATGTTTGTGTTCCAACTTCCTTACTAATTTACACCTAACAATATATGAATACAAAAAAGTTTCGTTGCGAAATAAAACAAACACATCCATAAAGTAGTCATAGACACAACAACAAAGTTAAAGCTTCAAAACATAGATCATAGAAACTATAAATAGTTAACAAGTCTAATGGCACAAAATATAAATAATCTTCAAACATGAGCCTTTCTCCAACTCGAGTAAACTTGCATAAATAACCATTTTCCCCAATCACACATAACCCTTCATTTCTACAAGAAACAAGAAAACTAATAGATGTCTAGCTCTTAAAAGTTATAAATATAATATAAATAATGTTTGTTAAAAGAATAATGAGAAACGGGTAAAAAACAATAACCTTCTTCCAGCTTATCATGCTCTTCAATGTTCTCTTTCATGTTAACAGCATCACCATCTGGAAAAATCCAATCTTGAAAACAAATTAAAACTTCAACAATTGGAGGACTTAAAAACTCCTAAATGTATCAAGCACCCTACCTCCCATGCTAAATGCATCAAGAAAATGTAGAAATCCTAAACCCTAATTTCTATACTAAAGGTCTAAAGTTCTATTATTTTAGAAATGAGTGGGTTTTAGTTGGGCTTTTAGATTTACATTTGATGTTTTGAGCTGCATAAAAAAATAACTATTTTGGGTTAATAAATTGTATATGATTTATAAAATATTATTTATATACTATTATTTTGTAACATTTGTATGCATTTGTAGTTGTAAATTGAGCTTAAGTTGTTGTACCTTATTTATATACTATTATTTTTTAACATTTGTATGCAATTTATGGTTGTAAATTGAGCTTAAATTGTTGTACCTTAATCAAATAATGGTTTTATTATCTTACCAAATTCAATATGTTTTGTATGCTTGTATGGTTGTAAATTGTGTTTAAGTGGTTGTACCATAATCAAATAATGGTTTCATTATCTTACCAAATTCAATTGATCCATTTAAAGTTGTGTTGTTTTATTTGTAAATTATTATTATTTATAATAATCTAATTAATTTAGCCAAAATCTTGTATAAATATAATTTGCAACATATTGATGCAATGGTTGTTGTAATGTATGCATTATGGTTTGTATAGTGGTAATGATATATATTATATATAGATTACAATGAACCTGTCAAACGGAAAAAAATAGACGCGGGTTTATCGTAACGCGCAAGTCCTAGATCAACTTAGTTATTTTATTCTATGTTTTACGTTTCGATTTAATTTCTTCGCATTAACACGCTGCAACTTCAGTGTCGGTGGTTGTTGACAGTAGTGTGGCATTAATGTTCGCCCCCGCCACAACGCGGGGGTGCGTAATACTAGTTATTTTTATTTAATAATTAATTAAGTTAAATGGTTTATTCGGTTATCCAAATAAACCGAATAAACCAAATAAAATAAAATGTGGATCCATAAACCGAACCAAAAACCATATTCACAATTCGGTTTCGGTTAGAAACCAAACCAAAAACCAAATTCGTTTTTCAGATCGGTTTATTTGGTTATGGTTACGGTTCGGTTTACGGTTTTTATATGGTTACGGTTTTTTCTGAACACCCGTATCCAAGCTTACCGGAATCTTTGTTGTTGATCGCCACCAATATTCCTTATGGAGAAGATAAACTGCATTTAATCTTTTAAGTTTCACGTGACATCCATTTATGTTTCCAATCGTTATTTTTAACAGAAAATATAAGAGGAGGCGGGGTCGAGCGTTGTTTTTGCATGATAAACAGCAATAACGCGTTAAACTTCCGTGATGACCACCGCCACTGATTTTTATCACGCGTTAAACTTCAAAAATGTCCACGGTCGTTATTTATATCACGCGTGTAAAATGGTGGATGTGAGGGGGTGTGGGGGTTTATTGTTGGGTGTTGTGAGTGATGACCATTGCCACCAAAAAAGGTTGTGAGTGATGGAAAAATGGTTGATGATATGACGGAACTTGATTGGTGCTTATGAGTGATGGAATTCTATCACTAGTGACCACCCCCTCCCCTAAGTAAATAGGTTTTCACCCATTTTGGTAAATAAGTTTCAAACTACCCATTTAGTAAATATGTTTGCAACTACACCTCTTTGGGAAAAAACTCTCAAGGTGTCACCAAAACAACACTTCGTTTCTTCTTTGTTTAACAAAAACTCACAATCCCTACAACATTAATCACCAAACAATAGCAAACAAGTTCTTGGATCACTTCTTCTCGATGAACCTTTTAATCTAAAACGTGATAAGCCGATGAGTGTTCCGGTGGAGTAACCAGGTGGTTGCAGTGGAGATACGATGGTGTGCTGGCGGTTATGATAGTTGAGACAGTGGTGTCGGGTTAGATGTGTTAGGCCCTAGAAGTGTGAGACTGACGCATCAAATATACGCAACGGGCCATGGTTACGAACTGGGCTTTAACGGGTTAGTTTATATTAGGTTTGGACCTTGTATAGGTCATTTGGGCCATGCCTAAGACCATGTGGGCCAGGCAGGCCTATGGGGAGCCCATGTAGGGAAGTGGGCTTGTCTAGGGTATATAAACTAGTTTTATTGTCATAATTAGGGGGAACACTTGACACAGAGAAACCCTATATCAGAGAAACAGAGAGAGGTGATTTGGGTGGTTTAGGATACTTGTACCAGACGGTTTTGCTCTTGAGTAATAGAATCGTGTGCAAGTATTGAAAGTGATTCGGTGTTCTTGTGTTCTTGTTTTTTCGTTTTTCTTGAATCTCACCAAGTTTGGATTCCGCTCATCCTTGGTGTGTGTGACATCATTGTTAGATCCGGTTTTCGAGACTTACAAGATGTTACTATAAGGTGGTTAAGGAGGTGGCGAATAATGATGGTTCAGTTGGTTTTCAGAGGAGGTTATTGATGGTGCATGTTGTTGTAGGTGATACGCGGTTGTGCTCCGGTGGTGTAGAGGCCAACAATGGTGGTTTTCGGTGAGTGTGAGCTCAAGAACAAACCGACACCTCGCATACTTGAAAACTATCTGGACTCGAGAACTTCCTGTGAACACAAAAACTCAGATGAAGACCTCGAGAACATAGACTCTTTAACTTTTGAAGTCGAAAACTTCAACTCAAAAACAGATGGTGATTCGATATGGTTGTCAGCTTATGTCAGAGGTGGGGATGATATTCGTATGGTGGTGTTGTGGGTAGGATAGTGGTGCTCCGGTGGTTAATGGTGATCAGAGGGTGATAGGAAAGGTGGTAGAGGTTGGAACGGTTTGTAACTGTGGAATGGTGAATGGAGATGAACACTCAAACTCGAAAATTCCTTGTCCTTTCAAGAGCTCAAAAACAACCAAATCACTCCACTCGAGACCTTCAAGATTGTCAAATCAATACTTGTGAACTTTCCTTGTGTCGACCACCCAGAAACAATGAAGCCGAAAACTCTGCTGATGCCAAAGACAATTTGGAACCCGAAAACTAAGAAAAACTCAAGAACACTTAATCTCGTGAACAAAGGATGCTCTCTCGAGAACTCCAACTCCTATCTTTAAAATTGGAAAAGGAATATTTACTAAATGTTTGGGATTTTTTAAGGCTCAAACTATTGGCACACCTAAGGTGTTTATTTGCACACATTAGGGTTTATATACGCAGCGTATAGGGTTGCATAAAAATCAGTGTCTAACTGATGTCAGTTCTGGTACGGCTGCTCCTATACCCCACGTATAGGCCTATATGCGGCATATATAAGCATTTTTTAGAAACATTTATACAATATTAATCGTTTTAGCAATGTTTTATAAAAAAAATAAGTTTTCTATTTTAAATAAATTAAAAAGTAAGTATTTCTTACAAACTTTTTTATACAAAATTAATCATTTTTATACGATAAATATCGTATCGTATCGTATAGGTGTAGTATAGGTCACGTATTGACGTCGCATTATCGTATCGTATAGTATAGTGTAGTATAGGTCTCGTATAGGTGTAGTATCGTATAGTATAGGTCTTGTATAAGCCTCGTATAGAACTATAGATGTAGTATTGTAGGCATATACAAGACCTATAAAGGACCTATACGAGACTTATACTACACTATACGATACGATACTATACTATACGATATGATACGATACGATACAATACGATGCGATACTATAGGATACGATATAACACCCATATAGGCATATAAGTGTAGTATAGGTCCCGTATAGGACTATAGGTGTAGTTTAGGTCCCGTGTAAGCCTATAGGCATATAAAAGACCTATAGGGAACCTATACGAGACTTATACTATACGATACGATATGATGCAATCGATACGATACTATAGGATACCATACAACACTCGTATAAGCCTATAGGTATAGTATAAGTCCTTTATAGGCCTATAGGTGTGGTTTAGGTCCCGTATAGGCCTATAGGCACATACAAAACCTAAAGGGAACCTATATGAGACTTATACTATAAACTATACGATATGATAGTATACGATACGATACTATAGGATACCTACAACACCCGTATAGGCCTATAGTTGTAGTATAGGTCTCGTATAGGCCTATAGGCATATAGAAGACCTATATGAGACTTATACTATACACTCTAGGATACAATACAATACGATACTACATCCATAGGCCTACACGAGGTGGTTTATACTAGACTTATAATATACGATATGATATTTAAAAGCGTGTTTTAAAGTACTTATTATATAACTTTGCTAAAACGATAAATAATGTATAAAATTGTTTCCTAAAATAAAAAAACCCTTTATATACATTGCGTATAGGCCTATACGAGGCGTATGTAAGCGTTTTTTAGAAAAATTTATACAATATTAATTGTTCTAGCAAAGTTTTATAAATAAAATAAGTTTTCTATTTTAAACAAATAAAAAAGTAAGTATTTCTTACAAACTTTTTTATACAACATTAATTATTTTTATACGATAATATCGTATCGTATAGGTGCAGTATAGGTCACGTATTGACCTCGTATAAGCTTATAAGTGTGATATCATATCGCATAGTGTAGCATAGGTCTCGTATAGGTGTAGTATCGTATAGTATAGGTCTCGTATAAGCCTCGAATAGAACTATAGATGTAGTATAGTAGGCATATACAAGACCTATAAGGGACGTATACGAGACTTATACACACTATACGATAAGATAAGATACGATACTATACGATACGATACGATACGATACAATACGATACTTTAGGATACGATATAACACCCGTATTGGCCTACAGGTGTAGTATTGGCCCCGTATAGGACTATAGGTGTGGTTTAGGTCCTGTGTACGCCTATAGGTGTAGTATAGTATCATATTGAATAATGTAGTATAAGTATTGTATAGCTCCCCAACAGGTCTTGTATATGCCTGTAGGCCTATACGGGTGTTGTATGGTATTGTGTAGTATACGTCCCGTATAGGTGTATAGGTCTAGTATCGTATAGTATAGGTCCCATATAGGCCTCGTATAGAACTATAGATGTAGTTATAACAACCCTCGAAAACGCCCTAAAACACTCTGTAATCGCCAAACCAAACCCGTATAATTTTATTTTAATTAAAAAACAAATAAAACAAGTGACGGACACACCCCTTGTGTGTCGCAGGGCCCGACGGCCTATACTTTCCGGACACACTATAGTGACACGTGTCACATATCGTGTCAAGTCTACTCGATGAATTGCCAAGCCTAACCCTAGCTATAGTAGGTGTCGGCCCGCGACGAGCGGGGTTTGGATGTGTCGCAGGGTGCGACAGGGTCATTGATCAGCTATAAATAGTGCTGGTCAGCCCCAATTCACACCCGCTCACATCTCTTTCTTTCTCTCTGCACATATATCACGAAATTATCAGTTATAATACCCCTTAAAACACGAAGCTCTGCCCCGTTGTAAGTATTTTAACCCCCGATCACTAATTCGTTACCCTACCCGATTGATTTAGGACCACCAACGCATGTCGAGGCTCTGCCTGACTAAGTTCGATGGGGTTCTGTCTCGTGTTGTATTGCTAATGTGATTTGGGTTATTTTACTAACACGCATGCATTGTATATTTTTAATAGAAACTCAAGAAAATAATCAAGAAATATTACCAGGAAGCCAGTAGAAATACCTAAGTTTGCAATGTGAGTCCATTCTCTTTTCTCACCGTTTGTGAGTCATTCTCTTTTTCTACCAAATTGTGTTACAAAATCTCAAATGTTTTCAGTTATGCTTACAGTGATTGAGTCTTTCCATTCTACAATTACTGCCGGTATGTGGGGTTTTGTATACACTACTAATCAAGCGTTACTATTGGACAAAGAGTTAGCCAACAGTAATATGACCACAGTCATTGTAACTGCCAACGTGACAAATACTGAATGAGTAATTGGGTAGATATAAACATTGTAATCTCTCTCAATACTGTAAAATTATAAAAGCTCATTTTTATAACTGAAATGTACTCGCCAGTATTTCTTGTTGATAAAATATTTTTAAAACGCTTTTCAGGTAACTGGATGTGAAAGCTATTAGAAGCCAGCTATGGAGCACTAAAGACTTAAAGAAAGTGGCTATAAAATTACATAAATAAAAAGTTTATGTTTTCAGCAACTAGGGTTTATCCTTATAAAGATATTATAAATGAAACATGGGTTTTATCCCATTTTTTTAATATAAAAGTTTGGTGTTTTGAAACTCTGAAATTTATTTCCAAACTACGATCCTGATGTTTTAATTCTGTTGCCAAACTAACGAACACCGATACCACCGGCTCGTGTCTCGCGGCTCCCGCTCCCGGGGTAGGTGTCGGGGGTTGCGACAGAAGGTGGTATCAGAGCCACTGGTTTAAGCCATTTAGGTGTTCATTTTAAATACCTAAATTTCAACCAATTGTGTTAAGAAATATCCATAACTTATGTGTTATTCTGTGTTGTATATTATTATTTTATGTCATTTTGACAATTTTCTTAGTTTATAGTATGAGTGATCAGGGTACTTCTGACGCTTACCGTCACCTACCTCATTCTCCCATGGATGAAGGAACATCCCAGCCAACCTCAGGATACGCAGCCAATTCTGAGGGAATCTTTATTTTTAAAGCCAAATCCAAAGAACCTTTCCCCCCTAAGAAACGAGGGTGGTTTAGTAAAGCCAAAGTAGAAAAGGAGAAAAAGAATAAGACAAGCCCAACAACGAGCAATAGCGGTTAGAGCTGAGAGAAATACCCAAAATCCAGAAGCTAGACCTTTATGGGAAGAAGAGTTAGATAGATAATTAGCTAATTTTCACATGTTTGGGAATGTAGAAGGGGAACATGATTTCAACCAAGTAGCAATGCCAGAACCACAATTACTCCCTTTATTTCCTAACCAACCCATGAATCTAGAACAAAACCAGGAAAACCAACTTCCAATCCCAACCTTTTATCCAAATGAGATACCTAGGATTCCAGTACCGAACCCTTTAGATTAGTGGTGGGCCAACGACTGGGCAATTCAGGGATTACTGGATAATCCATATTCCTACGCGGAATCAGAACCACTTTACCCTGAACCAGTGCCAGCCCCAATGCCACCAATGAGTCATGAGAATGTGGAAGAACTTCGCCAGTATGGAGAAGAGTTGGTTGAGGAAGGAAATTGGATTCGATAAATCAGGGAAAAACTCGTCTGGAAATATGACGAGCGGGAGATGGAGTATTAAGAAAACAATCGCCTAATATATATATATATATATATATGTGTGTGTGTGTGTGTATATATACATATAGGATAAAGATCCGTTAGGAACCACCCTTTATTGCGAGAACCACGAGAACCAGTTTGAACACATGGCAAAATTGTAATTATGTGGTATTTATTACAAAACACGCGCCCCTCTTCTCACCACTCTGTTCACGATCTACAACCTTTAATATTAGGGTTTCATTCATCAGATCAGATTGTTGTATACATTGACGACGACGGCCGACGGCGTTCACATAACTCACCGGAGTTCACGGCGGCGACATCCGGGCACGGTGTTTTTGGCGGCATTCACAACGAACAACCTACCAGTTACACCCTCTTCATGGCATCATCTGATTCATTACGTGTCGATCCTCACGCATCTGATGTTCCTCCTCATACATTCTCTGATAATCCTCCACATACATCTGATGCTGACATTGTTGGTCCATCTGCTGATAATAAGTTGATAGTCACAAGATACCTACAAATACAGAACATCAAGAGTTGAAAATCACTCAATTTGTGACTAAAGGTATTATGTTGACTGTAAATGATGTATATACTTTGTAAATCATTATATTTACTGTAAATGATGTTGTATTAAATTATATGCACATGTGCATAATGTTTACTGTAAATTATATACACATGTGCATTTGTTGAAAATTAGACTATATCGTTGATGTATGTATTCTGAACAAGTGTCTTATGGATAACTATCCAATTATGTACAGAATGGCAGCAAACAAAGGGTCTTGGATGGCGGACAACTACAAAAAAAAAATAGGGGAGGTCACTGTGTGAGATTGGCAATGGAAGAACAAGCCGACAACCAGGGAGGCATGGGTGGAGTATATGCAGCTTTTGGCGCAGCTGAAAGACACCCGAATGAAGACGGGTCAATATGGGTTGGGTTGGCACTCAGAAAAATAAGTCGACTTTCAATGTTAAACCCGTTAGATAGGATTTGTGTGTCACAAGCGGGGACCCGTCGAGTGGTTTTGTAATGACCTGGAACGGTTGGGCTACACCTAAAGCCAATGTGTTAGAATGGAAAGGCGTCGAAGGCAGGTTACCGACATAGACAGAGCTGTAAAAAAGGGGAATTCATATCAGCAACACATTGTGCCCGGGTTGCAGATACGAGCAAGAAACTGTTGAACACATCCTCATTCCATGTTTGATGTCGAAAACGCTATGGTGGATGGACAGAGCATGGCTGGGAGTAAAAGATTTACATTCTTACTCAACAGTGGCAAATATTCTCTCTTTTTTCCTGGAAGCTGGATATTTCTAAGAAAAAGAAAAAGGCAGTCAACTGTATAGTGATGGTTACATTATGGATCATATGGTCGAGTAGAAATGAGAAGGTATTCAAAGTCGTGCAGTGTTCAAATGCTAGAAGACTGGAATAAGTCAATGAGTGTACTCTATTGTGGATGAAAGTCATAGCCAAAATGGAGAATTCAGTGATTGAAGAGTGGAACACCAGTGGTGTGAATGTAATAGAAAAAATAGGAGTTTATATGTTTACTGTAAGTGTACTTCTCTAGTTCATGTCTAAAGTTATGGTTTGAATATATGGCATCTTGTTATGTTCAAAAAGAATGTCGTTATATATAAATTAATAATGCTCGTGTGCATTATGTTGACAATTACATTATGCACACGTGCATTATATTGACAATTACATTATGTATACATTTGAAAAATATAGGATGATAAGGGTGATGCAGACGATAGAAGATTTCAAAAAGTGTTCCAGAGACATACGAGAGACGTACGTCTATTTATCGGTGAACGCGATTCATACATTATACTACAAACAATGAAACCCCAATTTGCCAACCTCAAAGACTTTTATTTTGATTACGTTATAGTTGATAACGAGCTACAATCGTTTTTAGATGTTCAACCAGACGTCGTAAATCGACCAACCCAAATATATGATTTTTGAATTAACTATTTATGACGATAAACAAATTACAATCAGTATTCACTTTGATTTTGTTTTTTTTAGTTGTCATGATGTGGATTATCAAATTTACATTTTGATTAAGTTTTTTAGTTGTTTTCATGTGCATTACCAAACTTAATGTATTGACAGAAAGATGCACATGTGCATACATGTTTTTCTCTTTAACTTAACATGGTTATTTGATACGGAAAAAAAGATGCACACATGCAATATACGTGTTCTAATAATGCTCATGTGCACCCATATATATTTTTTAACAACATACTATCACACTTTGATACGTATATACATCGTTTTAATATACATAATACATTCTTTGATATACATAATACATCGACATATGATTACTAATTTTGAATAATGCACATATGCATCCATACATAATTTATCCTATACAACGATTGTCAACCAAATATTCCAACACCACATCAGTTAGCCACTTACTACCGCCCAAACAAAAAAAAGAAGAAAAAAAAGAAAAAAAAACAAACACTACGTGTTTCATGTCCTTGATTCACCCACATATAACATCCATAACATCATATTGTCTGTTCCTTTTTCCAATTGTTGAGCACACCCCAGCATTCCTATTGCTTCAACGCCTCTTCGTCTAACATCTGCTTAACTCTTTCATCTGTTAATCCACGTATTTTTTTTCCATCGATGATCTACAATGAGCATGTGTATCAACATTAATTTATGATCAACATATAAGATATGCATATGTGCATCATTATATACATGTGCATAAACATTAAATACCTTAATAACCTATGTTGACAAACTATGCACATGTGCATACTAACATATTCTGTCAATCTATGCACATGTGCATAACTATATATCACACAATTATACCTTATTAACATATTCCAAGATGAAATACACATTCGCATAACTGTATATCACACCAAAAAAAACACCTAAATAAAACTAAATACCGATTACAGATCATTGATGCATAGGTGAGACTCCTATTTAAAGCCATATGCATTGATATACGTTAAAATATACATGTTTTTACACCCCAAAACACTCCCGTTTTAAGCATTTCTGACCGAAATCGCAACGTTTAATTACCAAAACCGGTACTTTTATATTTTCAGGTATTAAACGGAGCACAAAACAAGATTATGCGAGAAAACGGTAAAGGATCAATGAAGGAAACAATACATGGGGAAACGTGTCGAAGAAAACCAAGAATTTGACCTAAAGAAGTCCCTACGCATCGTAGCCATGAAACTGCTACGATGCGTATGCCTAGTGAAGAAGATTAGGTTAAAAAGGACCTACGCATCGTAGACATAATTCTGATACGATGCGTAGGCAATGTGCAGAAAGTCAACAAGAGTGGGCCTACGATGCGTAGCATACGGAGCACTACGATGCGTATTGACCATGCGGAGAATGTTAGTTGAGTTCCCTACGATGCGTAGCACTTTCTTGGCTACGATGCGTAGGGGGTTTGTCGGCCAAGACTTTCTGGTCGCATACGGGGAATGTTAGTTGTTAAAGCCCTACGCATCGTAGCCAAATCCTTGCTACGATGCGTATGGGTTGTCCAGAAGCCAAAATGTCAACTATAAATAGCCCATTCGTGTTCATTCAAAATGTTGGGTTTTTCTCCAAGTTTTCTGATGATTTTGAAGGTTCAAATCAGTTCTGATCAAGCCGTTTCGATGCCTCGAGGTCGTGTGAAAGCCTAGTCAATCCACCCCGTCAATTCAGTGCATGTTTATGGTTCGATTCCTTGTTCTTGAACATGTAGTCTAATCATTGTGCATGTTATTGGGCTGATGTATAGTTGTATGTATATATTAATTGTGAACTTGTTTCTTGAATAATCTTTGTATTGTAATCTTGTTTGTATGAAACTCAAGTACTTGTTTATGTTTGAATCTTCATGATTGTTTGACGAATGTTTTATTGATGTTGTGTTCTTGATTATGTTTGATTATCTTGGGTAATGAATATGTGGTTAGTGGGATGGTAACTATTTCTTGATTAATCACTTATTTGTAGATTCTGTTTACACCATGAAACCAGACCAGGGTATTGGTTTTACACAAGATATATCTTATTTTAATTAGGAATACTTTCTTGCACGTAAAGATTCTAATGAATTGTATGGTGTGATTTACATGTTCTTGCATACGGTTTATGATCCTTGTTTAGTAGTTTTAGTCTGAAATTGCTAACATGGTAGATTTGTGTTCAAGACTTGTAAAGGTAAAATTGTTTGTTATATGATCTACATAAATGCTTATCCTCGTGGCTGTATTGTGACCATCGATATTGCTTTCTTTGATAAGTGAGGTTAGGAATCCAGACCCGGTAAATAACCTATCTTTAAAGATTAACATAAATCAATAGCTCGCTAATGAATGATTTTAGGTGGTTAACGTGTGACCATCGCGGTAACTTTCCAAAGAATCATAAGGCTAGAAATCCAGACCTGGTAACTAGTTGTCTTGAAATAGGAAAATTGATAAAGTGCTTTTGTGACATACATGATAGATAACATGTTTAGATTATTTGTGAAATAAGATATGTGTTGTATTTATGTTTTATTTTCAGTTAATTCATTTAAACAACCATTCACTTATCCTTTTTATTTGGTAAAATACTGACAAAGATTTAGTACATTATAACACCCGTGTTCCATGGATCGATATCTGGCTCTTACCAATACTTTACTGCATATGTGACGGGATATACTTGTCCTTTGTTGTGTGTGTTTTAATGTTAAGTTATAAACCATTTTTATAAATTTAAAACTTAAAATAGTGCGTAAAATCAACTGTATAAATAACATGTAAGCACCGCACACCAAGTTTTTGGCGCCGTTGCCGGGGACAATGGTGAAATTAATGAAACAATCGGAGTTATTATTTTACCAATGTATAAACTGTAAATAACTGTTAATACTTGTAAATTTTTGTAATTATTTATTTCTTTTTATTATTAACCACTAACGACTAACATTTTATTTATTGTTTATCTAACCTTTTATTTATTTATTTATTTATTCATTCTAACCGCTAACCATTTATATATTGTCTTATTTATTTATTCTAATTTACTAACATTTTTACCATCCAAATCTCTCATATTTTTCTTTGTGGTGGCAAGTGTTTGGTTGAACCAGCCGAGTTTACCATAATTTTTGTGATAAGATTTGTGTTTTGGTTAAATTAACTTTACTAATTTTTTGGACTACTAACTTAATATGGACTACTAACTTACGGACTACTAACTTTCTAACTTTACTAACAGTGGAGACCTGGGTTAATTCTCAGTAGTCACACACTAACTTTACTAACAATCTAACATTTTATTTATTGTCAACTAACATTTAAATTCTGCAATTTCATTTTCGCAATTTAATTTCTGCACTTTTAATTTCAGTCATTTATTTATTTTTCATTTTAGTTATTTATTTATTTTTGCACAGTTATTACATTACTTCAATTCAGTTATTTTATTTCTGTCATTTTATTTATTTATTTATTTATTTATTTCTGTACAAGTACGTTGATAGCAGTGTTCGAAATCGAACCGCTTATATACGGAATTTTATTTATTTATTTCATTCATTTATTTATTTATTTATTTCATTATTTATTTATTTAATAATTGTTAATAATAATATGCATAAGGTAGTTGTCGGGTACGCAAAAATGTGGGAACCGATTACACTACCATGCACATAACAAAAAGGCGTTGCGAACCGCTCTACATAGGTTGATACCGTGTATGACTTTTTAGCAACATATAAAAAAAAAAAAATATGCATGGAGGCAGCCCCCGAGAATCGAACTCGGGTCTGTGCGCCCACACACTCATTCGCGCCTTTGTCAACCACTGGACCAAGGCCTGATGTTGTTTATTTCTTAGTTTTCATTTGTATATATAGAGTAAATATTAATTAGAAATGTATAATAACTTGTATATATGTATGTATATTACATAATAATCTTAGTAATTATATTTTGTACATTATTATTGTATTATTTTATCTGTAAAATACTTTTCTTTTCAAATGTAGGTTAATGTCCACGGCCCTGAACCCGTTTAACGCTGAGCCAGCCAACGAACCCGTAAATAACCTTAGAAGAAGTAGGCGGCTACATGAAAGAGCACTTGTTGTTGCACAAAGGATTGCGGCTGCGATCGACGAACCAGTGACACTTTCTGACAGCGATAGTTCGGAGGAAAAAAAAAAGGCATTATGGCAGAAATTATAGCAGACGACGACCAGCCTTTGAATGAAACCGACCGTCCAGGAAGAGAAGGCTTATTACCGAGCATTAATCGACCTGAGATAGAAGCACCTAGTTATGAAATTAAATCTAGTATAATTAATATGATACAAAATTCTGTGCAATTTGATGGCAAGGATCACGAAGATCCTGGTCGACACATCGCATCATTTATCGAAGTATGCTCGACATTTAAGATTACAGATGTTTCTGAAGACGCAATTCGTTTGCGCCTGTTTCCATTCTCTTTGCGAGGCAAAGCCCGATCTTGGCTTCTGTCACAACCAGCAGGATCCATCACGACTTGGAACGAGTTGGCATATCTTTTCATGCAAAAATATTTCCCGCCAGAAAAGACAACTAAGCTTAAAAATCGTATCATGACATTCAAACAAGATGAAGGAGAATCTCTACACGCATCTTGGGAAAGGTTCAAAGATCTTCTGATCGATGTTCCACATCACGGGTTTTCCAAAAGACAACTTGTTTTGAACTTTTACCAAGGACTCAGCTACAATTCACAAGAACGTTTAGATGTCTATGCAGGAGGAGATTTGGGAACCAAAACTCCCAATGAAGCCTATGCAATCATTGAGAAAGCTGCGTTGAAGTCAAGTTCGCGTTATAGTGGAGTACGACCAAAAGTTGAAACCAATCCGGGAGTTCATCAAGTAGATACGTATACGGCTCTTTCAGCACAGATTGGAGCTTTGGCAGCAAAGTTTGATCAAGCTCAAAATGCTTCAAAAGTACAAAAAGTTCAATCATCATGTGAGCTATGTGGAGTGTCACACGAGCCAGGTACATGTGAGCAGGGTGTTATGTTTACAGGCCACGAAGAGGTGGACTATTTGGGCAATCCAATCAGGCCCCAAAATAACCCCTATAGTAACACGTACAATCCGGGTTGGAGGAATCATCCAAACTTTGGTTGGAAATCAAATTCCAATAACCAAAATCCACTCGGATACTCTCAACGTGCACCCGCACCACAACAATCTCAAGGGCAATCCTTTCAGCCCCAAAATCAATCCTTTCAGCCCCAAAATCAATCTTTTCAGCCATCAGGGCAAACCTTTCAGCCACGTTTTAACAATTCAGGTTTAGGAAGCACTTCCCAGTCTCAACAGCCTCAAACCTCTCAAACCAACTCAAAACTAGAGGAGATGATGGCGCAGCTATTAAACAACTCCAACAATGCTAATCAATTGGCTGAAAAGCGATATCAGCAGCATGAGGAGCGGTTTATGGCACAAGAAGGAGAATTGCGAAGTCAGAAGGCTTCGTTGCAAACCATTGAGAATCAAGTTGGCCAGTTAGCCAAGATGTTATCAGAAAGACCACAAGGTGGTCTTCCAAGTAACACAGAACCAAACCCGAGAGGAACATGTAATGCAGTTATGACGAGGAGTGGTAGAACAACAGGACCTGACAAATCGGACCCACCGATTGTTGATCCTGTCCAAAATGACGCTTCAGACGAGGTGCACGCTAGGCTAGACCCAGCAAGTACAGCACAGTTTCAGGAGCCAGTTAAAGAATTCATCCCTCCTATTCCATATCCGAGCAGATTGAAGCAGCAAAAGAACGAAGAACAACATGGTAAGTTTTTAGAAATGTTTAAACAATTGCACATAAACATACCATTTGTTGAAGCATTGGCTCAAATGCCTAAATATGCAAAGTTCTTGAAAGACATCCTCACAAACAAACAGAAACTCGAAAGTTTGTCTTGTGTGTTGATGAATGAAAACTGTTCAGCCGTTCTCCAAAACCGTCTACCTGAAAAGATGGGAGATCCGGGCAGTTTTACTCTTCCATGTCTCATTAGAAACATGACAGTTAGTAACGCATTGGCAGATCTAGGAGCAAGCATAAACCTTATGCCGTATAAAGTTTTTGCTAAGTTAGATCTGGGAGAACCTACACCCACTAGAATGAGCATTCGACTTGCTGATCGATCAATCAAATATCCTCGCGGATTCGTAGAAAACATGCTTGTTAAAATTGATAAATTTGTTTTTCCCGTGGATTTTGTAATTCTTGATATGGACGAAGATTCAAAAGTGCCATTAATACTCGGACGCCCATTCCTCAACACTGCGAGGACAATTGTTGATGTGGCAGCTGGCCAAATCACGCTCCGAGTAGATGACGAGCACGTGACTTTTGATATTAAAAGATCAATGCAACATCCGCAAAGTCACGATGATGTACTATACTGTGTTGACATTGTTGATACATGTGTAAGCTCTCATTTTCAAAGTACTGTTGAAGAAATTGATACGGACATATATCTCAAAAGTGAGCAACTTATTGATGATTCTCAATGTCCAAATCAATTTGTAGAACTAAATCGTGAAGTTGAAGAAAAATCAAAGCCATCAGTTGAAGAACCACCGTCTTTGGAGTTAAAAGAACTCCCATCGCATCTCGAGTACGCATTTCTAGACAAGGAGTGTCAATTGCCAGTCATCATTTCAGCAACCTTAGAAAAAGAGGAGAAGAGACAGCTTCTTGAGGTTCTAACGCTCCACAAGAAAGCCATGGCGTGGAAGATTATGGATATCAAAGGCATCAATCCATCTTTTTGTACTCATAAGATTCTCATGGAAGACAATTACAAGCCAAGTGCGCAGCATCAAAGGCGCCTGAATCCGAACATGCAAGACGTGGTGAAGAAGGAAGTAATCAAGTTACTAGACGCAGGTCTGATTTACCCCATATCTGATTCAGTTTGGGTAAGTCCAGTGCAAGTAGTACCGAAGAAAGGTGGTATTACTGTAGTTCCAAACGATAAGAATGAACTTATTCCTACCCGTACCGTCACAGGATGGCGAGTTTGCATCGATTATCACAAACTCAACGATGCCACCCGTAAGGACCACTTCCCGCTTCCATTCATGGATCAAATGTTGGAACGACTGTCGGGGAAGTCATACTTCTGTTTCTTGGATGGGTTCTCTGGATATTTTCAAATTCCTATCGCTCCTGAAGACCAGGAGAAGACTACTTTCACATGTCCTTTCGGCACATTTGCCTATCGGCGTATGCCTTTTGGACTGTGTAATGCACCAGCCACATTCCAGCGTTGCATGGTTGCCATTTTCCATGACATGATTGAAGACTCCATGGAAGTATTCATGGATGACTTTTCTGTATTTGGGAGTTCTTTTGATCAATGTCTTGGAAATTTGAAAAGAATGTTGATGAGATGTGAGGAAACTAATCTTGTGCTTAACTGGGAGAAGTGCCACTTCATGGTGAAAAAAGGGGTAGTTCTTGGACACAAAATCTCGGAAGCCGGGTTGGAAGTTGATCCAGCAAAAGTGGATACCATTTCGAAACTTCCCCCACCAACCTCGGTTAGAGCTATTAGAAGTTTCCTAGGTCATGCAGGGTTCTACAGGCGATTCATAAAAGACTTTTCAAAAATCGCAAAACCTATGACCCATTTGTTAGAGAAAGATGCTCCATTTGTATTTTCAGATGATTGTATGAAAGCTTTCAAGCAGCTGAAGCAAAGGCTTATCGAAGCCCCAATTTTAGTCGCACCAGATTGGACATTGCCATTCGAGATAATGTGTGATGCAAGTGATTATGCAATAGGAGCAGTCTTAGGACAATGAAGGAATAAGCATTTTCACCCCATTTACTAGGCCAGCAAGACTCTACATGATGCTCAGGAGAATTATACAACTACAGAGAAAGAGCTTTTGGCAGTAGTATATGCTTTCGACAAATTCAGGTCGTACCTTGTGTTGTCCAAAACAATTGTGTACACGGATCATGCGGCAATTAAATACCTTTTTAGCAAACAGGACGCAAAACCGCGTCTTATTCGATGGATCTTGTTACTACAAGAATTTGACATTGAGATCCAAGACAAAAAGGGAGCTTTAAATGTTGCAGCCGACCATCTCTCGAGACTTGATCACGGCAATTCAAATAATTCAGTGAAGGAACCAATAAACTACAATTTCCCCCACGAATCTCTTTTGAGTATCGAGATGAATGACGAGTCACCTTGGTTCGCCGACTTTGCGAACTACCTCGCATGCGGAATCCTTATCAAAGGATTGACATATCAACAAAAGAGGAAGTTCTTTGCAGATTTGAAGTATTACATTTGGGACGAACCATACTTGTTTAGAATCGGAGCCGATCAGGTGATCCGAAGATGTGTGTTTGGAGAAGAAGCAGCTAGCATTCTGCGCCACTGTCACGAGGGGCCAACCGGAGGTCATCATGGAGCAAACTACACTGCAAAGAAGGTGTTAGACTCTGGATTCTTTTGGCCCACAATTTTTCGTGATGCACTTGAGTATGTTAGATCATGTGATGCTTGTCAGAGGGCAACAAATATTTCTGCACGCAATGAAATGCCTCAGCATCCAATTCAAATCTGTGAAGTCTTTGATATATGGGGTATCGACTTCATGGGACCATTCCCAGCCTCACGAGGAAACAAATACATCCTGGTTGCTGTAGACTATGTCTCAAAATGGGCCGAAGCTCAAGCTTTGCCAACAAACGATGCCAGGGTAGTTGTTAGGTTCCTGAAGAGTTTATTTGCCCGATTTGGTGCTCCAAAAGCACTAATCAGTGATCGAGGAACACATTTTTGTAATGCGCAATTAGAACGAGCCTTGTCCCGTTATGGAGTTCATCATAGATTGGCTACGCCATATCATCCCCAAACGAGCGGGCAAGTAGAGGTTACGAATCGGGGTTTGAAAAGAATCCTTGAGCGATCCATTAATAACAACCGCAAGGATTGGTCAGACAAGCTAGATGACGCTCTGTGGGCTTTCAGAACAGCATTCAAAACACCTATCGGGACCACTCCCTTTAGGTTGGTTTATGGAAAAGCTTGTCATCTACCTGTTGAGCTAGAACACAAGGCATTGTGGGCCTTAAGAACGGCAAATATGGATTTAAAAAGCGGAGGTGAAGCCCGTTTTCTGCAAATTCACGAGCTCGAGGAGCTAAGAAACCATGCCTACGAAAGTTCATGCAGTTATAAGGAACGAGTCAAGAGGTTTCATGACAAGAGGTTGAGAGACCATAAGAATCTCCGTATAGGAGATCTTGTCTTGTTATATAACTCAAGACTTCGTTTATTCCCCGGGAAGCTTAAATCGCGATGGATGGGACCATACAAGGTTAAAGAAGTATTTCCATACGGAGCCGTCACTATCGAGGATCAAAACGGGGTGAGTTTCAAAGTCAACGGTCATCGTCTAAAACTCTACATTAGCGGACCGGTTGACCCAATGGAGGAAATCCTTGAACTCCACACCCCGCACACTTCATAAGTGTGGGGAGGAGAGTCTACGCTACTGACTCAACGATTAAAAATGTAGCAAGAATGTCTTTTGAAATTTTAGGGGTAATTTTGTAATATGTATTTTTATTTTTATTTTAGTACTTCTGTTTGGTGTGAAACGATTTGGTTTGTTTTGTTAAAAAAAAAAAATTATATTTTATGATTGTTTTGATTTATGTTATGTGTGAATAATTGTTTGGTTTGATGTTGGCTATTTTAGAAAGCAAGATCATTGGCAGATTCAAGAAATGCACACAGAATTGAGATGACTACAAATCAAAGTTTATTCAATCAAGTCAACTCAAAAGGGAGTACATCTTTCCCTTTTCACATTATTAGTTTAGTTCCTCATAATTACTTAACTAATATGTGTTTCACATTGGGGACAATATGAAGTTCAAGTGTGGGGAGGGCTTTAAATTCACTCTATTTTTTTTTTTTTTCACACAAAATATTCACAAACCAAGTGACTCTTTTAAGGTCAGATTGTCAAGACCTGTTTTATCTTTGATGTGTCGAATGTCTTCTTTTATCCTGTAATGAACATTACTTCCTTTTCTAATGGACCGTTCGGCATTGAGCCTAATAGCCCCCATTCTCATGAGAAGTGTATATTCATGTTGGGATTCAGTTTGACTTTTTCTACATCTTCCTTCGTGAGACCAATTTCCACATCCAATGCATTTATCATATCTTTTTGCTCTTCTTTTCATTGCACTTTTGGAAGTCCCACAAAATGGTGGCGTTTGTTCTTGTTGTCGCCACTTTTTCCTAACTTCTCCAGTTAAGTGAAATATTTTCTCCCTAATCTCCAACGGTAAGCTTGGTTTCGCGAATTGTAAGCAGCAAAGCAAATTTGAATCAAATGAATGCATGTCCAGTTCTTTTAGGTCTGCCGGTAAAAGACCCAAACAAAACTCCTAAAATAGGAAAATTATACTAAACCGGATTTAACACATGGGTTAAAAAGGTAAAATAAAAAGGCTTAACTGGTTAAAATTTGTGGGTTTAAAACAAACGAAATAGGAAAAGGTTCAACAAGTTTTACTATTGGATAATATTTTTGGGTTTTTTCAAGGTTTTTTTTTTTTTTTTTAACTAGAAAGGTAAACACATGGTTGTATCCTATTGCCTCTATCATTTTCATATAATTTTTACAGTTAGTGATTTAAACAAGTATATTCAAGACAAGTTCTGAAATGTATACTATTATGCGGCACACTCGACAAAAACTGAAGTTTATAGCATAACATTATTGTTTTTGGAATGGCTCAAAACTCACTAATTGGGTGTGTTTTTTTTTAGATGCAAATTTATGAATAATTGTAAAAATAAAATTTATTTCTAAAAATTTCTTTAATATTTTCTCATTTGTAAGATTATTAGATAAGAATAAATCAAATATGTACAAAAATTAATTAAAAACACTCTAAATTTTCACAACACTAAATTTTTTTTTTTTTTTTATTTGTACAGAATTTAAAGCAATTAAGGACAAACAAAGTTTAAGAATCTTAAACCCCTCCCCACACTTGAACTTCATATTGTCCCCAATGTGAAACACATATTAGTTAAGTAATTGTGAGGAACTAAACTAATAATGTGAAAAGGGAAAGATGTACTCCCTTTTGAGTTGACTTGATTGAATAAACTTTGATTTGTAGTCATCTCAATTCTGTGTGCATTTCTTGAATATTCCAATGATCTTGCTTTCTAAAATAGCCAACATCAAACCAAACAATTATTCACACATAACATAAATCAAAACAATCATAAAATATAATTTTTTTTTTTAACAAAACAAACCAAATCGTTTCACACCAAACAGAAGTACTAAAATAAAAATAAAAATACATATTACAAAATTACCCCTAAAATTTCAAAAGACATTCTTGCTACATTTTTAATCGTTGAGTCAGTAGCGTAGACTCTCCTCCCCACACTTATGAAGTGTGCGGGGTGTGGAGTTCAAGGATTTCCTCCATTGGGTCAACCGGTCCGCTAATGTAGAGTTTTAGACGATGACCGTTGACTTTGAAACTCACCCCGTTTTGATCCTCGATAGTGACGGCTCCGTATGGAAATACTTCTTTAACCTTGTATGGTCCCATCCATCGCGATTTAAGCTTCCCGGGGAATAAACGAAGTCTTGAGTTATATAACAAGACAAGATCTCCTATACGGAGATTCTTATGGTCTCTCAACCTCTTGTCATGAAACCTCTTGACTCGTTCCTTATAACTGCATGAACTTTCGTAGGCATGGTTTCTTAGCTCCTCGAGCTCGTGAATTTGCAGAAAACGGGCTTCACCTCCGCTTTTTAAATCCATATTTGCCGTTCTTAAGGCCCACAATGCCTTGTGTTCTAGCTCAACAGGTAGATGACAAGCTTTTCCATAAACCAACCTAAAGGGAGTGGTCCCGATAGGTGTTTTGAATGCTGTTCTGAAAGCCCACAGAGCGTCATCTAGCTTGTCTGACCAATCCTTGCGGTTGTTATTAATGGATCGCTCAAGGAATCTTTTCAAACCCCGATCCGTAACCTCTACTTGCCCGCTCGTTTGGGGATGATATGGCGTAGCCAATCTATGATGAACTCCATAACGGGACAAGGCTCGTTCTAATTGCGCATTACAAAAATGTGTTCCTCGATCACTGATTAGTGCTTTTGGAGCACCAAATCGGGCAAATAAACTCTTCAGGAACCTAACAACTACCCTGGCATCGTTTGTTGGCAAAGCTTGAGCTTCGGCCCATTTAGAGACATAGTCTACAGCAACCAGGATGTATTTGTTTCCTCGTGAGGCTGGGAATGGTCCCATGAAGTCGATACCCCATATATCAAAGACTTCACAGATTTGAATTGGATGCTGAGGCATTTCATTGCGTGCAGAAATATTTGTTGCCCTCTGACAAGCATCACATGATCTAACATACTCAAGTGCATCACGAAAAATTGTGGGCCAAAAGAATCCAGAGTCTAACACCTTCTTTGCAGTGTAGTTTGCTCCATGATGACCTCCGGTTGGCCCCTCGTGACAGTGGCGCAGAATGCTAGCTGCTTCTTCTCCAAACACACATCTTCGGATCACCTGATCGGCTCCGATTCTAAACAAGTATGGTTCGTCCCAAATGTAATACTTCAAATCTGCAAAGAACTTCCTCTTTTGTTGATATGTCAATCCTTTGATAAGGATTCCGCATGCGAGGTAGTTCGCAAAGTCGGCGAACCAAGGTGACTCGTCATTCATCTCGATACTCAAAAGAGATTCGTGGGGGAAATTGTCGTTTATTGGTTCCTTCACTGAATTATTTGAATTGCCGTGATCAAGTCTCGAGAGATGGTCGGCTGCAACATTTAAAGCTCCCTTTTTGTCTTGGATCTCAATGTCAAATTCTTGTAGTAACAAGATCCATCGAATAAGACGCGGTTTTGCGTCCTGTTTGCTAAAAAGGTATTTAATTGCCGCATGATCCGTGTACACAATTGTTTTGGACAACACAAGGTACGACCTGAATTTGTCGAAAGCATATACTACTGCCAAAAGCTCTTTCTCTGTAGTCGTATAATTCTCCTGAGCATCATGTAGAGTCTTGCTGGCCTAGTAAATGGGGTGAAAATGCTTATTCCTTCATTGTCCTAAGACTGCTCCTATTGCATAATCACTTGCATCACACATTATCTCGAATGGCAATGTCCAATCTGGTGCGACTAAAATTGGGGCTTCGATAAGCCTTTGCTTCAGCTGCTTGAAAGCTTTCATACAATCATCTGAAAATACAAATGGAGCATCTTTCTCTAACAAATGGGTCATAGGTTTTGCGATTTTTGAAAAGTCTTTTATGAATCGCCTGTAGAACCCTGCATGACCTAGGAAACTTCTAATAGCTCTAACCGAGGTTGGTGGAGGAAGTTTTGAAATGGTATCCACTTTTGCTGGATCGACTTCCAACCCAGCTTCAGAGATTTTGTGTCCAAGAACTACCCCTTCTTTCACCATGAAGTGGCATTTCTCCCAGTTGAGCACAAGATTAGTTTCCTCATATCTCATCAACATTCTTTTCAAATTTCCTAGACACTGATCAAAAGAACTCCCGAATACAGAAAAATCATCCATGAATACTTCCATGGAGTCCTCAATCATGTCATGGAAAATGGCAATCATGCAACGCTGGAATGTAGCTGGTGCATTACACAGTCCAAAAGGCATACGCCTGTAGGCAAATGTGCCGAAAGGACATGTGAAAGTAGTCTTCTCCTGATCTTCAGGAGCGATAGGAATTTGAAAGTATCCCGAAAACCCATCCAAGAAACAAAAGTATGACTTCCCCGACAGTCGTTCCAACATTTGATCCATGAATGGAAGCGGGAAGTGGTCCTTACGGGTGGCATCGTTGAGTTTGCGATAATCAATGCAAACCCGCCATCCTGTGACGGTACGGGTAGGAATAAGTTCATTTCTATCATTTGAAACTACAGTAATACCACCTTTTTTAGGTACTACTTGCACTGGACTTACCCAAACTGAATCAGATATGGGGTAAATCAGACCTGCGTCTAGCAGCTTGATTACTTCCTTCTTCACCACGTCTTGCATGTTTGGATTCAGGCGCCTTTGATGCTGCGCTCTCGGCTTGTAATTGTCTTCCATCAGAATCTTATGAGTACAAAAGGATGCATTGATGCCTTTGATATCCATAATCTTCCACGCCATGGCTTTCTTGTGGAGCGTTAGAACCTCAAGAAGCTGTCTTTTCTCCTCTTTTTCTAAGGTTGCTGAAATGATGACTGGCAATTGACACTCCTTGTCTAGAAATGCGTACTCGAGATGCGATGGGAGTTCTTTTAACTCCAAAGACGGTGGTTCTTCAACTGATGGCTTTGATTTTTCTTCAACTTCACGATTTAGTTCTACAAATTGATTTGGACATTGAGAATCATCAATAAGTTGCTCACTTTTGAGATATATGTCCGTATCAATTTCTTCAACAGTACTTTGAAAATGAGAGCTTACACATGTATCAACAATGTCAACACAGTATAGTACATCATCGTGACTTTGCGGATGTTGCATTGATCTTTTAATATCAAAAGTCACGTGCTCGTCATCTACTCGGAGCGTGATTTGGCCAGCTGCCACATCAACAATTGTCCTCGCAGTGTTGAGGAATGGGCGTCCGAGTATTAATGGCACTTTTGAATCTTCGTCCATATCAAGAATTACAAAATCCACGGGAAAAACAAATTTATCAATTTTAACAAGCATGTTTTCTACGAATCCGCGAGGATATTTGATTGATCGATCAGCAAGTCGAATGCTCATTCTAGTGGGTGTAGGTTCTCCCAGATCTAACTTAGCAAAAACTTTATACGGCATAAGGTTTATGCTTGCTCCTAGATCTGCCAATGCGTTACTAACTGTCATGTTTCCAATGAGACATGGAAGAGTAAAACTGCCCGGATCTCCCATCTTTTCAGGTAGACGGTTTTGGAGAACGGCTGAACAGTTTTCATTCATCAACACACAAGACAAACTTTCGAGTTTCTGTTTGTTTGTGAGGATGTCTTTCAAGAACTTTGCATATTTAGGCATTTGAGCCAATGCTTCAACAAATGGTATGTTTATGTGCAATTGTTTAAACATTTCTAAAAACTTACCATGTTGTTCTTCGTTCTTTTGCTGCTTCAATCTGCTCGGATATGGAATAGGAGGGATGAATTCTTTAACTGGCTCCTGAAACTGTGCTGTACTTGCTGGGTCTAGCCTAGCGTGCACCTCGTCTGAAGCGTCATTTTGGACAGGATCAACAATCGGTGGGTCCGATTTGTCAGGTCCTGTTGTTCTACCACTCCTCGTCATAACTGCATTACATGTTCCTCTCGGGTTTGGTTCTGTGTTACTTGGAAGACCACCTTGTGGTCTTTCTGATAACATCTTGGCTAACTGGCCAACTTGATTCTCAATGGTTTGCAACGAAGCCTTCTGACTTCGCAATTCTCCTTCTTGTGCCATAAACCGCTCCTCATGCTGCTGATATCTCTTTTCAGCCAATTGATTAGCATTGTTGGAGTTGTTTAATAGCTGCGCCATCATCTCCTCTAGTTTTGAGTTGGTTTGAGAGGTTTGAGGCTGTTGAGACTGGGAAGTGCTTCCTAAACCTGAATTGTTAAAACGTGGCTGAAAGGTTTGCCCTGATGGCTGAAAAGATTGATTTTGGGGCTGAAAGGATTGATTTTGGGGCTGAAAGGATTGCCCTTGAGATTGTTGTGGTGCGGGTGCACGTTGAGAGTATCCGAGTGGATTTTGGTTATTGGAATTTGATTTCCAACCAAAGTTTGGATGATTCCTCCAACCCGGATTGTACGTGTTACTATAGGGGTTATTTTGGGGCCTGATTGGATTGCCCAAATAGTCCACCTCTTCGTGGCCTGTAAACATAACACCCTGCTCACATGTACCTGGCTCGTTTGACACTCCACATAGCTCACATGTTTGATATACGTTAAAATATACATGTTTTTACACCCCAAAACACTCCTGTTTTAAGCATTTCTGACCGAAATCGCAACGTTTAATTACCAAAACCGGTACTTTTATATTTTCAGGTATTAAACGGAGCACAAAACAAGATTATGCGAGAAAACGGTAAAGGATCAATGAAGGAAACAATACATGGGGAAACGTGTCGAAGAAAACCAAGAATTTGACCTAAAGAAGTCCCTACGCATCGTAGCCATGAAACTGCTACGATGCGTATGCCTAGTGAAGAAGATTAGGTTAAAAAGGACCTACGCATCGTAGACATAATTCTGATACGATGCGTAGGCAATGTGCAGAAAGTCAACAAGAGTGGGCCTACGATGCGTAGCATACGGAGCACTACGATGCGTATTGACCATGCGGAGAATGTTAGTTGAGTTCCCTACGATGCGTAGCACTTTCTTGGCTACGATGCGTAGGGGGTTTGTCGGCCAAGACTTTCTGGTCGCATACGGGGAATGTTAGTTGTTAAAGCCCTACGCATCGTAGCCAAATCCTTGCTACGATGCGTATGGGTTGTCCAGAAGCCAAAATGTCAACTATAAATAGCCCATTCGTGTTCATTCAAAATGTTGGGTTTTTCTCCAAGTTTTCTGATGATTTTGAAGGTTCAAATCAGTTCTGATCAAGCCGTTTCGATGCCTCGAGGTCGTGTGAAAGCCTAGTCAATCCACCCCGTCAATTCAGTGCATGTTTATGGTTCGATTCCTTGTTCTTGAACATGTAGTCTAATCATTGTGCATGTTATTGGGCTGATGTATAGTTGTATGTATATATTAATTGTGAACTTGTTTCTTGAATAATCTTTGTATTGTAATCTTGTTTGTATGAAACTCAAGTACTTGTTTATGTTTGAATCTTCATGATTGTTTGACGAATGTTTTATTGATGTTGTGTTCTTGATTATGTTTGATTATCTTGGGTAATGAATATGTGGTTAGTGGGATGGTAACTATTTCTTGATTAATCACTTATTTGTAGATTCTGTTTACACCATGAAACCAGACCAGGGTATTGGTTTTACACAAGATATATCTTATTTTAATTAGGAATACTTTCTTGCACGTAAAGATTCTAATGAATTGTATGGTGTGATTTACATGTTCTTGCATACGGTTTATGATCCTTGTTTAGTAGTTTTAGTCTGAAATTGCTAACATGGTAGATTTGTGTTCAAGACTTGTAAAGGTAAAATTGTTTGTTATATGATCTACATAAATGCTTATCCTCGTGGCTGTATTGTGACCATCGATATTGCTTTCTTTGATAAGTGAGGTTAGGAATCCAGACCCGGTAAATAACCTATCTTTAAAGATTCACATAAATCAATAGCTCGCTAATGAATGATTTTAGGTGGTTAACGTGTGACCATCGCGGTAACTTTCCAAAGAATCATAAGGCTAGAAATCCAGACCTGGTAACTAGTTGTCTTGAAATAGGAAAATTGATAAAGTGCTTTTGTGACATACATGATAGATAACATGTTTAGATTATTTGTGAAATAAGATATGTGTTGTATTTATGTTTTATTTTCAGTTAATTCATTTAAACAACCATTCACTTATCCTTTTTATTTGGTAAAATACTGACAAAGATTTAGTACATTATAACACCCGTGTTCCATGGATCGATATCTGGCTCTTACCAATACTTTACTGCATATGTGACGGGATATACTTGTCCTTTGTTGTGTGTGTTTTAATGTTAAGGTATAAACCATTTTTATAAATTTAAAACTTAAAATAGTGCGTAAAATCAACTGTATAAATAACATGTAAGCACCGCACACCAAGTTTTTGGCGCCGTTGCCGGGGACAATGGTGAAATTAATGAAACAATCGGAGTTATTATTTTACCAATGTATAAACTGTAAATAACTGTTAATACTTGTAAATTTTTGTAATTATTTATTTCTTTTTATTATTAACCACTAACGACTAACATTTTATTTATTGTTTATCTAACCTTTTATTTATTTATTTATTTATTCATTCTAACCGCTAACCATTTATATATTGTCTTATTTATTTATTCTAATTTACTAACATTTTTACCATCCAAATCTCTCATATTTTTCTTTGTGGTGGCAAGTGTTTGGTTGAACCAGCCGAGTTTACCATAATTTTTGTGATAAGATTTGTGTTTTGGTTAAATTAACTTTACTAATTTTTTGGACTACTAACTTAATATGGACTACTAACTTACGGACTACTAACTTTCTAACTTTACTAACAGTGGAGACCTGGGTTAATTCTCAGTAGTCACACACTAACTTTACTAACAATCTAACATTTTATTTATTGTCAACTAACATTTAAATTCTGCAATTTAATTTTCGCAATTTAATTTCTGCACTTTTAATTTCAGTCATTTATTTATTTTTCATTTTAGTTATTTATTTATTTTTGCACAGTTATTACATTACTTCAATTCAGTTATTTTATTTCTGTCATTTTATTTATTTATTTTATTTCTGTACAGTACGTTGATAGCAGTGTTCGAAATCGAACCGCTTACATACGGAATTTTATTTATTTATTTATTTCATTCATCTATTTATTTATTTAAGTTAACTATTATTTATTCATGTATTAACACACGCATAAGGTAGTTGTCGGACACACAATATTGTGGGAACCGGGTACACTACCGTGCACAAAATCATGGCGTTGCGAACCGCTCTATATAGGTTGATACCGTGTATGACTTTTTAGCAACATTTAAAAAAAAAAAAATATGCATGGAGGCAGCCCCCGAGAATCGAACTCGGGTCTGTGCGCCCACACACTCATTCGCGCCTTTGTCAACCACTGGACCAAGGCCTGATGTTGTTTATTTCTTAGTTTTCATTTGTATATATAGAGTAAATATTAATTAGAAATGTATAATAACTTGTATATATGTATGTATATTACATAATAATCTTAGTAATTATATTTTGTACATTATTATTGTATTATTTTATCTGTAAAATACTTTTCTTTTCAAATGTAGGTTAATGTCCACGGCCCTGAACCCGTTTAACGCTGAGCCAGCCAACGAACCCGTAAATAACCTTAGAAGAAGTAGGCGGCTACATGAAAGAGCACTTGTTGTTGCACAAAGGATTGCGGCTGCGATCGACGAACCAGTGACACTTTCTGACAGCGATAGTTCGGAGGAAAAAAAAAGGCATTATGGCAGAAATTATAGCAGACGACGACCAGCCTTTAAATGAAACCGACCGTCCAGGAAGAGAAGGCTTATTACCGAGCATTAATCGACCTGAGATAGAAGCACCTAGTTATGAAATTAAATCTAGTATAATTAATATGATACAAAATTCTGTGCAATTTGATGGCAAGGATCACGAAGATCCTGGTCGACACATCGCATCATTTATCGAAGTATGCTCGACATTTAAGATTACAGATGTTTCTGAAGACGCAATTCGTTTGCGCCTGTTTCCATTCTCTTTGCGAGGCAAAGCCCGATCTTGGCTTCTGTCACAACCAGCAGGATCCATCACGACTTGGAACGAGTTGGCAGATCTTTTCATGCAAAAATATTTCCCGCCAGAAAAGACAACTAAGCTTAAAAATCGTATCATGACATTCAAACAAGATGAAGGAGAATCTCTACACGCATCTTGGGAAAGGTTCAAAGATCTTCTGATCGATGTTCCACATCACGGGTTTTCCAAAAGACAACTTGTTTTGAACTTTTACCAAGGACTCAGCTACAATTCACAAGAACGTTTAGATGTCTATGCAGGAGGAGATTTGGGAACCAAAACTCCCAATGAAGCCTATGCAATCATTGAGAAAGCTGCGTTGAAGTCAAGTTCGCGTTATAGTGGAGTACGACCAAAAGTTGAAACCAATCCGGGAGTTCATCAAGTAGATACGTATACGGCTCTTTCAGCACAGATTGGAGCTTTGGCAGCAAAGTTTGATCAAGCTCAAAATGCTTCAAAAGTACAAAAAGTTCAACCAAAAAACTTGGTGTGCGGTGCTTACATGTTATTTATACAGTTGATTTTACGCACTATTTTAAGTTTTAAATTTATAAAAATGGTTTATACCTTAACATTAAAACACACACAACAAAGGACAAGTATATCCCGTCACATATGCAGTAAAGTATTGGTAAGAGCCAGATATCGATCCATGGAACACGGGTGTTATAATGTACTAAATCTTTGTCAGTATTTTACCAAATAAAAAGGATAAGTGAATGGTTGTTTAAATGAATTAACTGAAAATAAAACATAAATACAACACATATCTTATTTCACAAATAATCTAAACATGTTATCTATCATGTATGTCACAAAAGCACTTTATCAATTTTCCTATTTCAAGACAACTAGTTACCAGGTCTGGATTTCTAGCCTTATGATTCTTTGGAAAGTTACCGCGATGGTCACACGTTAACCACCTAAAATCATTCATTAGCGAGCTATTGATTTATGTGAATCTTTAAAGATAGGTTATTTACCGGGTCTGGATTCCTAACCTCACTTATCAAAGAAAGCAATATCGATGGTCACAATACAGCCACGAGGATAAGCATTTATGTAGATCATATAACAAACAATTTTACCTTTACAAGTCTTGAACACAAATCTACCATGTTAGCAATTTCAGACTAAAACTACTAAACAAGGATCATAAACCGTATGCAAGAACATGTAAATCACACCATACAATTCATTAGAATCTTTACGTGCAAGAAAGTATTCCTAATTAAAATAAGATATATCTTGTGTAAAACCAATACCCTGGTCTGGTTTCATGGTGTAAACAGAATCTACAAATAAGTGATTAATCAAGAAATAGTTACCATCCCACTAACCACATATTCATTACCCAAGATAATCAAACATAATCAAGAACACAACATCAATAAAACATTCGTCAAACAATCATGAAGATTCAAACATAAACAAGTACTTGAGTTTCATACAAACAAGATTACAATACAAAGATTATTCAAGAAACAAGTTCACAATTAATATATACATACAACTATACATCAGCCCAATAACATGCACAATGATTAGACTACATGTTCAAGAACAAGGAATCGAACCATAAACATGCACTGAATTGACGGGGTGGATTGACTAGGCTTTCACACGACCTCGAGGCATCGAAACGGCTTGATCAGAACTGATTTGAACCTTCAAAATCATCAGAAAACTTGGAGAAAAACCCAACATTTTGAATGAACACGAATGGGCTATTTATAGTTGACATTTTGGCTTCTGGACAACCCATACGCATCGTAGCAAGGATTTGGCTACGATGCGTAGGGCTTTAACAACTAACATTCCCCGTATGCGACCAGAAAGTCTTGGCCGACAAACCCCCTACGCATCGTAGCCAAGAAAGTGCTACGCATCGTAGGGAACTCAACTAACATTCTCCGCATGGTCAATACGCATCGTAGTGCTCCGTATGCTACGCATCGTAGGCCCACTCTTGTTGACTTTCTGCACATTGCCTACGCATCGTATCAGAATTATGTCTACAATGCGTAGGTCCTTTTTAACCTAATCTTCTTCACTAGGCATACGCATCGTAGCAGTTTCATGGCTACGATGCGTAGGGACATCTTTAGGTCAAATTCTTGGTTTTCTTCGACACGTTTCCCCATGTATTGTTTCCTTCATTGATCCTTTACCGTTTTCTCGCATAATCTTGTTTTGTGCTCCGTTTAATACCTGAAAATATAAAAGTACCGGTTTTGGTAATTAAACGTTGCGATTTCGGTCAGAAATGCTTAAAACGGGAGTGTTTTGGGGTGTAAAAACATGTATATTTTAACGTATATCAAACATCCCCACACTTGAACTTTTGCTTGTCCCTAAGCAAAACAACTGTACAAACGATTAATTTTTAAGCAGAAGAATTAAACACACAATAATGTACATAAGCGTTTTAAAACTAACTAATAGTGATAGTAATGAGAAAACTTAATGCAATTTTTCAAAAATAAATAACATTTTTAACATCAATTATTCACTTACTTGCATCTTTGATGTACTTCCCTCGGCTCACTGGTGTAAACTAGTGAATTGTGCACTAGTAATTTTTCTGTGATCACTCAAAAGCCGGGCCATATAGTAACATTATCATAGGCTTGTAATGAAATCTTATTTCTACCAACAAAATAAAAATCATATAAAAAAAAAAAAAAAAAAAAAAAAAATCCAAAATCAATCTTTTCAGCCATCAGGGCAAACATTTCAACCACGTTTATAATTCACTATAACGCGAACTTGACTTCAACTGGGAGAAATGCCACTTCATGTGTTTTTTTTTGTATTACAAAATTGCCGTTTTCACATTATTAGTTTAGTTCCTCATAATTACTTAACTAATATGTGTTTCACATTGGGGACAATGTGAAGTTCAAGTGTGGGGAGGGGTTTAAGATTCTTAAACTTTGTTTGTCCTTAATTGCTTTAAATTCTGTACAAATAAAAAAAAAAAAAAATTTAGTGTTGTGAAAATTTAGAGTGTTTTTAATTAATTTTTGTACATATTTGATTTATTCTTATCTAATAATCTTACAAATGAGAAAATATTAAAGAAATTTTTAGAAATAAATTTTATTTTTACAATTATTCATAAATTTGCATCTAAAAAAAACACACCCAATTAGTGAGTTTTGAGCCATTCCAAAAACAATAATGTTATGCTATAAACTTCATTTTTTGTCGAGTGTGCCGCATAATAGTATACATTTCAGAACTTGTCTTGAATATACTTGTTTAAATCACTAACTGTAAAAATTATATGAAAATGATAGAGGCAATAGGATACAACCATGTGTTTACCTTTCTAGTTAAAAAAAAAAAAAAAAACCTTGAAAAAACCCAAAAATATTATCCAATAGTAAAACTTGTTGAACCTTTTCCTATTTCGTTTGTTTTAAACCCACAAATTTTAACCAGTTAAGCCTTTTTATTTTACCTTTTTAACCCATGTGTTAAATCCGGTTTAGTATAATTTTCCTATTTTAGGAGTTTTGTTTGGGTCTTTTACCGGCAGACCTAAAAGAACTGGACATGCATTCATTTGATTCAAATTTGCTTTGCTGCTTACAATTCGCGAAACCAAGCTTACCGTTGGAGATTAGGGAGAAAATATTTCACTTAACTGGAGAAGTTAGGAAAAAGTGGCGACAACAAGAACAAACGCCACCATTTTGTGGGACTTCCAAAAGTGCAATGAAAAGAAGAGCAAAAAGATATGATAAATGCATTGGATGTGGAAATTGGTCTCACGAAGGAAGATGTAGAAAAAGTCAAACTGAATCCCAACATGAATATACACTTCTCATGAGAATGGGGGCTATTAGGCTCAATGCCGAACGGTCCATTAGAAAAGGAAGTAATGTTCATTACAGGATAAAAGAAGACATTCGACACATCAAAGATAAAACAGGTCTTGACAATCTGACCTTAAAAGAGTCACTTGGTTTGTGAATATTTTGTGTGAAAAAAAAAAAAAAAAAAAAAAAAATAGAGTGAATTTACTTTTGTGTGAGGTTTGTTAGGATAATTTGCTATACCGGATTGAAACACTTCACCCAGTAAATATCCACAAATTCCTACCTTCAAACCTTAGCCAAGTTACAACCCACAATAAAAGTCCTCTTGATTTATATGATTTTTATTTTGTTGGTAGAAATAAGATTTCATTACAAGCCTATGATAATGTTACTATATGGCCCGGCTTTTGAGTGATCACAGAAAAATTACTAGTGCACAATTCACTAGTTTACACCAGTGAGCCGAGGGAAGTACATCAAAGATGCAAGTAAGTGAATAATTGATGTTAAAAATGTTATTTATTTTTGAAAAATTGCATTAAGTTTTCTCATTACTATCACTATTAGTTAGTTTTAAAACGCTTATGTACATTATTGTGTGTTTAATTCTTCTGCTTAAAAATTAATCGTTTGTACAGTTGTTTTGCTTAGGGACAAGCAAAAGTTCAAGTGTGGGGATGTTTGATATACGTTAAAATATACATGTTTTTACACCCCAAAACACTCCCGTTTTAAACATTTCTGACCGAAATCGCAACGTTTAATTACCAAAACCGGTACTTTTATATTTTCAGGTATTAAACGGAGCACAAAACAAGATTATGCGAGAAAACGGTAAAGGATCAATGAAGGAAACAATACATGGGGAAACGTGTCGAAGAAAACCAAGAATTTGACCTAAAGAAGTCCCTACGCATCGTAGCCATGAAACTGCTATGATGCGTATGCCTAGTGAAGAAGATTAGGTTAAAAAGGACCTACGCATCGTAGACATAATTCTGATACGATGCGTAGGCAATGTGCAGAAAGTCAACAAGAGTGGGCCTACGATGCGTAGCATACGGAGCACTACGATGCGTATTGACCATGCGGAGAATGTTAGTTGAGTTCCCTACGATGCGTAGCACTTTCTTGGCTACGATGCGTAGGGGGTTTGTCGGCCAAGACTTTCTGGTCGCATACGGGGAATGTTAGTTGTTAAAGCCCTACGCATCGTAGCCAAATCCTTGCTACGATGCGTATGGGTTGTCCAGAAGCCAAAATGTCAACTATAAATAGCCCATTCGTGTTCAACCACCGTCTTTAAAGTTAAAAGAACTCCCATCGCATCTCGAGTACGCATTTCTAGACAAGGAGTGTCAATTGCCAGTCATCATTTCAGCAACCTTAGAAAAAGAGGAGAAGAGACAGCTTCTTGAGGTTCTAACACTCCACAAGAAAGCCATGGCGTGGAAGATTATGGATATCAAAGGCATCAATCCATCCTTTTGTACTCATAAGATTCTGATGGAAGACAATTACAAGCCGAGAGCGCAGCATCAAAGGCGCCTGAATCCAAACATGCAAGACGTGGTGAAGAAGGAAGTAATCAAGCTGCTAGACGCAGGTCTGATTTACCCCATATCTGATTCAGTTTGGGTAAGTCCAGTGCAAGTAGTACCTAAAAAAGGTGGTATTATTGTAGTTTCAAATGATAGAAATGAACTTATTCCTACCCGTACCGTCACAGGATGGCGGGTTTGCATTGATTATCGCAAACTCAACGATGCCACCCGTAAGGACCACTTCCCGCTTCCATTCATGGATCAAATGTTGGAACGACTGTCGGGGAAGTCATACTTTTGTTTCTTGGATGGGTTTTCGGGATACTTTCAAATTCCTATCGCTCCTGAAGATCAGGAGAAGACTACTTTCACATGTCCTTTCGGCACATTTGCCTACAGGCGTATGCCTTTTGGACTGTGTAATGCACCAGCTACATTCCAGCGTTGCATGATTGCCATTTTCCATGACATGATTGAGGACTCCATGGAAGTATTCATGGATGATTTTTCTGTATTCGGGAGTTCTTTTGATCAGTGTCTAGGAAATTTGAAAAGAATGTTGATGAGATGTGAGGAACCTAATCTTGTGCTCAACTGGGAGAAATGCCACTTCATGGTGAAAGAAGGGGTAGTTCTTGGACACAAAATCTCTGAAGCTGGGTTGGAAGTCGATCCAGCAAAAGTGGATACCATTTCAAAACTTCCTCCACCAACCTCGGTTAGAGCTATTAGAAGTTTCCTAGGTCATGCAGGGTTCTACAGGCGATTCATAAAAGACTTTTCAAAAATCGCAAAACCTATGACCCATTTGTTAGAGAAAGATGCTCCATTTGTATTTTCAGATGATTGTATGAAAGCTTTCAAGCAGCTGAAGCAAAGGCTTATCGAAGCCCCAATTTTAGTCGCACCAGATTGGACATTGCCATTCGAGATAATGTGTGATGCAAGTGATTATGCAATAGGAGCAGTCTTAGGACAATGAAGGAATAAGCATTTTCACCCCATTTACTAGGCCAGCAAGACTCTACATGATGCTCAGGAGAATTATACGACTACAGAGAAAGAGCTTTTGGCAGTAGTATATGCTTTCGACAAATTCAGGTCGTACCTTGTGTTGTCCAAAACAATTGTGTACACGGATCATGCGGCAATTAAATACCTTTTTAGCAAACAGGACGCAAAACCGCGTCTTATTCGATGGATCTTGTTACTACAAGAATTTGACATTGAGATCCAAGACAAAAAGGGAGCTTTAAATGTTGCAGCCGACCATCTCTCGAGACTTGATCACGGCAATTCAAATAATTCAGTGGAGGAGCCAATAAACGACAATTTCCCCCACGAATCTCTTTTGAGTATCGAGATGAATGACGAGTCACCTTGGTTCGCCGACTTTGCGAACTACCTCGCATGCGGAATCCTTATCAAAGGATTGACATATCAACAAAAGAGGAAGTTCTTTGCAGATTTGAAGTATTACATTTGGGACGAACCATACTTGTTTAGAATCGGAGCCGATCAGGTGATCCGAAGATGTGTGTTTGGAGAAGAAGCAGCTAGCATTCTGCGCCACTGTCACGAGGGGCCAACCGGAGGTCATCATGGAGCAAACTACACTGCAAAGAAGGTGTTAGACTCTGGATTCTTTTGGCCCACAATTTTTCGTGATGCACTTGAGTATGTTAGATCATGTGATGCTTGTCAGAGGGCAACAAATATTTCTGCACGCAATGAAATGCCTCAGCATCCAATTCAAATCTGTGAAGTCTTTGATATATGGGGTATCGACTTCATGGGACCATTCCCAGCCTCACGAGGAAACAAATACATCCTGGTTGCTGTAGACTATGTCTCAAAATGGGCCGAAGCTCAAGCTTTGCCAACAAACGATGCCAGGGTAGTTGTTAGGTTCCTGAAGAGTTTATTTGCCCGATTTGGTGCTCCAAAAGCACTAATCAGTGATCGAGGAACACATTTTTGTAATGCGCAATTAGAACGAGCCTTGTCCCGTTATGGAGTTCATCATAGATTGGCTACGCCATATCATCCCCAAACGAGCGGGCAAGTAGAGGTTACGAATCGGGGTTTGAAAAGAATCCTTGAGCGATCCATTAATAACAACCGCAAGGATTGGTCAGACAAGCTAGATGACGCTCTGTGGGCTTTCAGAACAGCATTCAAAACACCTATCGGGACCACTCCCTTTAGGTTGGTTTATGGAAAAGCTTGTCATCTACCTGTTGAGCTAGAACACAAGGCATTGTGGGCCTTAAGAACGGCAAATATGGATTTAAAAAGCGGAGGTGAAGCCCGTTTTCTGCAAATTCACGAGCTCGAGGAGCTAAGAAACCATGCCTACGAAAGTTCATGCAATTATAAGGAACGAGTCAAGAGGTTTCATGACAAGAGGTTGAGAGACCATAAGAATCTCCGTATAGGAGATCTTGTCTTGTTATATAACTCAAGACTTCGTTTATTCCCCGGGAAGCTTAAATCGCGATGGATGGGACCATACAAGGTTAAAGAAGTATTTCCATACGGAGCCGTCACTATCGAGGATCAAAACGGGGTGAGTTTCAAAGTCAACGGTCATCGTCTAAAACTCTACATTAGCGGACCGGTTGACCCAATGGAGGAAATCCTTGAACTCCACACCCCGCACACTTCATAAGTGTGGGGAGGAGAGTCTACGCTACTGACTCAACGATTAAAAATGTAGCAAGAATGTCTTTTGAAATTTTAGGGGTAATTTTGTAATATGTATTTTTATTTTTATTTTAGTACTTCTGTTTGGTGTGAAACGATTTGGTTTGTTTTGTTAAAAAAAAAAAATATTATATTTTATGATTGTTTTGATTTATGTTATGTGTGAATAATTGTTTGGTTTGATGTTGGCTATTTTAGAAAGCAAGATCATTGGCAGATTCAAGAAATGCACACAGAATTGAGATGACTACAAATCAAAGTTTATTCAATCAAGTCAACTCAAAAGGGAGTACATCTTTCCCTTTTCACATTATTATGCATCAACATTATCTACCTTGTTAAACTATTATTGCAAACTATGCAAACATGCATATTAACCTATTATAACAATTTATGCACATGTGCATATATAGATCACAAATTTAGTTTATTTTCCTGTTATGTGTAATCATATTCTGTCAAGTTATGCAAATGTGCATAACTATATATCACACAATTATACCTAATCAACATGTTTTGTGTAAGCCTCTTCTGTAAAAAAATATGCACATGTGCATATCTATATAGATCACAACATTACCTTATTATCCTGTTCTGTGTAAGCATATTCTGTCAAAATATGCACATGTACATAACTATAGCTATGCACATTTGCATAACTATAGCTATGCACATGTGCATTAACATGACATAACTTATCAACAATTATAATTCAGTAAAAAAACCCTAACACTTACCAAATCAAATTTCGTGTTGCCCATCATATCTAGCATTATTCACATAACATTATTCAGCAAGAAAAACTACATGAATAAACACATAACTACCTCATTACATATAGTTCTATCACAACATTCGCCCCTGTTCACTCAAAAAATCATATATATAACATAATTTTCAATAATGCAGATATGAAACAGATATGAAACGACTGCTTAAGTGTCATAATCACATAATAACATATCTGAATTGATGATTAAGAGTTGTATTGTCATATACGACTACAAAACAAAGTGTATGAACTTACAAATTCACAGAACGGTGCAACAACGAATCGTGATACCGTTAGACGACATATGTTCTTCAAATTATCCTTATTTGTACAACAAACCTTGATGATTATGATCATTTTGCCCTAATTTCGAATCGAAGACGAATGTGCGATCGATGATTATGTTCTTATTGCACTAATATCGAACATACGACGAATTTTGATGACGAATTGCTGATATTGTGGAGTGACGAACTTGATTTTTTATGAATCGCTATGATGAATCGCAGATTTATGATGCTTGTGGGATTGTCGGACGTGATTACTTGATAGATCGTGATTTATTTTTTGTTTGAAGTCCAGTAGTATAGGATGCAGGGAGAGGAGCGACTAATTTACAAGTTGTATGTATTTACAAAATTGCCCCCTGTTCACATTGGTTCTTGCGGTTCTCGCAACAAGGGTGGTTCTCGCATGAACCCTACCCTATACATACATATATATATATTTAGAGTGGAGATCCTGCGGAAAGTGTGTTTTTCCTAGAAAGTGTAGGGAGCGATCTGGGCCATCAGATGAGTGTGTTTAATGGTTGAGATTATTTTGGTGGCATTTTGGTAATATATGTGTCTTTAAAATAGACTAATTTAATTGATTGGGGGTAAATATGTCATTTAAGTTGTTTTAAATAAGGAAATAACTACCAATCATAAAACCACCTGAAAAAATGTCCCAATTTTTTCTCTCTCTCTAATCCCTCACATTTGAAAAAACCAAATCATACAAAAAATAACGATAAATCAGATCTAGATGTGTCCATAGTAGTGTGTTTTAGCGATAAAACACAATGTGACGAACTAGTGACTGACTGCTAAAACACAACATCAAGAATGCCAAAAATCATATCAACCAGTAACTGATAAAACACATTGGGATGAAACAGTAACTGGAACCACTAACTAATAAAACACATTGTGATGAAACCAGTAACTGATAAAACACAATATCAAGAATGCCAAAATCACATTAACCAGTAACTGATAAAACACATTATGATGAAACAATAGATAAAATACCAAAAAGAACATGCCATTCATGAATCATAACTGTTATAACACATTGTGATGAAACCGGTAATTGATAAAACAAAACATCAAGAATGCCAAAAATCATATCAACCAGTAACTGATAAAACACATTGTGATGAAACAGTAACTGAAACCATTAACTGCTAAAACACATTGTGATGAAACCAGTAACTGATAAAACACAACATCAAGAATGCCAAAATCACATCAACGAGTGAATGATAGAACACATTGTGATGAAACAGTTTCTGAAACCAGTAACTGATAAAACACATTGTGATGAAACCAGTAACTGATAAAACACAACGTGTACCAATAACTGATAAAACACAACATCAAGAATGCTAAAAATCATATCAACCAGTAACCGATAAAACACATTGTGATAAAAAAGTAACTGCTAAAACACAACGTGAAGAAACTGTTAATGATTTGAACTTCGTAATTTAAAGTAACTGCCCTTTTAAAATCGTAATGATTTGAAATTGTCAAAGAGATATACGCTTCCATAATATCTGGATAGTTAGTTTAGGATATATAATATTCCAAAATTAAATTAATAATCAAATTACAATCATGCCCTTTTGAATAAAAAACTAAAAGCCACGTGTCACCTCCCTATTGCTTCATAGACTTTTCTAGGAAACTTAGGCTTTCTAGCCAACTCCCACTATATATATATATATATATATATATATATATATAGGGTAAGGATAGTGTAAAAAGGGCCTAAAGTGTGAGAAGTGTATTATAACACTATATATAATACTATATAACACCATATAAACACCGTATAACAATATGTAACACCATATAATACCATATAACACTATGTAACACTATATATCATTATATAACAAATATAACACTATACATATATCATAGACATGCTATCAGACAACCTATAGTGTTATATTTGTTATATAATGATATATAGTGTTACATAGTGTTATATGGTATTATATGGTGTTACATATTGTTATACGGTGTTTATATGGTGTTATATAGTATTATATATAGTGTTATAATACACTTCTCACACTTTGAGCACTTTTTACAAGATCCTCTACCTATATATATATATATGTGTGTGTGTGTGTGTGTGTGTATGTGTGTGTGTGTGTGTGTTTTTGTTACTTTGATAATATATATATATATATATCAACTAAAATAGATATAAACTAATATATATAACACCTATATATATATATATATATCGATGCATAATTACTAATGTTTAAATTCCAGTTGTAATTTGTAATAGATGCATATATATATATATATATATATATAAATAAGGGAAGGATGTATAGAAAACTTATTTGTGCTAAGAAAACCTAGGAAACCCAATATATAACTATTGATCAAGATCATCCAATGGCTCATAAATTTTGAAGCCTTTTTGAATTAAATTCAATAGAATGATGAGGCCAACAAAAGTACTTGAAGGGCATATAGGTAAAATCAACTATAATATTAGTACATTATATATATTATATTAATAGTGATTTGACATGCATGAAAGGAGATGAAAGGAGGCACACGAATATCAATGAGAAGTAATCAAAACCCTAACCTCATTTCAAACATTTCAAAAGTCTCAACCAAAATTCATCTCTTTCTCTCTCAAAAACATTCGATCTTCCCAAAACCCACCGGAGAAGAAAAGGGGCACCGGAGAATATAATATGACCGGAGAAGAAAGTCTCGCCGGAGAAGAATAAAAAAGTGCTACGGTGAATCTCAAAACAAAATAAAAACACGGTGTGATGGTGAATCGAAATCCCTAGATATGAGATCAACATTTCAGTTGTTATCGTCCGGTAAAAGTCGCCGGAAATGGAAGAAAGCAAGAACCAAGTGCAGAAGCAAGTAAGTTTCATTCGGTTTTTTATTAGTAGGTGTTTTGATCGGTGATGATTTTTGTTTTTTTTTCGATCGGTAGGTGTTTTGATCGGATAAATGTTGGGTTTTCTGTTTTTGTCTGATCGATCGGTGTTTTGGTCCGATCGGTGTGTGATTTGATCAGTGGTGATTTTTGTTTTGAATGAGACTAGAAAGTGTTAATGTTGGTTTTTATGTTTTTTTCCAATCGGTAGGTGTTTTTTTGGTAGAAACTGTCTCGGGTTAATGTTGGTTTTAATGTTGGTTGAATGAGACTAGGAAGTGTTTGTTATTTTGAGTAGAAACAGTCTCAGGTTATTTATTTTTTGATTTCCAACTTGCCAACTGCACGTTAAAACTATTGATTTGTAACAATAATTTGGTGGTTCGGCCATGTGTGGGATTGATTTGTAACAATAATTTGGTGGTTCGGCCATGTATGGGTAGGTTAAAGTTACGTGACGGGAACAACGGCGAGTTCAAGAGGTAGGTGTTTTATCAAAATTAGGTAACATGTGTTAAACCTACCTTGTTTTTGTAGAAAACAAATTAGGTAAACCTGTCTTATTAGGGTTCAATGTGTTAAACATCTGTAAACATATTATCGTAACATGTGTTAAACCCGTCTTATTTTTATCAAATTATGTAACATGTGTTAAACCTGTCTTATATTTTTATCAAAAACATATTTGGTAACATGTGTTAGACCTGCCTTGTTTTTTGTCAAAAAAATAAATTAGGTAAACCTCTGCTATTAGGGTACAAGTCTAAGGGCTCAAAAACATATAAATATATTAGCGTAACATGTGTTAAACCTGTCTGATATTAGGGTACAAGTCAACGGACTCAAAAGCATATAAACATATTAGCGTAACATGTGTTAAACCTTCTTATTAATGTACCACGTGTTAAACCTCCCTGATTAGGTAAATATATTAGTGTAACATGTGTTAAACCTGTCTCATTTTTATCAAATGATGTAACATGTGTTAAACCTGTTTTATTACTATGAGTTAAACCTCTCCTATTAGGTAAACATGTTAGTGTAACATGTGTTACACCTGTCTTATTTTTATCAAATTATGTAACATGTGTTAAACCTGTATTATTTTTATCAGATTAGTTAACATGTGTTAAGCTCTCATATTTTTTCCAAGTTATCTAACAAGTGTTAAACTTGTCTTATTTTTATAAAAATAGGTAACATATGTTAAACCTGACTTTATTTTATCAAAAACATATTAGGTAACCTGTTTTATTTTTATGAAATTAAGTAACATGTGTTAAACCTGTTTTATTTGCAGCAACAAAGAGAGTAACAAGATCGCAAACTTGTAAGATACCGAAAAAGCGAAAGAAAGTAGACGAAGAAACTAACGATGAATGGGATGAAGAAAAAGAAGAAGCTGAAGGGGAGGTCGTGTGTAGGTTGAGGAAAAAGTCAAAGCGTGATAATTGGCCAGGGATTAGAACGAGATCATCACCAATCCAACTGTCCCAATGCATTAACGTGCTGTCGTTCGAACAAAGAACGCAGTAAAAGAAATGGGATTTGGTTTTTATAACTATCGTAGTCACCACGAATTTTGTTTATTTTAAATTATGGTCATAACCCAAAATACAATATGACCATTCTGGTCTTCTCTGTAATATGTTGTAACTATCGTAGTTACCATGAATTTTGTTTATTTTAAACAGTTATGGTGGGAAATGTATTTGGTTACCACTTATCAGTTAACATGTGTTATTAGTTAACATGTTTTATTCATTACCAATTGTAAGAAAAGTAGTAGACGAGCATTGGGTGGTGAACATATTGTTTCAATTGTAACCTGTGATACTCATTAACAAGTGTAACGTGTGTTACACAGGATGAAGTAGAAAACAAGGTACATACCTTTACTGTTACTTTGAAAACAATAAGCAATTATAACATGTGTTACACATCTTACGTAAGTATATGCAGTACATGGTGGAACATGTAAAGTAACACGTGTTACATACGATGTAGTGAATAAAAAACAAGGCACATATATAGTGAATAACATACGTATAGATGTAACACGAGTATATGCACCACAAAGGCATACGCATGTTACATGTGTGTATGAAACACACTTGGTATATATAAAACACTTAGTATATGTAACGTGTATACATCCAAACATGCTAGTACATGTGATTTGTAACACACGTTACAAAAGTATATGCAATACATGGGCATCATTGTCATCTAATATGATCGAAGTAATCGCATAAAAGCAGTGTGTAACACAAGTAATACATGATGGTTTGTTTGGTTACCGAATTGGTTACAGGGGTGCACCCTTTAAAAAAAAATAGGTCATTAAACATAAAAAGTGGTAAAGGTAACATATAAAAGTGGTACCATACACAAGAATATGCACATCTAGTAAAACAAGTTATGGGCAACCATGCCATTGTCAAATTACAACCAAAATATATGTTGAAACACGAGCGGGATATTGTTTATGTTTCACATGAAACGTACATACGGTAAACTAAGTAACGAAGAACATACTGAGCTTCACCAATCAACTTCCAAAAAGTAGCTTACCTAAACAAAAACAACCATTGGAAAATGCGTGTTAGACACGTAACACATGTTACAACTACCTATTATTTTGAAGTAACAATGAAAAAAGATATATTTACTGTTACTTCAAAACATTAAGCAATTGTAACATGTGTTACACATCTTAGGAAAGATTGTAATATAAGAGCTACATGTATAACACATGTTACAACTGCCTATTGTTTTGAAGTAACAATGAAGGAATTTTTTTCCACAATATTATGCAGGTACATGTAAGAATGCCTATTGCTACTTCAAAACAATAGATAATTCTAACATCTTTAACACATCTTAGAAGGCCCACATGTAAAGGTGTAAGAAATGTAAAAAATGCAGATCTGTAACACATGTAACACATGTTACAAATGCTTATTGTTTTGAAGCAACAGTAAAGATATTTTTTTTACAATCATTTATCTTAATAGTTATATGTGTAACACATGTAATACGCCTAACGTTTGTTAGGAGACATTGTAAGACAAGAGCTACATGTGTAACACATGTTACAACTGCCTAATGTTTTGAAATAAGAATAATGGAATCTTTTTAAAATGTCTATTGTACTTCAAAAAAATGGACAATTTTAACATGTGTAACACATCTTAGAGGGTGGGCGGTTAGCACAAAATCATGTTACATGTCGGGGGTAACACATGTAACAAGTGTCAGAACTCAAAATAAAATGCATATTCTTATTCGAACCCTTAACATTATCCAGATACATGTCACAATGCCTGTTGTTATTTGAAAAAGATAGACAATTTTAAGATGTGTAACACATGTTACAACTACCTATTGTTTTGAAGTAACAATGAAAAACGATATCTTTACTGTTACTTCAAAACAATAAGCAATTGTAGTGTAACACCTCGAAAATTCACGTCCTATAATGTGTTGACACGTGTCATATGTTTGAACATGTGAAATAATGTTCTAGAGGACTAAAGTTGACAATCATGGAAAGTATGTAAATATACGAGTCCTAAATGTCAACAGTGAATAAATGTATTGCACATTAGCCCTACATGATGCTCATACCTTCAAACGAATAAATCATAGATCATACGAAGCTAAAAGTGAGAGGTTACAAACTTCAGGGGTTAAATGTGACAACATGTTTAAGTTATACCTTTGAGTGACCTTTTAGCAAACCCAAAGATTTGTAACGGTTAATTATGCTCACTAGAATGCACGATTAAAATTTCATAAAGTTTCGTTATCGTATGAGAAAGTTATGATCAAATTCGTGTACGAGGGGTTAAAGCGTCAACGGTGAAAGTTATGACTTTTCGGGTTAACCGGAAGTGTCCAGGGACTTGGCAAAGTGAGTATAAGTCATAAAGCCCTTGTATATAAATAATAAGGGGTCAAAATGCAAGAATTAAGCTTAGTTGACCTTTCGGAGTACCAAGAGCCAGGGATGCAAACTGAAAAATGGAAGAATTGCCCCTGAGGAGGGCTAGCGCACCGCTACATCAGAAGCGTAGCGGTGCGCTACCAGTCTGCCAGCGAGAGCAACTTGGCTGTTGGCTGTTTTAAGCGTTGAAACTCACTTTTAAACGATTTTCCTCATAATTCTTGGCCCCTAAACACCCCTTAAACATCTAGGGACACTTGTTAAGATGTTGTGGTCACTCATAGACTTGGGTGTCAAGAATTTGTGGTGATCTAAACACTATATAAAGCCAATAAGTTGCAACACATCCTTCACACTTCACTTGTGCATTTCTGGAGCTTTTGGGAGCTTGAGAGCAGACACAAGACCTTCCTAAGCAAGCTTAGGACTTCAGTAAGTTTTCTAATCTTTCCTTAGTTTAAGTTTTAGCTTAGTTTAGCTTAAAAGTCAACCGTCGTAATTAAAGGTTGACTTAACGATTAATCACTAATGGTCCAGTGATTAGTCGAATCAAAGGTAGTTATAAGTTGGTAATTATGTGGGCTTTAAACCCTTAAAAGGGCATCCACTGATTCCCATCCTAACTAGGTCATTTGTCGAGTCAAAGATAATTAGAAAAAGTCAACAGAAATGTAATCTTTCGTTTAACGCATAATTAACAATGTAAAAGGCGTGTAACCTATTTTATCATTCATATAACTTGAGAATAAGCATAAGAACTTGACTAAGCTTGTTTGATTCGACAACTTTCCGTTTTGAACCGATTCGGAACCGAAAGTCGCAAAGCTTTGACTTTTGCTTTGACTTCAGTTCTGACCCGTTTTAGTATGATTTGGATATGCCTTAGAGCTTCCTTAGGACCAGGCTACATGTTAGCATGACCCTCTGTGGTTGGTTCATTGATTGACCCATTCGTTTACGCGTTTCTGTTAATAGCTCATATGTTGACCATTATGCCCTTATTACCTTAAAACGTGAATTGTGGAAAAGTAAAAGAGTAGAAACTTAAATTGCTGATATATAAACTTGTATGCAAAGTTTGACATCAGTTTGACTTGTAGATTAAGAGTTATGCTCATTATCGCAAAATGAAAGCTTTATGTAAATAAAACGGCGTAATTAGCGTATAGCCTAGTTAAGCCTACTTTTTGGTTTCAAACTTAATACCCACTGATGTAATATATTATTTTGGGATTTTTAAAGATTTTTAATTAATTTTAGACTGAGCATAACTAGTAGTCGTAGGCTTAATCCGGTAATTGTCGGTTTTGCCCTTACGGGCCATAAAATGAGTTTTACATATCTAAACGACTCCAAACCTTTTTCTACTGATTAGATATGTTAAATAAATTATTTTAAGCCTTCTAGAAGTATAAAAATATCAGCTTTATGTATCGAACCCGTAAACGACTCTTAATCGCCTTATTTAGCGTTTTTAACGCATAGTATGTATAAAAATTATATTGAACATACCCGGGTTGATACCTACTGATATTTTAGGCAAATTATAATATTTTAACAGTAAGCAAAGGTTGATTAACTCAGACTTCAGTTTTGAGCTTTTCGGCTTATGTGAAATTACCAAAATGCCCCTACGGCGCATCGCTTGGTTATAATCTATAAATTTCACATATATACTTTACCCTACTGTTATAACTTAGAAAATTGAGTATGTTTGCTGTTTACATCAGACCTGTAACTCAGTTAAACATCTAAACTCTTTTACAACCTTTAAAATGACCAAACTACCCCTACGGGGCATAGTTTGTGTTTAAATTCGTTCCGGGCATAATGAAAGACATCTTACTAATGTAACAACATATTTGAGGCATAATTAACTTAGGAAACCTGTTTAGGACACATATGGTTACCCGTTACGCCTCTGGCGCGTTCGGTTCGGTTTATGTAACTAGTTTGCATAAATTAGACGAACCGGGTCAAACCCTATCCTTTTTATCTTAAAATCCAGAATGTGTTTAGTTTACCCATATTATACAAGTCTTCAAACTTGTCGGGTCTAAATCACATTCTATTCCGGTCTTCGCTTAATCATGCGTCTGAACCGTAAACCTTCCTTAAAACTAACCGGTCTAAGTTACGACTTAAATAAGACCCGTTAGGAATCTAATAGGTTAATAAAACATTCGTTCCAGATTGAGAGCCCCAGTAGAAGTACTTGTGCTTGCTGATTAGAATATACGGCTGAGTATAAATTGCATTGCTAGCTCAGGTAAATACTTTTAACTTATTTTCCCTTATACGGGCTTGGGATACGGTATTATAAAAATACCGCTTGGTCGGGTGTAGAAACCTTTTAATCGGAGATGATTAAATTGCATAATCCCGTTTTAATCTGTATTGATTGATAACAAATAACATTGGGGGTTAATGATCGTGTCCTGGATATCCTTGGCTCATTTTAAAAAGTGAATGGCCACGACGTAAGCACAAGGTGTAGACATAACACCTCCTGTTGCATATGTATAACGTATACTCACTCGTAAGGGTATCTTCTTGTGAGATCATATTTGTGGTGTGTCGATTAATCTTGTCCGGCTTGTATTGTATAATCACCGGCCCTAAATGTTGGACAACCATGTAAATCGGATACAAGATTTTTATTAATAAAATTGTCCCAAGTTATAAAAGATTAATTTTGCCTCTGTGCATGTTAATCAATGTGTCAAGATATTTTGTGCCGTTTGCACTCGAATCACTTTTCAAACTCTTTTTCCAAAATGAGTCGGTTAATTGTATTTACCAGTGTAAACTGACGTATTTTCCAAAAAGGTTAAGTGACAGGTACTAAACGAAATTTGCTGGAAGCTCAGGGCGTTAATAAGGAATCTTGCAAGTTCTAGATGCCTGAAGTCTGTTGAACAGTTTTCTTTTCTTTTATTGATCCGCCTGTGGATCCTTTACTTTCCGTTGTAATACTTTGATATTACTTTATATTCGGAATGTAATATATTATTTTTGCTTCCGCTGTGCATTTATATATTGTGTTGTTTGACCATGATGTTGCCAACTACGTCACGATACTCCCCTACCGGGCCCACTGTTGACACGTGGAAATCGGGGTGTGACAGGTTGGTATCAGAGCCAACACTGAGTGAATTAAACACTAGCCTTTTGTGTTTAATCTCAGTTACACAATTGCACATATCTAAACTTCTGAGTCTAGACTTAACTTAGGAATATTCTCAATCCTAATCTGGAAATTTTACTTCCAAAAATTTTTATTGAATACATCGCCAAGCGAAGGAGCCGTAATAGGAGTCCTCCACACCCGGAGCCTAGAAATGCTGAGCTTCGTACCGCGGCTAGAACGAAACGAGCATACAAGGAGAAAGCATTCAGAAATAACTTGAAGAAGAAACTCCTTTTGCTGAAGATCGTTTCCTTAATAGTCCTCATAAGGACATATTTATCTTTCAGTCCCTTTAAGGACGTATTATTCCTTTCAAAGACCCGCCTAGGGCAACTCTGTACTTTTATTTTCATATAATGGATTGATTAAATTAAGTTTTCATTCTAAACATGAAATATGAAATAAATGGAAAATAACATCCCTTAGAAGGGAAGTGCCTACGGGCTATAATTAACGTCCTCTGAGACTAAAGACGGAGGTAGCCTACAACTCTCTGTCGAGGAAAAGTAATGAACTTTGATTCACACCTAAATGCCTCGATCCCAGACGATCATGGCTTATAAATTAAACTTGTCCACGTGACTAAGCCTTTTGTGCTATTACTAAATGCCTCGATCCCAGACGATCATGGCTTATAAATTAAACTTGTCCACGTGACTAAGCCTTTTGTGCTATTACTAAATGCCTCGATCCCAGACGATCATGGCTTATAAATTAAACTTGTCCACGTGACTAAGCCTTTTGTGCTATTACTAAATGCCTCGATCCCAGACGATCTTGGCTTATAAATTAAACTTGTCCACGTGACTAAGCCTTTTGTGCTATTACTAAATGCCTCGATCCCAGACGATCATGGCTTATAAATTAAACTTGTCCACGTGACTAAGCCTTTTGTGCTATTACTAAATGCCTCGATCCCAGACGATCATGGCTTATAAATTAAACTTGTCCACGTGACTAAGCCTTTTGTTCTATTACTAAATGCCTCGATCCCAAACGATCATGGCTTATAAATTAAACTTGTCTACGCGACTAGGCCATTTGTGCTATTATTAACTTATAAATTAGGATTTATGATAAAAATCCTGAATAAAATAAATAAATATCCTTCCTTCCCTGCCAGTAGGCATTTTTAAAAAGAATCTTAAAAGTGAAACCTAGCCTACGCGGCCAAGATGGTGAAACCTACCCAAGTGATTTAGATCCTTGTTAACACCTAAGAACGTGTTAGCACTCCTGACAAATGTGATTCGATAAAATCGCAACAGTCATCCTTATATTGGATTCTTCCAATTTTCTTATCTAGCCTAGTGATTTAGAAATCATGGCTTGTGTCATCCTATAAGATGATCATATTATAAACATCCGATAGTGATGAAGTACCTGCGGGCTAAACTTGTTGTCCGATAAGATAACGACAGTAGTGATCTTTGACCTTCTGTCTAAAAATGTTGGACTAGGTCCAAGCTTAATAGTCGGTAGGATCCATACGATCTCGACTAATAGCATCTGAGAAGATGATCATATTATAACCATCCCTCAGAAGGGAAATGCCCACGGGCTATATCTATTGTCCTAAAAGACAAAGACAGTTGAAGTTTTAGCTCTCTGTCAAGAAAATGTAATGAAATATGTTCAAACCTTAATGCCTTGATCCTCTGAAATCATGGCTTATAAATTTAAAAATTTGTCCTTGTGACTAGGCCTTTTTGCGCCACTTTATTATCCTTGATGATTTATAACTAGGATAAATTATAATGAAAATACAGATTTAATATAACTAACAAATTAACCAATATGGTTTATATTACCATGGTTGATGAATCGTCAAAGATGATGATTCCATAATAACCTTTGAATAAATCATTGTCAATGTTTATGTAGACATCAAGCTACGTGGCTGGATTAGATGAAGTTAACAGCCACATGAAAGAGGACAATGATACTACCAGAATTAATGTAACTGGAGCAGAACTACAGGCAATAATAGATTATGCTGTTACTCGAGCTCTTGATCGGCAGTATGATGAGTCAAATGATACCCACTCTAAGACTCTATCTGTGGCTCGTAGTAAGCCCCCTTCTAACACACATGAGTTGAGGGAGGACGATGTTCATGACTTGTCAAATCAAAGGAGTATTCCGCCTAGACAGGTTGTGTTTCATCAAGAGGCACCAGTTAAGACCTGTTCATATAAATATTTTGTCTCCTGCAAGCCCAGAGACTTTACAGGAGAAGAAGGGGCCATCGATTGCATGACATGGCTCGATGAGATGGACGCTGTTGTTGACATCAGCGGTTGTGCAGAGCAAGATGTTGTGAAATTTGTTTCATAATCATTTAACGGAGAAGCGTTGGCATGGTGGAGATCATTGCTCCAAGCCACGGGGAAAGTTCTACTCTACAACTTATCTTGGGATCAATTTGTTGCATTAGTCAAGGAAAACTATTGCCCCCAACATGAGGTAGAAAATATAGAATCAGACTTCTTGACTCTAGTCATGGAGAATTTGGATTGTCAGGCATATGTGACAAGTTTCAACACTATGTCCCGCCTAGTTCCTTATTTAGTCACCCCTGAACCTAAACGCATAGCGCGTTTCATTGGAGGCCTAGCACCAGAGATAAAAGGGAATGTTAAAGCATCTAGGCCAACCACATATAGGTCTGCGGTGGACTTATCCTTATCTCTCACCTTAGATGCAATTAGAATTAAGTCTGCTAAGGCTTCTGGCGAGGGAAGAAGAGAAAGAGAGGAGGAAAACTCCCATCATTATAACAAGAGGAAGAAGGGAAGCTCGGAGCGCGAGAAGGATTCCGAGGTTAGGAAGAACTCGAGTCAGTCTGATAACAGACCCAAATGCAGTAACTGCAAAAAGCAACATTTTGGAAAATGTACAATCGACCCACGTGCTAAATTGTGTGGAATTTGCAAGACCAAGGGTCACAAAACCTTAGATTGCAAGGGGATGAAGAACGCCACATGTTACAATTGTAACGAGGAAGGGCACATCAAAACCAACTGCCCAAAGCTTATAAAGAAGCCTGGAGAAGCCAGTAAAACAAACGCATGAGTCTTCCGGATGAACGCCAGGAGACGGTGCAGAAGGATAACTATATAGCAGGTACTCTTCCTTATCAAGCAGTTTATGCAGAAATTTATTTGATGCTGACACATGTGATTCAATAATGAACGATGACCGTTGAGAACTGTTGTCTCCGTCCGACTAGGACTTCGGTTATTTTATACGAAGTAGAAATTGACCGATGATACTTTAGAAAATGCTCCAACAAACCTTAGATGGATATTTTATAACTAATAGGAATCACTCTTTTCTGATATTCCTATGGCAAGCTTTCAAGCTACCAAAATTCTTTAATATAATAAAGACAGATGCGACGTTTTGATCCTCTGTCAGAAAAGTGATGGACTAGGTCCAAATCTTTAATGCCATTGATGGTCTTTTGCGACCTAGGCTAAGTAATATTGATATATTTTAAATAATGTTCATTAAGAATGTTAGTGCTATAATAGCCTGTATAGGTTATTGGCACCATGGTTAGTATATATTAAGGCCATCAGAATGAAAAAATAGCAGTTGTTTGATTTCAACTAAGAAATCGTTTTATTGGTGTTAGGAACCAATAGGAAGTATGGCAAACTCGGATAAGACAACAGACGATCGCGCCATTGATGGCACGACGCATGCTAATGATGCTGAAATTGTGAACCTTAGAATTTCCAAAGATGTCCTTCAAACTATGATAGACGCAGCTGTTGGAAAAGCTGTGAAGAAGGCGGTGAAAAAGTTCAAGGAGCCCCATGCTGCTCGGTCTAAATTTTATCTAGGACCACACTTCCTTACTCTTAAGGAGGATCCCGTTCATGCCTCTGTTGCAAAGGATGAACTAAAAAGGAAAAGGGAGGTAGATAACTCCCAGAGTTCTAAGAAAAAGAACAAACAAAAGTCCGACCAGAAACCAGTATGTGAGACCTGCAAGAAGCGCCATTATGGGAAATGCAGGTTCGAACCAAAATCCAAATCGCAGCCTCGACCTCTACATTGTGGGATCTGCAAGTCTAAGGGACATAAAACGTTGGACTGCAAAGACATGAAGAATGCAGTCTGCTTCGGCTGTAATGAGAAAGGCCACATCAAGACTACGTGCCCTAAATCTGTCAAAGGAAATGCGGTTGAGGAAGTAAAGCCAAAAATTGAAAGCGCCTAAAATGCCTGAGCTAGTCCATAAATAATGACATCAGGTACATTCTTGGCATTTTATCAGTAATTTGAATACTAAGAGTTTTGTTTATTTTGGTTCGGATACCAGTAAATCCTTCATAAACTATAATATAACAAACTTTAAAAAAAAAAAAAAACTTTTCATAAGAACCCTATATATATTAAGTGTAAGGTAAAAACCTACAGGTAGGAAATACACAGGGACAAATTCTTCTATCCCTTTCTGAAATCTTCAAATCATAAAACCCTATTATACACTATCTCCAGATAAAGTACATCATCATATGAAATTGATATCTCTTGATGTCTATTGATTTCGAATACCAAACGGAATGACAAAAGCGCCATATGAGGATTTGGTGTATCTTAATATGTTCCATAGATTGCGTCCATGCCTGATCAGTATGGAGGTTTAATGCATGGAACCACAAAGATATCCCAATGATCACATGGTACTAAAGTCAACTAATGGCATTCAAAGAAGATATCCATAATAGAATTGTCCAAATAAATATTCCAGACTAAGGAATCCGTGGACTCATAACATATATGTCATTTTTGACACAAGCAAAGATGGATGAACTGGAGCTTGAGATATGGAAAATCTCTGTAACCTCCTTGTATCTTGGCTATCTTCTTCTAAGTTTACCCTGTTTACCTCTCTAGAGGCAGGTAGAGTTAAGATTAACATCCCGCTTTCGGTTAGAGTGTTGTAAGAACTCCATGTTTATTATGGAACAACCGAAAACCTGATTAAGAAAATTTTAAGATATAGATTCATATATCCTAACTCGATATTCTAAGAGTTTAATATGGTTGGGTAAGAAAGACGGTTCATTTGCTTATACATTGTTACCGCAACCCTACTTAGGCAACGATTAAGAATTTGCCATCAGCTGCCCAGAATAGTCGAATTGTTCGACTAACGGCAAGGATTAGCTATTCCCTAAGATTTGTTAAGCAGTGGTTGAAATAACCATCTCACCTTAAGATAAGCTTTTCTATAAAAGTTGATAAATAAGTATCAAGGCTGCCCCTTTGGAGACCTTGTATAAATGGAATATTAAACAATCTATTGATTAGGACAATAGATTGGTAAGTCCAATTATCTGGATCTGAAAGTTGCATTGGAAGCAACGAACAAGATCATACAAATTCCTAACCATCTGTAAGTTGCCATTATTAGGCAGAGAATACTTCCTTTATTTCGGTAAATCTCGGGCCGAGATTTATTTTAAGGGGGTGAGGATGTAACACCTCGAAAATTCACGTCCTATAATGTGTTGACACGTGTCATATGTTTGAACGTGTGAAATAATGTTCTAGAGGACTAAAGTTGACAATCATGGAAAGTATGTAAATATACGAGTCCTAAATGTCAACAGTGAATAAATGTATTGCACATTAGCCATACATGATGCTCATACCTTCAAACGAATAAATCATAGATCATACGAAGCTAAAAGTGAGAGGTTACAAACTTCAGGGGTTAAATGTGACAACATGTTTAAGTTATACCTTTGAGTGACCTTTTAGCAAACCCAAAGCTTTGTAACGGTTAATTATGCTCACTAGAATGCACGATTAAAATTTCATAAAGTTTCGTTATCGTATGAGAAAGTTATGATCAAATTCGTGTACGAGGGGTTAAAGCGTCAACGGTGAAAGTTATGACTTTTCGGGTTAACCGGAAGTGTCCAGGGACTTGGCAAAGTGAGTATAAGTCATAAAGCCCTTGTATATAAATAATAAGGGGTCAAAATGCAAGAATTAAGCTTAGTTGACCTTTCGGAGTACCAAGAGCCAGGGATGCAAACTGAAAAATGGAAGAATTGCCCCTGAGGAGGGCTAGCGCACCGCTACATCAGAAGCGTAGCGGTGCGCTACCAGTCTGCCAGCGAGAGCAACTTGGCTATTGGCTGTTTTAAGCGTTGCAACTCACTTTTAAACGATTTTCCTCATAATTCTTGGCCCCTAAACACCCCTTAAACATCTAGGGACACTTGTTAAGATGTTGTGGTCACTCATAGACTTGGGTGTCAAGAATTTGTGGTGATCTAAACACTATATAAAGCCAATAAGTTGCAACACATCCTTCACACTTCACTTGTGCATTTCTGGAGCTTTTGGGAGCTTAAGAGCAGACACAAGACCTTCCTACGCAAGCTTAGGACTTCAGTAAGTTTTCTAATCTTTCCTTAGTTTAAGTTTTAGCTTAGTTTAGCTTAAAAGTCAACCGTCGTAATTAAAGGTTGACTTAACGATTAATCACTAATGGTCCAGTGATTAGTCGAATCAAAGGTAGTTATAAGTTGGTAATTATGTGGGCTTTAAACCCTTAAAAGGGCATCCACTGATTCCCATCCTAACTAGGTCATTTGTCGAGTCAAAGATAATTAGAAAAAGTCAACAGAAATGTAATCTTTCGTTTAACGCATAATTAACAATGTAAAAGGCGTGTAACCTATTTTATCATTCATATAACTTGAGAATAAGCATAAGAACTTGACTAAGCTTGTTTGATTCGACAACTTTCCGTTTTGAACCGATTCGGAACCGAAAGTCGCAAAGCTTTGACTTTTGCTTTGACTTCAGTTCTGACCCGTTTTAGTATGATTTGCATATGCCTTAGAGCTTCCTTAGGACCAGGCTACATGTTAGCATGACCCTCTGTGGTTGGTTCATTGATTGACCCATTCGTTTACGCGTTTCTGTTAATAGCTCATATGTTGACCATTATGCCCTTATTACCTTAAAACGTGAATTGTGGAAAAGTAAAAGAGTAGAAACTTAAATTGCTGATATATAAACTTGTATGCAAAGTTTGACATCAGTTTGACTTGTAGATTAAGAGTTATGCTCATTATCGCAAAATGAAAGCTTTATGTAAATAAAACGGCGTAATTAGCGTATAGCCTAGTTAAGCCTACTTTTTGGTTTCAAACTTAATACCCACTGATGTAATATATTATTTTGGGATTTTTAAAGATTTTTAATTAATTTTAGGCTGAGCATAACTAGTAGTCGTAGGCTTAATCCGGTAATTGTCGGTTTTGCCCTTACGGGCCATAAAATGAGTTTTACATATCTAAACGACTCCAAACCTTTTTCTACTGATTAGATATGTTAAATAAATTATTTTAAGCCTTCTAGAAGTATAAAAATATCAGCTTTATGTATCGAACCCGTAAACGACTCTTAATCGCCTTATTTAGCGTTTTTAACGCATAGTATGTATAAAAATTATATTGAACATACCCGGGTTGATACCTACTGATATTTTAGGCAAATTATAATATTTTAACAGTAAGAAAAGGTTGATTAACTCAGACTTCAGTTTTGAGCTTTTCGGCTTATGTGAAATTACCAAAATGCCCCTACGGCGCATCGCTTGGTTATAATCTATAAATTTCACATATATACTTTACCCTACTGTTATAACTTAGAAAATTGAGTATGTTTGCTGTTTACATCAGACCTGTAACTCAGTTAAACATCTAAACTCTTTTACAACCTTTAAAATGACCAAACTACCCCTACGGGGCATAGTTTGTGTTTAAATTCGTTCCGGGCATAATGAAAGACATCTTACTGATGTCACAACATATTTGAGGCATAATTAACTTAGGAAACCTGTTTAGGACACATATGGTTACCCGTTACGCCTCTGGCGCGTTCGGTTCGGTTTATGTAACTAGTTTGCATAAATTAGCCGAAACGGGTCAAACCCTATCCTTTTTATCTTAAAATCCAGAATGTGTTTAGTTTACCCATATTATACAAGTCTTCAAACTTGTCGGGTCTAAATCACATTCTATTCCGGTCTTCGCTTAATCATGCGTCTGAACCGTAAACCTTCCTTAAAACTAACCGGTCTAAGTTACGACTTAAATAAGACCCGTTAGGAATCTAATAGGTTAATAAAACATTCGTTCCAGATTGAGAGCCCCAGTAGAAGTACTTGTGCTTGCTGATTAGAATATACGGCTGAGTATAAATTGCATTGCTAGCTCAGGTAAATACTTTTAACTTATTTTCCCTTATACGGCTTGGGATACGGTATTATAAAAATACCGCTTGGTCGGGTGTAGAAACCTTTTAATCGGAGATGATTAAATTGCATAATCCCGTTTTAATCTGTATTGATTGATAACAAATAACATTGGGGGTTAATGACCGTGTCCTGGATATCCTTGGCTCATTTTAAAAAGTGAATGGCCACGACGTAAGCACAAGGTGTAGACATAACACCTCCTGTTGCATATGTATAACGTATACTCACTCGTAAGGGTGTCTTCTTGTGAGATCATATTTGTGGTGTGTCGATTAATCTTGTCCGGCTTGTATTGTATAATCACCGGCCCTAAATGTTGGACAACCATGTAAATCGGATACAAGATTTTTATTAATAAAATTGTCCCAAGTTATAAAAGATTAATTTTGCCTCTGTGCATGTTAATCAATGTGTCAAGATATTTTGTGCCGTTTGCACTCGAACCACTTTTCAAACTCTTTTTCCAAAATGAGTCGGTTAATTGTATTTACCAGTGTAAACTGACGTATTTTCCAAAAAGGTTAAGTGACAGGTACTAAACGAAATTTGCTGGAAGCTCAGGGCGTTAATAAGGAATCTTGCAAGTTCTAGATGCCTGAAGTCTGTTGAACAGTTTTCTTTTCTTTTATTGATCCGCCTGTGGATCCTTTACTTTCCGTTGTAATACTTTGATATTACTTTATATTCGGAATGTAATATATTATTTTTGCTTCCGCTGTGCATTTATATATTGTGTTGTTTGACCATGATGTTGCCAACTACGTCACGATACTCCCCTACCGGGCCCACTGTTGACACGTGGAAATCGGGGTGTGACATGTAGCATGTGTTACACATATTTGGAAAGATTGTAATATAAGAGCTACATGTGTAACACATGTTACAACTGCCTATTCTTATTTGGAAAACCTTGTCATAAGGGCTACATTTTGTAACACATGTTACATGTGTAATGTGTACGTGTTACGTTGATCAATGCATATGAGACTTGTAAACAATGCATATTGTTTTTTAAAATACAAACGTAAAAGTTATTTTTATTGCAGAGCTAACACTTTTATTGCAATGCTAACACATGTTACAATTTACCAATGAATATTTTTCAATAATATTTATGGTTTCATGCTGCCAAAAAGGTTAAAGATAACCTTCATGAACATCAGGTCCCGTTAGCTGGAAATTCCCTCTGTCGTTAGCTCGTGCACGTAGCGGTGATTCCTCGTTATACTCATCACTCCACATATCTGAAAATCGAGTTTGCACCGGTAATTAGAAAAACAAGAATAAGGTTTTTTTTAGAAAAAAAAGATTTTAAATCTAAATGTTAAACCTTCTTCATTTGGTGAAAACATCTGAAAGTGAGACTGTTGAAGTTCTACCTCTGGCTGCATATTCTCAGTTCTAATATGTCCAACACCTGATTATACAATAAATCACAAACTTGTATAGTAATGGGTTTCAAACTCCAACAAAACAAAAAGAAAATACAAATTGGTTGCTTGGTTGTGCAAGATATTAAAAATGTGAAAAAACTTCAAATAAGTTGAACAAAAGGATCCAAAATAAATCATCTAATCCGCAAACACCAACAAACATGTAAATGGCATGGTGTTCGTGATTGACTCATAAAAAGTGAAGAAAAGGATCCAAAACGATGATTACCCAGAAAAGAAGATGATTGACTCCTAAAAAAAGAAGAACATGAACAAAAAAAACATGATTGTCTACTAAAAAAAGAGAACAAATTTTTGATTCATTCACATACCGGAAGAACCTGATGCCTGCTGGAAGTAAACCGCCAGTGATTGATCGCCGATGAAGTGGTTCCAGAATACACGGCTAGGAGAACAAGCCTGAAAATCGGCCATGAAAGATGGGAGAAAGCAATGGAGTTGGGGTTTTTGAAGAAAAAAGGAATGGGGGATGAAGAATGAAGAAAGAAATGGAAGTTCTGTATATATTTTTTGGTTTAAAAAAGTGATGAGTTGATGGGTAATAAATGACTTGATGAGATGGGGAAGAGGGTGAAATGATGGCTTGAACAAATGACTAATTTACCATTTTAACATGTGTTTTAAAGATTTGATGTGGATCAATCTTGACCACATAATTCAGGTTTCCCAAGTTTTCTAGATTAAATGGGGTTTTCCTAGATACTTACATTATATATATATGGAAAGAGTAAAAGTCGCAATGATCGACGTTTTTGGTTCACTTTGCTTGAGTGTTTGTTATTTAAATTATTCTGTGATATTAATATCTGATAAATGTTTACAATTCAGATGTCAAACGAAGTAAATTAGGAAATCCAGAATAACAATAATAAAGAGAACCAAATGGATAAAAGTGCTATAGAACACATAGTAGCTCAAGGAATCATAGATGCTATGCCCTATATCATCGACACTATTAAAAAGTCAGAAAATAATGATTCCATAATCGGAAGTAAACATGCACTCACTGAGCGAAATCACAGCGTGAATGGAAATCACGGATTGTTTATCCAAGCTCCAATTCCAAAAAGGAGAAGAACCATCTCATATGGTTGTTCTTGCAAAGAATTCTTATCATGCAAACCTATAGAATTCTCAGGCAATGAAGGAGCCATTTCAACCTTGCACTGGATAGAAAAGACAGAAGCAGTCTTAAAGATAAGTAAATGTGCAGACGAATATAAAATCATGTATGCTTCTAATCTTTTTAAGAATGCAGCCTTAGAGTGGTGGAATATCATTCTCCCGTCAAGAGGAAGCGACATGGTTTATAGTATGGAATGGAACAACTTTAAAGAACTAGTTGAAAGGAAATTTTGTTCACCTAATGAAAAGGAACAGATTGCTAATAAATTCCTAAACCATAGAATGGTTGGGGTAGATTGCAGAGAATATACTACCATATTTTTTGAATATGCAAGGATAGTACCAACCCTAGCCTCACCAGAACCAGTATTAATCTCCCGTTACATCTGGGGATTAATCAGTGAGATCAGGCATGTAGTCAAGGTCTACCAAACCATAGAAGAAGCAGTAGAACTTGCCAATACCCTAACAGATGAATTAGTACGTACGCAAGAGGAAAATCAGAAAAAGAACCTAGCTCAAAAGATTACCCAGGAACTACGTTATGGTAATTCCTATCGCGGGAAAGGAACATGTTCTTCCTCTTCACCCAACTGCAAGTACTGTAAAAGGAAACACTCAGGAAAATGCTCGATATACTGCAACTTCTGCAAAATATCAGGGCATAAGGAAGAAGACTGTAGGAAGAAAGCTAACATTAGAATATGCTACAATAGCTGCTCAAATTAAATCAAACTGTCCAAAACTAGCTCTAGCGGCAAACACCAAAGCAAAGGCAACAGAAGGACCCAAAAAGAATGCCAGAGCATTCGTTCTGACCACCGAAGAAGCCAAGATGATTCCGGATGTGATTGCCGATACGTGTTTAGTTAATGATGTTTATGTTAAAGTATTATTTTACTCTGGTGCAAACCAAAGTTTTATCTATACTTTATTCTACAAACTTCTCAATCAACCATTAACTAAACTTCACCAAGACTGTCTGGTGGAGACGCCAAATGGACTTCTATCAAGATAAGTGAAATCCTGTAGGGAGCAAGGATAGAAATTTTAAGTCATAACTTTACCCCTAATCTTTTACCAATGGATCTAGCCGGATTCGATGTTGTATTAGGAATGGATTAGTTGGTAGCCAATCAGGCACGAAGATTATGTGATCAAAAGTCTGTACAAGTAAGTACGCCAACTAGCGAAATGATCATAATTAAAGGAGACAAGCCAACAAGGTCAACAAAATTCATCTATGTGATGAAAGCTGGAAGTTATGCATGGTAAGGAGGAATGATGCATATGATTTTATTAATCATTAACACTAAAGGAAAAAAATTAAAAGATATTCCCGTAATATCTAAATTCTCCGATGTCTTTCCCGAAGAGTTACCTGGATTACCGCCAGATCGAGAGGTTGAATTTAGAATTCACCTGATACCAGGAACGACACCTATTGCCAAGACACCTTATCGACTAGCACCCACGGAGATGCAGGAATTGAAGAAACAGCTTGACGAACTACTTGAAAAAGGTTTCATACAACCTAGTTCATCGCCATCGGGAGTACCGGTGTTATTTGTCAAGAAGAAAGACGGATCGATGCGTATGTGCACTGATTACCGAGAATTGAATAAGGTTACGATTAAAAATCAGTACCCACTACCGAGAATCGATGATCTGTTCGATCAACTTCAAGGAGCCCGATTCTTTTCTAAGATCGATTTACGCTCAGGATATCATAAATTGAAAGTGTAGGAAGAGGACATTCCTAAAACTGCTTTCAGAACGAGATATGGTCATTATGAATTTACTGTCATGCCATTTGGTTTAACCAATTCCCCAGCTGCATTTAGGGACATGATGAACAGGATATGTAAACCATACCTAGATAAATTCATAATTGTCTTTACAGATGATATTCTAATTTACTCTAAGAATAAGGATGAACATGCAGAGCATTTGCATATACTCCTAACATTGTTGAGAAAAGAGAAGCTTTATGCTAAATTCTCAAAATGTGAATTCTGGTTACAAGAAGTGCAATTCCTTGGACACTTGGTTAATCATGAAGGAATTCATGTGGATCCCACAAAGATCGAGATGATTACCAAATGGAAAGTCCCTGAGTCCCCTACAGAAGTAGTAAGTTTTCTTGGATTGGCAGGATATTATAGACGATTTATTCAAGATTTCTCTAGAATTGCCATTCCATTAACCAAACTAACTTGTAAATCAGTTAAGTTTGAATGGGGACCAAAACAAGAGGAAGCAATCTGGATTTTGAAACAAAAGTTAACCAACGCACCAATACTCGCCTTGCCAGAAGGAACTGAAGACTTTGTAGTTTATTGTGATGCGTCTAAGTTAGGATATGGGTGTGTGCTGATGCAACGTCAAAAGGTAATTGCTTATGCCTCTAGACAGCTTAAGAAGCATGAAGAGAATTATACAACTCATGATCTAGAGTTAGGAGCAATAATGTTTGCCCTTAAGATTAGGAGACACTATCTTTACGGTAGTAAGTTCGTTGTTTTCACAAATCATAAGAGTTTAAGATATGTCTTGAGACAAAAAGAGTTAAACATGAGGCAAATACGTTGGATGGAAATTCTTAGTGATTATGATTGTGATATCTAGTATCATGCAGGGAAAACTAACATAGTAGCTGATGCTTTAAGTCGAAAGTATCATGAAAATCCGAAAAGAGTATGCTCTCTTAAACTAAACCTGCAGATAGATTTAAATGAGCAAATTAAATAGATACAGGAAACAACAATAAAGGACGATGCTGAAGTATTGATAGGAATGATTAAGGAATTAGAGAAAGGAACAGATGGAATTTGGAGATTTCATAAGAAAAGGATCTGGATACCTATCCAAGGAGACCTACGAAACCGAATTTTAGAAGAAGCCCATAAGTCTAAGTATACAATGCATCTTGGAAGTGATAAGATGTATCAAGACTTAAGAAATAATTTCTGGTGGATTGGAATGAAAAAGGATATAACAAATTATGTTGCTAAATGTTTAACATGTTCCCAGGTAAAAGCTGAACATCAGAAACCTTCATGATTATTGCAACAATTAGAAATGCCAATTTGGAAATGAGAATTGATAACAATGAACTTTGTTACCAAACTACATGTCGCAGCCCCCGACCCTTATCCCCGGAGAGCGGGTAGCCGCGGCACGCTCATAGCTGGTGGTATCGGTGTTATTTAATTTGGCAGCGGAAAACTTTCATCAGGACCATAGTTAGGAAATGTTTTTATCAGAGTAAAACATCATACTTTTTATAATTATAAAACATTGGGATAAAGCCTAAGTTCATTTGACAGTACATTTGTAGGGGTAAACCCTAATTATTGAAAACAAAAACTTCTTTTTATTTTGGTAACTTTTATAGCCACTTTTCCAAGCCTTCAGTGCTCTCCTGCTGGCTTCTATTGGCTTTCACATTTTGTTATCTGAAACGCGTTTAAAAACATTTTATTAGCAAGAAATACTTGTGAGTGCATCCCAGTTTAATCAAAACCGTTTTATCACTTTTACAGAATTGAGGGCGTCCACAATTACATTTGTTTATATCTACTCAATTACTCATTCAGTACTATCAACACCTGACTTGTGGGTCATATTACCCATTGGCTAACTCTTCGTCCAATGGTAACGTTTTCCACATTTTGTATACAAAACCCCAACATACCGGCAGTAATTGTAGAATCACAAATACTCAATTACTGTTAAGTGTTAATTAAAACAATTGAGGTTTTGGTAAAATATTTAGACTCACAAAAATATATTTACAAAATGGTGGCAAAAAGAGAATGAACTCACATTGTTCGTTTAGGTAAAACTAAGTTCCTGGTATATCTCTTGGTTATTATCTATAAAAATTAAAAAATGCACACGTGTTAGTAAAATAACCCAAATCACATTAACCGTACAACTCGAGACAGAATTCCAATGACTGAGTCGGGCAGAACACGTGACAGAATTCCAACGACTGAGTCGGGCAGAGCCCTAACATGCGTTACGGAAATCCTACGTCGATCGTGTAGGATAATAGCAGGGTTATAATACTTACAACGAGGCAGAGCTTCGCTTTATAATGGGTATTACGCCCGAGTATAATTTCTACTATAAGGAAGTTGAGAGAGAATTCGAGAAATGAACGGTTACAAATGAAGCTCGAGCCCCCCTTTTATAGGCTGATCCGGCAGTCCGTCGCGCCCCGCGACCAAGAAGGATTCAGCCGTCGCTGGCCGCGAGAGCCCATGTGTCGCGCATAGGGTTGTTGAGTCAAGGGGGAAGGTCCGGTGAGTCATGTGCCGCGTGGAACTGTGTAGTGTCGGCCAAGTAAGGGCAGTCGCGCCCCGCGATAGACCGTAGGGGTCTCCGTCGCGGCCCGCGAGTGACACCTTAAATTTATTTTTCTTGATTTTTCTAAGTGTAGAGTTATTTCGGGCTCGGTTCTTGCGTACGGGGTACGTAAAGAACGTTTTAGGGTCAAGTTAAGGGTTATAGGATGTATTTAGGAGGGTTGTTATATCCTCCCCATCTTCTTTTAGATTTCGTCCTCGAGGTCTACTGGAACAGGTGTGGGTATTTCCGTTGCATCTCTGATTCGAGTTCCCAAGTGTATTCTGGTTCTCTCTTGGAATCCCATTTCACTTTGACCAGAACTAATCTCTTGTGTTTGAGATTCTTGATCATTTTATCTTCAATCTGCACGGGTTTCTCGATAAACTTAAGTTTCTCGTTTACCTCTATGTCCTTAAGAGGTATCACTAGAGATTTGTCGGCTAAGCACTTCTTGAGATTACATAGATGAAACGTATCTTGTATTCCTGCCATTTCCACTGGCAGTTGTAGCTGATAGGCTACAGGTCCTATTCTTCTAATAATCTCAAAAGGTCTAACATACCTGGGGCTTGATTTTCCCCTCTTCATGAATCTTACTACTCCTTTCCATGGAGAAACCTTTAATAAGACTTTATCTCCTACTTGAAATTCTAAAAGTTTTCGTCTGTTATCTGCGTAACTCTTTTGACGATCTCGTGTTGCTTTTAGTCTTTCCTTGACTTGAATTATCTTATATGTTGCTTTTTGCACTATCTCTGGTCTAGATAATTGCTTTTCTCCAATTTCTGCCCAACAAACTGGAGTTCTGTACTTTCGTCCATAAAGTGGCTCAAATGGTGCAGCATTAATGCTAGTATGATAGTTGTTATTGTAAGAAAATTCTATTAATGGTAAATGATCGTCCCAATTTCCTCCGAAATCAATTACACAAGCTCTAAGCATATCTTCCATTCTCTGAATTGTCCTTTCGCTTTGTCTGTCCGTCTGTGGATGATAAGCTGTTCTTAGATTTAACTTGGTTCCCATTGCTTTTTGGAAACTTGTCCAAAAATGAGAAGTAAAACGGCTATCTCTATTGGATACGATTGATAATGGAATTCCATGCAATGAAACAATTTCATTTACATATAGCTTGGCTAACTGTTCCATACTGAAAGTTTCCTTCATTGGTAAGAAATGAGCAGATTTGGTCAATCTGTCTACAATCACCCAGATTGTATCATTTCCTTTTCTTGTCTTGGGTAATTTGGTAACAAAGTCCATTGTTATCAATTCCCATTTCCATATTGGCATTTCTAACTGTTGCAAAAGTCCTGAGGGTTTCTGATGCTCAACGTTAATTTGTGAACACGTTAAACATTTAGCAACATAGTTAGCTATATCCTTTTTCATTCCTATCCACCAGAAAATCTTTCTTAGATCTTGATACATCTTATCACTTCCTGGATGTATCGTATACTTAGACTTATGAGCTTCTTCTAGAATTTTGTGGCGTAGGTTTCCTTGTTTAGGTATCCACATCCTTTTCTTATGGAACTTCCAAATTCCATCTGTTCCTTGTTCTAATTCCTTGATCATTCCTTTTAAATTTTCAGCATCGTCCTTGATTGCTGTCACACCCCGAATTTCCACGTATTACCAGTGGGCCCGGTGGGGAGTATCGTGACGTAGTTGATATCATCATAGTCAAACAACACAATTTAAATGCACAGCGGAAGCAAAAGATGAATCACATTACAAACCAAATAAAATAGTAATATCAAAGTATCACAAACGGCTGTAATGGATCCACAGGCGGATCAAAAGATGAAAAGATTATTGTTCAACAGACTTTAACATCTAAAGCTTGCAAGACTTGATTATTGATGTCAGGAGTAGCCAGCCTATTTCGTCTAGTACCTGCACTTAGCCTTTTTGGAAAATACGTCAGTTTACACTGGTAAATACAATTAATTGACTCATTTTGAAAACATTTAAGAAAATTGATTTGAATGCACAAGACACAAAATATCTTTTATAACTTGGGACAATTATTAAAAAATAATCTTGTATACAGTTTTACTTATTTGTCGTTCGTCAGGGCCGGTTAGAAGAGCCGGACATGATTAACTGACACGCCACAGGTATAATGCCCACAAGGTTGATTCCTTTAAGTGGGTTACCAGTTTTTACATAATGCAACTGTCAGGTGTATGCCTACACCCCGTGCTTAGGCCGTGGCCATTTCTTTGAATGATGCCAAGGATATCCGGGACATGGTCATTTAACCCCCAAAGGCCATACACCAAATAATACAGATTAAAACGAGTTATGTAAATACATTAATCACAATCCGATTTAAATGACTACACACCCGACCAAGCGGTATTATTATAATACCGTATCCCAAGCCCGTATAGGGAAAATAAGTTAAAAGTATTTACCTGAGCAAGTATATATATCTCAAACAGCAAGTGCAAGTAGCTTTTACCAGGCTCCTAATCTGGAACGAAGGTTTTAATAACCTATTAGATTCCTAACGGGTCTTAATTAAGCCTAAACTTAGACCGGTTAGTTTTAATAGAAGATACGGTTCAAACGCACGATTAAGCGAAGACCGGAATAGAATGCGATTTAGACCCGAAAAGTTTGAAGACTTGTATAATATGGGTAACTAAACACATTCTGGATTTTGAGACAAAAATGATAAGGTTTGATCCGTTTTGGTCAATTTATGCAAACTAGTTACCTAAACCGAACCGAACGTGAAATATGCGTAACGGGTAACTATAAGAGTCATATACAGGTTTCCTAAGTTAATATGCCTTAAATATATTGTGATATCAGTAAGATACCTTCCATAATGCCCAAAATGGATTTAAACTCATATTATGCCCCGTAGGGGTATTTTGGTCATTTTTAAAGGTTATAAAAGAGTTTAAATATAAATCTGAGTTTCAGGTCTGATATATTCAGTAAAAATACTTATTTTTATAAGTCATAACAGTAGGGTATGGTATATATATGAAATTTACCTTTTATAACTAAACTATGCACCGTAGGGGCATCTTGGTAATTTCACATAAGCTTAAAAGGTCAAAACTGGGAATCTGAGTTTAAAAATTTTGCTTACTGTTAGAATATAAAAATTTACTAAAAATATCAGTAGGTGTCAAGTCTTATATATTTAAAATAGTTTTAATACATACTATGCATTTAAAACGCGTAAAAAGGCGATTTTAAGCGATTTCCAGGTTTAATAAGAAAAGCTGATATTTTTATCATTCTAGAAGGCTAAATATACTCTAATTATTATATAGGATCAGTAGAAAAAGGTTTGGTGTCAAAATGATTTGTAAAACTCATTTTATAGGCCAAAAGGGCAAACCGACAATTTCCGAATCAAAGCTATAACCCTATGTTATGCTCAGCCTAAAAATAAATAAAAATCTTCAAAAATCCCAAAATATTATTTTACATCAGTAGTTAAAAAGTTTGGTCTCAAAAATTGGGTTTAGATGGGCTCTATGCTAACTACGCCGTTTAATTAATAAAAAGCTTTCTAATTACGCTATTGAGCATAACTCTTAATCTAGACCTCCAACTGATGTGAAAATTTAGGGACATGTTTATAAATCAGTAATAAATATTATTGTCCTCTCACATTTTCAAAATTCTTGTTTTAAGGTCAAAAGGGCATATTGGTCAACATTTAGGCATATAACGGAAACGTGCATATGAATCGGATAACTAATGAACCAAGTTGTATAATCACAGAGGGTTATACTAACATATAACCTGGTCCTAATAAAGCTCTAAGGCATTTCTAAAGCATGCTACATTGGGTCAGAACTGAAAGTCAAAGCAAAAGTCTAATTATGAGACTTTCGGTTCCGAACCGAGCCTATACTGAAAATTGTCGGGTTGAACATGTTTAGACATGTTCTTACATTAATTACCAAGTTATATTAGTGATAAAATAGGTTGCATAGCTTCTACATTGTTAATTATGCATTTATTTGAAAAATTGCTTTCTGTTGACTTTTTATAATTAGCTTTGACCTGACAATTGACCTAGTTAGAGTGGGAATCAGAGAGTGCCCTTTTAAGGGTTTATTACCCACATAATTACCAACTCATAGGTACTTTCAATTTGAGATTTGACTGGACATTTGTGATTTATCACGAAGTCAAACTCTAATTATGACGGTTTGACTTTAGGCTAATTAACTAAGTAAAACTGAATTAGAAAGGTTAAGGACACTTACAAAAGTCCTAAGTACGATTATGGATCCTAAGGAAAGACCAGAGAAGCTCCAGAGAAGTCCTTGAAGTGAGTTTGAATGAGCAAGTGAAATGGTTGCAACAACAATCCTTTATATAGGAACCCACATTGCTCAAGATCATCACACACAAGCCTATGAGAGTTTTCTGATCAACCCATGTGTCCCTATGCATGCAAAACTATTGGCCATGCTCCAGTATTTCGAAAACCATGCAAGTAAGGCAGTGTAACCGACTATAACAGGCGATTGCCAATTTTTAACTGCCAGCGACAGCCTTACGGACCGTAAGCAATATCCTTTGCGGTCCGTATCCAACTCTTACGGACCGTAAGCCCAACCTGATATGGTCCGCAACCAACTCTGATTAGAAATGCCCAGTTATAGTCCTTGCGGACCGTAAGCCTAAACCCATACGGTCCGTAACCGATGACCAGTAGAAAAAAATTTGAGAATCTCTAGTATTTGGCCATGCAACTTTGATATTACGAATTTAGGGCCTTTAATATCAGTATGGGACCACTTGATCAGGTCTAAAATGTTATGACAACCTTGCCATGCATTAGAACTGTCTTGGATTCTTTAAAAAAAAATCATGAATGAAAATTTGTCGTATACATTCTCATAGGATCCCATCTTTGAAATTTGAATTATGCATTATCAGAAATAACCGGATTTGAATATATCAGATGTTTATAAAATAGATTAGGGTCTTGGGATTCATAACTAGGTCGCTCAGAGGTGTTAATTTACATGTCGACACTTTTAAATCTTACCACACATCTTTAAGTTGATCCGGGTTTATAACACGTTTGCCTTACATGACACGTGTCTTTATTTTATTGGGCATGATTTTTACGAGGTGTTACATCCTCACCCCCTTAAAAGAAATCTCGACCTTGAGATTTACTGAAATAAATGAGGGTACTTCTCTTTCATTGTGGACTCTACCTCCCACGTATACTCGGGACCTCTACGGGCAATTGGTACATGCTTCCTTCGAAGCTTCTTAACCTGTCGATCCTCAATCGACAAAGGTTTCTCAACAAACTTCAGGCTCTCATCTATGTGCACATCCATATGCGGTATGACTAGTGATTCATCAGCTAGACATTTCTTCAGATTGCAGATGTGGAATACATTATGAATACCACTGAGCTCTTCAGGTAAGTTTAACTTATAAGCCACTGTTCCGACACATTCGATGATCTCGAATGGTCCTATATATCTCGGGCTTAACTTACCTTTCTTACCAAATCGCATCACCCCTTTCCAGGGTGAGACCTTAAGTAGAACCTTGTCACCTACCTCGAAATTTAGAGGTTTACGCCTTTTATCTGCATAGCTTTTCTGCCTATCCCTGGCAGCTTTGAGACGATATCGTATTTGAACAATCTTATCTGTCGTCTCCAGGACTATATCAGGTCCTGTTAGTTGTACATCTCCAACTTCTACCCAACAAACGGGCGTTCTGCATTTCCTTCATACAAGGCTTCAAATGGTGCAGCTTGAATACTGGAATGATAGCTATTGTTATATGAAAATTCAATCAAAGGAAGATGATCATCCCAGCTTCCTCCCAAGTCAATAACACAAGCTCGTAGCATATCCTTGAGTGTCTGTATAGTACGTTCACTTTGACCATCCGTCTGAGGATGATATGCTGTGCTGAAGTTCAAACGAGTGCCTAGGGATTGTTGAAAACTTTTCCAGAAATGTGATGTATACCTTGTATCCCTATCAGAGATGATAGACACTGGCACTCCATGGAGAGATACAATCTCGTCCACGTACAGCTGAGCTAATTTATCTGAGCTGTGTGTTTCCTTAATAGGTAAGAAGTGGGCTGACTTAGTCAGTCTATCCACTATAACCCAAATAGTATCATTTCCTCTCTTCATCTTTGGCAACTTGGTGATAAAATCCATAGTCACCATTTCCCAATTCCGGGTGGGAAGTTCAGGCTGTTGTAGCAGACCTGACGGCTTCTGGTGTTCAGCTTTAACTTGCGCACATGTCATACATTTGGCTACATAAGTGGCTATAGACTTCTTCAAGCCTATCCACCAATAATTAGCTTTCAAATCCTGGTACACCTTGTCACTTCCAGGATGAACATAATACTTAGAACTGTGGGCTTCTTGAAGGATAACATCCCTTAGTCCTCCATAGATTGGAACCCATATTCGTCCATTTAATCTTAGGATTCCATCCTTGCCATAAGATAACTGCTCAGCAGTTACTCCCAACTTTTCATTAGGATAGTTAGCTTCTAATACGGCTTCCTTCTGAGCTGCTAACAATCTTTCATTTAAACTGCTCTTTAATTCGATGCTCTTGGCATTGATTGTGACAACCCTCATAATTACATGTATCCGTATGATTAATTAATATTAAATTGTGCTTAATGATTGTGCAGAAAATTGACTAAATAGTCCTGAATGTTTTCCTAAGTGTTGGGAATTAAAAGTGTTACAAATAGTTACATAAAAGACACTATACGGAATAACCTAGCACTTTAACAAAACGGTATCTAACCAAACAACCGGACATTACCCGGAACACCAAAATTTTGCCAGAAACATTGTTGTATTATTTTTGGACTAGTTATGGTCCCCGAATACCCAACACATTATGTAATGTACCATACACATATAACACTAGATGTTGCACATAACCTCCTAAATATTTACCCACTATCAATCAAATTTTACAAATAACCCCCCCCCTGATGATTTACGGCCCCATGTGGGGACCCCACCACTAGATTTCATCTCAATATTTAATTGGATTGTTGCTTGATTTGGTTGCCATATTATTTGTGTAAGAGATTACAAGTATGGCATAAGGGATCCACAAGAGATCTTCATCATTCCACTTCTCACTTCACAAGTTTCATCCCAACTCCCTCAACCTCTCTCTCTCCCTCTCCCTCTCGGCTCACTCTAGTGCCGCCACCACCACCACCTTGTCACCACCATACAACCATTTCCAAGCTTAATTCAAGTGTTAGAAGGTGATTCTTGGAGCTTGAAGCTTGTGGATCATCAAGGAGCTCTCTTACTTGCATTCATTCACCATCTTTCATCATCTTTTTCTAGTGATCTTCCCTAGCCTTTGAGCTAGTTGTAAGCCTCTTGCTACTAAATTGTACTTCTTATTTTGCTTGTTAAAAAGATATATATTGTTATGAATCACAAGAACACTAAAAGACTTGCACTTAAATCTTGAAACATAAAGATGATATATGATGAAATCTTGTTAAAATAATGTTGTTAAATACATGCATGGCACTTGATTGTTAATTTCTTGATAATAAGATGTTGATCATCATATGGAACTTGTTAGAAGGTGTTGTGATCATATGTGCGTGTTTTAGTAACATTTAAGCGATTAACAGCATGCTGAGTGACATTTACAGCCAATTCAGTTGGCTGTAAACGGACCGTTATAAATAGAAAAATTGATTTTCTAAAGTCTAAATTATGTGTTTTCAAAAAATGAATCAAATGGCACTAGAATCATATTTTTTCGAGGCCGTTTACTATTTTTAAATGTCCGTTTTGTACAGCAGCAAAAGCTGCGTTTTTACTGCAGAAAATTTGTGTTATGTTTTTCATCATAACTTGAAATCTGTGTAGAATTAGCTCATGAAATTTATATTGTAGATGACCACTGATGTCGTTGTAATCCTCCAACTGGAAGTTCTTCAATCGGACTTACGATTAATTTTAAATGAATTATTCCATGGACTGCAGTCAGAAAGTGACGAATCTGATTGCAGTCCGGTAAATGATTTTTTTTTAAATATTGGTAATGAATTGGATCCCGATATTTTTACACAATAATATTTGGATCGTTTAAAACATTCTGTAAAAAGTTGGGAATTTTTGGAGTAAGTTAACTATTTTATTAAAATTCCTGAAAACAGCCCAGTTTTGAATGTTAAAGCTGAAACGACATAAGTAGTAATTTGCGTGTCTAAATGTCGGGTAGGTTATCTAAGAATGATCTAACGTGTTATATGTCAATGAAAGTGTTATGTGCAATATTGTATGTTTTCTTTTGAATGGGTATAGATGAGATGTTTATATGGGCGTAAACCGTTAAAGTGAGTGCATGTTATGTGGTAGATGCGTGTAGGAACATCGTGCTTATTTGAAGTCACTAATAAACTAAGTGGTAATCATACTAGGACGTGATTGACCAACACCGATTGTTAGCTATTTTATATAGTTCAACCGAGCAACCCAAGGTGAGTTCACACACTTTCTAAGGCATGGGATTCCCGGTGGTTGCGAATGGGTTAAAGAACTAAAACGGAACCTACATATCCTCCTTGGGTAGGATATGTACCGCCATCCTCCATGGGTAGGATGCCAATATAAATTCTGCGTATTCTCCTTGGGTAGAATACGTACGTTCGTCCTCCTTGGGTAGGACAACAACCTTAACTTACTAGACAAAACTCTATCATTGAGTCCCTCATTTTATATCGACTTAATCGCCGAGGCCGATGGCGAGCGGGTCATTAGTTAATAGCGCTATTAGGGTTGACAAGCCTCACACCGTGCCAGTAGGACGGGCGTGTACTAATGGATCATGGCAAACAGTCAATGATGATAGACATTGACTTAGGGCATAACTTACTTTCGTAAGTAGTCGATATGGTAACGGTCTAGTGGTTCACATGGGGAAGCCCCCACTGATTATGGATATGGTTTGGGGAAAAACAAAGATACTGGTCAACTCGTGGTTTTCGAAACAACCTTTTAAAACTAAACAACCAACTGTGAACTCGCTCAACATTTTTGTTGACTCCTTGTTACATGCCTTGCAGGTCCTTAGGTATTTATGGAGCTTGCACGAGAGGAAGAAGTCGTTGTGGGACATGGACAGTGTGTACCGTGTTAAACTTGCTAAACTTATAACTTATGTTTTGGTTTTACGTTTTATGCTTTCGCTGTTTAATTTGAACTTGGTTACTTTCTTTTGAACACCAATTATATTGCGTGGTTGGATTTTATCTATTTTAAATACACTTTTCAATATGATTGGTGGCTTGATCCTGGTCAGTCACGCCTCCATGCGGTGACACTCTGCTTGTGGATTTTGGGGGTGTGACAGATTGGTATCAGAGCCATTGGTTATAGTGAACTTGGTTTTAAAAAAAGGGGAAAAATCTTTTTGATATAAAAACCAGACTATAACCTGTTTAGTGCTCGACAATCCACAACGACGCTTCGCTCCACGTGCAAGGCTCAACACACTAGGTGGTATGATTTAAGTTTATATTTCTTACTTGCTAGATTACTTTTGTCTGGTGTGGTGTTTATTGTGTGTTTATTTAGGGTAGTAGCATGCTGTCTATTAGCCCTACTGCGTTCTTTATGACACACAATTGTTTACTTGAAATTTGACAAGTGGTGGTCAAATTCTTTTCTGATTTCTCGTCACCCTGCTACGACAACTGTTTATGCATTCTATCTATTTACACGCTTATCTCGACATGATGTCACCATCTGACCCTCCGTACATTCGGTTTGCACGTCAATGTTCACGAAGACCAGACCTGGCTCAAACGAACTTGGGATTAGGAGAACTATATCCACGCATCTCTGGTGACGAACCTTATCATCTCCACCGGTCATCGTCACCAGAAACGAAGCAGTCATAGTTACACGCGTTTGTTGTTTTGCAACTCGAAACCCTACCAACCAAATTTTGTTTTGGACAAGTGATATACTTCCGCGACCGTGACGCAACGAACTTCCCTTTCGTGCCATGCTGCCATACACGACTACTGGAATTTGCTTCTAGACAACAGATTAGTTGGTTGAATTCTTCGGTTATTGTTGGACTCCTGTTTTCACTAAATTCTTCGTATGAACCTCACAAATCCCCTGTTTCTTCGATTGGCAACCAATATAACGAAACACTAACAACCATACCATGATTTCCACCGATCACAAGATTACCCCCCCACCCATTACCTTGTTGGATGGTTAATGCTTATTCTACTTGATTTACTCCTTCGTAAACCCAACCTAGCGAATGGATGCCCTTACTGATGGGGTAGTCTTCAGGACGTTCGAGGATGGAGATATGGATCACTCAACCTGCAGGCGAACACGATAATCTATACGCTTACCTGACCCACCTTACACTACAAGAAATTGTATTATTCCATGATAGTCTTCTTAAATACGCAGAATCTTTACACTGGCTTTTGTACCGACACATGATTGTTGATTTATGTTATGTCTAATTTCTACCATTTGCTTAGACTAAACCGTCATTCTCTTACCACAGTGACATTTCGTTCTCGCTTCTCCATGAAAAGACATTGAAACGAACACCCTCTAGCATAGAGAGTTTGGAAGGCTCGACTCTCGATCCTTGGTGATCACTCCTTGAAACCTTGAGGGTGATGATGTGTTGTTGATACGATTATACTCTCTTGAACATGTTTTTGTGTCCTTTCTTTGGAACCTCACAACTACACAGACGTATTTTGGATTTATTCGCACGGCCTAAGGAACTACCCCGAATTTGGTTGCTTACCGACTCGATGAATCACAAACACACCTAAGTTCATGGATCCAGGTGAACTATTCCTCCTTCGCATGTGGGCGAGTCCAACGACTTTTGATGGAAGTCTCAGTGAATCTTAACACTACAAACTTGTACGACAATCATGCTGCTATGGCAAATCCTTGTTCCGATTGATTTAACTTCGTGACATCTCTTTTGATCAACGGCCTACTTTATCTTAGCCATATACAACATGCGCACTCGACATCAGGTAAACCCTGTTATGGGTTCTTAAATGCTTACTCATCGATTGCGACTACCCTTCTCATGTTTCCACATCCATACGCGATATACATCTGAACCCTACAACCGCGAACACTTGCTTGGACAGGTTACACTCCACGAACGTTACTCGCTGAGCATTGGGCCATAAATAAGATGATACCACACGTACTATCCTTTGATCTGGATACGACCACCATAACTCCTCTGACACGACATTCGAATTTAGTCTAACCTGACGAATATGTCACTTGTTTTCTCTGACGACATCCTAATCTACTTGAAGAGCTAGTAGAGATCCGAGCGACACCCACACCTTACCATGGAGCTCCTACGACATAAACAACCTTATGTTAGTTTCCAGGGAACGACCTTTGGCGTTGCGAAACCCGTCTTCTCGATCGTATGCACAAACCCTCGTAACTCTAAAGCTTGCTCAGGAATCCGCATCCCAACAGATGAAGGTGAAACCCGGTCGTACACCCATTCTTTCATTACCAGAAGGTACAGATGATTTCGTTGTTTATTGTGACGCGTCCATCCAGGGACTTAGTTGAGAAGGTCATCGCATACGCATACGCATCACGCCAACTCAAGGTTCACGAAAAGGGCTACACTACCCACAATTTGAAGTTGGGAGCAGTAGTGATTGCACTCAAGATATGGAGACATTACTTGTACGGTACCAAGAGCATCATGTACACCGATCACAAGCGTCTCCAGCATATCTTCAATCAGAAGGAGTTGAACATGCGACCACGTCGATGGGTTAAACTCCTTAACGAATGCGAATGCGTAATCAAGTACCATCCGGGAAAAGCCAATGTGGTGGCCGACGTCCTCAGCCGAAAAGAGCCTAAACCAAATCGTGTACGTGCGTTACAACTTACCATTCACTCTAGCCTTCCCGCTCAAATTCGTGATGCTCAGGTTGAAGCATTGAAAGCAGAAAACATCAGGGCTGAGTCCCTGCGAGGATCGAAGAAACGGCTAGAACAAAAGGAAGACGATGCTTATTACGTAATAGGGCGTATTTGGGTTCCACTCTGTGGTAATCTACGTGAGCTTGTGATGGATGAGGCACATAAGTCTCATTATTCGGCACATCCTGGTTCGGATAAAATGTACCACGATCTCAAGACTACGTATTGGTGGCCTAGTATGAAAGCCAACATAGCAACCTACGTCAGTAAATGCTTGACTTGTGCTAGGGTCAAGGTCGAATACCAGAAACCATCAGGCCTACTTCAACAACCAGAGATACCTAAATGGAAATGGGAGAAATTTCCATGGATTTCGTTGCTGGCCTGCCTAGATCTCAACGCAGAAATGATACCATTTGGGTGATCGTGGATCGACTGACCAAGTCTGCACATTTTCTGGCTATCAAGGAAACGGATAAGTTTTCTACTCTAGCAGACGTCTACCAAAAGGAAGTAGTATCAAGGCACGGAGTGCCAACCTCCATCATTTCTGATCATGACTCACGTTTTACATCTGAACTGTGGCAAGCTATGCACAAGTCCTTTGGTTCTCGATTAGACATGAGCACGGCATATCATCCACAGACGGATGGGCAATCTGAACGCACCATCCAAACCCTTGAAGACATGCTTAGGGCATGTGTGATTTATTTTGGTAACGGCTGGGAGCGACATCTACCTCTAGTAGAATTTTCGTATAATAACAGCTACCACACCAGTATCCAGGCCGCTCCGTTTGAGGCATTGTACGGACGTAAATGCCGATCACCTCTTTGTTGGGCAGAAGTTGGTGACAGCCAAATCACAGGCCCAGAACTTGTGGTAGACACGACTGAGAGGATTGCTCAGATACGACAACGAATGGCGGCAGCTCGTGACCGTCAGAAAAGCTACGCTGATAAGCGCAGGAAACCACTCGAGTTCCAGGTTGGGGATCGGGTGCTACTCAAAGTCTCACCTTGGAAAGGTGTAGTTCGTTTTGGCAAACGAGGCAAACTCAATCCGTGTTATGTCAGACCGTTCGAAATCATTGAGAAAATTGGCAAAGTCGCTTACAAGTTGAATCTACTGGCAGAACTCAGCGGAGTTCACAACGTATTCCATGTGTCGAATCTGAAGAAGTGTCTGTCAGATGAGACCCTCATAGTTCCTCTCAAGGAGCTCACTATCGATGATCACCTGCGATTCATCGAGGAACCAGAAGAGATTACTGATCGAGATGTTAAGGTCCTCAAGCGTACCAGAATACCTCTTGCTCGAGTTCGTTGGAACTCCCGTCGTGGCCCAGAGTATACCTGGGACCCAGAAGACCAAATGAAACTCAAGTATCCCCAGTTGTTTGAGAAAAGTGCAACCACTACTGAGGCTGAAGCTACTGCGGAATTTTGGGACTAAATTTCCAAACCAACGGGGGGATGATGTAACACCCCAGGAAAACCAGGAAACCACGCAACTTAACAAGCTTCCTCAGTAACCACGTGCTAAATTTCGGGACGAAATTTTCTTAACAGGGGGAGAATGTGACAACCCTCATAATTACATGTATCCGTACGATTAATTAATATTAAATTGTGCTTAATGATTGTGCAGAAAATTGACTAAATGGTCCTGAATGTTTTCCTAAGTGTTGGGAATTAAAAGTGTTACAAATAGTTACATAAAAGACACTATACGGAATAACCTAGCACTTTAACAAAACGGTATCTAACTGAATAACCGGACATTACCCAGAACACCAAAATTTTGCCAGAAACATTTTTGTATTATTTTTGGACTAGTTATGGTCCCCGAATACCCCATGACATTATGTAATGTACCATACACATATAACACTAGATGTTGCACATAACCTCCTAAATATTTACCCACTATCAATCAAATTTTACAAATAACCCCCCCCCCCCTTGATGATTTACGGCCCCATGTGGGGACACCACCACTAGATTTCATCTCAATATTTAATTGGATTGTTGCTTGATTTGGTTGCCATATTATTTGTGTAAGAGATTACAAGTATGGCATAAGGGATCCACAAGCGATCTTCATCATTCCACTTCTCACTTCACAAGTTTCACCCCAACTCCCTCAACCTCTCTCTCTCCCTCTCGGCTCACTCTAGTGCCGCCACCACCACCACCTTGTCACCACCATACAACCATTTCCAAGCTTAATTCAAGTGTTAGAATGTGATTCTTGGAGCTTGAAGCTTGTGGATCATCAAGGATTTCTCTTACTTCCATTCATTCACCATCTTTCATCATCTTTTTCTAGTGATCTTCCCTAGCATTTGAGCTAGTTGTAAGCCTCTTGCTACTAAATTGTACTTCTTATTTTGCTTGTTAAAAAGATATATATTGTTATGAATCAGAAGAACACTAAAAGACTTGCACTTAAATCTTGAAACATAAAGATGATATATGATGAAATCTTGTTAAAATAATGTTGTTAAATACATGCATGGCACTTGATTGTTAATTTTCTTGATAATAATATGTTGATCATCATATGGAACTTGTTAGAAGGTGTTGTGATCATATGTGCGTGTTTTAGTAACATTTAAGCGATTAACAGCATGCTGAGTAACATTTACAGCCAACTTCAGTTGGCTGTAAACGGACCGTTATAAATCGAAAAATTGATTTTCTAAAGTCTAAATTATGTGTTTTCGAAAAAAGAATCAAATGGCACTAGAATCATATTTTTTCGAGGCCGTTTACTATTTTTAAAGGTTCGTTTTGTACAACAGCAAAAGCTGCATTTTTACTGCAGAAAATTTGTGTTGTATTTTTTGTCATAACTTGAAATCTGTGTAGAATTAGCTGATGAAATTTGTACTGTATATGACCACTGATGTCGTTGTAATCCTCCAACTGGAATTTCATCAATCGGACTTACGATGAATTTTAAATGAATTATTCCGTTGACTGCAGTCAGAAAGTGAAGAATCTGATTGCAGTCCGGTAAATGATTTTTTATAAAATATTGGTAATGAATTGGATCCCGATATTTTTACACAATAATATTTGGATCGTTTAAAACATTTTGTAAAAAGTTGGGAATTTTTGGAGTAAGTTAACTATTTTATTAAAATTCCCGAAAACAGCCCAGTTTTGAATGTTAAAGCTGAAACGACTTAAGTAGTAATTTGCGTGTCTAAATGTCGGGTAGGTTATCTAAGAATGATCTAACGTGTTATATGTCAATGAAAGTGTTATGTGTAATATCGTATGTTTGCTTTTGAATGGGTATAGATGGGATGTTTATATGGGCGTGAACCATTAAAGTGAGTGCATGTTATGTGGTAGATGCGTGTAGGAACTTCGTGCTTATTTGAAGTTACTAATAAACTAAGTGGTAATCATACTAGGACGTGATTGACCAACACCGATTGTTAGCTATTTTATAGAGTTCAACCGAGCAACCCAAGGTGGGTTCACACACTTTCTAAGGCATGGGATTCCCGGTGGTTGGGAATGGGTTAAAGAACTAAAACTGAACCTACATATCCTCCTTGGGTAGGATATGTACCGTCATCCTCCATGGGTAGGATGCCAATATATATTCTACGTATTCTCCTTGGGTAGAATACGTACGTTCGTCCTCCTTGGGTAGGACAACAACCTTAACTTACTAGACAAAACTCTATCATTAAGTCCCTCATTTTATATCGACTTAATCGCCGCGGCCGATGTCGAGCGGGTCATTAGTTAATAGCGCTATTAGGGTTGACAAGCCTCACACCGTGCCGGTAGGACGGGCGTGTACTAATGGATCATGGCAAACAGTTAATGATGATAGACATTAACTTAGGGCACAACTTACTTTCGTCAGTAGTCGATATGGTAACGGTCTAGTGGTTCACATGGGGAAGCCCCCACTGATTATGGATATGGTTTGGGGAAAAACAAAGATACTGGTCAACTCGTGGTTTTCGAAACAACCTTTTAAAACTAAACAACCAACTGTGAACTCGCTCAACATTTTTGTTGACTCCTTGTTACATGCTTTGCAGGTCGTTAGGTATTTATGGAGCTTGCACGAGAGGAAGGAGTCGTTGTGGGACATGGACAGTGTGTACCATGTTAAACTTGCTAAACTTATAACTTATGTTTTGGGTTTACCTTTTATGCTTCCGCTGTTTAATTTGAACTTAGTTACTTTCTTCTGAACACCAATTATATTGCGTGGTTGGATTTTATCTATTGTAAATACATCGTTCAATATTATTGGTGGCTTGATCCTGGTCAGTCACGCCTCCATGCGGTGACACTTCGCTTGTGGATTTTGGGGGTGTGACATTGATTCTTATGGGCTTAACCCTTTCCTTTCTGCTCAATGCGTCGGCGACCATATTCGCCTTGCCCGGATGGTACCGGATTTCACAATCATAATCATTTAGTGTCTCCATCCATCGACGCTGTCTCATGTTCAGATCCTTCTGATTGAACAGGTGTTGAAGGCTCTTGTGATCAGAAAAGATCACACACTTGGTACCATATAAATAATGCCTCCATAGCTTTAGTGCAAATACAATGGCACCCAACTCCAAATCATGGGTGGTGTAATTCTTCTCGTGCACCTTCAACTGTCGAGAAGCGTAGGCAATAACCTTGCCTTTCTACATGAGTACACACCCCATACCAGTGTGTGATGCGTCGCAGTAAACCACAAATTCTTCTATTCCATCAGGCAATGTCAACACAGGTGCATTGCTCAACTTCTGTTTAAGAATATCAAAGGATTCCTGTTGCTTAGGACCCCAATCAAACTTAATATTCTTCCTAGTCAACGAAGTTAGGGTGCTGCAATCCTTGAGAAATTCTCAATAAAACTCCTGTAGTATCCTGCCAGACCTAAGAAGCTGCGAATTTCTGTGGGCGTCTTCGGCTCTTGCCAATTCATGATAGCTTCAATCTTAGCGGGATCCACCTGGATACCACGCTCACTAACCATATGTCCAAGGAACTGGACTTCACGAAGCCAAAATTCACACTTTGAAAACTTGGCATAGAGTTTCTCTTGTTGTAGCAGTGAAAGAATACAACGAAGGTGCTTCTCATGGTCAGCTTGATTCTTTGAGTAAATAAGAATGTCATCAATGAAGACAATGAAAACTTGTCCAAGTAGGGTTTGCAAATGCGATTCATGAGGTCCATGAACGCTGCTGGTGCATTAGTGAGCCCAAAAGGCATCACTAAGAACTCGTGGTGACCATAACGAGTTCTGAATGCAGTCTTGTGCACATCTTCATCTCTAACCTTCAGCTGATGGTAACCTGATCTTAAATCGATTTTGGAAAAGTAACTTGCTCCTTGCAGTTGATCGAACAGATCGTCGATCCTGGGCAATGGATATATGTTCTTGATTGTAACCTTGTTTAGCTCACGATAATCAATGCACAACCGCATTGATCCATCTTTCTTCTTAACAAACAGAATAGGTGCTCCCCAAGGAGACGAACTCGGTCTAATAAATCCTTTTGCCAACAAATCATCCAACTGAGTTCTCAACTCTTTCATCTCAGTTGGGGCTAACCGGTAAGGTGCTCTTGCAACAGTTGCTGCTCCAGGTATAATGTCGATTCTAAACTCCACTTGCCTATCTGGCGGTAAACCAGGTAGTTCTTCAGGGAATACTTCTGGATATTCAGATATGACAGAGATGTCTTCAATCTTGGGCTTTGGCTCATCAATAGTCACTCGTGCCATATAAATGACACAACCTTTCTTCATACACCTTGATGCCTTAAGCACAGACACTTGCTTAGGCAACCCATACTGAGTATCTCCGTCTATGGTAAGCGGCTCACCATACGGAGTCTTGATCACCACTTGTTTCTTGTCACAAACAATCTGGGCTTGGTTATGAGATAACCAATCCATGCCTATTACTATGTCGAATCCAGCTAATTTCGAAGGAAGTAAGGATAATGGAAAGGAGTGGTTCCTAATGGATATAAAACATCCATCTAGCACAGTTGAGGCAGTTTCTAAGGTACCATCGGCCAACTCTACTTCATATTTCACGCTTAGGGTTTTAACAGGTAAATTCAACAACTTACAAAACTTATCATCTACAAATGACTTATCCGCACCTGAATCAAATAATACCCTTGCATAAACATCATTGATGAGAAAGGTACCTGTGATCACATTATCATCCTGAACGGCTTCTCGTGCATCCATTCGAAAGACCCTAGTGACGTGCTGTCGTAGTACACGCAAATTTAATCCAAATAACAACTATAGATAGTGATAAATGGGTATCGAACTCAGGGAGTATGTGGAAAATGTGTTGATTTTATAGCTTCGCGATTTAACTACAATTAACCTAATTTGCAGAAATTAAAGATCAATGATTTGGATTGTTGTTTTAGAAAACTAAATTACTAGCTAATTGCAAAATCAAAATTGGATTTTTAATTCAGATTATGAGAACTAGGGGTGTGCATGGGTCGGTTTTGACCAAAAACCATAACCATAACCGTGATGTCGGTTATTGGATAACCATAACCATAACCGATCGGTTATGGTGGTTATGGTTATTCGGTTTTGATGGTTATAGCGGGTCGGTTATGGGTGGTTAACCGTGTATTTAGCTTAGCTAAAAATAGTTTAATTTTTTTTTAACATGGAATAAATTATTATTGCATATTTGTATATATTAGTATATTACATAGTATAAAAAATATATATATAATCTATAATATTAATACCAATTATTATTATTGAATATTCAAATAAAGTGATATGATACATTCCATAAATTCAAATAAACATTCAACCAAAACCACAAAATGATGTGAAAAACCCATAAGTACTAAAAATCTTTAGTCAAAAACATCAAATATTCAAAATATGGTGAAAATCCTAAATCCTACAAAGATTTATTACATGTCGGTTCGGTTCGGTTATGGTGCGTATGGAAAAAATGATAACCATAACCGACCCGCTACTTTCGGTTTAAAAAAAAACCATTAACCGACCCACCGGTTTTTTATTTGGTTCGGTTTTTTCGGTTCGGTTTTGTCGGTTAATTCGGTTATGGTTCGGTTAATTCGGTTTTTTGCACACCCCTAATGAGAACAATGACCATCTTAGGATTCAGTTTCTTTTAACACTTGTGCGAAATTCCAACTAGAAAGAGTTACATAGACATAACTCGTGTATAAACAATTGTTCTGATGAAAGGGAACAAAGTACTCGGATTATATTAATGCGAGGTCGTTTCCCGATGATCAATCAATCAATATCCAACCCTAACCCTTCCCGTGATATCCCGATTGCCAACGGCACCAAGAACGTACGAATTAGACTAGAATTGCAATACCAATTAACAAGCTACAATCAATTACTCATACACCATGATAATCAAAGCAAACACAATGTTGTCATTCTAGAAATCAAGGAACAAACACACAAGAGTTTAGAGAAACCTTCACCTAAGATGATCACCACAAGTTTAGCCGGACATTGTTCGGTTGATGATCATAACATCCAAATTCAAGTTCATACAAATCAAAAACAAGAACCAAATGTTTAGAATTGTTTTAAACAAGGTAGAACCAGCCAAAATCGCCCCCAAGATGCAGAGAAAACGTCCAATCATGAATAATGTGAAAAGGCACCATCAAAAACAGTTTTAATGAGCAGTTACGAATTTTTCCGCAGCTTCCATCGTAATTTAAGGTCTCCACCGTAAATTACGGTGGTCTTCAAAGTGTTACGGTGACTAGAGCCTGTGGTACGGTGGAGAATATGCAAGTTTCAGGGCCACCGTAAATTACGGTGGCCACCGTAATTTACGGTGGAGCCCTGAATGTTGGGTTTTGTTTCTTCTTTCATTCCATGCACGACCCGTTCATCTCCAAACCGTCCAAAGCTGCGTTTTATCCCTTTTTAGCTCCCAAAACATACCTGAAACATAAGCAACTGTAGTTATCTAATTCAAGATAATTACGCGATTAAGTGAAGGATAAATTCGTCTTTTAACATCATTAAGGGTTGTCCTATGGACCACCCGTCACATCCCAACACTTAACCGTTACTTGTCCCAAGCAACTCATCAAACCATTTTCAAAACAAGCGATCAATGTAAACCAAGCATAAACATGTAGTCCTTTTACTAACCCCTTCTTAACACCCAAACTAACGCACCCCTCGCTATGTCTCTCCTCTCGGCAACAAGTAAACACTAGCAACTATGAGCTAGACACACAAAGGCTAACGGGCGGTTGCACAACTATAGGCTTGTACCTAAATCGATCATTCTCCTAACAAATGCCAAACATGAATGCAAATCAAAGGGACTTTTAAGGTTGTAACGTGGCTAGGTGTACGGGTAGGAAATGGAATATATATGAAGTAGCGAAAACTTAACCCGGTCTTTTTATTACACAATCAAATAAACGAACAACTACCAACTTAACTAATATATACAAGACAACTAAACATCATTTCTTTTTCATTTTTCATTGCTTTTTCTCTTTTTTTTTTAACATAGCAAACATACAATATAACATCAAATATATCTACATACTACTCAACTACTACTAACACTATAAGACCGGGTCAAGTTGGGTAATTTTTTTAGGAACTAGCTAAGGGGTAACAAATGATAGGCTTTTAGGCACAAAATTGGGCAACTAAATGTCCACACCCCCGCCCCTCTAGCAACCATGCTCATATATATAATTAATGAGGTCCAACCCCCCAAATCCCACACTCGCACACACTAATGACGAGGCTACCTAAATGTCCTTATCCTTTTCGCATTCATATCGAACTAAGGACTCAAACCGTATTAAGGCACAAGTTCTAATGCACCCCCACCCGTAGCCACTCTCATCAAAGAAAAGTATTATTTATTTACATGTGTGGCTTCAACTCTCACCAAGAACAAAAGTATTAAGGGTTGCCGGTGCATCTTTTGGGGTTAGTCCAAGGTGTTCAAATTCTCACATTGTTTCGCTTGATTTAAAAAATTTTCAAAAACTTCAAAATTTCCCCCCATCCCCACACTTGGGATACATTGACCCCAATGTATGGTTTTAAGAGGATTTGATCGCTAAACATCTTTCACATCACCCAAAAGCTCAACACTTAAACCACAAATTTCTTTTTGGTATTTTTCATTTTATAATTTTTTATATTTTTTCTTCTTTTAAAACATCACACCGCCAACTTCCACCACCCAAACATAACATCAACAACTCAACACCACCCAACCACCCGACCATAAACATATCAAACTAAATAAATATTCACAAAATATACAAGGAAGGAACACGACCTGACTAGTAATAGCGTGGCTGCGGAGGCCCAAAAATGGAAGACATCATGTCATTCCATTCTCCAAAAGCAAATGCACCGCTACTACTCCCACCTTGTTGCGGAGCTCCTTCTTGTTGACGCGGGTCGATCCACTGTGAATGATGGAGTGGCGGGGTTGGATACGATACACTACCATCGTAAGGTGGTAGAGACGCATAATCCACATGTTGTGGATCCACAACCACCGGCCGCCCGGCGTGCCAATCTGCATGCATTCTTCTTGCTTGGTCATCATAATATCGATTATTCATTTCTAATTCATGGGAATACGCGTGTGTGCGATTCCACGCCTCTTGACGATCGAAGTTATGATTCAAAGAACGCTCCATGCTAGCACTCATCATCGTTTGTTGATCAAACAAAGTACGCTCCGAACCCGACCATGACTCAAAAACGGGTGTCGGAGGATGTTGGTTCTCGATAACCTCTTGCATAGTGCCATTGTAAGCCCAATTCGGCTCATAGGAACGCTCCGTGTAATCATAGAAGGCACTACCATAACCCCTACCTAGGCCCCCTTGGCCCACATTCACATTCTCACCACCATGAGGCTCATCCGCATAATCATCATCACCACTCGGAGCTTCCGCATCACTTTCCGGTTCATCCTCTTCACCCGGTAGAAGATCCCTTGCACCCACTTTCAATGCTCTCCATCTCTGCCCCTCCGACTTGAGCTTATGATACCTTTCCGATTGCGTGTAAGTCCAACCAATCCCCATCTTTTGTAAAGTAAAAGGCTGATGCCTTTTTGCTGCCCCTTTATCCTCTGACGTGATTGCCTTTTGCTGCCTCATCAATCCAGTGATAATTCGGCAATACGGGATAATATCTCTCCCCAACTTGTTTCGGCAAATCCAGAGGTGGTTCATGATCAAATATCGGATTGGAAAACGCGGAGACCCATTGAGTAACGAATAGAGGACGGGTACTTCCGGGTACCTCACTTGCTCCTTATCTCCTCTTCGCGGAAGAACATTTAAAATGCAAATCGCTAGCAACAATTTTGCTTCTATCTTCAAATTCCTCCGGTACAAAATTCCACTATAAGTACCGGGCAAAAACAACGCCGCTAGCATATCATTCCACCGAGGGTGCTTCTCCGGTTTTATCAAAAGGTCATCAAGACTAGGGATCATGTAGTCACGAGCCGGTAGACTATCGTACCTTGCCAACTTTCGTAGTGTATCAAAAGACATCTCTACCGGAATCCCATTCACCTCACCCGTTAACTTCATTTGCGACGGCCTATCATATGTGTTGTACTTGAGGGTTTCCATCCATTCTTGAATTTCGGTCATATACACGTTCTTATTATCCTTATCATAACAACTGAGAGCCGCCTCCCATCCTAAGGCGCGAAATTGGGCAAACACACCAAACGGCCCAAATTCAACTTCTCGAACTTCCCTCTCGCAAATAAACGATGCAGCCCTGTTTTTTAACCGGTTCATACTTTCATGAAAAAGTGTCGGTTGCCAATGTTCCGGCTGCTCATCCAATGGACCCGATTCCCATCTTGGCTTTTCAGCCGGGTCCAACTCTACCATCTCTTCATCCTCGCTTTCACTTTCACTAACTCTACCCAATTATTGCCTCTTCTTTGGTTGCTGTTCCTGTTGTTTGCCTTTGCCTTTAGACGAAGAAGACGAACTAGATCCCGCTCTTTCCTTCGTTCTTACCATTTTCCTACACACATAGCAAAGCAAACAACACAACCAAACACAAAAATTAGACCCTTCTCTCCAAAATATCCCCACACTTGCTTGTTACTATGGTTGTAGATGCTAGTGAACCAAAACTTTTATAAATTATTTTCTCAAAAATTGGGCATGGTACCTCTACAACATAGAGGTTCCCAAAAGTTCACTACTTTGCCATCATCCTACATCTACCACCATTTCAATGATCAAACAACAAGTTTCATGACAAAAACTATGAACAAGCAAGTGGGTATGAACAAATATCCAATAACAACCTTAATCTTCATAATGCATCATCAAAATTTAACAAATAAACTTCCATACCTTGACTTGAAGATGCTAGAACACTTGTGCAACAAAAACTTCAAAAACCCCTAAAATTTTCGGACCTAGGGTTTGTGATTCATATCAGAAAACTTCGTTTTTTCGTAAATCTCTTCTCAAAATCAGCAAGTATGTGAAAAATTAGTCAAGTTAGACCTAGATTTCACTTGATTTGGTTAGGAATTGAGAGAGATATGGAGGATTGAAGCTTGAAGAAGGTTATGGAATTTGAAGATCTTGTGGGTCTTAGATGAAAGTGATAGATGATGTTAGTGGTGAGAGAAGAAGCAGAAAATCGTGTGGATAGGAGAAAGTTCACGTGACTTATTATATATTTTTTTTATGTAAATGCTTCACCCGAATCGTCCTTTCAACTCGCCAGGTCCACCGTAAATTACGGTGGACACCGTAAATTACGGTGGACACCGTAAATTACGATGGACGCTGGCACAAAAATCCCACCGTAACTCAGTGTGTTTTCACCGTAAAGCCCCATATTTTTCACTTTCCACCGTAAATTACGGTACAGACCGTAAATTACGGTGGCTTCTGGGCCTTTTTGCTTCGCCAAAAACTCCAATTTTAAGTGTCTTTTTTTAGATTTTTTTAGTTTTTTTCAATTTTTTTGTGTTTTTTAAAAATTTTCAAAAACATGTAAAAATTACCCTACCCCCTCGAAAGTCCCGTGTTGTCCTCAACACAATGTTAGAGCCATTCGTAACCCGAACATCCCCACACTTGTTTCAAACACGGACTTCAAGCAAATACGGTAAATGTGCAAACTATACAAAACAAACAAAATAAAATGCTAACTATTTACACTACCAAACCTGGGCCTCTCATGGTTGTTCCTCATTGATCGGGCGTAAGATGTAGCCCGCTTTGTCATGCTCCAAGTTGTTGATGTTGTTCCCCTCCAAGTATGGCTTCAACCTATGACCATTCACCGTTTGTTGTTTATTTGTTTGCTCATCTTGGATATCCACATCACCAAACCTCCCAACTCGCCGAACGACATACCGGCCCATCCATTTGCTTTTAAGCTTGCCCACAAACATCTTGAGTCTTGAATTGTACAACCAAACCTTTTGACCCACTTCAAAGGTTTTCTTACTCAACTTTGCATCGTGTACCTTCTTGAGCTTGTCTTTGTAAGCCGACGCACACTCATACGCCTCGTCTCTAATCTCTTCTATCTCGCTCAATTGCAACTTCCTCATCTTCCCCACCTCATCATAATCCGCATTTACCGTCTTGATTGCCCAATGTGCCCGATGCGCTAACTCCATTGGAAAATGACAACCCTTTCCATACACCATCCGGTAAGGTGTTGTGCCAATCGGAGTTTTGTAGGCCGTTCGGTATGCCCACAACGCATCATCCAACTTGCTCAACCAATCCTTCCTATCCGTTCTTACCATCTTCATGAGGATTTCTTTGATTTGACGGTTGGACACTTCGACTTGTCCACTCGTTTGCGGATGGTAAGGTGTGGCAATTCGGTGATTCACGCTATACCTCTTCAACAATTTCCCGAAATTAAAGTTCTTGAAGTGCGAACCACCGTCACTTATGATAACTCTTGGAATGACAAAACGGGAGAAGATGTTGGTTTGAACGAATTTACAAACAACCGAGTGGTCGTTTGTTCTTGTTGCAAAAGCCTCAATCCACTTAGAGACGTAATCCACCGCTACCAAAATATATAGAAACCCGTTCGAATTCGGGAAGGGACCCATAAAGTCAATGCCCCATACATCAAATATTTCTACAACCAAGATTGGTTGTAATGGCATCTCGCCCCCTTTTGAAATGCTTCCCATCTTTTGACAATTAATACAATTTCTTGCAAACTCACACGCGTCTTTGAAAATTGTGGGCCAATAAAACCCACATGAGAGAACCGGGTTGCCCATTTTATGCCCACTAAAGTGACCTCCACAAGCGGATGAGTGGGCATGAGTCAAGATTTCCAACACCTCCGTTTCGGGCACACATCTCCGAATAACTTGATCCGGCCCGATCTTGAAAAGATCCGGTTCATCCCAAATGTATTGCTTCACTTGGACCATAAATTGTTGTCGTCGCTTCTTGGTCCAATGACTTGGGATGGCACCCGTGGCTAAGTAATTTATGTAATAAGCATACCACGGTGCAACGAAAGTGGATACGGCTAGGAGTTGCTCGTCGGGAAACCTTTCATTTATTTCACTAACATCATCAATCCCTTCTACCGGAATCCGAGACAAGTGATCCGCCACTACGTTCTCACTTCCCTTTTTGTCTCGAATTTCTAAGTTAAGCTCTTGTAACAACAATACCCACCGAATCAAACAAGGCTTCGCGTCCTTTTTCTCCATCAAATATCGGACCACACTATGATCCGAATAAACCACCACCTTGCTCCCCCAAATATACGCACGAAACTTATCCAAAGCATACACCACCGCTAATAACTCCTTTTCGGTTGTGGTGTAATTGAGTTGCGCTTCGGATAAAGTCTTGCTTCCATAGTAAATCACCACCGGCTTTTTATCAACCCGTTGACCCAAAACTGCACCAATTGTAGTGTCGCTTGCATCACACATTATCTCGAACGGCTTTGACCAATCCGGTGGTTGCAAAATAGGAGCTTTGACCAAATGTTCCTTCAAAAGAGTAAAAGCTTGCATACACTCATTAGTAAAATCAAATGGGACATCTTTTAATAACAAGTTGCATAAAGGTTTGGTGATAACACTAAAACCTTTTATGAAACATCTATAGAACCCCGCGTGTCACAAAAATGACCTTACACCCTTGACATTTTTTGGTGGTTGCAAAGATGCTATTACCCGTATTTTTGCCTTATCCACCTCCATTCCCCTTTCTGAAATCACATGACCTAGCACAATTCCCTCTTGCACCATGAAATGACTTTTCTCCCAACTAAGCACTAAATTTTTCTCAACACATCTTTTTAAAACTTTTTGTAATTCTTTGAGACAAGATTCAAAACTAGTGCCAAAAATGGAAAAGTCATCCATAAACACTTCAAGCGACTCTCCAACCATGTCCGAGAAGATACTCATCATACATCGTTGGAAAGTTGCTGGTGCATTGCACAAGCCAAATGGCATTCGCCGAAAGGCAAAGGTACCATATTGACAAGTGAAGGTGGCCTTGTGTTGGTCATCTGGGTGTATTGCTATTTGATTGTAACCCGAATACCCATCCAAAAAGCAGTAATATTCTAGACCCAATAATTTTTCAATAATTTGGTCAATAAAAGGTAGCGGGAAATGGTCCTTAGAAGTGGCGGCATTCAATTTTCGGTAGTCAATACATACACGCCACCCAATGACCGGTCGGGTGGCAATTTGTTCACCATTTTCATCCTTGACTACTTGAATACCGGCCTTCTTAGGCACAACTTGGGTAGGACTCACCCAAGCACTATCCGAAATCGGATAGATAATTCCCGCGTCCAACCATTTAATTACCTCTTTCTTTGCTACCTCCCTTAGGTTCGGATTCAATCGCCTTTGAGCTTCTCGTGTCGATTTTGCATCTTCGGTGGTGATTATCTTGTGCATGACGATTGATGGACTAATTCCTTTGAGATCGCCAATCATCCATCCAATAGCTCCCTTGTTCTCCTTTAAAACTTCCAATAATGCTTGCTCTTGCGCCAACTCTAGATTAGAGGCAATAATGACCGGTAGAGTGTCATTATCCCCTAAGAAAGCATACTTCAAATGGCTCGGCAAGTCTTTGAGTTCCAACTTCGGTGGTTCTTCTAATGATGGTTTAGTACCCGAATTTATCTCCACCGGCAAGCCTTCGAATTGGTGAGTCCATGGTGGTCGACCTTCTTTCAAGGCCATAGCATCTTGTTTTTCCTCTTCAACCCGGAGTGCATAAGCATGTACCTGTTCAGAAAAATCACACAAGCAAACATCCATACCATCCTCCTCATACTCATGTGGGTTGCATCCGTCAACTAAATCTGCCATGAAACACTCATCAACACCATTAGCATTAGAATTGTTAGTAAAAACATTTAAGCGCATTTTTCGATTTCCAAAAGTCATATCGACTGTACCAAATCTACAATCAATCACAGCATGCGCGGTGCTCAAAAATGGCCGACCCAAAATGACATTTTGTTGTTGTTTTGGGTCCGCGGATGAGTAGTCCAATACTAAAAAATCAACCGGGTAGTAAAACTGTTGGATCTGAGTTTCTTTTTGATTGTATTTTCGTTTGAAATTAAGATGGAGATGAAAGAGTTGTGCAGCGGAATTAAGATGAAAACAAACTTTGCATACAATCAAACGAGAGTAATACTTTAATCAAACATCTTTACACAATGAATTGAAAGATTGAATTTGTTTCAACAACGATTACAATGATTGATGAATGAATGCAAACTCCCCCTCAGCCAGAGCTCAGTAGTTTGTTCGTGCAAAGAAGACGATATGGTGAAAGAGCTAATAGAATAGAACAGTACAAAGTACTGAACTATTTATAGGCACTTGCAAACCACTGAGCATCTTTAGCTGACGTCACCATGAAAGTGACATCTAACCTCCTAACAAACTCTAACCTCTGATCAATACAAACACTGATGTACTAACTACTGCTATTACAAATCATTACACAAAAGACACTTAAACAGTTGCTGCATCCTTCCACTGTTGTGAACCCAGCAGTGCCTGTCCGGATCAGCAGTACTTGACTCAAGGCAGTAGATTGACTCAGCAGAGCTTTGTTCTTCCATCAGTCTTTGACATTGGGCAGTAGATGTAAGGCAGCAGTTGTAGGTCAGCACTTAGTAAGATCAGCAGATAGGAGGTCAGCAGATATGAAACCACTTTCAAGGGGAGAGATTTGCATGAACCAACTGTAATCGTCTGCTTATTCTGGATCCACTGCTCTGATCCAGTTTTGGCTTTAATTATCTGTTCCTCTGATAGGGTTCAATCCCAACAATCTCCCCTGGAACAGATAATGCCAAAACTCTTCATTATTTGTGGAAGACTTTATTGCCTCATCAACAGCTCCCTTATCTGACCTTTAAATTGTAATTCAAAGTCTAGGGCATCTGTATCTTCATCATCCCTGCTAAGTGGAAGATCAAGGAGATCCTGCAAATCTTCAAGACTCAGGCCAAGAGCTTGTTCCCTTGATATTTTCTCCACTTCTCCACCAGGCCTGAGCAAAGTCAATACGCAGGTCTATTTGTCAGTTTCCCACTTTTGTATTTTTGAGCCTGGTGGGTTTCTTGGGAGATGTTTATTTGCAGAAGTATTTGGTGAGGCTGGCCTGTTCATAGCTGGCTGAGCAGCATTTGCAGAATGTTCCAATTCAAGATCTTCTTTAATCATTACTTCCATGCCTGCTTTTACAATGGCATCTCCAGCTAATAGATCTTGAATTGTTTCCATGCTAAACTGGTTTTTGCTCCTTCTTTTGTAGATGGCAGCACCAGCTGGAGCAGTGGTTCTTTTGGCTTGCAGCTTTGGTGGTCTTTTTGAGACCTCTGCTTTGGAGTAGTCAGGCTTTTGTGGAACATTTGGGTCTTTCTTTCTTAGTTCCTCTAACCTTTTGTAGGTGGCCCTGACTCTATCTTCTCCCCACTTTGTCACAGAGTTCTTTGACCCATAATCAGCTGCAATCAGCTCCTCTTTCATTCTCCTCAACTCTAACATCTTCTCAGCTTCAAATTGTTTGAATTTTTCAGGAGGAGTCTGCTTGACCTTATTTTTTATCATGTCTTGAATCCTGGCTGCTTCTTTTTCAAGCTCAGGAATGGTCCAGTTCTTGTACATGTGTTTCTCCCCCTTGTATTTCTTGTAGGTCATGATGTTTTCAATGTAGTCTTTTCTCAAGGACTCATCTGCCCTTTCTGAAATTTTCCGACATACATTTTTAGCAAAACGCTCCATAGTATTGACCTGTGAGAGTAAAAACTGATAGTTTTGTTGAAATTCTCTATCAGATTTCCCTTTTCTGTTTTTTATTGCAATATCCTCTGCTTGTTTGGCCTTGAGCTTCAAGTATTCTTCAATATTGTTAGGCCTGGGATATTCTGCAATTGATGGTAAACTCCTTTTGGCTGGGTCATCTTCATAATAAAAAGATTTGATTTCTTCTCTGACTGCAATGAGTTCCAGAGGAAATGAGACACCAGCAGGAGGTAGTGATTGTATAATTTGAGCTGAAGAGAGAGGTATGGGTTTTGGAATAGTGACAAGTGACAGGGATTTTGAAGATGTTGGTGATGAAGATGTGTCATCATCTTTTAAAATTAGCCTTCTCCTTTTTGTAGGAGGGACTGATGATGTTTTGGATGGAACAGTGGTGGTAGATGTAGTGGCAGTGGATTGTGATTGACTAACAGCTGTTGAAACAACTGGTGTTTCAACCACTGTTGTCATTACAACAGATGTTATAACATCTGCTGTCTTCTGCTGTATGTCAGCAGGTGTTGTTTTTGGTGGTGATGATGGTAAAGCAGTGGATGTTGTGTGTGTTGAAGTGGGAACAGATGTTGAAACCACTGAAGTACCAGCAGTAGTTGATACAGCAGGAGTTACAACAGCTGTTTGAGTGGAGGTTTTATGCTGATGGCTTTTGGATGGTGGCTTTGGAGGCTTTGGAAATCTGGATGGGATGGACTTAGGTTTTCTTTTTGTCTTCAGATTTTTAGAATCTTTAGAACCAGAACAACTCTGCTCATACAGCTCCATGAAAGCTCTTTTCTCCTCATTCCACCTTGAAACATCCTTTGCCATTCTATCTCTTTTTACACTTGCTACTCCTTCATCAAGTGCTTCTTGAGTAGCATCAACCTTCTTACTACCATCTGGCACAGGAATTTTTCTGGTCATAGCATCCTTTTCAGGTTCAATGTATAGACCATCATCTATTCCTTTCTTCTTCCACTCCTGAATTTTCTCCCCCTTTTTGGCATTATCGTCTGGGAGTTGATCAATGAAAAGTACTGTTGGAGGAGCAGTGCCAGTGGTTTGCAGGATCTGAGTTTTGAGAGCCTTCAGATCAGCCTGAGTGTTCTTGAACCTTGACTCCATTGCATTTCTCAGCTGTTGAACATGTTTTTCATGTTGCTGATCTGCAAGTTTTGCTTGTTGATGGAGAAAAGGTTGAAATAAATCCCAGAGCTCATTTGTAGCAGGTGCCCTTTGTGGAGTAGGTACTTGAGGTGGAATAGCAGTTGATTGTACCTTTTGTACTTGTAACACCTGTTGTAGCATATCTTTGAGTTCTGCAACAGAGTTATCAAGTTTTGCAATACGATCCGTCAATTTCTGGTACTTTAAACCATCACCCAAGTTAATGGGATCATCTGATTTCCCACTTGTAGTGGTTTTATCAGTGGTAGATGTAGGGAGTATACTCCAAACATTAACCACTGATGCCCCTTTTTCTTGGTACTGGGGTCTTCTTCCTTCAACACTTGACAACCTTTTGATGTTGCCAATAGGATAAATAAATCCACTGGTGGTTGGCAGAGGTGCTATAAAAGGAATTGCCTCCAAGGAAGTCTTATTAATGTAACCACTGTCCAAATGTAACCCAGTGGGTGTAACAATTGTAGTGGCTGCTTCACTTGGATTACCACCAAGAGTTACTTGTAACTCAAGGGGTCTAACCTCCTCAGGTTGTGTTGGTGGGTTAGCAAAGATTGATACAGCAGACCCAGTCAGTAGTTGAGGCATATTCTCATTGATAGGTGATTGAGAAGGACTGGTTAATGCCTGGTTCAAATCAATTGCATCCAACAGTGGTTTTATTGGTAAGGGAATTGTGGATGTGAGGATTGGTGTAGAAATAGGATGTGTCCCGGGCATTGGACTGTGGATGATAGAAACGAGTGTTTCCAGAGCATCATGATGTGGAGACCCTATTTGTACAACCTGTTCTTTTTGTGAAGAAGCAGGAGGAGTTGTGGTTATGGGTTGAGATACCAACTGCTGTGAGGAAGTAGCAGCAGTGGTTTCTTGTGACATTTGTGTTGTCACAGGCAGGAGCTCTGGTATCTCATCCTTCAGAGTTGCCTTTTTGATGGGTTTTGTGGGTTTTTGAGTTTTTTTTTTTGGCTTTTTGGAGATAGTAGGTGTGGGTTTCAAAGCAGTTGTGCTGCTGCTTTGATCACCTTGAGCAGTGGGCTCAGCAGCAGATACCTGAGGAGCAGGTGTAACTGCTAAAATCTGCTCAGGCACCTCTGCTTGTATTTTGCAAGGTGCTAACATTCTTGAAAAAGTTTCAGTTGTTAAACTGTTTATTTGAGTAGAATCACCTTGGTTTATTATAGCTAAATCATCCTTACTGAATTTCTTTGAAAAATAGTAACTTAAAAATCTTGGAAACAGTAAGAATGATTTTGTTTCAACATTATTAACCAAATCTTTAAAAATTTCCTGAGAATAGTTAAAATTTTCTCCTTGAAGAATTGCATATCCCAGATTTTGAATCTTTAAAGGGATTTCATTAAAAGAAGTGGTTTTGTTTGAAACACATAGTAGGAGGGTATGAAATAAAAATCTGGTTGCAGAAGGAAAATAACCTTTTTCTAAGGTAATTTTCTTCATCATTGTGGCTTCATACCCTCTCTCAATGAAGTCAGTTTGCAACTCGTTTTTAGTGAAAGAGATTTTACCTTCTTGATCATCGAGTTGAAAGACCTCTGAAATGGTTTGTGGCGTGATTTGGACAGCTTTACCCTTTAGAGAAGAGTTTATGGTGGTTGCAGTGTCTCCTTGTTTTTCAAGGGTTGCATTTTTCCAGAACTCCCTTTGGGTCGCCAAATAGATTGGTGCATCGGCAGTGAACAAAGTTTTGTACTTTGATTTTGCCATGAGATCAATGATGGAATCGAAAACTTTGGTGGTTCCTGGTTTTGTGAGGAGACCCAGGAGATTGTGAGATGGTTTATGTGGAATTTCAGTGGAGAGTGCCTTTTGAGAGGCTGTTTTCGATGATGATTTGGATGAGGGTTTTGCAGATTTCTTTGATTTTGTCATTTTGAGGATGATTGATCGAAGAAATTTGTGAAGAAATGAGATGAAAAACTGCTTTGAGAAGAGAATTTTTAAGAATTCAATTCGACAGTAAAACCCTGTTTTGGTGGTGAGTGGGGGATTTTATAGGGAAGAAAGTGAATGCTGAGGTGGCAGCCGTTACAAAAGGTCTAACCAATATGTACTGCCCACGTGACAACCCCTGTTGAAAATGAAGGACAGTACTTGTGTGATAGGGACAGATGAAAGCAGTGGTATGAAAGCAGTGGATGATTTTCACTATCAGTGGATAGCATATCAGTGGATAAGACACTGCTTTTGAACAACAGAGTTTATCAAAGTAATGAGAGAGCAGGGGTTGACTTTCAGCAGTGGACAAACTTTTGAAGTAGAGCAGACTTTTGAACAATCAGTGGGTAATGGCAGACTTTTAAGGATTTTAATGAAAAATATCATTTTTAGCTATTTTTAAGGATGGAGTTTTGATTTTCTGAAAACATTTTGTTGCTTTTATTCATAGAAAAACAAGATGTTGCTCGTTATTCCATGTTCAGCATCCCAATCCTAGAGACCAAACTTTCAAAAGTGGCTGTATCAAGTGCTTTTGTGAGCACATCAGCTAGCTGGTCTTTAGTTGGGACATGATGCAGAGAAATCAAACCTTTTTCATAGCAATCCCTCACAAAGTGATGTCTGATGTCGATGTGTTTGGTGGTTGAGTGGGAAACTGGATTTTTGATGATATTTTCTGCTGCCTGACTGTCCAACATGAGTGGTGTCTTTAAGACAGTGATACCAAAATCCAGCAACTGATTTTGAAGCCACAGGAGTTGGGCTGTACAGCTTGCAGCAGCAATGTATTCAGCTTCAGCAGTGGATGTTGAAACAGCTGCTTGCTTTTTGCTTTGCCATGAGACTAAGCAATCACCTAGAAACTGGCACCCTCCTGATGTGGACTTCCTTGTAGTGTTGCATCCAGCAAAGTCACTGTCTGAGAAACCTGAAAGCTTGATGTTCCCATTAGCTGGATACCAGATACCAAGTGTGGGAGCACCTTTTATGTATCTGAAGATCCTTTTTACAGCAATGAGATTTGATTTTCTGGGAGCTGATTGACTTCTTGCACAGACACATGTTGCAAACATGATGTCTGGTCTTGATGCAGTTAGGTACAATAAAGACCCAATCATGCTTCTATAAAGTGTTTGGTCAATCAACTCATCCTTTTCATCAGACATGACCAGCTTATTTGTTGCCATGGGTGTGCTACATGGTTTACAATTATTCATATCAAATTTTGTCAAAAGTTCTTTAGCATATTTGCTTTGATGAATGAAAGTTCCATTTTGCATTTGCTGAACTTGGAGACCAAGAAAGCATTGTAGCTCACCCATTGCACTCATTTCAAACTCAGCTGTCATGAGTTCTCTAAACTCTTCACACATTGAGTTACATGTGCTTCCAAAAATAATGTCATCCACATAAATCTGGACAATCATTAAATCCTTCCCTCTCCATTTTAAAAACAGTGTTTTATCAATGGTACCTCTTTTGAAACCATTTGAGAGTAGGAAGTTGGAAAGAGTTTCATACCAGGCCCTTGGTGCTTGTTTCAAGCCATACAAGGCTTTGTTTAGCCTGTAGACATGATCTGGATAAAATGGATCCTCAAAACCTGGAGGTTGACAAACATACACCTCTTCTTGAATTGTACCATAGAGGAAAGCACTTTTGATATCCATTTGAAACACCTTCATATTGTGGTTGACAGCAAAGGCCAGGAACAGTCTAATGGCTTCCAATCTTGCAACAGGGGCAAATGTTTCATCATAATCAATCCCCTCTTCCTGTCTGTAACCTTGAACCACAAGCCTGGCTTTATTCTTGACAACAATACCCCTTTCATCAGTTTTGTTCTTGAAGACCCACTTTGTGCCAATGGGACTAACCTCTTCTGGCAGTGGTACAAGCTCCCATACTTGTTGTCTTTTAAACTGTTGGAGCTCCTCTTGCATGGCTTCTACCCAGCTGTTGTCTTTCAGTGCCTCTTGGTACTTGACTGGCTGATGGAGTGATAGAAAACCAGCAAAAAGACAAATGTTTTGGGTTTGGCTTCTTGTGAGCACCCCTTCATTTATGTTGCCAATGATTTGATCAGGTGGATGAGATCTCAAGAAGATTAAATCTCCTTGGTATGGTATGATGGCATTGGTTGGTGAAGGCTGCAGATGTGTATCATCTGAGCTAACCACTGCTGGGGACTTTGATGATCCAGCAGTGGCTTCAAAAGGTGGTGGTATAGGAGGTAATGAAGTGGACAACTGCTGACTTTTATCCACTGTTTGAGGACTTTTGTCAGCAGTGTTTGAGGATGTGGAAGCAGTGGTTGATGGGCTACTTTGGTCAACAACTGTTGAGGTAGCAGTGGTTAAGCTTTGACAACTGTTTTGAACAGCTGGTGCTTTTCCCTTTGTGGCAGACCTTTGAGGGATGATGATTTCATACCCATAGTCTGGTGTTGTATCCTCTGATGGACCTGCACTGTTAGTCTTGACAGCAGTATTTTCAAAAGTGAATTTTTCAAGATCAAACAGATCTGCAGGGTTTGCTGGGATTTTCATTGATGAGAGTTCATTGAACTTAACATTCAAAGTCTCCTCCACTGCCTTGGTCCGTGTATTGAACACTTTGTAGGCCTTGGCAGTGGTTGAGTATCCCAGATGATAACCACAATCAATTTTGGCTGCAAATTTTGAAATGGAATCTTTAAAGTTCAAAATAAAGCATGGGCAGCCAAACACTTTGAAATATGAGATCAGTGGTTTAATTTTATACAGAATTTCACAGGCAGTCTTTTTGTGCCTGGGGTTTATTAAAACTCTGTTCTGAACATAGCAAGCAGTGTTTACTGCCTCTGCCCAGAAAGTTAATGGCAAACCTGAATCTGCAAGCATGGTTCTGGCAGCCTCAATCAGAGTTCTGTTCTTCCTTTCCACTACCCCATTCTGCTCTGGTGTTCTTGGGATGCTGTACTGCCTTACAATCCCTTTCTTCACACAGAAGGCATCCAACTCCCTATTTTTGAATTCTGTGCCATTGTCACTCCTGAAGCTTTTCACTGGAAGGTCAAATTGCTTTTCAACCTGTATTACAAAGTCTTGCAAAATGCCTGCAGTTTCATCTTTTGAGTGCAAAAAGAAAGTCCATGTGAACCTAGAAAAGTCATCAACAATAACCAAACAATATCTTTTCTTTTTGAGGCTCATGACTTGAACTGGGCCAAACAAATCCATGTGTAGCATTTGCAAACACTGGGTTGTTTTGGACTCTTCAATGGACTTGTAAGAACTTTTATGCTGTTTTCCTTTTAAACAGGAAATGCAATGTTCAGGAAAACAATTTTTGTGGTAGGCCTCTCACCAAACCATTTTTTGAAATTTCTATGATTGTCTTAAGATTTGTGTGTCCCAGCCTTCTGTGCCAAAGTTCTGTCTCTTTGTTAGAGGCAGCTGAGAACAGACAGGCATCAGCTCTGGGACACTCTTTTGACATGTGAACAACATAAACATTGCCACTTCTTTGAGCAACAAGGTTAGTTTGACCAGTTTTGATTATTGCTTCAATCTTTTTGACCATTTCTGGTCCAACAATCCTACAACAGTCTTTTGTGAAGAATGACCCAAATCCCTTGTCACTCATTTGGGACACACTCAGAAGGTTGAATTTTAGATTGTCTATTAGATTGACATTTTCAAATTTTACTTTTCCAGACTGCACTGTACCAGACCCCAGAACTTTCCCTTTACTATTATTCCCAAAGGATATATCACCCCCACCATGGATTTTAAAGTCTTTGAGGAGGGCTTTACATCCTGTCATGTGCCTGGAGCCTCCACTATCTACATACCAAAGACTATCAAAGCATGCAGAAGCTCCCTGCACATGAAGTAAAAGGATTAGTTCATTAGGGTCTCCAAAGCCAGCAGGGCTTTGGATGGGGTCTCAACAGTGTCTGGGATGGATGCAGAATGATGGACAGTGGTTAGGTCAGGGGTTTGAACTGTTTTAGGACAGTGTTTCTCTAACCACTGTTGTGGGTCCTGACCAATCATCTGCTGGTAACCAAAAGGATGCTTGTTCACTTTGGGTTTAGAGGGCCTTTTGTAGGCCTCATAAACGTGAGGAATCCTTTGGTAAGACTGTTTTTCTCTGCCTTTTCTGAACTGATTGGCAGGGGGTGCATCAGTAACCTGAACATCTCTTTTGACAGATGTTTGGTTCAGCTGTTTTGTAACAGCTTTTGAACTGGCACAAACAGTGGTTGTTTCTTGGTGAATTTGACAGACGTTGATGATGATGATGGACTCAAGGATGTTTTAGCCATGTACTCATTCTTTTTCACATCAAAGTTTTTGAGGTACACACATGCTTGAGTTTTGTGGTTTGTTTTACCACAAACAATGCAACTTTCTGCTGAAACAATGACACTTGTCTTGTTTAAATCATAAGCTTTCAAGTGGAAACAGTCTTTTGTTAGATGATTCCTTTTCTCACAGAATTCACAAAACAAGTTGTCAATTTTTTTCTTTCTTCTTTCTCTTTTCAGACTCCTTTGCAGCAGAGGTTTTAACCACTGCTGGGATGTCCTTGAGAGGTATGACTTTAGCTTTTGGAGATTTAACACCATCAGTTGATGTAAAGTCCATTGGCTTGAAGTTTTCAAGAATATCACACTCGTCAGACCAGGTAGGTTTAAACTGATATTTTTCAAGTTCTTCAAAAGTTGAGGAACTCCTTGTTCTGCCAAGTGTGATTTTGTTACCAAGTTTGTCAGTGATTTTCACTTCTTGGCCATTCTTGTTTGTGGGGATGAACTCAGTGGTTACATCAGTGTTTTGAACAGATTTTTCACAAGCAATGTGTTCATCATCATATTTTCTATACCCAACCCCAAATTTCACATTACTTTCAATCTGTTTAGCAAGCATCACCTCATATCCTCTGCAGGATTCCACCCATCTTTCACAAGTAATCTGGGTGGATTCCAACTCCTTTTTGCAACTTTGGTATTTTTCTACCATAGTTTGAAGTTGGGTTTTGGTGATGCTTTGCTCTTCTTTTAGACAGCTGATCTCTTTTTCTTTTTCAGTCAATTTGTTTTTAAGTTCTTTTAAAGACCTTTCAAATTTGACCTCATCAGACAAGATTTTATCCCGAAGGTTTTCATTCACCTCTTTAATGTTAGCAAAAGCAATTATGCAATTGTCAGAACACAGTTTTTCAAGAACTTGAGGAGATACCTTGGCAGCTGCCATCATTGCACAATCACATTGATGATCTTCATCATCATCAGCTTTTACCTTCTTTTCACCAGCCTTTTCTTCTTTCTCTTCTTCTTTGTCCTCGATGGACCATGGATCTGTCATTGGTTCAATCAGGGTACCTGAACTTTCTCCCAACAGTAGTTCACCAGCCACAGCAGTAATCACTGCTTCAGTCACCTCTTCCACTGTTTCAAAGCACTGCTGTTCCTCCTCAGCTTCAACCCCCTCCTGTATTGACTCTAATGCCATCAAACAAAACTCATCATGTGAAGAATCATTAGAAGCATATAGTGCAAAATTTTCATCACTAAGATCATCAGGCATACTGCTCCAGTCAACAAACCCTTGAGTGAAAAAACTTTGTTGATCTGGTTGTGCTGCTGCTGGAGCAGTGGTTTGAGGTGCAACAGTTTGCACTTGTACCTGGGGAGCAGGGGTTTGAACATATTGGATTTGTGGAACAGTAGTTTGGACATAGTGTACTGGCACAGGGGCAGTAGCATAGTGAGCAGTGTTCACTTGAGCTGCTGGGGTATACTGGGCATAGTGCACAGTGCTTTGGTTTTGAGGTCTAGGATTTGAGCTAGGATGAGTAATTATGGGACCAGTAGTTTGACTCCTACATTCCCTAGCGAAATGTCCCAACCTATTACACTTGTAGCACTTGATTTTCGATTTATCCAACCCAACCCTTAGATTCCCATGCAAACCTGGGAATTTTCTCCCTGTTCTCTTGTAAAATTTGCTAGTTCTAACACTTAGCAAAGCCAGTTGGTGCAGGATGTCCATTTCCTCTAAATCAGTGGGATCGAAATGTTGTAAATCATTGAGTTCAAAGCTTAGATTATCTGACATCTGGTTTTCGTTTGCAGTAAATGCATAACTTGCAGAGTGAGGATCAGGGTTGTTAAAATTTGCACCAGCAGTTATGTCAATGAAGTGATCATAACCCTGATCCTTACCACTGCTCCCAGATTCTTCTTGACCCAGAAGAGCAGTATTACCGAAAGTGTAATCATCGGTAACTTTTCCTGACTCTTGTAACCTCCTTTTCTGGTTCAACTCCCTTTCGTAGGTCAGGAGTCGACCGTGGAGTTGGGTCAAGGTCAGATCCTTGAATTCAGGTGAGTTTCGGGTGACAAAAGCTATGGTGTCCCATTTTTCTGGCAGTGACCTGAGGAACCTGCTATTTTGAGTTGAGTTTGTAAAAGTGGTGTTAACAAGCCTCAGTTCACTGATGAGACAACTGAAACGCTCAAATTGTTGCGTTAGTGATTCGCCTTTAACGTAGCAAAATGTTTCATACTGTTGGTTCAGGATTTCCCTATTGTTTTCTATGACTTCTTCAGTTCCCCCAAACTGTTCCTTAAGTGCGTCCCATAACTCTTTGGCACTGTTACAATGTAACAGTCCAGCATATATCTCATTGGGCAGCGCTGATGCTACGATGCTAAACGCTTTAGCATCTAGTTCGATCTTTTGAAAATCGGTTTCGGTATAATTTTCAACTGGTTTTGGAACGAACTTTTTAGCATCTTCAGCACTTGGCACTGAAGGAACATGGGGACCATAAATGACAGACTTCCAACAACCTGTGCTTTGTTGAGCGAGGATGTGACCCATCCTCCTCTGCCAGATGTTGTACTCATTTCTTTTTAGCATAGGTGGTTTAAAAAGCGAGCCGATGTTGTTTTTATCATCCTGAGATTGTGACGTCATTCTTGTTGTTTTACAGACACTGAGAAATCAACTTTAATGGTGATTAATCCTTGCTCTGTTTTTCAACGGATGAACAAACGATCAGTATCAACTGTTATGAGCTGAACTATTTACGTCAAAATGATTGTTAAATCAAATTTGACTGTCCAAGCTCTGATACCAATTGTTGGATCTGAGTTTCTTTTTTATTGTATTTTCGTTTGAAATTAAGATGGAGATGAAAGAGTTGTGCAGCGGAATTAAGATGAAAACAAACTTTGCATACAATCAAACGAGAATAATACTTTAATCAAACATCTTTACACAATGAATTGAAAGATTGAATTTGTTTCAACAACGATTACAATGATTGATGAATGAATGCAAACTCCCCCTCAGCCAGAGCTCAGTAGTTTGTTCGTGCAAAGAAGACGATGTGGTTAAAGAGCTAATAGAACAGTACAAAGTACTGAACTATTTATAGGCACTTGCAAACCACTGAGCATCTTTAGCTGACGTCACCATGAAAGTGACATCTAACCTCCTAACAAACTCTAACCTCTGATCAATACAAACACTGATGTACTAACTACTGCTATTACAAATCATTACACAAAAGACACTTAAACAGTTGCTGCATCCTTCCACTGTTGTGAACCCAGCAGTGCCTGTCCGGATCAGCAGTACTTGACTCAAGGCAGTAGATTGACTCAGCAGAGCTTTGTTCTTCCATCAGTCTTTGACATAGGGCAGTAGATGTAAGGCAGCAGTTGTAGGTCAGCACTTAGTAAGATCAGCAGATAGGAGGTCAGCAGATATGAAACCACTTTCAAGGGGAGAGATTTGCATGAACCAACTGTAATCGTCTGCTTATTCTGGATCCACTGCTCTGATCCAGTTTTGGCTTTAATTATCTGTTCCTCTGATAGGGTTCAATCCCAACAAAAACTCATCAATCTTTACAATCACATTTTGAACCATCCCCCAAGGTAGCTTATAAGACAAATCGGCCAAAACAACCGTTGTCTCCACCCTAGCTAACGGACCAAAGTCGTATTGGTCATATAAGCCCCCCGGTAAAATGCTCACCCCGGCTCTAAGATCTAGTAACGCCTTTGCCATTTGAAAATTACCAACTTGTATGTTAATTAATGGCGTGCCCGGATCTTGGAGCTTAGGAGGAAGCTCCCCATTCAAAACCGCACTTACTTGCCCGGTTAAATCCACCCGCTTAGGCATTTTCTTCTTTTGTTGCCTTTTTTGTGTATATAACTCCTTTAGAAATTTAGCATAAGCGGGGACTTGTTTTATTGCATCAAGAAGTGGAAGATTGATTTTTACTTGTTTAAACATGTCCCACAATTCTTCTTTTTGGGGACCTCTTGATGCAATAAAATTTTTCCTACCAGGGTCAAGTAAGGCCGATGGAAACGGGACTTGACTCGGTTCACCCTCAACTTTTTCATTCTTTTCATTTTCACCCAAAATTGGTTTTTTAACATTTAATTCTTTAGGTTTAACCGGTGAAACATCATCATCATCACTCTCATTACCCGTAACATCCTCAACTACCCCCTCGACCAAACCCGGTGACAAATTTGCTTTAAATTCTTTGCCACTTCTCAAAACACTAACATGACTAATATTAACATTGTTACCTCGTGACGAACCATGTGAAGGATTTACCTTGGTGTCGCTAGGAAGTTGACCCTTCTTTTCTTCAACTCCGCCACATCGGTTGCCAATTGACCCATTTGGGTTGTTAGTGATTGGATGCTCTTGTCACGAACCTCATCCTTTTGCATCCGAACTTCATCGAGTTGATTCCGTTTTTGCATATCTTGTTGCATAGCTCGAAGCATATCCATGACTTCATTCCCGCTTGACGAAGGTTGACCTGAACCACTTTGACCCGTCTGTTGAAATTGCCCTTGATAACCATAGTTGCTTCCACCCCGAAAATTGCCTTGATTGTATTGTTGACGAGGTGCAAAGTTACCTTGAGCTCCTTGAAAGTTTGGGTTAGCTTGGTTCGCCGCGTTCCCGTAGCAGAAATTAGGGTGGTTTCGTAACCCGGGGTGATAGGTGTTGGAGTTCATATTGAAATTTCGACCACCCCCTCCTTGAATTGCATTCACTTCCTCTACTTGCTCATCAACCACCCCCACTACACACACTTCCGCCGTGTGGCCTATTTCATTGCAATTAGTGCACACGTTGTACACTTGATTCGTAGTTTGCACGTTGCCACTCTCTACTCCATACACTTGTGGCCTTTGAATCACATGCCTTGCCCTTCTTGAAGATTGGTCCTTCCTCTTGGAATTCACCGCCATTTGTTCTAAAAATGCCCAATCAACATTTTCATAATTCGTACCGAATGTACCATTGGTGATCGACATCAAATCACGTGCATCCTTCGATCTCAACCCTTCATGAAATGCGTTCAACAACTCCCATAATTGGATCCCATGATGAGGGCAATTACGTAACATCATATTAAACCTTTCGAAGGCTTCATGAAACATCTCCCCCGATTGTTGTTGGAAGCTTCTCAAACCTCTCCTTGCATCATTAGTCTTTTGAGAGGTGTAATATTCATCCAAGAATATTTGTTGCATATCGGCCCATGTAAAGATCGATGCGGAGGGTAGAGTGTGAAACCATCTCTTTGCCTTGTCTTCCAAAGAAAATTGGAAGAGAACCAACTTAACATCATCCGAAGAAAACCCTTGACCTCCAATTGTGTTGCAAATAGAATCGTATGTCTCCAAATGAAAATAGGGTTCTTCCGTTGCTAATCCCTTGAACTTTGGTAGACTTTGGAGGGAGGTTGTTCTAACTTCAAAAGTTCTTCCATCCGCATGCTGAGGAATCACAACCGGCGAAGGATTGTTAGTGATAATAGGCAGGAAGTGAGCTTCAATCCCCCGTACTACTTCCCGATGATGTTTTTGAGGGGCACCCAATGGTGCTCTTGGTTGACCCATTTGCATAGGCCCTTGAGGTGCAAACGGTGGTTGGTATTGATATTGATGAATTGGTGGTTGTTGATTAATCAACCTTTGAAATTGTGGTTGTGTATTTTGAGGGCGCACTTGTTGTAGCGGTGTAGGGCGTTGCAATTGTGGCCCTTGCGGTCTAATGTGTTGCACCCCAACCGGTAGTCTACTCGTATCTTGAAATTGTTGAATCGGTTGACTTTGTTGACCCGCTCCTCCTTGAGGTCCCAAGTAGCCTCCATCACCCCCATAGTAAAAACCTTCCTCTTCATACCCTCTAAACTCCTCTTCATAGCCATCATCATATCCATCTCCTTGAATACCCGAGGATTGCCCGAATGGGATGGATGAGTATTGAAAGCCCAATTGGTTTGATGGTCTAAATGTAGAAGTAGCATGGACAATGGTTGAATTTGGTGGTATTGTGTAATTAGAGGATGATTGACCCGTAGTTGGGGGAAAGAAGTGTGACAATGGTGGTATTGTGGATGAAGGGCTAAAGGTAATATTGGGTTTAACTTGAGTAGTGATCGGTTATGTGGTATTGGTATGGTTGCAGAAATCGGCCTAGGCGGCCGATTAATCAGCGCCTAGGCGCTAGGCGGTCCATTACTGCCTAATTTTGAGCTAGGCGGTCAATTAATCGGTCATGGTCAAAAATCGGTCCTAGGCGGTCAAAATCGGTCCTAGGCGGTCAAAAATCGGATTAATCGGACAATATTAGTCGGTCAAAATCGATCAAAATCGGTCCTAGGCGGTCAAAATTGGTCAAAATCGGTCAAAATCGAACCATACTATCTGAAACTTGACGTATTTATGTGAATTTTGAAGTATTATTTTTATATTATTAGGTATATATATATAATTTTGAAAAATACATATAAAAATCCCATTCCGATTAATCCCGATTAATCCCTAGGCTGTACCTCACCGCCCGACTAGCGCCTAGCGCCTTCTACAACATTGGGTATTGGTTGGTGTAGTGTCATGAGGTGGAGTAGGAATTGTAGTGGAATTTGGTATGGTTGTGTTTGGTGATGGTTGTGTAGAAGTAGGTATAAATGATGAGGTCATTTGACCCGTTGTGGGTGGTATTTGAGATTCTTGCATGATGTTTCGTGGTGTGATGGGTGAAGTAGGTGAACCAATAATTTTATTTTCTCTTACTAAAACTCTGTTTTTCCTTAACGTTTTTTCGATCTCCGGATCAAATGACAATGGTGACGACATGTGAGAGCCTCTAGTATGCATGCACCTGTAGAACCTGCACACTAAACACACCAGTGTAAACCCGAAAATAATAAAGCAAAACTAACAAACTGACACACGTTGCGCACAACTCCCCGGCAACGGCGCCAAAATTTGACGTGTTGTCGTAGTACATGCAAATTTAATCCAAATAACAACTATAGATAGTGATAAATGGGTATCGAACTCAGGGAGTATGTGGAAAATGTGTTGATTTTATAGCTTCGCGATTTAATTACAATTAACGTAATTTGCAGAAATTAAAGATCAATGATTTGGATTGTTGTTTTAGAAAACTAAATTACTAGCTAATTGCAAAATCAAAATTGGATTTTTAATTCAGATTATGAGAACAATGACCATCTTAGGATTCAGTTTCTTTTAACACTTGTGCGAAATTCCAACTAGAAAGAGTTACATAGACATAACTCGTGTATAAACAATTGTTGTGATGAAAGGGAACAAAGTACTCGGATTATACTAATGCGAGGTCGTTTCCAGATGATCAATCAATCAATATCCAACCCTAACCCTTCCCATGATATCCCGATTTCCAACGGCACCAAGAACGTACGAATTAGACTAGAATTGCAATACCAATTAACAAGCTACAATCAATTACTCATACACCATGATAATCAAAGCAAACACAATGTTATCATTCTAGAAATCAAGGAACAAACACACAAGAGTTTAGAGAAACCTTCACCTAAGATGATCACCACAAGTTTAGCTGGACATTGTTCGGTTGATCATCATAACATCCAAATTCAAGTTCATACAAATCAAAAACAAGAACCAAATGTTTAGAATTGTTTTGAACAAGGTAGAACCAGCCAAAATCGCCCCCAAGATGCAGAGAAAACGTCCAATCATGAATAATGTGAAAAGGCACCATCAAAAACGGTTTTAATGAGCAGTTACGAATTTTTCCGCAGCTTCCACCGAAATTTACGGTCTCCACCGTAAATTACGGTGGTCTTCAAAGTGTTACGGTGACTAGAGCCTGTGGTACGGTGAAGAATATGCAAGTTTCAGGGCCACCGTAAATTACGGTGGCCACCGTAATTTACGGTGGAGCCCTGAATGTTAGGTTTTGTTTCTTCTTTCATTCCATGCACGACCCGTTCATCTCCAAACCATCCAAAGCTGCGTTTTATCCCTTTTAGCTCCCAAAACATACCTGAAACATAAGCAACTGTAGTTATCTAATTCAAGATAATTAGGCGATTAAGTGAAGGATAAATTCGTCTTTTAACATCATTAAGGGTTGTCCTATGGACCACCCGTCACCTAGTGTTGGTCTTTTTGACTTCTTCAGGCTTTTTGGCATATTTAGGACAGTTGGTTTTGATGTGCCCCTTCTCGTTACAGTTATAGCACGTTGCCTCTTTTATCTTCTTGCACTCTATCGTCTTGCGCTCCTTGGATTTGCATAACCCACATGTAAATGGTTTTGACTGAGACTTGGATTCAAAGCTGCATTTTCCGAAGTGACGTTTCTGGCAGGTTTTGCACTTTGGTTTCTCATCTGCTTGCTGACTACCCTTGCCAGACCCAAACTTCTTCTTGTGGTCCGTGGTTCCCTTAAACTTCTTCTCAGATCGTCGTGAGTTATCGTCCTCACGTTTTCTCTTACCTTCCTCTGAGTTCTTATGCGATCTTAACCTGACCGCATCCAAGGTAAGGGATAAGGATAGGTCAACTGCTGACCTAAAAGTAGCAGGTCATGATGCCTTGACACTGGCCTTGATTTCTGGGGCTAAACCCCCGATGAAACGAGCTATTCGCTTGGGCTCCGGTGTTACTAAATACGGAACCAATCGAGACATGGTATTAAAGCTAGTAAGGTAAGTCTGACAGTCTAGGTTTTACATCACCAGAGATAAGAAGTCTGACTCAATCTTTTCAACCTCATGCTGAGGGCTGTAATTCTCTTTGATGAGTGCAACAAACTAATCCCAAGACAGATTGTACAATGGGATCTTCCCAGTGGCCTGGATTAGAGACCTCCACCAGGCCAGTGCTTCTCCTTTAAACGAATGAGACACATACTTCACAACATCCCTATCAGCGCAACCACTGATGTCAACCACGGTATCCATTTCGTCCAACCATGTCATGCAGTCCACAGCCCCTTTCTCCCAAGTGAAATCCCTGGGCTTGCAGGAGACGAAATATTTGTAGGTACAGGACTTACCACGTGGTTCTCGTTTGAGGTCAATCTTCTTCGATGGAACACTATGCTGATTTGAGGAGTGATGATCGTCATCCCTCCTTGATCCATTATGTTTAGAGGGTGGCTTACTATGAGCCTCAGAGTGAGTCTTAGGTTTAGAATGGGGTGCTGATAAGGTCCAACTTCGAGTACCATTTGACTCATTCAACTGCCTATCTATGGCCTTGGTAACAGCATTATCAATCAGTGCTTGAAGTTCCGCACCAGTTACGTTGATCCTGGTGGTATCATGATTCTCCCTTGGATGACTGTTGACTTCTTCAGACTCAGCCATGTAGTTTGATTGCTACATAAAATGATGACAATGACTTCTTAGAAGTTTATTCCAGATTTGTCATCTTATTAATTTATTAACCATGGTATTAATAAACCACATTGGCTAATTTATTAAGTATTTCATTCAGGATTTTCATTAATAACCCTTAGTTAAAGTTAAATATAATAATGACACAAAAACCAAGTCACATGGACACTTTTAAATTATAAGTCAAGATCTTATATGATCGAGGTACTAAGGTCTGAATCCTAGTTCATTACCTTTCTTGACAGGGAGTTATAGGCTACGACTGTCTTTTGTCTTATATGACAATAATTATGGCTCGTAGGCCCTACATCACAGATGGATGTTTAAATAATAAGGAAGGATTTTTAATAATCCAATGTAAGGATGACACGTGTGATTTTTACGAATCACGTTAGCCAGGAATGTTAACATGTTTTCAGATGTTAACAAGGATTTGAATCTCTTTTTAAACAGGTTTTACCATCATGGCCAGGTCTTATAATGACAGGCAGGTTAGGTTATACCCTTTAAGATTCTTATTAATATTTAACGCGGAGTAATTCCTTAATTGAGATGTTAACCAGAATCTGTCTCTTAATAAGGATCTACCATCTTGGCCCTGTCTTAAAATGACACGTGGACTAGGTTTTGCCTTTAAGATTTATTTAATATATAATGGCAGATTTATTTTTAAAAGGAATGGTACTTTGTTTTTTTTATTTTTATTTTACATATTATATTCATGCATGCAATGATAATTAAAATTTAACACATTCCATAATTTAAATCAAAAGAGTATAATAATGCCCTAAACGGGACTTAACAGAAAGACATGCCCATGCAGGGGCTTAAACAGAAAAGACAAGTCCTCGTAGGGACTGAATACGGAAACAGATGTCCACGCAGGGACTGATTAAACATTAAAGAAATACAAATAAACAAATAAAGGATTTAATGATCCTTTTTGCTCTTCCCCTTGATTAAGCTCGCCAGACCCTTAAAAATTCCTTGGTTTTGCCTACGCCCTTCCCGAACCTCCTGCTGCACCTGACTCAACCTTTGAAGAATCTCCTGATGCTACGGTGGCGATATCACTGGCGGCTGCGGGGGCTGCTGAAACAGCGGAGGTTGAGGAGGTGGTGGTTGTTGATACCCATAGAGTGGCTACCCATAGTGTGGGTATCCCGCTTGATATGGGACCCCAAAGGGTCCTTCCGGATGAAGGGCATTGTAGTTTGCCGCTACCAGGTATGGGTCAGTCTCGGTGTAGTTGTAGTTGGTGTGGGCCGGCTACTCAAATGGGTTGTACGCCGCTGAACCGGCGTATGTAGGATTGGGTTGTTATAACCCACTGGTGGCGGTACGACCGGTGCAGACTGCACCTCAGAAACAGGGTTCGAAGGCCCACCCATTTGTGGGTCTTCGTATAGTGGCGAATAATGACTGCCACTATATGGTTGAGGAGTGCTGATACGAACTCCCCCTCGCACGGACATTGATGTGCGAAGCGAGCTGTAATTTTAGTGTAATTATAATTTCCAAAATATGTTTTAAGTGTTGGAAAGCGTGATATAATTACATCATTGACTGAATTGCTTACAAGTTTTAAAAATGGAATCGCTAACTAAACCACACATAATCGGCAAGTGCACCGGTCGCGGTGTAGTTTTGTTGACAAGACCGGATATCAATCCGTGGACACTATGGCGAGAAATATTGAAACTAACCTTAATCGATTATTTAGGTAAATTGATTTGAAGATTGATTTTTGTTATTTTTAGATTTATAGAAAATATAAATTTAAAATGAATTTGTATTTAATTACAACAAATATTGATAATATAAAACTTACGGGAAAAATAAGACAAGAAACGTCGAATTAAAGAAAATGAACACAAACACAATATAACAATTAAACAAGCAACAGATAACAATTACTGAAAACAAAATATTACAATTATAATTTGGTTTGAAAATATATAATAAACGGACTACCTGGGTTTTAGAATCCCTAAAATCATGCAATGCTAATTTGACAATAATAACAGTTAAATATCTTTTTCCCTTGATTAACCCCCCATTAGAGATGTATTAAACAAAAGATTAAGACAAAATATGAAGTGCTAGAACGAATCGGTCCGAGTTATCGATAACAAATCCTACGTGAATCCAACCGTTGAAACCTCAGAGACTAAGTTGTGAGACGATCTTTTAAACACGCAAAGCGAATAAATCTTTTAAAATTAAATCTTTAGGAAATTATTAATCATGATGTAATAAACAAGTTCGTTTTATCGATTACTGAATTTACCCCATCACTGATTAGCTAATACCCTAACTCACCCTAATATTTTTCAATTAATAAGGTAAGGATGCAAGTTTTTGTATTTTGATAATTATTATTAGTAACAAATAATTAAACAAAAATATTCCAACATGCAATAACAAGATTAATTTCAAAGATAAAATTCTTGTAAATCACATAAAATAACTGAAATTACATCAAACAAGCATTACAATCTTTTAGTTCATCATAACCCAGGTAGTTTATAAGTTTAGCTACACATATTACACAATAACACACTTACATCAAGCATTACAACTACTGAAAACATAATAACAATACTTACTGGAATGGAAATTACGAGTATTAACCGAACCGGGTCGATTAGGATTAGAACCGACGGCCTCCAAACGTCTCGAGAGCTCCGAGGGACTTCACCGGCACTTCCGGGTGCTAAAACTCGACTTAGAACGGAACTAGAACTGATATTTCGTGTTGTGAATGGTGTGTTTTCCGACTAATATTGCATGGCTATTTATAGGTGAATTTTTTGGTCACTGTTCACCCATAGCGCACCGCTACACTTTGGTGGTAGCGGTGCGCTACCTCTTTTAACCTGCTACACTTGCCGACAGAGACGGGCTAGCGCACCGTTACACTTTTGTGGTAGCGGTGCGCTACCACTTTTCGACCTGACCCATTTGCCGACAGTAACGGACAATCCTTGCACCCCTAGCGCACCGCTACACTTTAACAGTAGCGGTGCGCTACCGTTGACTGAGGTCAAATTTTGATTTTTCTTTGGCACGTATCCCGAGGCATCGATTCCTTCTTCGATCATGTACGATTTTCTCGCATAATCTACAGATAATTCACCGATTCCTGCAGATTCATAATTTTATCGAATCAGTATCGAAAACAACGGATAAACGTGCACAATCTTTCTGAAACAGGGGTTATCTGATATAAAAGATGTGTATAATTCTAAACACATCAAATATCCCCACACTTAACCTTTTGCTTGTCCCTAAGCAAAATCCTAAACACATATCAAACTTAAATTATTAAACAGAAACGTATGTTTTAAACAAATCTAAATATGAATTACAAAATTGTTGAATACAGAGGTTTCACAAGACTTACAACGTTCAAAAGGTTAATAAATCAAGAAAATGAAACGAGCAACCGAGAATACTTAATCAAAATCTTCTTACTTTTAAGTAATTAATTATGCAAAAACAATACCACTCACTGAATTCACTCTTCTCTCGGATAATATGTATGTAATTTTTAGTGAACTCTCAAAACCAGACTATGTAACATTACTATTATAAGCTTGTACGTCAATCAAATCTCCACCTAATTGTTAGAAGTTAATACAGATAAAGAGGACTTAAAATGGGTAGATGGGGTTTAAAGGTAGGATGTTTATGTACAAAGATGTGACTAACTATAGAGTTTCATAGTTTATTGGACATATATACAAATGGAAACTATGAAATGAACAAGATCAGGCCTTAGTCCAATGGTTCGACAAGTGCGCGAAAGAGTGTGGGAGCACAGACCCGAGTTCGAATCTCGGGGGCTGCTTCCATGCTATTTTTATGCCCGAATTTATCTAGCGCACCGTTACAATCTGAGACTAGCGGGGCGTGATTGCAAATAATAAATTTTTTTTTTTTTTTTTTTTTTTTTTTTTTTTTTTCACACCACTTTCATCCTAATGACTCTTTTTACGGTCAGATCGTCAAGACCATTTTATCGAAGAAGTAAACCAAGTCTTTCTCAATGTAGCGAATTTTACTTCTAATTCTGATAGATCGTTCGGCATTGAGCCTAATAGACCCTACCTATATTAGAAGCGTGTAGTTGACTTTTTTTTTACATCTTCTTGTATAAGATCAATTCTGGTAACAAAGGAATGATTTTAGGCTCAAAGTGGTAACGAATGGTAATGGTGAATTTTTACAGAAAAGGTGATTCTAAGGCCTCTTTTATACTTGTATTAATAACTAAACCAAGGTCTTGAAATGTATCAAAACGTACAAGTTCTAAAGTAATGCAACAAGTTGGTAAACACACATGAAACGAAAGTAGTGTTTATGTATTAAACACTTTTAGGCTCAAATCTTACTATCATGTGGTAATGTAATGGTTAAAGGTTGTTATTGCATAGTTAATTTACTTTAAAGTTAGAAAAATTATCTTAAGTATCTCGTAAAAATTTTCACAAAAACTTGATTTAAAGACCTACTATCCCGCAACTTAAAGAAACATGTATTTTCAAATTTTATAAATTACACATTTAAATTGTTAAAAACAGACGTTTTCGAAAAAAATTTCAAGTTTTCAATGTGTTTAAAGGATCGGGACAAGTTTATTTTATTTATTTATTTTTTTATTTTTTATTTTTATTTTTTTATAATAATATTCCTCATCCCCACACTTGAAAGACACATTGTCCTCAATGTGTGAAAATGAGAAAAATAATTAAACACACTTGAAAATAAACACACTTGCTGAAAATTAAAAATGTTACTTCCCTGATGTGTTGCCTGAATTGCCTCGTCGTGATAACATCGTATGGCTCAATTCCTGTATACAACGCTTGCAAAGTAATAAGTAACACATCAACAAGAAATAACATAACACACATATATTAAAACACACCAAACTGAATGTAAATATATACAAAAATTCTAAACTTATTTACAAACCAAGGGATTTCCGTAACGTTTTCTTGTCAAGACCAGTTTTATCGAAAATGTGCACAATGTCATCCTTAATCCTGTAATGTACGTGACTTCCAACCCTAGTGGAACGCTCGGCATCCAGCCTAATCGCACCCACCCTCATTAATTGAACGTACTCACTTTGAGATTCAGTCTGACTTTGTTTACATTTTCCGGTATGTGTCCAGTTCCCACATCCTCTGCATCTATCGTAGCGTTTTGCTCTACGCTTCATTGCACTTCTGGATGTGCCACAGAATGGTGTTACCTGTTCTTGACGACGGTATTCTTTTCTTACCCCAGCACTGAGGAGAAAGATTTTCTCCTTAAGTTCCGTTGGTAAACCTGGCTTTGCAAATTCTAAACAACAAAGAAAATTAAAATCAAATGGATGCATTTTAAATCTAATTTACACTTGGGAAAATGTTTTTGAGATTATAGCAGCTCCAAATCACCCGAATGGAGATTGAGTACGGGTGGTACGATCCAAACCTGCATACACAAAAAACAAACAACCCCAGCGTAAAATTGATTTAAAATACCAAACTATCTAAAGCAATCCACACTAAAGCAATCCACACTTTCACACAAAACACACAATCAAACCTAATATTTACACTACCTACCTACTTACCTCGTTTTACGTGCTCATAACAGGGAGGTACATCACCTCCTCCTCTTGGTTTACGGTCAGTCCTTCGACAAAGTGTTTTAAACGATGTCCATTGACTTTGAACCTCTGACCGTCCTTGTTCTCAACCTCAATTGTCCCATACGGAAATACCTGTGTAACCACGTATGGTCCACTCCAGTGCGATCTCAATTTTCCAGGGAACAATTTCAAACGGGAATTGTATAGTAACACCTTTTCCCCACACTTGAACTCTTTCACCTGCTTCAAGTGTCTGTCGTGCAGTGCTTTTGTTCGCTCTTTGTATGCCCATGACCTCTCGTACGCCTCATCGCGTAACTCTTCTAACTCGTGAATCTGAAGAAACCGGTTTTTAGCTGCAGAAGGCAAGTCCAGATTGACTGCCTTCAGTGCCCAGTATGCACGATGCTCTAGCTCGACCGGTAGATGACACGCTTTCCCATAAACTAACCTAAAGGGTGTGGTCCCAATAGGTGTCCGGTATGCAGTGCGAAAAGCCCATAATGCATCATCTAACTTCTCTGACCAGTCTAAACGACTGTTTCCGACAGTTTTCTCCAAGATTCTCTTTATTCCTCTGTTCGCATTCTCCACCTGCCCACTTGTTTGTGGGTGATAAGCCGTTGAAAGGCGATGGGTTACCCCATAGCGTTTCAATACTTTCTCCATCTGTGCATTACAAAAGTGGGTGCCTCGATCAGATATCAAGGCTTTCGGTGTTCCAAACCTGGCAAACAACTTTTTTAAGAACCTCACAACAACCCTAGCATCATTTTTAGGTAAGGCCTCTGCCTCTACCCATTTGGAAACATAATCTATAGCAACTAGGATGTATCTGTTTCCTCTTGACATAGGAAACGGTCCCATAAAGTCAATACCCCAAATATCAAAGATTTCAATCACCTGTATAGGGTTCTGGGGCATCTCATTACGAGATGAGATTCTTCCTGTCCTCTGACAGGCATCACAACTTCTCACAAACTCGTGTGCATCTTTGAAGATGGTCGGCCAAAAGAAACCAGCGTCAAACACTCTTTTGGCAGTGTAAGACGCACCATAATGGCCTCCAGTTGGTCCCTCATGACAATGTCGTAGAATATTACTAGACTCGGAACCATGCACACATCTCCTGATTACCTGGTCTGCATTGATACGAAATAAATACGGATCCTCCCATATGTAGCGCTTGACATCAGTAAAGAATTTTTTCTTTTGCTGATATGTCATGCCTTGCACAAGGTGACCTGTAGACAAGTAATTTGCTATATCGGCAAACCAGGGAAAACCTTCATCAGTAGCTTTCACAAACATCAAACTCTCATAGGGAAAGTCATCCCCTATTCTCTCCTTCCAAGTTCTCTCTAACTCGGGGTTCTCCAGTCTTGACAGATGATCTGCTGCAACATTTTCAGCTCCTTTCTTGTCTTTTATCTCCAAATCAAATTCTTGAAGCAGCAAAATCCATCGAATCAATCTAGGCTTCGCATCCTTCTTCGTGAACAAATACCTAAGAGCCGCGTGATCTGTGAAAATTATGGTTTTGGATAGTACAAGATAAGACCGAAATTTATCACACGCGAATACAACTGCAAGCAATTCTTTTTCTGTCGTGGTATAATTTTCTTGGGCGTCATTCAAGGTTTTACTAGCGTAGTAGATTGGATGAAAGTGTTTCTCCTTACGCTGCCCTAAAACTGCCCCAACGGCAAAATCGCTTGCGTCACACATAATCTCAAAAGGTAGGCTCCAATCTGGAGAAATCAGAATGGGAGCACTTACTAACCTCTCTTTGATTAACTCGAAGGCCTGTAGGCATTTTTCATCGAATAAGAATGGCCTATCTTTTTCCAACAGTTGGGTCATTGGACGAGCAATCTTTGAAAAATCACGAATGAAACGGCGGTAGAATCCCGCATGACCCAAGAAACTCCTAATTGATTTCACAGAAGTAGGCGGCGGGAGCTTGGAAATAACATCGATTTTGGCTTGATCAACCTCAAGCCCCGCTTGTGAAATCTTGTGCCCTAGCACAATCCCCTCACGAACCATAAAGTGACACTTTTCCCAGTTAAGCATCAAGTTCGTCTCCTCACATCGTGTAAGTACGCGCTCAAGATTACGCAGACATTGATCGAAAGAATTTCCAAACACTGAAAAGTCATCCATAAATACCTCCATGGAATCCTCGATCAATTCGTGAAAGATTGCCACCATACATCGTTGAAAAGTGGCTGGAGCATTACATAACCCAAATGGCATACGTCGATAAGCGAATGTTCCAAAAGGACATGTAAATGTGGTCTTTTCCTGATCCTCTGGTGAAATAGGGATCTGGAAGTAACCTGAAAATCCATCAAGAAAGCAGTAGAACTGCTGTCCTGACAGTCGCTCCAACATCTGATCAATAAATGGTAAAGGAAAATGATCCTTGCGTGTGGCATCGTTCAGTTTGCGGTAATCAATGCAAACTCTCCAGCCGGTAACGGTCCTGGTGGGTATTAATTCATTCTTGGCATTGACGATTACTGTCATACCCCCTTTCTTGGGGACCACCTGGATGGGACTCACCCATGCAGAGTCCGAGATTGGGTAAATCAGTCCTGCATCTAGCAACTTGATTACCTCTTTCTTTACGACATCCTGCATATTAGGGTTTAGCCTTCTCTGAGGCTGAACTACCGGCTTGAACTCTTCTTCCATCAAGATCTTGTGCGTACAAAATGAAGGGTTGATACCCTTTATATCCATCAGTTTCCATGCAATTGCCTGCCTATGATCTATCAAGACACACATCAATTTCTTCTTCTCCTCCTCCGTCAATCCAGCAGAAATAATGACGGGTAACTGTGATCCTTCTCCCAAAAATGCGTACTCCAGATGAGATGGTAACTCTTTCAGCTCCAACGTTGGCGGTACCTCAACTGACGGTTTTTCTTTTGGATTTCCTTTATCAATAACTTCAAATACTTCACATTCTTTAGATTCAGAGGAAGGTTCACTATCGGATGATGGTGTATCTTCTGAATCTTCAGAAGTATCAGAAGTTTTACTCCCACCTACGTCACTAAGTAGACTTCCCATATGTGTCATGAGAGTATCAATACAGTAAGCAGTATCGTCATGTTGTTCGGTGTGCCTCATTGATTGTTGAATGTCAAATGTGACTTTATCTTCATCAACACGGAGAGTCAACTTGCCATCATACACGTCTACGATTGCACGTGCAGTAGCAAGGAATGGACGTCCTAATATTAACGGAATTTCGGAGTCCTCGTCCACGTCAAGGATAACAAAATCAACAGGGAAGACAAACTTGTCGACTTTAACTAGCATATTCTCTACAATGCCCCTTGGGTATTTTATCGATCGATCTGCAAGCTGAATACTCATTCGTGTAGGAGACGGTTCTCCCAAGTTAAGCTTTGCAAATATTGAATAGGGCATAAGATTTATACTGGCTCCTAAGTCGGCAAGTGCATTGCTCACAGTAAGACTTCCTATCAGACAGGGAATGGTAAAACTCCCTGGATCAGCAATCTTTGCTGGCAATTTATTCTGCAAGACAGCAGAACATTCTTCGTTCAGAGTGATGGTTGAAAGATCTTCCAATTTTCTTTTGTTCGTTAGGAGATCTTTTAGAAACTTGGCGTACTTTGGCATTTTAGCCAAAGCTTCAATGAACGGGATGTTAATATGCAGTTTCTTCAGCATTCCTATGAATTGATTGTACTGTTCTGCGTCTTTTGCTTTTATCAATCTTCCAGGATAGGGTGGTGTTGGTTTGTACACCCTCATTGGTTCTTCTTTCTTCTCTTCTGGAGATTTACCGGGCTGTACTGTACTTTCTGGGCGAAGCCTAGTTTGTACATTTCCAGATGGTGTCTCCATCTCTATCTCTTCATCAACCTCTTGATCTTCATCGGCTTCTCGTTCAATCTCTACAGCTCCTCGTCCGCTTCTGGTGGTCACAGCTTTAGCAGTGGCATTTGGATTTCCGACAGTGTTGCTCGGGAGACCTCCTTGAGGTCTCTGGTTCACCTGATCGGCCAGTGAACCTACTGTTCTCTCCAAATTCTGTAGTGCAGTACTCTGATTTTTCATGAAGGTCTCATGTTCCATGAACCTTGTTTGTGTCTCTTGATGTCGAGCATCCTGTTGTGTGACGAACTGTGTAAGTAACTGCGTTTGCTTTGATAAGGCCTCATTGTTTTGTCTTAGCATCTCCTCTATCGTTGGGTTCTTCGTTCCTGAACTCGATCCTTCTCCTGCGTCTTGAAACAAACTCTGACGTGGCTGGAAACCAGGTGGGTTGTTGTTCCTCCAGCCAAAGTTTGGGTGGTTTCTCCAATTCGTATTGTAGCCTCCTCCGAAATTGGTCTGATTTCGGTTGGCTATGAAATCCACCTGCTCTGTTGACTCCGTAGGGGCAATGGGACACGAGGTTGTGTCGTGCCTCCCTGTGCATATCTCGCACAATTGTTCCTTCTTTAGCTCCATGTCATTCAGCTTCTTCTTCAAAGCATCGATCTGTGATTGCATCAAGGTGGTATCATCGACCTTATGCACTCCTCTATGTGTAGTGGATGAGTTTCTAGAATCCGGAAATTCGTAGCTACTCATTGCGATGTCTTCAAACATCTCTGTGCATTCTTCTGGTGTTTTGGCAGTCATCAGATTTCCTCCAGCAGTGATGTTTAGCATGTTCCTTGTGGCAGGCGTCGCTCCGTGGTAGAATTTCTCTACTAAGGCCCAGTCCTCGAATCCGTGGTGTGGACACTTGAGTAACAGCTCTTTGAATCGTTCCCATGTCTCGTAGAAAGATTCTCCTTCTCTTTGGCGAAATTCTTGAATCATGCTCCTCAGACGAGCAGTTTTAGAAGGAGGAAAGTATTTTCCTAAGAATTTTTCTTTCATGCCAGCCCAAGTGGTGATTGATCCTGCAGGGAGGGATTCTAACCAAGCATGAGCTCGATCGGCAAGTGAGAATGGAAAAAGGCGCAGTTTGCATGCGTCCTCGCTAACATCTTGTTCTTGAAACGTATCGCAGATAGCTGAAAAGCGAGAAAGATGGACATTGGGGTCCTCGGAAGGCAATCCATGGAATTGGATTGTATTTGTAACCATTGAGATGATTTGAGGTGGGATTTGCCACCTTCGAGCTTCAATAGCGGGTCGAGAGATACTGGATTGACCAATTCCCGCATTCGGTCTGGCATAGTCCGCAACAACTCTCCTAACAGGGGGATTGTTGTCAGCCATGTGTTCTTTACTATCTTGAGAATTTCGTAGGCGCTCGTGTAAGTCTCGCTCGGGCTCAGGTGAAATTGCAATTAAAGCTAACCCTTTTGAACGAGTGTTGTGCATACAAGTACTAAAATTATTAAAGCAAATATAACACTAAAGGCACAAATTTCAAGCAAAAGGCACCTAAAGGCAAATAAAATTCTAATAAAGCAAGTAAACTAAGAAAGCAAATAAATAACTAAATAAACGATTTGGGTTGTTTTCAAAATTTTTCTTAGTGTCCCCGGCAACGGCGCCAAAAACTTGATGTGCGAAGCGAGCTGTAATTTTAGTGTAATTATAATTTCCAAAATATGTTTTAAGTGTTGGAAAGCGTGATATAATTACATCATTGACTGAATTGCTTACAAGTTTTAAAAATGGAATCGCTAACTAAACCACACATAATCGGCAAGTGCACCGGTCGCGGTGTAGTTTTGTTGACAAGACCGGATATCAATCCGTGGACACTATGGCGAGAAATATTGAAACTAACCTTAATCGATTATTTAGGTAAATTGATTTGAAGATTGATTTTTGTTATTTTTAGATTTATAGAAAATATAAATTTAAAATGAATTTGTATTTAATTACAACAAATATTGATAATATAAAACTTACGGGAAAAATAAGACAAGAAACGTCGAATTAAAGAAAATGAACACAAACACAATATAACAATTAAACAAGCAACAGATAACAATTACTGAAAACAAAATATTACAATTATAATTTGGTTTGAAAATATATAATAAACGGACTACCTGGGTTTTAGAATCCCTAAAATCATGCAATGCTAATTTGACAATAATAACAGTTAAATATCTTTTTCCCTTGATTAACCCCCCATTAGAGATGTATTAAACAAAAGATTAAGACAAAATATGAAGTGCTAGAACGAATCGGTCCGAGTTATCGATAACAAATCCTACGTGAATCCAACCGTTGAAACCTCAGAGACTAAGTTGTGAGACGATCTTTTAAACACGCAAAGCGAATAAATCTTTTAAAATTAAATCTTTAGGAAATTATTAATCATGATGTAATAAACAAGTTCGTTTTATCGATTACTGAATTTACCCCATCACTGATTAGCTAATACCCTAACTCACCCTAATATTTTTCAATTAATAAGGTAAGGATGCAAGTTTTTGTATTTTGATAATTATTATTAGTAACAAATAATTAAACAAAAATATTCCAACATGCAATAACAAGATTAATTTCAAAGATAAAATTCTTGTAAATCACATAAAATAACTGAAATTACATCAAACAAGCATTACAATCTTTTAGTTCATCATAACCCAGGTAGTTTATAAGTTTAGCTACACATATTACACAATAACACACTTACATCAAGCATTACAACTACTGAAAACATAATAACAATACTTACTGGAATGGAAATTACGAGTATTAACCGAACCGGGTCGATTAGGATTAGAACCGACGGCCTCCAAACGTCTCGAGAACTCCGAGGGACTTCACCGGCACTTCCGGGTGCTAAAACTCGACTTAGAACGGAACTAGAACTGATATTTCGTGTTGTGAATGGTGTGTTTTCCGACTAATATTGCATGGCTATTTATAGGTGAATTTTTTGGTCACTGTTCACCCATAGCGCACCGCTACACTTTGGTGGTAGCGGTGCGCTACCTCTTTTAACCTGCTACACTTGCCGACAGAGACGGGCTAGCGCACCGTTACACTTTTGTGGTAGCGGTGCGCTACCACTTTTCGACCTGACCCATTTGCCGACAGTAACGGACAATCCTTGCACCCCTAGCGCACCGCTACACTTTAACAGTAGCGGTGCGCTACCGTTGACTGAGGTCAAATTTTGATTTTTCTTTGGCACGTATCCCGAGGCATCGATTCCTTCTTCGATCATGTACGATTTTCTCGCATAATCTACAGATAATTCACCGATTCCTGCAGATTCATAATTTTATCGAATCAGTATCGAAAACAACGGATAAACGTGCACAATCTTTCTGAAACAGGGGTTATCTGATATAAAAGATGTGTATAATTCTAAACACATCAGACATCCGTGCGGTTGTTCTCCTACGCCTCGGTGGCTCCGGGGGCTGTTGCTGCATTGTTGGTGGTGGCGGTGGAGTGACCGCTACAAAACGGGAATCCTCGGAGGGATCCTGCTGTGGCTGCTGCTGCTGCTGCGTTGAGTTTTGGTAAATGCGAGTAAACACCCAGTCAATCTGGTTAAACCTCGCCTCGTAGCTGTCGGGACCATTATAAGGTGATCCCAGAAAAGGTGACCCCTCCGAAATCTCGATGGGGTGAGTAGGCGTGCCGGTTGGCGGTTGGGCAGGCTCCGGATCTTCGTCCATATCCATGGAGAAGTGGTCTTCTGGTCCCAACGGGTTATAACCCATTGGTTCATTTATTAGGTTTGCCGGGTTGAACCGGCTCTAAAAATAGGGTGTTAGGTCATTGAAAGGTGAGTTGGGGTTCTGTAGGGGTATGAATGAATGGTGTGAGTTATGGGGCTCATTCTCAGACTGAGGCCCGAAAGAGTTTAAGTATGAGGGCGAGGAGCTTAGCGAGACTGAACGCCTCGCGGGTTCGATATGGGTCCTCCAGTTTTCTTGAGGACTTCTACTTAGTGAATCAGATGGTGTTCCCCGGTGTGATGGCCCGGCCTCATGGTCATTGGGGGAGATGAGTGGCCCCTTTCCTCTACCTCTTCCACGAAATCTAGGTGGCATCTTGTTGAACCTGTAAAACAAATAAAAGAACAACAAAGAAATATAAAGGACAAAATTAAAATAAAACAAATTTGGATTAGTCCTAAGTTCTTTGTCTAGACTCGGAAGTCGAGGAATGTGCAAACTATGTCATTGAGATTAAACACAAAAGGCTAGTGTTTAATTCACTCAATGTTGGCTCTGATACCAACCTGTCACACCCAGAATTTCCACGTATTACCAGTGGACCCGGTGGGGAGTATCGTGACGTAGTTGATATCATCATAGTCAAACAAAACAATTTAAATGCACAGCGGAAGCAAAAGATGAATCACATTACAAACCAAATAAAATAGTAATATCAAAGTATCACAAACGGCTGTAATGGATCCACAGGCGGATCAAAAGATGAAAAGATTATTGTTCAACAGACTTTAACATCTAATGCTTGCAAGACTTGATTATTGATGCCAGGAGTAGCCAGCCTATTTTGTCTAGTACCTGCACTTAGCCTTTTTGGAAAATACATCAGTTTACACTGGTAAATACAATTAACTGACTCATTTTGAAAACATTTAAGAAAATTGATTTGAATGCACAAGGCAAAAAATATCTTTTATAACTTGGGACAATTATTTAAAAATAATCTTGTATACAGTTTTACTTATTTGTCATCTGTCAGGGCCGGTTAGAAGAGCCGGACATGATTAACTGACACGCCACAGGTATAATGCCCACAAGGTTGATTCCTTTAAGTGGGTTACCAGTTTTTACATAATGCAACTGTCAGGTGTATGCCTACACCCCGTGCTTAGGTCGTGGCCATTTCTTTGAATGATGCCAAGGATATCCGGGACATGGTCATTTAACCCCCAAAGGCCATACACCAAATAATACAGATTAAAACGAGTTATATAAATACATTAATCACAATCCGATTTAAATGACTACACACCCGACCAAGCGGTATTATTATAATACCGTATCCCAAGCCCGTATAGGGAAAATAAGTTAAAAGTATTTACCTGAGCAAGTATATATATCTCAAACAGCAAGTGCAAGTAGCTTTTACTGGGCTCCTAATCTGGAACGAAGGTTTTAATAACCTATTAGAACCCTAACGGGTCTTAATTAAGCCTAAACTTAGACCGGTTAGTTTTAATAGAAGATACGGTTCAAACGCACAATTAAGCGAATACCGGAATAGAATGCGATTTAGACCCGAAAAGTTTGAAGACTTGTATAATATGGGTAACTAAACACATTCTGGATTTTGAGACAAAAATGATAAGGTTTGACCCGTTTTGGTCAATTTATGCAAACTAGTTACATAAACCGAACCGAACGCGAAATATGCGTAACGGGTAACCATAAGAGTCATATACAGGTTTCCTAAGTTAATATGCCTTAAATATATTGTGATATCAGTAAGATACCTTCCATAATGCCCAAAATGGATTTAAACTCAAATTATGCCCCGTAGGGGTATTTTGGTCATTTTTAAAGGTTATAAAAGAGTTTAAATATAAATCTGAGTTTCAGGTCTGATATATTCAGTAAAAATACTTATTTTTATAAGTCATAACAGTAGGGTATGGTATATATATGAAATTTACCTTTTATAACTAAACTATGCACCGTAGGGGCATCTTGGTAATTTCACATTAGCTTAAAAGGTCAAAACTAAGAATCTGAGTTTAAAACTTTTGCTTACTGTTAGAATATAAAAATTTACTAAAAATATCAGTAGGTGTCAAGTCTTATATATTTAAAATAGTTTTAATACATACTATGCGTTTAAAACGCGTAAAAAGGCGATTTTAAGCGATTTCCAGGTTTAATAGGAAAAGCTGATATTTTTATCATTCCAGAAGGCTAAATATACTCTATTTATTATATAGGATTAGCAGAAAAAGGTTCGGTGTCAAAATGATTTGTAAAACTCATTTTATAGGCCAAAAGGGCAAACCGACAATTTCCGAATCAAAGCTATAACCCTATGTTATGCTCAGCCTAAAAATAAATAAAAATCTTCAAAAATCCCAAAATATTATTTTACATCAGTAGGTAAAAAGTTTGGTCTCAAAAATTGGGTTTAGATGGGCTCTATGCTAATTACGCCGTTTAATTAATAAAAAACTTTCTAATTACGCTATTGAGCATAACTCTTAATCTAGACCTCCAACTGATGTGAAAATTTATGGACATGTTTATAAATCAGTAATAAAGATTATTGTCCTCTCACATTTTCAAAATTCTTGTTTTAAGCTCAAAAGGGCATATTGGTCAACATTTAGGCATATAACGGAAACGTGCATATGAATCGGATAACTAATGAACCAAGTTGTATAATCACAGAAGGTTATACTAACATGTAACCTGGTCCTAATAAAGCTCTAAGGCATTTCTAAAGCATGCTACATTGGGTCAGAACTGAAACTCAAAGCAAAAGTCTAATTATGCGACCTTGGGTTCCGAACCGAGCCTATACTGAAAATTGTCGGGTTGAACATGTTTAGACATGTTCTTACATTAATTACCAAGTTATATTTGTGATAAAATAGGTTGCATAGCTTCTACATTGTTAATTGTGCATTTATTTGAAAAATTGCTTTCTGTTGACTTTTTATAATTAGCTTTGACCCGACAATTGACCGAGTTAGAGTGGGAATCAGAGGGTGCCCTTTTAAGGGTTTATTACCCACGTAATTACCAACTCATAGGTACTTTCAATTTTAGATTTGACTGGACAATTTGTGATTTATCACGAAGTCAAACTCTAATTACGACAGTTTGACTTTAGGCTAATTAACTAAGTAAAACTGAATTAGAAAGGTTAAGGACACTTACAAAAGTCCTAAGTACGATTATGGATCCTAAGGAAAGACCAGAGAAGCTCCAGAGAAGTCCTTGAAGTGAGTTTGAATGAGCAAGTGAAATGGTTGCAACAACAATCCTTTATATAGGAACCCACATTGCTCAAGATCATCACACACAAGCCTATGAGAGTTCCCTGATCAACCCATGTGTCCCTATGCATGCAAAACTATTGGCTATGCTCCAGTATTTCGAAAACCATGCAAGTAAGGCGGTGTAACCGGCTATAACAGGCAACTGCCAATTTTTAACTGCCAGCGACAGCCTTACGGACGGTAAGCAATATCCTTTGCGGTCCGTATCCAACTCTTACGGACCGTAAGTCCAACCTGATACGATCCGCAACCAACTCTGATTAGAAATGCCCAGTTACAGTCCTTGCGGACCGTAAGCCTAAACCCATACGGTCCGTAACCGATGACCAGAAGACAAAAATTTGAGAATATCTAGTATTTGGCCATGCAACTTTGATATTATGTATTTAGGGCCTTTAATATCAGTATGGGACCACTTGATCAGGTCTAAAATGTTATGAAAACCTTGCCATGCATTAGAATTGTCTTGGATTCTTTAAAAAAAATCATGAATGAAAATTTGTCGTATACATTCTCATAGGATCCCATCTTTGAAATTTGAATTATGCATTATCAGAAATAACCGGATTTGAATATATCAGATGTTTATAAAATAGATTAGGGTCTTGGGATTCATAACTAGGTCGCTCAGAGGTATTAATTTACATGTCAACACTTTTAAATCCTACCATACATCTTTAACTTGATCCGGGTTTGCCTTACATGACACGTGTCTTTATTTTATTGGGCGTGATTTTTATGAGGTGTTACATCCTCACCCCCTTAAAAGAAATCTCGACCTCGAGATTTACTAAAATAAATGAGGGTACTTCTCTTTCATTCTGGACTCTACCTCCCACGTATACTCGGGACCTCTACGGGCATCCCATTTAACCTTTACAATTGGTACATGCTTCCTTCGAAGCTTCTTACCCTGTCGATCCTCAATCGACAAAGGTTTCTCAACAAACTTCAGGCTTTCATCTATGTGCACATCCGTATGCGGTATGACTAGTGATTCATCAGCTACACATTTCTTCAGATTGCAGATGTGGAATACATTATGAATACCACTGAGCTCTTCAGGCAAGTTTAACTTATAAGCCACTGTTCCGACACATTCGATGATCTCGAATGGTCCTATATATCTCGGGCTTAACTTACCTTTCTTACCAAATCGCATCACCCCTTTCCAGGGTGAGACCTTAAGTAGAACCTTGTCACCTACCTCGAACTTTAGAGGTTTACGCCTTTTATCTGCGTAGCTTTTCTGCCTATCCCTGGCAGCTTTGAGACGATCTCGTATTTGAACAATCTTATCTGTCGTCTCCAGGACTATATCAGGTCGTATTAGTTGGACATCTCCAACTTCTGCCCAACAAACGGGCGTTCTGCATTTCCTTCCATACAAGGCTTCAAACGGTGCAGGTTGAATATTGGAATGATAGCTATTGTTATATGAAAATTCAATCAAAGGAAGATGATCATCCCAGCTTCTTCCCAAGTCAATAACATAAGCTCGTAGCATATCCTCGAGTGTCTGTATAGTACATTCACTTTGACCATTCGTCTGAGGATGATATGCTGTGCTGAAGTTCAATCGAGTTCCTAGGGATTGTTGAAAACTTTTCCAGAAATGTGATGTATACCTTGTATCCCTATAAGAGATGATAGACACTGGCACTCCGTGGAGAGATACAATCTCGTCCATGTACAGCTGAGCTAATTTATCTGAGCTGTGTGTTTCCTTAATAGGTAAGAAGTGGGCTGACTTAGTCAGTCTATCCACTATAACCCAAATAGTATCATTTCCTCTCTTCGTTTTTGGCAACTTGGTGATAAAATCCATAGTCACCATTTCCCACTTCCAGGTGGGAAGTTCAGGCTGTTGTAGCAGACCTGACGACTTCTGGTGTTCAGCTTTAACTTGCGCACATGTCATACATTTGGCTACATAAGTGGCTATAGACTTCTTCAAGCCTATCCACCAATAATTAGCTTTCAAATCCTGGTACATCTTGTCACTTCCAGGATGAACAGAATACTTAGAACTGTGGGCTTCTTGAAGGATAACATCCCGTAGTCCTCCATAGATTGGAACCCATATTCGTCCATTTAATCTTAGGATTCCATCCTTGCCATAAGATAACTGCTCAGCAGTTACTCCCAACTTTTCATTAGGATAGTTAGCTTCTAATACGGCTTCCTTCTGAGCTGCTAACAATCTTTCATTTAAACTGCTCTTTAATTCGATGCTCTTGGCATTGATTCTTATGGGCTTAACCCTTTCCTTTCTGCTCAATGCATCGGCGACCACATTCGCCTTGCCTGGATGGTACCGGATTTCACAATCATAATCATTCAGTGTCTCCATCCATCGACACTGTCACTTGTTCAGATCTTTCTGATTGAACAGGTGTTGAAGGCTCTTGTGATCAGAAAAGATCACACACTTGGTACCATATAAATAATGCCTCCATAGCTTTAGTGCAAATACAACGACACCCAACTCCAAATCATGGGTGGTGTAATTCTTCTCGTGCACCTTCAACTGTCGAGAAGCGTAGGTAATAACCTTGCCTTTCGGCATGAGTACACACCCCATACCAGTGTGTGATGCGTCGCAGTAAACCACAAATTCTTCTATTCCATCAGGCAATGTCAACACAGGTGCATTGCTCAACTTCTGTTTAAGAATATCGAAGGATTCCTGTCTTATATTTAATTCTTTTTGCCTAAAAATGTACCTTAAAATCTTATGATCGGTGAAGACAACAAATTTATTTCCATATAAATAGTGTCTCCAAATCTTAAGGGCAAAAACTATGGCTCCTAATTCTAGATCACGAGTTGTATAATTCTCTTCATGTTTCTTAAGTTGTCTAGAGGCACAAGCTATAACCTTTTGACATTGCATCAACACACATCCATATCCTAACTTAGACGCATCACAATAGACTATAAAGTCTTCGGTTCCTTCTGGTAATGCGAGTATGGGTGCGTTGGTTAGTCTTTGCTTAAGAATCCTAAAGGCTTCTTCCTGTTTTGGTCCCCATTCAAACTTAATTGATTTACAGGTCAGTTTGGTTAAGGGTATGGATATTCTAGAGAAATCTCGGATAAACCGTCTATAATATCCTACCAGTCCTAGAAAACTGCGTACTTCTGTTGGCGATTCAGGGACTTTCCATTTAGTAATCGCCTCGATCTTTGTGGGATCCACATGAATTCCTTCATGATTAACCAGATGTCCAAGGAATTGCACTTCTTGTAACCAAAATTCACATTTTGAGAATTTAGCATAAAGCTTCTCTTTTCTCAACAATGTTAGGAGTGTATGCAGATGCGCTGCATGTTCTTCTTTAATCTTAGAGTAAATTAGAATATCATCTATAAAGAAAATTTTGAATTTATCCAGGTATGGTTTACAAATCATGTTCATCATGTCCATAAATGCGGCTGGGGTATTGGTTAAACCAAATGGCATGACGGTAAATTCACAATGACCGTATCTAGTTCTGAAAGCAGTCTTAGGAATATCCTCTTTCTGTACTTTCAGTTGATGATATCCTGAGCATAAATCGATCTTAGAAAAGAATCGAGCCCTTGAAGTTGATCGAACAGATCATCGATTCTCGGTAATGGGTACCGATTCTTAATCGTGACTTTGTTCAAATCTCGGTAATCAATGCACATACGCATGACCCGTCTTTCTTCTTGATGAATAACACCGGTGCTCCCCACGGTGATGAATTTGGTTGTATATAACCTTTGTCAAGAAGTTCGTCCAACTGTTTCTTCAGTTCCTGCATCTCCGTTGGTGCTAATCGATATGGTGCTTTAGCAATCGGTGTTGTCCCTGGTATTAGGTGAATTCTAAATTCAACCTCTCTATGAGGCGGTAATCCAAGTAACTCTCCTGGAAAAACATCTGGGAATTTAGACATTACAGGAATATCTTTTAATTCTTTTCCTTTAGTATTAATGATTACGGAAATCATATATACTATTCCTCTTTTCCTTTCATAACTTGCGGCTTTCATCACAGAGATGAAGTTTGTCGATCTAGTTGGCTTATCTCCTTTGATTGTGACCTTTTCACCACTTGGTGTACTTACTTGTACTGACTTTTGATCACATAAAATACTAGCACGATTGGCTACCAACCAATCTATTCCGAATACGATATCAAATCCGGCTAGATTCATTGGGTAAAGGTTAGCGAAGAAATGATGGTTCAGGATTTCTATTCTTGCTTCCTACAAGATTTCACCTATCTTAATGGATTCTCCATTGGCGGTATCTACCAGAAAATTTTGTTGAAGTTTGACTAAGGGTTGGTCAAGAAGTTTGTAGAAAGAAGTATTGATAAAACTTTGGTTTACACCAGAGTCAAACAATACTTTGGCAGATATGTTATTAACTAAGAACGTACCGGCAATTACATCCGGAATCATCTTGGCTTCTTCAGCTGTCAGAACAAATGCTCTGGCATTCTTTTTAGGAGTTTCAGTTGTCTTAGCCTTGTTGGTCATGGCTAGAGCTAGTTTCGGACAGTTTGGTTTGATGTGTGCCTTCTTTCCACAATTGAAGCAAATCCCATTACCGGGTTTCTTCCTACAGTCTTCTTTCTTGTGTCCAGGTATTTTGCAAAAGTTGCAGTATACGGAGCATCTTCCAGAATGCTTTCTTTTGCAATACCTACAGTAAGGTATAGTGGAAGAACCTGTACCTTTCCCACGGTTGGAATTACCGTAGCGAAATTCTTGGGTAAGCTTTTGATCTAGGTTCTTTCTCTGGTTCTCCGCTTGAGTACGTACCAGTTCATCAGTCAAGGTATTAGCTAGTTCTACTGCCTCTTCTATGGTTTGCGGTCTAGCTGCCTTGACGACGTGTCTAATCTCACTAATTAATCCCCAAATATAACGGGAGATTAACACGGGTTCAGGTGAGGCTAAGGTTGGCACTATCCTAGCATATTCGAAGAATATGGTAGTGTAACCTTTGAAGTCTATTCCAGTCATTCTAAGGTTTAGGAACTTATTGGCGATTTGTTCCTTTTCATTGGGAGGACATAATTTTCTTTCAACCATTTCCTTAAAGTTGATCCATTCCATATTATAAACTTTGTCACTTCCCCTAGACCGGAGAATAGTATTCCACCATTCTAAGGCTGCATTTTTGAAAAGATTAGAAGCAAACATAATCTTATCTTCGTCTGCACATTTACTTATTTTTATGACTGCTTCTGTCTTTTCTATCCAACGTAAGGCTGTAATGGCTCCTTCATTGCCTGAGAATTATATTGGTTTGCAAGCCAAGAATTCTTTATAAGAACAACCGTAAGAAGCGGTTCTTCTTCTCTTAGGAATTGGAGCTTGGATAATAGGTCCATTATCGTTCACACTGTGACTTGGTTTAGTGTTTTGATGTTTACTTCCACTTGCAGATTTATTATTTTCTGCTTCCTTAACAGTCTTGATAATATAAGGCATAGCATCTATAATTCCTTGTGCTACTATATATTGGATGGCACTGTTATCTATTTGGTTTCTGTTATTCTCATTATTCTGGTTTTCCTGATTTACTTCATTCGACATCTGAATTGGAAATATTTAGCAAGTATTAATTATCACAGAATAAAGTTGGTACAAATATTTATACACAATCACACAAACAAGTTAGTCAAAAACGTCGATCATTGCGACTTTTACTCTTTTTCATATATAGGCATCTATTACAAACTATAACTGGAAATCAAATATACTATGTATCCGTATCTATGTTATTATTATTATTATTATTTTCAAAGTATAAAATTACACATATATATCAAGGTATTATTCTAAGTTTCATGTATCCAATCAAGTATGTCGCGCTCAACATGCTTCCACATAAGCTTTTCTACTATTAGTCGAATTCTATCCCATTCCTCTACTAATTCGTCACCCAATGAGCGAAGTTCCACCAAATTTTCCTGACTCATAGGTGGCATGGGTGCTGGTACTGGATCAGGATGTTGAGGGATAGTTGTCCATAAGGGTAAGGGTTTCTTATTACGCTCTGTGTCCACCATTCGCTACTCTAAAAGGGATCTAAAGGGTTGAGATCAGTATACTGAACTATGGGGTTTGGTGGGGGAATTCTGGGAATCTCATAGGGATCTACATCTGGGATTGGAAATGGGTCTTCCTGGTCGGGTTCTAGCATTGGTTGGTCTGGGAATAAAGGTAACAGTGGCGGTTCGGCTATTTGGTTAGAGTCTACTTCTGTGGTAGCTAGCATATCGAAATTGGCTAACTGTCTATCTAGTTCCTCTTCCCATGGTGGTCTATTGCCTGTTTCCTGAGTTTGTGCCTTTGCTTACTTATTAGCCCTGACTATTGCCCTCTGTTGTTGTAACTTTTTCATTCTTTTTCTTCTCTCGTGTGCACCTCTATTAAACCAACCTCTTTTCTTAGTAGTAAACGGTTCCTCAGACTGTGCCTTAAAAATAAATATCCCTTCCTCAGTATCGGCTGTGTAACCTGAGGGATCAGGTTGAGATGATGTTCCCTCGTTTTTCGGTGAACTATCTAAATGACGATAAGCGTCCGAAGTTCCTTGCTCACTCATACTATAAACTAACAAATAGTCAAATAACACAAAACACATAATTACATAAGTTATTTCCTAACACAAAATTTAAATCTTAAGTGTCAGCAGAACACTTCTTTGGCTTAAACTAGTGGCTGTAGCTCTGATACCACCTTCTGTCGCAGCCCCCGACCCTTATCCCCTGAGAGCGGGCGGCCGCGGCATGCTCAGAGCTGGTGGTATCGGTGTTATTTAATTTGCCAGCGGAAAACTTTCATCAGGACCGTAGTTAGGAAATATTTTTATCAGGGTAAAACACCATACTTTTTATAATAATAAAACATTGGGATAAAGCCCAAGTTCATTTGACAGTACATTTGTAGGGGTAAACCCTAAATATTGAAAACAAAAACTTCTTTTTATTTAGGTAATTTTTATAGCCACTTTTCCAAGCCTTCAGTGCTCTCCAACTGGCTTCTATTGGCTTTCACATTTTGTTACCTGAAACGCGTTTAAAAACATTTTATCAGCAAGAAATACTGGTGAGTGCATCCCAGTTTAACCAAAACAGTTTTATCACTTTTACAGAATTGAGGGCATCCGCAATTACATTTGTTTATATCTACTCAATTACTCATTCAGTACTGTCAACACCTGACTTGTGGGTCATATTTTGTATACAAAACCCCAACATACCGGCAGTAATTGTAGAATTACAAATACTCAATTACTGTTAAGTGTTAATTAAAACAATTGAGGTTTTGGTAAAATATTTGGACTCATAAAAATATATTTACAAAATGGTGGCAAAAAGAGAATGTACTCACATTGTTCGTTTAGTTAAAACTAAGGCTTCCTGGTATATCTCCTGGTTATTATCTATAAAAATTAAATAATGCACACGTGTTAGTAAAATAACCCAAATCACATTAACCGTACAACTCGAGACAGAATTCCAATGACTGACTCGGGCAGAGCCAACATGCATTTACGGAATCCTAAATCAATCGGGTGTACACACGAGACAGAATTCAAACGACTGAGTCGGGCAGATCCCTGTCATGCGTTACGGAAATCCTACGTCGATCGTGTAGGGTAACAGCAGGGTTATAATACTTACAATGAGGCAGAGCTTCTCTTTATAGTGGGTACTACGCCCGAGTATAATTTCTACTGTTAGAAAGTTGAGAGAGAATTCGAGAAATGAACGGTTGAAAATGAAGCTCGAGCCCCCCTTTTATAGGCTGATCAGACAGTCCGTCGCGCCCCGCGACCAAGACGGCTTCAGCCGTCGCGGGCCGTGAGAGCCCACGTGTCGCTCATAGGGTTGCTGAGTCAAGGGGGTAGGTCCGGTGAGTCACGTGCCACGTGGCACTGTGCAGTGTCGACCAAGTAAGGGCCGTCGCGCCCCGCGACAGACCATAAGGGTCTCCATCGCGGCCCACGAATGACACCTTAATTTTTTTTCTTGATTTTTCTAAGTGTAGGGTTATTTCGGGCTTGGTTCTTGCGTACGGGGTACGTAAAGAACGTTTTAGGGTCAAGTTAAGGGTTCTAGGATGTATTTAGGAGGGTTGTTATACTACCCAAGACACGAAAATGTAATGATACAATCTGGGTGATTGTAGTCAGATTAACCAAATCTGCTCATTTTGTTATCAATGAAAGAAACTTTCAGTATGGAACAATTAGTCAAACTGTATATACATGAAATAGTTTCATTACATGGAATTCCTTTATCTATTGTATCTGACAGAGACAGCCATTTTACTTCTCATTTTTGGACAAGTTTCTAAAAAGCAATGGGAACTAGATTAAATCTAAGCACAACTTATCATCCTCAAACGGATGGACAAAGCGAAAGAACAATCCAAACAATGGAAGATATGCTTAGAGCCTGTATAATTGATTTTGGAGGATATTTGGATGATCATTTACGTTTAGTAGAATTTTCCTACAACAATAGCTATCATAACAGCATCAATGCTGCACCATTTGAAGCACTCTATGGACGGAAATGCCGAACACCAGTATGTTGGGCAGAAATTGGAGAGAAGCAATTGTCAGGTCCTGAGATTGTACAAGAAACAACTGACAAAATTATTCAAGTCAAGGAAATACTGAAAGCAGCTCGAGATCGTCAAAAAGAGTTATGCAGATAACAGACGAAAACCACTAGAATTTCAAGTTGGAGATAAGGTATTGTTAAAAGTTTCTCCATGGAAAGGAGTTGTCAGATTCGGTAAAAGAGGAAAGCTAAGCCCAAGGTATGTTAGACCTTTTGAAATTATCAAAAGGTATGATGGTTGGAATACATGATGTATTTCATGTATGTAATCTTAAGAAGTGCTTAGCAGACGAATCACTAGTAATACCTCTTCAACACATAGAGGTAAATTAGAAACTTAAGTTTATAAAAAAAAAACCAAACAGATTGAAGATAGAAAGATCAAGAATATTAAACACAAGAGATTAGCTATGGTCAAAGTGAAATGAGATTCAAAGAGAGGACCAGAGTACACATGGGAACTCGAGTCAGAAATGCAACGGAAGTATCCACACCTATTCTAGTGAATCTCGAGGACGAGATTTAAAACAAGGTGGGGAGGATATAACAACCCTCGAAAATGCCTTGAAACACTCCGTAATCGCTAAAACGAACCCGTATAACTTTATTTTAATTATAAAACAAATAAAATAAGTTTTTAACGCCGTGGTGGCCCGAGATGGACACACCCCTTGTGTGTCACAGGGCGCGACGGCCTATACTTGTCGGGCACACTATAGTGACATGTGTCACATATCATGTCAAATCTACTTGATGAATTGCCAAGCCTAACCCTAGCTATAGGGGGTGGCGGCCTGCGACGGGCGGGGTTTGGATGTGTCGCGGGGTGCGACAGGGTCACTGATCAGCTATAAATAGAGTTGATCAGCCCCAGTTCACACCCGCTCACATCTCTTTCTTTCTCTCTACACATATATCACGAAATTATCAGTTATAATACCCCTTAAAACACGAAGCTCTGCCCCGTTGTAAGTATTTTAACCCTAATTCACTAATTCGTTACCCAACCCAATTGATTTAGAACCACCAACGCATGTCGAGGCTCTGCCTTATTAAGTTCGTTGGGGTTATGTCTCGTGTTGTATGGCTAATGTGATTTGGGTTATTTTACTAACACGCGTGCAATGTATGTTTTTAATAGAAACTCAATAAAATAGTCAAGAAATATTACCAGGAAGCCCGTAGAAATACCTAAGTTTGCAATGTGAGTCGATTCTCTTTTCTCACCGTTTGTGAGTCATTCTCTTTTTCTACCAAACTGTGTTACAAAATCTCAAATGTTTTCAGTTACACTTACAGTGATTGAGTCTTTGTATTCTACAATTACTGCCGGTATGTGGGGTTTTGTATACACTACTAATCAAGCGTTACCATTGGACAAAGAGTTAGCCAATAGTAATATGACCACGGTCATTGTAACTGCCAACGTGACAAATACTGAATGGGTAATTGGGTAGATATAAACATTGTAATCTCTCTCAATACTGTAAAATTATAAAAGCTCATTTTTAAAAAGTTATCTAAATAAAAAGTTTATGTTTTCAGCAACTAGGGTTTATCCCTATAAAGATATTATAAAAGAAACATGGGTTTTATTCCATTTGTTTAATATAAAAGTTTGGTGTATTGAAACTCTGAAATTTATTTCCTAACTACGATCCTGATGTTTTAATTCCGCTGCCAAATTAACAAACACCGATACCACCTGCTCGTGTCTCGCGGGCTCCCGCTCCCGGGGTAGGGGTCGGGGGTTGCGACAATTTTATCGTATCGTATCGTGTATAGTATCGTATAGTATAGTATAGTATAGTATCGTATCGTATCGTATCGTATCGTATCGTATAGTATAGTATAGTATAGTTGATATAGGGTAAAATACACATATTTGTCCCGTGTAAATTGTATAGTTTTAGTTTAGTTTTTATTTATTCCTTTTAGTTTTTAGTGTATATTATATTATTTTGTGTTTTGCCAGGTCCTGGTGCAAATGGAGCGAAAACGAGTAATATGGAAATAACCAGCCAATTGGGCATAGTGGGGTGCCAGAGACCGAAGGAAATTCGCCGCTATTTTCTGTGATTGGGCCGAAACCACTTATCTATATATTATTAAAGTTGGAAGCCCTTGTGATGATTATTTTGAGAAGTGAAAGACAAAAGGCTGCAACATCAGTTTAGACTTTAGATGCACAAAAGGTCAACATCAAATATATGATGGGGGGTTGATTTGGACGCAGATTAGAAGAAAAAAAAGCTGCATCTAATATTTATTTAGAGATAGAAGGATTGGTCACATTATTTATTTGAGGGGGCTTGTGAACAATTATATCAAAATGCTACCCTATTCCATCCTATTGAAGTATAATATTACATGGACTTAAAGCAGCATATATATCTGATATATATTTGTTTTGGTGGGCGATACAGGATTATTGGGCCAGGCCCATTAATTTAGTTTTGGACGGCAAAATATGAGAACCGACTTTGGGGGCACATTAATAAAAACGTCCGCACATACGCAAAATATATCACCACGGCAGTGACGAGGGACGAAAAACATTACGAACATATTACGAATTTTAGAGTTCTGGACGACCATTGAAGGCTGTTTTGGAGCTTTGGAAGTGTTCGGGAAGGCGTGGAATCATTGTTGAAGCGCGGGAGCATACGTGATCGAAGAATTCGGGTTTTATACTTTCGTAATCTTTCGTTTTCGTTTGTTTCTTGTTATTTGATGATGAATTCTGTTTTGACCATGATTGTTATGTTGATTTTAGACATGATTATTGGCTAAACTTCTCGTACTACCTAGGTTATGACAATAGCTAAGTAAAGTTTGGTTCTTTATTCGATTCTTGTCGTGGTTGTGGATCTTTCTTGTACTGTAAAAACTATGGGAATTTAACTTGGTGCGTATGTGTGCTTGTGATTATTTTATTATTGTTTATTGCTTCGTTCGATTCTTGGTGACGGTCTTTATCACGGAATAGAGTCGGCCTAGGGTTTTAGGTTTTGGTGAGTGTCTATATCACATAATAAATCTTTGATCCTTTAGGGTGAAAATCATGTAAGTAACCTTAGAAGTAATATTCGGTAATTTAATAAAATCAAGTGTGCTGCTAGACTCGTCGCGGTAAGGCTTGAGGTTATTAATAGGTCTAGGTTTAGTTATAAGGACTTAACATTCCATTGTCTATTAAGCCAAGATTAGAACCCGTAGTCGCTTTAGACGTTCGCGCTGTAAGGTAGAGCGTCTTATATAGGCACTTTCAAGAAACTAGAGGACTGTAAGGAAATCTAGAAAACCGGTAATTTAACAACCTTTAGGGGATCTTAGCGTGCTCTTGAGAAGGATTAGGGGTCCTTAGATTTCCCGAGAGGTGAGAATTTTAAGATCCCGGTTCCACACCACAAAATTATCGAATAGAGATCCATTCTGAGTTTAGCTTGCGTCTGGCCTAGGTAGTCTTCATTACCACTGGTCAAAGTCTTCGTGTGAGTTCGCGTTAGTCCTTTAGCTAATCTAGTATTCGTTATTTACATTCTTAGGATTTTTAGAAAACCCCCCAATTAATAAACAAAATAGTTTGAGTCGTGTCAGTCTAAGTCTAGATAGAGTCATTAGCGTAATTTAGTAGAGTCTCTTGGGTTCGATACTCGAACTTCCTTAGGCTATACTTCATCGATCGGTTCACTTGCCGGTCGTGTGGTTTAGGGTTTAGAGAGTCTTAGTTTTATAAATTTAAAGCTTAGAGAGTCTAGAATTAGGGTAATTTTAGTTGTTTTTATTAACCCATTTTCAGCACATCAATAGTATAGTATAGTATAGTATAGTATAGTATAGTATAGTATAGTATAGTATAGTATAGTATAGTATAGTATAGTATAGTATAGTATACTATTGGCCTATACGGCACATAAACCACACATATAGTCCTATACGATACTTATACTACACCTATAGGTCTACATGGGACCTATACTACATCCATAGGCCTATACGTGACCTATACAAGACTTATACTACACCATAACGATACTACACCTATAAGCCTATACAAGACGATACTACAGATATATGCCTATACATGATTTATACTACACTATACGATATGATACAATATTATATTAAACGTATAGGCCTATACGAGATTTATATTACACTATATGATACGATATGATACTACATCCATATGCCAATACGAGACCTATATTACATATTATACGATAGAATACTTAACAATGTTTTTTATTACACTACACTACACCATACGATATTATACGATACAATACGATATGATACAATATTATATTATATTACACGTATAGACCTATACGAGATTTATACTACACTATATGATATGATATTATACTATATCCATAGGCTTATACGAGACCTATATTATTACGAGACTTATATTATACTATACGATAAAATACCTAACATTTTTTTATTTATTTATTTTTGAATTACTTATTATAAAAGTTTGTTGAAATGATAAATAATGTATAACAATGTTTTATAAATTGCGTATAGGCCTATACGCGGCGTATATAAAAGGGACAAACATCATATCAGAAATTCTCTTGGAAATTGAAAAAGGTGGCTATACGACGCGTATAGACCTATACGCGACGTATGTAAAACTAGGGTTTGGTGTGCAAATAGGCATTTTGGTGTGCCAATATGTACACCCTTTTTAAATCTTTTCAAAATCTTAGAGATTTGATTTATATCTCTAACACCTTTTCAAACAGATCGTAACAACAAATTATGAAGATTTTGGATGAAACATTTAGAACAATCCTATGAACCTTATGAACGTCGTGATGAACTTGATGAACTAGATGAATATTTATCCGAGTAACACCACAAGTACACCTAAAATCCTGCAAAACAAATCAAGAGTTATCCAAAAACTATTAAAGTCAGATCTGAATGAAAACCAAACCAAGCCAAAACTTGCGTTGTGCTAGGAACTTCAACGATTAAAGTCAGATCTGAATGAAAACCAAAAACTACTGTTGTTCGCTCGGCTGACAAAAGAAAAGGATCTAATTTTAAAGCGGTTTGTGCTAGGAACTTCAACGATTTTATTTTTGACAGGGTCTTCTGGAGTTTCCTATGCAGGGCAGAAGATTCACTTGCAGTAGAGAGCATGGGAAGAAACTTAGTAAGATTGACCGGTTCTTAGTTTGTGACTCCTTTTTTAATAAATGGCCAGAAGCCTACGTGAGGGTTCTCCCCGGTCTATTTTCTGATCATTGTCCCATTGTGCTCTCGGTGGTTGATCATAATTATGGTCCTCGTCCGTTTCGTCTGTATAGTTCTTGGATTGGCATACCTGGTTTTGAAGAAGTGGTTATTAAGGCTTTGTAAGGTTTTGTGTCCTCTGATCCCCCGGATGTGGTTCTGACCAAAAAGTTTGCCCGTATCAGAAAATTTGTTAAAATATGGAGGGACGAATTTTTGGAAAAAGAAAATGAGTTAATTAACTCCACGATGTCGGAATTGGAGAATTTGGAGGTGGATATGGAAAACAGAGATCTCAATGAAGAAGAGCAATGGGCTCTAGCTGAGAACAGGAAACAGTTAAAGGAGATTGAAACCAGAAGGAACGAAGACCTGAAGCAAAGATCTAGAATTAGGTGGGCTATTGATGGAGATGAGAATAGCAAATTTTTTCACGCCATGATTAATAAAAGGAAAGCAGCTAATCGAATTCAAGGGCTCAATATTGATGGGGCTTGGTGTACCAAACCTTCTAAAGTCAAAAGACACGTCTTTTCGTTTTTTTAGGGATAAATTCGATGACCCGATGCCTGTTCGGCCGGATCTTGTTTGTGATAATTTCAAACAAGCCTCGGAGGAGGATAAGGTGTTTTTGACTTCCCCTTTTTCTGGTTCTGAAATTAAAGAAGCAATTTTCGGTTGTCAAGATGATAAGGCCCCGTGTCCAGACGGGATGAACTTCAAGTTTATTAAGGCTTTTTGGAATCTCTTTGAAGAGGATTTCAAGGATCTTTTCCTTCATTTTATAATGAAGGTACTTTCAACAACGGGAGTGGATCTTCTTTTATCACGTTAGTGTAACACCTGTGCCTCCACGGCCATCAAAAAAATACTGTATCAATGAAATATTGTATTTCATACTTGGGACATGTACAAATATGTGTATCCTTTGCACATTATCAATTCTTGTTCGATTTCAAGCTTTAAATCGCTTTCTAGAAGGTTATACGCGCACTGATGCGTAAATATAACCTGTTTAATGCAACGAACGCTCCGGAATAGTGAAATAGGCTTAACATACCTTAAACAACCTTTACATAACTTAGAAATAAGTTTTGAAGGCTTTGGTATGTCAAAAACAAGTTAATTCGCTTACAGGGACTAAACTTGACAAACTGCGAAAGTATGCCAATTTGAACTGTAACGAACATTCCGGAACATGACCATAAGTTAAACATACCATAAATATCCTTTAAATAGCTTATAAATAGGCTTTGAGGGGTTCGGTATGCTAAAATAAACTTTTGGGGTCATTCATGGACTAAAAGCGTCAAAAAAAGTGCACAAGTTTGCATTTTCGCGCATAACTTACGTTCTGAATACATCCGGAGATCCAAAAATTTATGTAAGCACTAAAATATTTTATTTTAGTGTTTGGCATAAGAAAAATCCATTCGTCACGCCATTTGGATCATTTTTCGCGCTTATGCGCATTCCGTCGTAATTAACCGAACAACGTAACCGTACGGCTAAACGAACCGACACCCGAGATATTTTTGAACACATTTTAAGTTCCCTATATTTTAACTTCATTTTAGAGCTTTGAAATGGGGTTAACGGGGCTTAAACGTGTCAAAAAAACGCATCGAAAACCAAGTTTTGAGGTTGTAGGGACTGAAACTGTAAATCTGCCAAACTAGGTCCGTAAACAGGGGCCAGATGCAGCAAAATGTTTTTTTTTCAGCTTTTAACAGCCCTTAACACTCTCCAAAGGCCAAGTGCCAAGTGTCAAACTCTTATGGTGGATGGCAAATGAGTTACCACAACTTTCCAACAAGTGTACGGCTTAGATCGTGCCCCCTTTTCCAAGAAATGATCCTAACGGTGAACCGAAAACTATAAATACCCACCTCCACCCTTCACTTTTCCTCACAAGAATCTGATCTTATGTGCTCTAAGTTGAAACCTTTGTTTCATACCTGAGCTATTTTGATCTAGATTAGCATTCGGGGACCCTTTGTAAGTGTTCCTTCGTTCTTTTATTGCTTTTCGAGTCCGAAAGTCAAACTTTGTTTGACTTTCTGCATTGACCAGTTTATGGTCAATGCAAAGTTCGTTTGAACTTCGCAACGTGATTGTAATCACGATGGTTATAGTCCCTTGTGACTAAGCCTAATGATTACCACGTTGTCTAGGGTCGTAAGGGTAAGCGATCTACAAATCACTTATACCTTCGAACCCGACCCATTTGGTCGATCATTAGGATCCGACCAAACACATTAGGTGACCATAGTATATAGGGAATAACCTTCCGAGGTTATACCTTATGGTCGCTTCGTTTAAGTAGTTGTATGATAGGTAGTTTATATGCCTTAGGTAAATTACCAAAATACCCCTTTGATGCCAAAATTCGTTTTAAACATATGTAACATAAATTTTGACATCTAAACTGATTTGACAACCATATTAAACATGTTAAGGCATATTTTACTTGTCATAGGACTAGTTAGGCGGTCCAAACGCGTTTCACGCGAACGACGCGTTAAAGTAGCATAAGCTACCTAAACGGGTCGTAATGGGTCGTAAGTGCTTAGGTTAAGTTTCGTTTTAGTATATGGGCTTTGTTAAACCATATTACACGAGTCTCCATACTCGTTTGGTTTACGAACCCTCATTCTATCCGATCCTCCGATATTAGGTCCGGTTTATTAACATAGTTACCTATATTAGGTGCCGTTTGATTCCGTGATCTCTAGCATTGCTTGGTGGTTATCTTAGGACTTCTGAGCAATCTCAAGTGAGTACATAGACCCCTCTTTTACTGTTTTCCAAACATTTTGGGGTGGAACACATGTGCCTACTTGTTACTTTCGTGCTTTCCATGTTTTCACATCATATACTTGCTATGTTCATTAGTACATTTATAGTACATGATTTCATTGTCTTACATTACATTTTATGCTATGTATGTCCATTTAGTTCATACTTAGTACATCGTTTCACATCACATCACATGCTATGTATGTTCATTTGTTGCATACTTAGTACAGTTGTTTTCATCACATGCTTACATTTTGATATGATATTTGGATTGTTTTGATGGATCAATATACATTCATTAACACCGATCACGCCGTTCGTTAGTAGGTAGTGGTACCATAGGAATTGACAACTCCCGTTCCGGACATCCTGGGTAGGTGGGGATGAAAGGAATGACCGAATTCGATATACATAAGCACAGATAATCCTTTAATTTGTTTAAGGGTTTATCGCCACAGTCTCAAGGCTTGGATGTATGCATTCTCACAATACCGCATAGATATTTGTATCAGCATAGCATGCATTTCCACAAAACATAGCTTTGATTTAAACCGTGTTTTACTTCAATACTTTGTTTTTGTGCATATGGTTTAGTTGATATATTTCACTAGCCATACATATCATTTTGATTACACATTACATGATTTACATTTGACACATAAATATTATTGACATTGGTTACACATTACATGATTTACATTTGACACATAAACATTATTGACATTGGATATACATTACATGATTTACATATTGACATAAACATTTTGACATATTATTCAATACGTTTGGCAATTGTTTTAAACATAGACATCTTACATTGGTGGTTTGTTTGGGTAAGTGATTTGAGTAACAAGGCGTGTGTAATATGATACAAGCATGGTGGATACGCCGCTGGTACTTCCTATATATAAGTGATTGTATGGTATTACATATCGTAGCGTTATTTGAATCATTTCAATTTGGACACATAACATTTTATACAAATAATATACTTTTCACAATACATTGTTTTACAAACAATTTAAATTATACAAACTCATTTTTATATGGTTATTCATTTAACCATACCTTATTCTCTTATTTATACATATCATCTGATCTTATCGTTTTTCAAAAGATTTACAAGACAAATCAAATTACAAGGTTCATGACTAAACATTTTCTTAAACAATAAGTCATGAATCCTATTTTCATAAACCTATGTATCTCACAGGCATTTTTATGCTGACGTACCTATTTTCACATGTGTTTCAGGATATGATGCATAGGATTTATCAAGATACACTTAGGCGGACTTGGGCCTTAGCGACAATAAAAGATGCAAGACTAGTTATTTATGTTATGTTTCTTTGATTGTCAAGACATTGTAACTACTTTAATAATTAAAACAATATTTCAATTTCCGTGTGTTATGAAACAATGATTCTGTTACAACACTCCCCGACGTTTTCCGCCACGTTTTGTTGTTCTACGTGGTCGGGGTGTGACAGAAAAGTTGGTATCAGAGCTCATGGTTATAGGGAATTAGGTTATTAGTAATACTTTGACCTAGTCTATAACCTTCCTAGGACCCTAACGCGAGTTTACTTGCGTTTAGTCATAAAACAATACTGTCACCTATCCTTAGGCGACAACCACAACAAGAACATAAATTTCAAAACCGCTTTGAAAACTAATCATCTGTTCTAGGATGATTGATTACTAGGTTTTGAACCCTCTATTGTAAGGTTTTGAACCCTCTGTTATAAGGTTTTGAACCCTCTAAGTTTTCAAATCTCGTCAAAGTTTGGGTCGTATAATGTGAACACGTGCAAACTGGAAGAGTGAATGCCTGTACCCTGAGTTTTCTGTCGAAGGCTAGAGTGTTCGTACAAATCCGCAGTATCGGACCAGTCACTCTTACCTGGGAACTCTTGGGGTGAGTGTTCACTTATAGGCGAGCATGTCTTCAGTGATACATTAACATGATCCGTTCACTTTGATTAGTCACCATCTCATTTGTTTGCCATAGGTAACAAACAAATGATCACAAATTCTTATGCATTGTCATTCTGTATTGTTTATCCGATAACGTTTCACTTGTTTCTTCCTATGTCTTTCATTTTCTTCTAGAATGTCTCTCCATTACGATGAAATCCTCATTATTAGTGGAAAGTGTATTCTTGATGGGCCCCTCATTATTAATGAAATCCTGGCATGGCTTAAGAAGTCCAAATCAAAAGCTTTCTTTTTTAAGATAGATTTTGAGAAGGCATACGATAATGTTAATTGGAGATTTGTTGACTCCATCCTTCGGCAAATGGGATTTCCTGATCGGTGGTGCTTATGGATTAAGGGTATTATGGAGTCTGCAAGATCAGCGGTCCTTGTTAATGGTGCAACTACTTTCCAATTCCCATGCAGGAAAGGGATGAGACAAGGAGACCCTTTGTCCCCTTTCTTATTCCTAACGGTCATGGAGGCGCTTTCTTGCATGATTGATAAGGCTATTGAAGTGGAGGTTCTGAAAGGTATTTCTCTCCCTAACGGCGGTCCAATCGTTTCGCATCTTTTATATGCGGACGATGTTATCATCCTTTGTGAATGGTCCAAGGATTATATTTCTAATGTGTTACGTGTTCTAAGATGTTTTCACATATGTTCGGGTCTTAAGATTAACCTGGAGAAGTCTAATATGTATGGGATCGGTATCCCGTTGGAGGAGGTGAAAAGTATGGCTGCATAGGTCGGGTGCAATACGGATAATGTTCCTTTCAAATATCTTGGTTTAATGGTTGGGGCCAACATGAATAGGATCAACAATTGGTTTCCGGTGTACGAGATATTCCAGAATCGTTTGGCTAGGTGGAAAGCTAACGTCCTCTCGATGGGTGGTAGGCTTGTCCTCATCAAAGCGGTTTTGGAAAGCCTGCCAACCTATTATTTTTCCCTCTATAAGGCTCCAAAGAAAGTTATTTATGATTTAGAACGAATGATTAAAAAATTCCTTTGGGGTGGTTCGAGTGAGGAAAGGAAAATGCACTGGGTAGCTTGGGATAAGGTTACGACCCATAAAAAGTATTGTGGTTTGGGAATTTCGAAAGTTTCTGATATTAATGTGGCGTTATTATCTAAATGGGGTTGGAGGTATAAAACGGAAGAAGGTACCTTGTGGAAAAAAATTACTGAAGCTATTCACTTCAATCGGAGGAGTTGGGAATGTATCTCGTTCAAAGTCTCGGCCGGGGGTACTTGGATTAACATTGCTAAGATTTTTTCTAAGGTTAAGGTGAATACCGAGCTTTTACGGAACTGCTTTAAAGGTAAAGTCGGAAACGGTAACAACATTGCGTTTTGGCTCGACCCTTGGATTTGTAACGAACCCCTTAAAAATAAGTTTCCAGGTCTCTTCTCTTTGGAAGCTTCTAAAAAGTGCAAAGTTAGCGATCGGATCAAGCAAGGTGATATGACTCGTTTGGTTTGGAACTGGAAAAATCAGCCGGCCGTGGCTGGTCTGGAGGCCGATTTCCAACAGGTTTGCAGCCTGCTTGCCGGAGTGTCTCTTGGTCTTCATAATGACGGCTGGAAGTGGTCAGGAGGTTTTTCGGAAGATTTTTCTGTCAAAGCTGTGAGAAGAAAGCTGGAGAACGGTATTGCTTCGAATAATGATTCTCCGTTCAGTTGGTGCAAGTGGCTTCCGCTAAAATGCAATGTTTTCGCGTGGCGTTCCTTTCTGAATAGTATCCCCACTTTGTTTGAGCTCAGGAGAAGGAATGTTCCTGTTTCGGATGTTTCATGTCCGTTATGCAATTTTGGTGACGAATCCGTCAAACATTTGTTCACAGCTTGTTGGGTTGCCTCGACGGTTTGGCAGTACTTAAGCTCCTGGTGCAAAATCCCGGGTATCATAGCGTTCTCCTTCAAAGACCTTCTCGACATTTACATATCCGCTGGAGTTTCGGATTTATGGAAGGAAGCTATCCAAGGATTAGTGATCATTGGCTGTTGGTGTATTTGGAAATCCAGGAACGAGTTTAAATTCTCAGGTAAGCCTGTTCGAGTCGATAGAATCACTAGTGAGATCAAGTCTTTAGGCTTTTTTTGGTTTTCTAATAGATCGAAACATAGGAACATTACGTGGGATAGTTGGTGTAAATTTGTATAATGTAGCGTTGTAGTTTTCGTTTGTCGGCCTGGTTTTTGGTCTGCTTTTTTTATGAAGTTTTCCTTTAAAAAAAAATCTTTTGAAGAAATTGCTATAATCAAATCCTTACTTAGATTCATCATAAGGCCGGAGGGTGTGGAGGGCGCCACCAAGGCCACCTCAGCTCCTATAGCGCCGCCGGCGCCATCGACCCACACCCACCAATTTAAGTTGGGGCGCCATGGAGGTGTCCGCCATCATGTTAACGGGAGGAAGGAGGTGTTCAGGTGGGGCCCATTTGTTTTGCACCAATCAAATTTTTTTTTTTAAATTTTGATTAATAGGGGGCTCCATCCCACACCGTGCAAATTAAAGGGGGCGTTATGGCTGACGTGGATCCTACGTGGCGCTTACATGTCTTGATAAAGCCCCTAGGGGCTCCATCCCACACCCTCCAGCCTAAAGATCATTTATATTTAACTAAACACTTCTCATATATGATGTATACATAGTACATACAGTGTGGTTTGGGATTGACCCTCCAAATCTAAACCAAACTTCACGTCTGAAACCATAGATTTCCAAACATAACGACAAACTATATATTGAAAAGTCTCAAGTCAACGAGACCAACCCGTATAGATCCCGACAAAACATCATCGTCACTCGGTCTTAACCATTTGATCCAACTGTTCTTATTCCCCTCTCATCTCTATTTTAGATTTCCCACCGGAAAAATAAAAAATGGGAGTTTTAGGTAAATCTGTCACCGCTTTTCTCATCTTCTTCTTCCTTTCCGCTGCTCCCTCCACCGCGGAGATCAATTCGATCAAAATCCAATCCGATAACCGACCTGTGATCCTCTTCCAGAAGTTCGGATTCACAAATACCGGCAATATCACCCTTGCCGTCTCCTCCGTGTCTGTTACCTCCACGTTATCGCAACCCGATGCTTCACTTCTAGGATTCTTCTTATTATCGGAACAATCACTGATCGACGCCCTGAGTGAACTTCAACAAAACCCTTATTTATGCCTCTTGAGTTCCAAGTTCATCTCACTCCATTTCACGTTCAAAGATCTCTCTCCTCCGCCTCAGTCTTCGTTCAACAGATCGTACCCAGTGACCTATGCGGGTGAGTATTCACTCTTTTTCGCCAACTGCAACCCCGAATCACTCGTAACCATGGACGTCCGCACAGAGCTGTTTAATACTGATGACAAAGCTACCAACAACTATCTATCAGTCGGGTGAGTATTCATTTTCTCTTTATTTTATCTATGCTTCTTAGGGTTTTGGATCTCTGTGTGCTTTAATAATCAGTGGTCCGTTCACAAAGTTCGTATATTAATGGGTGTGTTGCTTACTATGAAGGCGCTTAGCTTGTTTTGTGCCGCAGAGGATAAACAATATGTGAAGGTTACAGGCATGCCTCGTGGATGGAATGTTTTGTTTTACGTACTTCAGTTCATCAGTAGTGTACTTGTTTTGGCTGTGGTCGTCTTGATTGGTGCTGGATGGCTGTATCTGAAACCGAACTTAGTTGGAAAGGAAAAGAAGGTTTTGATGATTGTGATCACACTTCAGGTTTTGGCTAATGTAGCTTCCATAGTGATTGGGAAAACAGGTCCTTTTATTGAAGACTGGGTGACTTGGAATCAAGTGTTTTTGTTGGCGGAATTTGTTTGTGGTTGCGCTGCTATCTTCCCGGTTGTGTGGTCGATCAGGTCGTTTTCGAGAACTGATGTGAAGGCTGCTAGAAATTTGGCTCTATTTAGGCTGTTTTGTGTGGTGGTTGTTGGTTATATGTTGGTCACAAATATTGGCGTTTTTGCACTGAAGACGATGACAGTTTATAAGCAGCAGTGGGTGGATAGTGCAGCAGAGGAAATAGCCAGCCTTGTGTTCTGTTTGGTGATGTTTTACATGTTCAGTCCAGTGCGGGAAAGTGAGTATCTTGTTCTTGACGATGAAGGTGTATATGAAGAAGCACCAAAGATGGTTAAGGGATGAGTTGAAGAATGAAGATCCTATCTTGTGTTCTATTTGGTGATGCTACTTTACTTTAATATGTGGTTATGTGGTCTCTCTCTCTCTCTCTCTCTCTCTCTCTCATATATATATGAAATGAGGTAACGAGAGTGGTGTTGTAATTAGAGGGGTAGGGGTGGAATCACTCACACCCAATTCCATCACTCACAACATCCAATCAGGTTTTGCCATGTCATCGACCATTATTTCCATCACTCACACCTTTTTTTTGCTGGAAATGGTCATCACTGGTACAAATTTCATCACTCACTAATTTTTTTCATTTTTTATTTTTTTACATTATAAAACTGAAAACTGTTTTTTTAAATTCTGTTTTTTATAAAACTGTAAACTGTTTTTTTTAAATCTGTTTTTTTTATAAAAAGGTAAACTGTTTTTTTAAAAACAGTTTTTTTAAAATGGTTTTTCAAAGCTGTTTTTAATAAAAAAGTAAACTGTTTTTTTAAACACAGTTTTTTTAAAATTATGTACCCGAACCTCTTTTTTTCGAACCCGAACCTCTTTTTTTTCTTCGTACCCGAACCTCTTTTTTTCGAACCCGAACCTCTTTTTTTCGAACCTCTTTTTTTCTTCGTACCCGAACCTCTTTTTTTCGAACCTCTTTTTTGCGGGATTTTTCTGGAAATGGTCATCACTTATTTTTTATTTTTTTATAAAAAATCTGTAAACTGTTTTTTTTTATCTATAAACTGTTTTTTTTAAATCTGTAAACTGTTTTTTAATAATAAATGTAAACTGTTTTTATTAATAAAAAAAGACCCACAACCAGTTCCATTTTCAAGTTCCACGCGTGCTCCGTTTGACGCGTTAAACATTCTGCATGCGTTTTCAATTACCGGCGGCGGTGTGGCAATATGTTTCACGCGTGTTGGGGGGCCGAAAACGGACCACCCCGGGTCCTCTTATAGGCTTTGATGGTTATCTTTAAGGAAGACATATTTATGATATCCCTATCTTTACAGAGAGATTTTGTTGGATTAAATTGCACAAAGTTATCGACATAATTTAATAGAATGAGAGAAAAGTATTGTGAATCCGATAATTTTATTCATTATCATGCAACTTTTAAATAGATTTTAAAACAAAGGAACAAAAGGACAACTGATGTTGGGTCAAAACATGTTGTATTTTGAACTAGTTTGCGTTGATTTTTAGTGTTTTAACACGTTTATTCATATGGGTTTATATATTTATCGTGTGTTTGGTGTTTTGGCTTAATAGGTGTTAAAAAGGGTGAAAAAGAGAAACCGAGCTGAAAAACAGGTATCACGGGTCAACACGGGAGCTGTAGCGGAAAAAGTCAACCTGGGTAGCCTAGGCGACACGTAGGAGAGGTCAACTACGGGAAAGTGTATAAATTTGACCTAATTCGCGTTTTAGGTCATGATTCTCCTTTCAGCCGTTTGATACGAATTAAAAGGCGATTCCCAACAATTTTGACCAGAATTTTCATCTGTTTAAGCTGATTTTCATGTCCAATCCATCACCGATCATGATTGAAGCTATAATGACAACCATGAGCGGCTAAACGCGCTGTGACTTCCACTAGGATGAACAATTGCTTGTTTTTAATATGAATACTTGTTTCTGATTCTTTTAAACTGGTAAAGCTTGACTACTTGTGTTGATTTTGTGCGATGGTTATTATATTTGAATTATTTGTTGTTTATTAAGCGTATTGGCGATATACTTGCATCGTTATCGGGTTAATAAATTGGTGGATAATTGATATAATCAAACGGGTTGTTAGGTTGTATGGTGAATCTTAAAAACTATCCTTAACAGTTAATCAAAATCAGTAATCCAAGGTCATGTCTATGTGGTGTTTTGAATCAGTAAACAGGTATTTGTATTAAAAACTGGTAATTGGGATTCTGGGTGGAGATTACTTTTTTCTCTAATTGATAACAACTTTCTTAACAATTTTCATGTTCTTTTAAACAATCATTAAAACCCCCGATTTTAGAATAGATTAAATTATAGTTTAAACCGAATATTAACCACAAATTCCCCTTGGATACGATACCCTACTTACGTTATTTACATAGTTCATTTAGGTTTTTGATTGACCCTAACGATAGTCATCAATAAACTAACCAACATACTTATTTTCTATATGTGAATAATAAAAACAACACTCTGAACAAGGAAGGAAGGGGTACCAAAAGGTACTACGCTTGCCCCAATCAATAAACCAGTGCCATGTCAAATTCTTTACAAGCTATCCTTGCAGGCGCTCTACCCTTACACTACAAAGTACCCTTAAACCACGGACTCACTATTTTACCTAGGGGTGAGCATAAAACCGAATTAACCGAAATCGAAACCGAATAACCGAATTAACCGAAAAAACCGAACCGAAGTAATAACCGATGGTTCAGTTATTGGTTTTCGAATAACCGAACTTTCGGTTTCGGTTTTGGTTAATCATATATCTAAAACCGAAAATAACCGAACCTAATAGCCAACCATATATATATATATATATATAGAGAGAGAGAGAGAGAGAGAATTATGAGAAAACTACATATAAATGAGAAAACTAGAAAACTAACTAAAAAAGCCTAAAAAACATTACAATTTTTTTTACAAATTTTTTTTTCTAAAAAATCGTTATTTTTATATATATATAAATTTCAAAAAAAAAAAACTTGTACTGCACATGTACATTATATGTGTACTACACATGTGCATTACATGCTTAAAATTAGCGTTTGAGTTTAGTTTAGCTTTTAGGGTTAGGTTTTTTAGAGGTTTAGGTTTTTTGGTGTGGGGGGAGGGGGTTTAGGTTTTTGGGGGGTGGGGTGGGGTGGGGGGTTTAGTTTATTTTTTTTTCGGGTTTATGTTTAGGGTTTATTTTTAGGTTTTCTGGAGAGGGGGGGGGGGGGTTGGGGGATTTAGTTTTTTTTTTTTGGGGGGTGGGGGGGGTGGGGGGTTTATGTGACATCTGAGAAAAATCCATAGTCATCTCCGGTCACCTTGATCTATCATTTCACTCCTTTGAGACTGCTCATCAAATTTCGGGACGAAATTTCTTACAAGTTGGGGATGATTTGACAACCCGTATTCCCAAGGTTAGCATTGTCTAATCTCATGACACTTAACCCGTATCGCTACACTTCATGTTCCACTATACATCGTCATTGTGTTTACGATTTTGTAACTTGTTAAACTTGGTTAATTACATTGGATTATTATGATTGGGTTCGTTGTGTATTGAATGGTAAATGCCTAGATTATATGAACATACATTCTAGCCGCACACTAGTGCTTGGAGTCGCACACCCCGTTTAAACCGCACACTCATTCTGTTTTACATCCTCGGCCCAGTTTCCCCTAAGCCCAACCGACCCCAGCCCATCTCCTTCTTATTTTGTATGCGTGAATGCATGTAAAGGGGCACACAATCTCTTTACAAAACTATTACAAACCCTAGACTCTCACCAAACAAGTAACGACAGTAATCCCTTTGAAGTATCCTCTCCTTCGATTGAGCTCCCCTAGGCATCCTCGGGCACCATTCTAGCACACGACACCATAATCTCGAGGTTGGTGGATCCGTCTTGTTTAACTTTCGATTGACCGTCCTTGATTATGTGTAAACTTGTTATTGATTTGTACGAGTGAACACGGATTTCGTATGATTTAGGATTGTGTTAGAAGAATCTTGTGATAATGAGAATTATGATAATAAAGTTAAGATAAATTCTTATGCTAGCAATTTAATTGATCTGATTTAGGAATATTTATGATGTTTGTGTTGATTGATTGGGCCGTATGACATACATAAAGATTTGACGGTTGTATGATGAATTCTGTTATGGAATTTAAGTTAGTGTGATAATGAATGATAAACTGTTGTTGCGATCCAGATGTGCCAATGATATTTAACCTATAGCCTAGAATTACATAAGGATCAATGATTGTTAGAATAATGGTTTTATTTGACTAAATTGAAATATTGATCCTCATGATAAATGTCGTTGGTCACGGCTGAATCCATGATGGTGTGTTTGCAAAAATTACGGGGCAGTGGATTAATTGGGTGGCTAATAAATCGGGTAGATCATGGAGGTTACGGTTACGGAAAACATTGAAAGGGAGTGGGTTTGATCAACCGCACAAGTGCACAACCGTAATATAGTACTCAATATACATTGTGCGATTTCTGGTCGCACACTTGCATGACTGGGCCGTAGACTATTGGGCTGGGTAAACACAACTGGTCGCACATTAGAGACCCAGTCGCACACTCGGGAATCCGGCCGCACACTTCGTTGGACTGAACCACATTCATGGGCCGCATGATTAACACTTGGTCACACATTACATTGGGCCACATACTGAATATGGGCCGAAGTGTCACAGTGGACCGAACAAACTGAAATGGGCCACACACCGGCGAGAGTTTGAACTCGGTTGGTTTGGGTACTAGATAATGGGCCACAAGCTGATATGAACAGTATACCGGATTCTTGGATCGCACACTCTTGAGCGAGCCATTAACTTGATTAAATCACACATTTTGTGAATAACAAATGAACAGTTAATGTGTTATGTGTAATATGAGTTGGTGATGTGAACTTGTGTATAACTTGGAATACATGCTATTAGATGACAATGAACTGTTATGTATGTGGGAAACTGTTACATGTTATGTGTATTTCTGGTACGCTACTAGCTTGATGATGTGTGTGTTACTTGTACGCTATGTGTGTAATGTGTATGAAAAATAAGTGATTAATGTGCATACGATACTGACTATCTTTGGTAACCACGGTAGGGTTCGGTTGACCAACTTGGAATGGGTAACATAACATACCGAGCAACCTAAGGTGAGTTCACTTCTCTTGAGCATGCGTCCCGGTGGGTGGGACAGTCAAATGGGTATTCCTGAGAGGAATAAGTCTTTGGGTAAATCATTGGGTATTCCTGAGAGGAATAAGTCTTTTGGGTAAAAACTGGGATGTTGGATAATACACTCATTTCTATCACTTTAAGTTCCATCTTCTACCGAATAGTTACCTGAGAGGTAACGGGGTAATTAGTTGATAGCGCTACTAGGCTTGGCAACCTCACACCGTACCTGAGAGGACGGGCGTGAACTAATGACCTTAATCATGACCAATGCTTAGATAGGGGGCATTGGGGACGGGCAAAACAATCTGGAAGCCATCTTGTACGGTACTCGAGTTATTATCAACATTACTTTCGGAATTGTTATTAAACTGGACTAATCACTTGGTAACTAAGCGTTTGGTAAAAATTGTGAACTCACCAGCGTTGTCTGATACACTTGTGTGCATGCTCGCAGGTTATTGACAAGTGAGAGCGTGGAACTTGCTGTCTGGGAAGCTGGAGTGGTCATGGGTCGAGACACATGGAATCACGAGACAAGTCTAATAACTTTCATTCGCTTGGTTTACGAAATAGATAACTAATGATTTATGCTTCCGCTGAAAACGTTGAGTTATACTTTATGTAATGTAACACTTTATCTTAATGAACGAAAGTTTTTATTTAAAATCTTGTATGAGTTCAATGTGATTGGTGGCTAGATCCTGGTACGTCACACGCCTCGCGGGGGTTTCCGCTTGGGGTATTTTTGGGGGTGTGACAGTTTAGGTTTTTGGGGGGTGTCGGTGGGAGGTGGGTTAAGTGGTTTAGGCTTTCCGTATTAGTGCACATGTGCAGTATAAAAAAAAATTTGTTGCCTCTCCTTGAAGAATATACTTAAGTTGAGAAGTAAAAAAATATACAGTACCAACACTTAAAGATTTTGTTGCCTCTCCTTGAAGAATATCTTTATAAGGAATGAAGTTGAAACCGTCTTCAACACCTTTCCAACCATTAACACGTCTAACCGTTGTACATTGATAAAAGTTGATTTTGTAATCATGTGCTACAACTTTGTATAGATCATTATTTTCACCAACACCAAATTTGGAGAGAATAACATCATCCTTTTGAAGTTGGCCGTTAAAATCAGGGTTCAAATGACTCTTAATACCAGCCTGAATCTGAACATTTGAACAAAGTATTTTTTAGGATACAAAGCTACAAACTCTCATTAAAACCAAAAAATCAGACATATACATCCTCAAAAGCCTAGGGTACAAACCTAAAGAACATTTGAACAATATGGGTTTTATGTTACAAACCTAGAAACCCTAGAAATATGAAATCAGACATATACATCCTCAACATCATGTTATACACTAACGGAAAACACACATACACATTACCTTCTCACCGATCAAGATCATGTCCATCTTAAAACTTTGATTCCATTTTCGGATGATTCGCGCCTTCATGTTCCACATGTCTTTTGCAAGGTTCAAATCATCAACAAAACTCAGATTGTTGTTCTCATGTTGGATTGACATGGTTCTGATTCGGATAAGGATTTTAGGATTTTAGAAGAGAAGAGTTATAGAGATTAGTGTGAGAGAAGATGAAAAGAGTTTAGGGTTGTATATTGTGACAACTCAAGGTTTCGACTTTCACTTCGCATTCAATTCACGTTGACTTTGACTGTTTAGTTGCTTGACTCGTTTGATTTGTAACGGTACACTTAGTGTGATAATAAACGTATTGTGTTTACATGATTATGTGTTTGATTGTATAACATGCATACTGGTTGAGAAACGTAAACTGTTAAACTATAAAAGAACCCGACGAAACACAAGAGTGTTTCGCCATAATCAGTTCGATGAAACAGAACCTGTTTCGCCATCTACATCTCGACGAAACAGTGTGTTTCGCCAGGCCCAGATTCGCCGAAGCCCAGTTCGGGCCCAACATGTTATATTGAGTTTTAATACGTAAAACAACATCAGTTTCACACTTTCATCATAACAACCGAAACCCTAGAGCTCTCTCACTGTGACGGCAACCTTGTGTTACTCCGAAACCCGCTAGATCGATCATACTTTGTCATTTCGGTTAGTGTTAATTCTTGTTGAATTGTTTGAGTTATATCGGATGTTGATGTAAATGCTTGAATTATGAAACGGTTATGTATATATGCGTATGATGTTCTTGATTTCGATACATGGTTAACCGAATGTGTAATTCTATGCGAAACTTAACACTATCGAATACTCGGTTCTGAATGTTGTTTATATGTTCTGGTTCTGAATGCATGTTAGCATCTGGATAGGGCTCGGTGATGTGATGTTGTACGATTATCGATATGTGGTATACGTAAACTAGGGTTCAGGCTAAACGATGATTCGTTGATGATTGTGTTATGGGATTCCGTGAACGAATGATTACCGCATGATTAATGGTTGCTGATGACGGCTGTTAGCATGATTAGGGTTTTGTGATATTATTACGTAACTGGTTCCACGTAACTGACATTCCAGACGAAACAGGAAACGGCGAAACAGATGTGTTTCGCCGAGGGCAACCTTGACGAAACAAACACGGCGAAACATAAGTGTTTCGCCGAGACCTTGAATGACGAAACAGAATGTGTTTCGTCAACATGTGATTCGTCAATATGTGATTCGTCAATATGTGATTCGTCAAATGTGTGTTTCGCCAAACTTGTGTTTCGCCGACTTGAATACATTGCACAGTAACTTAGTTGAATTCTGTTAAAGGTTAACCTGGTTAGTTAACTGCTGTTAAGTGTTAACTGGAATAATTAACTGCTGTTTAGCGTAATCATCTTGTGTATGATCTCAAATACGTGCTACATGCTTATCAACTGTGTGTCTATACGTGAACACAAACTGATCTCATATACGTGCATACTATAGGACGTGATTGATTATTTGCGAGCACATACTTAGCATTCCGAGCAAACCAAGGTGAGTTCATTGCACTTCTCTAAGCATGCGTCCCGGTGGTTTGAAACATCATTACCAATGCTTGGTTAGGGGCATTGGGGTTGGGCACACTCCCAGGTTATATTGGGCACACTCCCAGGTTATATTGGGCACACTCCCAGGTTCTATTGGGCACACTCCCATGGTATATATTGGACACACTTCCAATATATATAAAACTCTCCTACATTAATAACAATCTTAAAACGAAACATTGAGTTGACTTAACAGATATATGGTAACTACACCCGTTAACAAAACTTTGAACTCACCAGCGTCGTCTGACACACTTGTCTGCATGCTTGCAGGTCATTAGGATTCGTGATGTGGACTTGCTATCTGGGAGTGCTGGAGTGGTCATGGATCGAGGCTCTTGGATTAATTCATAAGTGAAACATTGGTTTTGAACATTTCTTATGAAACAATTGTTAAACGATTTACTAAATGCTTCCGCTACTCAACTCTTTGGGATTAACTTTATGTTTGACATCTTCTATTGGTAAATCATAACGTGTTTTATTAAAGTATTTATCATTTGTTCAATGTGATTGGTGGCTCAAACTCTGATGAGTAACACGCCTCGCGGAGTTTCCGCAGGTGGTATTTTGGGGGTGTTACAGTTGGTATCAGAGCCACTGGTTATAGCGAACTAGGTTTTAAAACGTTTTATAAAACCAGACTATAACCGAATACCTTCGAAGAATCGATCATGACACTCAGCTCCAGATCGCAAGGTTCGTCTTCTGTTTAGTTTATGCATTACTTCCTTAGTAGACACGCACTCATAACTTACATGAAACGATACACTTGATATTATGGTGACTTGATAGTGTGACATTATTCTTCGACTCATGAACATTGTAAACTTGTGATATCAATAGTGGTGTTGTGTGAATGGGGGAAACTTCGAGCGCAAGCTAAGAGGCACTGAGATAAGCATGCAAATTGCCTTATTATTATGGGTGCACACTTAATAATAACGTGGGGTGCATGCAAGTCCCAGTGAGGCTTATCAAGTGTGAGAAGGGTTCTGCCTTATTATGTGTGAACTTGGTAGTGCATAGATATCAACATGATCCTTGATTTCTATCTCGTTTCAATTTCCTAAATCGGTTCATCTCTATCTATAGAATCATGAGTGGACGAGGACACGGACGTGGCAACATTAACATGACTCAGGCTGAGTTGACTGACCTAATCAACACCCGTGTGGCTGAGGCTTTAGCAGCCTATCAAGCTGGTACGGAATGTACCAAGTACTCTTTACTCTTATATCGCGTACACGTCTTTTCACTCCTGTAATGTGTTTCCTTTCATCCTTTAGGTCAGCAAGCGCAACCCCAGAACAATCAGCCTATCTGTACGTTTAAAGCGTTTATGGACTGTAAGCCACAGACCTTCACAGGGACTGAAGGGGCTGTGGGACTCTTGAGATGGTTCGAGAAAGCAGAGTCCGTGTTTGCTATATGTAACTGTCCCGCTGGGGACAGAGTGAAGTATGCTGCGGGTACCTTGGCGGATGGTGCCCTAACGTGGTGGAATGCCCAAGTGCAGCTGCTGGGCATCGAGGCAGCGAATGCCACAACTTGGGATGATTTTAAAGAGCTGATCAGGGAGGAGTATTGTCCTCGGGATGAGATCCAGAAGTTAGAAAACGAGTATTATGACTTGAAGATGGTAGGATCTGAAGTCGAAGCGTATGTGAAGCGATCGTATGAACTGGCCGACATGTGCCCGAACTTGTCCCGGCCTATGTCTCGGAGGATTGAGTTATTCATCAAGGGGTTGCCTCCGCGTGTGAAGAATTTGGTCACGGCAGCCCATCTCAATGATTTGACACAGATTGTCCGATTGACCCACAAGATTGTGGATCAAGAGGTAGAGAGTAACTCGTTACCACCGCGTGTTTCAACCACTACTGCTGCTGCACCCACTGCCACTGCATCCGCTAATGATAACAAGCGGAAGTGGAACGATTACGACAAAGCATCCAGTGCGAGTCAGACTCAGAAAAGGCCAGACAACAATAGCAACCGCAGCATCAGTCAGTCGTCTTCTGTCAATCAAGGCCAGGGAGGTAGCCAAAGTCAGGGTTCATATGGGGGGAGGAAACCACGGTATAACAAGTGTGGATATCATCATTTCGGGCAGTGTGGACGGGTATGTAACCGGTGTGGTAAAGCGGGCCACGAGGCCAAGGATTGTAGGGCCCCACAGCCCAAACACCAACAGCAACAGAACCATCAGAACCAGAGACAGCAGGGACAACCACCCCAGCAGAATCAGGGCTTCAGAAAGGGGTGCTATCAGTGTGGTGACGAGGGTCACTTTAAGCGGGATTGCCCTCAGTTAAATCAAAACGCTAACGACAACAACCGCCCGAATAACAATAATGCTGGGAATAACAACAACAACGGCAACAATGGGGGCAACGTGGCGCGTGGTCGTGGATTTACTATTGGAGCTGGTGAAGCTCGAAATGACGGCAACGTGGTTACCGGTACGTTTTCAGTAAATGGTGTTTATGCTTCTATTTTATTCGATTCTGGTGCCGACTGGAGTTATGTGTCTTTGGAATTTAGTAGACGTCTAGGATTGAGTCCTACGCCTCTTGTTATTAAGCATATAGTAGAAATAGCGAATGGTAAAACTATCGAAGCGTCTCATGTTCTCATGGGTTGCAAATTAGACCTCTTAGGTCAAGTATTTGACATTGACCTACTTCCTGTCACTCTCGGGAGCTTCGATGTAGTCGTTGGAATGGATTGGTTATCTAAATATCAGGCGGAAATTCACTGCAAGGAGAAAGTTGTTCGTATTCCCCTTGCCAGTGGTGAATCTCTGTCGATTCAGGGTCATCGTAGCGGCGCTACAGTAGGTATTATCTCAGCCATGAAGGCTTTAAGTTTTCTACGAAAGGGCTATCCTTCCATTTTCGCCCTAGTTACTAATTCTCAGACTAACGAAAGGAAACTCGAAGACCTTCCTATTGTTCGAGAGTTTCCTGATGTCTTTCCTGAAGAACTCCCCGGTTTACCCCCACATCGTCAGGTGGAATTTCAGATTGATCTTCAGCCAGGAGCAGCGCCGATTGCTCGTGCTCCGTATCGTCTTGCACCAGGAGAGTTGCAAGAATTGTCGAACCAACTTCAGGAGTTATTGGACCGAGGTTTCATTCGTCCTAGTTCATCTCCTTGGGGAGCCCCTGTATTATTTGTAAAGAAGAAGGACGGGTCTTTTCGTATGTGTATAGACTACCGTGAGCTCAATAAGGTGACGATCAAGAATCGTTATCCTCTGCCTCGTATCGACGACTTGTTTGACCAGCTACAGGGATCCAGTTTTTACTCCAAGATTGATTTAAGGTCGGGGTATCATCAGGTACGGGTTAGAGAGGAGGATGTACCTCGAACGGCTTTTCGAACGCGGTATGGTCACTATGAGTTTTTGGTTATGCCATTTGGGATGACCAACGCACCAGCGGTCTTTATGGATCTCATGAACCGCGTGTGCAAACCTTACCTTGACGACTTCGTTATCGTTTTCATTGACGACATTTTGATCTACTCCAAGAACAAGGAAGACCACGAACGCCATCTTCGTCTCATTTTGGAGCTCTTGAGGAAGGAGCAACTGTACGCGAAATTTTCTAAGTGTGACTTCTGGATTCGGGAAGTGCATTTCCTTGGGCACACCGTTAATGAAATGGGAATTCATGTGGATCCTGCCAAGATCGATGCTATTCGAAATTGGGCGGCACCAAAGAATCCTTCGGAGGTGCGTCAATTTCTTGGTCTTGCGGGGTATTATCGTCGTTTTATTCGGGATTTTTCGAAGATTGCACAGCCTCTCACCGCCTTGACTCAAAAGAAAGTTGTTTATTCATGGGGATCGAACCAGGAAGAAGCTTTTCAGCTCTTAAAGCAGAAGTTGTGCAGCGCACCGATTTTATCTCTACCAGAGGGTACTGAAGACTTTGTAGTTTATTGCGACGCGTCTATTCAAGGTCTCGGCTGTGTGTTGATGCAGCGAGACAAGGTGATAGCTTATGCTTCTCGACAGCTGAAGGTACACGAGAAGAACTACACGACACACGACCTGGAGTTAGGAGCCGTGGTATTCGCATTAAAAATTTGGAGGCATTACCTGTACGGTACCAAGTGTACAATCTATACCGATCATAGGAGTCTTCAACATATTTTCGACCAGAAGGAATTGAATATGCGTCAATGGCGTTGGGTTGAGCTTTTTAATGATTATGAGTGTGCTATCAAGTATCATCCGGGTAAAGCTAATGTTGTAGCCGATGCTCTTAGTCGCAAGGAACCGAAACAGAAGCGTGTTCGTGCCCTACAGCTTACTATTCACTCTAATTTACCTGCCCGGATTCGTTCAGCTCAGATTGAAGCGTTAAAGGAAGAAAATATCGAAGCTGAAGGATTACGAGGTTTACATAAGAAGAAGTTCGAGCAACGGTCTGACGATATTTACTACTTCATGGAACGGATATGGGTTCCTTCATTTGGTAATCTTCGAGAACTTGTGATGGATGAAGCACACAAGTTGCGATATTCTATTCATCCAGGGTCTGATAAGATGTACCAGGACCTCAAGGTGTTGTATTGGTGGCCGAACATGAAAGCTATTATTGCCACCTACGTGGGTAAGTGTTTGACCTGTGCCAGGGTCAAGGCCGAGTACCAGAAGCCTTCGGGTCTACTTCAGCAGCCAGAGATACCCATGTGGAAATGGGAACAGATCGCTATGGATTTTGTTACGGGATTACCTAGAACACAGGCTGGGAACGACACTATATGGGTGATTGTCGACCGTCTCACAAAGTCAGCACATTTCCTAGCAATCAAGGAGACAGATAAATATTCGCAGCTCGCAGCAGTGTATCTTAAAGAGGTAGTTTCTAGGCATGGGGTGCCGACTTCTATTATTTCTGATCGAGATCCTCGTTTTACTTCGGAGTTATGGCAGGCTATGCATAAGATGTTTGGCTCACGTCTCGATATGAGCACGGCTTATCATCCACAGACAGATGGTCAGAGTGAGCGTACTATTCAGACACTAGAGGATATGCTACGGGCTTGTGTTATTGATTTTGGGAAAGGATGGGAGAAGCACTTGCCGTTGGTAGAGTTTTCCTACAATAACAGTTACTACACCAGCATCAAAGCGGCACCATTTGAGGCACTGTACGGGAGGAAGTGCCGTTCACCTCTCTGCTGGGCTGAAGTGGGTGATAGTCAGATCACAGGTCCTGAGATGGTACTCGAAACTTCGGATATGATTGTGAAAATCAGAGAACGTATGGCAGCTGCTCGTGACCGCCAGAAGGCCTATGCTGACGAGCGTGCCAAGGAAGTGGTGTTTGAAGTGAATGACCGCGTTATGCTGAAAGTCTCACCGTGGAAAGGGGTTGTACGCTTTGGGAAGCGTGGCAAGCTGAATCCACGTTATGTTGGGCCGTTTAAAGTTCTTGAGCGTATCGGTAAGGTGGCTTATAGATTGGAGTTACCCACTGAGCTGGGCAATGTTCACGACGTATTTCATGTATCGCAGTTAAAGAAGTGTTATGCTGAAGACCCATTAATTGTACCATATCAAGAGCTGAAAATAGACGACAAGTTGCAGTTTGTCGAAGAACCAATTGAGATTATGGATCGGGAAGTTAAAGTTCGTAAACACAGCCGTATACCTATTGTGAGAGTTCGTTGGAACTCAAGACGTGGTCCGGAGTTCACGTGGGAACGCGAGGACCAAATGGAACTTAAGTATCCACATTTGTTCCCCAAGGACAAGACCAAGCCTAGCAATTCTAGATCTCGTGTGACTGGTGAATTTCGGGACGAAATTCCCATTCAAGTTGGGGATGATGTGACACCCACGGAAAATGCGCAGTCGTCCTGATTAGCATCGCATTGTGTGGCGGATGGCTTATCAAATTTCGGGACGAAATTTCTTTCAAGGTGGGGATAATGTGACAACTCAAGTTTTCGACTTTCACTTCGCATTCAATTCACGTTGACTTTGACTGTTTAGTTGCTTGACTCGTTTGATTTGTAACGGTACACTTAGTGTGATAATAAACGTATTGTGTTTACATGATTATGTGTTTGATTGTATAACATGCATACTGGTTGAGAAACGTAAACTGTTAAACTATAAAAGAACCCGACGAAACACAAGAGTGTTTCGCCATAATCAGTCCGACGAAACAGAACCTGTTTCGCCATCTACATCTCGACGAAACAGTGTGTTTCGCCAGGCCCAGATTCGCCGAAGCCCAGTTCGGGCCCAACATGTTATATTGAGTTTTAATACGTAAAACAACATCAGTTTCACACTTTCATCATAACAACCGAAACCCTAGAGCTCTCTCACTGTGACGGCAACCTTGTGTTACTCCGAAACCCGCTAGATCGATCATACTTTGTCATTTCGGTTAGTGTTAATTCTTGTTGAATTGTTTGAGTTATATCGGATGTTGATGTAAATGCTTGAATTATGAAACGGTTATGTATATATGCGTATGATGTTCTTGATTTCGATACATGGTTAACCGAATGTGTAATTCTATGCGAAACTTAACACTATCGAATACTCGGTTCTGAATGTTGTTTATATGTTCTGGTTCTGAATGCATGTTAGCATCTGGATAGGGCTCGGTGATGTGATGTTGTACGATTATCGATATGTGGTATACGTAAACTAGGGTTCAGGCTAAACGATGATTCGTTGATGATTGTGTTATGGGATTCCGTGAACGAATGATTACCGCATGATTAATGGTTGCTGATGACGGCTGTTAGCATGATTAGGGTTTTGTGATATTATTACGTAACTGGTTCCACGTAACTGACATTCCAGACGAAACAGGAAACGGCGAAACAGATGTGTTTCGCCGAGGGCAACCTTGACGAAACAAACACGGCGAAACATAAGTGTTTCGCCGAGACCTTGAATGACGAAACAGAATGTGTTTCGTCAACATGTGATTCGTCAATATGTGATTTGTCAATATGTGATTCGTCAAATGTGTGTTTCGCCAAACTTGTGTTTCGCCGACTTGAATACATTGCACAGTAACTTAGTTGAATTCTGTTAAAGGTTAACCTGGTTAGTTAACTGCTGTTAAGTGTTAACTGGAATAATTAACTGCTGTTTAGCGTAATCATCTTGTGTATGATCTCAAATACGTGCTACATGCTTATCAACTGTGTGTCTATACGTGAACACAAACTGATCTCATATACGTGCATACTATAGGACGTGATTGATTATTTGCGAGCACATACTTAGCATTCCGAGCAAACCATGGTGAGTTCATTGCACTTCTCTAAGCATGCGTCCCGGTGGTTTGAAACATCATTACTAATGCTTGGTTAGGGGCATTGGGGTTGGGCACACTCCCAGGTTATATTGGGCACACTCCCAGGTTATATTGGGCACACTCCCAGGTTCTATTGGGCACACTCCCATGGTATATATTGGACACACTTCCAATATATATAAAACTCTCCTACATTAATAACAATCTTAAAACGAAACATTGAGTTGACTTAACAGATATATGGTAACTACACCCGTTAACAAAACTTTGAACTCACCAGCGTCGTCTGACACACTTGTCTGCATGCTTGCAGGTCGTTAGGATTCGTGATGTGGACTTGCTATCTGGGAGTGCTGGAGTGGTCATGGATCGAGGCTCTTGGATTAATTCATAAGTGAAACATTGGTTTTGAACATTTCTTATGAAACAATTGTTAAACGATTTACTAAATGCTTCCGCTACTCAACTCTTTGGGATTAACTTTATGTTTGACATCTTCTATTGGTAAATCATAACGTGTTTTATTAAAGTATTTATCATTTGTTCAATGTGATTGGTGGCTCGAACTCTGATGAGTAACACGCCTCGCGGAGTTTCCGCAGGTGGTATTTTGGGGGTGTTACATATATGGTGGTGAGAACGTATAGGCATGGATAAATGAAATGATGAAGACTGCGAGCATTAAATGAACAATACACTTCCCCATAATCTTTTAAAATTTGAAATACCCGGATTTTTCAACACTACAACAAAAATGGCTTTTTAGGACCTTTTATAGTGGGACGCTTGTAAAAGATGGTCCTAAAAAACTATTTAATAGGACTAATGAACTTTTGAGGTCCTTTTATAATATACTCTACTAAACCGGTGTCCTAAAAAACTATTTAATAGGATGGATGACTTTTTGGGGTCCTATTATCATATAATTTAATAGGACACTTAAAATATAGATCCTAATAAAGTACTTTATAAGACATTTAATTGTTAGTGTCCCATTATGTGGTACTGTATTAGGACACTTGATCATCTGGGGTCCTATTTTAACATAACTTAATAGGACACGTTGTAGTTAAGTCATAAATATTCAGTGTTATAGGACCCTTTCTAGTCGAAGTCATATTAGAACATAACTTAATAGGATACTTGACACTTGGGTCTTATAACTTTAAACTTTGTAGGACGCTTAATCATTGTGGAATTATTATAATACACCGTAATAGGACACTTGATATTTGAGTCATAAAACATTAGTTTTATAGGACACTTATTCGCTAGAGTTTTATTATAATACAACTTAAAAAGACACTTGACACTTGGGTCTTATAAATTTAACCTTTATAGGACGCTTAATCATTGTGGTGTTATTATAATACACTGTAATAGGACACCTGATATTTGAGTCATAAAACATCAGTTTTATAGGACGCTTATTCGCTAGAGTTCTATTATAACATAACTTAATAGGACACTTGACACTAGGGTCATATAACTTTAACCTTTATAGGACGCTTAATCATTATGGTGTTATTACAATACACCGTAATAGGACACTTGATATTTGAGTCGTAAAACATAAGTTTTATAGGACGTTTATTCGCTAGAGTTTTATAATAACACTAGGTTTTTGACCCAAAAATTATAATGTCCGGTGAATGGTGGTGGTGAGTGGTGAGTGGTGGTGGTGGTGGTGGTGAGTGGTGGTGGTGGTGAGAGGTGGTGGTGAGTGGTGGTGGTGGTGGTGAGTAGTGGTGGTGGCCGGTGAGTGGTGGTGGTGGCCGGTGAGTGGTGGTGGTGGTGAGTAGTGGTGGTGGCCGGTGGTGGTGAGTAGTGGCGGTGTCCAGTGAATGGTGGTGGTGCTGGTGAGAGGTGGTGGTGAGAGGTGGTGGTGGCCGGTGAGTGGTAGTGGTGGTGGTGGTGAGTAGTGGTGGTGGCAGGTGGTGGTGGCCGGTGAGTGGTGGTGGTGAGTGGTGGTGAGTAGTGGTGAGTAGTGGTGGTGGCCGGTGAGTGGTGGCCGGTGGTGGTGATGGTGAGTAGCGGTGGTGGCCGGTGGTGGTGGTGGTGAGGAGTGGTGGTGGCCGGTGGTAGTGGTCGGCAGTGGTGGTGGTGGTGAGAGGTGATGGTGAGTGGTGGTTATGGTGATGGCCGGCGGTGGTGGTGGCCGGTGTTGGTGGCCGGCAGTGGTGGTGGCCGGTGAGTGGTGGTGGTGAGAGGTGGTGGTGGCCGGTGAGTGGTGGTGGTGGTGGCCGATGAGTGGTGGTGGTGGTGGTAGGTGAGTAGTGGTGAGTGGTGGTGAGTGGTGGTGAGTAGTGGTGAGTGGTGGTGAGTAGTGGTGAGTAGTGGTGGTGGCCGGTGAGTGGTGGCCGGCGGTTGTGGTGGTGAGTAGTGGTGGTGGCCGGCGGTGGTGGTGGTGGTGAGAGGTGGTGGTGGTGGTGGCCGGTGGTGATGGTGACCGGTGAGTGGTGGTGGCCGGTTTCGATTAATAAATAATAAAAGAATTTCACTCCTTGAAATACTTGAAATTTTTTAATTTCCCTCTAATACCTCCTAATTATTTTCACCTCTAAATTTTTTTCCCTCCTTGATTCTAAACCCTAACCGTTCCCTCCCTCCCCTCATATCCTCTTCCTCCTCCAAATCTGATGGTGTTCTCTACTCATGCTCTCTCCATCAATCTTAATCGATTTCCATATCTTTGAACCATCCCCACATCACATATTGAGAAGGTCGCTACATCCTTGTTCAGTAGCCCCTTCATTCTAGTTTAATGATCGTATGGATGTTAGGTTAAAGAGGATATATTGCTAAGATTTTATATCTTATTGATGCCCTAATTCTTAAAATTTCATTTTCTATGTAGGCTAAAAGGCATCTGAAATGACCATCAGCAGAAGCGATATCTTTTGACATACTCAATCGACCTCCCTTCTGTTAATGGCTTCCATCGTCGAATCAATTTGGTTGGTATGGTCATCTCTCTATTATGTTTTTATATGATGTTCAACTATGTTTTTTTCTTGTTTGTTTTCTCTATTATTGGTCAAATCCATAATTTTTTGTACTGATTTTACCATGTATGAACGACTGTTGTAGGATTTAAATTTCTTAATTAATATTTTTTTTTTCTAAATAGAGAGTCTAGTTGAATCGAGCTACAGTTCAAATTTAGCTTGCTTATATGAATTCGACTTAAATCTGCAGCAACCGTATTTGCGGAATCGCGGCCTCAGCGTTACTATAAACGTAAGCATCTCTTAGTTTATGTATGAAAGAAAATGTGTAAATTGTACAAGTAATTATCATACATTTTGATACTTTGATTCATGATCAACGGGTTAACTAGTGAGTAGGTTTAAAGGGGGTGTGAGTTAGCCATTCTAAAAAAATAAGATAGTTATGGTAATATCCCTTTTTTAATAATCTTGATCAACACACATAATATCGTATTTTTTATACTCATTTTGTTAAGTATGCGTAGTTCAAAGTTATATAAATTTTACAAGGTTGCTTTAGACCAAAACTAGTTTCATTAGTATTACAATAAGTAGAACTATTGTATTTACTTTGGAGACCAGGTGTATGGTGTTACCAAGGGTTATGGAATAGTATATGCCTTGTAGCTGGTTAATTTCTTGTTTATGGTTTATTTAGTTCAAAGAATATTTTTACATACTTTCATTGTGCATGACATTAAAGTTGACAAATTTTGAGCCATTTACTAATTTCTAGGCAGTTTGGGTCATGGTGAAAATTTGTATGTTTTCCCACCAATGTGTATATTTCTGTTTTATCGAGTTGTTAATATCTGATATTTGTGTTGACACAGGTGGACATACATTTTTTTTATTCTACAATATGAAGCTTAAGCGTCTCATTACTTTCTGGTTTGAGTTTCTTAAGTTGATTAGATAAAAATGCTTTTATGAAATGTTGTAAATAATTTCAAGTGCTGGTATGTTAGAATGTTAGAGGTGGCTTGATGGGCGGATTGGTTAACAGCTCAAAACGGGTCCTATTTGACACTGTTTATTTTCTAGTACAGGCTGAAAAGGGCCAGCTTGGCTTGACACATGAGCACTTGTTTCTTCGTTTTGTAAATATTAACTAGAAAACGTTATTATTACAACATAATCTATTTTTAAAGTAATGACTTGTCATTTGACCCAAATGAGATTCTACATCAAATGACTTCAAATTGGGACTTCTTTACTAAGAGTGGCAGTTATGGACATGACATTAAAATAAAAGGGTTCTTTATAAGTTGGTTGATAGTCTAACATGTTTAATAAACAAAACGTGTTTGGTTGGGTTGTCATTAAACAGGTTAGTTTGCAACCTGTTCATTAAAGGTTTAAAGGTGGGATTATTCTGTACAAGATTGTAAACGCGAGATTATTATGTACCATTAAACAGGTTAGCTTGCAACCTGTTCATTAAAGGTTTAAAGGTAGGATTATTGTGTACAAGATCGCAAACCTGGGATTATTATGTGTCACACCCTGGCTTTGCGGAAGCGTGGTTAATTTCGGTGTGACTTCTTAATACCATAGCTTAATCATAACAAGCTATATGAATTTAAAAACCATGCAAGTCATCCATTAAGTTTTGAAAATCAAAATACAGTACCATTGTTTTAAACCAACAACCATAACCTTGTTCAACAACATTACAACTAGAACATAACATAAACGTGGTTTAGAGACTGTGTCTTGTCCAGGTAAGAGACACATCCCCTAAACCCTGATGACTTCATGACAATATGCAGCGGAAAACGTTCCATACCGTGCCAGATCCGTTTAATTTCCTGAAATACATATGAGTTGAAAAATCAACAATAATGTTGAGCGAGTTCATGTGCAAGTGAGTAAGTAAAACACTTGTAAGTATAAAAGTTTCCTGGTATGTAGCAGTGTAAGAGGACTTGTGATCACCAATGGTTTGCA